>JAUDYJ010000008.1:18771200-20231200 GCA_030761175.1 Masticophis lateralis
TCCCTTGCAGGCAGCACTGGTGGCGGAGCAGGCAGTGCGGGGCCTGGTGCTGGTGCCCACCAAGGAGCTGGCCCGGCAGGCACTGCAGATGCTTCGGCGCCTGGCCGCCTACTGCGCTCGGGATGTGCGCGCCGTCGACCTGTCCGGCCCAGAGGACCTTACCGCCCAGAGGTGAGCAGAGCCCGCATGGGAGGAGATTGGAAGCCCCTTGGTGGGTATCGCTTTGGGGTGTAGGGAGGTCCTCCTCCCCTCCAGAGAATGAAATATTTGGGGGAATGTTAAAAGAGGCAGAATATTATATTCCCCCAGAGAAAGGTCAGCAACGTGTGGCTCTTTCACGCTCTGCTGTGGCTCCCTGTCACTCAAAATATGAGTCACAACCGCCAATGTGTGACACCTGCCGACACGCATTTTATTGAGCTTTTCAACCTCTGGTAGGCTAACCATGGATAAGTCCAAGAAAAGAAAAGTTTCAGAAGAAAACAAAACGTTTAATTCAACTACATAGGCTAGTTTTGTGGCCGCTCAAAAAATAGTCAGGCACAGGAACGATTTTGTGGCTCCCGGTGTTTTCTTTTCTGTGGGAAACGGGTCCCAATGGCTCTTTGAGTGTTTAAGGTTGCAGACCCCTGCCCCAGAGGAGAAATGGAGAGAAAAAACAAACCTTAACCAAGGCGGAAAGCAGCCCAACCACCTCCAGCTGAAGTGGGCCAAAACCTGTCTCTCATTTGAGGCCTGGGCCTCAACGCCACCTCAGCAAGTTTAGTCCACTGAATAGTTGGCGCATGTCATATTTTCTAAGGAGAGAACCGGAGTCGTGATCCTCCTGCCTTTTCTCAGCCCAGCTTCCTGGGAAGCACCACCAGCCGCACAGAGAGAGAGAGAGAGAGAGGCTTTGAAATGGCAAAGGATTGCAGGGCAATGGCATTCCTCTCTGCCACTCCTGGACATCCAGGGCCCTGGCTGGTTCTGGGTTTCAGACTCTGGATTTTCTTTTTTTATGGTCATAATTGAAGACTTCATTCAACAGATGCTTTTCCCCCCTCCCCCCCCCCCCTTTTTTTTAGAATGCATTAAAGAAATTTTAAGAGAAAGGATTGCTTTGCTTGAAATTTACTTAACTTTTCTCTGTATTTTTTACTTTTTGCATTTTTTTCTTTAAGTTTAGTTTTGATTTACCCTGTTTCCCCCAAATTAAGTCATCCCCTGATAATAAGCACAATCGGGCTTTTGAGCACATGGCAATAAGGCCGAGCACTTATTTCAGGGTTCAAAAAGAATATAAGGCAGGGCCTTATTTTCAGGGAAACACGGTAAAATTACGTGGACTGTGTATATATATGTTTACTTCTACTTTTTTCATCATATGCTAAATAAATAGTTTCATTTGTATTTTAATATAATCATAATTCTTAATAAAAATTATATATATAAAAAGACGAAAGAGTTCCCACCTGGATGATGCCACTGAGTTGGCCTCGGCTTATCTGTCACTGATCGTCCCCAGCATTCTTTCAGAGAGAGGTACCTGGGATTCCTCCAGCGCTTGGTCTTTACACCTCCAGTTTTTTTGCCTTACAGACCCCTTTTGATGGAGAAACCAGATGTGGTGATAGGAACACCCTCGCGGGTTCTGGCACATGTACAGATGCAAAACTTGAGGCTGCAGAATTCGTTAGAAATTTTGGTGATAGACGAGGCTGACTTGCTTTTTTCATTTGGCTTTGAGGAAGACTTGAAGAATCTTCTCTGGTGAGTTCTGACTCTGAAATGTTGGGATTCTACAGCTTGTATAATTTCCATTCAGAAATTTAATTACAATGATAAAAACTTAAGGTACAAGCAGAGAGAAAGGGAATAGGAAAAAAAATAATTAAAAATATAAGAGAAAATGAAGAGAAAGAAAATAGAAGGGTTTTCATCCCATTACATTGGCCCATCCTACCTGGTCAGGTAATTGACCCTGTCAGTTAATCTATTCATTTCTGCACATTCTGAAATTTTCTTTATAATATCTCCTTCCAACGGAATTTTATCTGCGTTCCAGTTTTGTGCAAATACAATTTATCTTCTTCGCTATCATTTTCTGGTAAAATTCCCAATAAGAATATCTCTGGTTTTAACCCTATAAATTGCTGCAACATTCCCTCTAACCATGTTTGTATTTTCACCCAATATTGTTTTGCTTCTTTACTCAACCACCACATATGATAGTATGATCCTGGCAACTGGTGACATTTCCAACACTTAGCTGATTTATCTTTAAACATCTTAGCTAATCTTTCCGGTGGCATATGCCATCTATAAAACATACAGGTTTTCTTTAGAGGCTGTTGTTATTGTTAATTTATAATTTCTTTCCCAAAGTTGTTGCCATTTGCGTGACAAATTATTCTATGAGGGTAACTTGGAGGAAGTGATCTTAAGTGTAATGAGTTAATTGCTGTTGGTTGGGATTCCTGTGGCACCGTCAGTGCCGAAGGACGCTCCTTTGTGAGTGCCAGTCCCGGGCTCCGTAAGAGCCACTAGAAAAGTGAAAATCAGCTGTCTAACAACTTGAAAACCTACCCCCTGGGTAAAGAGGGGAAGAAGAGCCGAAGGGTGTGGGTAAAGCTCCTCAAGAGCCCCAGGTTTTTCGTAAATCCTGGGGCTTAAAAGTTAAGAGCTCCCCGGGAAGCCCGTCATTGCTCCGGACCCGGGATGTTTCTGCCACGACCACACCAGCAATTCAACTTTAAAAGAAGAAAAAGATTTTGGACTAAATGCTGGCAGAGAAACACAGGAGAAACTAAATTGCAAGTACTTTGCTTTAGCTCCGGAAAGTTTATTACTTCGCGGGCTTTGGATTTGATATGCCATCCCATTCGTAGGGCTGATGCAGTCTTGTTTCCCTGCAGCCACTTGCCTAAGATCTACCAGACCTTCATCATGTCAGCTACCTTCAACGAGGATGTGCAGACACTGAAGGAGCTGGTGCTGCACAACCCGGTAAGGAATGGCGGATTGGATATTGGAGGGGGGTGGGGGAGACAGGTGGTTTGGTACTTGCCTGGTTTACAGGTTTTGTACTGCAGATTGCCAACCCTGAATTTGGTTTGGCTTCGGCCCAGCTGTGGTGGCATAGAGCCTGGGAGAAGCCGTCTCCTGCCTTCTTTTGGTGGTGTGATAGGCAGGATTTCATCTTCCTCTTGCACAGGTGATTCTCAGGCTGCAAGAAGCACCCTTGCCAGATAGCTCCCAGCTGAGTCAGTTCCAGATCCAGTGCGAGACGGAAGAGGATAAATTCTTGCTCCTCTATGCCCTCCTGAAGCTTTCCCTGGTGCGGGGAAAAGTCCTCCTCTTTGTCAACAGGATCGACCGCTGCTACCGCCTCAAACTCTTCCTGGAGCAGTTTGGGATCGCCGCCTGTGTCCTCAACTCAGAGCTGCCTGCTCAGTCCCGGTGAGCCTCAACAAACAGGGGCCTGGGGGCGGGGGGCGGGTGTGAGGAAGGCTATTGGCAGGAAGGGCCAATATTTCCTGGACAGGGAGCAGTTGTATTCCCAGGAAATGCCATGCTTCCTCACTAGTCTTCGGATGCTTCTGGATTGAAAGGATTACCCAGCAATAAATTGTTCCCTGGGGGATGCTGGAAAGTGTTAACATTCTTTGAGGACTTCATGACAGAAGAACGCCATTAAGGTTGCTAGTTTCCAGCCAACACCTGTTTCACTTGTACATATTTTAATCTTGTATTTTGTATCATCCAGCGTGCCTTATTGTAATTGGGATGCTTCGGGCACGAATAAACAGAAGAAAGCATGCTTCCAGCTGCTGTGAAGGGGGGTGGGCCTTGATGATCTCGGGGGTTTGGAAATAACCCTCAGTGGCTGGTCTGATATTCTTCCAGGTGCCACATCATCAGCCAGTTCAATCGGGGCGTCTACAATTACATCATTGCCACAGATGAGCAGGACCTGGCAGAACCAGAGGAGACTGGCAGGAAAAGGAAGAAGGGCACCAAAGGAGAAAAGTAAGTCCCCCCACCCCCCCACCCCAAATGTGAGTGTGGATTAAAGAGGTGGTTTCTTCTTTGGCTTGATAGCTGGACAGTCATAGCCTCCTTTGACCTCACCTCTCATCTGTGCTTCTGCTTTGCCTTTCAGGGGCAAAGATCAGGAATATGGGGTCTCCCGAGGCATCGACTTCCACAACGTGTCCGCGGTCTTCAACTTTGATTTCCCCCCCTCCTTCGAATCCTACATCCACCGAGCGGGCAGGTGAGTGGCGGCTGCGGCCAAACCCAGGAGGGTCTCCTTCGCAGAAATGTGGCAGTGCGGGAATGCTCAGCTCCTCTTGAGGCTGTAGCCTGGCATGCCAGTTTTGGTAATGAGAATCTGGCACGTGATTTCGCTTCTGGGTCCCTTTGAAAAGGCAAATTCTGTTGCTTTTGGAACCTGTGGCGGTTTTTTTTTAAAATACGGAGCGGAGAATGCCTCTATGTTCCACACAATTTTGTTTTCTTAGAACAGGGGCGTCAAACTCGATTTCATTGGGGGCCGCATCAGGGTTGTGTTTAATCTCGGTGGGTTGGTGGGGGCATGGGTGTGTGTGTGTGTTGGCACCTGCCAGTGAAAACGGAGCTCGGGAGGGTTCCCAAACTCCATTTTCAGGGTTGCAGGAGACTGTCGCAGCTGAAAAAACGGAGCTTGGGATCCCGTTTTTGTTGGCAGAGGCACTGTTGGCCGATCCTTCACTGTTTCCAGGGTGTCCCCATGGGCCAGATCTAAGCAGAATTTGACACCCTCACCTTAGAAGCATTTCCCTGCCCTCTTCCCACTTAAAGTCTTGCTAAGTACTTTCCCCAGGATGATAAATAATCCAGCAAGAACTCACATTCTTTGCTCTGGTTTCTGGTTCTGTGTGAACGTTCCAAGGGCTTCTGCTTAGCCCAGGTTTCCCCCAGGCCTGTTTGGCTCTTCCTGTGACTAAAATATGGGTGGGATGCAGCTTTTCACATTCTCCTGAGTCTTCATTTGGGCCTCAGAGAGGGAGGCGGAAGCACCCGGATCTTAACTGTCTTTGAAGAGGATTGAACAAGAAACAGTTGCAAATAGCAATATATAAAACCATTGGAAATCCACACAGATTTCCTTCTGGACAAAGTGCTTAAAGTTCCACAGTCAAGCCAGGTTCTTCCAAGGACATTCAGCTGCTCTCACTCTCTCTCTTTTTTTGTTTGGACTGGCAGCAGCTGCCACCTTAGGCTTCCTCTGCCTGACCCTCGTTTGCCTTGGGGTTTCGAGATGTTGGCGCGTCAGCTGTTGACTCTCTTTTGCAGGACCGCCCGTGTTCACAACCCAGGCACTGTCCTCACCTTCGTCTTGCCCTCTGAGAGGCTTCTGCTTGCCAAGATTGAAGAGGTGCTTACAGCCGGTGGGTGAGGGAAGCGTTCGGGGGTCCAGGGAAGAGGGTGGGTGTCCCCAAGGCTCTGGAGAAGTCAGCCAGAGCACGGAGGGCCGGGTGTCTTGGTATCTCCCTCCCTGGCCAGCTTCAGGGGCCACAGTGTGTTGTGAGTGATGCCTGCCTTTCCCCAAACTCATTACTTTGGTTGGTCCCTTAGAGAGCGCAAGCAACTACACCTTGACGCCCTACCAGTTCCGGATGGGGGAGATCGAGGGACTCCGCTACCGCTGCCAGGTAAGAGTAGCTTTGCACAGAGGAGAGGGGTCCTCGGGGAAAGACATGACTGAGTTGAAGAGCAGCTGCTATTCTCACCTGCACAATTGCAAGCAAGAGCTGCATGGCCACTGCTGTCTCCGGGGGGGGGGGGCAGAAGCTGGGGCCCTTGCTGAGAATCGTGAGCATTGAGTCCTGGCCATCAGGGTTTCAAGAGAAACTTTCTGGAAAAGAAAGTTGTTTTCTGTAGCAAGTAGCCAAGCATTAGCGGGAATCCAGGCCAAATATAGTAGAATATAGAGAGACGTGATAGAACACCATGGAGGCCTTAATGCAGCAGCCTGAGCAAAATGTGTGTCTTCTTCTGACACCTCTTGCTGCCTCCCTTCCCTTCTACAGTGGTTGGTTTGGGCAGGGTCTGCAACCTTAAATACTCAAAGAGCCATTTGGACCCATTTCCCACAGAAAAGAAAACACCGGGAGCCACAAAACCTGGGTGGGCGTGGCCAACTCGACATCACTCACTTCCACCAGTCACATGACCCTCCCTAGCCACACTTACCCAGCCGGTCATTAGGACAGAGAACCAGTTGTTAAAAAAACACCGGGAACCACAAAATCCTTTTGACATCTCTCTCCCCTCCCTCCCTCTCTCTCCCCCTATCTCTCTCTCTCTCTCTCTCTCTCTCTCTCTCTCTCTCTCTCTCTCTCTCTCTCTCTCTCTCTCTCTCTCTCTCTCTCCTGGCCGCTTCTCCATCCTCCCACTGTCACCCTTACCTTCTCAGGCGGAGGCGAGGAGTGACTGGGAGGGGAGGGCAAGGGGCGGGGCCAGCCAATGGTGGGATCACCTGACAGGGAGCCACAGCAGAGGGCCCAAAGAGCCACATGCAGCTCCGGAGCCGCAGATTGCTGACCCCTGGTTTAGGGCAGTAAGCATCATTAAGCCTCTGGCACTTTCTCTCCTCCCCCCTGCCCCCAGGATGCCATGCGGTCGATCACCAAGCAGGCTATCAAAGAAGCTCGGCTCCGTGAAATCAAAGAAGAATTGCTCAACTCAGAGAAGCTCAAGGTACCCTGTGTGGGGCAGAGAAGCTGGCCCCAATCCCCCCACCCCCCACTCCCTTCTCCCTCCCAGTCGTTGCACCCGTCCAGTTCTGCGTTTGACAGAGGCTGATCAGCCCGTTGGGCCCTTTCTCTCTCAGACGTACTTTGAAGACAATCCCCGGGATCTGAATTTGCTGCGCCATGACAAGCCCCTTCACCCGGCCATCGTTAAGCCTCACCTGCGCAACGTCCCAGAATACTTGGGTAGGGGTCGCGTTCTGCAGGGGCATCTCCACTGTGGGGAGGGGAGGAGACCGCCCTGCATTTAGGACGGACGTGTGGCGCTTCCCTCTTTCCAGTACATACGGGCGTTTCTCTTTCTAAATGGAGTTTTGGTAGAAGGATTCACTGGGATTCCGAAGGGAGCGGAAGCGCAGGGGGGGATGGGCAGGGCCAGGAGAGAAGGGGGCGGAGAGGGCTGCCTTTCTGGAAGCTGAAGGCTCTTCCTCTTGCAGTCCCTCAGGGTCTCCGGCCAGCAGTTCCAGCCCTCGCTGGGAAACGCAAGCGGCGGAAATGCCCGGCCTCCACGAGCAAGGTTGGTGGTCTCCTCTTCTCTCTCCACCCCCCCCCTTCCCATTTCCAGGAGAGCCACTGGAGGGGCTGAGCCTGGCAGCTGAGCGCTTGGGCTGGAGCCCTCTGAGCGGTGTGGCTCAGCTCGTCCTGAGGGGGCTGATGCCACGACCTTCTTTGCAGGGCCAGCGGGACCCCTTGCACAGCTTCAAGAACACCAGGAAGAAATTTCGGACCTCGGCCAAGCCCAAATAAGCCTCCGGAGCCCTTGGTTCCTACCAGCCGTGGAAGGAGTGAAAGGGAGAGAGACTGCTTTCCGTCTCCCAGAGTGCCATGAAGCTGCTCTCCAGTTTTCAGCTTTTCAAAGAGTCGCTGGGCTCCTCTTGCCAAACTCCCTGGCTAAATAAATTGCAGTGGCCGAGATACAACCCCGTTTCACGAGAGAGCTCATGCTGACTTCTGCTGCGCCAGATGCTCTTGTGCGGATGGGGTTTAAAGTGGCAGGCAAGTGGGGCAGGGCATCCCGCAAACAACTCAGCCTCGTGATAAGCAGTGCCTGGAGTTGCTCAGGGAAGCACACCAGGAATCGGTACAGGTCACGGAGCAAAGGCGTACACCCTCTTCATATAAATAAAACGACATGCGTGGGATTGCGTGCAGGGCGGTGTGAAACTGCTGGTCAGCCTGTTGCCAGAAAAGGTCCCATCCTTCCCAGAAGTCTGAAGCTGCCGACCCCAGGGCACCTTGCCAACCAGTGGGCTGGGGTGGCAGCTGGTGGACTCTTGCCCGGGCTGGTGGCTTTATCAGGCGTCAAGGCCAGGACACGATTGTAAACCTTGAAGTGGCAGGATAAGAGGCTCAGGGTGTTGCCTTGCGTGGCCTGGCCTGATGTGACGTTGCACAGCAAGGATCAGGAGGGCAAGCAGAGCCCCAGAAAAGCCCCTCCCCCCCTTCCACTTTGAGTGTCTTGTTGTGCTCCATCTTTCATACAGCCCCCAAATTTCACCTAGCAAGGAGGGGGGGATTTCGCCATTATATTAAAGGGCCATTAAAAGCTATTGGTGCGATGTTCCCGAGAGGAGGCAGGAAAAGGCTGGGCTTTTGCCAGATGATCTTGTCAGGAAGGCAGATGGCCAGGCCATTCGGTGGGGCTTGGTGTCCTTGGATGGAAGGGGAAAAGACCACCTTCACAGGAAGATCACCTCTGGATTTTCTGCTTGTGATAAAAAAAAAAAATGAAATTCTTTGGTTTTGCGATCCGATAAATTCATTATGGAAATGGCTAATATGTAAACCTAAGTTGAGGCTGTAATGTTACTTCTACTGCGCTAAAAAGAGTCGGAAGTCAACACTTCTCATTTTCTCTTCCCTTTTTCTTTCCCCTACTTTCCCATTCATTTTTATTTTCCTTTGTGTTTTCTATTTTGATAAACTAATAAAACTAATGTGAAAAAGGAAGGCTTGGCGTGTGAGGCTTGGTGTCCTTGGATGGAAGGGAAAAGGGCTATTGAGGACCCCAGAGTCCGGTCCTTGCTCAGTCCAAGAATGCCAATTAAAGGAGCACCCTGGACAAGTGGCTCTCTGGCCTCCCATTGAAAAGATCCAATATCCAAGGAGTGTCAAAACTTTCTCTTTTGCTGAAAAGTGACCGGTGGAAGCCATTTTCTGTGCCCTGTTTAAAAATGTAGCTGTAACACCTATGCTTGCTGCAAACAAATCCTGTTGAAAATTACCTGTGAAAACCAATTGTGCGGAAGTGAGCAATATTGGTTGAAGCCATTCTGGTTCTTTTCTGTCTGCAATAACAGAATCAGGTTCATTTTGGGAGCTTTTAGATGCTTTACCTTCTTAGCCTACTTGCCTGTCCAGTGGTTAAAAAATACACAGGTTCCATAAAGTATAGTGAAAAAAACCCCCTCAGCACGTAAAAGCAGTAACCAAGTTTATTTATCCTGATATTGGTATTAGTGTTACAGAAAGGAATCTTTGTTGGAACTGACCCTCTGTGCTCCCCATCACCCTTTAAGCAGCATACAGCTCCACCCCAGCACAATTTATTTATTGTTTGTTTATTTATTGGTTCGATTTATATGCCGCCCTTCTCTGGAGATTCAGGGCGGCTTACAATGCATTAAGCAATAGTCTTCATACTTTTGTATATACCTGCTTTTGGCTCCCGCTAAGCGGTGTTCTTTTTTATACAAAAGTCAGCTTATTGCCCCCAAAATCTGGGTCCTCATTTTACCTACCTCGAAAGGATGGAAGGCTGAGTCAACCTTGAGCCTGGTGACATTCGAACTCGCAATAATTGCAGGCAGCTGGTGCTACTTAACAGCACTTTAGTCTGCTGCGCCACCAAGGCAATCACTCAATTATCCTCCCTCTCCCTCCCCAATCCATTGCAAGCCGCTCCAGTTATGTCTTTCCTTAAAGTGATGGATGGTGAGAACTGCTTCAGTGCATGCCCCTGACGTCATCTAGCATGCGGCTGGGAAGTGGAAGGGAGAGGCAGGCCTCGGGGCTGACGACCCAGGAGAGCAGGCACACAGGAAGGGTCGTCGGCAAAAGCGTGCAGCAGCGGAACGGCGATCCCCCCACGAATGGCGTCCCCAAGTACCATTGCAGGGCTGGGGCTGACATGCGGCCCCCTCTACCAGGGAGACGGTGTCTAAAACAGGAACAATAGTGAGCGATTTAAGATGATAGAGGCCCTGCCTTGTCTGAGAGGTTTCCTCCTTGGCCTGAAGTTCCAGCAAATAATTATTGTCCTTCAGTTTCTCCATTTTAAATCCCTTGAGCCTGTTCTTATTTCAGTTGTTTTGCTGGTGATAGTTCAAAACTCTCCCATTTTCTTTGGCAATAGAGTGATGTGGCTTTATCGAGATAACCCATCATCCTCAATAGGAGGAGAGTATGTCTCCCAAGGTCAGACCAAGCAGGGATTCTTTGTTTTCAAGCTCACCCTGGCCTTGCACTTCTCTCTCCTTATCTCGCTGTTCTCTTTGTGTTGTGCCTCTGGCCATGACTGTTGCTCCATTGCCCTTCGCTGCCGTAACCCTCCCTCCCTCCCACGCTGCCTTAACAGGATACCTGCCCGGCTGAGGCTGTCCCCTCACCTCCCGCTTCCTTCAGCTGTTGGGGCTGCTTGACTTGGTGGACGCCGACACATTTCCCCCCTTCTTCTCCCTTCCAGAGCTTGTGCACCAAGACCCTAGAAGCCAAATCAAAGGACCCCTTTCCTCTGCGGAGCCCTGCTGGCAGCCCAGACTTGCCAGGATGTTGCAAGTGTTTGCCGTATATTATGTTGAGTGCTTTTAGGGTTATAGGCAGGTGGATCACAGTGCTGGCTCCAGTTTTACCTCTAATCCAGAGGTCTTCAAACTTGGCCGCTTTAAGGCTTGTGGACTTCAACTCCCAGAATTCTCCAGCCAGCTGGCTGGAGAATTCTGGGAGTTGAAGTCCACAAGCCTTAAAGCATGGCTGGCTGGAGAATTCTGGGAGTTGAAGTCCACAAGCCTTAAAGCGGCCAAGTTTGAAGACCTCTGCTCTAATCCATCGAGACACCTTGACCCATCAAGTTCATTTTTTGTATTTGTTTTTTATTTTAAAGGAACTTTCCATCAGGTCAAAAAATTCGCCAGGCCAAAAAAGCTCCAGTGGAAAGATTAATAATGAGGCAGCCTTGGCCCTCCTTAATGCCATTATATGTAAGGAATTCTATCTATAGAAAGAAAGACCTGGTATAAGATGATAAACCTCAGGTATCTGGCTAGTAGGGTCAAGGTAACTGCCCCTATCCATCCCTTCTCTCAGTCGGAGCAACGTTTGCTGCTAAGATGTGCCTCAGTTTCCCAGCCGGGTCAAAGCCAAGATTCCAAATAAGCTGGGGGTGGGGGTGGGGAACAGTTAGGTGGGGACTAACCCAGCATGGCAAGAACCACCAAGAGCCTTGGTGGCGCAGCGGACTAAAGTGCTGTTAATTAGCACTTCGCTGCCAGCTGCCTGCAATTACTGCAAGTTCGAATCTCACCAGGCTCAAGGTTGACTCAGCCTTCCATCCTTCCGAGGTAGGTAAAATGAGGACCCGGATTGTGGGGGCAATAAGCTGACTTTGTATAAAAAAAAAGAACACCGCTTGGGGGGAGAGGGCGAAAGCCCTACTAAGCAGGTATATACAAAAGTATGAAGGCTGTTGCTTAACGCATTGTAAGCTGCCCTGAGTCTCCGGAGGAGGGCGGCATGTAAATCGAACCAATAAATAAATAAAATAAATAAATAAACCCCAATGCTATCTCTGGGTAAATGATAAACCAGGATATGGTGGTGGTGCAGCCTGATTGGTGTGTGATATCTGAAAATGGGATGAAGAGTGAGCAACTGCCTTGGCACTCCCTTTTCTCAGAGGAGCCCTGCCGGTGGCTCAGACTTGCCAAGATGCTGTGGGTGGCCCTGTTGGTCGTAGTGGTGCTCAGCGCCAGTCTGGACCTGAAGACTGAGGTCGGTGAGCAGTGATGATGACAGCAGTGGAGGCTGTGGGTTGGAGGGGTTTAGTAGCAAGGGGTGCTTTTGAGGGGGCTGGTGTCCCCAACTAGAATAGAATAGAATAGAATAGAATAGAATAGAATAGAATAGAATAGAATAGAATAGAATAGAATAGAATAGAATAGAATAGAATAGAATATTGGTCAAGTGTGATTGGACAAGCAAGGAATTTGTCTTTGGTGCATACGCTTTGGTGCATACATAAAAAGAAAAGATACATTCATAAGATAGCATCATAAGGGTACAACACTTAATGATAGTCATAGGGTACAAATAAGCAATCGAATCATATTAGTAAACAATATCAATATAAATCGTAAGGATACCAGCAACAAGATTACAGTTATGCAGTCATAAGTAGGAGGAGATGGGTGATAGGAACGATGAGAAGATTAATAGTAATGTAGACTTAGTGAATAGTTTGACCATGTTGAGGGAATTATTTGTTTAGCAGAGTGATGGCGTTGGTGAAAAACTGTCCTTGTGTCTAGTTGTTCTGGTATGCAGTGCTCTATAGTGTCGTTTTGAGGGTAGGAGTTGAGACAGTTGATGTCCAGGATGCGAGGGGTCTGCAGATATTTTCCCAGCCCTCTTTTTGACTCGTGCAGTATACAGGTCCTCCATGGAAGGCAGGTTGGTAGCCATATTTTTTTCTGTAGTTCTAATTATCCTCTGAAGTCTGTGTCTGTCTTATTGGAATGCAGAGCCAAACCAGACTCTGGTTATAGAGGTGCAGATGACAGACTCCATAATTCCTCTGTAAAACTGGATCAGCAGCTCTTTGAGCAGTTTGAGCTTTCTGAGTTGGCTATAAGGCCCTCGGCTTCTCCTGACCTCCTTCTCAGCCCTTTGAAGGGAGGGACACTTCAATCAGGGTCAATTGATCTGCAAAGTACCACTTCCTCCTTTAAAGCTTCCCTAAACAGATATATCTGTAGTTTGGGGCAACTGGAGAGTTGTACACAAACAGAAAAGTTTAAAATAATTTTTTTAATTTATTCTGGAAGAGATTGTCCCCAGATTGTCCAGTCCTAGGCAAGCAGCTCAAGTTATGAGGCTAGCCTTTTACAGTCAATCTCAAGAAGATGGCAGGCTAAAAGTTTTAGTAAGCAAGAGCTGTATTGGAGGCTGGTATCTTGGAATGAAGAAATGAAGTTGGGGGTGATTCTTCCCATTTCTGGGACCGCAAAGACCAGAGAAACAAGGAACATTTTCAGCTTTGCTCCTGCCACAGAAGATGAGTGGCATCTTCTGGAAAAGGGCATAGCTGGCTGGCACTCTGGGTGGGAACAGGGGATGACCTAATTCTACAACTGAGGTTCTCTTAACTGGATAGGTGGCCACTCAGGAGAGACAAAGTCCTCTGCTAGAGGTTAATGCGGGGGGGGGGAGGGGGGATAACATTTCTATTTAAGGCTAATCCCATGAGATGAGACATGTATAAATTTAATAAATAAACATTTGAACCTCAAAATGCCAGGAAATCAGTTTTCAGTCATGATATTTAGAGATAGTTCCGAGGACAACAAAATGAGGATTTGGCCTCCATCCCTGCGCTGCAGGATGCCCTCCCTCCCTTAAAAGCTAATGCAGTGTGAAAAAGGGGCTCCCTTTTCTGATTCTTCCTTAGTTATGAGCAGGAGAAGGTGACATAAGGTCTGGGGAGGGAGAAATAGAAAGCAGCAACCCCTCATTCTAAGACATCAAAACATCCCTGACTGACACTCAATGTGCTCCATTTTTAAAAAGTTCTGAACTTCTGAAGAGGAAGAAGCCACATTTGCTAAGGGGAAAAAGTTCTTGCTTGGCCAGTCATACCTGCAGTCCTCTCTCCAGTTGCTATAGCAACCCACTGGGGCAGAGGGACCTCTTCCCAGCCCCTCTCCCCTCAACAGCCATGGGGACTAATGAGCTTTCCCTGCCTCTCTGCCGTCTCTGCTTCCTAGGCTGCCGCTTTGACCGAAATCCATCGGGCAGGATACTGTGCCTTCTATGGCGACTGTGGTTTGAACCCTGAAGTTGAATCTGGACTCCTTCCGGCCAGAGTGCCCTGCGTTTCCAACACCCCGGCCCGGCTACTCAAGGGCTCCCACCTCAACCTCTTGAAGAAGAACTGCCCTATGTTGTACAAGGGAGACGACAGCACCTACGCCTGCTGCTCGCCAGAGCAGTTAAGGCTTATGGAGAGGAGCATCTCAATGACCAAGGCCGTACTGTCTCGCTGCCCAGCCTGCCTGGAGAACTTCTCCAACATCCACTGCCAGAACACCTGCAGCCCAAATCAGAGCTTGTTCATCAACGTCACTCGCTACTTCAACCACACCATCCGGAACGTTACGGTAAAGGGATTGCTGGAGTTTCAGTGTTACCACAACCGGCAGTTTGCCGAGGGAGCTTTTCAGTCGTGCCAGGGAGTCAGGATGCCAGCCACCGGAGGTTACGTCCTGGACGCCATGTGCGGCAAGTACGGGATGGCTGCGTGCAACGCTCTGCGATGGCTCAATTACCAAGGCGACTCGAGCAACGGTATATCCCCCTTGGACGTCTTCTATCAACTGACACCAGAGAACTGGACAGCTGAGGAGGGAGGCATTTTGCCATTCAATGATACAGTCTGGAAATGCAGTAAGACTGTAAATAATAGCCCGAAGTGCTCCTGTTCGGACTGTGAGCAGTCGTGTCCGGCCATCCAGCTTCCTCCTTCCAAACACCAGCCCTTCAAAGTGGGGAGCATGGACGGGATCCTGTTTGTCTCCATCCTTCTCTTTGGCATAGTGGCACTGTTGTTTATGGCCTTGCAGCTGTGGCAAAGATGCTCCTCACCTGGGAAGCAAAAGGGCCACAGCAGAGAAGATGCCGTGATTAAGTTGACCGCCTCTGAGAAGGCAAGTCAGGCCATGTATGATTTCTTAGTTAAGGCCTTCAGCAGGTGGGGCACGTTGGTGGCCTCTAATCCCATCAAAGTCATGATCGTTTCTCTAGCCATTGTGGCAGGACTTTCCAGTGGAATGATCTGGATGGAACTAACTACAGACCCTCTGGAGCTCTGGGCCTCTCCAGACAGCCAGGCCCGGCAGGAGAAAGAGCTCTACGAGAAGCACTTCGGGCCCTTCTTCCGGACCAACCAAATCATCCTGACAGCCAAGAACCCCAAAAGCCACATTTACGATTCTCTTCTTTGGGGCAAGAAGAACTTCAGCGGGGTCCTCTCTAAAGAGGTGCTCTTGGACCTGTTGGACTTGCAGATCAAGCTGCAGGACCTCAAGATCTGGTCTGAAGAGCATCATAAGCACATCACCTTGCTGGACATTTGCTATGCACCTCTGAATCCCCGGAACGCCAGCCTCTCGGACTGTTGTGTCAACAGCCTTTTGCAGTTCTTCCAGAACAATCGTACCCTCCTGGATCTAAAAGCCAACCAGACCTTGGGGAGGGAGAATGGCACAGTCGACTGGAGAGACCACTTCCTTTACTGCATCCAGTAAGTGTGTGTTTGGGAAGCTTCCTTCTACGTCTGAGGGGGGTGGACTCGTTTCATCTATTCATCCTGTCTAAGAAGGGCAGCATGTGGAAGGAAATGCCGGTGCCACATTTTGGTGACATCGTTTCCTTTTCATTGCCATCCGTTTCCCACCCGTCTCTGAACTGGCACACGCATGTCAGCTTAAAGTTGCCGCCTTCAGTGCCAATCCTGCTGCTGCCTCTTGTGCCCCAACGGTCAGCCTTGTCTGCCTTGGGAGTGTGCCCCTTGCCTGCTGAAGGCAGCTGCTTCCTTGGGCCTATGTCAATCCAAGCATGGCACCAGGGTAGGGATGGACTGGACTTTTTAAAGCTGCCTGGTTGCCCCTCCACCCACCTCCTGCGGGCATCTCCCAACCTTAGCCTAAATTGAAGTGAAGGGAGATGAGTGGCCCACTGTGAGTGGGGTCCTGGTGATGGTGTAGCAGGACAGAAGGTGACAGGCTGCTGCCCAGCTTTTGGGGGGACTCTGCAACTGACAATATGGGGAGCCTGGCTAATAAGCACAAACATGGCTGGCCCTGCCTCTTCTACCTCCTCTCCACTACCTTGTTAGAAGCCTGCAGAGAGCCATTGCAGGTGTTACAGGTAAGGCAAGTTGTTTTCTCGGTTAATGGCAGCCTCTTGCCTTGGGGATCAGGGCTCTTCTTTCTCCCCCATCTGCAAGGGAAAGTTCTCTCCCTCTTCCCATGCCCCCCATTTTACAATGTGTATTCTCCTTTTCTTTGCTCTTGCCACAGCGCTCCAACCTCTTTCCAAGATAACACGGAGCTCAAGCTGAGCTGTATGGCAGACTACGGAGCCCCCGTGTTCCCCTTCCTGGCTGTAGGAGGTTATTCAGGTAAGAGAGCCTACTCCCTCCCAGTCCAGACAGCAGTGGCCGTCTCTTTCATGTCATTCCTAATGGGACCGACCCTGTTTAGTCAGGGGAAGAAGAGAGTGAGGTCAGTGGAATGTAGAACAGTCAGCATTGATAACCCTGGTATTCCGGCTGTGGTAGGAAGATCCATGCCATCATGGGGTTGTGGCAGTAGATTACCTTGAGCTGGCAATCCTTTCTGGCTATTTTTCTGTTTCTTGAGATCTCAGCTGTGCCTTCTTTAGATTGGAATTCAGATATCTATGACTGCTGAAATAAATACAAAAGTGTGCTTTGACGTCTCTCAATTCAGGATGATCCTCAAAAACTTTGCACATAAGATAAAATCATGACTTTGCTTTAAAAAAAAAATGGAAAACCCATAAAGTAAGGCATTTCAGGAACAAATCTTAATGTTTAAGATTCAGAGCAAAGCAAATTTGTCAAAAAATATAAAAACTGGACAGGATGGGAAGCAAAAACAGAGGGCCTTGCAGCAAGTGGTCAAGCAGAAAAAGAAGGAATCCTTGTTTTGGTGAATTTTGTTGCATTTGGGCAGGGAGGAAAATGAGGAGAAGCAGAAATGTTTTCCAAGAGGACCAGCTGGAACCCAGGACCTGATTTGGGCCTCGTTGGGCTTCCTCCTGGGGTGGCTGGGCCCTGTCCCCGCTGGCCTGGGGACTCTGTTGGAAGCATCTGTTGCAACTAGGAGGTCCACCTGCCTCTCCCGCATTTTGGTGACTTTTCTCTATGCTTGACAGGGTTGGAATACTCCGAAGCGGAAGCTCTCATCCTCACCTTCTCCTTGAACAACTTTCTCTCCAGCGACCCACGTTCTGAGTTTGTGCTGTTGTGGGAGAAGCATTTCCTGGAGGTGGTACAGGAATTTCAGAGAAATCACTCCGAGAAATACGCCATTGCCTACATGGCAGAGGTATGAGTACCACTGTCCTTCTCCTGCTTGGGAGACCGAATCCAGCTGTAGGACCAGGCAGCCTTCATGTGGACAAGGAAGGATCCCAGTAAGGGAGAGCTGCATGTCTAAAGGCTGGCATAATTCCAGGTTCTGGATAGAGTAGAAGTCCTTGGGAAAGGCACTTAAATGTTATCTGTGCCACCATTTATGTAGCTGTCCAGCTTATGGCCAACACTGGGCAATCAAAAATAAAAACAGCATAAAAACCATAATAAAATGACAAAGATATGCACATTAAAAGCGATACTTGAGGGAATATCTTTATAAACTTTATAAACAGCTGCATTTTAGGAAGACTCCTGAAGACTCCAGCTTCGCTTGCTCATAGCCAACTTTTAAAACAACCCGTGTCTGTTGCCTGCATGGCAACGGCAGGACAAATGTGAGCAGAGCCCCCAGTTCCCCGTCTGCCTCCACCTTTCATAATAATTGCACAGTTGATTTTCATTTATTCAGAACTAACAAAGGACCATAAGAAAAACCAAAAATGGACATATAAAGTTACAAATGCTGAACTGGCTTGGTCTATCTAGCTATCTGTTTTTCCCGCTGGAGCCAATTCAACTCTCCTTCTTTTCCCGCAACTGCAGCGCTCCCTGGAGGATGAAGTCAGCAGAACCACCTGGGAGGACCTCCCCATCTTTGCTATCAGCTACCTGGTGATCTTCATATACATCACGGTGGCCCTAGGAGAATACTCCAGCTGCAGGAACATCCTGGTAAGACAGACATCCTGGAAAGACAGACAGACAAAATGCGAGATCCTGCTACGAGTTCTAGTCTTCCATCTGCCTTGTGGGTCTGACAGGAGGGAAGGCTGATCCCAGTTTGTTCAAGGAATAGCAAGAATGACTTACAGACTCTCAGAACTTCCTCCAGATCAGGGCAAAATGGTTGGGTGGATGGCTGAGCCTGGTCTCGCCAAGACTTGTCTGCTGAGAGAAAAGCAGAGGGGGAAACTTTTAATGATGTCCATGCCTGCCTATCCTGGGCAGAGTAGCCCCATTCAAAGCCAACAATGAGAAGTGATGGGATTCCTTCCTGTCTCCTCTTCTGAGCAAGAAAGATGGGGTGTAATGGAATGTGTGGAGGAGAAAGGAAAGAGAGATCTGTCCAGGGAACAATCAGGCAAGAGACAGAGGAGCCCCCAGTGGCTTAACAGTCAGAGGAAGAAACCTAGGAAGGTCCCACCTCATGGAGTTAAAAGTGGAGGCAGGAAGTCTTTCAGGCTTGCAAGATTCTGCTAAAGCAGCCTTAGGATAAAGTAGACTTCATTTATCTAGGTGGTTTCCAGGCAGGCTGGAAAGGTGCTTCTCCCTGACCCCAGGAAGGGGTGGGAGGGTTCAGCCCGTGTGTTGCTCCCCCAACCGGTGGTGACCCCTCGGGCATTTCCCTCCTTGTTGCCCACTTATGCACCCCTGGCCAATCAGGTGGGAGGAGAAGGTGGGTCTGGATCCCTGCTGGGGCTGTGACTTTCCTTTGCCTTCTTCTTCTCAGGTGGACGCCAAGATGTCTCTTGCTCTGGGTGGCATTGTAGTGGTCTTGGGGGCCGTGCTGTCATCTTTGGGCTTCTACAGCTTCATAGGGCTGCCCTCGTCCCTCATCATTATTGAAGTGGTGCCCTTCCTGGTGTTGGCGGTTGGTGCCGACAACATCTTCATCTTTGTGTTGGAACACCAGGTGCGAACACCTCCCCATCCCCCAAGGTGGGCTCAGAAGAAGCCAATTGTTCTGAATTGGGGTGCAGAGAAGAAACTGTGTTCCCGGAAAGCCAGGAGCAAGGCCATACTTGTCAGACTGAACTAGATCGGAGGTGGGGGGGGGAGTGTTGCCCAGCTGAGATTGGAGTGACCCCCTCAGGCAGCCTTTCTGCTCTGGCCGGCCCCGTCTCACCCATCCCCCTCCTCTGCCATTGCAGCAATCCCAGTCCGAGCCTGGGGAAACCCTGGAGCAGCACCTTGGACGCACTTTGGGCAACGTTGCCCCCAGCATGCTCCTCTGCAGCCTCTCCGAAGTCATCTGCTTCTTCCTGGGTGAGTGAAGCTGGAGGCAGGTGGGTAGGTCAGGCGGCTCTTCCCACATCCTGACCCACAGATTCTATTTCCCCTTGACGGCTAACGGCCCGCCTGGTGGCCTTTTGGGGTGGAGACCCTGCAGGCAAAGTGGAGGGGGCATTGGGAGGATGCTTTCTGTGGCAGTGAACCCTTGAAAAGGTGCATTTCAGCATTATTATGTGAACCAGGAAATAGGTTGGAATTATACACTGAAAAAAACTCACTAGCCAAATTTTATTTATTTATTTATTTATTTATTTATTGGTTCGATTTATATGCCGCCCTTCTCCGGAGACTCAGGGCGGCTTACAATACGTTAAGCAATAGCCTTCATACTTTTGTATATACCTGCTTAGTAGGGCTTTTTCCTCCCCCCGCCCCCCAAGCGGTGTTCTTTTTTTATACAAAGTCAGCTTATTGCCCTCACAATCCAGGTCCTCATTTTACCTACCTTGAAAGGATGGAAGGTTGAGTCAACCTTGATTGTGCAAGGCCAGCCAGACTGAAGCTGACCTATTGTTGCTGTCAGTCTTCTCAACCCCGTGGACATGCCTTCTGTATCCTGGAGCTTGTCCAAGTTCATGCTCATTGTATGGAAGAGAATTATTTGTAAAATTAGATGCCTTCATTCGAAAGCAAGCTTAATCCCTTCCACTGTATCTCTTCCCTTGGCTTTCTAGGGGCCCTGACACCCATGCCTGCGGTCCAGACTTTCGCCCTCTATGCAGCCCTGGCAGTCTTCTTCGCCTTCCTGCTCCAGATGTCACTCTTTGTGGCGTTGATGTCCCTGGATATCCACAGACAGAAGGTCAGGACGGCTGCAGGGCGTCTGGGGGCTGAGCCGCTGTGGGGGGCGTCTCTCCTGCAGAGCCAGCATGAGCAATCCATCCCTCTGCCCATAGGCCTCCCGAGTCGACCTCTGCTGCTGCCTCCGCGTGCCTGAATGCGAGCCCGTGAAGCCCCACGATGGGCTGCTTCGCACATTCATGCGCAAGATCTACACGCCAGCCTTGCTTGGCAGCAGCGTTGTCCGAGTTCTGGTGGTGAGTGCCCCGCCTGGGCAGGGTGGCTTGGAGGGGGATCTAGGGTGTGGGCAGAACAGGATGGGGGGGGAGCCATTTCCCAGCTTTCCTCCTGGCACTTTCTCCCATCTCTAGGTGCTGCTTTTCACCCTGCTTTTCTGTGCTAGCATCTACCTGACATTCCACATCGATGTGGGGCTGGAGCAAGAACTGGCGGTACCCAAGGTGAGCAGAGGACAGGAGTAGTCGATCCAGAAGCAGGGGAGCCTCATTTCATCCCTGCCGCTGTCGGAAGCCACTCCTGGGAAAACCGACCTTCCTTCAGAGCGACTTTAAGCAACGATACCTGAGATGGTTTTATGGCTGATGCAGAAAGTTACGTTAGAAATGGTTGAAGCCATGCAACTTATTTCAGGGGTGTCAAACCCGATTTCATTGAGGGCTGCATTAGGGTTGTGTTTGACCTTGGGGGGCTGGGGAAGGGCATGGCCAGCTTGGCGTCACTCATGTTGGGGCACCTGTGGTGGCCTGAACGATCTGCCAGTGAAAGCAGGCTCCCGAGCTGCGTTTTCGGCTGCCACGACCTCCTGCAACCCACTGCCAGTAAAAACGGAGCTCCATCTTCACTGGCAGAGGGTTGCAGGAGGCTGTGGTAGCCGAAAACGGGAGCCTGCTTTCACTGGCAGAAGCACCACAGGCTGGTCCTCCTCTGTTTGCAGGATGGCCCCGCAGGCCAGATCTAAATACCCTACGGGCCGGATCTGGCTCCTGGGCCTTGAGTTTGGCACCTCTGTCTTATTTTAAGCAAACCAACCATATCACTGGCTAAACATAGAATTTTAGTACATTTAAACGTTCATCTTCCTTCTGCCATTTGTTCAGGCAGTGGAACCAGTCAGCTAAAAACTCTCTGGAGGAAAAGGAAGCCCTTCCACGGAACGGCATTCATTTCTGAAACACGTTGAGAAAGGCAGATTAGGTGGTCAAAGAGTGGCTAAACTTCCTCTGTTTTTCTTTGCTGTTTCAGGACTCCTACATGGTGAAGTTCTTCCAATTTTTCAACCAATATTTTATGGTGGGTGCCCCGACCTTCTTTGTCACCACTGGTGGCTACAACTACTCCTCAGTGCCTGGAATGAATGGTATCTGTTCCAGTTCTGGGTGTAATAATAACTCCATGACGCAGAAGATCCAAATGGCCACCAAGTTCCCCGAGACGTAAGCCACTTTGAAGCTGCTTTCAACTCAACATTAAACTTCTTGCATTATACTCACCTCCCCGCTATTAAAAAACACACTTTGATTTTCCATATGAAAGATGCTAATGGTGTTTGAAGCCGTTAGTAATAGCATGGTTGTCTTATGGCTTTTAAACATGTGCCTGTAAGAAGAAAGAGCTATAGAAGCTTCCCCCTCCTATTTGTGGTTGCCCAGCATGTACCAAACTCAATCTGGAGATTGGAGGGCCATCAATTAAAACTCAGGCATCAAAAGCACTTCAGAAATCTCTACCAAAGGTTTTTAAAACCGTCTTTGGCTAAGGCTTCTGTTGAGGCTTTCCTTTCCTTAGGACAGGGGTCAGCAACCTGGGGCCGCATGTGGCTCTTTCACCCCTCTGCTGCGGCTCCCTGTCACTCAAAATATGCGTCACAACCACCAGTGTGTGACACCAGCCAGCACATGATTTATTGAGTTTTTCAACCTCCGTTAGGCCAACCATGGATAAATCCAAGAAAATTAAAGTTTCCGAAGGAAACAGAATGTTTAATTCAACTACAAATGCTAGTTTTGTGGCTGCTCAAGAAATAGTCAGGCACGGGAAGGGTTCTGTGACTCCTGGTGTTTTCTTTTCTGTGGGAAACGAGTCCAAATGGCTCTTTGAGTGTTTAAGGTTGCAGACCCCTGCCTTAGGAGAAGGGACCCCAACTCTCACCTAGGTCCTGAGAGTTTTCTTTGTGCTTTCAGGTACTATCTGGCCATTCCTGCTTCTTCTTGGGTAGATGACTTCATCGACTGGTTGAACCCCATATCCAGATGTTGCCGCATTTACAGTGATGGCCCTAACAAGGACAAGTTCTGTCCCTCAACCAGCGGTAAGGAACTCTGCACAGGGAGGGGTGGGAGCCGGTAGGACTGGGCAAAGTAAAAGTTCACCTCACCTCAGGGCAAGTGGCAAAACGTCTGTGGGGCCCTGGATAGCGTCCAATTGTTTGTCTCTTTCTGGTAGACGACTTTGCCTGGGCTTCCAGAAAATGCATGGGCAGCTTCCAAAGCGTCCTCCGGCCAAACGTAGAAGAGTTCAACAAATTTCTGCCATGGTTCCTCCAAGACGCACCCAACCTCAAGTGCGCCAAGGGGTGAGTGCCACAAACGGCGCTTGCGCGTCTGTTTCCATTTGGCACCATTTGTCCACGCCGTCCAGAGGGACATCAGCCTTCCTGGTGCATTGATCCCTTCCTCTTTCTACAGGGGCCTCGGGGCTTATGACACATCGATACATCTGGGGTCCGATGGGCAGATCTTGGGTGAGTAGACCCCAGCGAAGGAAGGAAGGCGCTATCTGTGCGGACCAGCAGGAAATGGCCTTGAGTTCTATGTCATCCCGCCTAATTTTGGAGGCGGGATTGTGATTTCTGGAGAGAGGCTGGGCTGGGGATGGAGCATCACATCTCTTGCCTCCAACAGCATCACGGTTCATGGCCTACCACTCCCCGTTGAAGAACTCTCAGGAATACACAGCAGCGCTGAAGGCGATACGGCAACTGACGGCTAACATTACGGCTACTATGAGGGAAGTCCCTGGCACTGATCCAGACTTCCAAGTCTTCCCATACACGTATGTTGAGGGGAGGAGAAACCTGGCAGAAACGGGGAGGGAGGGAGGGAGGCAGCTGAGGAAGGAAAGGGTTGCAGTGCCCCCCATCGCAGGGCAAGAAGGATCTGGAAGCCATCTACTCTTAAGGCAGCTTCAGGGCTAGCCGGCTCAGCCATGAAATTGTGATCGGGTTTTGCTTGGAAGAGTCCAAAGCGGATCCTCTACTGACGTGAATCAGCAAACGGACTCTGAACTTCAAAGGCCCTGAGCTGCCAAATGGTGGAAAGCCACAGAGGAAGCTTCTCTTGGAGAAACAATGCTGAAGACTGGACTTTGGGCCAGTCTCTCTCCCCACACCTCCCTCCCTCTCTCTCTCTCTCTCTCTCTCCCCTCCTCTCTCCCCCCTCTCTCTCCCTTTCCCTTTCCCTCTCTGTCTCCCTTTCTCTCTGTCTCCCTCTCTCCCTCTTTCCCTCTCTCCTACCTCTCTCCCTCCCTCTCTCTCTCTTCCTCTCTCCCTCTTCCTCTCTCCCTCTCACCACGGCCATAGGACAAGAGTTACACTAATACCAAAGAAATGGTGGAGTAGAATCATTAAAGAAAGGATGCAAAAAGAGGGACAGAATGAAATGTGAATGGCAAAAATTAAAATATTTTTTTATCTATTTTAAATAATTAAATAGAATTGTTAAATTGTCCCGTAGCAAGTTATCCTGTGGTGAGCTGGCCGTGGCGTGTTGGCCGTGGCAAGTTGTCCTATTCTCTTCCTGGAACTGCTTCTCTTTCCGCAGAATCACCTATGTGTTTTATGAGCAATACCTGACGATCACCACCGTTGGCCTCATCAACCTGGCCCTGTGCCTGGTGCCCACGTTTGCTGTCTGTTATATCCTGCTGGGCCTGGACCTGCGCTCAGCCTTCATCAACCTCCTCACCATCATCATGATTATTGTGGACACCGTGGGCGCCATGAACCTTTGGGGCATCTCCTACAATGCCATCTCCCTCATCAACCTGGTCACCGTAAGACCACCTGTCTTTCCTGGGGATGAGCATCATGGCTGCGTGCAGGGGAGGCGGGCGAGGAGAGGGAAGGGGCACCAAAACACCCAGCAGTCCTGCCAGATGTGCTTAGCTTTGCATTCTTTGCACTTAGTGGTTTTCTGGAGTATCTGCAGAAAATGCAGGGTCCCTACTAGAGATTTTCTGGAGGTGTCAGGCGTCACAGGACAAAGGGCATTTGGGCGCAGAGGGAGAAACCGAGCTCTCGAAAACGAGATGAGGGTAAAAGCAGCATCAGTGTAGGTAGGAAATCCGCAGAATGGGGCCTCTGGGAACTGTTTTTACTTAGAATTCTGTGGAAGCTTTTTGGGTGTCAGAGAGGATCCCTTCTGGTGCAGGAAAGGCAGCGCTCACACCGATGCCTGGTTTTTGACTTTTCTATCGTCTCAAGGCTGCAGAGGAGGCACAGCTTCACTTTTCTTACAGTCTGCAAAGATTCCACTTCTCTGCCCTCCAGGACTTTCCCTTATTTGCGGCTCCTGGGAGGTCCCGAGCAGCTCCTGCGAAGCCAATTCTGGTCCTGTTTGGCTCCCTCCGTCCTGTCTTTCACCCGGAGGGTGATAAATAGTTAGCTTTCCCTTCCACGTTCATTTTTTTACTTTTACCTGAAACTTACCCCACCTCCTCTTTTGTCTTGGCACCTCTCTGCTCTCCACAATGCATGATGTTTTGCCTGCCCCTTTGAGCTTTTCCACCTTGACTTTTGTGTGTGCCTTAGCTGCCAAAATGTTAGAAATACAATAGGAGGAAGTGGATTGAAAGGAACCTTGGTGGTCTTCTAGTCCAACCCCTGTTTGGGTAGGAGACCGTATACCTATTCCATTCCGGGCAAATGAATGCCCAATCTTTTCTTGAAAGCCTCCCACAAAAAGGATTGACAATACTCTAGCGTAGGTGAAGAACAACAGCGGGTGCATCCGCTGTGCTTTCTCTGCTAATTGCTCCACTCTCCTGCAGGCCGTGGGCATCTCTGTGGAATTTGTCTCCCACATCACCCACTCCTTCGCTATCAGCAAAAAATCTACCAAACTGGAACGCTCCCGAGAAGCCACCATCAACATGGGAAGCGCGGTAAGGAGAAGGAGGGGCCAAGGAAGGTGGGTGGTGGGATGCATGTGCCACAAATGGCATGTAGTGTGGGCACTGGACTTAGGAGATGGCATCTCTGATGGCTGTTACCTCTGGGCATTTCCATCCCCCTTTCCTCAGCCCAAGAGCCAAGTTGGTCTCTTGCCTGCAGTTCATTGGCTGCATTGCTTAGGCTTCAGAAGGTGCCGAGCGCAGCTTTCCCAAAGGAGAAGCTACTCATTTATTTAATTTTTATTTATTTAATATAACTTATATGCCGCCCTATCTCCATAGGACTCAGGGCGGCTCACAACCATAAAAACAAACCAATAAAAACATGAAATACATACATAAACAAATATTAAACCCATTAAAATAATCGAAAACCCCCTCAGTCCAGGATGGGCGCGCGAACAGCCATGTTTTTAGTTCGCGGCGGAAGGTGCGGAGGTCAGGGGCCAGCCGGAGTCCCAGGGGGAGTTGATTCCAATGGGTGGGTGCACCCATAGAGAAAGCTCTACTCCTGGGGGCTACCAGCCGACATTATCTAGCTGACGGTACCCGGAGCAGGCCCTCCCTGTGGGAACACACTGGGCGATGGGAAGCTGTTGCTGGTTGCAGATGGTCCACCAAGTATCCTGGGCCTAAGCCATATAGAGCTTTATAGGTCATTACCACCACCTTGAATCTCACCCGGAGGGCAACTGGCAACCAATGCAAGCCACGCAGGAGAGGTGTTACATGGGAGTATTGGGATTCTCCCATCACAATCCGCGCAGCTGCATTCTGTATCAGCTGAAGCCTCTGAGTGGTCTTCAAGGGCAGCCCCATGTAGAGAGCATTACAGTAGTCAATACGGGAGATGACTAGCGCACGAGTAACTGTGCGTAGGGCATCTCGGTCCAAATAGGGGCGCAACTAGCGCACCAGACGAATCTGGGCATATGCCCCCCTTCCCAATTGCCCAGTTGGGCCTAACTGTGCATGGCCATGAGATCAATGGGACTCTGACTTCTCTAGTTTGCAGCCCTGGGGTCAGCCGTGGCTCCCATTCCCTGTGATGCTGGTGAGGTGGTCTCAGTTCTGCCGTTCCAGGGCAAGGGGCTTCTTGGCTCGAAATTCCCAGGAGCAGCCCTGATCTCCACCACTCCAGGGCTGCCCAGGTGTGATCTGCTTCTCTCTCCTTTCCTTTCGTGCAGGTATTTGCTGGTGTGGCAATGACCAACTTGCCAGGCATCGTGATCCTGGCATTTGCCAAGGCTCAAATCATCCAACTCTTCTTCTTCCGCCTGAACCTCATCATCACCCTCTTAGGAATGCTTCACGGCCTGGTCTTTTTGCCGGTCATCCTCAGCTACTTGGGTAAGTTTCTATTCCTGGTCACCCCAGTTCCTTTGGCTGCTCTGTCCTGCAGAAGCAGAGGAGGCTCTCCACATTCCAGGGGTGGCATCTGCAGGCTTGCTGGGAAGGTGTCCTCTGTTGTCCTGGCCTTCCATTTGGAACTTTTCTCCTGGCTCCAAAATCAGAAGTGGGAAAGATGCTATAGGTGTGGTTGCTTTTCAGGTTACAGTAAAAAAGGGAAATGCCTCCCTCTTACGCAATGGCTGTGTGGGGTGCTGAGGAACAGAGGTGGGGTGGGGGGTCTGCTAGGGTGGGGCAGAGAGAGGGCTTCTTTCCTGAAGGAAGGCTGGGGGGGGGGCAGCCCTGAACCCATCCACCCTAGAAAGCAGTGTTTCTCAACCTTGGTAGCTTGAAGATGGGTGGACTTCAACTCCCAGAATCCCCCAGCCAGCGCTGCTGGCTGGGGGATTCTGGGAGTTGAAGTCCACCCATCTTCAAGCTTCCAAGGTTGAGAAACACTGTTAGAAAGGAAATGACCCACTCAGCTTCCTCTTTCAAACTGCTCCTAGGATTAAGACTTATTTTTTTAATCAGCAGTATTCCACCTTCTGGTAACACTTTCATTATTTGGTGCCTGTGGCTCTCTATTTATTTCATTTATTTGTTCAACTGGTATGCCGCCTTTCTCCGAAGACTCACGGCGGCTCTAGCAAATGAGGAGAAAGACACAAGGGTTTTTTAAAATTCAGTTATTCGAGTTGGAAATTATAATGGGGCTCTGCAAAATAGCCTTGAAGAAGAAGAGGAAGAGTCGTGTGAGGTTTTACCCTCCTCTTTACTTAAACCGGGCAGGGAGGAGGGAGGCCCACACAGATTCAGTTCTTGTAGCCGTACAATAAAAGTAGTTCTTTGACAACTCAGGTGTATGTCAAAAAGAAATGCTGCTGGAAAGGACAGGTGGGAGGCTCCTGCTCAACTGGTCTTCATCTCACCTGGGCAGCTTGAACCTGACTGTGGGCACTAATAAAGCACAGGAGCTCCAAGCCCTACAGAGATATGAGACGCCATCTCACCCACGTGGGTCTTTCTGTGCTCCACCCTAACTCTCCTCCTCTCCTCCCAGGGCCTTCAGTCCGCCAAGCAATGCCAGAGCTACAGTCAACAATGAAGAACTCCTCCATCCCTTTGGAAGGCAAACAAGCTCCTAGCACTGACCAGACCTCTCCGAATTATCACAGCCAGGATCCAGCCCCAAGCCCCCACCCAAACAAAACTGGCCTCTAGAAGTCTCCACATCTGTCTGCAGGACAGGAGCTTTGGCAAGAGGCCGGCCCGATCAACAGCCAGCCTGAGCAAAATGGGGCATGGGCAGTCAAGAGAGACAATGGGTCTTCCTGCTTTCCATTGCAACACGCGAAGAGCTGGTTTCACATACCATGCTGAGCCACTAGATAGCTTGTTTGTGGCTTAGAATGCTGTGTTATCCTAGCCAATTGTGTGACTTCCATCGACAAATCTCGGTGAAAGCTAGTTAGTGAGATGTGATGCAGCTGGCAGTGAGTACACACCTCGTGCTAAGCCATGGTTTAACAATAGACTGCTTAATAAAGCTACAACTCGTTGGGTTCACATGACATGCCAAGCCACATCTCTGTGTGTGCGTGTGTGGTTGTGTCCATGCGTGCACTGTCGAGGAAGTCTTGATTCCTGGGGACTGCCCTGTAGCTTTCTTGGCAAGATCTTTGGAGGCTGTTTGCCCCGTCTTCTTCCTAGAACCGAGACAGAGAGGCTGCTCCAGCCGTCCAGCTGGCTTCATGCCCAAATATCAGCCCTTCGAGGGGGATCAGATTAGGAAACCGGGGCCTGCTTGTCAGTACTACTATTATTGTAAAGCAGAATTTTCCTTTTGTAGCAGCATCATTCAAGACTGAGTATGCCTCCCCCTCCCTCCCTTTAGGGGGAGGGAGGATATGAAGTAGGGAAAGATCTGCCTGAAATATTTTCTCATTCTTGCCCCCAACTCAGATCTCCCTCTTATCTGACCGTTACCTTGGTAGCAGCTTTTCCTCCGGCCACTACAAAGCAGGATTAGAACTCCAAATCTCCTGGTTTAGCCTGGTGCCTTCACTACACCAAACTAGCTCGTGCCACATTTTGCTTAATGTATCTGAACCCAGAGGGGCTTGCCAAAGAAACGATGATACATCTAGCAGAGCAGATACCCCAAATTAAGACCCTTCAAGAATCTTCTATCTGTATCTGTTTGAGACTGTACGTATTTAGTTTCCATCTAGAATGGGGGAACTTTGTCTGAAACATTAATTAACTAGAGAGATCAGGCAAGCAATTCTGAACCTTAGCTCAGAACTCGGTTACAACTGGACGGACCTTGGGTTTCTCCTCACAATTCTTTGTCCCCCAAAGTCTTTACTGGAGACAGTTGCTCCCCAAAGTCTTTACCGGAGACAGTTGGGGGAACCTGGTTAATGCTCAACTCTTCAGCTCTTGAAGTCCACCCATCTTCAAGCTTCCAAGGTTGAGAAATACTGTTAGAAAGGAAATGACCCATTCAGCTTCCTCTTTCAAACTGCTCCTAGGATTAAGATTTATTTTTTTAATCTTTTGTATTGTCACCCTGGGTTCCATAAACAACAGTAAAAACAACTCTAAGGTTAAAAATGAGGTGTGTTCTCAAGTGCGCCTTAAAATAAAATTTCCAATATTAAGTTGGAACTTATGAATAGAAAAGTCTGCTTATTAAAAACACATGGCTTCATGAAAACCTTGCCTGGCTCCAGTGGTGTGTTGACTCGAAGACAGAGAATGCTACCTGCCATTTTTACTAATTGGCAGCCCATTCATAAGTACGAGTTGTCCATAAGGCATATGTTCTTAACTCACAGGCTGCCTGTATAATAAATAATCCCGTAATTAAACTGTAGCTTCTTGGGAGGAATTTTTGAACTTACTAATAAAACCAGAAGAAAAGAACTTCTGGATCAAAACCTGACCACTGTCACTGAAGCTACTTCCTCTCTTGTATTGGGGTCAGCTTCTAATTTTATCCATTGACCATGCAAGCTGCTTTTAAGATTGACCCTAATCTTCTCAGTAGTGTTAAATATGTCTGCCGCTCAAAGAAAAAGGAAAAAAGTTATAATATTATCTGATATTTTTTTTAAAAAAAATATTGAGTATTTCACATTTTAAAACCAAACACACAATAGCAAAAGAAATTGAGACAAAAACAAAAAACAAAAACACAAGCACTTCAGACGTTAAAATACAATGCTAACAACAGATATATACAATTTTACAACTTTCTGCATTGATTTTTGTCTTTACTCTTAGCTTTTATCCTCCCACTCCTTCTCTTTATTTTTAAATATTCATAATTAACTGTTTTGTTAGCAGGATCATTATTTACATTTATATCCAGTATGTTAATATCAAATTTTGTTTTATATTCTTATTTCTTAATTTGATTTCTGTTTTCCAACCATGTATAATACCTATTCCACACTTTTTAATAATCCGAGTCTTCTCTTTCTTTGATCTCCATCGTTAATTTGTCCATTTCTGCGCATTCGAGGATTTTCTTTATTATTGTTTCTTCTGATGGTGTATTGGTCGACTTCCACATTTGCGCTAGAGTAATTCTGGCCGCCGTTAGAATATGCAATATAATATAATAGAGACTTTTTCCATTTTTCTATCAACCATTCCTAGGAGGAACATCTCTGGTTTAAAATCTATCTTTTGGAGTGTAATCTCTTCCAAGCACCCTTTAATTTTATCCAAAATTTCTTCACCTTAGGGCACATCCACCACATGTGGTAGTATGTCCCTAGTTTGTGAGCACATCTCTAACATTGGGGTGATAAATTAGGGTACATTTTTGCCAGTCCCGCTATTTTGATTCCTGCTCTATATTGATGGGAGCAGGGGAGGAAGATATATATATATATCTTATAAATATTATATTTATATTTTATTTTATATTATAAATATTTATAAAGTGTTTTGTTTCTATCATTCACTGATGAAATACCAATAGCTTTAACATGAATTATTCATTCCTTATTTTTTATCCTGGTCTTTCACGAAAATAATGCACAAGGTGGCTAACAATAACATTTATAGAGCTGTCCTGAAGATGTTTGCTTCCTGTATTTAACTCCTGAGCTAGAGCAGGGTCTAGATGGAGGGGTGGAATGTTTATGTTTGTAATTGAAAAATAAAAAACTTTTAAACAAAAAAAATATATATGCAAAAATACAAAGATTTCTCCTCAGACATTCGGTTGGGCTAGAGCAGGGGTCTCCAACCTTGGCCAGGTGAAGGCTTTTGGACTTCAACTCCCAGAATTCCTCAGCCAGCTTTGCTGGCTGAGGAATTCTGGGAGTTGAAGTCCAAAAGCCTTCACCTGGCCAAGGTTGGCTATAGAGGACTTCCAACGACCCTTCCCGCTCTAGCCTGAATTCGAAAATTTGAATTGGAGCCGGAAAGGGCGCCCATACCGCGTGGGGGGGGGAGCGGAAACTAGACTTCCGGCGGAAGCCAAGCGCGGCCCCTGCCGGCCAGGAGGACTCTGCACAACTCCTGCTTGCGGGCTGTCATGGCGGCGGCGGCGGCGGCGGCGGCGGCGAGTGGGGGGCTCCTTGCGGGGGGGCCTGTGCGCATGCTCCTTCCTGACGCGGCGTTTCCTTGGCAGGCCCTGAGGGGCGCCTGGGGGTTGGGGGTCGCGGGGCGGGGCTTCCGGAGCAGCGCCGCGGCGGCGAAGGTAAGGAGGGGGGGCTCTCCCGCGGGGACGGAGAAGGGGGTGAAGCCCGAGCCGCCCGGCCCACGCGCGCGCCACGCTCTCCCTTGCAGTGCCACGCGGCCCGCATCCGCCCTCGGAAGGGGAACCAGGCGGTGACCTACCAAGAGGCCCACCCGCCCCACTACATCGCCCACCGCAAGGGCTGGCTCTCCCTGCACACCGGTGAGCCTCCGCCGGGGAGGGAGGGAGGGAGGGAGGGAGGGGTGGGAATGGGGGTGGGGGGCTCCTGGGAGGCCCAGAAGGGGGAGAGACCCCCCCAACAGAATCCCCCCCTCCAGTTACCCTTTTTATGGGGAGGGGGCTGGAAAGGAGAGGAAGCCCTGGGCTGCAGCTGCAACGACCCTCCCTCTCCCCCCCCCATCCTCCCAGTGGTGGGTTTCGAATTTTTTTTACTACCGGTTTTGTGGGCGTGGCTGGGGAAGGTTACTGCAAAATCCCCATTCCCTCCCTACTCCAGGGGAAGGATACTGCAAAATTTCCATTCCCTCCCCACTCCAGGGGAAGGATACTGCAAAATCTCCATTTCCTCCCCACTCCAGGGGAAGGATACTGCAAAATATCTATTCCCTCCCAACTCCAGGGAAAGGATACTGCAAAATTTCCATTCCCTCCCCACTCCAGGGGAAGGATACTGCAAAATCTCCATTCCCTCCCCACTCCAGGGGAAGGATACTGCAAAATATCCATTCCCTCCCAACTCCAGGGAAAGGATACTGCAAAATTTCCATTCCCTCCCCACTCCAGGGGAAGGATACTGCAAAATCTCCATTTCCTCCCCACTCCAGGGGAAGGATACTGCAAAATATCCATTCCCTCCCCACTCCAGGGAAAGGATACTGCAAAATATCTATTCCCTCCCAACTCCAGGGAAAGGATACTGCAAAATTTCCATTCCCTCCCCACTCCAGGGGAAGGATACTGCAAAATCTCCATTTCCTCCCCACTCCAGGGGAAGGATACTGCAAAATATCCATTCCCTCCCCACTCCAGGGAAAGGATACTGCAAAATCTCCATTCCCTCCCCACTCCAGGGGAAGGATACTGCAAAATATCCATTCCCTCCCCACTCCAGGGGAAGGATACTGCAAAATATCTATTCCCTCCCAACTCCAGGGGAAGGATACTGCAAAATATCTATTCCCTCCCAACACCAGGGAAAGGATACTGCAAAATTTCCATTCCCTCCCCACTCCAGGGGAAGGACACTGCAAAATCTCCATTTCCTCCCCACTCCAGGGGAAGGATACTGCAAAATCTCCATTTCCTCCCCACTCCAGGGAAAGGATACTGCAAAATATCTATTCCCTCCCAACTCCAGGGAAAGGATACTGCAAAATTTCCATTCCCTCCCCACTCCAGGGGAAGGATACTGCAAAATCTCCATTCCCTCCCAACTCCAGGGAAAGGATACTGCAAAATTTCCATTCCCTCCCCACTCCAGGGAAAGGATACTGCAAAATCTCCATTCCCTCCCCACTCCAGGGGAAGGATACTGCAAAATATCCATTCCCTCCCCACTCCAGGGGAAGGATACTGCAAAATATCCATTCCCTCCCCACTCCAGGGAAGGTTACTGCAAAATCTCCATTCCCTCCCCACTCCAGGGGAAGGTTATTGCAAAATTCCCATTTTTTCACGATCAGCTGGGACTAGGGTGGCAGAGAATAGATGGTGGTGGGGCCAGTCAGGACTGGTATTTACCAGTTATTCGAACTACTCAAAATTTCCAGAACTGGTCAGAACCTGCTGAAACCTACCTCTGCTCTCTCCCCCCCGCCCCATTTATGGAGCCAAAGGGGCCGCTGGGAAAAGCGGGGGTAGCAGCAACAGCCTAGAGGTCAAAAATGGCTTTTCTAAAAATAAAGCATTAATTGAATGTTTTAAATTAAACGGCAAGAAGTCTTTGCAGGGAGAGATGTCTGGAAAAGGGTGTTCGGTGAGGTCATTTTCTGTGGTCTGACAGGCTGGAGCCGCAGCATGAGGGGTGGGGGGACAGAGCGCCCCTATCCGGCTCAGCCCCATGGCCGCCTCTGACATGGCGAGAGAAGAGAAAACTAAATAAAAGGGGCTCTGGCTCCCTTGCTTTGCTCCTGCAGGTAACCTGGACGGGGAGACGGATGCGGCTGAGCGCACCCTGGAAGATGTCTTCATCCGCAAGTTCCTCTTTGGCACCTTTCATGGCTGCTTGGCGGAGGAGGTGGTGCTGAAGCGCCGGGCCAACACGGTCATCATCTGCGCCCTTCTAATACAGAGCCTCCCTCCCCATAAGATTTACTTCCTGATTGGCTACACAGAAATGCTGCTTTCCTTCTTCTACAAGTGCCCCGTTAAGATGGAGGTGCAGACCATATCCGAAAAGGTCATCTACAAGTACCTCTAGTCCTGGCTGAGCTTGGCATTGATGGTCCATACTAGACCCGGTGGAGGATCTTGCTTCTTTTGCCCTTGGACAGACGGAGGTTTTCCAGCCATCGACGTCTCCTCCAGAGACTGGAAAATAGAGGGAAGCGCCCAGAGATAGGAGAAATCTTGTCGATTAGTATAAAATAAATGTCCCTATTTATGACTCTTCCCTGATCTTTGTCTCTTTAGCTGTAGAATCTTGGCCTGCATTGCTCTCCGTAGCAATTGAAGATGATTTCGCTTTGCTTCACTGAATGGGGTGCTCCAGACTGAGGTTGCATATAGGTAGAGAGCCTGCAGGTTGCCACCCCAGGACAAGTGGGGGTGGGTGAGTTCCTGCTGGACAAAAGGTGAAAAAGCTGGACTACAGCTGTTCCATTGCCCCCTCTTTCACCGTTTCTTCACAGACTGCAGAGCAAGTGCTTCAGTATAGGAAGGCACCTAGCCTGTAAAGGCTTGTGGGGTAAAGGCAGAATTACACCCTGTAAGGAGCTCTGAGGTAAGCTGGCTGTGAAGTTTATGAACCGTAGTTTCAAGCCAACCGGCGCAGGATGGCCTGGGGTGGTAGAATTGGAATGACAATAGGGCAGAAAAATGCACCCTGGAAAAACTCTTGCTTCTGTTCCGGAAAAGAGAATCTGTTCCGTGCACTTCCCTTTAGTTACATCTCAGAGGTAAAGTATTCACAACACTGGCAAGTGCTAAAACGGTATGAATTTCCTGGCAGCCTACATCCCATGCATAGCCCAGGCATGACTAGGAGCACAGCTTGAACTTCAGGGTGGTTTCCTCTGTACTGAGAGTCTGGGGAAACATGATTTCCATCACAAGCTTCCTTCAAGTTGCCATGTTTTAGCAGGACTGGGTAATTGGCAAAATTCATGATGGGCCAAGAGTCTCAGCGGTTTCATTGCGACCAGCTGGTCCTTCCTTGCCTGATCTCAAAAAAAGCTCAAATGAGCCAATCCTGGTTAAACCACCAAGGAAATCTCAGGACTATAAACCAGACTGGAATTTGGGCAAAGAGGGCCATAGCAAATCTCTCTTCCTGGACTTGCCTAGAAATTGAGCTTGACTTGAAGGAGATTTGGCTTTTTTTTTTTATAGACGATAAATAGATAGGGAAGGGATGTCTGCAGGAACTCTTCCTTCCCTTTGAAGTACTGCTGCTAGGTCTGTGTGTCAGCTCAGCTCCCAATTCTGAAAAACAAGTCCCTGGCCTCGGGGAGGGTGGGGGGGGGAAATGACGGTGAAAGTAATTTTGCTTTCCCCCCTCCCAAACTGAAAGGTGGTTGGCAAAACAGCCGTGCCCCTTGGCCATCTCTTCTACCTTGTGCTCTGCACAGGGTCTGTACCCAGTGACTACCAGTAGGCCAGGGCCAAGGGAACTGGTGAGAGAGAGTACTCATGCAAGCTTGAATTCTTAGTAGGGCAGGGAGGGAAGACTCCGAGCAGCCGTGGGGAGAGGCTCTGTTTTTGCCAGCAGAAGCTCTTTTGGATTGGATTGGAATGGCTTCTTGTTTGAGGTCAGTCCAGCCAAGTGTGAACTGCAGTTTCCTTTCTTCCTGGAAATGAGGATGATGGGCAGGGAGCCTTAATTGCAAAGTGGAGGCTCACCACTGCGACTCGAAACATGAATTCATTGAAAGCCCTCGTCAGGACTGTGTACTTAACTGAATGACTAAATTGACCTATCTTGGGAAGTTTGCACAAGGTTGCCACTTTTTTTTTTTTAATCCAAGGTTAATGGTAATCCAGCTTCGTCTGTACCGCTTTGCTGAGCCAGCATTTGTGATGTCATCCAGGATAAAGGAACTCTGTCAGGTTCTCCTGTGGCACATAGGATGTTGCTCGCAAGGAAAGGTTATGGCCATTTCCAGGTAGATATTTCTGATGAGCTGCCGTGAAGAGGGGCCACTCGGAACTCCTCGGTCGCTTTGAACTCTGATTCTGCTGTATAAGACAGGGCATGGGGTTCCTGGCGCTGCCAACTGTACAAAACTAATGATGCAAGCAGAGAAACGCACATGGCCCATCTCCAGCTTCCTAATGGCTTTAACTTTGCCCTTCAGAAACAGAGTCCAAAGCTTAGAAGCCCCCAGGAAGCTCAGCTGGGCGGTGGGAGTGAATATTGCTGGGCTTAACCCAGATTGTATTTATATTTCCCTTGGCTACATTTCTTTCCATCAGGTGTGAACCGGTTAGGATAAAATGCCCATTCAGTGTGTGGCCAAGAGGGCCACCTTCACAGATGCGTGTTGTGTCATAGGCGGAAGATTGAAACTGGCTGCTGAAGTTCTGGACACAGTCCTTGCAACTGAGTGACCCTCTGTTCTTCTGGCCACTGGCCATCTGTTTTCCCAGCCTGGCCGTCTTGTTTCATAAACTCCCACTGAAGAGGCCCGGTTGTTTTCCTCGGTGGTGGTGCTAGTGGTGTCTGGAGCACTTCCTAGGGAGTGCAGTGTTTGCTTTGTTGGTTTATGCCTAAATGTTGCGTTTAGAACAACATTTGCCAACAACATCCATGGAAGTAATTTGAGTGTTAGTCACAGGGCCAGAGACGACTTTATTTTTAAATCCCAGTACAGAAGAGCAAACCGCCAAGACCTGCCCTGGCAGTATTGGTGACTTAGTCATTTTCTCTTCCTTGACACACGCCATAATCTGTAATCCACGGCTCACTTTCTCTTCTCTACCTGAACATCTGTTGGGCTCCCTTCCAGGAAGAAATTTTTAGACTTGATTTTGGTTTAGGCGCTTTACAGTTTATATGTTTTGCTCTGCTGTCCTGTCCCAGATCCCCCACCTCAAAGGAAACCCACCTAGCTGCCTGGACTAAAACAACTCCCCTTCAAAAAAAAAACATGTCATACGTACCTTATCCCAGGCTTGGTCTTAATAGGTCTTAAGAGACTTCTGGGGACCAAGAGCGGGCAGCCTTCCAAAATCTTGCAAGATGGCAGCCTTCAACTGAAGGTCAATTCAATGGAAGGGAGTGGCACATCCATTCTGCCACGTTCTGCCAGACAGAAGCAGTTGGAAGCTGCTTATACCAGGGCTTTATAGGTGATGCCAGCACTTTGAATTGACCCAGGAAACTGGGTTATTGCTGCAGCTTGTGTTGTTGTGATATAACATGGCCATAATGAGAGGTGCCCCTTATTGCTTGCTCTGTTGCATTTTGAACCAGCTGTTGCTTCCAGATGATCTTCAAAGGCAGCCCCACAGAGAGGGCTTTGCAATATTCCGTAAAGTTTTGCATCTTCCAATATATTTTCATCCACTACGAGATGCCAGTTTCATATTGTAAGACCTGCCCCCTGAGGGACATACGGTAGATGTTTGCAACTGGTGCTGTTCCTGTTTGGTGGATGGGAAGTTTTCTTCCCAAATAACTATATACTTTTGATCCTTTAGCAACTGATGTAATTGCTCATCAGTAACATTGGGGTATTATAGTTCAGATGGCAAGTTGGGTTCTGCTTACTGAAAGCATTAAAATTGAGTGCATTGGTACAAGATGCTAAATGATTTACTATGCAACAATGGATTCACACAGTATATTAAGCTGACATTATTCATTAGGTTTATACCCCGTTTCTTCCACAAGCACCCCTTAAAGTATGCAACCCTTTGTTTTCCCCAACAGCTACGTAGGTTGAGTTAAGAGGACGACTGCCTTAAAAGACTGTGCTTGAACTGACATTTCCTTGGTCCTAGTCCAACAGTTTAATTGCTACTCCACCTTCTAAGCTTAGTATTTTGTGTGAACCGGGCCTCTTTCTCAGCAGAATGTAATATATCTTCCAGCTCACGTTATGTGATAATTTCCTCAAGTCCTCAATATTAGCTGGAGATTCACAAATAGAAAATCATTCTAATCCTGGCCTCCCTGTGTTAACTTCAAAATTGGGACTTCCCAATATGTGCAGAGAAGATACCTCATAAGCAGTGCTTCCCCCCCCCCCCCCCCGCTACAGCACATTGCATTCCCATAATGCTTGCTTTTTCATTATTGCAAAATTGGGCGTTTCAGGTCCCAGAAGTTCTGTCTGATACTTAAAAGTTGGCTCTAGGGAAAAATCGCTGTAGAGCTGGTATATTTACAATTGACCATTTACCAAAAATGGTGTCTTCTCAGCAATCAAATGTCATTGCCAGTACATTTGACACTTGAGTTTTCAGCAATTTTGTATAATTAATCTAACAGAGCTGAGGAAGCCTCTTAGATGAGAAGCGAAACATCTTCAAAAAAACCCCAGAAAGAGCAGTTGCCTCTTGAAAAAGCACCTTTGAGATCATCTAATAAAGACCATCTTAACTGTGTCTAGGGATTGAGTGGGTGATATAAAAACCCCATAGAATAAATAAATGATAAATGTCCAACTAATGTATGTTAGCATAGTATCTAATGAGAAATAGGACCTACATCTTTACCTATAAAATGACACAACAAGCAGCCCCAGATCTTTTGATGGAGTGGCAAGTTGCCTCTTTCCATCACCTGCAGTTTGTGCTGCCTTAGGCTTATTTTACATAGCTGGATTCTCAAAAGATTGACAAACTACAGGGCATTCATTACAGAGGAGAATTGGGTGCCCTTTGCGTCAAGAGATCACTCGACTGGTGGAACATTGACTCGAGCTACAATTTGTTCCTTTCTTCCAAGAGTTGGCCATTATGGTAGTTCTGGACTCCTGCCTTGTCCTCCAAGCGTAGATCCTGTCTTTGGAATCGGCTCTCCTCGGAGGACAAAACGGACTCTGGTGACTCAGCTTTCAACGACCAGCTCAGCCCAGGAAAGGCAGCAGATTCGGTCTTGCCAGTTGGCAGCAAGGGGCAGCCTTGTCCTCTGGACTCAAAGTCACAGGTGCTGCCTGCCAGGTGGTTGCAGTCAAGCTAACCCTAGCACAACCCTGGAAGGGCAAGGATGGGATCCTGATCCATATCTCAAAGTCAGGCTTTTGAGGCGGTTGAATCCCTCCGCAAATCTCTTTCCCAGCAGTGCAGAGCCCTTGGTGGTGATGGTGGCTTCCAATTTTCATATGGGTTGTGGCTTATGGACCCTGCTAGGTGGCAACGCTGGGCTGATGTTGAAAACCAAGCAGAGTGGGGCTTGGCTGAATTGGTTGAGCCATATGACAGTCCTCGGCTTAGCGACCATTTGAATTTATGATGGACCCCCCAAAAGGGTATTTAGACATGGGTTCGATCGCATTTTAGGCCCTTGGCAAATGGCTCATCTTTATGGCCATCGGCAGCATCCTGCAGTCATGTGACTGTGATTTATACAATTTTTGCTGAAAACTAGCATTTTTTGGCATTCCAGTTTCTGCCAAAGGGGAAAAAAATGCCCATTGCAGACAATGAGGTCAATTAAAGACTGCCGTGTTCATTTAAAGACTGCCACAAAAAACATCGTAAAATTGGATGCGGTCATGTGTTTATCTGCATAACAACTGGCACAGCCTATATCTATAATTCTGGGGTCAATTACAGTCATAATTCGAGCAATATTTGTAAAGTGGAATAGGAAACGGACAAACCCTTCCAAGAGTGGACAGGGTTATATAGACCGCTTCTATACTGTGGCAAAGAAGAAAAACCATCTGAATAGAACAATGGAGGACCAAGAATCCCGCTTGAGATCAAAAAAACCTTTAGCTCTGTAACCACGAGGCGGTTTTCTGAGCAGGTGGGATGGCTGAGAAAGATTAAGTCACTGGATTTGTGCAGAGCAGTGTTTCTCAACCTTGGAAGCTTGAAGATGGGTGGACTTCAACTCCCAGAATCCCCCAGCCAGCAGTGCTGGCTGGGGGATTCTGGGAGTTGAAGTCCACCCATCTTCAAGCTTCCAAGGTTGAAAAGCACTGGTGTAGAGGAAAGAGGAAAATAACAATTCAATTGAAGAGTCTTCAGAATTGCCCTCCATTCTTTCATGGAGGCCCAATAAAGTGCCCAGTACATCAGATTTGGAGCACTGCATGTGCATTCTTTCATCATGGACTATCGCATTACCTCACGTTTGCTTAACCTCAGGGAATAACTGGATCAGACCATTCACTTGGCAGTAGAAATGATTTAGAGTCCCTCTTTCACTCTGATTCACGTAAATACCTGGCAACGTATACAGCTGGGTGCCAAGTTCATCCACTGGAACTGGAGGGAGGGAGGAGGGCAGCCGAGTCCTGGCACCCTGCTGCCCCATTTCCAACACAGCTGAACTCAGAGTAGAAGAGAGAAAAAAAAGGAAGACTAAGCCTAGACCCAAATGAAAGAGATATTGAAGGGAAAAATAAAACCCTGAAATTGAAAGGAATCACAAGGATTGTCTAGTTCAATCTGTGAACTTGTTCTGACTGCCAATATCATTCCACAAATGTGCCCAAAATCATACACGGGATGTCGAGTTCTGCTTTCTTTTACTCGCCCGTTAAAGATTTCTCCATTTGGAGTAAACCGTGAACTCATGCCCTTGCATCCGCTGACAAACTTGGAGAAACCCTTATTGCTGGATTACGCCTTTCATCTGTCTAGCTGGTTCTGCCTCTGCCTTTCTGACCTCAATCCTATTTTACTGAACTGAAGCTTTACAACTTGCTCTTTTCACCTTTCTTCCATTTGCAATAAACATTCCTCTATAGTGAGTCTGCTCCTTCCCACACTGGTTCTTTTTGAGATGGGCAGATAAAAGGTGGAATACCTGACAACCAAGTCAACATTTATTAGGACTGCATGGTGTTTTTTTTTGGCAGCTGCAACACACTGTTGACTTAAATGGTGATTAAGAGGACACCTAGATCCCTCTGACAGTTACTAATGTTGAGCCAGGTGCCGTCTATCCCGTACCTGTGTATTTGGTTTTTCTCGTCTAAGTGCAGGACCTGACATTTACCACTCCTGTACTGCATCTTGTTGGATAAGGTCCAATGCTCAAGTCTGTCAAGATCCTTCTATTTTCCAAAGTGTTCGTAATTCCACCCATCAAAATATCATTGTTATAAAAATATGTTAGCAACTCAAGCCACTGAGAAGTACCCAGGTCAGGGTTGCAGACAGACCTTTCCTCCGAGATTGGTAACTTGAACCTCAAATATGTTTAACAGTAAGAAAACGAAGCCACGGATTATTTCTTTCCTTACTTCCCAGGGTTTGATTACTGAACTTCAAACATGGCCCAAACTGTGGTATGGAACCTGCTCTCAGGTCCTATTGCAACACTTAAGTTTTATATGCTGGCTTGCAAAGGAAACGTCTCCCATCATCACAGTTAACTCACCTTGAGAACGGAGCAGAATCAAAGCAAACATTCATGCTTTAGACAAAAGCTCTTTGCTGGATCATCTCGCCTACTGTGCCATTGTGATAACTCTTCTTCTTGTAGGCCTGTGCCTAGAGCAGGGGTCTCCAATCTTGGCAAATTTAGGACTTGTGGACCTCAACTCTGGATTCTGGGAGTTGAAGTCCACAAGTCTTAAAGTTGCCAAGGTTGGAGAACCCTGGCTAAGAGGATGCATGGAGGCATTTGGTAGGGCAGTTCCACAGAACTATATGGACCAATCGATCCTGCAGCAGGGAGGACGGGGGACTGTCTGTTCTGTCTCAGCCTGTAGATCTGCTGTTGAAAGCAGCGCATGGCATCCTGAAAAGTGGATGGCATTGGGTGGGGTGGGGTGGGGTATTCCCTTGAATTAAATTAGACTTGGTGACTTCATGGACAGGTAAATGCAGGTGGCTTGAATGGAAAGGTGATTGCCGTTGCTTTCTTCAGGATGCTTTTCATTGTCGGACCTACAGCTCCAAAACCACCTGATGGATCTAATGGATCTAAAAGTCCATGAATTCTCTTCTCCTTTGCTTTCCAGACGGGCAGGCCTTCTGCAACTGAATGTGCCCAGGTGGCAACCAGGGCATAATATCGGGGCCACCAGAAAGGTGGGATAGAAACAAAATCTTTGCTTCACTTCTGATTCAGTTCCAGATTTTTTTTTCTTTTGTTACAGTCCCAGACTAAATGCATTATTTAAAGTATTATTATTTAAAGCATTATTATTCCAACAAGCAGGGCTGGCCTAGACATGATTTTTAATTGGGCTTTATTCTTAATGATTAGGCCAATGTTTAATGTTTTTTAAAATGTTTTTTTAAATTTTGTATTTGGACTTTATTGTTGGCTGTGCACCGCCCTGAGTCCTTCGGGAGAAGGGCGGTGCAGAAATTAAATAAAATCTAAATCTAAAGTACAGAAAAAACACGAATATAGAACTGGAAAAGCCAAAGGACACCTGGAGACAAAGAAACAGGTAATACATCTCTCTCCCCCCTCGCCTCCCCCCCCCCCCCCGGTTTTTATCAACCACAGCTAGGGGAAGAAACTTTGCCAACACTTTGCAAGAAGAGAAAATCGGATGCAAAAGTTACACTTTTTTTTTTTTTTGGGGTAACCAATTTATAAATCACAAAGAGCCGCAAAGGCTCCCGAAGGAGGCGAAGCCGCCGCTTTTCCCACTCAGAGCCGCTTGGGGGCGGGGGGGGGGCGCCGCCGTGGGGATCAGCCGCATCCTTGCCCCGCCCCGCCCCGCCCCTCCCCACGCGGGAGGAAGGCTGGCCCCGCCCACGCGCTCTTCCGGCCGGCGCCTGTTTCACCCTCCCCCCCCCCCGCCACCGCTCCGCCTTTTCGGCCTCGCGACCAGCCGCAGACGGGGCGGGGCGCGCGCGCGGCGTCACGTGGCCCCGGCCTATAAAAGGGGCTCCCGCGCGCGCCAGACGGAGCCGGCGAGCTGCTGAGGGGGAGGCGTGTGCTCGGGCGGGCGGAGGCGAAGGTGCGCACGAGGCCGGGCGGCGGGGCGTCTGTCCGTCTGTCTCTCTGCCTGCCTCCGGCGCAGGGTCTTCTCCGGGAAGGGACCCCCGTGTGAGGCGCGGCTGAGGCGGCGGGTGGGCGCGGCGGCCATGGCGGGGTTACGGCGGCCTCCGCGGAGCCGGTCCGCCTCGCTTCTCTGGTAGCGCCGGGCGAACCCACCTCTGAGGCCGCATGGCGTCGGCGGTCCCCACGGCCCTGGCGGCGGGCCTGGCCACGGAAGCGTCCACAGCGGCGGCGGCGGCGGCGTCGGGCCCGCTGAGCGCCTTCCTGTGGATGCTGGCGCTGGGCTTCGCCATCGCCTTCGTGCTGGCCTTCTCGGTGGGCGCCAACGACGTGGCCAACTCCTTCGGGACGGCGGTGGGCTCGGGCGTGGTGAGCCTGCGGAGGGCCTGCGTGCTGGCCTCGGTCTTCGAGACGGCCGGCTCGGTGCTGCTGGGCGCCAAGGTCAGCGAGACCATCCAGAAGGGCCTCATCGACGTCGGCCTCTACGCCACCGCCCCGGAGCTCCTCATGGCCGGCTCGGTCAGCGCCATGTTCGGTGAGGGGGAGGGAGGTGGGGGGGGGAAGAAGAGGAGGAGGAGGAAGGGGTCTCATTGAGGGAGGGAGGGGGCCCGCCAGAAGGGCCTGGGGAGGAGGAAGAGAAGGAGGGGAGGGGAGATCGGGGAGGAGGGAGGGGGGTCGCCAGAGGGGAGGGGAGGTCTGGGTGAGGAGGTGGAGGAAGAAGGGGTCTTGGGGGAGGGAGGGAGGGTGGCTGCCAGAAGGGTGGGGAGGGGGGAGAGGAGAGGAGAGGGGGGTTCTCATCAAGGATGGCCCCCCCTAATGCCCCCTCCCCACTCCTCCCCAGGCTCTGCCGTGTGGCAGCTGGCCGCCTCTTTCCTCCGGCTGCCCATCTCGGGCACCCACTGCATCGTCGGAGCAACCATTGGTTTCTCGCTGGTGGCCAAAGGGCAGGAAGGAGTCCGGTGGTCTGAGCTGCTGAAAGTTGGTAAGTGAGAAGGGGGAGCCCGGCTTCCCCTGGAGAGAGGCTGGAGGGATTTGGCGTCCGAGCATCCCGTCAATGGCGTAAACCCTCCTTTCTGGCCCTTTTTCTCCCTCCAGTCTTGTCCTGGTTCATCTCCCCGCTTCTCTCTGGCATAATGTCCGCTGTGCTGTTCTTCCTGGTCAGGCTGTTTATCCTCAGCAAGGTAGGTCAGATGCCAACTGAAGAAGGACAGACAGGGAGCTCTGTGCCTGCCCATGACAGATAAGACCTAATCGGGGGCATCAGCAGCCCGGAAGGGACCACGTGGGCTGCCCTGCTATCTTTAGCCGGCTGCAGGCCCAGCAGGCTTTTCACCAGGGGAAAAAGGGCTTTTAAGCACCAAATGTTTTACAGGAAACTTGACCTGCCTGCATGTATGTGGTTAGGGAGAAGTGCTGTCTAATAGGCGTCTTGAGGGGAAAAATATACTGGTTTAAGATGCTATTTTCTGCCTTCTTAGCCACCCACGGCTAGAAATTCAGTCTTTTCTCAACAGATCTGGCTTCTGCTGTGTCACCTTCGTTTTGTAAAAGTTTGGTGGGCAAGAACAGGCTAATGCACAATGGGATGCTTTGGTTGAGAAAAGCACCTCTCCCTTGCTATTACAACCTAAGTTAAGCAAGTATACAGGGCAGTGAAGAAATATTTTACTTAAACTTTAAATAAAATATTTCTTCACTGCCCTGATACAACAGCAATATGTGGTTTACATGTATTAGGATGTAAATGTAGAATTTTAGAGTTGGGAGTTCGCTTCAGGCGCTCAGACTGATGGGAACACCCCAGTAGTGAGTGCTCTCAACACTAATTTTATTGTTCATATATACAATAGTAGGCAACCTACTGCTTCTTTTGGTAACTCTTTCCCAGTTGTCAAGTTTTTAGTATAGGGAAGTTTTTCCTTAATACCTGTAGTCCTCGACTTACAACCTCAGTTGAGCCCAAAATTTCTGTTGCTAAGAGACATTTGTCAAGTGGGTTTTGCCCCATTTTGTGCCCTTTTTTGCCACAGTTGTTAAGTGAATCTGCAGGCTTCTCCATTGCCTGCTTGTCAGAAGGTCACAGGTGATCACAAGACCTGTCGTTAGTATGAGTCACTTGTCAAACGTCTGGATTTTGATCACATGATCATAGGAATGCTGCAACAGTTGTAAATGTGAAAAATGGTCATGTCATTTTTTTTCAATGACGTCACTTTGAATGTTCAGTGTTGTAAGCCGAGGGACAACCTGTATTGATTTTTTTTAACTTTATAGTATCCTGCACTGGACCTATACAGCTCCTTTTTACAACTAACCCTTTGAAGCTTTCCCATTAGGTCTTGGAGGAGAAATTATTTTTTCCCCCAACAGTCCATCTCATAGTCCTCGGATGGTTTTCTGGGAAGACCACAAAAAAGTGGGCTTGGGTTGGGAGAGGCTGAAATAGCTGCAGAATCCTCAATGTTTTCCCCAGCAATTGCAAAACTGTGAAGTTTGCATAGCTCTGAAATTGGTTGATTAATACTTTTTCCCCAGATGATTCAAAGGTAGTAAATATTTCCTTTTTCTGCCCTGTGGGTGGCAAGATTAGTGTTGGCCCTTTAAAATATGTTACTTGTGTTTGCCTTGTATTTGGAGAAGTAAAAATTCTGGATAATGTTTTATAGTAATGTGTATCAAAATATATTTTCCGTAGGAAGATCCTGTTCCAAATGGATTACGTGCACTGCCCATTTTTTATGCCTGCACAATTGGGATCAATCTCTTCTCAGTCATGTATAGTGGGGCACCCTGTAAGTAAAGCTTCAAATATTAAGGTTTAATTTTATAACCTTTTATAAGCTTCTTAATCAAACACAGAATTTTACCCCTTTTGCTTTACAGGACTGAACTCTTCTAGAAGGCAACTGGTCTGGGCCATTACAGAAAGCTGCAGGCTAGCATACATACGCTGAGTTCAACCTTAGATAGTTATCCTGTCCAAGAGGCCTGTTCACTCTAAATTACTAGAGTCCTTTCTTCTTAAATCCTCACAGGAGCCACTATTTCTGACTTGCTGCTGGTGTTCCACAACCCCCACCCCCACCCAGTTGCCTGCAGACTGACCTGACCTCTCCCTTTCCTTCTCATGCTGTCTTCTGCTGAAACTCAGGATCCTAGCTACTGCTAAACCAGAACATTTCCCACATTCTAATCAAATTCCTACCAGCTAGGAGACTGGGTGGATTTCTCACTCCGGCTCTCCATGCCTTGAATGTTAGATTCCAAAAGAATTTTTCCTGCCTTCCCCTTGTCTAAGACCTGCTGGCAACAAATGCGTGGAAGAGGAATGTCGTACTTCTGTGCTGGAACCTTCTGAATCTCTTGAAATAATAAAGGGGTTTTGGTGGGAGAAAGAAGCTGGATTTAGAATTTTTTTCTATAAATCAGGGAGATGTCCTATTTACCAAGGACATTTCTGCTGGAATATGCAGCCTGATGCAACAGGTCTAAACTGCAGGTAGTTGAATTAATTTATAAGTACCTGAAACTGCCCTTTTCCCTTTGGTGTTCCCACAGTGTGCTAGAGCGACCCTTTTGGTGGGTGTGTTACTTGAAATGTATATGTGAATAATGAGTAAGATACCTCAGCTACAACCATTCCCAAGATCCTTTTAGCAACCTAATTTTTCTAATCCTGTAAAAAATGTTCTCATTGTTCAGTTTTTAATTTTTATTACTTATTTTATGTTAGATGTTGCCCTGACTGGAAAATAATTTGATCAGTTGTGATAACCAAATTTGTGGATATGGATCAGCCACGATTTCTTGGTTTTTTTAACCTGGCATTGCCATTTCTAGGAGATTCCATAGTTTTATTTATTTTTTAATGACTGGATTCACCAGTTAGGCTGTGCAAAAATGGACCTGAGTGTACTTTAGTTCAATGTGTTGCAAAAACCCAATTGTCCTAGTTGGTTCTGTGAACCAGGATGGCATGTAAAGCAAAACTTATTAGCTTGGCATGTAAGATGAACATGGCCATTGTATTAACTTTTTGGGTTTAACACTGTTCCACAGTGGCTGACATGCAATGGACTAACCATATTGGTGCTATGGTTATGTGAAAGTCATGTCATCTTGCAGCCAATTAGGCTAACATGCGAAAAGGAGGTGAACCAGGACTGCGTTGTCCTGGCTATTATGAGCCTATGAAACACTGAGGAGTACTTTTGTATGCTCAGAAGGGGTTCTGGGCCACCGTGTTTTAAGATGTGTTGTTTTATTTCCTAGTGCTGGGCTTTGACAAAGTTCCCCTCTGGGGCATGATCCTTATTTCTTCGGGGAGTGCTGTTTTGTGTGCTCTCTTCGTCTGGTTTTTTATCTGTCCAAGAATGAAGAAGAAAATTGAACGTAAGTAGATGAAATATAATTGAATTTGAAGGCGATTGTGCTGTGTAGTTGAGTGTTTAGATGTTACGCTTTTAGATCGGCCATCCCCAACCTTTTTGAAACCAGGGACTGGTTTTTTGGGAAAAGAAATCTTCCAGGGATGGTTTTGTATGCTATCTAAATCCATGCATGTGCAGATAAAGCTTCACTCATTTGCGTGAACCAGTTCCTAACTGGCCGCGGACTGCGGGGTTGGGGACCCCTGTTTTATATGGCTGTCTAGTTAAACAGTTGAATGTAAATGTAAACTGAATTTGAAGGAAATGGTGCCTTTCCGATGTGAAGTCTTGGAGTTTCTAGAGCCATGCACGTTACGTTTCTAACTCTGGCAAACGATTTCCTTTTTCTTATTCCAACCCGTTTCTTCAGAATGAGTTTCCTTTTGGATCCTGTTCCAAGGCATGCTTGGAAATATAAAGTGCAAGTTATTTTCCTCATCCTAAAATATTAAGCATTATTCTGCAGTACTCCTGTAACTCAGGCCACATGCTGGGACAGGATGATATATAAAACTTGCATATAACTTTACGGTGGGAAGGAAGAGTTAACGTAGTTACCAAGAATTGTGGAGTATGGATTTTCACATCCTTTGTTGTGATTTGGAGATCTTTGCTATTTGGAATAAGTTGGGGAGGGGAATAGTTTCCTTAGTTGCAGCTTGCTTATTTCTGCAGAAGAAATAAAGCCCAGTCCTTCCGAGAGTCCGTTAATGAGGAAAAAAGATATTCTGAAAGAACAAGATGACATTAAGGCCACAGAGAACATCATGGCTGATGATGAAGATGGGAGCAACCCAGTTGATGGGCCTCACAAAGCAGCTCTTGAGGAGAGGGCGGTCTCTTTCAACTTGGGAGACTTGGAGGAGATGCCAGAACGGGAGAAGGTTGAGATGAAGGAAACCATCATCGACAGTGGTGAGTACAGGTGACTCACTCAATAAATGCCAGTATAGGTTCAGTGGGGGTCTGCTAACTATTTAGAGCAGGACTCTCCAACCTTGGCAACTTCCAGAAGCAAAGCTGGCTGGGGAATTCTGGGAGTTGAAGTCCGCCAGGCTTAAAGTGGCCAAGGTTGGAGAGCCCTGATTTAGAGAACAAGTACTTTGTAGTTGCGTAGCATGCGCTGCTGTTGAGGTCCAACTGCCTCCTTTATGCCTGCAGGAGCCATGCAGCTTCCCAACGGGAGTCTTGTCCAGTTGAACCACGTGGTGAGCAACCACATCAGCTCCACCGGACATTACCACACTGTGCATAAAGATTCTGGGCTGTATAAGGACCTCCTTCATAAACTTCACCTCGCCAAAGTGGGCGACTGCATGGGTGACTCTGGAGAGAAGCCCCTGCGGCGCAACAACAGCTATACCTCTTACACCATGGCCATCTGCGGCATGCCCCTGGATTCCTTCCGGGTCAGGGAGACGGAATCAAAGGGAGCAGAGGAGATCGAGAAGTTGACGTGGCCCGGAGTGGATTCCAAGAAGAGGATCCGCATGGACAGCTACACCAGCTACTGCAACGCTGTGGCAGACACCCATCCTGCCGATGTGGATTTGCAGAAAGTGGAGTTGGGGGCCGCTGTTAACCGGAAGGATAGCAATTGCTCTCTGGATGAGTGGCATGACCAGGACAAGCCGGAAGTGTCTCTGCTCTTCCAGTTCCTGCAGATCCTGACCGCCTGCTTTGGCTCCTTCGCTCACGGAGGGAACGATGTGAGGTCAGTCTGGCTGGCATGAAATCATTAATTCTTGTTACTTTATGCGCAAGAATTAAGGTTCCGGGGGGCAGAATTAAGCCTTTCTTTGGCCTGTTGTTACTCCTGTCCATTTGTGGGCGGGGGATATTTTTTCTCTTGCCATTTTGGGGGGATATTTGAGGTGGTCAACTGACCTGATGTGTTTTTCCCTTTTGGCAGCAATGCGATCGGCCCTCTGGTTGCCCTGTACTTGGTTTATCAAACAGGCGACGTGTCTTCCAAGGTAGCCACTCCTATTTGGCTTTTACTCTACGGAGGTGTTGGGATCTGCACTGGTTTGTGGATCTGGGGGAGAAGAGTCATTCAGACCATGGGCAAGGATCTCACGCCCATCACCCCTTCCAGGTAGGAGTTGTCCACGCAGGATAATGACACAGCCTGGGAAATGAGCTGCTTTTGACCCAGGAGCCGGGCTGGAACGGAGTGGGGTGACGCGAGGGCTTCATGAATGTTGAAACTCGGGGATCCTTTGGAAGTTTTCATACATCCCATTGAGTTCTCTCTGCCCTTTTCTCATTTCCATATTGATTGCAGTTTTCTTCTCCTTTCCACAGTGGCTTCAGCATTGAGCTGGCATCTGCTTTGACAGTGATCATTGCTTCAAACATTGGCTTGCCTATCAGCACAACTCACTGTAAAGTAAGTAGAAAGGACACCTGTGACATGAATATGAGACATGAATGGCCCGTGATTCTTCTATGCTCATCACTGACTGTTGTATTTTTCTCTAGAAAGCTCAGAAGCTTCCTTCTAATACTTGGCTTGAAGAAGAGTAATTCTTGCTTATCCAAGTCAACTGTCTACCAATTATTTATTGATCACATTTGCCTTTCTATTAGACCAGGGGTGTCAAAAGTCGCGTCGTCACATGACGCATCTTGGCTTTTTTCCCCCTTCGCTAAAGCGGGTGTGGCCAGCACATCCGGAGCCTCAACTTTTGACACCCCAGTATTAGACTATATTTCCTTTGGGCTTCATTGCAAGGGATGTACAAGCTTGAGTCCAGGGAAAAAATGTGTGAGAACTGCTATGAATGGCATTTAGTTCCAGCTGGGCACCGACTGCCACTTTGTTAAGGTCTGCACTTTGGTTTCTCCTGTCCAGGTTGGATCAGTGGTCTCGGTAGGCTGGCTGCGCTCGAAGAAGGCTGTTGATTGGCGTCTCTTCCGGAATATCTTCATGGCCTGGTTTGTTACGGTCCCCATTTCTGGAGTGCTCAGTGCAGCCATCATGGCTTTACTCAAGTACCCTATCCTGGGAGCGTGAAGCGGATGTGCGAAGAGCCCCCACAAGCCTCGGTCCGCATCTCCTTGCCAAGTGGCTGAAACAGTGTTAAGGTGGCTCCACCAATTGCAAAAAGGGCAGAGTGTATTCTTTGTGCTGTATCTGCTTCTTTGCCAACCTCTTTCTTGGGACTAGAAAACTGCTAGGTCTACAAATCATTGTGTCTATATTTCTAAACGTTTTTTTGTTTTAAAAAAATCTGGCTTTAAGTTCATATTTAATGTTGTCAAGAGTATCATTCTTCTTTTGCAAGCTAAACAAATTTTAGTGAGCACAAAGAGGAGAATGTAAGTTAGCAGAAAATCGGTGGTGAGTGCCACTTTTATAAATAAAGACTTTTTAAATAAAAAAAAACAGGCTGTCTGGGATAAATGTATGGGTGGGACAATGATGACTTTATAATAGTTGTGTTCTTGATATGATGTGCTTGCAGTAGCAGTACCCAAGTAGTTGGGTAGTTGGAGATTACAAAAACAACTGAATTAGTTAAAAAAAAATCTGTATACAATTAGAAAGGCCTGTTAGAAAGCAGAGAGGTTTGGCTAATAAGCCTTTTCCCTTTCTGAAAGTTGTAAGGTTCTTGTTTGGGGGAAAGAAGTAATTTCCAAAGTTCTTTGCTAAGTGTGTGAGAGGGAGTGAAAGATATAGTCTCTTATTTAATACTTTTTTGGTACCTGGAATAATTCTTGGAACATTCAGATGAATAAATATTTAACGAATTTTGCAGGAACTGTGTTTGAAAAGTTCTGTATTATATATCTTGTACAGTTCTAAGAATGGAATTAAATATTTCTGCCTGTTGTTAAAAGCCATTGGAATTTTCATTTAACCTGCAGGCTAGTTGTTGCTTAATTCCTTTAAGAACTATAATACTGAATTCAAATGGAATTGCCAGGATGGATTTGATTGGGGGGGGGAGGGGGGGGGCTGAAGAGGTTGAAACCAGATTTTGGCCTCCTGTTCTTGTCAAAGCCTGACTGAAGTCTTCAAACATAAAGAATAGTTTGGCTGTGATTAAAGATGCAAGTGCTGTTGGGGAATGCTTCTACCTTTATATCAAGTACAGTTCTGTATAAATCAGGGGTTCCCAATCCCAGGGCCACAGCCCCTTCAGAATTAGGCTGCACAAACCTCAGGCGTATGCACCTGCTCACACAAATGGAGCTCTGCGAGCACAAGTGCCCATGGCTTGTGTTGCTCACACACCACCATTTCCACTCCACCCACTCCGCCAGAAAGGTTGGGGGGACCATTGGGGTAAATTGTTACGTACTGTATAAATTTCGGAGTCGATCCTTAGCAAGTGATGGCATGGTTTCAGCCAGTCACATCCTTTAAGCCCAACTCGCCTTACAGGGTTGGTGAGAAACGGTAAAATTTAGAGGAGGGAGGAGGATTTGATGTTTGCCACCCTGATGGTGGCGGGGTTTAAAAAAATAAAAAGATACCCCCAACAGAACACACAATTTGGGGTGAAATACAATGAGATCTTAATGGGAGAACATCAATTAAACAAGTAAAAATCATTACACTTGTCCATGTATTGATAAGAGGAAAATGATTCAAAGGCATAATTTGTATGGCAAAAATACGTAACTTAACAGTTGGAAGGGACCTTGGAGGTCATCTAGTCCAACCCCCTGCTCATCCGCCGGACTGCCGACCTTTCTGATCGACAAGCTCAGTGTCTTCTCCACTGAGCTATTTTCAGTAACGGGCGTGCCCCTCCACGTGGTAACTGCCATCGATCATTTCCAATAACTTAAGATCAGTCCTGCATGTTGCCTCGTAGGAATTTTAGCCCGTTCCTCTTAACAGTCAGCTTGAAAGTTGGTAAGCTCCCATGCCTGAGTTGCCCACTTCAATTTGTCCCACAGCATTTATACAGGATGAAGGTCAGGAAGCTGCAACTCACACTCATGCTGTTCAGGTATAAGGAGTCCCTCACTCACAAAACTTCGTTCAGTGACCAAAGTTACGGCACTGAAAAACAACACGGGGCCATTTTTCACACAACTGTTGGAGCATCCTCAGGGCTGCAGTGTCCCAGGATTCCTTTTTATGACCGGATGAGCAGAGTCAATAGGGAAGCCTGATCCACTTAACCATGTTACTGACTTAAATGGGGTAAACCACTTAATTGCCTTGCTTAGCAACAAAGGTTGGGCTGAATTGTGGTTGTAAATCCAGGCCTGCCTGTAGTAGCTTTTCAAGTATGAAGTTCTCAGGAACCTTTCATGCTTCACTTGTACAGAGTTTGACATGCCCACGCGAGTGCCCACTGTTGGTGCAAATAGAGCTGTACGCTTCCCTTCACTTGCATGGAACCATCACCCCACCCCTACCAGTCCATAAAGCTGGAAAAGTTGGGGGCCACTGGTCTCTCCCTTTCTTCCAGGGTTCTCTGAAGCTGCAGCCCAATTTTATTGAGAAAGGGAAGATTGGAGACTGGAGGAAAATTGTCCCAAACTGTTGGATCCGGTGCTTCCCTCCCAGACTAACTGGCCAGGTTAACAATCTCAGAAGTCACAGAAAGAAATAATTTCCAAGGTAGCCAGATAAGACAGCAGGACATCACCGAAGCAATTTTATACTTAAGAATATTCTTTCACATTAACTAGATATTCCAGGGTCATTTTAAACGCAAAATCGTTGATTATCTAAATAATGACATTTTACGATTCTTATCGCAATGGTGTAAGCCTTGACATGGACTCTTATGTGTGTTCAGATCCATGGTTTTGGCAGGTCACAAAACTTTCTGGGCACACCAATACAGAATTGTCAGCAGCAATGAGAATGAAGTTCACAAAAGATTTAAAAAAATCTTTCCAAAAAGCATTAAATCTGAGTTTAAATGTAAATTAAGAAATAATTGAAATATCAAAAAAAAAAAAACCCAATAAAAAGTTGATGAAACTCCGTTTTCCAGAAACCCTGATTATTAAATATTTTGATATTTCTCATTGGGTCGGCATAATTAATTACAGTCGGCAGTGGTAGTTGTCTAATTTAGACAAAACCCTGACTGACGTGGTTTGGAGGTCAGAGTCTGCCAATTACAGTAATGGCACGTAGGGAAAGAATGCTGGAGACAGCCAAATAGTGCCGTATATTGTGTTGGCTGTGACCTAGGCAGAACGGTGTGTGAGTATTGACGAAGACGAGGGGAAGGGATATAATTGCTGTAAATCTGAAAAACAAATATTGCAAACAGAATAAATCGTTCTGACCTTCTGTTTTTTGGAAATCTTTAGCAGGGACTAATTATTTCTCTGTTTCTACAAAAGATCTCATAAATCCTGATAGATTGCAGAAAAAAATCCCCAGAATTTCAGCATTGTCTCCATCAACTGGGGCTAGGAATGAAGTTTCCAGTTTGCCGGCAGTTCTCTGGATCAGAATGACCCGTGCTGTAACTCCTGAATTGCCTGTTAGAGAAGATGTGCCCGGCCTTGGCAGCAAGAAATAATGATGAACCAACAACTCTGCCGGAGGCATTGCAAAGGAATTGGCAGCAATGGACAAACCTCTGATGCCTAAATGTCAGATCTAAAGGGTTAATTGGTCCTCTCGTGCTTCTGACCTGGAATACTGGAATGGGATGTTCTTTTTCATCTATTCCACGAACGGGACGGGACGTTCCATCTTTCTCTTGTGTCCATTCATGGCCCTCTCTTGTCCCCTTGGGCTCCGTTTGGGCTAGCAATATTGATTAGCTATTAAGTTTGGAAGAGATAACAGTAAAAAGGAAACCAGCCCATTAAAGAACACAATTCAGCTTCCAGGGCTTACTCAGAAAGGAAGGGATCTGAATGAATCCCTGACCAGTAGGAAAATGTAATTAAATGTAATTTAGAGAGCCTGAGTAGCGTAGGGGGCTAATGCTTCCTACTAAAGGCAGCAATTGACATCCAGCTGCCTGTAATTCTGTGAGTTCAATCCTAGCCAGGCTCAAGGTCGACTCAGCCTTCCATCCTTTCTAAGGTGGGTAAATTGAGGACCCAGTTTGTTGGGGGCAATAAACTGACTTTGTATAAATATAAATATACAAAAGTATGAAGGCTATTGCTTAACGCATTGTAAGCCGCCCTGAGTCTCCGGAGAAGGGCAGCATATAAATCAAATTTAAAAAAAAAAGTGAAAGTTTATTTTCACTGTTATGTATTTTGAATACACAATATAGAAGATATATATATATAGATATATAAAAGATTTAATATAGATTTTCTATACTTCTATTAAATAAAATAATGTTTAATATTTATACATTCTAAATATTACAAGCTTATGATGCACACTTTTTCCTGATAAAGTTGCTGTTTTCTTTTTCTTTGTTGGGTGGAATGCATCGTCCCGGCTGCTCCAGGGACTTTTTTGCCAGACTTGGGTGAGGGATCTAAAGTTTCTGGCTCTCTAAAGTCCACCAGAAATAACTGGGTTATTAACATGTGCCATTAAGTCATTACTGACTCTTGTGGACCCCAAAGATAGATTTTCTCCAGGAGGAACTGTCACTCAGCTGGTTCTTGAGGTCTCACAATGCACTCATCGCCAACATCACGAGTCCATCTCCTTGCTGCTGGCTTTGGTCAGTTCTCAGGGCCCCCTTGGTAAGCACACGACTATGGCAAGGACAAAGACATGCCCTCCCCTTGCACAAATGGAGCTTCAAATGGATTTTGATCACGTGACCATGGGGATAGTGCAACAGTTGTTAAAGTGTGAAAAATGTTCATGTCGCTTTTTTCCAATGCCCTTGTAACTTTGGTCACTAAGCAAACTGTTAAGTTGAGGACTACCTGTAAAGCTGCAGCTGTCTCTGCTCTTTGCCCAGCACCCCTGCGCCAATGCATGCCCACCTGAGTTCATAAAGGATGTTGGCAAGTAAGAACTTCTGCAAAATGTCATTCCTGCAGGGTGTGGAGGATTTGGCTTCTGCGCAGCTGCTATATGACAGGTGTGATGTATTTATGGTAGTGGGTTTCTGCATCTCTGTATGGCATTGCTTTGCCCAGAAGAAAAGACGAACGTTGCTACTTTTTTGCACCTTTGAAGAGCATCCCAGGGGCAAAACCTCTCCATCCTTCATGCTTTAGCCTAGTGCAGGACTCTGCAACGTTAAACACTCAGAGACATTTGGATCCGTTTCCCACAGAAAAGAAAACACCGGGAGCCACAAAACCTTCCCATGCCTGACTATTTCCTGAGCAGCCACAAAACTAGCATATGTAGTCGAATTAAACATTCTGTTTTCTTCTGAAAGTTTTCTTGGATTTATCCATGGTTGGCCTACCGAGGGTTGAAAAGCTCAATAAATCCCGTGCTGGCAAGTGTCACACATTGGCAGCTGTGAGTGATATTTTGAGTGACAGGGAGCCGCAGCAGAGGGGTGAAAGAGCCACATGCGGCTCCAGAGCCACCGGTTGCTGACCCCTGGCCTATGTGATTGTTCTGATGCCACCTGACACTGACAAGATTGACAGCTATTTTCCAGCCCAGTCATGTACATCCCTCTGATGAGTCGATCCTCTGAGAGATGCTTATGAGAGCAAAAAGAGAAGGATCCTGTGCAGAGGGATCCCTCTGCAGGTGAAAGGGAGTTTGCTCCATTACAAGCTCCGTCTCTGCCAGGAGGGAGGCCAGCAGACAAAACAGCTGTGAGCTGAAGAGAGCTGCAATCCTCCAACCTCTGATTAAAGTCAGGAAGGAGAATTTTCCAAGTCACAAACTAATATATAGGTAACATTTACTCCAAAGGAATAGGAAAAGGTTAAAATTAATTTCTTGTTAAGCTTAATGTTTAAGAAGTTCAGTTAAAAGTTAAATTTTTGAATGTATTTTTGTCTTTATACAAATTCAAATGGAGTGTTTATAAAATTTTCTTTATGAGTTCTAATAGCAGATCAAGATGATAAAGCATCTTAAAATAATTTTCTCTCATGTTCAGAATAAATTTCATGTTCTTCCATTTAAATCCCCACTGTTGCATCTCTATCACTGCATGCAAATTCACCATCTGATCATGTCTTTATCTTTACTTTGACTTCTTCAAATGTCCCAAGTTAAGAACTGAATTGAATTTTTTATTTGGCCGAGTGTGATTAGACACACAAGGAATTTTGTCTCCCATGCTGCAGCTCAGTGAACATGCAAAGCAACAGAACAATGATAACCATAATAATACCAGTAAGATGGGATAGTAAAGAAGGATGGTACAGGTAGTCCTCGACTTTCAATGGCTCATTTAGTGACCGTTCAAAGTTACAACGGCACTGAAAAAGTGACTCATGACTGTTTTTCACCGTTAACAACTTTCGCAGCCTCTCTTTTGATCACCATGTGATGAAAATTCAGACGATTGGCAACCGGTTCATATTTATGACGGTTGCTGTGTGCCAAAGTCACGTGATCCCCTTTTGCGAACTTCCGACAAGCAAGGTCAACGGGGAAGCCCGATTCACTTAACAACCGGGTTACCAACTTATCAATTGCAGTGATTCACTTAACGGCTGAGGCAAGAAAGGTTGTTAAAATGGGGCAAAACTCACTTAACGACATAAATTTTGGGCTCAATTGTGGTTGTAAGGGGAGGACTTACCTGTAGTAGTAATACTACAGACATACAACATGGGTGAATTTACTTAGGCATAAAACATTACTGTGGGGATTAGGTGCGCAGCAGAGAGACGGCATGGTGGGGTGTGTGTGTGCGTGGGGGGGAAGGAAGCTCCTGCGTCTAATAGTTTAATTAATTAATTAAAACTCTGGCAGGGTTGCCCCTTAGCAGCAAATGGGGGGAGGGGAGTTGAAAGCCTTGATGTGAGGGGTTTGTAGGTGTTTTCTCAGCCCTCTTTCTCCAGGCTGCTTGCAATTGCAGTCCTACTCACCTGTTGAAGGCTCCACCTGTCCTGCTTTGGGTAGGAATGAATCTGTGTTACAAGAGGGCCAGCCTCACCTGGCCTTTCCATCTCCTCTCCCTCCCTCCCTCCCTTCCTTCCTCCCTTCCCGCCATTCTTGTAGATGCCCCTGAGGCCAGGGCTACCTTTGCAGGTGCAAAAGGTGAAGGAAAAACTGGACGGGGCGAGGGGGGGAAATAAAGAGGAAAACCCCTGGGGGGCCGGCGGGGAGGGGGGGGGGAAGGAGGGAGCCGGTCCTTCTGTGGGATGAGGCGGCGGCTTCTTTAGGGAGCTCCAGACCCCCCTCCGTCCACCCCCCCCCCCCCCCCGTCTACAAGAGCCCCGCTCCCCCGGCGCCTCGGGCAGCTGATGGCGGGACGGCTGAAAGGGGGCTCGGCTTCTCCGCCCCCGCCTCCCTCGCCTTCGCCCGCACTCCGGAGGAGCCGCCGTCCGTCCGTCCGTCGAGGAGCGGCTGGAGCGCCGCCCGGCCGGGGTTAGGCCGGGGCCGGAGCCGGCGTCGGGGCGGCGACTGGCGGGAAGCCTGTGCAGGCGGGCCGGGGAGGGGCCGGGCTGGGCCGAGAGCTTCTCCTCTGCCGGGGCCGCAGCCCGGGCTTCTCCTCCTCCTGGCCGCCGAGATGGGCACCGTCCTCCTGCAGGGCCCCGGGGCCGCCCCCGAGCCGCCCTTCCCGGCCGCCCCCGAGCCCCGCGGGCCCGTCAAGCGGGACTTCCACCGCCGGTAAGGGCAGCGGAGGCGCCGTCGGGGCGGACAGCCGCCCGCCGCATCCCCCGAGCCCCGCCGTCGAGCGGAGCCGCCTTTCCCCCGACCGGCTGCGGGAGCCGGGGCTTCCGCGGGGAGCAGGGAGGGAGGGAGGGGGCGGCGTTAGGCGGGCCGTCGAAGCGGCCAAGCGCAGCCGGCAAGGAGGGAGGCTCAAGCCCCGGCGGGCGACCGGCGGCTTCCCAGGCAGTCGCCCTCGGCCGCATTGGCTTCCGAAGGCTGGGGGCTTGGCTGGGCTCGGTGGCAAAGCCGCTTGTGGGCGCCAGCTGCGACCCCCGAGCCCGTCGGGCCTCCTGGCATTGCCCGCTTGGGCCCCGGATCTGCCCGAGGAAAAAGGGCCCCGTGGAGAAGACCCCAAGGAGGAGACCCCCGCCCCCCCTTCCAGCAAAGGAGCCCCAAAAGAAGGGGGGGCTGCTGATTCCTTTGCCCCCCTGAATGGGGGCAGCCCCATGGAGTCCATGCTTAGGGATGCTACAAGAGGCCTGTCCTTATTCGGCAATAAAGAAGGGGGTGACTTCACCATGGGAGGAAGGGGCTCCATCCCTGGAGCTGTTTAAGAAGAGGCTGGGCCGCCTTTTGTCTGGAATGGGGGAGGGTCTCCTGCTTGAGCAGGAGGGGTTAGACTAGAAGACCTCCAGGGCCCCTTCCAGCCCTGTTCTTCTATGCTGTGGGAATAAGGCCCGTTTCTGTTACAGGCTCTGGGTGTGTCGTTGGACGTAACTCTGGATCTCATTTTGGTCTCCTGTTGTCCAATGATCCGGAGGTGGAGGGATGAGTTCACGTCACCCATTCTGGTTGTTAGTTCATGTCCTGGACCAGCTGCGGTTGTAGTCTGTGGGACTTTCTCAAGGGAGGGGAACCAATGGGAATGGCCTGCCTCCCCCCCCACCCCCCATAGATCCTGTTGCTTGGGGATTTTCCTGGGTTTCCCATGAGGAGTTTTGTCCGGGGAGCAAGCCAGGTGCCTCTGACTGGGGATGGCACCTTGGCTTACAACACCTGGAGCAGCTTTGGAAGAAATCTCAAAGTGAATGTGGTTGACCACAAATCCATGCCCACATTTGGGTTTACACCGTGTCCATGAGTGGGCGGGCGGGCGGTGAATTATGCCTACTTCTCCCTTATTGTGTTGGGCGGCTGCCATCTAGCAGGCTTATACAGGATGGTAAACGCCTTCATGGGAATGAATGAGCTTTATCATTTGCTGCAGGGAAAGTTTGGGCAGAATTTCACAAACCAAGTTGCTTAGAATCGCTGTAGGGTGGACTCCAAGTGGACCGTCTTCATTGGTTGCTTTGTCCTCCCTACAGGGGGGGATGCGCCCCCAGAGGGAGTGAACGGGGACGATATTTCGGTTGTCTTCTGCCACCTGCTGGGTGGATCCCTGCACTTCCTTAGTTTATCCTGGAAACAGGCCAGCATTCTGGGTCTGGGAAATTGGGGTGGCTCATTGTGCGAAGGGGAGCTTTTGCCAGCCTTAGTTGAAAGAATCGTGGTGCAACCCCTCCTGAAGAGAGCACCCGTGGACCCACTAATTTGTTTTCAAACTTCTCTTTGGAGAGCAGATGGTTGAGATGGTGATGGACCAGTTTCATGGCAACTTATCTGGACCTTTTTCAGATAGAACACAGGATTCCTGCTTTGGAATGAAGATCGCATTGTCCCCTCTCCTGGAGGACCTATGTTGTGACATGGAGGGGGAAAATAAGACCCTCTCCTGGTCTCCTATGACTCCTTGACAACTTTTGGTATTGTTGTCCCAAAGGTGCTTTTTCAGAAGGCAAATGAACTTCCTTGTTTTTCCTTTTGAAGACCCTTTGCTGATGGTTCTTGGATGAGAAGCAAAAGGCCTTCAAAAGGAAAAACAAGGAAGTCCATTTGCCTCCTGAAAAAGCACCTTTGGGACAACCAGGACCTGGAGGACGGAGAATCTCTACAGACGTTTGGTATTATTGATCATTTTTGGACTGTCTGTGAGGGCTGGAGTCGAAGGTGTTATTTTACAATGGAGGAATCGGTTTGGACTGCTCATTCCATACTTGGGCAGTTCCAGGGAGTGTTGGTGGGGGAAGAGACCTTTTCCTGGGTTGTGGGTTGCCACAGGGGTCAGTCCTATGTGTATATGGGAGAGGTCGTGCCGTGGTTCTTGGTACGTCATCATCAGTGTGCTGGCATTACTCAATCACATGTACATCATCAATGGGCTGTTAGGGAGATGCTGAGTCATCCTTTAGCAGTTCCTAGAGATTCTCAGGGTCTGGATGAAATTGGACTGCAGATTATTCCTGGAATGTTGCCATGGATAGATCGGGTTCCTTGGCTGCTGTGCTACACATCAGGAAGTAGGCTCACAATTTGGGTGTTTCTCAGCAGCAACGCCCAATGCATAGGCATTGTTGGTTACAGCCAACGATGCCTATGCCCATTTTGGCTGGTGTGCCAGTTGCAGCCTCATCTGGGGCAGGAGGACCCGAGTGCAGGAATTCATGTCCTTATAACCACCGAGTTCAACTTCTGTAATGTGCAGATGACAGTTCTTGGGGGTTGTTCTTAAAGAGTAATTGAAAACCGTGATTGATCCAAAATGCAGTAGCCCACATCTTTACAGAAGCAAGAGTATCATGGGAATGGGCTACTTAACGAGTGGCTGTGATGAAACAAGGGCATACAACATCAAGAAGGAACAGACGGTCCGAGACCTTTTCCATGACTTACATGGCAGGAGGGCGTTACTCTCTCTGTTGCTGAACTCTTAACACATTTAGTAGCCATGTGGAAAAGAAAACGAGAACATGAAGATAGTGGCGAGGAATGAGACAATGGAATGTCCTACATCTGTGTCCGAACATACTTTTAGGTGTGGAAACATTTCAGCGCAATTACAGGTTCCACTAGGAAATGCAAGAACAGTTGATTCTGGAAGCAGCACTGAATGCTGACAATGGATGTTAGTATCTAGCAATGGTTTGTTTGCTCGTTCTGAAAGTCCAGTCTGGCTGTCCATTCCTGCTGCTCCACCCCCCCTTTGTGGCCTTGTTTTCTTTGCAGATGAGACCTTGACCCATGGAGGGAAGGCTACACTCCTAGAGAGGAGGGGGCAGGGGTGGCAGTGGCAACCTGGGCGAGCAAAGGAAGGGCTGATGGGCAGCTTGCAACTATTGACACATTGCATGAAGCCACGTCCTGTTCCAAAGGATTGCAGAGCATGATGAAATACTCTGACGCACAGGCCGAAGTCAAGGACCTTCCCAGTTCTCTTCGGCAGGTGAATGGACTTGGCTGGAAGAGGTCAGGCAGCCACTGGCAGAGGAAGCTGTAGCTGTCCCAAGGGCAGCCGGTAACGGTCCTCCGAGCAGTTGGAACTTCTCAGTTAGGAAGTCTCTTCAGGGAGCCAGAGAGGCCCTGCTGCAACCCCTGGCGGTTGAGCAGGCTCAGCGAGCAGATGGAATCCAAAGTGACCCTTGGCAGGCTGGAGAAGGGCTCTAGGAAATGTTCTTACAGGGCAGTACTGATGAATGATTGGCTGCACAGGAATCCGGAGCAAGATTAGGGGTTGTTGAGGCCATGCCGTGGCAAGCAGCCAATTGCTAATGGGTAGCTTGGCCAGAGAAGGTTCATTCAAGGCAGATTCTGTCTTCTGCCATGGTGGCACAGTTGGCCAAGTTCTCTAGCTGGCAATCTAAAACCTTAATGCAAACACACAAAGACTGGCATGCAGGCCCCTTGGAAGGAGGCCCCGACTTGAGAGAAGAGCAGCTGGTGGGTTGTGCAAAAGAAACCCAAACAAACCATGACACCCACTTCTGAAAGCTTCCACACAGGCCTCTAGTAGCCACCAAAGAACTTCCTACTAGTGGTTTGGGCAGTTGTGAGGCTCTCTTGGAAGTTGGTTTGGTTGACTTCCAGGTTGCTTCTGCCTTTGGAGCGGCTGCTGGTGGCCAGAAGACATGAGGGTTGGCTGGGTGTTGCAAAACCCTGGCTATATCTCTCCTCTCCCCTCCCTCCCTCCCTCCCTCCCTCCCTCTCTTTCTCCAGGAGAATTAAATTGCTCCTCTTAAAAATAAAGAGGAGATCTAGAGTAACCATCCTGCTTACAATCTTTTTGGACTGTTGCCTTCTGGCAGAAGATACAGAACAATTAAAACTCGGACCACGCGTGTTCTGAATAGTTTTTATCCCAGAGTTATAATTGCACTCAACAATGAACTAAAGGGCCACCATCAATGAGCTGTTGGACAGCATTACTTGGTCTGTTGTGTGGATGCTTGGGTGGTTTAAGGGTGGGGAATTGTGGTGGGTGGGAGTGTGTTTGGGGATTGTTATGTGTGTTGGACCTGGTCTTTGGGTGTTAAGTGAATTTCGTTGTAAGGGTATACTGTGTATACATGTACAATGACAATAAAATTATTATTAGAGGACGTTTAGGTTTGGGCAAATATAAATGAAATTTCAGCTCTGACAGGAGGAAGGTTGACATTAAACCATTTCTGAATCTTTTGGGTGGAATATTTGTGTTGCCCATTTCAGTTGAAAGGTTCAGCTGTACTTACTTTCCAAGTTTGCTTGATTTTTCCAAGCCAATTCTCAGGCAAATATAGGTGCTGCTTTTAAAGAGTTATGAGACTCTGGCTAGAGCCAGACCAGTCCGTGGGGGTCTCATCACCTTGCTATCCTGTCTCCTTCCCAGGATCTTTGTGAACCGGAGCTTGGCGCTGGAGAAGATCAAATGCTTTGGCTTTGATATGGACTACACCCTTGCAGGTAAGAGGCCCTGAATGCTGGACCTCTGGAGAGCCTGGGGTTGCGGAGGGATGGGAGGAGAATCAGCTGCAGCTTTTCATGACTTTGGGGCGCTTTTCTGCTGAGAAGTTGCCCGACAGACCCTTGTGGCCTATGTCTTAGTCCAGGGGTCTGCAACCTTAAGCACTCGAAGAGCCATTTGGATCCCTTTCCCACAGAAAAAGAAAACACCAGGAGCCACAAAACCTGGGTGGGCGTGGCCAACTCCATGTCACTCACTCCCACCCAGTCACATGACTCCCCTACCACACCTACCCAGCCAGTGATTAGGGCAGAGAACTGGTTGTTCTCTCTCTCTCTCTTCCTCTCTCTCTGTATCTCTCTCTCTCCTCCTCTCCCTCTCTATCTCATCACTATTCTATCTCATCAATATTGCCTGCCCCCCTCCAGCAAGTGGGTCCCTTCTGTCTTTTGCCTCCCCCTTGCCCCCCCTCCAGAATCAACCAGTCTCCTCTCTTTTGGTCAGTCATGGCTGCCTTAGACTCCAATTGATAACAGTGGCATTCCGTCAATTCCTTTTAGTGAGAATAAAAATGGATTTGTGTGACATGAAAACCCTTCCAGGAAACCCGTAAGGATGGATACAGGATCCTAGCTACAAGAGAGAAAGTCAGGCTAAGAAAACAGCCCGTCGGCCACAATGGCTAAACGGGAGTTTTTAATTCAGGAAATGGCTGGGACCTTTGGCAGCTTTTATGTCATTCCAGATGAGCTGTACAAGGTTGCTTGGGCTATTCTGCACTCTGTCCTTATTTCTCAAAGAGAAATGTTTGTGCTGTTTTGAGCCCCACTTTTTAATTTTTGAGATGACCCTTTGTGATCTTGGGGCAAGCAAAAAGAGGAGCCAGGAATGGGAAGGGACCTCTGCTCTTTTCTGCTGCAGTGTACACATCTCCAGACTACGAGGAGCTGACTTTCGAGCTGCTGCTGGAGCGGCTGGTGTCCATCGGGTACCCGCCCGAAATCCTGGAATACAAGTACGACCCTGGCTTCCCCACCAGGTAACAACATAGCCGGTTATTTAATCCTCCCCAGCCCAAGGAGTCCCCTGGGAGACTTGGATGCTGGATACGAATTGTGGGAGGGGGCCAACCCAGTTGACCTTGTCTTTCCATTCTTCAGGGGGCTGATCTTCGATGCCCGGTATGGGAACTTGCTGAAGGTGGACTCCCATGGCAATCTGTTGACCTGTGTGCATGGCTTCCATTTCCTCAAGGGGTAGGGTCCTCATCCCTCCTTCCTCTTCTGCTGAGGCAACTGTAATAGGACATGACAAAAAATATCTGCATTGCCCCCTTCCTCTCCTAAGGAAGGAGGAAAGCTAATGGCTCACCCTCCCTCCCTTGGATCTCTCTCTCTCTCTCTCTCTCTCTCTCTCTCTCTCTCTCTCTCTCTCTCTCTCTCTCTCTCTCTCTCTCTCTCTCTCTCTCTCTCTCTTTCTTTCTTTCTTTCTTTCTTTCTTTTTTGTATACCGCCCTTCTCCCAAACGGGACTCAGGGCCAAAATTTAAAATACATATAATACAAAATAATACTCTTCCGGAGGGCCCAGCTGGCTTTCTGGAGGAGCTCCTGTGGGCCCCTGCGGATGCTGAAGGATGCTTTGTGGTTCAGAACAGGGGCCTTACCCCCTCCTGACAAGAGCTCCTTCACTTCAGTTGGGCCTAGGAGCTAAGTATTCACAACCTGGTTAACCACCACTATCACCACAGCTTCCTTGTCACAGGTCAAGCAAGGAGAGAGTGCGACAGTGAAAATGAAAGAATAGAAGAAGAGTCTCCTTCCACACTCCTTTCTCTCTCTCCCTCCCTCCCTCTTTCTCCTTCTCCCTCTCCCTCTTTCTCCCTCTCTCTCTTTCTCCCTCTCCCTCTCTCTCCCTCTCTCTCCCTTTCTCCCTCTCTCTCCCCCACTCTCTTTCTCCCTCCCTCTCTCTCTCCCTCTCTCTTTCTCTCCCAATCTCTCTCTTGCTCCCCATCTTCTCTCTCCCCAGCAAAGCTGGCTGAGGAATTCTGGGAATTGAAGTCCCCAAGTCTTAAAGTTGCCAAGTTTGGGGATCCCTGCTATAGCCCACCTTTGGCTTCCTGGAGATTCCCCATCCCGTTCTTCTCTCACTGCTCTGCTTAGCAGCCTTTTTTCCCTGGCTACTCCTTCTTTGTAGGCTTGCAGACCAAGGGAAGCCGGGATTGGAGAGGAGCCATGTTCCCTTCTAGCTATCCCAAGGGTTAGACATTCTGCTGACGTTCTTCCAGAAGATTTTGAACCTCTCCTTGCTGAAGTTTTGCCACGTTCCCCTTCCGACTGCCAGAAGCCCAGCCTGGAGCTCCAGAGCAAAGGCCCAGGGTCCCTGCTAATGAGCCACATCTACCAAAGCTGCAGCCTGGATTTGGGGCAGTCACCCCCACAAGACAGCTGGTTACAAGGGGGGCTGAGAAGAGGTTTTCTGGATCCTTTTGCACATTCAAGGAGAACTGGCAGCTCAAGACAAAAGTCTTAGTAATGTATGTCTTCACTGTAGCTTCCTTCCCATCTCACCGATGACTTTTTCTGTTTTTCTATTTTTTTAGGAGTGAAATGTGGAATTACTACCCAAACAAATTCATTCAGAGAGACGACACGAAACGTTTTCATATTCTGAACACTCTGTTTAATTTGACAGGTATTTGCAAAGGGAGAGTTGGGAAGGGGGAAGAAGGGTCAGCCCTCAGGCCGGGGCACTGCCTGTCCCGAAGGAAGGCTTAATCTGGCTGCTCCTGGGAGGAATATCAGCCACAGAGACATATTCGTGTCTGTGGAAGTGGAAGGCCCAGAAAGCGCCAAGCTCCCACTGTTTCCTATAGCTGGTAGGCATAAAATGCAGCTTTTTCTCCCCAAATTCAGCTCTCCAAGCATTCAGAGTTTGCTTCAAGTTGGATGCTTCGTTCTAAACTTAAAGCAAAATTGCAAAATTTGGCAAACTTTCCTCAGAGAGGCAGCTGCTTTGGACCAGTGTTTGGAGTGTTTGAAAGGGAGAACAAAGGGAAAGAGCTTGGAAGCGAGTGGATACGGTACTTCTTGCTCTAACACACCCCTTGAACCCTGAATTGCTGCTGAGTCACAAGGCAACTGACACTGACAAATTCTAGCTTGTGCATTGAGTACTAAACAAACAATGAGTATCGGGACAACATTTCTGCATCAAAATGCGTTGGGTGTCAAATTTGATGAGTTTCAAAGCAGTCGAGTACCAAGGTACCACTCTATTTCAAACCGTTTCCCCATGACTTACTTTGGCTAAGCTTATAATAACTTATTTAGCCGAGCCGGTTTAACATCCAGCAGCTGCATGTGCACAACACGAGACACCTGGTGTTAACACTGCTTAGAGTTTCATTGCGGTTTAGCCTGTGGCACCAATCCAGATGAGGCTTCCAAGAGGAAATGGATTCCTTTTGAGGAGCAAGTGACAATGTTTGGCAAGTGCAATCTTTGATCTCATGGTGTGGCGCAAATGATTTCCCAAGCATGGCACCTTTGCAGGCCAAAGTTGACCATCTCTGGTTTAAGTTGAGCTATCAGAGCCTCAGCCCCTGAAGTGGGGGCTCTCCCTTGGCCCAGTGGGGTCCTTTGCTCACCCTTTTCTCCTTCCACACAGAAACCTACCTCTTGGCCTGTCTCGTGGACTTCTTCACTAGTTTCTCCAAATACACAAAGTAAGCCTGGTGGGTGGCCTCATCTGGGTGGGAGGTGCTGCATGGGGCTTTAGAGCCTTCTGGGAACCACTGTGTGCCAACTCTGTGCCAGTCTGCCATTTTTCTTTTGCTTTTGGTCTCTCCCTGCTGTGAGCAATTGCGGCTGATCTCATCACTTTGTTCCTCTTTCACTCTCAGCTGTGAGACCGGCTACAGGCAGGGCAATCTCTTCATGTCCTTCCACAGCATGTTCCAAGATGTCCGAGAGGCCATGGATTATGTTCACCTTTCAGTAAGCAGAAGAGGTGGTGGTGGTGGTGGGGGGGGGGGGAGAAGGAGGAGGAGGAGGAGGAAGAGGAGGCTAGGGAAGGGCGTGGATGTGGAAAATGAGCTTCGGATAGATTGAGATATTTCCTTGCGTTATTTATTAAAGTGAGTCACACTTAAGAGCCAGCTTGGTCTAGAGCAGTGTTTCTCAACCTTTGTGGCTTGAAGATGGGTGGACTTCAACTCCCAGAATCCCCCAGCCAGCGCTGCTGGCTGGGGGTTTCTGGGAGTTGAAGTCCACCCATCTTCAAGCTTCCAAAGTTGAGAAACACTGGTCTAGTGTTGAAGTGCTGGATCAGGAGTGGGAAAACCTGAGTTCTAATCCTGCCGTGGGCATGATGCTCACTGGGTGATTTTGAGCCAGTTTTTCTCACTAGCCAGAAAAAGCAGACAATGCAAAACCCCTTTAAAAAATGACGCCGAAAAAAGGGCAGAGAGTTCCAGGAGAGCTCCAGAGAGACTCAAAGCCACTCAAAACCAAACCAGAACTCGCCACCTAGTCACACCTTGTATTTGCAGTTCCCAGGCAGCTTAAAAATAACCTCAAAATACATTGATAAAATCACATTAACGACTGGTAACTTAACACGAATCTTGGCTATAAGGGAAGAGCTAGGACTCTGGGTCCACCTTGGTTTGCTGGGCCACTTTCAAGCTGCCCACCACAATCAACAATCGGCGTCAGGAACTGCCCTGGCCAAACTGCCACACTAGAGACAACCCACAACTGCTCAGCCTGGGTCGTGGTCCTGAACTCACGTGGCCTCCTCTGTTGCTCTCTGTTAAGGATATAGTTGTGAGATAACCAGGAACGGTTATGAAGCAGAGCATAGAGTGTTTGCACACGGAGAGTAGTTGTGAATAAACTGCATACAAACTGGTTGTTAAAGTAGTTTACTTATAGAGCAAAGCAAATTCATAGTCTTTTACCCATCCAAGTCTTAGCCATGCATAATCACTCCAGAGATACAACACTTCTTACCGGTTCGTAGAACAATACATGAATCATTCAGGAACAATATAAAACAGTTCATAAAAGCAGTAATGAATAAACCATGATCAAATTGACCTTGTAAAGAGACCAAAGATATCTACAACATAGGAGCAGGTAAACAATATGGTGTAATGTCCACACTGACCACAATCAAGCTCTCCTTAAATAGAGTTGCTACAGAGCTCATCCAACCAGGAATGACTCAGCAATACTCTTAAAGCTATATTATACATATTCATACTATAAACATATAATGTTGGCTTATATATTACCTGGCCAACTAGTTAGGCAATGACCATTTCTTAACATTCTCCTAGGGCTGCCTCAAGGAGAAGATGCTGAAGAACCTGGAGAAATATGTGGTGAAAGATGTGAGTGATGCTTAGGCAGGAGAGAAAGCTGTTGCAGAAAATGCTGATTTTCGGACCCTGAAATCCCACTTTGATAGGCCGTCTCTTGAAGTCACTCAGGCGGCTGCTGCAGGGGACAGCCAGGCTCTGATCTGCAGTTCATTTCCGTCTCCTTTCCTACAGCCCCGTATTCCTCTTCTGCTGAGTCGCATGAAGGACGCAGGGAAAATGTTTCTTGCCACCAACAGTGACTACAACTACACAGACGTAAGTAATGCTTAAGATAGGGTAGTAGTGCCGGACTGACCATTTGGCTGGCTGGCCTTGCAGCTGCTCACGGACCCAGATAGTGTGGTGGGAGGAAGGAGGTCAGCGGCAGGGAGATGCCTGGAAGAGACCCTGATGGGTTTTCCATCCTTGTCTTCTGCGTAACGAGGCCATTGAATCCCAACGGGATTTTCACTGCAAAAGAGAGTAGCACTGCATTTATTATCTCTTTTCAGGCAATTATGACATACTTACTTGACTTCAGTGAAGGAAACACGGTAAGTCAACCTGTGAGATGATGTTTCAGGCCCAGATGGCCATTATTATTATTATTATTTTTATTGGTCCAATTTATATGCCGCCCTTCTCCGGAGACTCAGGGCGGCTTACAATGCATTCAGCAATAGCCTTCATACTTTTGTATATACCTGCTTAATAGGGCTTTCGGCTCCCCCTAAGCGATGTTCTTTTTTTTAAAATAACAAGTCAGCTTATTGCCCCCACAATCCGGCTCCTCATTTTACCTACCTCGGAAGGATGGAAGGCTGAGTCAACCTGGAGCCTGGTGAGATTTGAACTTGCAGTAATTGCAGGCAGCTGGCAGTTAAGTGCTACTTTAACAGTGCTTTAGTCCACTGCTCCACCAGGCTCCTAATGCCACCATTAGCAGCAGCATCTAGATGGGTCAATTCGTGTGGCTTGCAGCATGCAGCAAGGTAACTGGGCTGGGGAGAGGCCTTCCTGCCAAACCGTGGGGAACATTGGGGCTGCCGTTTCTTTCGTGTCTTCCATGGGAGGCAGCTGCTATTAAGTCCCGCGTGCTTTAGTGATGTAAATCGTCAGAGAGCTTCCAATGTAAGTCTGCAGCGGTTCTCAGCCATCCAGGCCATGGTTGTCCCAAAGGTGCTTTTTCAGGAAGCAACTGGACTTTCTTCTTTTTTTTTCGAAGACATTTCACTTCTCATCCAAGAAGCTTCTTCAGCTCTGACTGGATGGTCAGAGAACGGAACAGAAGGATTTCTATTCTTTGCAGACAGCTGGTCATTTGCATCCTTTGAGAGGGTCGTTGAGGCCACTTGGAGATTTGTCTTCATCCTCAGGATCACCTGAGTGGTGCAAATGGTTCCTGTAATCTGCAATTTTCCTGGAAATCCGTCCATGCTCCGTTCCTAATCCTTCCATTCCCCACCATCCAGTCAGAGCCGAAGAAGCTCCTTGGAAGAGAAGCGAAACGTCTCCCAACAAAAAACAAGAAAGTCTAGTTGCCTCCTGAAAAAACCACCTTTGGGACTTCCAGTGTAAAATCCCTGCAACGGGTCTGTACCTGAAGAGGGAAAGAGCGAGAACACGGATGCAGTCATTGTGTGCTTGTTGTGATGAGTACAAAACCTTCAGGACTGTCCAGCTTGACGAGTAGCTTAACTGGTTCCTTTTCCAACAGCAGGACGAATCCCAGCATCGACCGTGGCGCTCTTACTTTGATCTGATTGTGGTCGACACTCACAAGCCCCTCTTTTTTGCCGAGGGAACTGTGCTGCGGCAAGTCAACATAGTACGTGCCTCCCAGGGACAAAAGCAGAGGGGCTGGCGGGAGAAGAGTGGGGCAGGATCTAGGAGAGGGGTGTCGAACTCGATTTCATTGAGGGCCGCATCAGGGTTGTGTTTGACCTCAGGAGTGGTGGGGGCACTCGTGTCAGGGTTGCCAGTGGGGGGCCTGAGCACTCAGCCAGCGAAAACAGGCTCAAGAGCTCCGTTTTCGCCTGAGACAGCCTCCTGCAACCGTTTTCACTGACAGAGGGTTGCAGGAGGCTGTTGCAGCCGAAAACGGAGCTTGGGAATCCGTTTTCGCTGGCAGAGCGCATGAGCCACCACAGGCGCCCCTGACACGAGTGATGTCGAGCTGGCCACGTTCTTTGCTGTTTCCAGGGTAGCCTCACAGGGCAGATCTAAGTACCCTGAGCCTTGAGTTTGACACCTGATCTAGGATGAACTTTTTTTTAAAATTTGATTTATATGCCGCCCTTCTCCGGAGACTCAGGGTGGCTTACAATGCGTTAAGCAATAACTTCATGAAAACAGGGAAGGATTCATTGTCATCCTGGTCTTCTAAAGTCTGGGATGTAATATTTTATTGGTCTGGTGGTTATATACAGTATATATAAATAGACTCTCCCACCGTCAGAACCCAACTTGGCTTTGCTTCTTCAGGGAGGCAGGACATAGGTTATCTTGGAGTAAAGCAGATATTGACGGGACAGTCACTTTGCTCTTCTTTTGCTTGTTGGGAATGGGGATTTTGCAGTAGCCTTCCCCTGCCACGCCCACCAACCCACACTGTGAGAATTACTTACTGTGGGAAAAACCATACCAAGAAACAGACTCCAGATGTCAGGTTGCTGAGGGGAAAATGAGACCTCTTCAAAAGGAAACAGACGGGCAAGGATGATAAACTAGAATACGCTGGAGGGAAGGAGTTCCCTGCTGGGGGGATTGAGCTTCCCTGTGGGTTGGACACAGGGGTGAAATTCAGCAGGTTCTGACAGGTTCTGGAGAACCGGTACTGGAAATTTTGAGTAGTTCGGAGAACCGGCAAATACCACCTCTGGCTGGCCCCAGAGTGGGAGGGAATGGGGATTATGCAATATCCTTCCCCCAGGAATGGGGAGGGAATGGGGATTTTGCAGTAGCCTTCCCCTGCCACGCCCACCAACCCACACCACCAAGCCACGCCCACAGAACTGGTAGTAAAAAAAATTGAATTTCACCACTGGTTGGAGGGTTAGCCTGTGTGCTGAGTTGGGTTACTTGAAGTAAATCCCTGTCTTTCTGTTCAGGACACGGGGAAGCTGCGAATTGGGACCTACACAGGACCACATCAGGACTGTGCTGTCTATTCTGGAGGTAAAGTGGCCTGGGGATCCCCTCTGGGCATTGAAGCCGTTCCCCTTACAGACCTCGGGAAAAAGTACCTTGTGCTTCTCTTTGCAAGTGGATGGGAGAATAAATAGGGCCTCTCTTGCACAGCAGACTAAAATGCTGCTATCTGATAACTAGGCTAGGTTTTAAAGTGAATTTCCAACCCATGTTCTGCCTTTGTAACAAAGCAAGGAGATGAGCAGAAACAGCTGGGAGTGGCAAAGCCAGTTTCTGGCCTCAGGAGACCCCGGAGCCTTCTGCTCTCAGATTCTGCAACTATTCTCTGGGATTGGACAGCAGGCAGTAAAGAGACCAATTCCTCTTTTCTCCACCCCCATGGCAAGGTGGGGTAAAAACCGACAATTCTCCCCTCTCCATGGCTCTGGACGACTGGCAGCAACGTAGATATTCTACATCCCTTGGCTTTCATCCCCCACCAGAACTGGCAAGCGGAAGACCATGGGTGGGCAGCCATGGCAGCCATGCTTTGGGGCACACCCCTTGCCCATAGGAGAGGCCCCTTGGAATGAACGGTTGCTCTAGGCGGGTCTGTGCTGGCAGAAGTGGAAAAGCCCTTCCTCCGAAGGGAAATGAGGGGCAAGGGCCAGAGATGGCCTCCTGAAACTTGAGTCTGTCCTTCCTGCTATTAAGTACTGGCAGTCCTCGACCTACAACCACAATTGACCCTGACATTTCTGTTGTTAAGTGAGACATTTGCTAAAGTGAATTTTGCCCCGTTTTTACCACCTTTCTTGCCACATTTGTTAAGTGAATCACTGCAGTTGATAAGTTGGTCACCTGGTTGCTAAGTGAATCTGGCTCCCTCATTGACTTCGTTCGTCAGAAGGTTGCAGAAAAAGCCGTAAGTATGAACCAGTAGCCAAGCCTCTAAATTTTGATCAGGTGCTCATGGAGATGCTACAAAGGTTGTAAATGTGAAAAATGGTCATAAGTCACTTTTTTCAGTGCCGTTGCAACTTTGAATGGTCACTAAATTAACTGTTGTAAGTCAAGGACTCCCTGAATCTACCCGAAGATTGAAGGCACTGGCAGATGCATCCCCAGTGCTGGAGTGAATTGCCCCCAATATGCCGATGGTAATGGCCCACTTAGTACATTGCTTGAAGGTGAAAATTGAAAATTGATCCACATAATACAGTATGGAATTGAGGCTAATAGGTTAAAAAAACCCCCCATAGTTAACGGATGTGAGAATGAAAGACGTCCCTCTGATTTTAGGTTCCTCGGACATGATCTGTGACCTCCTAGGCGTGAAGGGCAAGGAGATCCTGTACATTGGGGATCATATCTTTGGGGATATTCTCAAATCTAAGAAGAGGCAAGGTTGGCGCACATTCCTGGTGGTCCCAGAAATGGCAAAGGAGCTGCAAGTGTGGACTGAGAAGAGTGGTGAGGTTCCATCCACCTGTGGGGAGAGGGAGGGCCCCAGGTGTCTCCTACGACCTTGGGGGGGGCCTCTGGCTGGAACGTGTGGCTTAGTCACCTCCCAACCTTCCAGCCGTGGTCTGATCTCCCGATGGCTAGAATCTGCAACCGTTTTATTTGCCCACCTCAAAGAGCCCCGGTGCCCTCCGTCCCTGGGAGCTGCTCTGGCTGGTTTTCCCTTCCGTTTTGGGCCATCAGCTAAAGCCATCATCTCTTTACAGAACTCTTTGACGAGTTGCGGCGCCTGGATGCGCTCCTGGCTGAACTGTACCAGTGAGTAAGATCCTTTCTGACCCGTTCACGTTTTGCCTGGATCGTAAACGGATGCTCTTCACAGCCACACCGATGAGGCCAGGCTAAACTTGGCCTGAACCTCTTCAGGAATGAGGCCGGCCGCTGGTGCTGCCCTTCACAGTTGTAATACAGAATCATTTAAGGGAAGAGATTGGCCTGGCTGTGTTTTGGCTCCACTCAAAATTGCCTGCTAAAATTGGAAAAAACAACCACTCTGCTTAATAGGTGGGTGAATTTAGAGAACAGAAGAGAATAAGAGTTGGAAGGGATAAGCAGGTGACCTTATATCATTCTGCACAAATGGCTGTCTCATCTCTTCTTAAAAAATCCTCCAGTGATGAAGCACCCAGAACTTCTGGAGACAAGCTGTTTCACTGGTTAATTGGAATCCGTATCGTTAGGAAGTTTCTCCTTACTCTGAGATTGCATCCAGCGTGGCTTTTCTACACGGAGGGATAGGGACATCTACTGACTCCATGAGGAATGGAGAACTGGTCCTACTGATCTCGAGGCTTAAGAGAGTGTCTCAAGGCGGGGCTGAGGTGGCTCTTGCTTCCCCTTTGGGTGGTTTGGCTGGGCATCAGTCTGAGCAAAGGGAGGCTTCTGGGCTCAGGACTCCTGCTTGTCTTTTCCAGGCACTTGGACAGTGGAAGCAGTGAATGTCCAGACATCAGCTCTATCAAGAAGCAGATCCAGGTCTCACCCCTCTCCCCTTTTTTAAAAAAAATAGATTAATATGCCGCTCTTCTCCGAAGACTCAGGGCGGCTTACAATGCATTAAGCAATAGCCTTCATACTTTTGTATATTTATACTAAGTCATCTTATTGCCCCCACAAACTGGGTCCTCAATTTACCTACCTTAGAAAGGATGGAAGGCTGAGTCAACCTTGAGCCTGGGGAGATTCGAACTGGTGTAATTGCAGACAGCTGAATGTTCTTTCCTTCCTTCCTTCCTTCCTTCCTTCCTTCCTTCCTTCCTTCCTTCCTTCCTTCCTTCCTTCCTTCCTTTCATTTCTTTCTTCTTCTTTTTTTAAAATTTGATTTATATGCCGCCCTTCTCCGGAGACTCAGGGCGGCTTACAATGCGTTAAGCAATAGCCTTCATACTTTTGTATATATATACAAAGTCAGCTTATTGCTCCCACAAACTGGGTCCTCAATTTACCTACCTTAGAAAGGATGGAAGGCTGAGTCAACCTTGAGCCTGGGGAGATTCGAACTGGTGTAATTGCAGGTAGCTGGATGTTAATAACAGGCTTTAGTCTGCTTGATCTCCCCCCCCCCTGTTCTTTGGGGTCTCAGTCCCGTATAGCAGGTCTTGGAGCCAGGCTCAGATCATCCCCCTCCTCCCTTCATGGAGGATTGGGGGTGCCCTGGCCTTCCAGAGAAAGCACTACAGAAAGTTCCCAAAGAAAAGTGGAACAAAATGCTGAGCAGCCTCAAGGGAGAATTGGCTGCAGGGAGAGGAGCTGGTAGGGAATTGGGCATGAGGGGAGCAGCCTCTCCCCCCTTGCAGTTGCACGCCAGAAAGAGAGAGGCCTGGCAGCATCCTGCAGATGCCCCCGTGTTGATGGCAGCTCCCCGTGGTATCTATTATACAGAAGGGCTGGGAGTCTGGAGAGAATTTCCTCTCTGCTTTCTTGGCATGGAAATCTACAGGATGGGAAGGGTAGACTGACAGCTGGACTTTCAGTGAGTGTTGGCTGATGTTGTTCTAGTGATCCACCAAAGTTATAGAAGTCATAGAATAACAAAATTGGAAGAGACCTTGGAGGTCTTCTAGTCCAAACGGTTCTCATTGTCTCCAGAAATCCAGCTCTGTAAAAATCAGGCTCCTAGAGTGGCCACTTTTCTTTTGCAGAAAGTGACCCACGAAATGGACATGTGTTACGGGAAGATGGGAAGCCTCTTCCACTGTGGCTCCCGTCAGACACTCTTTGCCAACCAGCTGATGCGCTACGCAGACCTCTACGCCGCCTCCTTCGTGAACTTCCTCTATTATCCTTTCAGCTACGTTTTCCGGGCCCCAGCAGCTCTGGTATGTGGGCATAACCAAGAGTGTGTGTGTGTGTGTGTGGGGGGGAGAGGAAATGGGGTGCAGGGGTCTTGTGAACTGACCTAGGGGGCAGCCTTTTCCCCCAGCAGCTCCATGCTGCTCCTGGTGGAAGGGGCTTTGGCTGCTTCCGTCGGGGGCCTGAAAGGGAATCCCTGAAGGTGGCTCGTCACTCTCCGTTTCATTTCGATCTCTTCTCTCTCAGATGCCACATGAGTCAACCGTGGAGCATATAAAAATGGAGACCACCGAGATGGATTTTATGCACCACCTCAGGCAGCAGGTGAGTAGACCTAGGCTAGAGTCATTTGGCTTTTCTTCCCCACTTCTTCGGTGGCTGAATTGGCAGCTCCTGTTTATGCCTTTCCCTCATTTCTTGAAGATGACTTTACAGCAATCCAGGTTGGCAAAGGCCCCCCATGGCTCTGTGCTTCTCCTGCCCTTGCCAGGAACAGGAGGTGAGAAGGAGCAGGTCCAATCTCTTTGCCACAAAGATGCCACTGGCCTACTCAGGGTTCCACATCAGGGCTCAGGGAGACCAAGCATCAAGTTGGCGTAAGAGACACCTTTGGGATAAACCTCAAATGGCATCGTGTACTGGTCCCAATTGCCATCGTTAAAGGAGCCTGTAGGTCGTTGAGTGTTTGTTGCAATGGGGCTTTAATACCCAGGTCAGCCACAGGGAGCGCTGTGTTCTCTCCCTGAAATGAAATTTCCCACCAACCACCTGAGGTACTCTCTAATTTGCTAGTTCTTAGAAATGTACAGAAAACTGTTGCTAACTATATTTCTTACTTTCCCTTTCATTTCTAGATGGAATGAGTTGTACTTGGAGTCAAGATAAATTGCGGCCGTACAATTAAGATCATTTCACATGCAATACATTCTTAGCCTTTGAGCTCCCAGAAAACCATTGATGGATGCTTCCACAATTTAATTTTCTCTTCTTCCAAAGATGTATATTTTCTTCCAAAAAGCTTAGGAAAGATCAGAGACGCCCGATGGCAAATGCAGGAAAGAGTACGCCCCCACCCTTGGTTTCCCCAGGCAAAAGCAGCCATGTTCTCCATCCTTCCAGTTGGAACTTTCCCTTAAATGGGGAGAAATTCTTGGTTGCATTTGGTTACCAGGGACAGAGCTGGATCCTCTGGATGGAAGGGAAAGGGCAGAATTCAGATCCTTAGAGGATTGCAGCACAGACCACTGGAGAAAGAAATGACTGTGTCTTCTGCTGTATTGGATCCATCATCCGGGTTGAACCCACAACTCTACACTTCCAGAAGGCTTGGTCTATAACCCATCACCCCTCCCAAAATAAATACATTTGTGCGAAGTCTTCCTTGAACAAAATGATTTCATTGGGGTTAGGGTGTGTAAGAAAGCACTTTTCATATTTATATTTTATTCTGTATCTCAGAAAAAAAAACCAACTTCAGAAATAGTTTTTTTAATTTAAGGCAGCAACTCAGTGGTGTGGTGGCCTAGAGAAGCTCTTGCCTCACAATCAGTAAGTTTGATCCTAGTTCAGGGGTCAGCCACATGTGGCTCTCTCACCTCTCTGCTGCGGCTCCCTGCCACTCAAAATATGCATCACAATTACCAATGTGCGACACCTGCTAGCACACAATTTATTGAGCTTTTCAACCCCCGGTAAACCAACCATGGATAAATCCAAGAAAAGAAAAATTTCAGAAGAAAACAAAACGTTTAATTCAACTGCATAGGTTAGTTTTGTGGCCACTCATGAAATAGTCAGGCACGGGAAGGGTTTTGTGGCTCCCAGTGTTTTCTTTTCTGTGGGAAACGGATCTAAATGGCTCTTTTGAGTGTTTAAGGTTGCAGACCCCTGTCCTAGTTAGAACCCCCCCACCCCCGGCGCCCCATTTTGGCCGGCAGAATGCTGCAGGAGGCTGACCAGGCTGAAAATGCCCTGCCCCCATGCCGTTTTAGCTGCCAGAGGCACTGCGGGCTGGTCCTTTGCTATTTTGGCACCCCTGGCTTAGAGAGTGCTGTAAAGCCCTGTGAAGCTATATCTAAGTCTTAAGTGCTATTGCTACTCTCTTATCAGGGAGATTCTAGTGGGGTAAAAGACTTCCTCGTAAATAAAAATATTCAGTATTAATATTGACTGGGAGCCTGCTGGATACCACTCATGTCATCCAGTTTGGGTCATGAAACCTCTGCAAGAAAACGACCAAGCTCCGAGAGCACCAAGGGCCCCTCACTTCAGCCCTGAGCTACAAATACTCCCCCCTTTTTTGAGACCAAAATTTCTCTACTTGCGAGCACTGGGTGAAAACCTTTCCTGACTAGGCTCAAGGGAATTTCAGTAATTTTTCACTGAACATATAGTAACCCCGCTAATAGCCTTCATCAAGCAGTCCACACATTTTGCCTGGAACACTTCTGCAGCCACAAGGACTACACAATTCCTTTTTTGGAATTGAATTGAATTAACACGAATTAAGTTGAATTTTACCTTCATTACCAAGCTGTGTAATTTTATTGCGCCAGCACAAAATTATACCTAATATACTTAATAATAGAAAGACAAAAATAGGTGAGTTCTTGTTGGGTTACAAAATGGCATAGAAGCCAGGATTAACAATTGTTTTTAATGAATCCTCCCAAAAACAAAATAAACAATGAAGAATTCTAAGCTACAGATAGTTTATGCTCAATCTGTCAGTTTCACTGTGCTGAACCAGACATTTTACCTTCATAACTCGATGAGGATATATTTTGAATTAAATATTACAGCAAGTGTTTAAGGATAGACGATTTTTGGAATAGCAATCTTATCTTATGCAAAGTAAAGAAAGTGTTCAAATAAAAAATACAACTCAGAAAGTTCTAAATTCCTGAAGATGGGGTTTACATCCCCCCTCTTGAGTCAGAGTTCTGTAAAAAAAGGCTTTCTGATGATTCTATTTAACAGGCTAGTTTTTGAAGTCCTGAGACCCATTGCGTGCACCTTCAGTCCCCTGGGATTTGGGTGCCTTGAAGGCTACCGGGATCCAGGATTTCCCCCCAGGGGCCCTTCTGGCCACAGAGCAGAAGAGATCAGAGAGACCTGGTGGTCAAAAGGCCATTCTCAGCTACAGCCCCTTTTCTCCTGGGCTGGACGTAGCCGCCTGACTAGCAGAGGCTGAACCACTCGCTTCGAGGCTTGGGAGTGCTTTTTTCTTTCAAGTCAAAACCTAAAAAGTTAAAAATGTATATCCAAGAATTAAATGATGGATCTGATGAACTAAAAATACTGAATTGAGGCAGCTGGATTCTACATAATGATTCTTAAAAAATACAATCAATGTTTAAAATTATATATATATATATATATATATTTCTTGGAAACAAAACAGGATATATTATACAAAGTTTTCAACTCAAGAGGAAGTATTTACAGGTATAATGAATTAAAGACAAACCAGAGAGTTCACCAAGCCAGGAACTGAGCCTTAACAATGAAGGGCTTGATCAGAAGAACAAATCAAGAGACCATAAAAAAAATGGTGTTCTCTATTAAAGTTAATTTGTGGGATTTATTGATACATCATCCTACTCCCTTTTAATTAAGTAAGCTCAGTTAATGAACTGTGTTCAAAGTATTTCTGTACTGTCAAGAAACTGGTGGCAATCCTTATGCAGTATGTGTCATTCTCTAGGGCCGAGAATTCACAGGAGAAAATGGGTCATCATAAGTAGTTTAAGCTATTCAGATGGGCATAGGAATGTAGAGAGGTGAGATGGGCATCGCATTTATTTGCTGCAGCAGGAGTGGGGAGCCTGTGGCTCACAATTCTTCAAAAACTACAGCTCCCAACATACCTCACCAGTTAGACATGTCGGCTGGAGCTGACAATCATAGGATATCAGATTCCTCTCTCTTTTTCTTCAATAGGTAAGAGCATTTCACCATGTTTCTTTCAGGGCACCAGGAGCTTCCAAATGAAAGTGACCACACAAAGACATTTCAAAAGTCCATCTCAGCTGGCTGGGTTATCTCACTGCCCATCGTTTTCTCTTCTCTTCTCGGCGGAAGTATACAGAAAGTTGCAGCAGATATACAGAGGGAAGACCAGCAGCCTGCTGTCCAAATTCATCACTACTTGTTCCTAAAAAGCAAATAAATAAAGATACCAAACTGAACATAAAAATGCTTTCAGAAACCCTGCAAAAAAGATTTAGAGAAAAGGCTAGAAATTCTGAAACTAATTTCCTAATGTTCTCATGTAACTTCAGAGGCAATTTTCAATCAAGCATCATCCATTAGTTGAATCCATACAGAAGGAGAAAACCGTTATTTCTCTAAATATTTTCTCTAGTTGCATTTTTTTTTTTAGACTTTCAAGGATTTTTAATCTTTCCGGCATCCTCCACCTGAACAGCAACCACTGAAGGGGCCAGCTTATCCTGCCAGCTTTCATTTGTATCAGGAGTTTTCAAATCAGGTTTAAATGCCTGAATACAATGAAAGGAACTGGCTGCCTGTCGCAATTGCTTGCAACCGAATAGCCCACGAGGGACAGTCTTATAAACATCCTTCCTTCTTGTGCCCAGAAATTTTGCTATAATAAATACTGCATTTCTCTCGACTTTCTTCTTAGTGCTTCGCAGGAAGGAAGAAGCAATCTGACGCTATTCTCTTCTGCAGGGAGGCAGACAGGCAGTCTTCCATCTTTGAAGATTCGGCCCAACTACTAGACCTTCAGTGGAGCTGAAGCAGTCAGAAGCCCTCAGTGAGAGGGCAGCCTGCAAAGAGTGTTGTCGCAGAACAACATGGTTTCAAGATAGCCAAGGGTGGAACCCCGATCATTTATGTTTATCTCTCCTGCTTCTTATGAGAACCCTACTCTTTCTTCTCCGACTCTGCTAGCTAAAATGAAGCAAAAGCTTTGCACGTACATACCTGATCTTTTTCGAGGGTTAGTATCTGATATCCTGCAGTTCTGCTACAAATAAGCTTTCCACTGCTATGAAAAGAAGCCAGGCGCAGCCTAAGGACAGAAGAGAAATCACACTAAGTGGTTTTAAAAGTTGATAAATAAACGAATGAATAAATAAAATCAATGGAGAAAGGAGGTTGTGTTTTTTTTCCTTGAAGGGAGGGTAAAAGAGTTATTGGATATGAGATGGTCAGCAAATCAATTTTGTTAACAACCCCCCCCCCCGCCACTATAATTATGTACACAAAAAAGCGACAATAAAGGTGAACTTATCTTATAAATGAAAAAAATAAAAAGGAGTATCTCTTCTAATCTGATTAGAGTGCCAAGAACCATGTGTAGCCAACCCAAGAGTCCTCTGGACTGAAAACACACCCAGTGTTTTCAGTCACTGAAAGTTTGTTTAGCAGCCCTGAGCAGATTCAGTTTGATTAGCAACCATGAGCATATTTCGTTTTTGTAAAATGTACGAGAGTCCCTGTGGATTTTACTTTGTTAGCCGTTGTCGGCACTCCTCTCTGTTTCAAGGGTCAGTGAGTCAACGTTGTCTCAAGATGTTTCTGCTATCATGTGGCCAGCACGAGGTCATGGAGCATTGTTATTCCCCGCTGAAGTGGTACTTTTATCTATTCACATTTGCTTGCTTTTGAACTGCTAGGGGCTGGGGTGAGAACAGGAGCTTGCCACGTTGCGTGGCACTCGGGTCTCAAACCCAGGCTGTTGACTTTCCATCTGACAAGCTCGGTGTCTTTTAACCGCTGAGCCATCCAGCGCCCTATCTGGTAAAAGGCACGACACATCTTTGCGTTTGGGAAGAAGAGGTGGCCTGTTACCCCTCACATTAGGAGTCTCCAAACTTGGCAACTTTAAGACTTATGGACTTCAACTCCCAGCATTCCCCAACCAGCACAGCTGAAGTCCATAAGTCTTAAAAGTTGGTAAGTTTGAAGACCCCTGCCTTACATTTATGATCATGATGACAGGCTGGTGTCTGCCATTATCCTAAACACAAACTATTATCCTAAACAAAAACGAATGTACCTTTCCTTTTATGTACTCTGAGAGCATATGCACCAAGACAAATTCCTTGTGTGTCCAATCACACTTGGCCAATGAAGAATTCTATGCTATGCTATGGGTGCTATGCTATTCTATTCATCTGCAGGGATTTGAATATTACGATTCTGGCAAATACCTTCAGTATTCCCCCCCGTCTTGCTCACTGTTGCTTCAGTGATTTCAACGAAGAAACGATACTGACCGGCTTCTCTCCAGCGACTGCTGATGAACGCAGAAGCTTACAAGAGGAGCGAGTTCCGCTGTGATTCTCTCACCTTCTAGAAATGGAGAACCAGACAAACAAGCAAGGGAACCCACCTGAAAGCGATATTTCTCCGGGGCTGCAAACTGACGGAGCCACTGCAGGGCTGGTTTAGCGTGTTGCGTTTGAAGACAATGTAACGATTGGTGTAGGTGACCAGCAGATCAAAGCCGAAGTTGAAGCCCGTCCATCGCCAGCAATACTTGCAAGAAGGAAGGAAAGAAAGATGGTTGAAGGAACGGTTGTGTTTTAAAGGAGAGGCTTTAAGTAACCGGCAAAGGACCCCCTTCACTTTGACACCTTGTGTGTTTTGGGTCAGCTCGGGAAATTCAGGACGTGGGTGCTTTAAGAAAGCTACATGAGCATTGTCATCGTTTTTATATTTTCCAATCACAAAGTATTTAACCTTGTAAAATAATCTAGTTAAGGAAACACCGTTTTGGGGAAACAAACAGCTTATGAAAACCATAAACGAATTACATTTTTAAAAGGACATGGAAAAATATTTGTGCTTACATCGCCATCTTTGGCAAGTTTTCTGCCACACCGCATACTGTTTGCTTCTAGTTCCTCTTTATTAATCTCTTGAGGCCTTGAACATACAAAATAACTTTCTATAAAATGGCATTCTATCAAACGAAAGCACAAGAAAAGTATTCTAACTGGTTGCCTACAGATCTTAATGCTTGAACACATTCACTTTTCCCCAGGAGGTGGTCTTGTTAAGGTCCTGAAAGGCCTTCCTGGCCAATGCATCAAAGAGTTATGCTAAAATGACCACCTACGTACATCACGGTTGGGTAACCAACACCCTAGGAGGTCACAAGGCCTCCCTGGCACTCTTTCCCAGAGCAGGAACGAATATTGTGGCTTATGATGGAGCAGGGAAGAGCTGTTTTGCCCAGGGTCAGGAGTAATGCGGTTCAAATGAAGAAGAGCCACATTCTGCTCTATTTTCTCTATGCTCTCCCTAAGCTACAAAGGAGAGCAAGAATTCGCCTGGCAACGTCGCCCCTCAATACAGAGGTTGCCGGACTTTAACCCAAGGCTAAAAGGCCATAATGTGAAGAGGACCTATTGTGACTCACAGAACAGCACCAGAAGTACAAGAACCAAAAATGAAGTTATCAACTGACAACTGCTAGAAGAGGAATCTGCCCAACTCAAAGGGACGCCACCCAAATACAACCCTAATACCCCTTGAGAATTCCTGTTCTAATAGACTGTGCCCTTAGTGCACAGTCACTTCATTAGGAGAAATCTGGCAATCTTTACAACACTGTTTAGCTTTCATTATATTCTGAATAATTGGGAATAATCCAGTAACCTGGATTACTTTCCATAATTCAGATGCAAGCTATACATAATTCAGTCTTGGCCGTTTCTTTGTTAGCAATTTCCACTCACTGAAAAGCTTGCTCTGCTCTGCTGGTCCTGCTACATTATTCAAGATTTCCATTGAAGGTAAAATCAAAAACTTTTTGGAAATCAAAGCACATAATATTTCTGCCTATCTTTTAGTAATGCTTCTTGGCAAGCAGTATTTTTGGGTGAAAAAAAGACTTTCTCTGCAAAAAGTACTAATTCATACAAAACAAGTCTTCTCTCTACCATTTGTCTGATGTGGTGTCGGGTTTCCTGCCTAAGCAGGGGGTTGGACTAGAAGACCTCCAAGGTCCCTTCCAAATCTGTTATTCTATTCTAGTCTATTTGTTCAATATCTTCAAGTTTTATAATAGCTTCCACAATTCCAAAATAAATATTTAAGTTCAGAGGCTTAAAGTCTCTTGACATGCCAAAATCTTTTTAAATATGTAAATTTTATTAGTTTTAAAGACAGAATAAAAACTAACAAAAAATACAAAGAAAAAGACAAAGAGTAACCAACAGAAAGAAGAAACTTCTGATTTCCTTTGCAGCAAAGGGAAGCATAATTAGTTCTATCTCTTACTCTCTACAATACAGTCTAAAGTTATATCTTACTCTAGGATTACCAAAAAAAGCTCACGTCTTCTATTATCTATTCTTCTCTGATCATCAGTGTTGTAAATGCATTTTTTTTCTGTTTCATGCAAAAACAAAACAAAAACACCTCGAAACGAAACCTTGTCACTCGGGGGGAGGAGGGGCACCAATCCCTGGTCTGTGGTCCCGTGTGGGACTGTAGCCCATTCGGAATCGGGCTGTGGTGGGCGAGGGCGCACAAAGCTGCATTTGTGAAAGCAGGGCGCATGGAACCATCCCCTCCCATATCACAGTGCTGCTGTGGGGCTGCTGAGGCAGAGAGATTGGGGACCGTTGTTGTCATTGTTTCTAAGCTGCCACAAATGTCCCCATTGCCTCAAAGAAGTTACTTTACCATCTCTGTCAATTCCATCGTCTTCCCCGAGCTTTCCTTTGAGGTCGGTGGTGTTGAGCCTTGATCATATAATAAAGTACTGCTGCAACTACACCAAACGTCTTTTGAAATAAGGAATAGCTAGGCTGCTTTTCAGTTACTTTATAAGATAAGCTGAAATTTGTTTTCTCTTTATAGGAACATTGCCAGAGGCGTTTCTCAGTTGCGGAGAAAGAGGCATTATACATACCCAACATCGTTGTCTTGTTCTGCTCTAAGCATGGCAAACCACTGCTGTTTGTAAACAGAGAACAGCCAGTCTAAAATTCAGAAAGACCAAAGTGGGCCTTTTGTAAACGAGGCAAGAAAGTTAAGCAGCACTTAACATTTTTACAAGGCTTCTATTCTGTCCCCATCAAAACTGACTCTGAGCAGTTAATTTACCCCCACATATGCAAAAGTTTAAAAAAGCAGAGTCTAAAAACAAATACTGCAGCAACAAATTCAAACCACTTCATTGGGGTCGTTAACCAGCAGACCCTGTAAGCAGCAAGTTTAGGGGAGGAAGTGGGGGGGGGCAAGAAGAGGAAAGGCCACGACCCCCTTTACTCTTTTTCCACACAGTGGGACGTCAGAGAAGTAGAGAAGTAATTTAAACCTACCACAAACTAGCTTAAGTGCCTGAAGCTAGATTCAATGATTCACCAATTTTACTACCAAGGCACGTCCACATAAATTGTTATTTGCTATACGTGGGGACTCTTCCAAGGACTCATAAACTCAATTCTGATTTTACTTTCTCAAGCGTCTGGCATGATAGAGAAAGAAAACAGGCTATTCCATTCTTACCTGCAGGGATCAGGCTGTCTCGTTCAATAATTCTTGCGGATGCCAGATCGCTGATTATATACTGCAGCCTCAAATATTTGAACACGGGTATAAATGCATATCCTTGTTCCGTTTCCAAGAATGAAATCCCATCCTCAAAATCTGAAAAGTTAAAGCAGATTCTTAAGAGTTCAAATCTATTTTTACTCTTCACTGAAAAGCAGCAGTGCAGTCTGTAGGCAGTTTATCAGTCCCAACAGAGAAGTCAGTTCAGATAAGGTTTAATAGGATTATATCCTGATTTGCTTTTAAAAGTAAAAGTGACTCAGAGGGAAAACTAGTGGAAGATTATGGTTTATAAATTTCCCACCCCATACAAAAGAAATACATATTGGGCCAATATGGAACCGCCCATAATGAAGAGTTAGCTGAAGATACTGTAGGAATCTTGATACAGAGGAAATCAGAGATTTCCAACATGCAAAATATTCACAAAGCATTTCATACAGACCTTTTCTGCGCTTGGAGAACCAAGCATCTGCTTCACTTAAAAGCTGTTTCAATGATCCATTCCAAGAAGGCACCAGCTGAAGGAACATCCACTACGTAAAATAAAGGAACAGCCATAAGTTCACCTGAGGTATATAGGAACCAAAGCTTGAGGAGCACGGGGGCTCACAAGGCTAGGATGCTGGGCTATTGGCAGGTTCGCATTCGACATCTGGTTGCTGCCGTGGAATGGGGCAAGTTTATTTATTTATTTATTTTATTTATTTATTATATTTTTATACCGCCTTTCTCCCGCAGGACTCAAGGCGGTGTACAGTCAAGAAAAAATAAGAGATACATAAACATCATAAACATCATAAAATTCATAATTAAAATTATAGCATAGTTTAGCCCAAATAAATAAAACCCAGAATTATATAATATTTTAATCATTCCCAGTTAACGTGCTTAGCCCTGCCTGATTGAACATCAGGGTCTTGAGGGCACAGCGGAAAGCACGGAGATTAGCGATGTTTCGTATATCAGGGGGCAGTTCCCATCACACGCTCCACTTCATGCCGACCCAGCAGTTTGAAAGCAGGCAACTGCAAGTAGAGAAATGGGTACCCCTTGGTGGGCAACTTAACGGGGACATGAAAGGAGTCTCCAACTGGGCGGCCCCCAGACAACAGTGATGTCACCATTCAAGCCTTACAATACCCAAGTGCAATCCCGATACGAATGTAGTAGTAACTAAAGCTTTACAGAAATACATATGTACAATGTGTTTCTACTAAAAATTGTTTCTGGATAGAGAATATTGTGACATGCATTTGGGAATAAAAGCATCACAATGGCACTTTAATTGCAGTCTGGTACAATTAATTTCTTGGGATTTTTGATAAAGTGATGAAATGAGTTTGTTTTTCTGTTAGAATGCAATTAAAGGGATAACTGGCCACATCCTTATAAGGAAAGCAAGGAGAAAATATAACAGCAAAAGAGAAGAAAGAGGCAGCTTTAATGGAGTAAGAAAGGAAATAACCAAAGAAATGATTATAACCCAAGAAATAGTTATTCTGAATGCACAGAACTTTTTTTGATACTTCTTTAAGTATCCTGTGCTATTTTGTAATCCGGTGTTATTCTAAGTTTTAATGGCTCATTAATAAATTAGTGCTCTAAATAACCAAACAAAGAATATGACTACCCATCAAAGATACTAAACTATCAGAACAGGCAGGAGAGGTAAAATCGGTCTATAAGAATACTGTCAATTTGGAAGAAATGGCAGCCGGGTTTTAACGGTTATTTTTGCATCATTAAAACAAAACTTGGAACGAACAGACGTTATTAAATATTGGTACCTTCTTTAGAGCAGTATATATGTCCATCTCCACTTGCATGACAAACAGGTTAGAGGAACTGATCAGCTGTTTCATGAGGTTGATGCTGAAACAAACAAGGTGGCCTTTGAAACGCAAAGGGCATGAATTGTGTTCAGTTCAACAGATGATCTGATTACATTTTATGCTAAACATGTTCCCAAAGTATCTGGGTTAATCCCGAAAACTCAATACCTGAGTTCTTTGAGGAGTTCCACACTCTGGTGGGTCATCAGGTTGTTCAAGAGCCACTCAAGACACCTAGATTTAAAATAAGGAAGTCCTTTCATAGCACAGAGGCAATGCGATGAGATGCAGTGTATGTTTCTAGTAAGCTGCTGAGCACTTTCCCCCAGATGTTATAGTAAAATAGGGAGCCCACAGCCATTATACTCCAAAGCCCATCCAGTCAATTATGACTGTTGTCAGACCATAATGGGACTGCAAACTGCGATCGTTCTATTTTAACTTTTAATTTCCTATATATGCTTCCAATGTTCTGTCATAAATAAGCAGCGAGGTTTCTGCTGAAAAATATCACATGACGTGCTTCTCAAAGCCCACATCACATTGGAAAATCCAAGGGGAGTCATACTAATTTTCTTCCTCAACAAAACCTCTTAGTGCCAATACTTACTTTTTTTTCAAAGAATCTAATCCATATGTTCCCGCAGAATTATAGTAACTACACACAGTTTTTGCATTAATTGTTTCCTTCATTGTCTCACCACACTGCTGTATTAAGCCATCCTGTAAACATATAATGATGCAAAATAAATCCTCACTCCTGGGCCTAATGCTACAGGAGGTGCCCTGACCTCAAGCTAGCTGGCAAAAATGAACGCAAACAACGACTATCTAGAGATACTTTGGCTTCATCTGGAGTATACTATATACTACCAGTCTCAACCACGATTATACAAAATTATATTGTATTTGTAACAGAAGGAGAAAAGGGAAGGAGTGGTACCCTGATGCTTTAATTTTGTGATAAGAGGCATCCTAACCTTTCTGAACACATTTCCGAAGGCCACATAAGAAGTCCCTGTGCTTCCAGCATCAATCATTCATGTATATGCCCCCATCTAGGAAGGGGAGGAGAGCAAGAGATAGTGAGAAAATGTCTTTCTCAGCTCTGCCATTCAAGATGAGCTAGAGACATTCTGATATTGCTAAACATGTGCTTGAAAACATGGCCCTAGGATAACAGAAGCGATGTGGCAATGACCATGTGCTCATCCCCAGATTAGAAATGAAGATAGCAACAGCACTTAGACTTACATACTGCTTCACAGCGCTTCACAGCGCTCTCTAAGTGGTTTACAGAGTCAGCATCAGGGGTGGCTTGCTACCTCTTTGCCCCAGATCAGGCAAACTGGTAGCAGTGGGAGGCTCCGCTTGCCGGACACTTCTGCACATGTGCAAACTGGTAGCAAACTAAATCGAAACCCACTACTGGTCAGCATATTGTCCCCAACTACCTGGGTCCGACCTCGGAAGATGGAACCGAAAGCCCTGCCCTTTGCCAAGCAAAGATCTGTAAAAGCAGGGAGCCATTTCCACTTACCAGCTGTAGCATGCTGGCAGCTGCCAGGAGGGCAATGACTCTGCTAGGGTTTATTAACACTTCATCCCGGTAAAGTGAGCCAAAGGCAACCTGTAAGGCTAAAGAAAACCACATCCTAAGGCTACTCCTTTTACTCAAGTTCTACTCAAGTTATACATTTAGTTTTTTCCAATTCAGTATGGTTTATTAAGGGTGATATACAAAAAGTGTTATTTCTCAAATTATTTTACACGTAGTAAGAACAACAAGATACCCAGAATATTAAGAAGTAGTAGATCAGGTGCTATTTTTTAAAAAAATGTAAAACCCTAAGCAGGACAAATGGTGAATTTAAGTACAGTAGTCACCACATTTGGGGTCTAATGTAAGCTAGAAAACTCTCATTCTCCTGCAGATTTCACCAGCTGGCAAAGTGGACACTGCACAAAGCTTGTAAAATTGACTAAAAAATAATGGATAGGCACTTCAAAATAAAGAGTTAGGTTTTGCATTTTCATTTAAAAATCCTGTGTGTCTCAATCAGGTTGAAAAATGTGTACCCACAGTGGTTAAATGACTCCAAAAAAAAATCATTCTTGCAATTTGAGTCCTACTCTCTAGGTTGTGAAGTTACTGACATGGTCCATATTTGCAGCATAACCTTGGCTTCCACATTTTGCTAAAGTAGCAAAAGCTTCTGGAGCAGCCACGACAAGGGTCTTGGTTCACATCAGCATTAATAATGCAGGAATGTGTGGCTCAATGCTTGAGGGAGAAGTATGCTTCACAATATCTAATCAATAATGGCAGTTTTATTCCTCCCCACCAATGCCTTCAGGATGAAACCGATAAAAATCTGCTCAGTTTCAGGCAGAGTGTTCTAATCAACAGCTCAGAAATCCATTTTTCTGGACTTAGCAAAATGAGTTTTGCTAAAATGTATTTTGCAACAAGGAGATAAAATACTGGGAAGTCCTTCCAAAGATAATTTATAACTGCCCAGCTTTGTTCTAGAACACCTGATCCAAGAAATCTATTTCAATTTGAAACTTTTATCTTAGGAATCCTTGCTTACCTTCTATGTCAATATTCTGATCAGGAATTTCCAATTCTATTGTGTCCATTCCTGATTCCTTCCAAGACCCACTGAACATACTTGAAAAGTAGCCAGACTACAAATAGAAAAGTCATGTTTTTAAATAATTTTACAACCCTTGGAATTAAAAGAGTTTATATGATAAGGAGGTATAACACAATATTATTTTCATAGCAAAAACAACTAAGATAGTTTACACTTGAATTAAATTTTTTATTTGTCACATCTGATTTGAAGATGTGTTTCTTAAATTTGAATCTTACTCATATTCTAAACCAATTGCTTCATTTGCCCAACAACCCTCTCCATCTCCATGCACTGGTTTTAATGCTTTGATCTGAACGGAACAAATGGGTTTTCATTGCATCTAAAATGGGAAATGATGGAATGATTGCTCCAGGAACTGGAACCAAGATCAAGCTCTGGTCTCTAATTTGGTTAGTAAACTAACTGCCACAAATTCTAGTGTGGGAAATTGGGAGGGGGGATTGCATAGAAAGAAGAAGATATGTAGTCACAATAAAAGGGGCAAGGTCTCAGATTCGGGTTCTCCCAGATGCGCCAAAATGACATCTCTAATAAAAGTTAGCTTTGAGGAACTTCAAGCCTCCAAGTTTGATTTCGTTGAGGGTGTTACTTGGAACCCTGACATTAACCCGAATCTCAGAGCTTCTGAGTTCAAGACCTTGCCCATCTCCCACATGTCCACCACACATCCAATCAGGAACAATCCTCCGGAACAGAAGATACCTCCTCATTCTTCTCAGCACAGTTGCAGGGCACAATGGCCTTGACTTCCTATAAAGAATTTTATTGTGACTATGTATCTTCTCCTCTCTATGCAATCCCCGCTCCCAATTTCCCACAGTGGGATTTGTGGCAGGCCTGAAGCCTGAAGGCACAAAGATAGAAAGATGGTTTCCAGGTCTGACACTAGCATTAAAGCACATTTTATCAACCTGGCTGTTAACAGGGCACTGTGGCTTTTACTTAAACTGGAACTGGAGCCAGCATGCAAAGCCAAGAGGGAGGGGGCCGGCCAAAGCTGTGTTATAATTTATTTATATAAGTGGACAGATTGCATCCAGAAAGATAAGTGATCAGAAAAAAATATATAACAGCATCCTCAAAAATACTATACTATCTAAACCTTGGCCAAAAATTCCTGCGGCCACAATTATATATAGGTATTGAAGGAACTACATGCAACACATACAATTACTGGGGATGGGGAGTGGGGGAGGAGTGGAGTATGATAAGTTGACATTTCTATAAGAACACATATAGGTAGATAAATTAATACATACAGTACATACACTTAGGTATACCTTTTCATTAAAGTGCATTTCTTATAAAATTGAAATTGCTAGTTTTTGATCCAATGAGGAGAAAAATACTGTTTACTAGAAGTTCACATCCCAGCTGGAGGTGACTCATTATGAGCTGCTATCACTCACTGATGTTTAAGCCTGAGAGATTAAAAAAATAAAATCTATTTGTACAGCAATATTGTTCTTGTTCCATTTCCTTAACCCCGACAAATCTGTATTATTCATAAATTGTGTTAATACATCATTAGCTCTCTGCTGCTCTTATAGGTATAGCAATGGTCTATTGTGACTGCAGACTAATATTTGTCTAGCTGCTGTATTTCAGCTTGGCTTTTGACCACTAATGGGACCAGAATTTTGGTCACAAGTCAGGATGGCTGTAAAGCAAGTCATCACATGGCCAGACCAGATTTTATGACCATTTTTATAGTGTTCGTTAATTAAATCACATGGTCATTCAGGAAATCCAACTTTCCCAACTGTTGTCAGAAGCTGTCTGGGAAGGTCACAAATTATGGTAACATGACCGCAAGAAGCTGTAAATATGAGACAGTTTCCAAGCACCCAAAATAAAATTGTGACCGTGGGGATGGTGCAACAGTTGTAACTAACTTCGGGCATAGTTACATTTTTCAAGACCCTCATAATTTTGAATCACCATGGAAAGATAATAAATCGAGGATAACCTGTAATACTCATACAATACACCTAAACACGGTTTGCTAAAACACCATTATTAAACATTATAAACTTGGATGGGTTTATAAATTGTAGGTCTGAAAGGCCTCTGAATGGCACAGAAACAAACTGGCTTAACAGTGCATGGACTGGATCTCAAGGAGAACCACTTAGCACCTGTGTTTTCTGGACCCCATTCAAGGCAGTGGAGCTCTGCGTTTGAGTATTAAACGAAAAGGCCTGAAGCCTGCTTCCTAATGATCGTGGAGATCCAAGAAAGAAAAAGGCAATTTTTACCTGACAGAGGTATATCTTGTGCAAGTTCCATTCTTCTCCCAGGGCACATATTTTAACATCACTGTTTTCACCATTCAGAAACAGAGTCTGATAAATATACTTCGAAGTGCTTTTTAGCTTTTTCCTGAGTTACCGAAAAAACAAAGACAAAACCATATATATGATATAAATACCAAGAAAAACATCTATAGCTCACTCAGGGTTGCACTGTAGAGTTCTTGAGGCCCTCTCAGCCTCGTTGTTTGCTTGCACATTTCATCAAATATTATTCTTACATCCATACTATCTATTTCATCATTTGCTTCAAATCCTCCTTTATATTTTTCTTCATTTCTCTTAACTCTTGTAAGAGAACATCAAATTTATCAGATTGAGTCAGTGATTTCTCAGATGAGTTTTTTCCTCGCTTCCATTTCTAAGGCTTTTCCCACTTGAATAAGGTGTAATTCTGAAGGTCTCATACTTTTGCTGCATTTTGACATCCAACAATTCAAAAAGAGCTCTTGACCGTTTAAGAATTTTACATGGCACTGAATTTTGTTGTACCATGTGCAGTGACAATAAACTATATAAACTCCAGAAATTGTAGGTGCTCCATCCTTGGAGGTTTTAAAGAAGAGATTGGGCACAATCTCTTTTTCGCATAAGCGCACCAGGGTGCCTAGCGTCCCTGTCCTAATGTTTTCTTTTATTTGTCTCCTATTTGTGTATTGTGTATTGTGTATATAACCACCTATCTGTGGGTGCTCCCACTCTCTGGAATGAATTACCTACCGAGCTCCGGACGGCTCTTGATCTCCGCTCCTTCCGTCGGGAGCTGAAGACTTGGCTGTTCAAGCAAATAGGCTGACTGATTCTGGGTTTATTATTTATCATTAATTAGTTATTTGATTTAAAATGCGATTTTATTGTACATGTTTCTTAACTTGTGTTCGCCGCCCTGAGTCCTTCGGGGGAAGGGCGGCATATAAATACATGTAATAAAAATAAAATAAATAAATAATTTATAATTATGTTCACACTTGTATCTGTCATAAAATACATGCCTACCGAAATGAATGAATGAATGAATCTCTTGTCTGAAATGGTATGAGGGTCTCCTGCTTGGGCAGGGTCAGGGAAGTTGGACTAGATGACCTCCAAGGTCCCCCCAAACTCTGTTTATTATTCTGTTATTCAGAAGTTGTGGGGAGCTTCATCCCTGGAAACTTCCAAGAAGAGGCTTGGACTGACATCTGTCAGAAACAGCGCCAAGTCTTCCTGCTGGGGGAGAAGGGGGGGGTTGGACTAGATGATCTCCAAGGTCCCTCCCAACTCTTGTTAATCTGTTATCTATAGCTATTTGCCTGAAATGTTGCAGGATCTCCTGCCTGGGCGGGGAGGGGGGCGGGGGTTGGGTTGGACTAGATGACCTCCAAGGTCCCCCCCCCAACTCTGTTTATTATTCTGTTATTCAGAAGTTGTGGGGAGCTTATTCATTTAATTTATTCATTTAATTTATTATTTATTATTCTGTTATTCTGTCAGAAATGGTATGGGGGTCTCCTGCTTGGGAGGAGGGGGGGCTGGACTAGATGACCTCCAAGGTCCCTTCCAGCTCTTCTCTCCTCGGGAGGCGCCCCCTCCCCACGGGACCCCCTCCCTCACCGTCCGGACCTGCCGGGCCCTTTCCAGCCGTACCTCCTGGGGGTGTTGAGCAGCCGCTCCTCGCCGTCGCTCTCCTCGCCGCTCTCGCTCTCGCTCAGCCCCTCGCCGCGCTTCCGTTTGGGGAGGGTCCCGTCGCCCCTCCGGCCCCCCGCCGCTTCCGCCCCCTCAGCCGCCCCGGCTCGGGGCCCCCACACGCGGCTGCTCAACGAGCCCATGCTCGCCCGCCCGACCGCCGCCGCCGCCGCCGCCTCTTTCTCCTCATGGGGACGCGCGGCCGGCGACGTGAAGGAAGCCCACCACTCACTCTACTAAAGTGGCCGCTGCGCATGCGCTCCCGTCCCGGGAGGGAGGGAAGAGGCGGCGCGCGACCGCCTTTTGCGCACGCCTTTGGCCGACGTCCGGGCCAATAGGAGAGACGCGGCGGCCACAGAGACGCGCATCCGTAGAGCGGCAGAGTCCGGCCCTTCGGTGGCGTCACTTCCGGCGCGACAGCGGCACGGCCATGGCGAAGCAGGCGGCCGTCCACCGCGCGGGCTCCTTGAAGCAGCAGAACAAGCCGCACAAAGCCGGGAAGCACCGCTTGAGCAGCGCGCGAAGGCAGGGAGGTGAGAACGCGGAGGGCCTCCCTTTTCCCCGGGGAGTCAGGCCGCCGAGGAAGCAGAGAGCCAAGAAAGCCTCCCGTCCAGGAGCAGTCTATCCCACCGGGGCCTTTCCCCAGAGGCTGATCCAGTTCAGCGTCTCTTAGCCGTCTGGGTGTCTGTCTTGGAGGCCGAGGCATTCTGGAAATTCAAGAAACGCCAGTCTAGTCCCCGGCTCTCCCCTCTTGGCAGCTTGTGGACTTCATCTCCCAGAGTCCCCCTGTCAGCCTGGCTGGGCGGAGGAATCCTGGGAGTTGAAGTCCACAAGGCTTAAAATTGGGAATTCCCCGTCTACTCAAAGGCAGCACCTGCCGTTTTTGTCGTCCTGAGGAGGAACAGCCAGCAAATCTCCTGCCATTTTCCCCTCTTCTTTCTCCAGGTCGGGTCCCGGTCAAGATCCTCACTCGTCAGGCAAACCGCAACTGGTCGAAACAGGACCGCAGGCACCGGGCTTGGCAGCTCCGCCGGCAACACCAGGAGGCTGTGAGTCGGCAGCAGCAGAGAGCAGGGAAGCCGAATCCGGGCCACTTGCTCGGAGAATGGAGGAGCCTCACCTACCTTGGTTTCTTTGCCTGCAGGTGTTGGAAGAAAAGCGGAATTTGGGGCGCAAGGATGGGCCACCGCACCTGATGGTCCTGGTGCCGCTGCATGCCCAGATCGATCCCCAGGAGGCCTTGAACCTTTTCCAAAGTAACAAGGATTCGGTTGTCTTCCCAGCAAAGGGCGGCCCGCCTGGTTTTGCCCTGCTGTGTCCCCGGTCCAAGCTGCGCTGGCGTTTTGTAGTAGCTGATGCAGGTGAGGGCCTCATTTTGCAGAAGCATCTTGGCGGCTTCTACCTACCAAATAATTCTACGGTCTTTCCTGCGTTTTGCTGGTGTATTTCAGAGAGTTGTAACTTCCATCATTCTTATTCTCCAGGAAGCCTTCATGCAGTGCTGGATCTTGCCAAAGTAGCCGATACTCTCCTTTTCCTGCTGGATGCTGCAGATGGTTGGGATGCTGTTGGCGATCACTGCCTCTCCTGCATCTTTGCACAGGGTCTCCCCAGCTATGGTGAGTCTAGTGCCCAATGCAGGCTGTTTGTCCATCTATCCAGTAATATACGAGATGTTTGGCAAATTGGCAGGCTACAATCCTTGTTGTCAAGCTGCCTTGTCTTCTTGTAGGACTTATGCTTGGTTTTTTATAAGTAACCCAGCTATCTGAAATATCTGTTCCCTGACACTAAATGTGGGTCCTTGATTTCCCTGATGCTCTGTAATTGTTATTGCTGCTTGGTTGTTACTCTTTTCTCAGTATACTGTGCCATGGTGGCACAGTATTTAGAATGCAATACTGCAGGCTACTTCTGCTGATTGCCTGCAGTTTGGCAGTTTGATCCTCACCGGCTCAAGGTTGGCTCAGCCTTCCATCCTTCCGAGGTTGGTAAAATGAGGACCCACATTGTTGAGGACATTATTTTGACTCCATAGACCGCTTAGAGAGGGCCGTGAAGCTGTGTATAAGTCTTAAGTGTTACTGCTAGTGCTAATAGCAGCCTCAGTGATGATCCAGAGGAAAGGGCGACTTCTCCAGCTGTCTGTAATTAAGCAAGCCTTTCTTTTTGTTCCCCGCAGGCCTTGCTGTTCAGGGTCTGGCTGAGCAGCCGCCAAAGAAGCAAATTGATTACCGGAAAAAGCTTAGCAAGGTTACCGAGAAGCGGTTTCCAGGGGCCAAGCTTTTTTCTCTCAACACGGAGCAGGAATCTGCGCTGCTGTTGCAGCACCTGGCCAGCCAGAAACAGCAACACTTGGCATTCCGAGACCGGCGGGCTCACATGCTGGCTGATGCTGCCGAATTTGTGCCCAGCTCTGACAGTGCCACGATGGGGACCTTAAAGGTGTCTGGCTATGTGAGGGGAAGAAGCTTGAACGTTAATTCCCTGGTGCACATTGTTGGGCATGGAGACTTCCAGATGAATCAAATGGATGCTCCCCCGGACCTCTTTTCCCTGAACCCGAAGTGTCCAGGAGGACAGCTGGCAAGTAGGAAGAAACAGGTGGGGCCTCTTCCTGTGCAGGTGTGACTGAGATGCTCCTCCCCGCTGAAGGGGGTGTGGTCTGAGCTGCTCTCTTGTGCCTCTTGCAGGGTGACCTTAGCAGCACCGCTGCCGAGATGGAGGAAGAGGTGAAGGTGCTGAGCAAGGCTGATCCTGCCAAGCAGGAGTCTCTGCAGGCAGAAGTGGTTCCGGATCCAATGGAAGGAGAGCAGACCTGGCCCTCGGAGGAGGAGCTGAGGGAGGCCGAGGGTCAGTCAGATGACTTAGGACAGGCCATGTCTTGGTTCATGTGCCCTAAACCAGGACTCTCCCAACTTGGCAATTGTAAGACTTGTGCGTTCCGAGAATTCCCCAACTGGCCAATGCCGGGAGTTGAAGTCCACAAGTCTTAAAGTTGCCAAGTTTGGAGACTCCTGTCCTAAGCCACATTTCCTTAAATGGGTTCTCCAGTTTATGCTCTATACCGCTAGCCATAGCTTTAAATTTCACTGGCTGGATTCACATAGGCTAAGATGGAACTACAAGGAACCAGATTATAGCGTAACTCTGATGTGTGAATGTTGCCTGTCGTCCCTCAAAAGGGCCAGCTATCTAACCACAATTCCATTGAGAAGGTTGAGGCCATGTATATCTGCCCCTCAGCCATTTCTTCAAGGGATCATTCTTATTACTGGCTTATTGTATTATAAATCACAGAATATTATATTTCAGTACAACTTTATTTATACAGTATTGATGAGGCATTAAAATTTTGATGATTAAGATAAAGCTTTAAGGATAATAATTAAAAAAAAACTTGAAGGGCTTAATTTTTTTCAAGTATTCTTCCTTTTGGTGGCCTGGTTTACTCTATCAAAAAACAACATTCTTCAGATTCTTGATCTGTACATAAGCGATGCCAGGCTGGATTGCACCCCTGGCCTAACCACTCCACAATCTGCTGTCCTTGGCCAGTCCAGAGATGCCCAAGGAAACCTACTGGTCTCCAAGCAGATGGCCTTCTGTTATCTTAAAGGAGGACATAAGAAGTCCCTGCTGTAGGTTGAAGTAGGATGGGCCCTAATAATCTTGGCTTTACACTGACAGGAGGAATGCCTTATTTTTCTTTTTATGGGGAGAGGTTCTCCGGTCTCCAGTAACTCTCTTTTCCACTACGCACAGAATCTCTTAAGCAGAGCAAGAAAGTAGCCAAGAGGGTCCCGAAAGGCACATCTGCCTATCAGGCTGCCTGGATCCTGGATAAGGCTGAATTGGGAAATGGCAGTGAGGAGGAGGACGAGGATGACGAGGAGGAAGAGATGATGGAAGAAGCCATGTCCCAGGTAATGGAGTAGATGTTTTGATGGTAGCCTGGCGAAGAGTCTGTGCAGGATGGGACAGGCCCACTGGTGGGTGGGGGCTTTTCAGGTGGACGTGAGTACATGGCAGGCGCTGAGGCCCACAGGCTGGGGAGGCCTCCTCACGCTCTCTGCCCCTGTTGCTTTTGGTCTGCCAGGAGGGGAGCAGCAGTGAGGAGGAAATTGCTTCTGAAGAGGAGGAGGACTGCGAAACCATGACGCTGCCTGAGACGGAGCAGGCTGAGGACAAAATGGAGGAAGAAGAAGAAATGCTGGAGAAATACCGACAGGAGCGACAAGAAGAAATGTTTCCAGATGAGGTGGACACCCCCCGGGATGTGCCAGCCCGAGTCCGGTGAGAGCCTCAGCAAATGGCCATGGCCATGGGAGGAGTTGGGACCGTTTGGGGGATGGGGGAGCTGAGGCAAGGCCTGGCCTGACTGCCCAGGTAACCTGCCCTGAGAGGCTGCTTTACCCTGGAGGATCTGCTGGGTTACAGGGAGATGGGAGAGGGCAGCAGGCAGGCGGAGGGGTTGAAGACAAGGCAAGAGAATGATCCCACTGGCTCCCTCAGGTTCCAGAAGTTCAGGGGACTGAAGAGCTTCCGAACATCCCCCTGGGATCCCAAGGAGAACCTCCCCAGGGACTATGCCCGGATCTTCCAGTTCCAGGACTTTTCCAGGACAAGGAAACACACCTTCCGGCAGTTGGAAAAGGAGGAAACGGATGGCGCTCAGGTTGGTCCTTTCTCCAGTCTCACTCTGCTTAACAATGGTTGGTTTTAAATGTTTTAATTTTTGGAAACAATCACAGTTATTGTACTTTTGCAAGTGTTACATTTTTATACTTTTAGAGTTATTCTTTAATTCAGGGGTGGTCTAACCTTAGCAACTTTTAAGACTTGTGGACTTCAACTCCCAGAATTCCCTGGCCAGCCACCCTAGTGGACACGCCAGCTTTACTTGTGTGGAGTATCCAAGCTCTAACCGGAGAGCCTCCGGTCTAACCCCTTGGAGTTCAGAGTTGTATCAAAGCATTTGGGAGTTTAATGGGAGCTGCCTCTTGTGATAGGTTTTGGTTAAATTTCTAGAGGGGAAAAAACAAAGCCGATTATACCAACATTACTGTCAATCTGGCTCTCAGACCGCTCGGCAGCCTGGGCACTCCAACAAACCACGCTGAGACGAGATGCTCGAGCAAACAGAAAAGCAGTTTATTTTCGTCTTCCAGGAAGCCGTAGATTACGCTGAGTTCACCAAAAGGGATAACACAAAGTCGGCGTTGGGATTCCCTCACCCCAACTCCGTTTAAATAGCCGCGCTGTACAACCAGCCAATCAGCGCTGCTTCCAGGTTCCACCCCACCCATTATGCAAAATTGCAATTAATCATGGTTAGCCTAGCCCGTCCGCAGCGTGACCGACCGCCTAACTCGTGACACCCCCTCCACCATTGTGCCCATGTGTTTTCTCTTGATAGCAGGTGTGTTCTCTCCACCCCACCTAGCAGGTAAGTCCTTTGGTCTGATGTGTCAAGCTGGGCAGGCTTGACAGGCGGCTCCCCCTACCAGGAGTCCCCCTGGAAGACAAAAGCATAAAGTTATAGCAATCGCTATCAAACCACCCCACCCAGCTTGCCAGGTTTGTTGGGATATTTTTTATGAAATTGACGACGTAGTCTATTTGCATTAAGGTTTTCTAATGGAACCCAGGTTGCGTCTTCCAAGGGATAGCCTTTCCATCGTACTAGGTAGTACAACTTATTTCTGCGAACTTTGGAATCTAAGATCTCATCTATTTCATATTGATTTGTGTAAAGAGGTCCAGGGCGGGTTAACGGGTCTCGTGTTTCCGTTACCGGTTTGAGGAGACTACTATGGAAAACAGGGTGGATTTTTCCTAACAAGGGTGGTAACTTCACCTCGACAGTTACTGGATTTATAACTTTTGTGACCGGAAAAGGGCCGAGATATTTAGGGCCCAATTTTTTGCTGGGTACCTTCAACTTGATGTATTTTGTGGACACATACACCTGGTCTCCAACTTTGAATGGTGTAATGTCTTGTCTCTTTCTATCGGCGTATTTTTTGTACTCGTCCGCCGCTTTTCCTAAGGCTGTTCTGATGGTTGGCCATACTTGACAAATCCTCTCCCCCCACTCCTTTGGAGTTGTTTGGGCTTGACTAGTTTCCTCTAACTCAGGGATAGCGGTGAAGTCCCGCCCATGCACCACTTGGAAAGGTGTGACTCCTGTGCTACGGTGTACCGCATTGTTGTACGCGACTTCAGCAAATGGTAGGAGTTGTGACCAGTCGGACTGTTGATACGAAACATAACACCTTAAGTATTTTTCTACCATCGCATTGGCCCTTTCTGCAGCTCCATTGGTACTTGGGTGAAACGCTGAGCTGAGCCCTTGCGACGACCCTAATAAGGTGATAAAGTCTCTCCAGAACCGGGCCGTGAATTGTACTCCTCTGTCTGATATTATTCGAGTCGGAGCTCCGTGCAACCTATATATATGTTTCACGAACATGTGTGCTAGTTTTCTCGCGGATGGGAGACCTCGGCAGGGGATGAAATGGGCCTGCTTTGAAAAGAGGTCAATCACGGTCCAAATGACCGTGTACCCATTACTGTCAGGGAGGTCCACAATGAAATCCATTCCTATCTCCTCCCACGGTTTGTTGGGGGTCGCAACAGCTTGTAATAAGCCCAACGGCTTACTAGTGTTTGCTTTTGTTGTTGCACATATTTTACACCCTCTGATATACTGTTCTGTATCCTTTCGTAAGCGAGGCCACCAAAATTGTCGTCTAACGAGATGCAACGTTTTTAGGAATCCGAAATGTCCTCCTATTTTTGCATCGTGACATCTGTGCAACACCACCGGTCTTAATGGTTTAGGAATGTATAATTTGGACCCTACCCAGGCAAGACCATCCCTCATTGTTAGTGTGGTTCCATGTTCCTTTACCCAAGGGTCATGGCTTACTTCCCGTTGCAACTCGACTTTTAAGGTATCAGGATCTAAAGAGGTAGCTTGTGTTCGTGCTGCTTGTTGTGGTTTTGGGATGATAGCCTGAACTATTTCATTTCTCTTACTATTGAATTGTGGCATGCGTGATAACGCATCGGCTAGAAAATTCTTCCCACCAGGAACATATTTGAGATCGAAATTGAACCGGTGGAAATATTGTGCCCAACGAACTTGCTTTGGTGACAACTTTCTCGGTGTCTGAAGGGCCTCCAGATTTTTATGATCGGTCCATACTTCGAATTTCTGCCCAGCCCCTTCCAGCAAGTGGCGCCAGGTTAGCAACGCCCATCTTACCGCAAAAGCTTCCTTTTCCCAAACAGCCCAGCCACGCTCAGTTGGTGTAAGTTTGCGTGAAGTGTATGCGCACGGTTCTAACTGTCCGGTTTTTGTCCGTTGCAGTAGCACAGCAGCCACGGCTACATCGCTGGCGTCTGCTTGTACAATAAATTGCAACGTCGGGTCTGGGTGTTTAAGTACAGGCTCTTGGGAAAAGAGCCGTTTCAACTGCTCAAAGGAGCATTGACACTCTGGTGTCCACGAGAGTGGCTGTCCTGGTTTTACTTTCCCTATGATGTGTTTTGTTTTCAATAACTCAGTCAAGGGAAGGGCTACCTGAGCAAAAGAGGGTATGAATTGGCGATAAAAGTTGGCAAAGCCCAAAAAACTCTGCAACTGCTTTCTAGTTTTAGGTGCCTGCCATTCTAATACTGCCGCTACTTTCTTGGGATCCATTTCCACCCCTGTGCCCGAGATGCGGTAACCAAGATAGTCCAAAGAGGTACGGTGGAACTCACACTTGGACAGCTTGACAAACAATTTTGCTTTCAACAATTTTGTGAGAACGGTTCGTACTAACTGTATATGTTCTTCCATCGTATTCGAGTATATAAGAATGTCGTCCAAGTAGACAAGAACTCCTCTATATAAATGCTCATGCAAAACGTCATTAATAACTTGCATGAATACAGCAGGTGCCCCCTGGAGCCCAAACGGCATTACGCAAAACTTAAAACTGCCTAACGGGCAATTAAAGGTGGTTTTCCACTCATCTCCAGGTCTTATTCGCACCCGGTAATAGGCCTCCCTCAAATCGAGTTTCGTAAAGATCTTCCCTGTGGACAAGGTAGCCAGCAGGTCTTTCATTAAGGGTAAGGGGTAGAGGTGTTCTACACACACCGCGTTCAGCCCCCGGAAATCGACACATAAGCGAAGACCGCCATCCTTCTTTTCTCGGAATAGTACCGGTGCTGCCATACGGGCACGACTCGGTTGAATAAACCCCCGGGCTAAGTTTTTGTCAATGTACCGCCGTAGTTCCTCGAGCTCAGGCTTTGTCATTGCATACATGCGTGGTTTGGGTAATTTCGCCCCAGGGATTAATTCTATGGCACAGTCCGTAACCCTGTGAGGAGGCAGTATTTCACATTCTTCTTCAGCAAAAACAGCCGCTAAATCCCTATAGACATCTGGATATCCCTCCTGTGGAGGATTGTGGTCAACCCCCCTATTCCCAGTTCCCTGGGGTAAGCGCTCCTGTACCATCGGTTGCGACTGCGAGCCTACTTCCAACCGCACCTTCCGAAACCCATCCTCCCACCATATGACTGGCTGCCACTTGTCTAACCAGGCTAGACCCAATATCAGGGGTTCTACCATATGCTCGATTATCACAAAACAAAGCTGTTCTCTATGTGCCCCTATCCTTAGCTCTACGGGTTCTGTGACATAACGAGCTGGCTCCCCATCTAGGAGTGACCCATCCATTTGTTCAAAACGAATTGGAGCCCTCAGCTTCCTGATTTGAAGCCCCAATTCTTGGGCCACAGCTTTTCGCATTAGGCACCGGGTGCATCCAGAATCTAGCAGAGCACCATGATGGGCTTCTGTTAGGGTGCGTATGTTTTGTAACACTACCGGGAGTACAAAGGGACTTATTGGGTCGCTTACCATAGGATCCTCTGGTGCACTATCGTCACTGTCCTCCGACCGCACCTCGTCTCCCCCGACCGGTCTCCTGTTCTCCAACAAGGTGGCACGGGTTCCACGGAAGGTTGGTGTGGGCGTCGGTGGCTTTGCCCGTTCTGTAGTTGAGCGGACTCGCTCTCTACTCCTGACCCCAGGAGATGGCCCTTGTGTGCGGGGCGATGACAGGGGGGCCACAGGGCACTCGGCAGCCCTGTGCCCAACTTGGTTACATCGAAAACAACGGAACGAGGTAGCCCGTCCTCCACTTGTGACCGGTTTGATGGTAGGTGAACCTCCTGGATTCAGCTCTTTTATGGCTGGGGGTTTAGTCCCAAATCTTTGTGGTGGAGTAACCCGTGGTCGGAACTCACGCAGCCCGACCTCCAGTTCCACCGCTGCTTTACACCATTCTGCCAATAGGGGTGGTAAACCACGATAGACACATGCTTGTCTCACCTCTCTATCCAGACCAGCACGAAATTGGTGGACTAACAATCGTTCGGGCCAAGAGCGGAGTCTCCCAGCCAGGACACGGAAGTCTTTGACGTACTCTTTCACCGGCCGGCCTCGTTGTCGAAGGGCTAAAAGCTCTCCTTCCGCCACCTGGATTCTAGCACTATCCTCAAAACGGATCCGTAGAGCGTCCAAAAATAGCCCCACATCGGCCAACTCTTTTGCATGCTCATTATGCAGGTCCGCAACCCAGTTTGCTGCTTCGCCCTGTAGCACTGCTGTGATTGCAATTACCATAGCCCACTGTGAAGGATACAAGCGCCCATACAGATCCACATGGCTTAGGATTTGGCTAAGGAAAATAGCGACTTTGTCTGCGCTGCCATCAAATGAGGCTTGTATGGGTGGTGGGCCCCACCATTGTTGTTGCTGTTGAACACCTGGTGCCCATATGGGTGGCAGTGGCGGGCCACGCACCCCCAGTTGGTCCCTCTCCTCCCCTCGGCGCACGTCGCTATACCCCCGCACAATGGGTGGCCGTGTCTCTCTCCCTTCCATCCTTCGGGGAGCCTCCTGTGTTTCGCCTAGAGACGATGTTCGGGGCCCCGTAGAGCCGTGCTCTGTTGCCTTTGTCCTGCCAGCCTCTATCCCCATGCGCAGCTTGGGACTTGCTAGATGAAATCGTGGTTCAGCCCTGGATCTCCCTTGCCACGTGCTGGTTGTCTCCCCACGTTCAACCCACGGCTGCCAGGACGCTGCATCACGGAAACTAGCTTCCCCGAACCTCTCTCGTAACGTCTCTAAGGTGGACGAGCCAAGGCTACTGGAAGAGTAGGTCCAATCCCCCTCCTCATCCTCTATCCATTTGCGCTCCCGCCACCCCTGAAACGCGCCTTCTGGCCGATACTGAGTTTGACTCCTCTGAGACCCAGTCAAGGCAGGGCTAGTCCACCAATCCCCTGTGGAGCCCTTTCCTGTACTTACTACAGCTGGGCTTTGCTCCCCGCTGCCAATGTCCACCTTCAATGACTTCTTCTCCTTTTGCTGGCTCTGCTCGCCACCGCTGATATCCACCTTCAGAGCCTTCCTCTCCTTTTGCCTGACCACGGGTGGTTCCACAGCGGCTTTTCCCTCCAGCGGCTCCAGCGGGACGACAGGGGTCTCTTCTTCCAGAGCTGCCACCAGCCCAGCCTCCGGTAACGCCCCCACCGCCCCTTCGGCCATCCTTTCACAACGGGAGAGAGAAATCCAAAAAGGAGAAACGCCGACTTTCTCTCAGACCGCTCGGCAGCCTGGGCACTCCAACAAACCACGCTGAGACGAGATGCTCGAGCAAACAGAAAAGCAGTTTATTTTCGTCTTCCAGGAAGCCGTAGATTACGCTGAGTTCACCAAAAGGGATAACACAAAGTCGGCGTTGGGATTCCCTCACCCCAACTCCGTTTAAATAGCCGCGCTGTACAACCAGCCAATCAGCGCTGCTTCCAGGTTCCACCCCACCCATTATGCAAAATTGCAATTAATCATGGTTAGCCTAGCCCGTCCGCAGCGTGACCGACCGCCTAACTCGTGACACCCCCTCCACCATTGTGCCCATGTGTTTTCTCTTGATAGCAGGTGTGTTCTCTCCACCCCACCTAGCAGGTAAGTCCTTTGGTCTGATGTGTCAAGCTGGGCAGGCTTGACACTGGCATTTGAGAACGGGTTTCCTGCACTTTGGGAAAGATGTTATCTGTGTGCAAACCAGCAGAATTTAACCCAGCTTTGTTACCTTCTGCGCTGTGAGGGTGCCAGGATTTCCTTTTATTCAGTTGATTTCCCAGTAATTTTTTTTACACCACTAGATGGCACTAGATGACTCTGTAATTCACTCCTATCGATCATAAATTTGCTTAATCCAATTTAGATCTTTCCTCTATAAGTTTTAAAACTCCAAAGTTTATCCATTTTTTAACAAAAAATCATTCTATCTAATCTGCTTTCCATTTATTTCCAAATTCATTTTCATGTTTCTTAAATATTGTCTTTTATTTATGGCTACCACTCTCTCGCTGCTAGCACCGGAAATGGGGAGGTAGCCAGACATCCGCTTCATCCCCTTTCACTTTTGCCTTTCTTCTTCTTCAGTTTTAACTTTTTTAAAAAAAAATCAGGGAATATAATAAAAATAGGAGTCTTGTTTTCAAGACAGTAAATTCAGTCTCACCCAGATGATCTGCCTCGCTGCCTTCTCTCTTCTCTCTTTGTGTGTGGGCGCCCCAACATTGTGACAGCTCCCAATGGCTGTCTTTCCAGTCGCAGTCTTGAAGGCCGTTCGCTGGCGCTACAGGGAATTTGCGATTTCCCTGTTCATACCAGCCCGTGCCCCTGTTCTTCACTGTCCCTCCGAGATGGCTGTGGTTCACTGTGGACCCCCAAATCGACTGGAATGTTGACACTCCTCCAGAGCCGTGAAGTTTGCATCGTGTTGCCGCGATGTTGGCCACACACCCCCTGGATGCCAGGATTTCCTTTTTGAGCAACCCCAAATGTAATTAAAATGTCATATATATGTGTGTGTGTGTGTGTGTGTGTGTGTATATATATATATATATATATATATATTACGTGGGAGAAAACCCGAATAACCAAAGACCTACATACAAACACCTGTAAAAACCTCAGAAAACATGATCTCTCTCTCTCTCTCTCTCTCTCTCTCTCTCTCTCTCTCTCTCTCTCTCGTTATTCGGGTCTTCTCCCGCGTAAAATTGGAAGTTTCTTGGCGACGTTTCGACGAAGTCTCATTCGTCATCTTCAGGCTGGTGAAGCTTGCTCAAATTGCTCCTGGAAGCACGAAGCCGAAAACACCAGCCTGAAGATGACGAATGAGACTTCGTCGAAACGTCGCCAAGACACTTCCAATTTTATATATATATATAAATATATAACACATAACATAACATAACATAACATAACATAACATAACATAACATAACATAACAACATAACATAACATAACATAACATAACATAACATAACATAACATAACATAACATAACATAACATAACATAACATAACATAACATAACATCATAACATGCAGGAATATGTTTACAATATGTGTATAAGAAATAAATAAATAAAAAAATTCCATGCGACCTGCCTGTGTGCTCCTTCCGCAGGTCGGCTGGTATGTTACAGTCCATCTTAGCAATGTCCCGGTTTCTGTTATGGAGAGTTTCCAGCAGAAGCAGGAGCCTCTGGTGCTTTTCACATTACTTCCCTATGAGCAGAAGGTGAGTCCAGAAGAGAGAGGGGGGTCATATTTTTTTTCTCTGGGGCAAGGAAAGCCTGGCTTGATCGTGACTGGCTCAAGGCTTAGAAAAACTGACTTTTCTCTCCGGGGTCCGGATCAGTCTGAAAGCAGCTGAGGATCCCTGGGTGGCCTGATTGCTCTCCTCCTTTTTATGGTCTCCAGATGTCAGTGCTGAACCTTCTGGTGAGACGCCATCCAGGATACAGTGAGCCGGTGAAGTCCAAAGAGGATGTGATCGTCCATTGTGGATTCCGCCGCTTCCGGGCCTCCCCTCTCTACTCTCAGCACACCTCAGGTATGTTCTCGACCCCTCCCAGGGGAGGCAGAGTCCCTGCAGGTTCCTCTCTAAAGAAGGGGAGCCCTTCTGGGAACCCTTGTGGTTTTTTCCTTCTTAATGACCTTTGGCCTGAGGAGAGTGGGAGATTGGTCAGAAAGGCCAGGCAGGGCTGGTGAAATTCCTAGTTTTGGTGGAGGGAGTTTGACAAGCCTGAATCAAACTCCGGGTCTTAATAGGCCTCATTTGCAGGGAATCAGCTGCCCAACCCAGTTGTCTGAGTGGCTCAAATCTAGCTCAGAATGCAGGGAAATAAGAAGGTGGATCAGCTCTTTCCCGTCTCCTTTTGGCCACGTGCATTTGGGAAAAAATATTGAAATACTGGGATGTGTGAAACCAGCGGATTTATGCTTCGATTAAACACCAAGGTTAACATTCCACCAGAAATCAAACAGTAAACAATACCTCCAATGGAGGAGCTCCCAACTCAGACATACAATCAGGCCACAGCCTAATCTCCCAGATCACTCCATCAGTGCTGACGGGGCGAGCCACGTGCTTATAAGCTGACAGCAGACCCCACTCCCTGATGACGTTACATAACTGGGTCGTGAAAACAACCAAGTGCAGAGAGCCACAAAGGGCCCCTCTTCAACCCCGAGCTACAAATACTCTTATCAGTCGGGCCAAATTAAACATGCAACACCCCCCCCCCCCTCTTTGCAGCAGATAAACACAAGCTGGAGAAGTTTTTCCATGCTGACACTGCTGTGGTGGCCACAATCTACGCTCCCATCACTTTTCCGCCTGCTTCGGTGCTGCTGTTCAAACAGGAGAGCGACGGTGAGTTGGGGATTGGGGTCATGATGGGCTCCCCTGCCTTGGCCGCCTCTGGTGAGCTGCTGCTGCCACCTCCATCACCCCATCTGCTGGCATTTCTAGATTCTGCCACCTTTTCCAGCAGCCTCCCTTAATCTCTTGCCTGCAGATGAATCGGATGACCTTTCCCTTCATGCGAGAAAAGAGGAGGGGGGGGGGAATTCTCAAGATTGTGGGGTGCCAGGAGGGGAAATGTTCCTCTGCAGCCATTGGGAAAGAAAACCAGCATTTTCCTATCCTCTTAGCTTGCCAGCCTTCACTCTGGGTCCCTGGGGAGCCTAGAGGAAGGATGTTCCAGAGCACATCCTATTTTCTGGGGTGAGTGGGGAACAGGTGATGTGGGGCTTTCTCCCCAGCAAAGCTTGCCGAGGGCTTGTGCGTGGCCTTGGGTTTCTTTTGTTGGTGACGCTACTCTGTTGTTGTTTTTTTTAAAATTTGATTTATTTGCTGCCCTTCTCCGGAGACTCAGGGCGGCTTACAATGCGTTAAGCAATAGCCTTCATACTTTTGTATATTTTTATACAATGTTAGCTTATTGCCCCCACAAACTGGGTCTTCAATTTACCTACTTTAGAAAGGATGGAAGGCTGAGTCAACCTTGAGCCTGGGGAGATTCGAACATACAGTAATTGCAGACAGCTGGAGTTAATCACAATGCACAATGCATTAGTCTGCTGAGCTATCCAGGCTCCTGGCTGGATCCAGGCTTTTGGATTTGTATTAAAAGTTGCATGCAGGGGTAACAAACTTGGAACTATAGTTCCCAACAGCCCCAACCAGTATGCCGAATACATTGTGGTCCATTTGTGCCATACAGTTATCCCACTTGGTGGCCTCGTTACCCACGAGAGTAGCAGACACTGGAGCCTGGATTTTAGCCTCGGCACTTTTTCTGCCCCTTTGCCGATCTTGGGAGTCAGGCAGACTCGATTCCTCAGCAAGGCAAATGCTGGTTGGCAAATGCCTGGCCTGAAGTTGCATTCTGGGCCCGTCTGAAGTCACAGCTTTTCCACTTGGGCTTCTTTGCAGGAGCGCAGAATCTCTTGGCTACGGGCTCCCTGCTCAGTGTCGATCCCAACCGGTTAGTCGTTAAACGGGTGGTACTCAGTGGCCACCCGTTCAAGATTTTCAGCAAACTGGCTGTTGTGCGCTACATGTTCTTTAACAGAGGTATGTATGTATCTAAAGTCCCTGGAAGTGGTGGTGGTGGGGGGAATGGAGGAGTTGCCGTGGCTTCATTGAGAGAAATAGACCCATTCAAAGTTCAAAGTCTGGGCAGTGCAGGCATCACCTGTCTGCAGATCGCTCTATAAAGCAAGGATACCCAACTCTGCTCACATGCAGTGTGGTAGGGACCCCCTCCCTCCTTCCCTTCCCTTCCCTTCCCTTCCCTTCCCTCCCCAACACAAACACACACACAGTCTGTGCTGGGTATCCTTACAGTATAGAACTTTTCTTTCCCTGTGACTACAATCTCGGGGTTTGCTGTGAAGCCTGCCGGAGTCCCAATTCTTCCTTCTCCCTCTCCTGCAGAGGATGTCCTGTGGTTCAAACCGGTGGAGCTCCGGACCAAGTGGGGCCGCCGTGGCCACATCAAGGAGCCTCTGGGTAAGCGGGTGAAAGTTTTTGGGGCGGCCCAGCAAATCTCCCTTCCTTGCTGGCTGCGTGCCTTGACTCTCCTCTCCATCTCCTCTTCGCTGCCAGGAACCCATGGCCACATGAAGTGCCAGTTTGACGGGCAGCTGAGGTCCCAGGACACGGTGCTGATGACCTTGTACAAGCGGGTTTTTCCCAGGTGGACCTTCGATCCCTATGTGCCGGAGCCCACAAGGTGGAGGGACCGCATCCTGCCTGGCCTAGGAGGAGAGGAGAAAATGGACTAGCTGCTCTAGCTAAGCAACTATTTATGCCCGGAAAAATATACAAAAATAAACTTCTGGGGTATTTAGTATTTCTTTTGATGTCCAACATCGGGAGAAATCTGGTATCTATGAAGCAGCCAGCTGTCCTTTGTCTGATTTGCCTTAATATGCCTAGCATTTAATGGAGCCATTGGAGTAATTATCTTGCAAATGGGTTTATGTAGGAGAAAATTTGGCTCCGAATAGCAGGGCTTCCATCTCTAGTAAAGAGAGACATCCACAGCTGTAAAGGAGTCTTCAGGGAGATTTGAGCCTCTGGCTGGCAGAAAGGAGAGTAAAACTTACTTTACTATGTTCTTTGGTATTCCTTGTCTTGAAACAGTGGTTTTATTGAAACAGTAAAATTCCTTTATTGATCTGGAAACTATTTAACAGTTCATGATTACTTATAGAGCGGTTTGGATCAGGCAAAAAATTAGAGCACCTTTTTTCAGCTACAGCTACAGCTTCCGTGGTGGTGAAGCTTCTCTGCTCACATTCCAGGAAAAAAACGCCCAGAATCAGTTGCATCCTTGCAACTAAAGCACCAAAATCAGGCATGGTGCAGGGAAGATACAACCGGTGCTGTTTGCAGTTCAAGGACCCAGATTGCTGGGGGCCAGAGGCTGACTCTGTAAACAGCTTAGTGAGGGCTGTATAAGCACTATGAAGCGGTATATAAGTCTAAGCGCTATTGCTAATATGTACAAATGAAGCTCTTGATTGCCCTCAAAAAAGATCCATAGATGGGATTGCTCAATTATTTTGGCATGTTTCGCTCTGCACTGGTTCAGTGTGTGTGTCGAATTGCTCATGTTCAGAAGCTAGAAGAGTTTGTATAAAGGCGTTCATGGGAATTTTCTTTTAACCCTCTGCTGACTTGAGCCAGTAAAATCCAGCATAAAGGAAGGCTCATACGCCCCTTAAACTTGTGCTTTTTAACAAAACTCCCTTGACTTGAGCTGTATGGGAGTGAGAATTAACAGGAACCTCATTGGTGTGTCCGAAGTAGCTGCAAGATTTCATCTGCCCTGGAGTTTAAGCTCCGTGTTATTGAGGCAAAGTCCCTGCACGAGTGTAAAATACAGCATCACAAACTCAGTTGATGATCAAATCAACTTTTGGGGGGTGCAGGTGAGAAATGCATTTCTGGAACAGAGACTGCAAGGACCCTCCACCTTGCCATCAGGAAGGAGATGTCCCACCATTGTAGGAAATTTGGCATTTCACCGTTTCTACAGGTAGTCCTCAAGATACGACATAATGGAGCCTGCCCATTATGATCGCATGTTGCCACAGTCATTAGATGGAGTATCTCCCTTAACAACTCCCTTCCCCCGTCCTTGTATTTAATAAAACCTCACCTCTGTGCAGAATAAATGGGAAGGAGCCAAGGTTTTAAAACATTGTATTGTATTAGTCATTTTATACTGCGTATTGTCTACCTGTTTCAAAGCAGGGACTAAAATTCTTTTTAAATTTAGAAACAGAAGAGGGCAGAGTTACAATCAATGTTAGCATGAGATGATTGGCATTTTTAGAAGCATTTCCGCAAAAGGTTTGACTACTTGTCATCTATGGCAGGGGTGGGGAGAACTATCGCTCTTTTATGACTTGTGGACTTCAACTCCCAGAATCCCTGAGCCAGCCATGTTGGCTGGCTCAGGGATTCTGGGAGTTGAAGTCCACAAGTCATAAAAGAGCCATACTTCTCCACCTCTGTTCTATGGGGACAGCCGGCCACATCGCTTCAGCGTCAAGATGGGGAAGAAATCTCTTAGTTGTCCCCGCCGCACAGAAGGAGCAGAACTTTCCTGTAGTCCCCCGAAGTGTCTCCCTAGAGAGGAAAAACAAAACATAAGTTCATTTTTATTTTATTAATGCCAAATTCTAGCAAAGCGAGGCTCCCCGCTCCTGCCTTAAGCCTCCACCTCTGAATTACAGGTGCGCAGAATAAAGCTCACAGTGTGTTTCATATGGACCTCTCTTGCCTTTCCGGGAAGCAAGGTGCCCCCCACTGTGTAGCCAGAAGACGGTGCCATTATGGTGCAACCCAGGTTCCACCACACAGAGAAAATAGGCCGTGTTTCAATCACATCCTTCTGACTGCCCTCGTGATGTTTTTCACCACAAACTACAGATGATTTTGTCTGAAAGTGCTCCAGTTAAGATTGGGACAGTTTTGTTGGGCACACCTCTAGATAACAGATTAACAGAGGTGGAAGGGACCTTGTGAAGTCATCTAGTCCATCCCCCAGCCTACACCATTCCTGACCGACGGCAGACCAGTCTCTTCTTGAAAGCCTCCAGTGATGAAGCTCTCACAACGTCCAAAGGGAACTTCTGTTCCACGGGTGGATTGTTCTCTCTTGTCAGAAAAGTTCTCCTTATTTCCAGGTTGAATCTCTCCTTGGTCAGTTTCCATCCATTCTTCCTTCTCTGGCCTTTGGATGCTTTGGAAAACAGCTTGACCCCCTTCCTCTCTGTGGAAGCCCCTCAAATATTGGAAAACGGCTATCTTGTCTCCCCTGGTCCTTCTCTTCCCTAGACGAGCTGTGCAGAAACCCCGCGAGATCAGACACCGCAGCTCACCTTAATGAAAGAGTAGAGGGATTTTCCATACATCCGCTTGAACTCTGCCTTAATATCAATCATATCAATCTCGCAGCGAGAGACCATCAGACGGATCAGAGTGTCGTCATCGGTGCCCAAGCCCTGGTTTGGGGTTGGAAAAAAAGAAAGATAAGCCAAGTCACACCCCATGCTGGATCTCGGCTGGCGAAACGTTTTGTCCCTTTAAAAGCAGCTCCCTGCTAACCGTGGGGTCCTTGATGGTCTCTAAGCATGATGGTTTTCTTAGACATTTCAATACCAAACTAGGTAACATCATCAAGCTAGCTGAGGTAGCACTGAGGAGGAAGATTCTCCCTCATCAAGGCGGAATTTTCTGGAAGATTGAGCCGGGGTGACTGGGCTTCTGGTTCTTTTTGGTTTGAAATGTCTACGGAGATTCTCAGCCATCCAGGTCCTGGTTGTCTCAAAGGTGCAACTGGACTTTCTGGTTTTTCTTTGAAGACATTTCACTTCTCATCCGAGAAGCTTCTTCAGCTCATTGGTTTGAAATGTTTTGCTGCTTATCCGAGGAGCTTTGAGCTGCTTGAATAAGTAGCCAAACATTTCCAACCAAAAAGAAAAGACGTCCAGTTGCCACCGCTCAACTTCCAGATAGGACTGAGGTGGTTAACTAGTTTGGTCATGAAACTTTTGCTAAAGACGGTCGTGGCTCAAGAGAGCACAAAGAACCTCACAGCTCGATAAATATTCTCGTCCGTCAGCACTGCCAATTGTGCTTCACCAAGCAGTTTCTCAACCCCTGAAATGTGTGGACTTCAACTCCCACAATTCCCCAGTCAGCATTCTGGGAGTTGAAGTCCACACATGTTAAAAACCCCTGAGGTTGAGAGACCCTGACAGAGTCCCTCTTCTTCGTGCTGGATCCTTGCAAAATCCCCAGGACAGGATTAGCCAACCCAGGGGTCTCCAACCTTGGCAACTTTTAAAGACTTGTGAACTTCAACTCCCAGAATTCCTCAGCCAGCAAAGAGTTGAAGTCCACAAGTCTTAAAGTTGCCAAGGTTGGAGACCCCTGATCCAACCCATTCTGGAGAGGCCTGGGATGAAACACCAGCTTTTTCATGCAATGCCTGAGCCTGGATCGTGTAATTACAGGAAATCAACCCATGAATAGGACATGCCTATTACAGAGCTCCTATTCGGTTTGCAGACGGTTTTATGCGTGCATTTACCTTCATAGATTTGTACAGCCGTTCAGCAAAGTAGGCAGGTTTATTTCTCATGCACTTCACTGATAGGAGAGGAGAATAAAGGAAGGCAGTTAGCATAGCAACAATTAACCATTCTTGATTTTTAAAAATATTAAAATCGTTACTCAGAAATGCTTGTTATTAAAACAACAATTTTCTAAACAAAAATACTGCATACATTGAGCATGGCCTATCCCAGGGGTCAGCAACTTGCGGCTCTGGAGCTGCATGTGGCTCTTTCATCCCTCTGCTGTGGCTCCCTGTTGCTAGTCGGCTCCACAATTGATAGGGGTTTCGGTTAGGACAGGCAGAGGAAAATGGACACCGTGCTAGGAGGAGACTTTATGGTGAGGGAACCGGACTTCCGGTCAGCAAAGGAAAAAGGACTAGGAGGAGACTCTGATGAGGGTTGGCTCCAGAATTGATCGAGGGGTTCCGGTTAGGATCTTTGTGGCTCTTTGAGTGTTTAAGGTTGCCGACCCCTGCACTAGACCTAAATTCTTTACTTCTGATGTTCCTCTATATCGCTAGCATCTAATGTCTAAAATGCTGGAACTGCCATCCTTAACTCCAGCGTCTTCCAGATATCCAAAAATATCCCAAAAGTGACTTTTCCCAAGAGGCCACTGGACTTTCTTGTTTTTTTTTCTTTTGAAGACGTTTCGCTTCTCCTCCAAGAAGCTTCTTCAGCTCTGAAGGATTTATATTCCTTGCAGACTGCTGGTCATTTGCATCCTTTTAGAGGGTCGTTGAGGGGTTTATCTGTTTACCAGACAACAATGAATCTCCTTGGCTAGCCTACATTCAGGAACTTGCTTTGAGCAGGAGCTATCAGATCCAACAACATATGTTGTTATTCCATTGCCCTCCTTCCATGTTGCAGACACCCTGGAAGCAAGTTAACCTCCTGCAAAGCAACTAGAGAGGAATAAAAGCTGACGTGGAAACCTCACCTATTGCCAGCAAGGCGTCTTCAAGGTCTCCTGACATCTCGGATTTGATACTCTCCGTAATATCTTTGTTAGCAATGTTCTTGTATTCATCAAACACTAAATAAATGAATACAGATTTTTATTAGCAAACAGAAGCAGTTCCACAACCTTCCAAACATGGAGGCTTAAGATATGTTTATGAGACCCTCTGTTGTTTCCATATTCAAATTTCCAATATTCCCAATTTTCTGATTCATACTGTTATGTTTTTTCTTTAAAAAAACACCCTGGAAAACAGCAGATGTCCTGAATGAACCGAAATAAATCTATGGTGGCCACAAGTAACGGGAAAATCACACCATCCTGCCGTGAGTCGCAGAACATTAGGATAACAAAGTTGGAAGGGATCTTGGAAGTCTTTCGGTTTAATTTTTTTAAAAAATTTGATTTATATGCAGCCCTTCTCCAGAGATTCAGGGCGGCTTACAATGCGTTAAGCAATAGCCTTCATACTTTTGTATATTTTTTATACAAAGTCAGCTTATTGCCCCCACAAACTGGGTCCTCAATTTACCTACCTTAGAAAGGATGGAAGGCTGAGTCAACCTTGAGCCTGGTGAGATTCGAACTTTCAGTAATTGCAGACAGATGTTAATCACAATGCTTTTAATCTGCAGACCTATCCAGGCTCCTATAATCTCCAGCTTGAGCAGGGACCCCATACTACTCCAGACAAATGGCTACGCAATCTTTTCTTGAAAACCACAACTTCTGAAGGCAACTTCTATTCTACTGACTAATTCTTCTCATAGGAAATGGAAGTTACATGTCCATTGGGATAAAACATTCTGTTTTGGTATTAAAAGATGTTTGCTCTTCGATAAGCTTCCACCCATTACTTTTCCTGCCCTCAGGTGCTTTGGAAATAGGTTGACCACCTCGCCCTCTTTTCTTTGACAGCCCCTCAAGTATTGGAAGACAACTATCATGACACCCCGAGTCCTTCTCTTCCATAGACTAGACATCCCCAGGTCCCTCAACCTTTCATTATAACGAGTTAGCCTCCAGACCCTTTGTCATCTTTGTTGCCCTTTTCTACACACTTTCCAGGATCTCAGCATCTTTTCGGGATCGTGGTGACCAGAATTAAAACCAACAATAGAGTTAAACAACAGCGATGCTCATTCCCAGCCTTTAACTGACCAATCATCATGGGGCTTCTCAGTACAGCTTAGAGCTGGAGGGTATTAAGATCCCATTTTAATGTTCATTTTAATGTTCACTTGATTCCCATGATGTTCCTTTTTTTCCTTTTTCTTTACAAGAATCCGCCGCCCCCTTCACCGCTTACCCCTTAGCAGATGGCTCCTGCTTCTGGAGCACAAAATGGTAATGAACTGGCCCTCGCTGGTGCCCCATTTGTTCTCCCCTGCTTCGTACAGGCACTAGAGGAAAAGAGCACAAGAGCAAAATCTGCAAGGAGCCGAACGAACATGAATGGGGAATGGGGAGAGTTTGGGGGTTGGGGCCACAACCCAGCACATCTGCCCCAATCCAGGCCACCAGGCAGCCTCCTTCCTGTTCTCACAAGACAGTTGGGATGGGCAACTTCAAACGGCTAAAAAAGTGGAAGTCTCCACCTCTAAGGCATGCAAGGGTAAAACTGGGACGTGACTGAGGATGTGAAACTAATCGTTTTGGCCTCCGGGGATGCAATGTTGCGCCCAATAATTGTTTTAAGTTTAGCAGGGGTCTTAATGCAACGGGTATAATGGTCTGAATGTGACATAGGCAATGGGGTGGGGAAAAGGAAGTCATCATGGTGTCACCCCAAATTGCCATTTGGCTGGTAAAATTTTGGCAGTCTTGAACAGGCGCGGCAATAGCCCCTTGGGCTCACCTGCCTTTGTTGTGGAGCAGGGGTGTCAAACTTGCAAAGACACGTCGTCACATGACGTATCACAACTTTTCCCCCCTTTGCTAAACCGAGGGTGGGCATGGCCAGCACGTGACCCATCTGGCCTGCAGGCCGTGAGTTTGACACCCCTCTTCTGGAGGATTTTTTATTATTTATTTATTTATTTATTTATTAATCATATTTCTATGCTGCCCACTCTCCAATGACTCTGGGCGGCTTACAACAATCGGCAGTATACTAAATAGCATATTGCCCCCAACAATCTGGGTCCTCATTTTACCCACCTCGGAAGGATGGAAGGCTGAGTCAACCTTGAGCCAGTGAGATTTGATCCGCTGATCTGCTGAACTAGCAGTCAGCTGAAGTAGCTGCAGTACTGCCCTCTAACCACTGCGCCACCTCGGCTCAATATAAGGAGGCATAAATATATTTAAGGAGGCAAAGAGCAGGAATTAAGTTACACCTCAATTTTAAAGAAAACCAGTATAGTATGGCCTTCATTGCCACTGTACCTCATGTTTACAACAAAATTGGTTATCAGTCAAGACTTTAGATATCAAGTAGTAAACTGCCTCCTTAATCCTGCCAATGGGGTTACTCACCTTGGCATCCTCTTGGACCAGGCTCTGGTCAACATGTGAACTCTCATCTCTGTTGCCCTGGGAAGAAAAGGAGGAGGGGAAGAGGTAAGTGAAGCTGAACAGCGATTTCAGATAAGGACCATCAGGAAGGACCTTTAGCAGAATCATCTGCCACATCAGTGGGATGCAGGAAAACAAACACTCAGCACCAATCTCTTGAATATCTTTTCTTGGGACCTTGAGAACAGGTCTGTGTACCTAGCCATAGGAGAAGGCAGCCCAACAAGCCATCTTACGCAGTGATTGAGAGAAACTGGGTTGAAGAGGAGGGCCATAAATCTGGGGGAAAAAAAATCCAGCGTGATGCCAAATCCTCCCTTAAAACTCTGATCCGTGCCAAGTTTGAAAGAGGGCAACTCTCAGATGGAGGTATTTGTCTTTGAGAAGATTCCTCTCCGTCCATCACGAGTTCTCTGTACTTATAACCCAGTTTAGAATTTGTCAGCTGGGGCCCTGTTCATGCAGGAGACCCAAGAAAGTTTATCGCACAACAAAAGAGACTATGATTTTATTAGAATGTGCTGAAAATCCTAGGTCTTCAATGCAATTTGAAAATATCATAGAGACGGAGGATGGAAATCCAGTGGATGCTATCAGTGTAGTGAAAATCACTGATTATTTCTGAATAGGATGCACAGTTAGAAACCACAAGTTCATTGCTGGCTTATTACACCAACTACAGTTTAACGTCATGTTCCCCAAAGAGACGTGGATTATTGTTTGCATCCCTAACTTATTCCCAGCTTCTTTTTTGCACACATGCACACACACAGAAGTTTTGAACCACTCCACAGGACTGCAAAGAAAGACTGAAATAACACAAAAGGGTCTCAGACAAGCCATGATTCATTTTCACACCTGCAAAAATGCTTGCTCGACAAAGACAAGCCATGATTTAGGGCGAGGAGTGAATTCATCTACTATGGGACGAATGATCTGAGGCATGACAAGAAGAGCCAAATACTTACAGTTGACAGGGAGACCAGGACTCTCCGGAACTTGGAGGAGGTATCTGAAACAATGTCTTTCTCAAGGGTGGTTCCATACTCTGCAAAAATGCCCAGAGATATATCTCAAAAAAAAACACCACAATCCTATTCGGAGAACTGGCGTAGCTGAGGAAAGCTTCACAACTATGATGACTTTCTGAAAAACTATTAACTCGCAGGAGGGTGTCTGCAGGGCATGTCCATAGTCAGGATGGTGTCTGCAGATGAAGGAGACTGGGAGAATACCCTTGAGGAACAGAAGGAAGAGCCACAGCCAGGAAAATGGTCAGATACAAGAAACTGAGTCCAAAGGAAAGCTGGGACAGAGAAAGCAGAAGGGACCCTCCCTACTGGTCTTTAGGGTGAAAGTAGGAGGGGGCAGGCATATTCAGAGTTGCAAGAGTCTGTAATTAACTGTGGTAGAGTATGAAACTGGTGGAGATGTTTGGGTGAGGGAGTATCGACAACAGCACCACTGCTTCTCAGGGAAGAAGCATCGCATTCCTGCACTGGAAGGACTGGCAGAATCTGGGGTCGGAGTGAAAAGAGGAATCAGCCTAGAATCCCTACATAACCACAAGTGAATTAAATCCAGTACTCTTCGAATTCCATTGACCTTTAACTCCTATCAGGTGCTAACTATTAGTTGAGAAGATTCCTGTGCATAGGTGTGAGTGCCAATAAATCAGTTTAACTGTGAACCTGATATTTAACGCCTGACAACTCCAGAGAGGGGCCCAAGACAAGAGACTGTGCAGTCCTGAACTGTATATGGGGGAGGGAGGAAAAGATTCAGAGTAGCCACACCCCAGAATCTCCCAGGGTATATTGGGTAGGTTAGAAGGGTTTAGTCTGGCAAGATTATGTCCGTTGGGTGAAATTAAATAAAGAAATGGATACAATCGGATCTCACCCTGTCATCTTTGGACTTAGATCTGACTGAAATCCTATAATAAATATAATTTTAATATTCACGACTTTGGTGTTGAAGTTTGATCTTTCTTGAAACTTTATGTGCACCATCACAGATGCCATCTTAACTTTTTTGACCACGGCTTGCAGACAGTTATGACAATGGGGAATCCCACTAAACTCCGAGATTGAGTCAGCACAAATTCTAGGGAATGTGCCTAAAATAATTCTCTGTGGTAGGTCTGCCTATCATCAAACGTAACATGCAAATGGAATTCAGCTGCGGTTAATGCCCAGCTGGCCATGTGATTCTAGAAAGCTCCATGAATTGGCTGCAGGTGAGTGACAGGAGGCTACGGGACAGAATACTCACGACGGTGGTAGGTGTCATTAATCCTCCGGAGTTCCTCGTTGGTACGAGAGGCCAGGATTTCTATCAGGCAGCCCTCATCTGTCCCAGCGCCCTGCAAGACAGACAAAGTGCTTCAACAGAATGCCAAAGCTGGGAAAATGCCAAGATTTTTCTAGGAACATCTCCAGGCTTCAAAATAATTTTGACCGACCTCAAGGTGGAAACCGAAGCTCGCAGTTCTCAAGCTGAGGGAATTTTATGTATGAAAATGCTGGCTGCAGTAATATGATGGAAAACTGAGTCTACCGTATTTCCTGCTCTCATAGAATAGCTCAAAGTAGGGAGACCAAAAGCCAGGAATGGATGGAGAACAGGCCTACAACTTCAGCTGCCTCACCGGATCCTTATTTTCCAACCAATTCCCAATTTATGGTCTATCTTCTAATATCAGACTCTACATATAATCAAAGGGGACTCCAACCAGGGGTGAAATCCAGCAGGTTCTGACAGGTTCTGGAGAACAGGTAGCAGAAATTTTGAGTAGTTCAGAGATGCCACCTCTGGCTGGCCCCAGAGTGGGGTGGGAATGGAGATTTTGCAACATCCTTCCAGGAGTGGGGAGGGAATGGGGATTTTGTAGTATCCTTCCCCTACCACGCCCATGCCATGCCCACCAAGCCACACCATGCCCACCAAGCCATGCCCACAGAACCAGTAGTAAAAAAAATTGGATTTCACTGGCTCCAACCCACAGCTTTTGTGATAGCACATTGGTGGGTCTTTAAAGCAGGGCTGGCGGGGGAATTCGGGAAGTTGAGGTCCACAAGCCTTAACTTTGCCAAAGTTGGACACCTCTGCTTGACACAGTCTACAATCTGCTAAACTGAGCCAGAGCCATCTTTAGAGGAAGAGGAGACAAAAAATAGAGTTACAGTCATGGCCGTAACTACTTGCTTCTTTTTTACATGGAACATACAGGGCTGGAAGGCACCTCAGAGGCCTTCTAGTCCAAAGCCCTTGAGTGTCAACATTTGCCAATGCTTGTAAGAAAACGTGGAGCTTCAGTCATGTAGCTCCAGAGGTTCTCCTTGATCTTTGACCTTCCCCAAGACCTAGCTGAAACCATGTGTCCAGGCAGCATCTACAGTAGAGATGGGTGTGGCACCTCCATGCTACCCACTTCCTGGAACCTTGAAGCCAACTGTTCAAAGAATATACTCCAGATGTCCTTTGCAGACGCAGGTGTTGGTCTGATACAAAACCGCCCCATGGACTACTCCACACAAATCTCTGGTTCTTTGTTGTGGTTAAAAATTATTATTTTTTTTTGCAAACCTTCATTGCTCTTTTCAGCTCCTGCACATCATACAGGGTGATAGGGGTCATCAGTCCAATAATAACGTTCTCAAAATTCTTACTCAGCTCAGACTTCAGGTCATTAATCAAGTCCTGTTGGGGAAAGAAAATGACTGGATAACATCACAGTGCCTAGTGTCGTTTTTTGTTTCAAGTTCACCACCCAAAATTAAACGTTACTTCTAATTTTCTTCCAGAACTGGTGATACTTCCTTCGAGGAAGAAGTCAAAAGCTGTACAACAGCTGGCTTTTCAATTTTAGGGACTCAGATCAATATTTTTTGTGGACCACAGAATCTCACATTCATACATGATCTTTGGAAACAATGAATTTTGCCTGAATATTCTCAGGCTCATTTTTTTTTAACTTCTTTGTTTCTTCCATAGCTCCTTTTTGTTCCATATCAACCTTGTGATACCTTTCCGTCCTTCTTTCTGCTATGTACACAAAATTAACAGTTATATATATGTGTGTGTGTGTATTAAGTGTTTTTCTGTCGAGACACCTGGTCTACCCCAACATGTGGGAGGCGGCATTCTGCTCCCTTTCGCCTTTCAGCTCCAATCCAGGAGCCCTCAAGTAGTCGCATTCACGACAAACCATTTTATACCAAATTTATATTTTGCTGATAAAGAAATAAAGGGAGACTAGTATAGATCTCTTTCAAGCTTTTTAGCTTTCATCAGCTAGCCATACCTAGCTGATAAGGGTATGGCTAGCTGATGAAAGCTAAAAAGCTTGAAAGAGATCTATACTAGTCTCCCTTTATTTCTTTATCAACAAAATATAAATTTGGTATATGTGTGTATACATATATTTGTGTGTATATTTATTTATTTATTTAGCGTATAGCTGGTCACACACAATATTAAAACACTTCATCTTTACAGGTTAAAAACAATTAAAACAACAACAAGAGGATACACCTTTGTTCAGGTGAATAAATGTGAATAAATAAATAAGACTCTGTCTCTGTTTGCACCAAGCCACACCTGACCTTGCCCAACACAATTTACCTTTAATTTCAATGATGTAATAATAGTTAATCTATCGCCTTATCTAAACATTTACAAAGTGACTGTACCTTCCAAAGAAATAAAGAGAGAAACAGAGAGATGGTGGGAAATCAAACAATTACCAAACAAAGAAAAGGTTGGGCATTAGCAATAGAAGCAATCAATTTTATTGACAAGATATCCCTCGGTTAATGGGATTGAACAATTCACTTTGCAGTCTATATCTGAAGAGTTCCCATTCAGTGCTACCTACCCGACCAATAGAGGATTTGTATGCGATCTTAATCTCCTGCCGTTGGGACAAGTTCCTGTTGGCCAAAATCTCAATGATGGCATCTTCATCAGTACCTGGGACAAGACAAGAGACCCACGATTCAGAGAAGGCCAAGAAAGAGGACCAAGGAATTGAAACTAGGATGCATGGAGCACAATATGGGGAGAAGCTGGCAGGTGAGATGAGGTACTTCTTTGGCAAGCAGGAAAATCCAGGTAATCAGGACTTCCAGAGCGAGGCCACCGGAAACACAAATCAGAGGGGAGAATACTGGCGTGTGGACCTAAGTCAGAAGAAGGCCATTTCTCATGGTCTCTTTGATGCATCCCTGGGCGATTTCTTTTATGAATATTCTCTACACTAGTGTTTCTCAACCTTGACCGCTGGACGATGGGTGGACTTCAACTCCCAGAATTCCCCAGCCAGCTCTGCTGAGCTGGCTGGGGAATTCTGGGAGTTGAAGTCCACCCATCGTCCAGCGGCCAAGGTTGAGAAACACTGCTCTCCACAAAGCAAGTTTAGCCTTCCCATCTCCAGCTGGGCAGCGTTTACAATTCCCAGAAGAATGTCCATGGAGGCTCTTCACCATCCAGGTTTTTTTTCCTTTGAAAATGTTTTGCTTCTCAACCAAATAAGTTTTTCTTGTCTTGAACTGAAAGAAGCTTCTGGGATGAGAAGAAAAACGTTTTCAAAAGAGAAAAAAAAAAAAAAAACCCAAGGAAGTCCACCTGCCTTTTGGAAAAAGCACCTTGGGGAATTTGCAGCAGGCAGAAGCTTCTGGTGGGAAATTTTAGGAGCTCCGGTTGAAGGGTGCCAGATAAGAGAAGAGGATCTAGCACCGTGATGATGAACCTATGACACGCGTGCCCAAAGTGGCACGTGAAGCCATTTCACCAGGCATGCACGGCCTTGCCTGTTTGTCTTCCAGGTTTCTGGCACGACAATCAGCTGTCCTTTGCGCGTGGGGCAGTGCCGAAAACTGGTGTGCACATGTGCGCCAGCCAGCTGATTGTTGGGTGCGCATCAGAGGTAGGTTTCAGCAGGTTCTGACCAATTCTGGAGAACCGGTAGCGGAAAATTTGAGTATTTCGGAGAACCGGTAGTAAAAATTCTGACTGGCCCCGCCCCCATCTATTCTCTGCCTCCCAAGTCCCAGCTGATCGGGAGGGAATGGGGATTTTGCAGTGTCCTTCCCTTGGATTGGGGAGGGAATGGAGATTTTACGGTATCCTTCCCCTGCCATGCCCACCAAGCCACGCCCACAGAACCGATAGTAAAAAAATTTGAAACCCCCCATTGGTGCGCATGCCCGCCAGAACCTGGAAAGTCGGCTTTTCCAGAGCGTGGCCCTGACGAGCCCGTGCATGCATGATGTTTCGGCACTTGGTGATCTAGCACGTCGCAAGCTTTCTAATGTCCTGATCCTAACGGACTTTGAGGCAGAAGCCTTACAACTTCAGAGCGATCAATGAAGAATAAAACGGATGACTCACCCAACCCTTTCATAGCTTTGCGGAGAGCCTGGGCATCGGCCTCAGGGTTGAAGTTGGAGGCCCCCTTGATGGTTCCTCTGTTTCCTGCCTAAAAGCCACAGAATATCAAAAGTCAAAGAGATGGAACCACAGAGGAAGAAACGAGAAAAAAAAATCCAGACGTCTGGGGAATCCTTGATTTAGGACCACAAAAGAGAATCCAAAGTTTTTGTGGCTAAACAAGAGAGCTGTCCAGAGCCTTTTGTCCCATGTTGTGATCTTTTCATCACGGCTGCTAAGTGGCGGCCATTAAGTGAATCTGGCTCCCCCCCCCATTGATTTTGCTTGTCACGTGACCCCCCACCCCCGGACAGTGCAACCGTCATAAAAACATGCCAGCTGCCAAGGGTTCGAATTCTGATCACATGAGCATGGGGAAGCTGCCATGGTTATAAGTGTAAAACTGGTCAAAGGTCACTTCTGCCAGCGTCATTGTAACTTTGACCGGTCACTAAAGAAATGATAGAAATGGCAACATCAAGAGAAGGTGGGTAAGGAAGCAACACTGAATTCAGGCCAGCTTGCCTCAACCTCCCGGGACATCAGCAGACAATTTAGACCAGGGGTCTCCAACCTTCACAACTTTTAAGACTTGTGGACTTCAACTTCCAGAGTTCCTCAGCCAGCTTTGCTGGCTGAGGAACTCTGGGCGTTGAAGTCCACAAGTCTTAAAGTTGCCAAGGTTGCTGGCTGTGGAATTCTGGGAGTTGAAGTCCACAAGTCTTAAAGTTGCCAAGGTTGCTGGCTGTGGAATTCTGGGAGCTGAAGTCCACAAGTCTTAAAGTTGCCAAGGTTGCTGGCTGTGGAATTCTGGGAGTTGAAGTCCACAAGTCTTAAAGTTGCCAAGGTTGCTGGCTGTGGAATTCTGGGAGTTGAAGTCCACAAGTCTTAAAGTTGCCAAGGTTGCTGGCTGTGGAATTCTGGGAGTTGAAGTCCACAAGTCTTAAAGTTGCCAAGGTTGGAGATCCCTGGTTTAGACTTTGCAAACCTTAAAAACGAAAACCTGTATTTCAATGTAAACTTTTCCTGACCGCAGGCGCATGAAATTAAACATGAAACCGCAGGATCTGGTGACAGGGGATCAGGCCACTGCAGGGAAGGACCTTCCTTATGTCCGCTGACAGCGCTCATCTTGCACAATGACATCGTGATGAGTGGGATGTCTCTGTTTGCCGAGCTGATAAGCAAGTAACCCAAAGCTGCAGCTCGGGTCAAAGGGGGGCACAAGAAGGAAGAGTTTTGAGGAGGGGTCAGCTCTGATTTCCCCCCAAATAAAGCCCCTCTGTGTAAATAGGGAGGGGAACAAGAGAACCAACCAGCCGATTTGGGATGTTGACATTCTGCCCCAACAGGAAGAAGAAATAGGATTAATTTCAAAGAGCTGGTTGATTTCACCTGAACTCGCCAATTCTTTGCCCACCTGAAGGCAAGACCTTTCCTCTCCTTCCTCAACTCTTGAGATCAATTCAACTAAAGGACTCTGCTCCATTTGTGTATTGCATCCCGTACTACTCACTGGGGAAGAGCCTAATGCTGGGAAAGATTGAAGGCAAAAGAAGGAGGGGACGGCAGAGAACGAGGTGGCTGGATGGAGTCACTGAAGCAGTTGGACTGAGCTTAAATGTTCTCCAGAGGATGGTAGAGGACAGGAAGGCCTGGAGGAATGTGGTCCATGGGGTTGCGATGGGTTGGACACGACTTTGCAACTAACAACAACAACTACTCAATTTCACCACAGACATCATGAAGATGTTTATCTTCTCAGAAAATCCAAGACTGGCAACACCCTGGCATCTCTCCCTTGGATGAAGGCTCTTCTGATGAGACAGGCCAGGTCAGAAGAAACTGAGATTAAAGGTGATAATCCCAGAAATGTATTTGGGAAGAACCGCTGAGCCAAATGTCCTTCAGTCCCAAAATAAGGAATTTATACATGCGTTTGAGTGTACCTCCAAATCAATTTGGACTCCCAGGCAAGCCTTCACACATTAAGAAACTTTTTTCTTTCTAGGGATGAGGAGATCCAAATGGCCCCAATTCACCCAGTCAGTGATGTGACAAAGGCAGAGCTACGAATTGCGATCTTTGGTTTCTAGCCCGGGGCCTTTCATCATTCCATCAAACTGGCTGCCTTCTTTGAGTCAGCCTTGACTCCTGGTGACCTCATGGATAAATCCCTGCCAATTTTGGGGTGGGGAGGGGGGAAGGTTCTCCCTGGCCACCTTCTTCCTGGAGCGGAGAGGGAGGGATCGGCCCAAATTCCCCTAGTCTCTTACAAATCTCACTGTTTTTGTCCAGAGTTTGAACCACTACACCTAGCTGGCTCTCAAGGAAGTAATTAGGAGCTGCCATCCTACGCAGGGAACGGATGGTGAATTTTTAGCATGCTTTCAAGGCCACTTGCAGAGGAGGTCAGGGCCCCCTGGCTGGAGCTCTGGGCAGCCACAGAAGCTTGGCTGCCACTTAAAAGAAAGACTGGAGAAAATCTGCTGCTTCAGCCAGCCTCACTAGGGGAGGAAGCCAGGTCGAATCCTGTGGACCGACAGTCCAGCTGCCACAACGGGTCTCGGAGCTTGTCTACACATTGAAAGTAGCAAAGGGAGGGAATGTTAACTAGGTTTGGACCTAGTGCTAAACCAAGGTTTAACTGTGGCTTGCTGAAGACACCACAATAGGCTACCTTGGCGCAAGAAACACAGCCTTAAACCACCATTCATGGCACACCATGGCTAGGGTCACTCCATTCAATGCACCCAAAACAAAAGGACTGAATTTAGATTTACTGTGACCAGGAAAAGGCTTTTATCTTCAGAGGCTAATTATGTTGTGCAGCAGAAAAGAGACTACACACCACAACAGACCACTGGCCAACTGCCACACCAAGCCCTCATCGTAGCAGTTCCCAAGGATATCATTTACTCCATCAAGAAGAGTCCTTCCATGGGCTTAATTGCCCTGAGCCAACTGCTCAGGACATTGGCCCTTTGATCGGAGCCAGGGAGTGCCAGGCGCCGCCTGGTCCTGCAAGGAACCAAAACCACGTACCATGGCAATAAACGTCCCGCAATTCTCTAGCAACCAGTCAGCCTTGCAGATGGTCCCTGCAATAAAAAAGAGAATTAATTCAGATAAGGCTCAGCAAACACAGGAAGAAAGGAGCAGTTATTAACCTCTGTGGGACTTTCTGATATTAAAGAGGAATATTAAACAATGTCTGAGGCTTGGAAGGATTATGGGTGGGAATGAACATCCATAGCAGGGAAACAGGTACCAAATGGATGTACTGTATGTGGGCCCTGAAGATTTTCAATGTGGGTCTCTCAAACTGCCATTTTTAAAAGAGGAACTAATCGTACTAAGTCTATGCAAATAATTTCATTCCATTTTAATGGCACGTAAGCTATACCAAAGATAAGTTGGGTGAAAACATCAACATGCCCTCGCTTGCAGAGTTGCAGGCTCTAACAAAGCACTGCTCTCAAACTGAGGTGCAGAAACACTGAACACCAGGATAAACAGCAGAGCAGGATAGAATTGTTTACCACCGAATGTCTGAAGTTGCTAAAAAGGGCCAAAAACTTCATAATGCGTGATTAAGCCTACTTCAGCCCTGGACTATATCCGAAGGGACAGAGGGAGCATCTCTTCCATCACCACCTCCTTCCTTTATCCTCTGCACTTGCCTGGGAGGAGGAGGGGGGGGGGTTCCAGTCTCCTGCCTTCCCTCCAGACACAGCCCAGGTGGAAAAAGGCCCCCCCCCTTCTGATCTGGGCTCAGAGAATTGTGGCTGAAGTCAGTAAACTGGGTTAAATCGAGGGGTCCTTAATGCTCTCTGAGCTTGGAAAGCACCCAGGGCCCCTTACTTCAACCTCACCTTACAAATATTCTCCTTTACTGTGTTAAAATTATACAGAAAGAAAGCAGAATAGGACAACTCACCACGGCCAACTCATTGCGGGACAATTCAATTTAAGTATTTGAAATAATTTTTAAGATATTTTAATTTTTTGCCATTTGCATTTCATTCTGTCTCTGCTTTTGCATCCTTTCTTTAAGGATTCTATCCCACCATTTCTTTGATATTAGTGTAACTCTTGTCCTGCAGTGAGCTGTTGCAGAGTGAATTGGCCATCGCAAGTTGACCGTGATGAGTCGGCTGTGCCAAGTTGGCCATGCCGAGCTGTCCTAGACCCGAAGGAAAGGGGGCTCACTGTAGATACGTAGGCAATGTTTCCTAGGCAAAAGGGCTAAGATAATGTTTAAGTCCAGAAGTTCGAGATAACATTTGGAAGTGGTTCAGGCAGATACTTCCCAAAGCCACGTGAATATACGGAAGAGGAAGAGGCCAAGCACAATCAAGCTGGGAACAGTCTATGACTATAACCCATTTCAGTATAAAGGTAGTTTTAGCCTTTGGGTAGAGTTTTTCCTGGTCTGTCCTATCTCGTGAGGCTCACTACACGACTATGAATTTTGGTTACGAAGCTCCTTGCAAATCAATTCAACCTATGGCTTAACTATGCCCTTAGTGTAGGCTTCTCTATAGGCTGGCACCCTTCGGATACTGCAAATGCTTTCCCACAATTCCCTAGCCAATCTGGCTAGCTAGGGAATCCCCGGAATGGCAATCCCAACACAGCTTGGGGAGAACAGCAAATGCATCACTAACGTGGGCTGGGCCAAAACCAGAGGAGTTCCCCCCAAAGTGGAAATTTCCACGTCTGTCCCAGCCTGGATGAGTCATTTCTGTATAAAGCTGACAGACTTAATCTGCCTAGCATTCGTTTCATGAGTGGCCCCTCCCCTCCCTCCCCCAGGCAGCGCCTAATGTACCCCCCCCAATTCCTACCCAGGAGGCAATCTTTGCATAGGCAGAAAATCAATTATATGTCAAGCCACATTCTTATTAATGCCCCCGGAGCTTCAATAAGTAACTGAAAGCAAACAAAAAGGATTTAAAAAACGGAAGGTACCACTAAAAACCTCTACAAGCTGGATGTAAATCCAATAATTCCCGCCGCCTTCCCGCCTTGCCATGTAAATCTAGTCTCTCGCCACTGAATAAGGCTGTCGGTTGGTCTTATTTCCATCTGTTTTGCAACCGCTCCATGCGGAGCGATGGAAAATTTTGGAGTCACGTTTCCGGCTCTGCCCATTCCACTTTGGGTTTCGCTTGGAAAAAAAAACCACAGGCCAGCTGCTTAAGGAAGAACACGCCTGAAGAACTTTTAAAAGGATTGCTCTCACTGCTTCAGATGTGCCAGCAATCTCTTGTATGGGGCGGGCAGTTAATTGTCTTCAATGACGGGTTTGACCCTTTTCAAGCCATCATGCTGTTGACAGCCCAACATTAGACTGTCATCAGAATCACAGTCCTGATCCCTGATTCCTCTGTACTGCTCAGCCGGGAAAGCAGCTGCCCCCTCCTGCTTAGTCAAAATCTCCCACACAGCAGCTAGGGAGCACTTGGTGTTCCTACTGGCACCAAAGCTAAGACCCTTTAGAGTAGGGGTCTCCAACCTTGGCAGCTGAGCTGGCTGAGGAATTCTGGGAGTTGAAGTCCACAAGTCTTAAAGTAGTCAAGGTTGGAGAAATCTGCTTTAGACAGATCTCCTGCTTGCCATAACTTAGCTTCTCCGATTGTCTATGGCAGAGGTATGGAGAATTCTGGGAGTTGAAGTCCATAAGTCTTAAAACTAACAAGTTTGAAGACCTCTTGTATATGGAGATTCTCAATCATCCAGGTCATGGTTTCCCCAAAGGAGCTTTTTCAAAAGGCAACTCACTTTGTCTTTCCTTGAAGATGTTTCACTTCTCATCCAAGAAACTTCCACAGTCAGAACTGAAGAAGCTTCTTGAATTAGAAACAAAATGTCTTCATAGCAGTGATCCGATACCTGAGGGATTGCCCCAAAGAAGAGGGAGTCAAGCTATTCTCCAAAGCCCCTGAGGGCAGGACAAGAAACAACTGGTGGAAACTAATCAAGGAGAGAAGCAACTTAGATCTAAGGAGAAATTTCCTGACAGTGAGAACAATTAACCAGTGGAACAACTGGCCTCCAGAAGTTGTGAATGCTCCAACACTGGAAGCTTTTGAGAAGATGTTGGATAACCATTTGTCTGAAGTAGGGTAGGGTTTCCTGCCTAAGCAGGGGGTTGGACTAGAAGACCTCCAAGGTCCCTTCCAACTCTGATATTCTATTCTAAAACAAGCAAAAAGGAAAGAAGTCCAGTTCCCCTTTGACAAAGCTCCTTTGGGTTAACTCCTCTGACTTACCCAGAGCTTCCTCTTCCTCTGCTGCCCTCTTTCAAAAGCCTACAGTGTGACTAAAGTTCGCATTGCGACAGAGATGCTCACCCCCAGCGACAGATGTGACCTGCTGGAGCTGACTGGAGGATTACACAGCAGTCCTTGAGTTACATCCATGCGTTCAACAGCTGTTCAAAGTTATGAGGGCACTGGAGCAATGGACTTGCAACTAGTTTTCAACATTCTGGCCATTGTCATGTGATGTGATCAGAAGTTGGGCTAGCTCATGTTTATGATTCCCCCTTACCCACTTCTTCAGCTGAAGGTACTATATAATATTATTAACATGCGTACAGCGTATATTTGGGCTCCCAGCAAAATTGTGCAAAAAGCAGAAGCAGTATTCCAGAATCTGGAATCCTCCGTCCAGTTTTGGTCACATTATAAAAAAGTTGTTGAGACTTTGGAAGAAGTACAAAGAAGAGCAACTAAAATTGAGAGCCTGAATAGCGTAGGGGGCTAATGCCTCCTACTAAAGGCAGCAATTAACATCCAGCTGCCTGCAATTTCTGCGAGTTCAATCCTAGCCAGGCTCAAGGTTGACTCAGCCTTCCATCCTTTCTAAGGTAGGTCAATTGAGGACCCAGTTTGTGGGGGCAATAAGCTGACTTTGTATAAATATACAAAAGCATGAAGGCTATTGCTTAATGCATTGTAAGCCGCCCTGAGTCTCCGGAGAAGGGCGGCATATAAATCAAATTTTAAAAAAAAGAAGAAGAAAGAAAGAAAGAAAGAAAGAAAGAAAGAAAGAAAGAAAGAAAGAAAAAGAAAGAGGAAGGAAGGAAGGAAGGAAGGAAGGAAGGAAGGAAGGAAGGAAGGAAGGAAAGAAAGAAAGAAAGAAAGAAAGAAAGAAAGAAAGAAAGAAAGAAAGAAAGAAAGAAAGAATATTCAGCTGTCTGTAATGACTGTAAGTTCCAATCTCACCAGGCTCAAGATTGACTCAGCCTTCCATCCTTTCTAAGGTAGGTAAATTGAGGACCCAGTTTGTGGGGGCAATAAGCTGACTTTGTATAAAAATATACAAAAGTATGAAGGCTGTTGCTTAACGCACTGTAAGCCGCCCTGAGTCTCCGGAGAAGGGCGGCATATAAATCAAATTAAAAAAAAAAGATTAAAGGCCTGGAGATTAAACTATATGAAGAACCGTTGCATGATCTGGGTTTGGCTACTCTAGAGAAAAGAAGGATTAGGGGGGACATGATAGCAGCATTCCAATATTTGAGAGGGGGTCAATTTATTCTCCAGAGCATCAAAGAAGGCAGGACAAGAAACAACGGATGGGAACTAACCAAGGAGAAAAACAACCTGGAATTAAGGAGAAACTTCCTAACAGGGAGGACAATTAACCAGTGGGACACTTGCCATGAGAAGTTTTGGATGCTCCATCAACGGAGGTTTTCAAGGAAAGACTGGACAAGCATTTGACTGATGCTTGAGCACGGGGCTGGACTAGAAGGCCTTCAAAGTCCCTTTCAGTCCCGTGGTTCTAAGAGGCCAAGGTAAGCCAGCTTGGCACATGGATCGCTGTTCCAGTTAACATGGGTAGATAATTGGCAAACAATCCACGCAGAATTGATCGCCGTAAAGAATGCACCGCCTCCTTTTCAACCGACTGCCAGAAGTCCTAACAAGGGAGACATGTGGCATTTACCCTAAGCATCCATACTCCACCTTTGGTTCACCCGAGACACTCCGGCTGGTGTTTCCTTCTGAGCAGCACTGAAACTGGGTGACTTTGGATCTGGTCCTTTACGGGAATGAATCCAACAAGGCACCTTGGGGATGGAGGGTGTGTGTGTGTGTTGCAAAAATGGAGGATGGCTTCTTGCTTTCTCCTAGAGCCCCGGAACAGATGGCTTTCCGTTGGGCAGGTTGCAAAGAGGGGGGCTGAGCTGCTCCGAACCATCCACTAACCACTTGCACTCAGGATATACCTGCTGAACCCCAAAACCAAGTTTTACATTAACCAAGCTCAGCATGTTAAACAAGTGCAGCTGGTTAAGCATGCAGGGAAATGGGGGGGGGGGGTGCAGTAGGGTTGGGTGAGCCCCAGTCCTTGGGACCGTTAAGAGTCAAGCACGGCTGCTTAGGGCTGCAGGGTTATTCTTAGCAGCGCATAATGCAGTTTGCAGAACTGCCTTTGCTCCCGTTGATCCCTGGATGTGCTGGCTTGGCTTTTTTCGACCTTGTTCTCAGAGGTCCTAACGGCAAGCAGATTCTCTCCACACACACACCCCCCCCACTTCATGGAGAATGGACTTCCTCCGTTTTGCTTCGCACCACGACGTTTGCCATAGCTTTGCCCCGCGGCACTGCAAGGACCCTCTCATAGAAGAATGGAATGAATGAGCTGGAACTGGAAGGGATCTTGGGGGGGTCTTCTCCTCCAGCCCCCCCTGCTCAAGCGGAAGACCCTGCTAGACCATCTTAGATAAGGGACTTTCTTGAAAGCCTCCAGTGATGGAGAGCCCAGGAGGTCTACAGTCATAGTTGCTGGTAGAACGAACCCAGGACTGGCTTCCGTCATAAGAGGCCACAACGGTCGTAAGTGCGAAAACCGGTCCAAAGTCACTTTTTGCCAGGGCCGCTGTAACTTGGAAGGGTCACTAAACGAAAGGGTGTAAGTCGAGGACTGCCTGCCCAGCGCTGGGGGGCTGCAGGCGGGACAGCTGGCGAAAGGGGATGGCCGACGCAAAGCGGAGCCGCTCCGGCCCCGACCGCTCTCCGGCCACCTGAAGCCAGCCCAGAGCCGCGGCGGCCTCCCCGCATTGATCCGTGGCCCCAAAGCGGGACCGTCCAACCCGCCACCCTCGGGCGTCCTCGCGGCTTCCCACCGCCCGCTTGGTCGGCACCGGCCCGCGGGGAAGAGCCCGCCGCCCGAAGGGGCCTCACAGCCGCCCCGCTGCCCGCTCCGTCGCTCCCGGCCACCTGGCCTCGCCTCGCCCGCCTACCTGCCTGCTCTCGCCGCCGCCCTGGAAGCCGCTCGGCCCGGCTCCGCTTCCTTTTTAAGGACGGCCAGGCCCGCCCTGGAGGGAGCGGTCACGGGGCAGCGCCGGCCCCCCCCCGCCCAGCGGCTGCCGGGACTTCCCGCGGATCGGGTTGCAGCGCGGCCAGGAAAGCAGCGGGGACGCCGGTAGGGAGGGGCGCGGAAGGCCCGACGGAGCCGCTTTCCCTGAGCTCCTCTGAGGGCCCCTCTCCCAATCTCTCTCTCTCTCACTCTCTTTCTTTTTTATCTATCTATCTATCTATCTATCTATCTATCTATCTATCTATCTATCTATCTATCTATCTATCTATCATCTTTCTTTCTTTCTTTCTTTTTCTTTCTATCTATCTTTCTATCTGTCTGTCTGTCTATCTATCTATCTATGTCTATCGATCTTTTTTATCTTTCTATCTTTCTTTTTCTATCTATCTTATCTATCTATCTATCTATCTATCATCTTTCTTTCTTTCTTTTTCTTTCTATCTATCTTTCTATCTGTCTGTCTATCTATCTATCTATCTATCTATCTATGTCTATCGATCTATCTTTTTTATCTTTCTATCTTTCTTTTTCTATCTTATCTATCTATCTATCTATCTATCTATCATCTTTCTTTCTTTCTTTCTATCTATCTTTCTATCTGCCTGTCTATCTATCTTTCTATCTATCTATCTATGTCTTTCTATCTATCTTTTTTATCTTTCTATCTTTCTTTTTCTATCTATCTATCTATCTATCTATCTATCTATCTATCTATCTATCTATCTATCTATCTATCTATCTATCCACCGACCCACCCATGTCTGTCGATATCTAACTCTACCAATTTCTCTTTATCTCTCTATCTCTACTTATGTGTCTGTCCATCCCTCCTTCCCTCTCTCTCTCTCTCTCTCTCTCTCACTCTATCTACCAATCTCTCTCTCTCTCTCTTTCTCTATCTACTTATGTGTCTATCCATCCATCCATCCATAGTTTGGATTGTTTTTTCAGGCTGTAGCCGCTGACACTTTGGTGTCTTGTGAGCGTCTCCGTTGTCTGCCTCTCCTTTCCCGCCTCCTGGTGGACTTGACAGCCTAGGTTAGGATTGTGGATGCTGCATCACCGGAGGCTTTTAAGGACCATTTGTCTGGAATGATATAGGGTCTCCTGCCCTGGGCAAAGGGCTGGACTAGAAGATCTCCAAGGTCCCTTCCAACTGTGTTATGATTCAATGATTGAATGGTTCTGCAACCGCACCCTGGAAGCCCCACCCAGGTGAATCCAGGTGAGTCCTGGCAGCTTTCCAGGAGGCAAGGATCCTGGATTGCTTAACCTCCCAGGTGCTCTTGGAGACACCAGATCACCGCCAAGTACAAAAAAGAAAAGGGGGAAAAATGGTCCACTTAACATATCCTGACAGTTGGCAGCGAATTCCTGATAAAGAAGCTCCTATTTTATGGGGCTTTTTGTCTGTGGGAAGATGATAGAAGGAGGAGAATCAGAGAGGGGAAATGGTGCGCCTCCTTCTTGTGCAAATGGAGCTTCACACACGTGTGAGTGCCCGCTACTTGTGCAAATGGAGCTGTGTGTGCAAGTGCAGGCACTTTCCAAATAGACCAGGGTCCAGGGGTTGGGGACTCCTGCTATAAATCAAGGTAGGCCGTTTTTGTTTTAAAAAAGCACATAATTCCCCGTTCTTCGTTTATTTATTAAATCAGATAAGTTTTAACTTCTTTCCTGCTTTAATGGATCAGGATTTAGAAGCCGTTCTAACATGGTTTGGCTATGGAAAATCATCCAGCTCCATTGCTAGTGATCACTTGTGCTATGGTCTACATTCTGGAGTTGAAGAAGGCTTATCAACTTCACACATCCAGAAACGCTGAAAAGCAACTGGCTAAGGATACGCTGAAAAATGTTGTTCCTCCTGCTCTTTATCCTGCAGCGAGAAAAAAGGGAAGTCACAAAATGCCTATGCGAAACAGGAGCAATTGCCATGTCATCCTATGCGCCCTCTTCGAATACACAGATGGAAGCCCTGTTGCAAGACTTCTAAAAAATGATTTATTTTTGTGATTAAATATTGCTGTTATAATCTATATAGCCTGCCTGCCTACCATCTGCAACACAAATAGACAATGCCAAGTCATTTTAATGCTGCTGGCAATAGCTGAAGAAGCTTCTTGGATGAGAAGCGAAAAGAAAAACGAGAAAGTCCAGTTGTCTCTTGAAAAAGCATCTTTGGGCTGGTGGCTATACTTTTGAGTGCCAGAGGGTGGCAGTATGAACACATACAAGCTTAATGAGAAGTTAGTTTACAGCAGTGTTTCTCAACCTTGGTAGCTTGAAGATGGGAGGACTTCAACTCCCAGAATCCCCCAGCCAGCAGCGCTGGCTGGGGGATTCTGGGAGTTGAAGTCCACCCATCTTCAAGCTACCAAGGTTGAGAAACACTGGTTTACAGCATTTAAAATGCTGAAAAAATACAGTTCATTGATGCTAATTGACTTCACCCTTGGGACTCATGCAATCATACAAACAGGATATTTTCCCTGATATTTGTTTACATACCTTTGTTACAGGCATAAAGTGTGTGAACTATTTTCGCAATCTCTAAATAGCAAATGTTCAGGGAGAGCGGAAATATTGGGAGTAAGTGTAAAACTATGGGAAGTTCTGTCTTGGATCTACTCTCTAGGGTAGCTATGTCTTATGCACAAGGTAGATTGCAGCTATATTTTGCTCAAAGCCTGTGAGGTTTTTTGAGATTTTCTGAGCTTGCTGGAATGTTTCGCTTCTCATCCAATCGTTTCTCACTGGAAGGTGCTAGGTTGAAATGCTCCTATATTACTCTATGTAGGAAGAAATATCCTTCTGGGTTCAGCTCCAAGTGGGGAAAAAGACACTGGAAACATGGAGACTGCTTGGAAAGATGGTTTAATGGTGGACAGGATCACATGGTTTGAGTTCCTGAACAGAAAAGGGGCGAGACGCAGCGAGTCCCTGGGTTTTATGCTCTGGCTTTGAACTTCCTGGGGCCCAGAATGAGTATCCTGATTGGTTGTCAGACTTCCAGGGGGTAGGGGTCTTAGCTGACTTGCTGGCTAAGGTAATCTTCCCAGGTGCCATGTGATGAGTTTCTGGTGCTAGATGGGTCCTATTGTATTGCAGATGATGGTCCATTGACAAAGATTGAGTTTCTGCCTCTGGCCCATTAACAAAAGGGTGGGGGCAGGAAGATGGGAGCTGCTTCGTCTTTAAAACATGCTTCTCCATTTCTCATCCAGGGATACATAATATTCTGCCTTTTTAATATTTCCTAAAATATTTCATTCCTCTAGGAAAGGGGTGGGTGCTAACTTCCTACACATGTACACAAGTTCTCCATTTATAACCATTCATTTACTGACCTGAAAAAAAAGTGACTTATGACCAGTTTTCACACTTATGACCATTGCAACAACCCTGGGGTTATGTGATCAAAATTCAGACTCTTTGACAACTGGCATGTGTTCATATGACATGCCGTGTTCCAGAGTCATGTGATCACACGTAAAAGTCAATGGGGGAACAAAATTCACTTAACAGCTGTGTAACTAAATAAAAAACTCCAGCGATTCACTGACCAATGGTGGCAAGACAGGTGGTTCAGTTGGGGCAAAAAATGGTCTTACTTTAAGCAACAAAAAATTTGGGCTCAGCTGTGGTTGAAAGTGATGGGTTATCTGTACAAACTATTCTTTCCCTCTTCCCTTCCCACACATCTTTGTTTAAAATCTAAACTACCCTTCTGGAGACTAAGCATGCACAACCTACCAAAACTTAATTGGTTTAACCATAGTTTAGGGCAGTGATGGCTAACATTTTCACTGCCGCATGCCAAAAGCAGCGGGAGCATGGGGGGAGGTCACATGTGCCCGTGCCCACACCCATAATTCAATACTCCCTGCACATGTGCACACGGCCTTCCATGCTCCCCCTGCTTTTGGCACGTGACAATACGGTGGGACCGGAAAGCCCGTTTTTCGCCCTCCCCAGGCTCCAGAGGCTTTCTAGGAGCCTGGAGAGGGTGAAAATGGCCTCCCCCCCCCCCGGAGGCCAGAAACAGCCTGTTTCCTGACTTCCTGGGGGCCCGAAAATTAGCTGGCCAGCACGCACATGCACGCTGGAGCTCAGAGAGCTTGCGTGACCACTGATCACAGGTTTAGGGAATAAGCCATTGTCTGAGTTTCTCACTTTACCTTAATGCAATCTCTGGCTTGACAACTGGAACTGAGCTGCAAAACTTCAGATGGACAGGAGATGGCAGCAGATAACTTGTTCTTTCATCCTCTCATTGATCCCTTCATCCAATTTAGGGCAGAGGTCTTCAAACTTGGCGGCTTTTAAGACTTGTGGACTTCAGCTCCCAGAATTCTCCAGCCAGCTGCGATTGGCCTCTGAATTTCCCAGAATGCCTCTGGGCCTGGTGTGGGTGGCTTTATTAGTTGAAAACTCCATCTTCTCTTCCCTGCACCACTATTCCCCTCGAGGGTCCTCTGAAGGTCCATGCTGGCAGCAGAGGATTAAGGGAATCGGAGTCCAAGCGACTTTGTAAGCGCTCCATGGGGGAGGCCAGAAGTAGGGCAGGGAAAAGCTTGCAGGAAACTGCCTTGTTTAGAGCCAGCCGTGCGTATGCTGGGTGCTAAAGGGCTGGGAGAGGGGGCTACAAACCCCCTCCCCTTGGGATCATTTTTAAAGGCAGTGTTTCCCAAACTTGACCCTTTGAAGATGTATGGACTTCAACTCCCAGCATTCCTCAACAAGCCATACTGTCTGGGGAATTCTGGGAGTTGAAGTCCATGCACCTTAAAATAGCCAAGTTTCTCAACCTTGGAAGCTTGAAGATGGGTGGACTTCAACTCCCAGAATCCCCCAGCCAGCGCTGCTGGCTGGGGGATTCTGGGAGTTGAAGTCCACCCATCTTCAAGCTTCCAAGGTTGAGAAACACTGCTTTAACACACTCCAGCGTCACGATCACGGGCACCAAGACTCCGTCTGTGAAAAAGCTGGGGCTGTCAGAACCCTTCCCCACCTGAGAACCTGGCGGACTACCCGTCCCGTCATCCCCCCCTCTCTCTCCCCCCCCCCCGTTTCTATCTGGGATTTGTAGTTTCCGAGGAAGGGGGGGGGCGGCTTCGTCGCCTCCTCCTGCGGAGGGAAACTACTCTTCCCAGCGTGCAAAGCGGCAGAACGGCTGGTGCGCTTTTGAAAAGAAGGTGGACGGAGCGGGAGGGGGGGCAGAAAAGTGCAAGGAGCCCCTTCGCGAAGCTCCTCCTTTCCCCCCTCCTCTCCTCCCCGCTGGGGGTTTTTTAGGGCGGCCGGCGGGGGGCTTGGAGGAGGGGGGCAGCAGAGAGGAAGGGCGGGCGAAGGGTTCCCTCCTCCTCCTCCTCCTCTCCTCCTCCTCCTCGCTCGGGGGAAGCGGCCCTTCCTGTGACGGTCCATTTCCTGGCCGGAGCGGGCAGCAGGCGGAGGGGGAGACGGGCAGCGGCGGCGGCTGCACGGCATGGTCTTCTCGCTGCCGGCCCCCGGCTGCCTCCGCCGCTCCTCGCCTCCTGCCGCCGCCGCCGCCTCTGCCGCCTCCGGCCGCTGCTACAGTGTAGCGATGCTGCAGGGCCGGCGCGGCGCCCGCAGCGGAAGCCGCGAGGGTAACACTGTGGCCCGGCCAGGTAGCTGCGCCCGCGGGAGGCCGGAGGGGGAAGGAGGGGGGGGAGGAAAGGAGAGGAGGGGGGGCTCCCCGCGCCCTCCTTTCTGGGGGGGGGGGCTTTAAGAGGGCTGCTTTGGGGAGGGGGGGCTCCCCGCGCCCTCCTTTCTGGGGGGGGGCTTTAAGAAGGCTGCTGTGGGGAGGAGGGGGCGGCAAGGGAGGACCCCTCTTCCTCCTCCTTTGGGGGTGGGGGAGGTTGAAGAAGGCAACCCCGGGGCCTCCTCGGCCTCTCCTGCCCTCTTTCTCCCCCCACCCAGCTCCTCACCTTGCCATCCCTTGCAAACCCCCCCCCCCCCTTAATATTGACCCCTGAAGCTCTGGGGGCAGCCACCGGCCTATATAAATAACCTGTCTCTTTTTTTTTTCTTCTCTCCCCACAGGTCTGAGTGCGAATCGCAGCCGCTCCTGGACAGGGAGAGTGAACCCCACCTGGGCTTCCCTTTAAGGAGGGGGAAGCAGAAGAGCTTGCCCCCCCCCCCCACCATCCCAGTCGGTCCTTTCGGCGCCTGGCAGGGAGTTCTTGTCCGTTTGACCTTCTCCCTCCCTCCCTCTGTGGCGGAGGGGAAGCCTGGCACCCCCCTAGCTGAAGAAGAGGAGGAGGAAGAAGAAGAAGCAGCCAAGGGGAAAGGGGGGGGTGCAGGTTGGCACTTTGGGGACCATGAAGAAATTTTTTGACTCTCGCCGGGAGCAGGGAGGATCCGGAGCCGGTTCGGGCAGCCTCGGAGGTGGTAGTAGCAGCAGCACCGGGCCTGGGAGTGGATACGTTGGCCGGGTCTTCAACGTGGGGAGGCAGCAGGTGACGGTGGAGGAGGTCGTGGCAGAAGGTAAGCCCAGGCTGGGTCTTCCTCTCTTCCCTCCCTCCTTCCCCCCCATAGCTAATCCAATTAGGGGGCAAACAGGCTTAAATGTAATTTGGGCATTGATCTCCCACAATCCCACTGTCTTGTTTTGTTGTGGTGCTGCTCCTGAGAGTGGAAATTACCCTTTTTATTAAAATGTGTGTGTATGTGCATATATATATGTATGTATGTATGTATGTATGTATGTATGTATGTATGTATGTATATGTATATGTATGTATATGTATAAAGAATTACCCTAAAAATGCGAGTTCCAGGTATAGTTATAAAAGAAGCGATAGACATCACGTTCTGGAGATTGTGATACTTACATAGACAAACTTACATATATATATATAATATATATGAGGGCTAAGAGGGATGAATGGCATAGGCAGCAGGGGTCTCTTCAACCCAGACAACTTTTAAGATTTTTTGGACTTCAACTCCCAGGACTCCTCAGCCAGCTTGGCTGGCTGAGGAATCCTGGGAATTGAAGTCCACAAGTTGCCAGGTTTAGAGACCCTCCCCCCCAAAATAGGGGGACAACCCAGTTTTGAGTTTCCAATCAACAGGCAGCCTTGAAACAGTCCCTCTGAGAACGTGCAGCCAACACTCTCCCCCCCCCCCGCATTTCCTTCACCCGCGTAATCATGTACCAACCCCTCCCCCTTCCTTAATGGTGTTGCGTAATGCGCTCTGTTTCGCTGATGCAAACGCCGGTGAGAAAGCCGAGCGTTTCTTCTCCTTCTGGTGCCGTCGCTGTAAATAAAGGGATAATGAGATGCATAGGTGGAATTTCCTCTCTGTATTCAGAGCCTTTGCTGCGTCACAAGGCTAAGGATGGCCTGTTTGTCACCGGGGGGGGGGGGGCCCTCCAGGTTCCAAAACCTGGGGTTCTCTTTTAGCCCAGGCAAGGGCTCCCTGAAGATTGCACTCTGCCCATGGGCTATGCAGAACACAAAAACGACCATCCTGGCTTGCCTTGGAGCCGAAACGCACTTTTCAGTTGCTTTTGCCTGCAAAGGCTCAATTTTGTTTTGGTCCTTGGTTGGTTTATTAATCAGATTAATTTAAGCGCTGGCGGTAAGGAGCAAATTCCGTAGGGAAGAAGCAGGGTTGACCTTTCAGGTTCCTTTGTTTCTTGACGTGGTGACGGACAGGCATCATGGGGAGGGGGGAGGGGGAGAAAAGAGTTAAGGCTTATGCAATGCATCGCGAATGCCCAGTGAGAGAGAAAGAGGGAAATTGCTTAGCGGAATGCAATAGGGATGGGCAGTTCTCTATCCTTCTGCCAGGGCCCTTCGCTCCAGCATATATGAGATACCAAGTGGTGCATCTTCCACGCTGAGCTTTGGAATGGAACCAGCTGGGATGGGCTCTGATTCGGACCCCAGGTTCCCGAGATGCTGCTGGTCAGGATAGATTGCCGCAGACACGGCACAAGAGTACAGAGGGATTGGGCAAGCAGCCAGACCTCATCATGTCTCTCCCACTTGCTCCAACAATTATGAAGCCCGGACAAAATGCTGAGTCCCGAATTTACCCGGGCGGGGTAAATCCTGCTGATTCAGAGGAGATCTTGTCTAGGCCGGGATCTCAGGAGGGGAGCTTTTAGTGAGGTGGGGTCCTGCAGGGAAGTTAAAAGCCTTCTTTGTGGTTAAATAATTGCTGAATGAGCCTCATGAGCTGCTTGCCAGTAGATTCCTTCGTGGAGAGAATGTGATCCCTTCATTCCACCTACCCCACCCCGAAACTTGCCTGCTTGTACCTCAATATAGTGAGCTTGGAATGAGGGCAAAGAGGTTGGTCTCTAAACTACGGCTTATTTTTATTGGAAAACATCCTGGGGAATGATGAGATTATGATTGTTGAAATGTGGGTGGGCTAAAGCAGGGGTCTCCAACCTTGGCAACTTTAAGCCTGGAGGACTTCAACTCCCAGAATCCCCCACCTAGCTTTGCTGTCCAGTTCCTGCAACGGTTCTTTATATGTTTTAGCCTCCAGTCCCCTCATCATCTTTGTTGCTCTTCTCTGCACTCTTGCTAAAGTCTCAACATCTTGTTTTACATCATAGCAACCAAAACTGGATGCCATATTTCAAGTGTGATCTTGCCGTCGCATTATAAACTGGTATTAACACTTCATGTGATCTTGATTCCTGAATCCTGGGAGTTGTAGTCCAAGTTCTCTGGAGGGCCTCTGTGTGAGACAGACTGATGTTCTTTTAAAACTAGGCCCAATGAGTTTGGGCCTTAAATCTCACTTAGCTGTGAATCTTTGTGTGGGAACCTGAGGAACTCTTAAGCAAAGGATGGTGGTAGCTCAACATAACACTTTGCATATTGCATTGAGGCTATGAATAATTTAGCCCTGAAATAGTAAACTACCAGAAGGAGGTCGTTTTTAACTCCATGAAGAAACCTACTTTGAGTTGGTCTGAAGGTCATTTGCTCTCTAAGGCGACACAGAATCCTTTGGAAGAGTGTCTTGGTTGAAGGGTGAGTCAAAATATTTCTAAGCAGCAAGCTTTTTTTTCCTGTGTGAACTTCTTTGTACAATCTGTGAATAGCCAGAGTCCCTTGGCTCTATATAGCATTCACGCTGGCGTCTTAACTCCTTGCTGAAAATGGAAAAGTTTTTTTTTTTTTAATATCTGAATTATTTATTGGTTAAACAGAGCTGTAAAGCACTATCAAAGCCAGCAGTTCCTTAAGGTCAAAGTGGCTGTTGTGGGCACGTAGTTACTTCGTTTTTTCTCTTTGGTTGCGACAAAAATTAAGTTTCAAGATGTCGCATGGAAGGAATTGGCTGGCTCGGGAATTCTGGGAGTTGAAGTCCACAGGTCATCAAGGTGCCATACTTGCCCATCCCCACTGGCTGAAGGGGATGGGACCAACATTGGCTCTGAATACAGTTGTGCTCCTGGACTCGAAGTAGATGGAAGCCACATCTAGAAGGGCTTTTATTGAGCTTTGACTATTGCATCAGTTATGGCATTGCCTAGAGCAGGGGTCTCCAACGTTGGCAACTTTAAGACTCTAGGAGTTGAAGTCCACAAGTCTTAAAGTTGCCAAGATTGGAGACCCCTGGCCCAGAACAGGAGATATGAAAACTGTCACTTTCACCCTTGTCTTTGGTTTGGATGATTGTAATTTATTTTACATGGGGTTGCTCTTGAACAAACATCTATTGGCACAACTTTTTTACTTATGGGAAAGTCTTATTACTGCCAATACAGCACCATTGCTGTGGGAGCTTCACTGTGTACTGGTGAGCCATTCCAGAGGTAATTAAAAGTGCCAACGAGCTCAGGAGATATGGGACTCTGATCACCGACTTACCCAGGTAGATTCTGCCCCTTCCCAAAGTCCTAAGGAAGCAGTTAATGAATGTGCCAAAAGGTTCAACAGGAGCAGCTGTGTTTCCTTTGGGTGCTTGTCTCACCTGGTAATCTGCGCCCTAAAGGGAGTATGAGGAACCCCCCACCCAAAACTTCCATGGCTTGTTCAAGCTTTTCAGAAGCTGTTTGTAGAGGGATCATGGGTTGTTTTTTTTTTGGCAGTGACAGATGAATAGTGTGATATCTCTGGACTATGATTCATTTTATTTGACTTTGCATTGGTATTTCGTGACTCTCGTTCTTTCTGTATTCTAGTTCAGAGGTCTCCAACCTTGGCCGCTTTAAGACTTGTGGACTTCAACTCCCAGAATTCAGCCAAGCTTTGCTGGCTGAGGAACTCTAGGAGTTGAAGTCCACAAGTCTTAAAGCGGCCAAAATTGGAGACCTCTGTTCTAGTTAGCATTGCTTCAGACTGAACTGGTACACGGTGTGCATGTTTATAAATAAATAAATATTAAATTAATGTCCCCCTGGAGCCAAACTTAACTCCTAGTAGCATCACACACACAGATTGGTGGAGTTTTCTTGGCAGTGGAACACAAAGAGATTGTCTTCCTTTCTTCTGTGATGTTGACTTCCCAGTCTAATCTACAGCTTTGGAATTTCAGCTCCCCCCCCAATATTAATAAGACCCCCCAACCTGCTTAATGTCAGTCAGTCAAGGTCAGCTTGGAGCTGGGAAGACCTGGGCTACACCAGGGAACATCACAGAAGAAGGAAAGACAGTCAGTTTCTGTTACTCTGCCAAGAAAACTCCACCGATCGGAGGGCCCAGCTTAGTTCTATGAGGCAATGAATCAACCCGGAGTTCTTACTGGAAACACAAAACGACCAAGCTCAAATTATCCTAGTTTTGGCACATTATTTGAAGACTCGGATTTCTAGGAGAAGGCTCTGATGTTGGGAAATGTAGAAGGAAAGAGAAGATAGCAAGGTGGATGGACTCAATTGCTGCGGAGATGGGCCACCATTGGAAGATCTGAATGGCCAGGTTGAGAGCATCGCGTCCTAGAAAAGCTCCATCTGTGTGGCCTTTAAGAGTTGAAACTGGCTTCATAGAAGGGAAGTGATCAATGGAAAGGCCCAGGTTCTTTGAAAAATCCATAGTGCGTAGAAAGGTTGGAAGGAAAGGGAAGAATGGGACGGCTAGGAGCAAGGTGGATGGACTGTGTTACAGTGGGATCAGGATACAATTGCAACACCAGGTTAGAGATAGATCAAGGATGGTCCATCCTGGAGAAAATTAAATCATGAAGCATCCACACAGACTTGATGACACATAATCCCCCCTTTCCCCAAAAGCCTTCTTTCCGCTTCTTCGGTGTCATTCTTTAGGGGGAAAAGTGATGTCACTGGTCCTTTCTTAAGCTGCTTCCTGATAGGTTTGTTTTTTGTCTGGGGCTCTTATTTCGGAGAACATTTACACACATCAGCATTCCAAGAGTGACATTGACTCATGCCAAAGACTCTCCTAGGTTCCACCAGAGGTTGGTAGAGGTTCTGTGAAAGATCACGAGGGAACAAAATCGGTTTTGGAACTTCGTGCACTGTGCTACTCTAGCGCTTGCAATGGTGGGAGTTTTATGTGCCATGACCCAGATGCCAGCCTCCCTCTGGATTGGGTTGGTAAAAGTGAATTGTATTGCAATGTTTTTGTGGCCTTTCTTTCTTTCTTTCTTTCTTTCTTTCTTTCTTTCTTTCTTTCTTTCTTTCTTTCTTTCTTTCTCCATCTCTCCCTCCCTCCCTTCCTTCCTTCCTTTCTCTCTCTCTCTCTCTCTTTCTCTCTCTCTCTCTCTCCTTCCTTCCTTCCTTCCTTCCTTCCTTCCTTCCTTCCTTCCTTCCTTCCTTCCTTCCTTCCTTTCTTCCAACCTGAACATTATTTCAAGGATTTCTCGAGGGTAAAACAGTAGTGAAAGGTTGTTCTACTCCAACCCTCTCTTCCTAGAATGGCCACCATAATTCCAGGGCAGAAACTTGCAATGTCTGAGGCTCATGAAGTTCTTTACTGGCATTAAGGAGGTCCCTAATTTTCATCGCTCCAGGGACGGAGCTTGAAGTGCTTCTTCTGAAGCTGTTCCACACCACACCACACCACACCAAAGCTGACTGAGGAATTCTGGGAATTGAAGTCCACAAGTCTGAAAGTTGCCAAGGTTGGAGACCCCTGAGTAAGGGAGTCCCCCCCCCCCCCCACAACCATGGTGCCTCTCCTTTTAAACTCTCCCCTTATGTGGTGCAATCATTAGAGCGTGTTTGAGGAATGGCCCCCACTTCCCCTCGTTCCTGTCTCTTCTGCAATGCAGACAGCCCCCTCCCCACCAATGCAGACCAGGTGGACTGATATGGAGCTTAGTGCCGTCTTCTTAAGAATAGGATTAAAATCAGTTAAGGAAGATGGCTTTGATTGGATGGGGAAGTACCCCTTCAAAGGGAGCTGACTTCCCCCCTCCCATCCCCATGCGGTGCCCTGCTCTTGCTTTCTAGGGAAGAGGATCAAAAGGAAGAAAGTCAGCATTAAAAAGAACTAAACTCTTTCCAAACCTCTTGGCTGTCTCATGACTGCACACTTCTCGGAGCTGAGTCATGTTCCTGTGCACACGTTCCCTCCCTCCCTCTCTCCCTCTGACACTTCCCCAGTGCTTTTCCTTGCAAGTCGGATGTTGTCGGCTGTTAGGTGGAAGCAAAAGGGAGATCTTTGGTTTCTAAGCCACTGGTTAAGGTTGCATTTGTTGTCTTGGTTTTAAGCCACTAGTTAAGGTTGCGTTTGTCGTCATTCCTTCGCCTGAGAATGGTTGCAGGATTTGTGCTTCTGCTTTGCCAGAGCTGCCCTTCGCTGAGTCACTGTCCGGTCTGCATCCCATGGTTGGAAGGAGGTCAGCCCCAGAGGGGGAGTTGCGCAAAAGGCGGCCTTATTGGCCTGGGAGGTGGCTGCATCTGGGCTCAGTGAATTTCCTTGGTGGATGCCAAATCTGTGAATCGCTGGCTGGCTGCGTTCATATACCATGCAGAGCTCCAGGCCAGTTAAACTAGCGTTTAGCAATAGGCTAAGATTGGTTTCTATGAAGCTGAGCTGGTACTTTTGTTGTTCAGCAAGCTGGGTCAGTTGTTTGCTCACTTTTGGAATGGTGTGGCCTCAGAAAGTAGGTTGTTTCATTAGCCACTTTGTTGTGTGAATCCACTGAGGCTTGGTGGGCAAGGGGGGCAGTCACAATCCCAGTAGATCACAACCTTCTAAAAAGGACTGAAAAATTCAATCAATCAATCAGAATAGAGCTGGAAGGGACCCCCAGAGGTCTTCCAAACTAACCCCCTGCTCGACCAGGAGACCCTGTACCATTTCAGACAAGTGACTGTCCAGTCTCTTCTTAAAAGCCTCCACTTACGAAGTTCCTACAATTTCTGAAGTTCCACTGATTAATTGTTCTCACTGTCGGGAAATTTCTCCTTAATTTCAGGTTGCTTCTCTCCTTGATGAGTTTCCATCCATTGTTTCTTGTCCTGCCCTCTGGTACTTCTGAAGGATAAATTGACCCCCTCCTCTTTGGGGAAGCCCCTCAAATAGTGGAAGACTGCTATTATGTGTCCCCCCCTCCCCAAAGTCCTTCTTTTCTCTAGACTGGCATTTCTTGCCACCGTTCTTCATATGGTTTAATCTCCAAGCCTTTGATCATTTTAGTTTAGTCACCAATGAAAGTGACACTTTGGAAGAAGAAAAGTCAGTGGTGTATTTTTTTTTTTAAATTTGATTTATACACCGCCCCTTCTCCGGAGACTCAGAGCGGCTTACAATGCGTTAAGCAATAGCCTTCATACTTTTGTATATTTATACAAAGCTTATTGCCCTCACAAACTGGGTCCTCAATTTACCCACCTTAGAAAGGATGGAAGGCTGAGTCAACCTCGAGCCTGGTGGGATTCGAACTTACAGTAATTGCAGACAGCTGGTGTTAAATTACAGTGCATTAGTCTGCTGAGCTATTCCAGGCTCTTTATTTGGTGGATTGGTGTCCTGGCTTTCCCTCAACAGCTCAAGGCAGCCTGAGTGGGGTCTGCATTCAGCGGTTGGATTACTCGCTGCTTAGACCTACACATGTGGATAAACCCTCCACCCAGGAAGCTTCCCTGCGAAAGCCTGTTCAGCCGAGGGGCAGCTTGTAAACTTTGTGTGAATGACAACGCAGTGTTTTCTGGCATCCCGGCGTGTTTCTCAATGCGAGCATGCTGGGGGAATGTGCCAAGCCATCCGAAAAGGTCATTAGGACGTTGGGTAAAAGTGGAAGTGACTCCGGGCTCCATGTCCAGATGCCACCGATCACACAGGGATGCCACCTGGCACCCAACAGGTTTGGGGGCGTAGCACAGGAGTTGGAACTGCATCCTATTAACTGCCCTCGATAATTTAATCTTCTTTAAAGCAGAATTGGCCAGCCTTAGGAGCCCTTCAAGTCTTGCAAGTCAAATAGACTCCGGCCTATTATTCCGAGGCAGCTGGGAAGGTTTTATCCTTCTTCTGAAGTCTCTTCGGGCTGATTCTCAGCATCTTGTTACTCAGCAATTGGAGACTCTGTAGTTGGAATTACCGTATTAATGACTTCATTATGCAGACTTACAAACTGCTGAAGGGGTGCTCTTCGATGACGAAAGCCTACAAGTGGTTTACTTGCTGCCTGGCTCCAAACAGGATCAAGTTTCTAGGAGTAGATGGTGAACATTTTGTGTGTTTGGCTCAATCTTCACATCCCTTTCCCTCAGCTATCTTCCTGGCTACTTAGCCCTGGAGAACTTTTCTATGCAATTCCGGTGGAATAAATTTGGAAAGCCCTGCGCGGGATGGCATGCTTCACAACATCCTGCGCAAAGAGTGCTTTTGAACTCAGCACCACTTGCGTTCTTCTCTTTTTAAAAAGCATTTATTGCCTGGCAACTTTAAGACTTGTTTGACTTCTTCAAGTCCCAGATTGCTGGCTGGGGAATTCTGGGATTTGAAGTCCACAAGTCTTAAAGTTGCCAAAGTTGGACACCCCTGATTTATTGTACAGGTGGTCCTTGACTTACAACAGTTCGTTTAATGACCGTTTGAAGTTACAACGGCACCAAAGAAAGTGACTTATGACTGTTTTTCACACTTATGACCATTGTAGCATCCCCAGGTCACGTGTTCAAAATTCTACTCTTGGCAACTGGCTCATAGGTATGATGGTCTCAGTGTCTCTGGGTCACGTGATGATCCCCTTTTGCGACCTGATAAGCAAAGTCCATGGGGAAGCCAGATGTGAAGCTTTCAAGTTGCCACCAGATTCACGGAACGACTGTGTGACTCACTTAACCACTGAAATGTTTTCATATAACAACTGTGGTTGTAAAATGGGGCAAAACTCACTTAACAATTGTTAGCAACAGAAACTTTGGGCCCAACTGGGACCCTAAGTCAAGGACTATCTGTAGACACCCGGGTGCCCAATAATCCTCCATTTTTCTGGAATCCTTGCCTTGTAGCCCTCGCCGTCCCCTTATAACTAATAACAGCTAATAATAATGTTTTATTTTATGGCCACTTTGAATGTACACTAATTGGCACGCATTAAAATGAAATTCCATTGCTCTCAAAGGGCCACCGCCTCCAGTATATGCTACACGAACATGACAAAATAAATAAATGCAAGATTATGCATATACCCACATCAGTGATACGACATGACATGCATTTTGCTGAGTAATGACTACCTGGGGACATCGCGAAGGTTCCTAACTGACAGTACGGGAGTTGTTTGTCACTGCCACCTTCCTGGGTGTGTTGATGCAGCATTTGATGATTTCTTGGTGATCGTCCATCCAAGTTGTTAATCGGCCCTTGCTCTGTTTAGCTTTGGGAAATCAGCCAGCGTGTGTGCTGCAGCTCTTCCAGCGGCCTTTCTCCAAGCCCAGATTTAGCCCTGGTTTTGAATGGTGTTACTGTTCCACGAGCTTCATTTTTGGAGTCCATTGATGGACTTGCTGTCATTGAAAGAGGCTGGGAATGAAAGATCCTCTTTCAACTACAGCTGGGGGAATGATTCATGCCATCCAGCCTAGTGGTTAGTTCAAAGCCTTGGGGGAAGAACCTGAATCCCCGGAGTCAGATTTATAGCATCTAAATTTAAGCATCAATGAATTTAAGGGTTTTTTTAGAGAATATGAGGGGGTTGGAAGGGACCTTGTCCTGTCACTAAGTGGCCCCTGGCCTCCAGTGCATAGGCCAGAGGTTGCTTATGACTCGGGAAAAGCTGAAATATCTTCTCTGATTGGATCCATTCAGCTTTATTGTACCACTTTCCCCTCCTTTCCAAATGCCATTAAAGGTCAGCATAAGATAAAAGGTTTTGGTCCTGTTTAGGGAAGAAACACAACTGCTACCAGGTTTCCCTGAAAATAAGACCCTGTCTCATATTTTTTTTGAACCCTGAAATAAGCACTTGGCCTTATTGCCATGCGCTCAAAAACCCAATTGGGCTTATTATCAGGGGAGGTCTTATTTTGGGGGAAACAGGGTAGATGATAGAAAGATGAGAGAGAGAGAGAGACAGAGAGAGAGATTGATAAGAGAGAGAGAGAGAGAGACGGGTGATAGATAGATAGATAGATAGATAGATAGATAGATAGATAGATAGATAGATAGATAGATAGATAGATAGATAGATACCGTGTTTCCCTGAAAATAAGACCCTGTTTTATATTTTTTGAACCCTGAAATAAGTGTTTGGCCTTATTACCATGTGCTCAAAAGCCAGATTGGGCTTATTATCAGGGGAGGTCTTATTTTGGGGGAAACAGGGTATCTATCAATGCTAAAAGTTTGCCTGGTAGGGAGACCTGCTTAAACTCATGATCCCTTCATTTTGAATAACTGGGCTAGTCCATTTGCTGAGCTATCTTTTCAAAGTTTAGTTTTAACTAAAGGCATATTACCTGAGTGCAGAAACACTAAACCAGGGGTCTCCAACCTTGGCAACTTTAAAACTTTGTGATTTCAACTCCCAGAATTCCCCAGCCAGCATGGGGAATTCTGGGAATTGAAGTCCACAAGTCTCCCCCCCCCCGCCTCCCACTGTTTACAGTTTTTATTAGTTACAGTTATTTTTGTTTCTTCAAAAATATACAGTTCTTAGCTGTAAAAATTAAGGAGTCCATTATAGTGCTGCTGCTGTTGCTACTATCATTTTCGGAGTCCCAACAGTGGATTAAATCACCCTGCAAAATGCATGCTTCTTCCTGGACTATGCGATGACTGTGTTCATAGACTGTGAAGGAGGCATAGATATACTGGAATTAGGACTAAATTTAGATGCATGAGATGACTTTAATCAATCAATCAATCAATCAATCAATCAATCAATCAGAATAGAACTGGGAGGTACCTTGGAGGTGTTTTAGTCCAACTCCCTGATCAAGCAGGACATCCTATTTCAGAGAAGTGACTGTCCAATCTCCTCTTAAGAACCTCCAGTGATGAAACACCCACAACTTCTGACAGCAAGCTTAATCATTTACCTTAATCATTTTACTCAGTGTTAAGACTTGAGCACCAAGATTTCAAATTTTCTTACTTGGTCCTTCTTGCAGAGCTATAAGGCTGCCTTAGAAGAAAAAGCACCCCCTGCATCTATGAGTAGGTATAGCTAACAAGCCACCTTGGTCTAGCTAAGATCAGCATAACCTGTGAATGTGAGGCTCTTTTCTGAAGAAAGCTGGGTGTAAGGACCTTCTGATCCTTTTTTTGGCACCCCAAAGGTGCTTTTTCCAAATGGCAGCTAGATTTTCTTGGGTTTCTTTGATTGAAAGCATGAACTGAAGAAGCTTCTTGGATGAGAACTGAAATGTTTTCAAAGAAAAAAACTCAAGAAAATCCAGTTATCCCAAAGGTGTTTTTTTTTTTTCAAGAGGCAACTGGACTTTCTGGTTTTTCTTTGAAGACGTTTTGCTTCCCATCCAGGAAGCTCGAAAAAGCACCTTTGGGACAACCATGACCTGGATCAGGGGTCTCCAACCTTGGCAACTTTAAGACTTGTGGACTTAAAGCCAGCAAAGCTGGCTGAGGAACGCTGGGAGTTGAAGTCCACAAGTCTTAAAGTTGCCAAGGTTGGAGACCTCTGACCTGGACGACCGAGAATCTCCATAGTCCTCTCTTTGGGCGGATCTGCTTGCATTCTTATGTCGTCATGTCATTCATGACTAACACCCCACAGGTGACTTGTTCATTGTTCTGGTTCATGGATGTTGCCAACAAATGCATCCAGTACCAGATTATGGTTTGAATGAGCCACGTGTTTGTAGTGACTGGGGAAGAGCACCTGATAGGAAAGAGAGAGGCAAAACCCTGTATCTCATCTGTCAATTTAGGTGTTGGAAAAAAAATCTAGCGCTCAGCATTCACCCAAGTTGAACTTCGGGACGCGGATGGGGTGTGACTTCATTTTTGCTGTTGCCTTTCCCTTTTCTGAGAGGAGTGGAGCCTGTGGCTCAAAGCCATGTCAGACAAAGCTGACGGAAGACGCTGGGTTGGAGATCTCCGTAAAACTATAGCAGTCTAGGGACTGGTGAGATGAAAGAGGGTTTTGATACCTTGCTTTAAAAATCATTACATCTACAGTACTTTTGTTCGGTTGTGTTCCACTATTCTTCTTTGTGTGCTTTGGCATGTTTCCGGCTGAAAGAACAGCCACTGAGATACCTCCTTCAAAAAAAAAATCACCATTCTTCTATTCTCCAAATTCCTGTTTGATTATTATTTTTTTTAAACACAAAATAAGGACCTGGATTCTTACTGCAGCAATTACTCTAGCTTGGAAAGGGATTTCTGCAGACAGCCATCCTGCCTGCTTGGCTAAATTACAGAGGGAATGCAAGCCAGCAAAGAGTTGGCCACTTCCTATTGCAGCATCAGAGAGGATTTCTGGGAGAATGATGGCTGGGGAGCAGCATTGATACCTGGCAGGCTTTCCCCAGGAGTCGTGGGTGGGAAGAGAATGGAATGGAATGGGAATAGGAATAATAGGAATAATAGGAATAGGAATAGGAATAGGAATAGGAATAGGAATAGAATGTAGAATAGAATGTAGAATAGAATAGAATAGAATAGAATAGAATAGAATAGAATAGAATAGAATAGAATAGAATAGAATAGAATAGAATAGAATAGAATAGAATTCTTTATTGGCCAAGTGTGATTGGACACACGAGGAATTTGTCATTGGTGCATACGCTCTCAGTGTACATAAAAGATACTTTCGTCAAGAATTATAAGGTACAACACTTAAAGGTAGTCATACGGAACAAATAAGCAATCAGTCACTAGTTTCAACTGGTGTTATCATCAGTTTGCTTCATGCATGCCCTTCGTGGTCCAGGATTCAAAGAAAGCCATGTCCCGTCCCCTCTTATCTTTGAGGAAGTTTTCTTCCTGGAAGCTTTCTGGATATCCCTGAAGCGCTTGGACCATCATGCCTGCCTTCCGGAGAGATACGGGGGCTCCTGGCTGAAAAGCACCCCTTCAGTTGCTCTCCAACTTCCCCTCTCCTTATTCTTGGCAAAGCAGGAGCAGCAACAGCCACCCCTTTCTCCATCTCTCCAGTTGCTTTCAGCCAACAGCAAGGCAGCTTCTTGGTTTTCGGCAGCATCTGCCTTCCCAACCCAGATATCCAGATGCTTGGAAAATTAAAGGCGGCCCGCCCTACCCAGCTGTGGTTTCAAAGGCAGAACATTTGTGGAACGTTCATCTTTTTTTCATGTGAATATTTTTTTTTAAACAAAACCTGCAGAAGAGGAGGAGGAGGAGGAGGAGGAGAAACAAGTGACAATTGGGACCTTGGCCAAATGAGCTGCTTCCTAGCAAGCCGAGAGATTCCGTCTGCTGGGTCATTTGGCACCTGATCACGAGATATCAGCTTATTCCTTATTTATTCTAGCAGGTTCAGGCAGTCTGGGTGACTCACGCAATTTAAGAGATGGTGGGACGCTGCTAAGAAGCGTGAGATCCAAAGGTCAACCAGCGCATCTGAGGAGGAGGAGGAGGAGGAGGAGGCAACACGGAGGATTTTAGCCAAGGAGGCAGGGTTTTTCCTGCCCAGCCTCTCCATCCAACCGCTCCAGAGCCACCAGACTCTTCGAAAGGCCAACCAAGCCAGCTTTACTTCCTCCTGGGTTTCCCTTCTGGTCAAGAGGAGGCTCAACCATCTGCAGCTGCCACTTAAAAGAGCCTCAGAGAAGCTCTGCCTCCCTGGTTGCCTTTATTTGGTTATTGATGGTTGCTGTAGTTGTTTTTAATTTAAAGCAGTGTTTCTCAACCTTAGCAACTTGAAGATGAATGGACTTCAACTCCCAGAATTCCCCAGCCTTCTGGCTGGGGAATTCTGGGAGTTGAAGTCCATTCATCTTCAAGTTGCCAAGGTTGAGAAACACTGATTTAAAGCATTCAAAAACAGCCTTTTTTAAAGTGCCATCCATAACCACAAAATTACTTCAGATTAGATTACAGATTAACAGAGTTGGAAGGGACCTTGTAGGTCATCTAGTCCAACCCCCAGCCCAAGCTGGAGACCTTACGTCATTTCTGACAGATGGCAATCCAGTCTCTTCTTGAAAGCCTCCAGGGATGAATCTCCCACAACTTCCGAAGGCCACTTCTCTTCCATGGGTTGACTGTTCTCATTGCCAGAAAGTTCCTCCTCATTTCCAGGTTGAATCTCTCCTTGTTCAGTTTCCATCCATTATTCCTTGTCTGGCCTTCAGGTGCTTTGGAAAATATCTTGACCCCCTTCTTTCTCTCTGTGGCAGCCGCTCAAATATTGGAAGATGCTCTCCTGTCTCCCCAGTTTCTGACCCAGACAAGCTAGTTAGCAACTGTGCCAAAATGCAAAATGGTTGTTTTGAGTTGGGACAATAGTATCAGCCTTTGGCCAAAGAGTCCTCCATTACGAATAAAGTGGTTGGTGAAACTTTTGGGTTGTGGGGTGAGGCCAATGCAGCAGGTGAACTGAAGGACCTGTTTTTGGGGTGGTATGTAGGGTGCCATTCAGCAGTGAGAGAATATTTGGATATCAATAAGATCTTTTTGGTTGTTGCACAGCTTCGGTGTCTTCTTTAAAAGTTGTTTCCCCCCCCCCCCAATTTAGGTGAAAGCCATGACCACATGGGAAAGAGAGCTCCATCCACAATCTGTGCTTGCTGAATTATATAAATCTAAATCTAATATCTAAATCTAATTAATAGTATAGTATAGTATAATTAATTAGTATATAAATCAAATAAATAAATAAATAAATAAATAAATAAATAAATAAATAAATAAATTGAATTAGTCAATAGGATTTTTTCCCCCAAGCTCCCAGGCTGTAGATATTACAAGGCAGTTTAATTCACCTTTTGTATTGTATTTCCAGCTGTTTTTGTGTGTGTGTGTGTGTGTTATGGTTTTATTGTTGTGAGCCACTCAGAACTGGGTTTTAAGATGGACAGCCATAAAGATACTTTAAACCAATAAGTAAAAATAATTCTCAGAGAGGGTTGCGATCATCCACTGACCATCCTCTGCACCAGAATTCACCTACCATATATACTTGTGGAGAAGCCATGAATTTTAGGTGCCAAAATACATCCAAAGAATTGGATTTTGCTTCTCCACAAGTATATACGGTAGGTTTTTTTTTTTAAAGTACAGTATATCCCATACATACTTGCATATATGTTTATGCACAGGTGAGAAAACCTTCAAATTTTTAACAAAAATACCATGAAAAATGTGCCGCCCACAGAATAATCCAATTGTGAAAATTAAATCTCTGTCTCTCTCCCTCCCTCCCGCTCTCCTTCCCTCTCTCTCTCTCTCTCTCTGTCCTCTCTGTCTCTCTCTTACCACAGCAATTTTTTCCATCTGAAACCTTATTGCAAAAGTGCTGAATGGAAGGTGGTTTATGCTGGTTTGCATGGGGGCCTCCACACCCTGAGAGTGTGGCCCTGAAATGTCAGTGTTGTGATTTCGGGCCATTTTGTGGGTTTCTGGGTAGTTTCAAGAATGCTTCCTCCTCCTCTTCAGCGGAAAAGAGGCCTTGTGCTACCCAGTGACTCCCAGCACACCCTTTGCAGGGTAGAATGTGGTAAAACGGTGCCCGGTGGGAACATTGATTGTGGTTTGGCTCCAAGGACGGTGGCTTCTTTAGTGGAATTGGGCAGTGGATCCAATTAAGCCCTGGGGATTATTTTTAGAAGTCCAGGCTCTCTTGGGGAGGTTCTTATGCTGTATTTGCATCTACGTTAAAAGGGCAAGATTCATAATTGCAACCTGTGAGTCACAGACACGAAACTGACTCTGTAGGGGTAATGTTGTCTTTTTGTGGCTTTGATCCTCTCTCTTAATTCCAAGCATCCCTGCCTAATGCAAATTATTGGAGCAAGAAAACACTGTGTGGAACATCTCTTGTTTGCATAACAGCCTGTTCCTGTGAATATGTTCTTGTCTTTGATTTTTCAAACTTGCCCCCTTGGATAGCGGTGCTTCCTTGCTTGTTTGCATCTCTGGAAAAAAGGCTTTAAGCAGATACATGCAATGCACTCCTCCAGATGCTTCCCCAGATGTTGGTTCGGAGGAACCAGCCTCAGGCATGTCCGGAGGGGAGTTGGTCAATGGCTGTGAGGCAGGGGTTGCAAGTCCAAGTGAGGGGGAGTGGTTGATGGGAGAGAAACTGCCGGCTGAGAGGGATTTGGATGAACATGGCGGCAGCCGGAGAGCCCTGAGGTTTCAGGTGGAGAAGCCGGTCAGCGAGGAGGAAGAGGAACTGCCTTCTGCACCTGATCCAAGAACACATAGGGAAGAGAAAAGGCAGGAGCAGCGAAGGTCTGCCTGATTACACGCGAGGAGGCAGCCTCAATCCTCTTGAATGGCTGCACCAGAAGCTGGCTCTTTAGCACAGCAGACAGATGGAGACGACGTGGGGAACAAAATATTCATTTCTTAGTTGCATGTTTCCTGGTTGTTGCGATTCCTGCCTCGCTTTGGATCATGCTGGATTTTTCTGGGCTCGTGAACCCTCTTGTATTGTGGATTTAATTTTGCCTGATGGATTTATCTTGTTTGGGAAACTCTCAAGGGCCTTGTGGAGTAGCATTGGTCTGCTTTTGGCTGGATTTAATTGGGTTAGTTCTGGATTTTTGATGAAGGGAATTGCTGGAGAATATTAATAAACCCACCAAATCATCATTACCTGTGTGTGTGAGTGAGTGGGGCAGCACAATATATAAGCTGTAGTGGCTGTCAGAATATCATGGTAGCTACTTTAGAGAAGGAGGGAGTTGCCAATGTACTTTCATATGTGGGAAAACGATGCACAAATTCCCTTTTTTTTGCTCTTGCCATTTTGGAAACATTAGAAAATGTTTAAAAATTGGTTTAAACTGCTTGAATTCAACTCTTATTCCTTATGGATCGGGAAATACAAATGGTGCTCTAAATTGACTGGGCAATAGCCTTTCTTATTTAAGCAAAATGCTGCAATTATAATAATCGAATTAATTTTAATCTTGGAAAACTCTGCATAGAGAGCACCATTAGAGCTTGTAGGCATCTAAATAGGGGTTGCTTTGCTATTTCCACCCCAATTCATTGGGCTCCTCACTCTGGGCCAGGTACGTCCATAGTTAGATTATACTAGCTGAGCTGTCTTCTCTCTTGCCTTTGCAGGTGGCTTCGCTATCGTATTTCTGGTGAGGACCAGCAATGGGATGAAATGTGCCCTCAAACGAATGTACGTGAACAACGAATACGATTTACAAGTTTGCAAACGGGAAATCCAGATTATGGTAAGTATGTGGAGCCCTCGTGATCCCGCCTTATGGTATGTTTACACAGGACGATAAGCATTTTTAAGAGACGGAGCAGGGAAAAACAACCGTTGTTGAGAGAAGTCGTGCAATACTAGTTGATCTTTTAAACCTTGAAGGAGCGACTTGTTTAAACTCGGCAACTTGGAACTGGGCCATGGAGATCAGATGTAAGGCTAAGGGTCAAGGAACAACCAGCAAACAGGCTGGTTAATGGGGGAAAAAAAACACCAGGAATTTTCTTTGTTCAATCCCAGAATTCTCCAGCCAGCATAGCTGGCTGGAGAATTCTGGGAGTTGAAGTCCACAAGTCTTAAAGCTGCCAAGTTTGAAGACCTCTGAATTAGGAAATTAGTGGTCTTGATGTCGGTTTGTTTATATTGCCGTTTACAGTCAAGGTATGCCTTTTGTTCTTTTCCAGAGAGATCTTGTGGGGCATAAGAACATTGTCGGTTACATTGATTCCACAATCAACTCGGTGAGCAGCGGAGATGTCTGGGAAGTTCTAATCTTGATGGATTTTTGCCGAGGTATGTAAACATTCACAGGAGCCACATTTCCAAGCCATCGACTACTCCTTGAATTCTGCAAAGTTCTTACTTTTCCCAAAAGAGAACCGGACTTTTGACTAAATTGTAGGACTGACTTGGGGCTGCCACTTCTCGCCTTAAGCTGAAATCTAATCAGTGCAGTTTTTATTGTTTTGGTGCAAATTAATCACTAAAATCTCCCATCAATTATCTTTCCTATTTTGCAGAAAGTGGGAAAGTGGTGAAACGGTTGCTTCTCTTTGAAACAGAAAATTATGCCTTCATTGCCACGTTTCCTTTAACTGGGATAGTTGGGTTATTGACTCCAGGCAAGTCGGAAAAAATAGCAAAAAGGGAGCATTGAAATCTTAACATTTTGCATTAATTGAATTTATAGAACATAGTTCATTTACTTATTGAGCCGTGGTGGTGCAGAGGTTAGAGTGCAGTATTGCTGGCTGATTCTGCCCACTGCTAGGAGTTCGATCCTGACCTATTTAAGATCGACTCAGCCTTCCATCCTTCTGAGGTCTCTAAAATGAGGACCCAGATTGCTTGGGGACAACATGCTAGCTCTGTAAACTGCTTAGAGAGGGGAGGGCTGTAAAGCATTGTGAAAGCACTATTGTTGTTATTGTTTTTTAATTAATAGCAAAAAAGAAAGAACAGAAAAGCAGAACACAAAGATAAAAGTGAAGGTGATAAAAGATTTTTTCTCTTTGACAATGTATGCAACCGACCACATACAAACCACAAATAATTCGGTGGGGTGGGTGGCTTATAAAAGTCCCTCTTGAAGGAGAAGCATTGCTATTTGCTATTTATTATTTATTGGATTTACATCCTGCCACACTCTTACGATTCTTGGCTCTGCAAAAGCCTTTGTACTTCTTGTACAGCTGCTGGCCCTAGAATGCTCTGGGAGATGTGGCTCCGGGTTTTTCTTTTTTCTTTTTTCTTTTGCCCTGTAGCACTGGAGTGCAGCTACAGATCTCCTCCAAGCAGAGTTGCTGAAATTGTCATGGTTAATGTGACGAAAAGTAACTATTTAGTAAATGCATCCAAAGTACATTTAATGGGGATGCACCGAGTTCTGGTTCCCGTCCTATCCACTTTCAGAAGCAAGCTCTCTATCCTGCACCCCTCCCCCCCCCACCCAAAGGACAAAGGAATGGTCCCTAAATTTTCATGCCTTTGCAGTCAAGAGCTTGCAGCCACCCTGCCAACACTTGAGTGGAACCTGGTTTCGGGAGACAGACGTGAATTTCTAACCCCAAATCTTCAGATCTGAAGACACCTGCAAACATTTTTGGATAATGGAAGTGGCGGCTGCTTTCTTTTACCTTGCACAAAAGCGGGTTGGGGGTCCTTGCAGGGGAGCTTTCCCAGTTTCTTAGAGAAGCCATCCAAGTCGTTTGCGTTTCTATAGAATTTGGAGGGGAGAATTGTGGCTCCCAGGGGCACTTGAGGGCAACGTTTGGGAACCGTTCTCCTCTTGCCTCTGGGAGTCATCCGCTGGTCTGCTTAGAAGAGAAATGGGGAAAGATCCAGGAATTGGCCTCCTTTAGCAAAGAGCCACTTGGCAGTCTCTCGACAGCAGTTTTATTTATCTCTGCATCAGCTCCCATCAATACCAGCTTTCCTTCTTTAGAAGTCTGAATTGATGGAGGAGGAACAGAGAATCAATCACTCCTCTTAAAGGCTTCACCTCCCTCTTTGCCAGAAATAGCGATGTGCGTCCTTCTCGCCATGGATCCGAGGGCCTTTAGTTTGCACGCCAACGATGTGCAGTTGGGCCTCTCGTCTCCTCTCTGTCTGGCTCAGAAACAGCCTGCAGGCAGCCCGTATAAAGACAGAGCTCTGAGCAAGGTGGACATTTTAGCTTGTCATTTCCCCCCACCACCCCCAGTGCCTTGTTGTCCTGATGCCTTGGGAGAGTAAGAATAGGATGTTATCCTAGAGTTGGAAGGGACATTGGAGGTCTTCAAGTCCAGCCCCCTGCTTAGGCAGGAAACCCTACACCACTTCAGACAAATGGTTATCCAACATCTTCTTAAAAACTTCCAGTGTTGGAGCATTCACAATTTCCAGAGGGAAGCTCTTCCGCTGATTAATTGTTCTGTCAGGAAATTTCTCCTTAGTTCTAAGTTGCTTCTCTCCTTGATGAGTTTCCACCCATTGCTTCTTGTTCTGCCCTCAGATGCTTTGGAGAATAATTTGACTCCTTCTTTGTGGCAACCCTTGAGATATTGGAACACTGCTGTCATGTCTCCCATAGTCCTTCTTTTCATTAAACTAGACATACTCAGTTCCTGCAACCGTTCTTCAAATGTTTTAGCCTCCAGTTCCCTAATCCTCTTTGTTGCTCTTCTCTGCACTTTTTCCAGAGTCTCAACATCTTTTTTACATCATGGCGACCAAAACTGAATGCAGTATTCCAAGTGTGGCCTTACCAAGGCCTTATAAAGTGGTATTAACACTTCACACGATCTTGATTCTATCCCTCTGTTGATGCAGCCCAGAACTGTGTTGGCTTTTTTGGCAGCTGCTGCACACGGCTGACTCATATCTAAATGGTTGTCCACTAGGACTCCAAGATCCCCCTCACAGTTACTACTCACAGTTACTACTATTAAGCCAGGTACCTGTGCATGACCAACTTTGCACAACATGCCAACTTAGGCTAAAATGAAGCTGGGGCAGCTGAAGGTTTCGTGCAGTCCCTCCACTGTTCTGTCCGGTGACTTTGTTCAAGCCAGGCCCTCAACAGTTCAGCATAATAAGGTGGCTTGCTTCTGGGTCGAGTGAACGCGGGAATCAATTTGTTGAACCTGGGTTTCAAATCCGGGTGTATGGATCCGCCTGATGGACCTTCCTTCTCTTCCTTCCTCTCCTCCAGGAGGCCAAGTAGTGAATTTGATGAACCAGCGCTTGCAGACGGGATTCACGGAAAACGAAGTCCTGCAGATATTTTGCGACACTTGCGAAGCGGTGGCCAGGTTGCACCAGTTCAAATCCCCGATCGTCCACAGGGACCTGAAGGTAGCAATTGTGGGTCTTGTACAAAGGCCTGGGGCAGTTGGGTGTGTCCTAAGGGGAAAGGCACGATATCTGTTCCTGCCTTTCGACCTGGATGAGCTTTAAGGATCTCTTCCAGAGAGCAAGAGGATTACACAAGGGATGGCAGGAGTGGTAGATTATGCTACTTTTTAAAGCAGGGGCCTCCAACCTTGACATCTTGAAGCCTGGAGGACTTCAACTCCCAGAATGCCCCAGCCAGCTGGCTGGGGCATTCTGGGAGTTGAAGTCCTCCAGGCTTCAAGTTGCCAATGTTGGAGACCCCTGCTTTAAAGCATTTAGTCATACAGACATAAAGAGCTGAAGAAGTTCCTTGGATGAGAAGCGAAACATTTTCAAAGAAAACCAAGAAATTCTAGTTGCCTCTTAAAAAAAGCACTTTTGGGATAATCATGACCCGGACGACTGAGAATATGAATTTGTAGATTGGTTGCAAAGCTACTTTTTCACCCCAGTGACTCTCTGCTTCCCTTCCAGGGAGTAAAAAACGCTGAAATACATCAGTAAAACTAGAGAGGTCAGATCTCTTGCCTTTCCTTATTACATTTATGTAGCTGCCCATCTGGTATAGAACACTGAGTAATATTCCATAAGAATGACTCTTGGCAGTTAAAAGAGGACAGAAACAGAATAAAAGGGCCACCAATAATTACAAGGATAGCTCTGAGCCAACAACATCTACCTGTTTGAGCTCAGGTAGGAAACCCCTGGAGTATCTCAGGAACTGGTTTGGCTTGAAAAGCTTGTCCCGTGGAAATATCTGGTTATGGGCAGCATGCGCTCCAGAAGTTATCCATTATCCAAAAAATAAAACCCCACTGCCCACCTGTTTGCCCTGAGCTTATCACAGTTACCTGCCTGTTTTTTTCCAGGTGGAGAACGTCCTGTTACACGATCGTGGCCATTATGTCCTCTGTGACTTTGGGAGCGCTACCAATAAATCTCAGAATCCTCAATTGGAAGGTGTGAACGTAGTGGAGGAAGAAATTAAGAAGTGAGTCTACCTGTTTTCAAGGTGTTTTTGTGTGTGTGTGTAAAAAAAGACTTTTTGTACCTAAAACATTGCACATCTAACAGATTCAAAATAATGCCACCATTTCCCTTGGGTTTTTCACGGCTGCGTTGATCCACCCACATCCATACGAATCCCAAATCCCCAGTTGTGTAAGCTATGAGTACCAAAGGTTTAAGATTTTAAGTAACCCTTCATCAGGAGAAAAAAGAGCTGAGGATTAAGCAGCAAGATACAGAAATTAAGGGCCAATGGTGACATCAGGCATTCCAGAAAAAGCAAATATTTCTACCTTTTGAGGAACTTTGAAAAAAACGACAGCAAATTGAGAATATTTGAATGCTTTGAAAATTAGACGAGAAACTAATCAAGGAGAGATCCAAGTAAGGAGAACTTTCCTGACAGTGAGAACAATTAATCATTGGAACAGCTTCCCTTCGAAAGTTGTGGGTGCTCACTGGAAGTTTTTTAGAAGAGGTTTGATAACCTTTTATTCAGAACAATATAGGGTCTCCTGTTTGGGGGTTGAACTATAAGATCTCCATGGTCCCTTCTGTTATTCTAGGCTAGGAACTGCCGAGTTATCTGATGGAACATTTGAAAGATTATTTGATGGCAGAAGTTTAAAATGAATAATTATTCCCACACTGAATAAGAGATCCTGAGAATGATCCTTCGGGTGGTTGCTCTTTATTGCTGGTGGAATTTCTAGCATGCATATAAAATGAATATGAAATTGGAATAAAGATATTGACAGTCCTAGAATTTTAATAATTGTGCTTATGTTGGAGGCCATTATTATATCTTTCAGGTTCAAATAATTCCAAACAGTTTGCTTTTTATTTTGGCACCAGTAATTGCATAAACATGACATTTTATCTTAAGACTAGGAGGGAATAGGAATCTAACTATGATGGGTTGTTTTGACTATCCAAAATGCAGTAGTCCCCTTTTCTGGCGGGATAAAAGGTCTCCTTGAAACCGTTTACTTTTAAACCTGCTGAGCCATGTCAAATATTAACTTGTTAGGTTGTTCAAGGAACAGAAAATCCTGATTGTCTTTACGGGAGGGAGAACTCCATGAGGCTGCTCATGAGTGTTGTAGCTTACTCTTTGATTGCAAAAACACAAATTTGGGCTTTGTTGTAGGTATACCACCCTCTCGTACAGAGCTCCAGAGATGGTCAACCTCTACAGTGGCAAACTGATCACCACAAAAGCGGATATATGGGTATGTTGCCTTGGGATGGTGGGCCAAGGGAGTCCAGGAGTTGCATTCCACCTTCCAAATTCTCTTCCTTTTCTGGTGTAGATAAGCACGTGTCATTTTGGGATCACAAAATCAGGCAAGACCGTTATGGTCAGGCTATATATATATGATGATATAATGAGGCATATTTAGTGGTGTGCTTTATTGAAGTGTTTTATGGAGAGAGTTGGTGTTAATATTTTATAGCATGTCATTCTTCACTGCAGACTGTCTTTATATCATTCAGGCCTGAATGTTGCTCAGAATCTCTGATAATATTGTGAAGGTGGTGGTGGTTATTTTTTTTTTATTTTTTTTTTAAATTTGATTTATATGCCGCCCTTCTCTGGAGACTCAGGGCGGCTTACAATGCGTTAAGCAATAGCCTTCATACTTTTGTATATTTATACAAAGTCAGCTTATTGCCCCCACAAACTGGGTCCTCAATTTACCCACCTTAGAAAGGATGGAAGGCTGAGTCGACCTTGAGCCTGGCTAGGATTGAACTCACAGAAATTATGGGCAGCTGGTGTTAATTGCTGCCTTTAGTAGGAGGCATTAGCCCCCTACGCTACACAGGCTCGGTTAGTCGCGAAGTCATGTCCAACCCATCGTGACCCCATGGACCATGTTCCTCCAGGCCTTCCTGTCCCCTACCATCCTCCAGAGTCCATTTAAGCTCACGCCGACTGCTTCAGGGACTCCATCCAGCCACCTCGTTCTCTGTCATCCCCTTCTTCTTCTTTTGCCCTCAGTCTTTCCCAGCATGAGGCTCTTCTCCAGCGAGTCCTTCCTTCTTATTAGGTGGCCAAAATATTTGAGTTTCCTCTTCAGGACCTGGCCTTCTAAAGAGCAGTCAGGGTTGATCTCCTCTAGGACTGACCGGTTGGATCGCCTTGCAGTCCAAGGGATTCGCAGGAGTCTTCTCCAGCACCAGAGTTTAAAGGCTTCCATTCTTTGGTGCTCAGCCTTTCTCATGGTCCAAAGTTCACAGCCATACACAGCCATTGTGGAGGTAGAAATAAAAATTGAACAAAACGGAGAAGGCCTTGGAAGGGAACAAAGCACGGGAAGCGACATCACACGCCTCACCACTTCATTATGCAAATGATGCATATTATGCATACTGACTGACATGCGTATTACATACTTCACATTCTAGTTGTGATGATATCATGACACACATATCAAGCTTTGGGGCAATTGACTCAAACCAGAAGTAAATCCTTTTCCCAAGTTTGCACTGTCTTCTTTAGCAAGATTGATTAATGTGACCCTGTTACAAGAATTTCAGCAACTAAACTCTTAAAGCCCACTTAAAACCAACTCCTCTTCTAGGTATTAGGCTTGGTGATTTACTTCTTACAGTTTTTCTGTGAACAAGTAAGGGAGAGGTTATAAAATAAGGAGTGGAGGGCAAATGGCAAGGAAGCCCAGGGCAGGAAGTTGCCCTGTTGTTGTTTTTTTGCAGGTTGCTCCTTCCCAGTCTCATTTTCCAGGAGAAGCAAGGAGATTAATTATAAGGGACTAATTAATCTGGGTTTGGATGAGCTGTTAGATGAGCCGGCAAGTGTCAATGTGCAGAAGTATCTGTTTAATTCTTATCAGCTTGTGAATTGACCCATAAGTCTCATGGCATCATTCTGCTGCTAGATGCCTGTGGACTAAAGCCCTTTGAGAGGATGGCTTGTAAATTACATTAAATAGGGATGGCTGCTCGGAGGCTACTCGCATGACCTGCCAAGCCAAGCTTAATGTTTACTGCGTTCGAGATCACACCCAGTGAACCATATGACATACTGAGCCACCCTACTAGTTGTATTTTAAACTCTCACTTTGTTGTTTGCATGTACACGGAGAGCTTATGCACTGGAGACAGATTCCTTGTGTGTCCAACCACACTTGGCCAGTAAAGAATTCATTTTCTGAAGAAGTTCTTGAACGAGAAGCAAGATGTATTCAAAGAAAAAACCAGTTGTCTTTTGGAAAAATCAAAACAAGGCAAAATCTTTAAAGAAATGAGGTTTTCCCACTTTCTTTGAACTTCTCTTTCTGATCTTTGCCATCTACTTTTTGTGTTCTTCATTTTCCACATCTAGAGTGTTGCCTTAGGCTTGTTTCTCTGGGTTTCATTTTTTTTTGGAATGAAAACCAAGTTCCAAGGTTTGTTGTTTGTCTTTGACTTCCAAGAGTCTATATGCAAGGAATAGAAGACTTGTCCCTCTTCTCTTGCATGTCGATTAAGTTTCACGTGGAAAAGCAGGCTCTTGTGTCACAGTCTTTGTATTTGAATGATGGATGGATATTCTCCTTGTTGATGATGGATGGATGTTCTCCTTGTTATTGTCACTCGATGCAGATGCTTCACAGGGCTACTTACATTCTCCCCGGCTAGGTGGCTGATGACCTCTTTCCTATAGGGCAGGGGTCTCCAACCTTGGCAACTTTAAGACTTGTGGACTTCAACTCCTTGGCTGAGGAATTCTGGGAGTTGAAGTCCACAAATCTTAAAGTTGCCAAGGTTGGAGACTAATGCTATAGGGCATTTTGTGATTCAGAAATGGCAGGTATTTGGCCTTCAGGTAGAACACCAAAGTTACGTGTCATAACTTGGGCTACTCAGTTCCTTAATTCACCTTTCAGGGATGACGAAGAGCCTTCTAGGCTGAAACCTGGAAGAATAACGACTTGCAGAGCCCTGTCATTCCTCTATTCAGAGGAAAATGCTTTTTTCCGGGTGGCCGGTATAGAGTGGCCACATCCATGAGGCAGATCACAATACTGCAAAACTAGTGAAAGATGGGTAGCTCTTGTGTAGTGGTGTGGGGATGAGCAACGGCTGCTTCTGTGAAGCTCTGAAGATTGGCTAATCTCCTCCTTTCAGGCCCTCGGATGTTTGCTCTACAAACTCTGCTTCTTCACTCTGCCCTTTGGGGAGAGCCAAGTGGCAATTTGCGATGGCAACTTCACCATTCCTGACAACTCACGCTACACCCAAGACATGCACTGCCTAATAAGTGAGTATCCCGCTTGGAAGGGGAGCCTGTTCTGTGGCTTTTGGGTTTACAAGACGTCCGTTGAAACAGCCCTTGAAACATAGCTTGCTCTTGATTTATTTCAAGAAGCCCTTCTTTTATGAGGCTGGTTTATTTTAAGTCTTGGTTTATTTCACAGTGGATGCTTCTGCTTTCTCTGCCCTGATGCTACCATCTCTAACTAACCCACCTTGTCTTTCTTAGGGTACATGCTGGAACCTGATCCAGACAAGAGGCCTGACATCTACCAGGTCTCTTACTTTGCATTCAAGCTGGCTAAGAGGGAATGTCCTGTCCCCAATGCACAGGTGAGTGACGCCTCTCTCGCTGTAGGGCTGCCTGCCTTTCCCCCAACAATCACAGAACGATGAAGGCAGAGGATGGTTTGCCGAGTGTTTGCCGCAGCCCGTAAAGACAACGGCACTCCCTTGTCATTCAAAGCCCCTTGCTCTGACCTTATGAAAAGGCCCATCCTATCATAGAACGTAGAATCCTATGGGATGGAAAGGACCTTGGAGGCCTTCCAGTCCAGCCTGCTGTTAAGACAGGAGATCTTCTATCATCCTCCTGGTCAAATAGGTGTTTTGAGAGGAGCAGGAAGCACGAGGACATTTAGCGGAAGCTTTCCATGCCACAAACTGATTTGTTTTTTTTCTTCTTCTGCTTGGAATATTTTGCTGGGTGTGTTGGTTGAAGCAGAAGTAGGACGCATACTCCGGTTGGGTTTGAGCATAAGATGCTATGAAGTTTATTGCAGGATTTTATCAATTGCATGCATAAATCAATCAATCAATCTCCCCCACCTTAACTCACTCTTGCTTGCTTAAATTCCATACCTTTTTATTACTTCCCCCTTCAAGATTTTTTTTTTTAATTGATTTATATGCTGCCCTTTTCCGGAGACTCAGGGCGGCTGACAATGCGTTAAGCAATAGCCTTCATACTTTTGTATATTTTTATACAAAGTCAGCTTATTGCCCCCCACAAACTGGGTCCTCAATTTACCTAACTTAGAAAGGATGGAAGGCTGAGTAAACCTTGAGCCTGGTGAGATGCTGCAACTTACAGCAATTGCAGACAGCTGGTGTTAATCACAATGCTTTTAGTCTGCTGAGTTATCCAGGCCTAGTGGTTAAGGCAGAGGTCTTCAAACTTGGCAGCTTTAAGACTTGCGGATTTCAACTCTCAGAAGTCTCCAGCCAGCATAGCTGGCTGGAGACTTCTGGAAGTTGAAGTCCGCAAGTCTTAAAGCTGCCAAGTTTGGGGGCCCCTGGTTTAAGACATCAGGCTAGAAATCAGGAGACTGTGAGTTCTAATCCTGCCTTAGGCATGAAAGCCAGCTGGATGACCTCTATCCAGTCCATCTCTCAGCCCAGCCCACCTCACAGGGTTGATGTGGGAAAAACAGAGAGAAGGCAGCAGCTGTGTTTGCCACCTTATTTGTAAAATAATAAAGGTATCTATCTACCATCTATCACCTCTCTAAAATTGTTCATGGATCTTGTTCTTGGTAGCTTGGTGCCACGAAGGCTCATAGCTCAACTTTTAACATCCCTTTTAACTTTTTTGCTTTACTATTAACTTTTTAACTTAACTTTTAACATCACTTTTGTGGTGTGAAGGAGTGCCATTAACCCGTGGCATGGCTTGCCTTCAGGAGTTGGGGGGCTACATTGCTGGAGGTTTTTAAGAAGAGCCTGGACAGCCCTTTGTCTGAAGTAACAGAATAACAGAGTTGGAGGTCTTCGAGTCCAATACCGCCCGCCCCCCCCTCCCCCAGATCCTGGGGTCATTTCAGGCTGTCTAGTGTCTTCTTAAACGCCTCCACTGTTGGGAGAATCCACAACTTCTGGAGGCAACTTCTATTCCCCCGGTTAATTGTTCTCACTGTCAGGAAATTTCTCCTTAGTTCTAGGTTGCTTCTCTCCTCGATTCGTTTAATGGTGATCTCCAAGATCCCTTCCAACTTTGTTATTCTGTTCTGTTCTGTTCAGCGTTAATGAGCACAGGATTTTTTAAATTTTTTTTTAAATTTTCAGAATTCTCCAATTCCTGCCAAACTTCCAGAACCCGTGAAAGCTAGCGAAGCTGCTGCTAAGAAAACCCAGCCCAAAGCCAGGTGAGCTCACCTTGGGTCTGTCTTGATGGTCGTGGCCAAATCGGCCTAATGGACACTAGGGTGTTAATGGAAGACCAAGTGTTCATATGAGGGCTTGAGGGAGCAAGGACTGGATTTTGCTGAAGAGGAGGATGTGCAAAAATAAGGTCCCATTATTCCCAAAAGGAAAGAATAGAGACAGCTCGGGATTTCACTTCAGACTTCCCTTTCCTTCAGTGAAAAGCATCTCCAGAATTCCCATTTTGCCATTTCTGCATAGTAGAACCTTGTCTAATTAACAACTGAGTCAATAATAAAAAATATATGCCTTTCAATAAAATTTATAAGGCGGAAATTATGTTAACTAGCCTCCTGTTTTTTTGCACCCTAGACTAACACAACTGTTCTCCAATAATATATCCTGGTTTGAAATTGTTGTTTTTTTTAAAAAAAGGAAAAGATATTGTATAGACTTGAAAGGAAGAGAGAATACTGTTGTACTGTTCTGCCCCAGCTACGGACCCCAAAGAACACAGCACACACGAAGTCTGTACAAAACTTAAATTTACTAAAATAACTCAGTCTTTTCCAAACAAAGGCTGTTAATAAACTTTCCACAAGAAACTAAAGATAAAGTAATCACAATCTTATGAAGGTTGGCAGAAAGACCAGAAGCAATGTACAGAGAATCCAGACGCGAAGGAGAATGAACTAAAGTTGTTCTCTACAACTTGCTTCAGTTGGTGTTCCTCCTTAAATAGAGTAAGGGAGTGGCCAATTAGCCCCAAGCCTTACTCTCGAGGAGACCTCCTCCTGAGGAGCCACTCCTGCCTTTTGGCAGCTCTGCGCGCCCGTGCATCGAGAAGCGGCTCCTCCTCTTCTTCCTCTTCACTTATGGAAGCTTCTGGAGGTTCTGAAGGCTCTGGCTGAATCACCGTCTCTGGCACCACATCTTCTCCAGCCTCCTCATTGCCTGACCCAAATGCCAGCTGCACAGGCTGCTGGCGCAGCACCACACCAGCCTCCTCGCTGTCAGAATCAGCTGCAATCCACACAGGCCACTGACGGGCCACAACATGTACCGTATGCCACCCTGAGCCACGTTTTGTGAGATGGGCAGTCCTATAAATAGGAGAAATAAAATAAATACCACAATGAGAAGCAGGTCAAAGCAGCAAACTTAGGTCTAGATAACCTGAAATAACAAAAAAATAATGTTTCTCTCTCTTAAAACTAAATAAAGAACACAGAATTTCAGGGCCGATGTTAAGGATCAAAATTGGGGTTTGGCGTTCGCCTATTTCTAGATCAGGGGTGTCAAACTCAAGGCTGGGGGGCCAGATCCAGCCTGCAGGAGTTTGACACTCCTGTTCTAGATGACCCAAACTCTCCTTTGTCTGCTCATGTTTTTTCTTGAACTGCCACCTTTGTCCTTTTCGGAGACGAATCATTTCTCCTGTTCCATCTTCTCCCTCCTGTGAAACTTCTCCCACTTACCTGGAAGGTCTCCTTATTGCAGGACAGCTTCTCCCCTTCGAGTCCCTGCTTGGTCTTCCTTTTGGGAGAGTTGGATGTTTGTTTCTGGGAGGTTTAGCTTGTTTCCGTGTCCGCTGAAAGCTGCTCTTTGTGATGTATTCATGGAACTGGAAGGGAACCAAAGCAATTTAGAGCAATCTGGCCAAATCTGGACAAAAGTCCTTTTTATAGACGCATCCACAACAATTGCACTCAACTCCGGCAGCTGTTTCCAAGTCAACTCGGGGTGATTTTGCCTTCCCTTCCCTGCATGTAAAAGTTGAAATCCACAAGTCTTAAAATTGCCAAGGTTGGAGACCCTTGTAGGACCACGGATTTTCTAAACACTTGGGCCCACGAAAAGCAACCGACCACAATGTCCGTCAGAAGCAGCAAGTATTCTAACTTCTTGTTTTGTATGTCTGTGATTGACAGGCTGATGGATCCTATTCCTACCACAGAAACATCCATCACACCACGCCAGAGACCCAAAGCTGGGCAAACGCAACCAAATCCAGGAATTCTGCCCATTCAACCTGCCTTGACTCCCAGGAAGAGGCCTGCGGTCCAGGCCAGCACCCAGCCGCAAGGTGAGAGTCCTCACTTGTTTATCATTTATTTATTATGGAATTTATTTGCTTCCCATCTTTTATCGAATGACTCTGGGCGGCTCACAGCATTAAAAGAACATTAAAATCATCAGGCATAAAATGGCAAATTAGATAAATTAAGATCATGAATGCAAGGTGGCAAAGGAAGAAGCCGAATACAGTGGGTGGGTGGGAATTAGCTTTTATTTATTAATTGATTGATTGATTGATTGGTTCGATTTATATGCCGCCCTTCTCCGGAGACTCAGGGCGGCTTACAATGCATTAAGCAATAGCTTTCAAACTTTTGTATATACCTGCTTAGTAAGGCTTTCGGTCCCCCCTAAGCGGTGTTTTTTTTTTATACAAAGTCAGCTTATTGCCCCCACAATCCGGGTCCTCATTTTACCTCCCTCGGAAGGATGGAAGCCAACCACCTCTGCAGTGAAACCTCCCCCCTCCCCCCGCATTGGCTCTCCAAGCCATCTGACAAAAACCAGATCTTCAGGCTCTTATGGAACCTCAGGAGGGTGGGAGCCAATTTCACCTTAGGGGGAGGTAAGATACAGATTTGGAAGGAACTTTGTAGATCATCTAGTTTAACCCCCTCCCCAAGCTGGAGACCCTACACCATTTCTGACAGATGGCAGTCCAGTCTCTTCTTGAAAGTCTTCAGTGATGAAGCTCCCTCAACTTCCGAAGGCAACTTCTCTTCCATGGGTTGATTGTTCTCGCTGTCAGAAAATTCCTCCTTATTTCAAGGTTGAATCTCTCCTTGATCAGTTTCCATCCATTCTTCCTTGTCTGGCCTTCGAGGGCTTTGGAAAATAGCTTGACCCCCTTCCTCCACTCTGTGGCAGCCCCTCAAATATTGGAAGACGGCTCTCCTGTCTCCCCTGGTCCTTCTCTTCACTAGACTTAGCCATGCCCAGTTCCTGCAACTGTTCATAGTGTGTTTAAGCCTCCAGTCCCTTAATCATCCTGGTTGCTCTTCTCTGCACTCTTTCTAGAGTCTCAACATCTGTTTTTGTAGTGTGGTGACCAAAACTGGATGCAGGATTCTAGGTGTGGTCTTACTAAGGCTTTATAGAGTGGTATTAGGACCTCCCTTGATCTTGATTGTATCGCTCTGTTAATGAAAATTTAGGATTGCAATGATGCAATTAGCGCATCTAATGAGGGTCCAGCCATGTGCCCAGAGGAGGGGGAAGGACAAACCGTGTAAGGCAGGTTGCACAATTGCAGTGCAAACCCTTCCCCCTTGGTACGTGCATCACGAGGGCAGCGGTGGTGGCATTGTGCCATTTGCTTCCTCTTGGCAAAAGCTTCTGCAGGTGGGCCCACCTGGGTTCTCCTGCCAGAATGTCTGGTTGAGAAGTCATCCAGGTGGACAGAGTGGTGGCCTAGAGGTGGAGCTCTCGTCTCAAAACCAGGAGGCTGTGAGTTCGATTCTAGGTAGAGGCAGATATTCCTCTCTCTCGGCACAATGAACAAAACTCCGCATTGGCGACAGGAAGCACATCCGGCCAATAAACACTCTGCTCCATTCAGTTGCCCAGACTCCACCCCGCAAAGGATTATGGGGTCGTTAAAAAGAAGATGAAGTCATCCTCTGAGTCCTGAAGGGTTCCCAGGTGAGGGGGGTGGGTGAGAGTGGTCCTGGCCTCACTCATTTACATTCCTTCCCTTCTTAGCGTGGTTTTTTTTACAGTTGCTCCCAGACATGATAGGTGAGCCTCACCTGTGCTGCATTTAACCTTCTGCCTGTCCTGCTCTCTGCTCGTAGCTCCAGCTCCACTGGCAGCCAGCCAGCCTCCCCTTCCTGCAGCGATTCCTCAGCCAAATTCTCTGCCTCAACCGACTCAGCCCAAGCCCGCTGGCGCTGCCCAGCCGGTGGCTGCCGCGGCCACCGCACAAGCCCAGCTCCCTTCAGCCCAGGCCACGCCGCAGCATCAGCTCTTCCTCAAGCAGCAGCCGCCGCCGGCAGCCACGGCTCTCTTTTATCAGCAGCCCCCGCAGATGCCACCTCTGCAGGTTCAACAGGTAAGGCTGGCAACTTCCAGCTTTTTTTTCCTGGCTTCTCTCAGTCTCCCTTTGGTGTGAGAGTTGAGGTGGCAAAAGCAGAGCTGGTGGGCCGGTTTTCAGAATCAAATTCTGCTTGGGACAGTCTGCCTCATTTAGCAACCCATCGCAGTTACAACAGAAAACGTTACTCGTTGATAATAATAATAATAATAATAATAATAATAATAATAATAATAATAATAATAATAATAATAATAATATGATGGTCAGAGGCTTTTGTTTTCTTTTAAAAGCATTTTTGTTTTGCTTTTAAAAGAAAAAAAAAGCCTCTGATGATCACGCGGCTCAGCTGGGATCATTAGAGCCTTTTAAAAGCATTTTTTTCCCTTACAAACTCTTCAGCGGAAGAGGTTGTAGAAAAAATGCTTTTAAAAGCCTCTGACGATCCCAGCTGAGTTGCCTGATCGTCAGAGGCTTTTTTTTTTTTTTTACTTTTAAAAGCATTTTTTTGGCCAAAGAAAAAATGCTTTTAAAAGATTAAAAAAAAAGCCTCTGATGAGCGTGCGGCTCAGCTGGGCGAGGGGATTTTTGCTACCAGTTCTCCGAACCACCTGCCGTCATCGCTGCCGGATCGGGTGATCTGGTCTGAACCGGGAGCATTTCACCCCTGGGGAGAACCTGTCGTGGCGCTCAGCTTTACATCTTCCAGAAAATGGCAGGCAGTGACGAAGGCTTTGCTTTTCGCTCCTAGGCCCACAAGATGCCACAGGCTGCCCTGGCATCCGGAAAGCCTCAATTCCCAGTGGTGCAGCAGGGAGCAGTGGTCGCCACACAGCAGCCGCAGCAGCCGCCACCACCACAGCTGTTGGCTCAGCAAGCCACCATCCAAGCCAAGATTGTTGCCGGGCAGCAGAAGCCCCCCGCACAGCTCTTACAGCAACCGCAGGTGCCACCTTCAGTGGTACCAACGGCGCCCAGCCAGGAACACCCGGTAAGGAACACCCGGTAAAGACCTATCCCGCCATAGGTTCGGGCGCCCCCCCGCCATGTTCTGCACCATGCACTGCGTGAGACCAAGCCGATGGGCTAAGTAACGCTCAGGGTCTACGCCATAAAGAATAAAGGCAAATTTCAGAACTCTAGCCCAGTTTGTCTTGTTGTCTGAGTGCAGCCACCAGATCTTTGACTGGGCGTTGTCTGAGGGTAGCCAGCAACTTTTTAGTAGATACAGATATGGATTAACAGAGTTGGAAGGGACCTTGTGGGTCATCTAGTCCAACCCCCTCCACCCATTTCTGACAAATGGCAGTTCTTGAAAGCCTCCATTGATGAAGCTCCCACAACTTCTGAAGGCAACTTCTGTTCCATCCATTGATGGTTCTCCCTGTCAGAAAATTCCTCCTTATTTCCAGGTTGAATCTCTCCTTGTTCAGTTTCCGTCCATTATTCCTTGTCTGGCCTTCGGGGGCTTTGGAAAATAGCTTGACCCCCTTCCTCCTCTCTGTGGCGGCCCCTCAAATATTGGAAGATGCTCTCATGTCTGCCCTGGTCCTTCTCTTCACTAGACTAGCCAGGTCCAGTTCCTCAACCGTTCATCGTATCTTTTAGTCCCCTAATCCTCCTGCTTGCTCTTCTCTATACTCTTTCTAGAGTCTCAACATCTGTTTTATAGTGTGGTGATCAAAACTGGCCAAAATTATTAGCTTGAACCAGAAATAGATTCTGCTGATGAAGGGGCTCTCGGCCAACCTTCTCTAAGGGCCAACCGGTTCTGTTTTGGAAGTTGCAATGTGAACCGATCTGGGATGGAAAGCTACTCCAGCTAGTAAACCTGTGAAACCGTTGCGCAGAAGGCACTAATAAATGTGCTTTTGGTAGCGCTGTGTTCAACGTGTAACAGCTGTGACTCGTGTTTGTAGAAGGTAGAGGGAGTGGCCTTGAAGGGCACTGGGAAGGTAGTCCTTGACTTATAACTGTTCATTTAGCACAGTGTTTCTCAACCTTGGTAGCTTGAAGATGGGTGGACTTCAACTCCCAGAATCCCCCAGCCAGCAGCGCTGGCTGGGGGATTCTGGGAGTTGAAGTCCACCCATCTTCAAGCTTCCAAGGTTGAGAAACACTGATTTAGCAACTGTTGGAACTTACAACAGCAGGAAAGAAGTGATTTGCAGCCAGTACTTCCACTAACCATGTCACATGATCAAAATTTGGGCACTTGGTAATTAGCATGTATTTATGACGGTTGTCCCGGGGTCACGGGATTGCCTTCCGACAAGCAAAGTCAACGGGGAAGCCAGATTTGCTTCTTGTTAACAACTGCAAGTGATTTGCTTAACAACTATAGGAAAAAAAAATAATACTGGATGTGACTTGCTTAACAACTGCCTTGCTTAACAATGGAAACTCTGGTCTTAATTGTTGTTGTTGTAAGTCAAGGACTACTTGTATAATGATTAGAGAAGCATGGCTTAAGCCTGCTCCAAGAAAATATCTTGGGAAAACAATTCAGGCCATCCCCTCCCTAGTTCCCATGGAGGAGGGAGGAGGAAGCACATGGGGACTTACAAAATTCTACTACTAGAGGTTTTACTTCTGCTACTAGAGGTTTTACTCCAAAAAGGTGATCCTGATCACTTTTGTTCTACTTTATAGAGCTGGCATTTTTTAAGAGAGATTGTCTGCAGGAACCATGCAGCTCTCCATTGGGTGGAGGGGATTCTAGTCAATTGACGAGTGGAAATGATAGTACTTTTTCTTTCTTTCTTTGATGTCATCTGTGGGAAGACATGTGAGCGTAGAGTTTGGGGTAGATTTACTACTGGCCGAAACAGCAGAGTGCCTCTTTAGGGCTTTGTAGGGATTTCCACATCTGGAATACAGACTCCCATCAGTGCCAGATGCTACCGTTGAGTGTGAATCGTTGGAGAACCAGACTCAAATTGCCCCACAACCACAAAGTTCAGTAGATGAGATCTCATTTTGATGGGCAACCTGAAGCAAAGGCGGATAAAGATTTATCAAGATAAAATATTACAGTTCTGTTATAACTGCAGCCAAATCATTCATGGATCTCTTTCATAATTGGCACAAAGTGCCGACCTCATAACATTAATACTCTTAAATACTTTATTATTATTTGACCAATCACTGGCCGATCCACTGACCCTGCTTTGTGTTGGGAAGCGGAGTGGACAAAGCCTCTGCTGCATAAGGCAGCCTCTCTTCTCTGGCTTGGCTTCCTTTCAGCCTTGTGGGCCAAGACAGATGGGAGCAGCTCTACTATTTGCTTTGGCCTCCATTCCTGGGCTGGAGACACAAGGGAGGGAGAAGGCCTCCATTGAGCAGAGCCGGCAGGGGCTGGGATGGCTATGTGGGCAGGATTGTTTGCAAAATTCCAAATTACCCAACAAGAATTTGGAAGGAGTTGATTCCATATTTGGAATCGAGATCTGAAGTTAGCTCCATTTCAGTGAAGAGCTTTCAGGGGCCTCCTTGGGCTTTACTCTGCATTGCATAGTTGTATAAATGTTCGTTTTGTTGGCAGTGCTTTACCGTGCTTCCCCGAAAATAAGACCCTGTCTTATATTTTTTGGAACCCTGAAATAAGCGCTTGGCCTTATTTTTGGGGAGGTCTTATTATTATTTTTTATTATTTTTTAAAATGAGATTTATATGCCGCCCTTCTCCGGAGATTCAGGGTGGCTTACAATGTGTTAAGCAATAGCCTTCATACTTTTGTATATTTTATACAAAGTCAGTTTATTGCCCCCACAAACTGGGTCCTCAATTTACCTACCTTAGAAATGATGGAAGGCTGAGTCAACCTTGAGCCTGGTGAGATTCGAACTTGCAATAATTGCAGACAGCTGAATGTTAATAACAGGCTTTTAGTCTGTTGAGCTATCCAGGCTCTTTTTTGGGGGCGTAGGGAGCAAGATGGTGCTCCTCTTGCCATCCTACCTGATTTCCAGCTCTGTGTTTAAATATTTTCAGGAAGGGCTTATTTTCGGGAGGGGGGGTGGCTTATTTTAATGCATACACTCAAAACCCGAATTGGGCTTATTATCAGGGGATGTCTTATTTTCGGGGAAACAGGATAGTTGGAAATAGGACAGGCCTTGGGGAGCAAATGCCAAGGAAGATGGGAAACTGAAGGCCCCTTGACCCTGTAGAACAATGGGATAGATAGGCAGTTGTGTTTGGAGAAGACATCAAGCCATACATTAAACAATAGGCAACTACATAGAATGTGATATGGGCCAACCTCGTATGGTTGGTTTATTCCTCTCTGAGAACCTTGAAGCTTTTATTGTATTTATTCTGGGATGCAAATGGAGCCTGGTGTGTCTCAGGCCAAGGAGAACCTCTTGAAATATGGCTGATCGTCCTTTCAATTGGAATTGGATTTGAAGTCCTTGGTTTTCTGCCCAGATTCCCTTCTTTGCAGATAGCAAGGTCTTGCTTCAGGAGTCCCAAGAGGTTTGCTCTAGGTCTCTCTTTGGGGGTCATGTAGCTCAGAAATGGCCAACTTGAGGTCCCAGCACCACATGGATTGCCTGGGGGGGTCCCTTTCCTGCAATTGGTGTCTCTTCTGACCGGAGTCGGTGAAAAATGGTGGTGGGTTCCCTTGCCTGTCTTTACCCAATGGGCTGTGAGAAGAACCTTGGGAGACAAAAGGAAGAGACTCAACCTAGGCCAGGGGTCTCCAATCTTGGCAACTTTAAGACTTGTGGACTTCAAGTCCCAGAACTCTGGGAGTTGAAGTCCACAAGTCTTAATGTTGCCAACGTTGGAGACCCCTGTCTTAGAGGGACTGAGAGTTCCCCAGGCAACCTGGGAAGGCTCATGGGATTGAGGTGGGTGGGGGGATTATACCCGTAGGGTTAGCTGTGCTGAAGCTCCATAGCTTCTTACTTCCAGAGCCCTCCCACCCCCCATCCTAACAGACCTTCCATTTAATGCTTACAATGTATGCACTTATCAAGTGCTCTTTGCTTAATGAAAGCCAGGGTTTTCCCTGCACCAAGAGAAGCAGCTGCCTCCATATAAAAGGCCTGGAGGCTTGCCAGGAGCCTCCACTCCCATCCCTACAGATGCCGGCAAGTAAATTTCATCCTCCCTGCACCTCCCCCCCCCACCCTTTCTCCCTTATAGACCTACTCTTAATTATATTCCGCTGTAATCGTTCCCATTCGTTTCTTTTTGAAATGCAGCTTTTCTGACTCTTGCCTGCGTTCAAGTGAAAACGGCTCAGAGCTGGAGGTCTTTGCGCGCCGTCTTCCCGTTACTCCGTAAGGCTCTGAGACTGTTGCTGAAGCCATCTGGTTTCTAGAGCTGTCTGGGGGAAAAGCCCCTCCCCGCTTCCCCCTCCCCAAATATTCCTGCTAACGGAAGTAAAACGTGCCTGACTGTAGAGATTTCTTCAGTCATCAGTTTTATTAATTCCATGGGCATCAGGGCAGAAGGGACACAGTGCTCCTATTAACACAATTTGAGAGAGAGAGAGAGAGAAAGAGGGAAGGAGAGAGAAAGAGGGAAGGAGAGAGAGAAAGAGGGAGGGAGGAAGACAGACAGAGAGGAAGAGAGAGGGAAAGAGGAGAGAGAGAAAGGGAGAGAGAAAAAGAGGGAGGGAGAGAGAGAGGGAAAGAGGAGAGAAAGGAAGAGAGAGAAAGATGGAGGAAGAGAGAGAGAAAGAGGAAGAGGGGGAGAGAGAAAGAGGGAGGGAGAGAAGAAGAGAGGGAAAGAGGAAGAGAGGGAGGGGGAGAAAAAGAGAGGGAAGAGAGGGAAAGAGGAGAGCGAGGGAGAGTGAGAGGAAGAGAGAAGGAAAGAGAAAGAGAGATTGGAGAGAGAGAGAGAGAGAGAGAGAGACGTTCAACTCCCAGAATTCCCCAGCCAGCATGTCAAAAGTTGAAAACGATCTTATTTCACAGGCCTTTGGGGATTTGAGTGACAGATCCTGGGCTGCCTCTTCTGTTGGGTTTGAATCATCCCATTTTCATTCTGTTTGCTTTTATGGTTTTTAATTGAATTTTTAGTGGCATTTTTGTGTTTTGTAACGCTGGTTTTTATGAAGTTTTATGGACCGTGAACTGCTTGGAGTCTTGCAATGGTCCAGTATACAAGTGTTTGTAATAAAAGAGCAAATAATTCAGCTGCTTCCTCCATCTCTCTTCCATCTGAATAGCATCATAAGTTACCTGTGAAAGTTTAGCTGAGGCTGGGTGGGAAATGACAAAAGGTTGATACAAAAAGAAATGGAAACCTGGTTCATCAGGTTAGGACTCATGCTGTGGTTAGAAAATAGGCAAGAAAATAGACTTACAACAATCCTAGGATGGTGGAAAACTTCTGGCTTTTCTGTTTTCAAAAAGCCTGAGGGCTTCTTTCCACATTCTTTGAAGGGGTCCCCCATTTGGAAATGTGATGAAATTTGGTTAATCTTATTTAGGTATTATCTTGTTGGTATGTTTTGGCCTCCATCGCCTTCCATATATACAGGGAGGGAAATTCTGAGTGTATACCATGTTTCCCCCAAAATAAGACCCTGTCTTATATTTTTTTGAACCCTGAAATAAGTGCTTGGCCTTATTTTTGGGGAGGTCTTATTATTTTGGGGTGCGTGGAACAAGACGGGGCTCCTCTTGCCGTCTTACCTGATTTCCAGCTCTGTCTCCCTAACCCTAACCAGAGGAAATGGCGGGGACTGGCTGTGCATGCGTTTAAATATTTTCAAGGAGGGCTTATTTTCAGGGGAGGTCTTATTTTCAGAGAAACATGGTAGCTCTCTAAGCCACGGTAGCGCAGTGGTTAGAGTGCAGTACTGCAGGCTACTTCTGGTGACTGCCGGCTGCCTGCAATTTGGCAGTTCAAATCTCATTGGCTCAAGGTTGACTCAGCCTTCCATCCTTCTGAGGTGGGTAAAATGAGGACCCAGATTGTTGGGGGCAATGTGTTGACTCTGTAAACCGCTTAGAGAGGGCTGTGAAGCACTGTGAAGTAGTATATAGATCTTAAGTGCTATTGTTATTGCTTAGCATGTGTGCGGTGCCTCTACACACTCAGAACAATAGATTGACATTTTACCTGCAGGAGATTGTGTAATAACCAAATCATGCACATGGTAATAATCTGATGCTCTGTGATTGGAATCCTGCTTGGTTGCATTTTCATTTCTGTTAAATTGTTTGATGTGTTGTTCATAAAGAATTTTCTACTACAGAAGCTTCTGAATAGCTGCCATCTCCCTTCCTTCCTTCCCTTCCCTTCCCTTCCCTTCCCTTCCCTTCCCTTCCCTTCCCTTCCCTTCCCTTCCCTTCCCTTCCCTTCCCTCCCTTCCCTTCCCTTCCTCTCTCTCTCTCTCTCTCTCTCTCTTCTTTTTTCTTATCCTTGATTCCCTGTTTTGTTTTCCTAAAAGCAAGCACCTCCAAGACAACAAAAGATGTCAACCACTCCTCCATCAGCTATCCAGGGACAGAAGGTGGGGTCTCTCACACCACCATCGTCCCCCAAGACTCAGCGAGGTGGACACCGGAGGATTCTAAGTGATGTGACCCACAGCACCGTCTTCGGGGTCCCAGCCAGTAAATCAACACAACTGCTACAGGCAGCAGCTGCGGAGGCCCAGCTCAATAAATCCAAGTAAGTCTGGGGCTATCACCTGTTCCTCTTGGGGAGCACATGTGAGTTGGAGGACACTAAAGTTATTATTATTATTATTTATTTTTAAAATATACATCCATATTGTATGTGGACAGTGTTGATTCTGGGCATCATTCATATTAATCCAAATTACAATAACAATATTAGTAATCTTTATCACATTTATCAAACAGGTGATCCTCATAATGTTATTCAAACAGCAGGAAAAAAAATGCCTAACATCTATAAACCTCTAATCTTTCTATCTATTATTTTTGTTTATTCTATTAAAATATACATTCTAATATTTTCTCTTATCTAATTTTATTTCTGCCTCTCATCCGCTTGCAACAAGCTCCCTTAATGTTTAAAAGGCAATTCTTTCTATCCGTCCTCTCTTCTCCTCTTTAGTGTTACAATTTTTATCCATGGGAAGTTTAAGGACTTTATAGTAAACCTAAATCCAGGGGAGAACAAAGGAAATAACAGCAGGTAACCCAGTCCAGGTTCTCCAATATTCCATTCTGGAGGAGCCACTTTGCTATACCTTTCCAGCTATCTTCAAGCTGTACCCTTATACCCTTATACCACTGTGGGCAACTTGCATTTATTTTCTACTTTATTTATCAAATTTATTTGCCATTTCATGGTTCGAGTGGCTTAGGGCAGGGGTCTCTAACCTTGGCAACTTTAAGACCTGTGGACTTCAACTCCCAGAATTCCTCAGCCAGCTTTGCTTTGCAGGCTGAGGAATTCTGGGAGTTGAAGTTGGCTCTTAGTGGCTTTAGTCAACAATCAACCATGGAACCAGCCTTCCTAACTCCTGACGTCTTGGGCTGGCTCTCTCTAGGTCTGCCTCGACTACCCCTTCAGGGTCTCCGAGGACATCTCAGCAAAACGTCTACAACCCACCAGACGTCTCTACTTGGAACCCTTTCGACGATGACAACTTCTCCAAGCTGACGGCAGAGGAGCTGCTGAATAAGGATTTTGCAAAACTAAGCGATGGTTAGTTTGGGGTTGGTGCAGAAGCTGGGCCAAAGCTGGCTATTTAAAGGTGGTGGCAAAACAAGGCAGTTTTAGCGGCTCTTGGTTCACCGCAGACAAGCTGATGTTGTTTTTACTGCCCCATTTTTTTGTACCTTGCACTCACCAAAGCAGCCCTCCAGCCTCAGATGGATAAAGAGAAGGAAGGAGAGAGTGGGGTGTCTGTGCTGGACCTGTGCTCCTTTAGTAGCTCCTTCTCTGGCAACTGTCTTCCTTATGGATCCCCTGAAACTTCTTCATCTCCCTCAAGAGGAGGCCCTCATCCTCCCATGGCACATAACAGAGGGGTCAAAGTCGATTTCATTGAGGGCCGCATCAGGGTTGTGTTTGACCTCGGGGGCAGTGGGTTAGGCGTGGCCAGGATGGGCGTGGCCAGCTCGACGTCATTCACGTCGGCGCCTGTGGTGGCCTGAGTGCTCTGCCAGCGAAAAAGGGCCCCCGAGCTCCATTTTCGGCTGTGACAGCCTCATGCAACCCTCAAAGCCAGGGGTGAAATGCTTGCGGTTTGGGCCGGTTTGCACGACCCGGTAGTCAAAATGCTACCAGTTCTTCAGAACTGGTAGTAAGAAAATGCTAAAAAAAAAGTTCTGATAATCACGCAGCGCAGCTGATCGTCACACAGCTGATGTTGGAGCTTTTTTGTTTTCTTTTTACTTTTTAAGCATTTTTTAATGCTTAATGTGCACATGCGTGTGTGAAGCAAGCCGGAAGCAGACTTCAGAGCATTTCAACCCTGCTCAAAGCTCCGTTTTCACTGGCAGAGGCACCACAGGCTGATCCTTTGCTGTTTCTAGGGTGGCCCCACGGGCCAGATCTAAGCACTCCGCAGATCGGAACTGGCCTGCAGGCCTTGAGTTTGATACCCCTGGCATACAACAAGCGATTAGTAGGTGGCAGCAGCTTTGAGCATTGGCTGTCCTTCCATGGCGCTGCCTCTCTCCTTTCCTCCACCTTTCCTTGTTGAAACACTCGTACAGAATTCCTTCGGGTTGTCCTGCTCTCTTCCTCCCTGATCTCCATGAAGTTATATTTCCACCCCCCCCCCCAAGTGGCGAGTCACACATGTAACATTTCATGACTGGCCCCTTTGAATTCCAGGTAAACCTCTTGAGAAACTTGACAGTTCAACGGAGAACCTGATCCCAGGTTTTCAGCCCGCACCTTCCGCAGCGCAGTCAGACGCATTCGGCTCCTCTCCTCTTGCACCCATCTCAGGTAGGTTGTGGGGGACCAAGGAAGGGTGGAGACTCCTCTCCGGTTGATTTGGGTCTGTCAAGCTGAATCTTGTCTCGAGCACAATTAAGATGGCACAGTGGGCCCAGTAGGCCTGTTTTTCACCCTCCCCAGGCTCCAGAGGCTTTCTTGGAGCCTGGGGAGGGTGAAAACAGCCTTCCCCATTCTCCCGGAGGTCCTCCGGAGGCCAAGAACGGCCCGTTTGCCAACTTCCGGTGGGACTGGAAGACCCATTCTTCGCTCTCTCCAGGCTCCAGAGCCTTTCTAGGAGCTTGGGGAGGGCGAAAATGGCCTTCCCCACCTCCCTGGAGGCCCTCCAGAGCCCGGAAATAGCCTGTTGCCTGACTTCCGGTGGGCCCGGAAGGCCTGAAAATCAGCTGAGCTAATGCAACACTCGTGTGCTCACCAATATGGCTGTGCGTGCCATAGGTTCGCCATCACAGAGCTAGACCAAGAAAGTGAAATGTGATGGAATGATCTCCATCGCGAGATGTACTGTCACAAATGAAAGATTGACTGTGGTGTCAACTTTCAAATCCCCAGAGAATTGTGAAATATGGTTGGCCGCACATTCCACAACATGGCTGCCATCTAGTCCTCCCAACGGTGGCTACTAGGGAAACGTTTTGGAAACAAGGGGGGGGGTCCAACCTTGGCAACTTTTAGGAGTTGTGGACTTCAGCTCCCAGAATTCCACAAGTCTTAAAATTGGTCCAAGTTAGATGCCCCTGTTTTAGCCAGCACAGGAGGTAGCAGCTGATTGTTGAGAGTTTGGATGGATGGATTCAACGGCAGTTGAATGTCATTTTGCTTCCATATAACTCAGAACTCTGGATTTTTAAAACTCTAAACTGCTGATTTTCACTGATCATTTTAGGGGTGCCTCTTCTGTATGTCTTCCTAGCTTCCTTCTGAGTCCGGTGCACTTGTTACCATGCTGTCAATCAAAAAGGAAAGGTTATTGTGACCGGGTGGGGTGCTGTCTGTGGGGCATCTTCTGTGCTCTCAGTCTCTTTCAGCTCCTCCTTTGATTTCTTTTGTGCGTGTTGAGATTATACACTTCAACGAAGTTCTTTTGGCAAACGTAGGGAATGTTTCTTTTTGCATGGGTCCTAGCTGCATCTGCCCCCTCGTTCTCCACCTGTGTGATGCAGCTTCCTTCGGCTTTGTATGTCAACCCAGTGCTTTATCTGCGTACCTAGAAAATCTAGGCATCAAAATCTAGACAAACACATAGTGACTCCTGCATTAATCCTGGATGATGCAAAATGTTGAGATGGGAAGCTGCGTCTCATTCTGTTTGTCTCTAATATAGATGGAAATTATAGCTTAAGATATCCAGGGAAAAAGCATATTAGAAAGGCATTGAATAAATCCAGTTTTTCTCTGCTATCTTCTACTTTGCTTGACTCCATTTTCCTTCCTTCCTTCCTTCCTTCCTTCCTTCCTTCCTTCCTTCCTTCCTTCCTTCCTTCCTTCCTTCCTTCCTTCCTTCCTCCCTCCCTCCCTCCCTTCCTCCCTTCCTCCCTTCCTCCCTTCCTTTCCCTTCCTTTCCTTTCCTTTCCTTCCCTTCCCTTCCCTTCCCTTCCCTTCCCTTCCCTTCCCTTCCCTTCCCTTCCCTTCCCTTCCCTCCCTTCCCCTCTTCTCTCCTCTCCTCCTCTCCTCTCCTCTTCTCTCCTTTCCCTTTCCCTTTCCCTTTCCCATTTCCATTTCCATTTCCTTCCCTTTCCCTCCCCTCTCTCCTCCCCTCCCCTCTCCCTTCCCTTCTTCTTTCCTTCTTTCCAGTTGAAAAACCAAAAGACATTCTGGATACAAGCCCTCCACTTCTGGCTGTTACTGACCCTTTCATTCCTCTTCCACTGTCAGATACACCAGGTAACTATGACTTATGTGAACAAGATGATGTAGCAAAATGCCCTTATGCCCATTAAAATGCGATGCCACTCAACAAGGGGGCAGAAGTAAGAGAGCCCGCTTGGTGCCATCGTTTTGGAAAAAGGACTAGATTTTCTGTTTTTAATTTTATCAATTTCGCTATATATCTGTTTGCATGACCTTCAAGCTGTGTTTGACACCGATAAGATTTAGGGTTGTTTAAATAGTATTGTAATATTTTAAAATAGGCTACTATATTATCCATAACATTTTCATTTATTATTTACTTATTTAAAACATTTATATAGTCACCTGGGCAGTTCTATGAACAATTAAAACCATTTCAATGTTAAAACAACATAATACCCTATTAAGCCCTCTCCCACTAGGCTATGCTGGATCTTCACTGCTTTTCGGAAAGCTAGGAGGGCACAGCCCTGCCAGTCATCAAGGGCAAAGCTATTCCGTAGGGCAGAGACTGTCACGAAAAGGCAGGTTTCTTAGATCCTGTATGATGGCAAAATTTAAGGGAAGGGATTACGAGCATCATATCTAAAGGTCTTGGGGAAGACAATGGAAGGTTAATCTAAAAAACCTATTTAAATATTAGCCTATTATTTATTTAATTTATTGTATGACACATTCACATCAGCTTTCAGTATAAAGGAACACCGTGGTAAAATACAACAGTATAAAATTTGAAATCTTAACAGGAAGATTACAGGTTGCAAATTTAATGCTTTACTTCATTTGTCGCCACCAGGAAATTAGCGAAATCTCCATTATAGGCTCTATTATGAAACTGTCACTATGTCAGAGTTGGACACTTTGTTTTTTGGCCCCACAATCGTAATTTGGTGATGGTATTTTGCCTTCCTTATAGAGAGCGTTGGAACATCTACTGTGGCTAGGGGGAATTCGATTCAGTATTGTCCATATCACACGGAGCTGGTCAAATCTAGGTTTTTGTTCTGGATTATCAAAATAAGAAGCAGTTCCGATGCTCCTTGAAGATGCCCAAAGTGGGAAGAAGATTGTACTTGTGTAGTCATGAACATACACAGGAGAGGGAAACAGTGGCTCAGTGGCTAAGATGCTAAGCTTGTTGATCGAAAGGTTGGCAATTCAGTGGTTTGAATCCCTAGTGCTGCGTAACGGGGTGAGCTCCTGTTACTTGTCCCAGCTTCTGCCAACCTAGCAGTTCGAAAGCAGGTAAAAAATGCAAGTAGAAAAATAGAGACCCCCTTTGGTGGGAAGGAAACAGCGTTCCATGCACCTTTGGCGTTGACTCATGCCGGCCACAGGACCACGGAAATGTCTTCGGACAGCGCTGTCTCTTCGGCTTTGAAACAGAGATGAGCACCTCCCCCTAGAGTTGGGAATGACTAGCACATATGTGCAAGAGGAACCTTTACCTTTCAGGCCTAAAAGGTGGGTCAGAGGCCTTTTTGTAGATGCTTAGTTAAATTTTGAGAGATCCTTGGTACTCTTTTTGCAAATTGTGGATACCTTGACATCTCAACACTGGTGGCTGGTTGAAGGGCACGTTTAAAATTGCACCAGGCACATCTCCTGGAACCCTGGAGGCCACATAGGTGACTGAAGAACATTTTCAAAGCTTTTGTGCCTCCGTGGATAGGCTCACAGCTGTCTACCCAAGACTAGCAAAATTGAAGTAAACGATGCAGAGTCAGAGCAATATATGCCAAAGTGGAATTATGTGTGATTTGTACCGATGCAAAACCCAGCTGCTTCTTGGTGCTGATATATATATATATCTGAGCCTCTTGGGATTTGACTGGATTCTGATGAGATCATTTCTCCTCTCCAGCTGATGTCCAAAGAAAAGGACTCTGCTGCAGTGGGTGTTTACTGGGTTAGCTGTTGTTTTTTTAACCTTCCTTAATTGCAGAGTGAGTAAAATAATTTGAAATCTGTGTTTTTATGCAAAGTGTTTTGGTGCACCTCGATTCTAAATGAACCAAATAGCTGAACAGCTGCTGAACGGATTGCATCTTGACAAAATCTCTCTCCCTCACTCCCTCCTTCTCTCTCTCTCTTTCTCCTTCCCTCTCCCTCTCTCTTTCTCTCTCTCTCTCTCTCTCCAATTGATCTCTCCAATCTCTCTCTTTCTCTTTTTCTCCCTCTCTTTCCCTCTCTCCAATTTCTCTCTCTCTCTCCCTCTCTCTTTCCCCCTCTTCTGTCTCCCCTCTCCCTCCCTCTTCTGAGCATTTATGTTTATGGATTGTTTATGTATGTTGAATCTTTCGCCAGGGCATCTTGATATCACGGGGTAGCTATAAAACAGGGGAGGCAGCCGTGAGAGTGATATTTCAACAGCCTCTGCTGGAGCAGCTTGCCAGATGCTTCTCTAACAGCACAAATCAACCCTCCTCCTCCTGCTTTGAAGTGTGGGGTGAAGGCATCGATGGCCACTGCAGATGACAGCCGGGGGAGTCCGTGTCTGCATTCATTTTCTCGCTTAGCTTTATTTTGGCTGTAGCTTTGACCTGTTCGGCTGGTTGAAGTGGGCGAAGCAATTAGAGATGTGCATCCACATATCCCGCTGAGCCCCCTTGGCCCCTCTGACCTTACATAGCAGGAACCAAACCGTTGACACATGGATAGTTGATAGACAGGTGAAATTTATCTCTAGGAGCTTGTTGAACAAGTACTCCTAGGAAGATATATTCTTTCCTATAATCAACTTCTTCTCCAAAAGCACCTGAAAGCAGGACAAGAAGCAATGGGTGGGAGCTACTCAAGAAAGAGCCAGCTTAGAACTAAGGAGAAACTTTCTGACAGTGAGAACTTCAGAAGTTGCGGGTGCTCCAACATTGGAGATTATAAAAAAGAAATTGGATTGTCATTTGTCTGAAATGGGGTAGGGTCTCCTGCTTAAGCAGAGTGTTGGACTAGGAGACCTTTTAAGGTCCCTTCCAATTCCGTCATTCTGTTATATTTCCAAATATGAAAATTTACTTAATGCTCAGACCGCGGGTACATAGATGGATGGCTTAGGTAGAATGCCATCCTGACATAGCAGGTTTGTTGACTCTATGGTTTGTTGAGTTCCTAGAAACCTCTTAAGTGCAGTAAGGAAATTCCAAGCCAGAGCTATCTATCGGATTCCGCCGAACCGGGAAAACCGGATTTTCATCTGTTCTTGCATGACCCCTCTTCTTGAGGGCAGACTCAAGACGTCAATCTCAGCATGACAAGCCCTAGCCCTTTTCTCCCAACCAAAGATTTCCCTTTTATTTTTTAGACGTTCTAAAACAGAGGTCTTCCAAGGCATTAGCATTGTCACAATTTTTTGTTTTTCCATAATAATATGAACAAGTCATTTCTATAAAGATCCATCAGTCTGATCTATAAAACCCAGAGTCAAAGTTACATTCATCTCCACTTGAAATCAAGCATGAAATTCAGAGCAGTTTCCATGTGGAAACGAAAGTACTTATGTTCCTTTCCTTAATCAGAGTAGTCATAGAGTGTGAATCATACTTGATGCTTTATCGCACGTCCACCATAGATTCTTTATTCCCTTCTTTATTCTTACACTTCCAACATTTTTGACATGCCTTTATACATCTTAGATAGCTTATTATTGGAACATTTGATCTTAAAGACCCTGGCATTCTGGAAAAAAACATTGTTATGTTCAGATCCTTGTTGATGCGGCTTTTATTTTGGGGTGGGGGTGGGGGGGTCCTGAGGTCGATTCAAGCCTGCTTTTCTCCATTTTTCACAACCTCAGCAAACCAGCCTGAGAAATTTGCGCGCAGCTGCTCGGAGAGTCTTCACAGAACCTAGTTAATTGTAGCCCTTCAAGGCAGCTTGATTTGCATAATTAGTTATGCAGTTGAGCTCGAGGGGACAAAAGACAAAGATTTCTTGTCAGCTTGGGGGGAGGTTGGGGGGGGTTACAAAGGTCACAAGTGGAAGATTTCAGTCGTGCATCTGTAACTTACTTGTCAGTGGGAAAAATGGCGAAGAGCAGCTCAGGAAGGGAGTAACCGTTGCACCTGCTTCCGTTGCAATTCAGCTCCATCCCTTTGGAAGCCCTACATCCGTGGGGGACATGGGGCAGACAGGACCTTGTAATTCATTGAATCAGAAGCTCTGAAATACCTCGTGGGACATTCACAACTCCGCACCGGTGGCTGTGCGTCCTGAATGGGAGACATCCGTCCTTTGGATTGTATCCCGTTGAATATGCAGGCAGTCCTCGCTTACTGACCTCAACTGGCCTGGCCCTTCCATTGCTAAGCAGAGCAGTCACTAAGCAGAAAATCATGTGACCACAACAGGCTTATGATCTCATTTCCATTTTGGGAATGGTGGCACTTATTAATCAAGGCATCTGGCGACTGCCGCTTGGTATTGTACTTCTCCATTAACTCTGCTTCCTGCAAGCCAATTGCATTCAGTGTGAGGGTGGGTCACAGAGCGAGTTGTTCTTTAACTTTGTAAACAGTTGCTAAAGAAGCAGTCGGTAAGTGAGGTGCACCTAGGATCTCAGGTAATGATGTTGTCTGTAGTTGGTCTTTGGGATGCTTTTTTCCCCCCTGGCCAGGTGTTAACAAGAAAGTCCAGTTGCCTCTTGGGTAAAGGGCACCTTTGGGACAAATGCTGATAAGGATGACCAAGTCTAGAGAAGGAGGACTTTTCCGGAGTTGAGCCGCCTCCCTTAAACTGAACCAGCTTTAGTGACTGTGTTTTTGCTTTACTTCTTTTTGCTTCTTTCCTCTTTCTTGCTCCTTCCCGCTTCCTTACCAGAAAAACTGATCGAGGGCCTCAAATCTCCTGAGCCTGCACTCCTGCTCCCCGATATCCTGCCTCTGGCCGATCCCTTCGGTAGCACCTCCGATGCTATGAATGGTAAAATCTAGAACCCTCTTTGTTGTTTCCTTTCCTGTCCTGCACCTCAACCTGTGTTAGATTGCATGTTTTGCACACTTGCACACACCTACGGTCCATCCAAATGGCGGCACACCCAGGAGGCATGCCTGTTGGTCATTCTTTCCCAAGGAAACCAGGTAAATCGAACAAATCCAGGAGCTCAAATGTCTATACAAGCAAAACCACAGGTAGAACGTTGGAAATTAAACCGATATAGCATTTTTTTCTGAAAGAATAATATAGCCAGGTAAAGCAGCATTGTTAAAGAAAAACAGATTTATAACTCCATGAAAGAAGGCATAGAGACTTAGCTGAAGTTTGAAGGCTCTCAGCTCAATCCCAGCCTCATCCTTTCTGCTCTCCAAGATATGCAAATGCCGGTTTTAAGGAAAGCGTGTAGATATTTCCACAATGTTTTCTCCTTGAGGGTTATTGGTGTTTCTTCTTGCATTGTTTGCCAGTTTTAGCCTTGCTAAATTTGCTGCCTGGATGAATGAATGAATGGCACGATCGGTGAAGGGTTTGGGGTTTTGCATTTGCCTCCTGCTGACCAGAGTTTTTCCTCCGGCAGAGCAATCCCATGATGGTACTTCTGAAATTTGAAGTTCCCCCCCCCCCCCCCTCCAGGAGGCAAAAAGTGCAAATTATTTTGCAGTTTAAATGACACTCCTCTCCCAAATTAATAATACACGGTGAAATAAAGGATTGATTGGCCCTTGGTAGCATCTCGAAATATGACCCTGTGATCTTAAGTGGCTTAATAAAAAAGAAAAGCAGAAAGTGACTTCGAAATGTTGTCTGCGACTGATTTAGGGGGAAGCCTCGTGATCTATACTAATAGATTTTCTAAGCTCCTCAGTGCTGCAGATCCCCCCAGGTTGATTAAAAACTAATTTTGCAGACGTAACATGGCAAACTATGGCCAAACAAGGAGTTCTAGAAATCCACTTTAAATTGAAATAATGACATTGAAATGCCAGCGTTCTGAAAGCATATTTTTTTAAATTTCCAGGCTCAGTGAATGCAATAACCTAGATGTTTTAAAAGCCGACCAATTTGACTTTAGGGATTTTATAAAGCAAATTCTCGCATGACACTATTTTATATGCTGGGCAGGTAATTTAATCAGTCACCTAAACTTTACGACTGAATAGAATTAGAATTTACAATGAAAATGAACAGTCTGGTCTGTACATTCAGTTTTAGAGGGTCTTTTTTCTCCATGCATTAACAAGTTTATTGTTAACAACTGCCAGCCTCAGTTTGAGAAGTTCTGTTTACACATCCAGAATGGTGCAAAGTCTTGTACTGGTGTAAAAGTTCATGGGAAAGTGGAAGGCATAGGAAGTGACCTTGATGGACAAAGGAAAGCATCACTAACAAGGTGCGATGGTCAGATAAAAGGGGCTTCAGCCCCGGTCAAGAAAATCTCTTGACAAAATATCTCAGAAGAGCCCATCCCTAATTCAGGTGAAGATGGTGAGAGGGAAGGGGGAACACATTCAGTCTTGTAAAATTTTAATTCTGTATCTTTGCAATAAAAGTAGACGGCGTCTACATGGCATTGATTGTCTAGTCTGATGGACCTCATGAGGAAGACCCAGAACCAAGCGGGGAAAGTCCTTTTGGGTGGGTTTCCATTCAGGGAAGTCTTACCAACTGGTGAAGTTGAATATTTTCGGGGAAACACAGTACCCTTGGCTTCGTTTCAATAACTTCAAAGCTTATATACCTTCTCTGTACGTGTCCAAGGGTGTCTATAGGAGGGTCAAAAAAACAAAACAAAATGGCAGCCACAGGTGTGTAATCAAAGCCTCACCTAGAACAAAGGTCTCCAACCTTGGTAACTTTAAGACTTGTGGACTTCAACTCCCAGAATTAGGCTATTCTGGGACTGCTGCTCGTTGGGATCACCACACAGGTTGCAGATGTTCCCACTGTGACTGTAGTTACCTTCAGGATGTTTGAAACTCAGCATTGTGAAACAGATTTAGGCATAGTGCAGATAGGCTGAGGTGGTTGTTGATGATCACAATAGAACTTGGCAATGGCACTTAAACTTACATACCGCTTCACAGTGCTTTACAGCCGTCTCTAAGCGGTTTACAGAGTCAGCCTCTTGCCCCCGACAATCTGGCTCCTCATTTTACCAACCTTGGAAGGATGGAAGGCTGAGTTAACCTTGAGCCGGTCAGGATCGAGCTCCTGGCAATGAGCAGAGTCAGCCGGCAATTGTGCCTTCTAGCCACTGGACCACTATGGCTCTTCTCAAGAGTTCTGAAACTGGTCCTTCTGCATTGGGGTCATCCCAGCCTGCTGCTTTCTTTTCCTCCTGCCTCGTCTAACCTTGGCTTCTGCTCTACTTCTTTTGTGCTTTCGGAAAAAGGAAAAGCTGACCTCACCGTCGAGAGTCTCATTCCGGGCCTCGAGGCTCCTGTGCCCCAGCTCACGTCCTCTCAGGCAGATTCGGTGGCTTCAAGCAGAGCAGGTTGGTGAGGCAGCTTGGGCTCGGTCACTGAAGGGACAGAGGCAACCCCCTATCGTTCCCGTCCTTGGGATTTTCCTGGGAACCAAAGCTGACTCCTTTCTTGATAGCCTTTCGCTTTAACCTTTAGTCCATCCCGAGTTCCGCTAGAAGAACGAGAACTTGAGAGATCCTTCCCGGCATGCTAGAACTCCAATGGGTGGAAAATGTTTAAGCTGCTGCTACCCTGTTTCCCCGAAAATAAGACCCAACTGGAAGAATAAGTCCTAGCGTAATTTTTCAGGATGCTTGTAATATAAACCCTATCCCCCCCCCAAATAAACCCCAGTTAAGATTGTCAGTGAGACAGATGCATTTAGTACCGTATTTTCCCTCAAATAAGACCTAACCAGAAAATAACCCTTAATGCGTCTTTTGGAGCAAAAAATAATATAAGATCTGGTCTTATTTTGGGGGAAACACAGTACCCTTGGCTTCGTTTCAATAACTTCAAAGCTTATACACCTTCTCTGTATGTGTCCAGGGGTGTCTATAGGACGGTCAAAAAAACAAAATGGCAGCCACAGGTATGTAATCAAAGCCTCACCTAGAACAAGGGTCTCTAACCTTGGTAACTTTAAGACTTGTGGACTTCAACTCCCAGAATTCCTCAGCCAGCTTTGGGAGTTGATGTCCACAAGTCTTAAAGTTACCAAGGTTAGAGACACCTGACCTAGAACACTAGTGAAGCACTTTAGTCCCAGTTCAGGTCATTATTATTATTTTTTAAAAAGGATAGCTATGTAGAGTGGACCCTGGGTTAAAAACTAGCCCCTCCCCAAGGGAGCAGCCATCTCCTTCCTTGCTATTCTCTTTGCTATGATCTGCTACTCTACTTTGCTTCTTCTCCTGGTTCCAGATTCAATCACTGTGGATGACTCCTTGCTTGATTGCTCTCTGCTTTCTAACCCTGGCACTGACCTCCTGGATGAGTTCGCTCCTTTAGCTGTTTCATCCCAAACTCACAAAGGTAAAGCTCCTTTTTTAAGGGTTTCATTTGGTAGGAAGAGACGAGGCGAAACAAAAACCCAAAGGAAGGAGGTCTGAATAGATCATGGTGGAAGGCAGGCATGTTACATGTACAAATAGGGTCAGGGATTTTTGCTCAAAGCTTCCACGGTTCTCTGCCCATCAGAATATGGAAATGTATTTTAACAGTTCTGCAGTAGGAAGCTGCTTTTTGCTAAATGGGATGGATGGGCAACAACTGTGCCAGGAGAATAGAGTTTTGGTTTGGAAATGGTTTTCATTTCGAAGTGAATTTTAATTTTCCTGCACTGAAAGGTGATTTTAACGATTTTTGGGACATCCATTCTGACCAAAATTTTCATGATTGTAAAACAAAATTTGTCAGCCAAAACTTGGAAACAGATATTTGGTCTCTTGGAGAAATTTGAGTTTGTTTGTTTGTTTTAATCATACTTTCTCTCTACATCATCCATACTTCATGCCATTTGAGAGTTATCACTTGGAGCTTATCTGGTGGGGAAGCAGCCCACAAGCCAAGACCAGGAAGACGAGAGACACAGCAGAGGAAAAGCATAAATTCAAAATCTCTGGGTTAGAAATATGGGTGGCAGAACCACAGATCTCAGGGACAGGACAGAGAGTGTAGCTGATCTTCAGATGGAGCTCCTGGAGTCCAAAGAAAGAACGTTTGACCCACGTTATGAAGGAAAATGGTTGCTGACCTACTCTCTAATATTTGACTCTCTTTTAAGAATAAACATCATCTAGACATCCTGGTATCCACCAAGGATTCTTAGAGAGAAATGGTTGATTCTTGAGTGAGCCTGTTAGTCTTGCAGAAATCTTGGCACTGGCATAGAATAGAATAGAATAGAATAGAATACAGAACAGAACAAAGCAGAGCAGAACAGAACAGAATTGAATTCTTTATTGGCCAAGTGTGATTGGAAACAAGGAATTTGTCTTGGTGCATACGCTCTCAGTGTACATAAAAGAAAAGATACGTTCATCAAGAATCACAAGGTACAACACTTAATGATAGGCATAAGGTACAAATAAGCAATCAAGACACAATATCAATATAAATCATAAGGATGCAGGCAACAAAGTTACAATCATACAGTCATAAGTGGAAGGAGATGGTTGGTGGGGATGATGAGAAGATTAATAGTAGTGCAGACTTAGTAAATTAGATTCTTGGAGCTTATAAAAATATTTTGCACAGAAGAAAATACCTTCCATTTGAAAGGGAAGGGATCATTAATTTGGATTAACAACAATTCCACTAACCAAAAGATAACTTTGCCCCTTTATATCAGGGGTGAAATCCAGCAGGTTCATACAGGTTCTGGAGAACCGGTAGCAGAAATTTTGATAAGTTCGGAGAATCGGCAAATACCACCTCTAGCTGGCCCCAGGAGTGGGGTGAGAATGGAGATTTTGCAATATCCTTCCTGCAGGAGTGGGGTGGGAATGGAGATTTTTCAGTATCCTTCCTCTGCCCCACCTATCAAGCCACGCCCACCACACCACCGCCCACAGAACCAGTAGTAAAAAAAATGTGGATTTCACCACTGCTTTATATCTATCCACTTCCTGTTCTTCATGCCGATATAATAAACTGGGACCTTTTTTGTGGCATCCCAAAAAAATCCTTGAGCCTTTCGGTCAAATGTGACTTCTCAGAACCAACTTTCCTTCCCACCCCTGCCCTGCTGATGGGGAAGCTGAGAGCTGCAAGCGTTCCGGCCGTTCTAACTGATGCTTTTGACTCATATTCTTCGTCTCCATCAGGGCTTTCATTGGAGTCATCCCAACTTTCCTAAGGCATCTGGACAAATATTAATTTTGCTGTTGGCTATTGCTGAAGTCTTTGTTTTGAACAGCATGTCTAAGAAGGGAGTGAATGTTCGTTCTTGTGAAAATGTGCACCACGACTGCAATCCTTTAGGTCAGTGTTTCTCAACTTAGGAAGCTTGAAGATGGGTGGACTTCAACTCCCAGAATCCCCCAGCCAGTGCTGCTGGCTGGGGGATTCTGGGAGTTGAAGTCCACCCATCTTCAAGTTACCAAGGTTGAGAAACACTGCTTTAGGCCTAAAGATGGGTCTCAGATCAAGTGATCCTCGAAGGCAGACGTGAAGGTTTGCAAATGGGTAGCTCAGCAGTGCTCTTCCAAGGATATCGAGAGCTGGCAGTGAGGCGGAAGCAGTTGTGGCATCTTGAAAGAGGCACCCAGTCAGCTGCTCTTCGCAAGGAGCACCTGTGGTGGGGAACTCCTGGGTTATAAACCCCCACATGCATTTGAGGAGCAGAGTGAGATCAGGTGTATAAAGGGTGTACAACTGGAATTCGAATGAGCATCCAAGCCTTTTCGTCTTGGCACTCTCTCAACTCGGCTCCCTGTGAAATGTTCTTGGTGCAACTTGGCTATTTCCTCTTAGACCAGCTACTTCCACTCCTGCTTCCCTTCCATATAATTTTCATATCCCTCTACTTCTGTCCTTTCCCTAGTTTTCCAACTACTCGGTTTGCTTTAACAGTTTGCAATTCTGCCTCCCTGACTCCCCCCCTCCCCACCCCAACTCCCTTGCAGCAAAACACATACGGCAAATGTTGTTTTGTGGTTTCTAACCAGCTTTCTCTGCTCTTTCTCGTTCTTTTTTAAATTCCACCCTTCCCCCATCATGCTGCAGAAGATACTAACCTGATATCAGGCTTTGATGTCCCTGGGGGCTCTGAAAAAGTGACAGAAGATGAGTTTGACCCCATCCCTGTGTTAATATCCAAAAATTCACAAGGTAAGCAGGTAGATCTTAAGGGAGACGCATTTTGGTAGTATGTTTGCATGGAGTGTTCCTGCCCACCCAGATTTCTTAAGTTGCGTTTCTTGGTTTCAAGTTCTTTAGAGGTAGTACTAGGTTGTTTTCAGATCTTAAACCTGTTTACGGGGCAAAGATAGAGTTGACCATTCCCAAGTCTTCTGTTGAGCTTCTAAGACATAGGGAAACTCTATGTTGAAACTCTAGTTTAAAGCTTTTTTAAAAAATCCAGCTGTCCTTCCTTCTGACGCAGCCATGCTTGTTATTACTTGAAATAACTTGTGGGGTTCTTCTTTCATTCTCAAAAGCACTGTTGCCACCATGTCGTTGACAATCAAAAGATGTAGCCTCCACCAGGCCTTTGTGCTAATTCTCTGCCGATCAGAATCCTGGCTGGTTTTGGGGGAGGCCCAGAGTGTGAATTCCCTTCCTAGGTGCTTAAAGTAGAACCACTGAACGAGTCTTCTTAGAGGGATTCACTCTGTAGAATCTTTGGTCATGAAAGGCAAGAGTGAGGAGACTGTTTCCCTAGGTGACCCATTGGATTTCCCATCATCCTCACTCAAATTCTCAAATTCTTTTGGTTCTGTTCTTTCCTCCGAGAGGAACAAGTCCAAGCCATCAAGTGACTTGGGGTAAGGTCCTTTGGGTAGAGCCAAGGTCCATCCCACCCTGCTTAATTAATGCCTGGGATGATGACTGATCCAGAAAAACCAGTTAAATTGCTGAAGGGAGGAAGAAGGTGCAGATACAGCCTCCGATTCCTCCTCTTATTTCTGACGTTGAGTTCTGTTGCTTCATCTTGCTTTGATTGATGGCTTGATGTTTGGAAATCCCTCTTTGGTCTCAGTGTCGGAGAACCTCTGCAAAAGTTCTCCCTCCAGGCAGCAATTCTAACGCAGCCAAAGCTTGGGTAGATACCTCCTAGACCAAGGGTGTCAAACTGGATCTGGCCTGCAGGGTGCCTCTGCCAGGGAAAATGAAGCGGCCCTCCCGAGCTCCATTTTTGGTGGCAGAGGGTTACAGGAGGCCATCCCAGCCGAAAATGGAGATTGGGAGACCATTTTCACTGGCAGAGCATTTGGGTCACCACAGGTGCCCCCGACACGAGGGATATCAAACTGGCCATGCCCCCCCTCCCCCCCGGTCAAACAGCCCCAATTTTATTGCAAACTCAATGAAATTGAGTTTGACCTTCCTGTCCTGGACTGAGGTCCTTGCAGATTTATCTGACTCTTTCTTTTTGTGTGTGTGTGTGGACTTCTTTTTCTTTAATTTTTCTTTTTAAACTAAAAGCTAACTTTTTTTTACCCCTGTGCCTTTTGCCGGATACTAAATTGCTGTCTCTCACACTTTCAGGTGGGCATTCTAGAAACAGCAGTGGAAGCTCTGAAGCCAGTCTTCCCAACCTAGCCAGGTCTCTCCTGCTAGTGGATCAGCTGATAGATCTGTAGCGGTCCGCTCAGTAACAGGCGGCTTCTGTAACGTACCTAAACTCCTTTCGTTTCTTTTTATTTTATTATTTTTTTCCTTCTTCTTCTTCTTCTCCTCCTCCTCCTAACAGAGCTAATCTTTAGTTGTTGGATGGTTTTGATTTATTTTTCTCTTGCTTTTGTTTTGTTTGAAATAACGCCCAACGGGCAAAGAAAGGACCCTTCTCTCAAATCGCACTCTCTGCTGGGAATTTATCTCTCCTTGTTTCCAGCACAGTCTTGATGCAGCCTGCAGAAGTTTCTCGTGCAATTCTCTCCTATCTTTAAGGGAGCGCTACCCTGTATTAATCACCTGGCTACGTTTTATCCATTAGTGCCACCAAAACTATAATTGTAAAAACAAACAAACAAAACATGTAATCTGTGTATGATCCTTGCTAGAAATACATACGACTAACCTGCCTAAATAATGCTAACTAAGATTGTCTTGTCCGTTTTGTTTTTTCCTTGATTTAAAAACCAACGAGAGACCTGGGAGGCTAAAGGGCAGCCACTCAGCCTTGTCCTTCTCCAGTTCAGGGGAGTGCGTTAGGGAATCCTATCCTAGGACGGATTGGGGCCCTGGACAGAGTGCCTTCCAAAGGCAAAACTGAGTTCGAGGCCTGATGCTTAGATATATAAAGACATTTTAAGCCCTGACAGAAGACAGTTTGCTCCATATATACTCCTGTTTTTGCAACCTGCTTAGGAATGGACTTGTGCTTAAAATAAACCAATCAATCAATAAAGATACTAAAGCTGCGGAAATTATTCTACGCAAAATGGTTAATGTGACCCATACTACTGTGTCAAACAGCATGGCTAAGCTCTTTTCTGTTGGATGGACAACCTTTAGGAGGGGAGTGGGGGAAAGCCATGGCAACGAGGTTTGTGGGTCTCTTTGAGGGATTGTATAAATTGTATGCACATGTCAGATTTCCTTGAAGGTAAGACTGATGTTTTGTTCTGTTTTTCCTTTCTCGGTTTTTGCAATCCCTCTCTGTAGTTGCATAGCGTATATTAACACGGTAAATATGAAGCCATCCCCCGCCCCTTCCTGATAGACAGGCTACTTTTTAAGTTAGAGCCTTCTGTCTTTCCAGATCTAGCATGAACTCCTTGCCAATCAATTTGCAGTAAGTGCTTTCCGGCTTAGGTGTATCTGAACAGTTTTATCTTTTATTTTCATGTCGATATGCTCAGTTTCATCAAACTGCTGGTTATAGTAAACTTGTTTTCATTGGCTTCTGATCTTCAAGTCCAAAATTAATGGTCCCTTCCAAGGTTTTTCTTCTGAAAAGGAGAACAACTCTTTACTCTGTAGTTGGAAATAATCATTAGCTTAACGCTAACTTCGTGTACGTGCAAATGTATTGTAGTGGTTGAAAAAGTGCAGTTTCCCCCACGTGTGAGTGCGTGAATGGCTCAATTTCTAGGTGTTTTGGCCTCTCCTACAGGATTGAAAGACCTTCTGGTGTAAACCTGAGTATTTTTTCTCCGGCTTTCCCCACGAACCCCCTTACAAATCTCCGCCTTCCAGAAGTTAGCTCAACAAATTCTGTAAATAGAATGTCATGTCAATCCTCTCTTGAATCTCTCTCAAGTCTACTTCATTATAAAACAGTGACTGCTTCTGTGTGATGTGTGGGTGTCCATAGGTCGTTTTGCTGCACTTTCCCCAATTTCCCTGACAAAAAAAAAAACTATGGAAACGATCTTAGCAAAATTGTCAATAGTTCTTTACATTTTGGGGCAGCCTCTTTGATTCTTTGTCTTGACTCTCAATTCCTGAAGTGCAGGCAACTGGAGTTGGATCACACGGACAAAGCTTTAGATAGAACGTTATTGTATAGTCAGATGATACTGAAAATATATGGAAAAAAGAATGGATTTTTTTAAACAAATTAACCACCTGCTGTATATTAGAAACCAAAAACCCTCCTGTGAATTAAAGTACTTTTAAAAAAGAATGCTTTAACATTTTAAGTTTAATGAACTTGTTGAAGGGTTTTGCAAGGCGTTTTACAGAAGCCTTTGGTCGCGTGAGGGTAGTGCGGTGAACTAACCAATGTGAACATGGGAGGGTCTTTTCTTACCCACCCATGAAACGACTCAGCCAGTTAGCTGGGTAATTGTGAAATGATATTGTGAACGAAGGCTTACTAGTCACCGTGGAAATACTTCAGGAATAAACCATGATAAGGTTGACTTGGGAATGGTGGATTGTTGGCTCATTGCCAAAGGTTGGTTTTCTTTTTTGAGGGGAGATGTAGCTCAGAAGGGCTGAGCATCGGTGGTGGTCTCGTTCTGTCTTAATCAGGGGTCTCCAACCTTGGGAATTTTAAGACTTGTGGACTTCAACTCCCACAATTCCTCAGCCAGAGGAATTGTGGGAGTTGAAGTCCACAAGTCTTAAAGTTCCCAAGATTGGAGACCCCTTGGTCTTCATGTTTCCATTGATGTATCTAGATCTAAGGCACCAATAGGTGGTTCCCTTTGTCCAAAATGGGCTGAAAAACTTTGGCCACGTTTTATCATCCTCTCTTACTATGCCTTGTTAAAGTAGTATTCACGTGAGCAAAAAGACACAACTTGGTTGTGCAGGAGCAGATGGACTCTCCCTCTCCTACCCAAAAGAGGTGTGCTTATAGTCCCTGAGCAGAGAAACAAAAGGAAGAGAGAGAATAAATGTTATTTAAAAACATTTAAATGGTTATTAAAAGCTGAGCTTGCATTTCATTATAACAGTCCCTGGAATTCCTTCATATTGAATCCCAGGAAGCGTTTGGCCTTGTTAATGGATGTTCCCCATTCATGTGAGGCCAACCAATGGCCATTCCGGACTTTACCATGGCAGGATGGGCTTGGTCACTTTAGCTTGGTCACTGAGATTTGTGACCAAGCTAAAGATTTATCCTGACTCCAATTCCAGGGGTGATTCACGGCAAGGATTCCTGTATTAGAATGATCTCATCTAGTTTGTATACAGTGGATCACTGATCCACGGTGATCAACAGATGCTGTATAAATCACAGCAACCTGTTCAGGTGGAGCCAAATGGACCTTCTCTGGATCACCCAGTAATTGAAGATTACTACTCTAGATGCCAAACCCAGTAGATGAGCGTTTTGTAAAGATCTCAGGAATGAAGAAGAGGTAGACAATCGCTTAGCTGCCCTCTGCAGCATGCTGTACATCGCCCAAGTGTCCTACAAGAAATGGCTCCCTATTCTGCTGTCTGGATCGGACCCTGTTCCCTTATCCACAGAGCATCAGGGATGAGCAAAGAGGGCCAGGCGTCTTGCCCTAAACACAAGAGAGTCCTCAGCTTACAATCACAACGTCCTAGTTGTCCAGCAAACCTAACCCCACTCTATTCTATTCTATTCTAATTAGAGATAAAAATTGCAGGGTTGGGACTGAGTTGTAACAAAGGAGGATGGAGGAAAAATGAAACGAACGCATTTCTAACATCTGTGCGTTGCTAAGCACAAGATTAGCACATGTGTGCATATGGGTGTGATCATTTTTTTAAATGCCTTTTTCAAAGCCAAGGAGCTAGAGACGATACGCTATATTAATCATGGGAGTCTTTGGTGTTGTCTGAGCTTGGCTATTTTCCTGCAGATGTTTCATTACTCCTCTAGGTAACCCCATCAGTTTAGTTGGGCCATGAAACATCTGCAAGCTCAGAGACCACCAAGGACTCCATAGTTCAACCTTGAGCTACAAATATTCTCTTCTGCTGTTCCTATCCTACAGCATTCCAACTTCTAAGATAACTTTCACACGGGGAGGGGTCTGCTGATCCCATCTGGGGCATATGTCACACTGAAGGAAGAGCTGGCACATTTTATTTGTTTGTTTCTTAATGGCTAAACTCTTTTGGGTTGAAAGCCTTGGCAGGCTTACTTGCAGATGCCAAAGAGTTTTGAATGCCAGCTCTCTAGGGGGGTAGAGGTGTTGCCCTGCGCCGAACTTCACGTTGCCATGAAGGATGGACAAGAACAGGAGGAAGTCTTCCGGACTCCTTTGGGCATTGCTGAAAGTTGCAGAAGGGGTGCTCAGAACTAAGGAGCAGCTTAGTCCTTCTCAGCTCAGACTTTTTTTTTTTAATCACAGTCAGAACCGAGTTTAGAAGTCGTCTCAGGCACGTGCACCCCCCCCCCCCAGATTTCCAGAAAACATCCTGTCCAACTTCCAAGCTCCAGGTGTCTTCTAGATTCGTATCGCTGTTATTAAGACATTTTGTCATTGGTAGCAGGGTAGCAATGTTACCTCAACGTTCCCAAGTGAAGGCGCAGAGACCAGCCACGTAACCTGGGCTCTTAAGGCAGAAAATTCCTGATATTCTAGCTAACAATCCACTGGAAACATTTGCCAGAATATCTCAATTTGATTTCCACCCTATCCGGTATCTAAACGCGATTGAGTGCTGTCAGTCGGAGACATTAGAGAATTGCGTTTCGTTATTATTATTTTTCCTACCTTTGAAAGTCCTCCAGAAAAGTTGAGAAAGGTCTCACTCCAAGCTTCTGGAAGCTGAGAGCAGAATGGCTGGGAAACATCAGGCCATGAAAGCCGCTGTCCGGAACTAACTCCAGATGCAACTATGGATGAAGAGAAGAGTGGCCCAGATCTTCTGCCAAACGGGTGGGAGGGAAATGTCTTGGAAACAGACATCTGAGAAATCTCAAAGGAGAATCACAGGCAAGAAGACTTGGTCAAGGCAACAGAAAATAGGAAGCCTCTGGACTGCTCAAGAGAGGATTTTGGAAGCGGTTGCCTCTATGGATAAAATTTATTGGTCAGCTTGAATTTGCAACCAGGTTGTCTTCAGGTAATATTAGAAAAGAACCCCAGAAGACAATCACTCTGACAAATTCTACCGTTGTCTCATTTCAGCAGTGTGACCAGACTGTGGTGGAGAAAGTTGTTTTCCATGATGCTCAGGCTAAAATAAAACAAGATCCAACTTTTAAACATTTGCGTGGCTTAAGGAAAACAGGAAAGAGGGGGAGCATCGGCTTCTACAATGCTCTTGTTGTACTGCAGAAGTGTCCAACCTTGGCAACCTCAAGACTCGTGGACTTCAACTCCCAGAATTCCCCAGCCAGCTAGGGAATTCTGGGAGTTGAAGTCCACAAGTCTTAAAGTTGCCAAGGTTGGAGACCCCTGTGATAGAGCAATGTGTAATCTAGGATTTCCCCTTCCACCAGCTGTTATTGCTGCCAAAAATCAATGGCAGAGTTGATTGTTCTGTTGAGTGAACCCCCAAATAAAATTATCCTGGTTGAAAGAACAAAGCCCTTTAAGGTCTCCAACAATTGGGAGGAAAATCCCAAATTCTGGCTTGCTTATTGATTGGTATGGCACCGGTCCCCTCACATGTTTAGCCCTTAACTCCCCCCTGATTATAACAATGGCCTTGAGGACAAAAATATTGGCCCTTCCTGCTGTAGAGATTTTCAGGGCTATTTTTGTGTACACCACCAAGAACTCTGGTTAGCATAAGAGCCTGGTTGCAGGAGTGTTTGTGGATTAAACTGGTGAAAAAAAAAATCCTATATTTAAGCTAATTCTAGGACCTTAGTTCCTACTTACAGAATTCCCAACAGCTGAAATTTGATTTTAAGATTCTTTCAGAGAAATTTAAAAAAAGGCTTGGAGTAGTAGGGATTCATCTCAGAATGTTAAAAATAAGGGCTATCTTACGATATAACATTGCCTGTCCGACTACAAATGAGTCTCGAAAAGGAAGAAATTCTTGGCTGGTTTTTCATTTCTGATTTTTCTCGGTGGGATCTGCAGTAGCCGATAAGCCAATTAAAAATGGAGACAAGGGATGGATGAAAACTACAAACCAACAGTCAAGAATTGTAAGCATCTTCCTCTTAACCTGGCATGGTGTTTATTTTATCATGTAATTTAGACTTTAATGCTGTCAATAAAATGCCGATTCTTGTCCAATGAGTCCCATCTTTGATCACGAGAAGCAGCTTAATACCCTAACAGCCGATGACCTTGCCTAAGAAGTGTGTTATTGAAGCTCGGACACATTTATACAAACCGAAGTAGAAATCCTACAGATACAGAAATCCTGTGTTCCAGATCTTTGTTAAATTCATAAAGATGCCGCTCTCTTCGCAGTGGAGGCTTTAGAAGTGATGCAGAGCATTCAGTTATGCTTAAAGAGCCCTGCAGATCTTCTGTGGACCAGATGACCATCCCTATCATCTCCAGAAGGGTCCCAACATCGGTATTAGCTCAGCTGGTCCACCAGAAATTGGCCAATGCCCGTTGGTGAACCGTGATCCCCTGCCTTCTCCAAGTTAGCAGAGACACTTCCCCTCCCTCTCTTTCCGAATTTGAGCGGTTCCCATCATTGTGCCCCACCATTTCTGTGGATAGTGGCAAATGTGAAGGCCTTAGCCTTGGGCTCTCTGAAGTTTTAGTTTTTACGTGCCTTTTTCCCGCTCTCCCGCTAACATTGTAAGCTGCTCCTCTTTCTTGGAAGGTAAGCTCTCTTGTGTTCTAATAACTATGTGTGTGATTCATCTGATCTCTCCCATGTGTGTAGCAAGATCAAATCCTGCTTGTTTGGATAGCCTGGTTGGTTGGCACCAGGATGGGCAAATCTGCGGGCTTTGGGTTGGACTGAACCAGCCTGCTGGGTCGGGCCAGCAAACTAGGGTCACAGTAGGCTTGCTGTCCCCCTCAGGGAAGAGGTGTTTTTTTGCTTTTTGAGAAAGCTGGCAGGCAAGCCAAAGAGGCAAGTTGTTGATCCCCATTCATCGGCAGACCAAGATTAGTAGCAGCTTTGAATGGGTAGATTTGATCCTTCAAGAGCTCTTGGGAGCGGAAGGCATTCCTCCTGGCCTCTCCTGAAGGTGGCTTGAAGATGCTGGCTAAAGCTTTCTCATTTCTAACACTGATGAGATTGACAGCCTTTTCCCCCAAAAGGAAGCAAGATTTGATTAAAGCAAGCTAGCACAGGTTTTATTTCGAACCTCCTCTTTATTTTCCCAAGTATTTTCCTTCAAAGTCTGATGCAGGAAATAGGCAGAAAAGCAAGGGGACCTATGAGAAGACAGCAGAAACCTCCTCATTTCCCCATTTTCCCGTTTCCCAAATCATGAGATCTAGAACCTTGGCTTCCTTGAAAACACCGCTCGCCCTGTGTTAGTGATGCCTGGGTCAGCCATTTCCCCCTCCTCTTCCTCCTCATTCTCCCAAGTCTTGAGTGAGGCTTGTGTGTCTGTTTTATTAACACCTTCCATCTCTCTCTAACCCACATTTTGTGGAACCTCGAAATGTGAAGTAATGCCGAGTTGTGCCCGTTGGTTGTAACTACCTGGTTTCACTTTTGTATGATTATTTTTATTTTAAACGTATTTATCCCTCCATCTCCCTCCCTCCCCTCCCCAACATGTGTGTTGCTGCTGATTTTAAATCCCACATCATTACACCTCTGTGGTTTACTTTTAGCTGGCCTATTTTAAGATTAGCAAGTAACGCTCTCGTTTTACACTTTGTAGGACTGCAAGGGATCCCGGCTGCATATTTCATGGTCAGCACTGAGCAAGAGCGAAGGCCGGGGCCCATCAGTTCCTTGCTGTTGAATAAGCCACAGCAGAGTCACCTCGGCGGAGACGCTGACTTCTTTGTGAGGGATGGCCTCTCAAGCAACAGCTCCTTCCACAGCAGCGAAGGGGAAGGGACCGACCATGAGGGAGACATCCTGGACTGCAGTGGATCCAGGCCTCTGCTGATGGACTCGGAAGAGGAAGAGGAGGCTTGTAAAATGAACCCCCCTCTTCAGGAAAGGGGAAGGGGTTCCCCAAAGGATTTGAACCTCCCACCGGCCCCGAATGTGCCAGGGCCGGTTCTATTCGATGCTTTTCCACAACGAGCTGCAGAAAGGCCCGAAGGAGACACCGATGTGTTTGCCACGGCCCCTTTCCGAGGCTCTAAAAGCTACTGTGATGACTTGGAGATTTTCACGAAAGCGCCGTTTCTCTCCAAAAGCCAAGTGTTTCCGAAGCAGCTGGATGAAGGCGACGTGTTCCTTAGAGCTCCGTTCACGAAGAAGAAAAGCCAGGAGGAGTTGGCATCTCTCCACACTGGGCCGTTCCTAGGGGCTGCTCAGTACACACGTGCCCCTACATTCCAGAACCTGGAGGTGGGCAGCCATGGCTCCCTTCTTCCCCAAGGTCAGTATTTGGGAGCCTCATCGGTTCAGCCCTCAAGAGCAAGTGACGGTCCAGAGGCCCACCCTCCCAAAGGCGCCTCTGGAGAACGTGTCCCCATTGCCAATGACACACTCCAAAGACAGGTGGGCCTCCAGGAAGGCTTCTTGGGATCAAAGACCAGCCCGCCTTTCCACCCACAGTCCTTAGCGAAATACTCCCGACACTACAGTCCCGAAGGCAGGCAAGAGGCCAGTGCCCAACCCATTGCGGCTTACAAAGTTGTATCTCAGACCAACAAGCAGGTGATAGCTGGGTCGGTTTCTATTGCCTCTGTATCTTCCAGGACTAAAGAACTGCCCTCGACTGACCCATTTGCATCTGCCCCCTTTCCTTCCAAACTGGGGAAGCAGAAGCCCTAAATGATTTCTACGGTGGCTTCTGACCCAACAGGGGTCTTCTTTTCAAGAACTTGCAAATGGGACACACTCTCTACTTCAACCATCCTGCTCAACACTCTTGCTGTGGTGGGACTTTCCTGACTCCTTCGAAGCCTCCTCCTCAGAGTACCAATAGCCAGCGATGGAGACTTTGGGTTTCTTCTGCAGCCACTATCAGTTGACCAACGCACTTTCCAGTCTAAAACTGTTTGGGTCAATGCAGTCGAGTAGACAGGACCTGTTTTGCCTTGATTGAAGGTTAGTGGAGCATCTCAACCTCGTGTCTGTACCAGGAAGAAGAAAAGATAACCAAATGGAAGATTATTTATTTTGTTCTGTTTGTCCTACAAAGAAGCTGAGTGGACTCTACTTGATGCTACTGTTCCTGGAGTAATTTCCATTTGAAACCGAAGTCGTCTTCTCCAATGTGCATTTTCCGTTCTTTTTGTCCGAATTGAATTCCTATCCTAAGCCATGTTCAATCTAGGCAAACGTTGGCTAGGATTTAGGCTATAGTCTTACCTGACAGTATAACAGACCATGGAGTAGACTACACACCGTTTCTGTAACTTTCTGTTCTTTGTATAAGCCTGGGAAAGCGCCTGGTAGTTTAAAAGAGTTTTTGCTGGCTTTTTAAAGGGGAGTTTTTGTAACTTTTGTAAAGCTTTCCATGATTTGCTCTCCATTTTTTTTTTTTTTTTTTTTTTGCAAAACCAGGTTTTTTCCCCCTCTGTTATGAGAGATCATCCAAAAAATTGCTAAGGGAAAATTCCCATTCCCTTGCCTTCAAACTCTACTTTCTCTGGGGCTGAATTTTCTAGCTTTCTACTTTTAGAGCCACGTGTTTCTCCCCCCTCCTTTTGCCACTGAGTTTGCAGCCCCCTGGATCTGAAAAAAGTGCTTTAGCTACACCCAGGAGTCCCGGCTTCCAATTCTGCGGAATGAAGGCAAAAGCAGCCTTTCCTTTGTTGAGCCCTTGAAAAACGATCCACTTTTTCTGAGACTTTGTAAACCATGAGATAAGCCTTGTCCCATTTTCTCCACCTCCTCCTCTCCTCTGCCCCTCATCCTTGAATGGAGGAGGGAAGGAAAACCAGATGTCCCTCGTCCCTATGTTCATTCACGAGTAGGTCTGGCCCCAAAATTGGTGCACTTGGTTTGAGTGTGCTACTTTCCACTACTGAATGTGGTAATTCAGGCCTTTCTACCTTTCCGTGAGTGTGTTCTGTCCTAGTGGAAAGGCAGGGGAGATGCGAGTAAGAGGGCACCTAAGGGTCCCCTTTTATACTAGCTTCTCTCAAATATATTCCCTCCACTTGTGCTAGATTTCAAATTTCATATAATCTCCAACCCACCTGGCTCACCCCATCTAGGGTGCAACTGTTCGAAATGCAGCTGAGCTAATTTGCAACTTTGGGTGCAGTTACGTCTTGGATGTTCAGAGTCGATCCTTGTTTTTGTTTTGCACTGCACAAGTGACCAAGGAAATGCTTCACCCCTAGTGGTTTTTTTCAGGCGTTCAATCAGCTGCCATCCTATCTACAGTCCTGGGATTCCACTACAGTCAATGAATTCCCCGTTCTGCAAATGCTTCTTCTCTGACGGCGTTTAAAAGTGGAAATCTGGTTCTCTAAAAAAGATTCGATCGACCGTTTAAATCCTTGCTAGGACAATCTTAGTGTCCAGCCAGAAGAACGAGAACGGGATCTATTCTCGAACAGACTTGTGCTGGGGAAATTCAGTTGCTGGCCACAGGTTGATTTTCAGCTGTGAAGACTGCTGCCATGTGCCTTTTCTGGAAAAAAACAAACAAAAAATGTTGTTGCGTATATTTGCTGAGCTGACAAGGCAAGATATTCACATTTTTACCTCTTGAAAACATATCAAAGATCCCGTTTGTATTTTTCTTGAGATTTGAACCTGTTCGCAGCGGGGAGTATAATCACTTGATGGCTCCTTTTTGAAGGTGGGGAACAACGCACTTTCTACCATTCTCCCGTGCTGTGTTGCTGCATTTATTGGGTAGGGAAGTGGCATGGCCTGAATCGTGGAAAATAACGCTTCCCAATTTCGTTGAGACTCTTTATAAAAAAGACTGTTGATTCCCTACCTTCCTTCTCTGACCTGCCGGGAGAACTTGCACTTTTGAAAACGATCAGATTTCATAGGAGAATAAAATGCTTCTTTCCATCATGAGTATTAAAAGAATGAGAGCAGAACTGGTGGAAATGGGTATAAGATAATTGAGATGCTACAACAATATGCCTCCTAAAGCAGGGGTCTCCAACCTTGGCAACTTTATGACTTGTGGACTTCAAGTCGTAAAGTTGCCAAGGTTGGAGATCCCTATCGTAAAGCAATGGTCCCCCAAACTTTTTGGCTTTGTGGACCGATGGGGGACAGGGGAGAGAGGAAACGGTTCTGTGCCAGCCACAGGCGCGCACACTCGCAGCTCCATTTTTGTGTTTTGTGCCCGTCGCTCACACAAACGGAGCTTCACGCATGCGTGTGAGTGCCCACCCTTGGCAAAACTGGAGCTGTGTGCGTGAATTGCGTGCCTGCTACTTGCCCAGCCCGGTTCCAAAGGGGCTGTGGCCCTGGGGGTTTGGGGACCCCTGTCCTAAAGGTGACAGTTTTTAACTCAGTCTTCCCAGGACCCTCATTTTGACTGCTGGGCTCTGCGTCTTTTCATGCATTCTGTTTCAACAGACCCACCTGAGTGTGTGCAGAAGCCTTTTCCCACAAGATGTGATCGTTCATCCTTCTAGGAAATGGATGCTGGATATGATTTTGGGATGAATTAAAGCATCTCACCGGGCGTTGCCTGCTGACACATTCCTGGACTGTAAATACAGGAGGTTCGGTGTAGGTTGGGCCAATACCCCAATGGGGCTCACAACATCTCTTGGCCAGGACTTCCCTCCTTGTGCACCTACCTCATCTCTTAAGCAGGTGCTGGAGTGTTGTTGTTTTTTTTTTCTGGTGGTAGTTTGCTTTATTTTTAAATGCAGTTTTCTTTTTCTGCAGAACTTATAGTATCAGAGCTTGCAGAAAGAAACTTGATAGTTCAACAATTTGGAAGAGGGAGAGGTGATTCTCAAAAGCATGGATGCAGACTTTTGCACCTCTGCTTCTGAAAACGGAAGACTGAACGAGCACTGCGGTGTTTTTTTGTCATCTTCAATTCAGTTAAATATTATCTGTTGTGGTTTGAGAGGGCTCCTAACACATTGGGAAGACCCACACTTAAGAAACCACATAGCTTGAAAGGTATCATTTTAGGCCAGAATATCCATTGTGAAAAAATTAGGAACTGCAGAGAGGTCATCTATGTAAGATGACACGGTGTGTTGACTCACAATATCACAATTTTTCCAACCTGGTTTTTTCCAGATGTATTGGTCTTTCAGCCAGGCTAGGAGATTCGAAGCCTGAATATGCCATGCATCTGGAAGGGATTTATTTGAGGAAGTCACCTGTGAACTGTGTTTAATTGTGGACAAATGTCCAGTTTGGAATTTTCCGTTGTCCCTGTGTCTCATCAGGGATCTCTAGAAATTTGGCCTCCTCCTATGGTTCTGGAAGACAATGGGAATATTTTCATTTTACTTTGGTGACGAATAGAAGCCTCCAGATCTAATTCTGGTGTTTACATCACTGTTACAATCAGTTAACTCAGTTGCTACTAGTTTTAGTTGGGTGCTTTGAAAATCATTGCAGAAATCACTCTCCGAAGAAAATAACATTTGAATGGACTAGTATTATTAATATTAATATTATTATTGTAGCGGTAGTAATAGTTTAAAAAGTTCTACAAAAGTTCACCTGGGACAGATGGTACTTGAGTAGCCGTTCAGTGTTCTCACCCATGATGACTTTGATTGGCTTAACACATTTTAAAGCTGCCAAAGTTGAGAAACGCTGCTATAGGATAAAGAATCCAAAACTCTGCAATTTTCCACCTTATCTAATTAGTCCTTTGGGTGCAGGTATTTCTTTGTTCATATCAGCGTGTGAGAACATAACACATGTAGACCTTAACAGATTTCTTGTATTTATTTGGCATTTTTAAGCATTCCCTTCATATCTGCCCCCAGCAGTCTTAATCTTGATGGTGATGGAAAGAGGTAGGCTTAACTTTAAAACAAAAACAAAAACCCCGAACTCTATACTTCCAATTCCAGGAGAATAAAAATATGAGCCAAATAATGCAATGTTAAAAAATGCAATACTTTCTCCTGTATTGATATAGTAATCACTTGGGCTTGTGTTCGTTTGTATGCATGTGTGGGCTACTATCTTTTGCTGTTTATTTTGTGAGATTTGAATTCATTGCTGCATAATATCGATGAACGAGGGGGTGGGGGGTCGTCTAAATTTGGGGAATATTCTGCTAACTGTTCCTGAAATGTAGTTGTTCCAATAAGGACTCTCGAAAGGCTCGTCATTGCAAGCCCTGTCATCCCCGATGGAGAGACACGGACTGAAGGTGGTGAAAATCTGACGTGCGTTCGGGTTTTTGGTCAGGTGCAATATTAAACATGTGAACACGTTTAGCCTGTTTTGTGTTTTGTTAAACAGTAGCAGTGAAGGTTGTGGTGAGAAATGGTGGGAATGCAAGTGAAGTAGATGTACAAGCACATGTATCACACTACATTGCCTCCACCGTTCCTTTTGGAGTAGGGGTCTCCAACCTTGGCAGCTTTACGCTTGGCGGACTTCAACTCCCAGAATTCCCCAGCCAGCTGGCTGGGGAATTCTGGGAGTTGAAGTCCGCCAAGCGTAAAGTTGCCAAGGTTGGAGACCCCTGTTTTGTAGGAATACACCAAGGATACCAGAGAAGTAACTGTGTTGTGGGAACGGGTGGAAGGGCAGGATTGGTAACTTTCCCAAGTTTCCCGCAAAGCAGGATTGGTAACTTTCTCCTCCCTGCACACCACCAATTTAAAATTTTTGCTTACCCATCTCTTCTTCTAAGAGGAGCTGGCCTATGGGGCCAACCAGCTTGGCTTTGAGCCATGTGGCAAAGCAGGGAAGGCCGGGGGCATGGCCCCCTTCCTTTTTGTGCCCCCATTAGAACAAGGTCTCCAAATTTGGCGACTTGTGGACTTTCAACTGCCAGAATTCCTCGGCCAGTCCGCGAGTCTTAAAAGTCGCCAAGTGTGGAGAGCCAATCTGAGAAAATTTGACTTGCAAGGCCTTCCTTCTAATCTTTCATAGGAACCAGAAGAGTCTTTTGGGAAAGCCCGGTTGGATTTTGATGGTGGGGAACGATGGGAGGCTTTTGAAAGAATCCGACTTCCAGAGGACCAATCACAGTCAGCAAATGTTGGGATGACAATCAGTGCGCAATAGGCAGGAATTCTTCCTTTTTGTTATGTAAGCATTTTGTATTCTCTGAAGCGTTCAAATGGAATAAAAGTTGAAGATGTTGACAAAATCCTCACACCAAGTGTTTGGTCTGTCTTATTTTCCTGCTGCCCAGGACTACATTACTAGACCTTGTAACACTGGCAAGCTGATGATCAGAAGATACTATCTGTACTTTGTGAGCCTGACTACTCCTCCTTTGTTCATTGTAGGATTCCTCTGTCAGACTCTTACTTCAAGCTCTACAATTGGCCCAGTAGTGCAGGGACATATTGCAAAGACACCCTTTGATGCAGAAAGTGGATATGGTTATAATGCGGTCAGGGAAATATCTCTCCAGCTAAACAAAACGAGTGATTGCAGTGAAGAAGCAACCCATTCATAGAAGTCATAGAATAATAGATTATCTTCTTGAAAGCCTCCAGTGATGAAGCTTCCACTTCTCACTGTCAGAAACTTTCTCCTTATTTCCAGGTTGAATCTCTCCTTGGTCAGTTTCTATCCATTGTTCCTCATCTGGCCTTCGGGTGCCTTGGAAAGCAACTTGAACCCTTATCTTAGAATCTTAGTGCTGGAAGGGACCTCAGAAATCTTTTAGTTCAACCTCCGGCTCATTCTGCAGATCCTATTCCATCTCAGACCAGTGACTATCCAAGAATTCTGGGAGTTGAAGTTCCCAGATTGTGAAAGGGCCACCGTTCCCCGCCCTCAGCCCATGGATGTCAGAGAGTTGGGTTTCCACCAGGATATGTACAATTCTTAGATTGGAGCAGGAGTGTGCGGGTTCCTTGACTGATGCGATGGGAAATGCTGCACATCTGCAAAGGGTTGAGAGAGGAGTCCTTTGGGGGCCTTTGCAACGTCATCTGGCATCAACACACCCTGCTATTTTCTTAACAAGAAAAACATGGACTTAATAAGAAAAATGAGAAAGTTGGTACTTTCTCATTTTTCCAGTTGTTAGCAAACACAATTCTAGCCCAAAGGTGCTTTTTCCAAGAGGCAAATGGACTTTCAGGTTTTTCTTGGAAGGCGTTTCGCTTCTCATCCAAGAAGCTTCCTCAGAGCTGAGGAAGCTTCTTGGATGAGAAGCGAAACGCCTTCAAAACGAAAAAGCAGAAAAATCCACTTGCCTCTTGGAAAAAGCACCTTTGGGATGGGCAAAGGCAGCCGCAGGTAGCCTCTCCTGGCAAAAGGATAGAAAAGAGGGAAAGAATCCGAGGAACGATCGGCTCGGGTTCCCCCCCAACCCCCGGCCGGGGAGTTCCTGATTGGGGGGGGGGGAGAGAGAGAGACCCCCATTTTCCCACGGCTTCCAAGAGCGGCTCCCCCCACTCCCCACTCGCCGGGCGGATCGAAGAACCTGCAATGTCCTCTCCTGGCCGGTAGAGGCCACTCTGGCTACAAGGGCAAGCGCGGAGGGCTCATCAGGCGCATGCGCAGCGTCCTTCTCGGGAGAGGCGTCAAGATGGCGGCCGCGCGTCGTCTTGGGGCGGCGCTGGGGGGCCGGTAGGTGACGGTATTAAAAGCGCCCCTTATTTCTCTCTCTCTCCCCCCCACACCCCTTTCTCCTCCTTCGCCAGCCCTCCGCCCCGTAGAAAGCCTTGGGACTCCAGCCCCCATCATCCCCAGCCAGGCGCTTCCTTTTGGAAACATGGGCCTCCGTCCTCTTTCGCGCCCCCACCCCCTTGATTTGCTATTATGGGTGTTGTAGTCCGTCCCACAGCAGGTGGTGGGAAAGGGAGGCGGGGGGGGGTCCCTAGAAGCCTCCATTCAACTCTTCCTCCCCTCCCTCCCCACAGGCTCTCTCTGGAGCTGTCAATCATCCCTTTGGGGGAGGGTCTCCGAAAGGGGGCGGGGCGGAAAACAGGACCCCCCCCCAAAAGGGGGGGGCTGAGGCTTCTTGGAGGGTAACCTTAAACAACTCAAAAGAGCCATTTGGACCCTTTTTCCCACACTCTCTTCTGTGGGAAAAGTGAAATTAGGATGCAACAAAATAAAAACAACCTAGCAAGTTGTAGTACAGAAGGAAACAATATTTCTGTTCGTTGAAAGGAAAAAAAAAAGAACTTCCTATGCCAGAGAAATTTCCTGTGACACTTATAGAACAGAACAGAACAGAGCAGAACAAAACAAAACAACAGAACAGAATAGAACAGAACAGAACAGAAATTCCAAAGCTCTAATCTTCTGTGCAGTTTTGTAATGGAGGAATACAAACACTGGCATGCCAAAATATGCCAGGTGCTTATTTCATTTTGTTAGATACATATATTTCATTTTGCTTTTCCTAGACAGTCTTGCTGATAATCTAAATGGCCTCAACCTCAATAAATTTAAAATGTGTGGACTTCAGCTCCCAGAACTCTCCAGCCTCAACTTGTCTGTATGTGACTGGAGAGGCATTTTGCCCTCTTAGCTGCTCTTGCAAAGCAGGAAACTGGATTCCCACACGGAGTGCTAAACTGAGGGTAATCATAGGTGTAGCACAAAAGTGCCTTATTTTCTTCCGAAAGATTTCTCCACCTGTTTTTGCAACTTTACACGCAAACAATGAACAACATCTGTTTTCATGCAGAGAAAGATTGGAAAGGAGAAAGGAGAGCAGAAATTGCTAGAATTTTTATTTTTTCCCAGCCATCAATTCTTTAATAGGTCCCTGGATTTCCTTATCTCTCAATATTGTTATTTATTGAAATATTTATTCTTCTTTCCTTCAAGTCAAAAGCTCTAAATCTGTAGGCTTTCAGCCTTTCATGAGTCATCCTCAGTCATTCCTGTTTGGGTTGAAGTATGGGAAATGCCATGAAACTGTCTTAAGAATCAAACGATGGCATTCTTAGCTGTATTTTTTTTCTCCATTCAGCTTTTGTCATTTGGGATTAAGGAGTACGAATGTATCAATTAAACAACAATACAGTTTTGTTACACCGCACAAGTCTTTCCTGTTTCCTGCAGTGCCACAGATGCCAGGTGGGTGTTTTGCTTGTGCATTTTCAGTTCTGAGGGATGAAACTGCTTATTCTTCTCTAAAATGTATTAATGATAAAAACATTGAAAGATTATGTTTCAGTTCCGTGTGCCTAATCTCTCACTAAATTAGAAGAATTTCATTTTTGTATGATGGGCAAAGGTGTTTGCTTCCTAGTGGGCAGAGAGCAGAAACAGTCAGTGAAGCTAGCTGACTCTGATCCTGGCCCAATGAATGACCCTGTTTCAAAATAATTTATTCATTTTTTTCTTCATTTCAGTGAGGTCTCTATTTATTCAGACACAGGACACTCCAAATCCAAACAGCTTAAAGTTTATTCCAGGAAAACCAGTCCTGGAGTCCAGAACGATGGAATTCCCGTCTCCTGCTTCCACCTACTGCTCTCCGTTAGCAAGGTTTGGAGGGGGAGGGGTTGCACACGGTGTGATGTTATTTGGGAATATGTCCCAGTCAGATCCCTGATGAGGGGCAAAGATACCCTGGACTGCAGTTGTTGGAGGCACCAAAATTGGAGGATATTTTAGCCCATGCAAAATTTATTCTTGTAAAGGGATGGAAATCAGAGAAGGGGGAACTCTCCTGTCTCAGCTTTCAGTTCACTTTTAAGAAATCAATTGTGATTTAACATAAATCTCATTGATATCAAAGAGGAGTAAGGGCAGCTTGATTCTCTTTGAAATCTCTGGGGATGGGCGAATTTTTGGTTTGATTTTTAGTTGATATAGATGCTCGGGCTTTTTCCATATGACTGAGGATCCTACAAATGAGTTTTTCCTCCCAGCCTTTTTTCCTCGGAGGAAAAAATAACCTCCTAAGGGATGTATAGTTGAACCAAAGGGAGGAGGGGGAGGGGATGCCATGCCATGCCATACAGCTGCAGTCTTAATGTGTACTTTCTCCCTGTATACAATTATCACAGTCCTGGATGTAAAGGCCATTTGCATAATTATTAGCCATGTGGAAGGTTTATGATTCAGTCTCCCAAATTAGCCCACAGTTGCCATGCTTGGCTGTTCATACTTAGGATATGCTAGTTGCTTATCAAAGATTGAGGGCCTCCACAATAAGACCCATCCCTATTTACAAAGTTTTCTTTTAGCTTAGAAGGCATTGCTGCTAGCACAGATTCTGGATTAACAATAAAGCAGAAAAAGTTGACTGGATGTGCTGTGTTTTAAAACTCCATCCTTGTTTCTTGGAAAAACTATGCTAACGCATTTGAAGAAGTTAGGAGTTAGGATAACAGCGTTCTACAAACTACAATCATGAAGCACAAATGTGCATGTGTGAACCAATATGAAGAAATAGGAGGATTTCAATGGGCAGTTTGAATGGTGATCATTGTTTTTCAAAGTCTTCATTTTCTTTTCTGGTTAGACAGCTCTTTCGGATTGAAGGCGTTAAAAGTGTATTTTTCGGAACAGACTTCATTACTGTCACAAAGGTAAATCTAAAAATACCCCACACAAGCCTGATAGTCTAAATTACTAGCTATATAATGGACTTTTCAATATGCTGCAAAATTAGAATACAGAGATTGGCTTACATCAGTTGAATAACATTTGGACTTCTGCATGTTGACTTATGTGTCGCATTTCAATTCAAAAAAAGGATTCTTTTCAGTAGTGAAATGTGTTGGGAATTTCTGTAAAAATTAAAACAGTAGGGAAACACCTGTGAAAGTGCATTTCCCGTAAAATGAAAATATATTTCCCATAAAAACGAAATATAAAACAAAAGACAGGCCCAGTTATGATGCTCTGTCCTGCTGCAAATTTGCCAAAGTCCAAGGCTTAACTTTTTTCTGCGTCGGTCTGCTTGGCATGAATTGAAAGCAGACACAAACAGATATTGTAACATTTGGTAAACGTTTTCTCTTTCTGTCTCTCTTCTCTTTCCCTTATCATTTGAGACTGGACTGCCTATTGGGTCCATTTGTAAGTGTTTGAACATTCAGAAAGATTAGTTTGCACAACTTTCCGTTGAATTGATTGATGTTAGTCTGACATGTATCAGACTGGGTGAGATCTAAGAGTGATACCTCCTCCCTTTTTGAGGGTTTGCTCAAACCAGCTCCTGATATAATTGATGAAAAATAGCAGTGTCCTTTTCACTATTAAACAGGGAGGCCCTATTTCCAAATCCTACTTGACAACTGCAGAAACCCTGTGTGCCTAGAGACAAGCCCCTGCAGAATTTGCCCTGCTAGTAAGACTCCCAGAAGTTTATGTGAGGATGGTGTATCCAGTAAAATTATTTCTCCATATTTCGCAGAGTAACCCTTGAATAGCAAGGGTGTGTACATGAAAGCGATTGAGAGTAGGTACGAATAAAACACAGTCAGCACACAGATACACTGAGTTGTGTTTACTTTCAGGAAATAGTAAGGCACAGTCTGATAAACAGTCCTGGTCATACACATATAAAGCAGGAGATAGCAAAACAACAGTCCAGGGATAATCCAATAACAAAGTCTTCTTACCAGTCGTAGTAGTCATTCACAATGAACAATTCTGGATTTGCAAACAGTAGCATACAGAGATACCAGAGGGCAAGAACAGCAAAGAGAAACAAACCATGTTTCTAGCTCCCTCTGAAGGAGATTGGCTACAGAGCTAACCAATCAGTACACAATATGATGCAATACAGCAATCTTAAAGCTATATTGATGGTTTATATATTGCCAACCCAACAAGGTAGGTAATACTCATTTCCTAACAGTCTGGGTTTTTTTTTTTTAAATCTTCACAGGACAGTGAGGAGGTGGACTGGAACTTAATAAAGCCCGATATCTACGCAACTATTATGGACTTCTATGCTTCGGGCTTGCCCATTGTTACAGAAGAGGTCCCTCGAACAGATACAGGTATAGTGGCAGGTTCAGAGGCTGGCAGCCGAGGGGAGCCACCTCCTTTGGGCTCTGCCAGAGCGAGGCTTCCACTGCTCCATCCATCTTGCAAAGGTGGTGCAGATTTTTGACACACAACCTAGAACTAAGGAGGAATCTCCTGATAGAACAAATGATCAATGGAACCGCTTCCCTCCAGAAGCTATGGGTGCTCCATCATTGGAGGTTTTTAACAAGAGACTGGGCAGCTATTGGTCTGAAATGGTCTAGGGTCTTCTGCTTAAGCAGGGGGTTGGACTAGAAGACCTCCAAGGTCCCTTCAACCATTATTCTCTATTCTCCTACACCCATGCAGGATAAGGCTGATTTCTTTTGTGTAGATCCAGTGGGGGCTCAGGGAATTTTCATGCTCTTCATAAGGACGAGATCACAGATATATGCTCGCTCGTTCGCTGCTTCTTGTAGCTATTTTCATTTGGTTTCTTTTGGGAGCTCTTCTCCTCGTGATTCTGGGTTTGAGAGAGACAAAGCCTCCTCTTCTTTTTCCTTGTGACTTCAAGTCAAGGGTTTTTTTTTGTTGTTGTTTTGTTTTGTTTTGTTTTTTTACTCCTCCTGACTGCCTGCAATTTTCTCAGTAAGATTTTGGAAGGCGTTTGCCCTTTCCTTCTCCTTGGCAGAGATGAGAGAGAGGGACTCTAACCCAAGGTCACTCAGCTGGGACTGAAAAGTCCCGTCTCTCGGTTTTGGGGCAGCACCTTCACCTATATACCAAGCTGGCTCCCTTGGAACAGGAGGGAGGCCTGCTTTCCGTAGGGGCCAAATTGTTTTTGATCTTCTAACAAGACTGTCTTCAACTCAAGGAGACTAGGACAAAAGTATCCCACAAGTCTGAACCTTGTCTGGGGCTATAAAAGAACAATAAAACCTCAATTTAAGGGACCATTGGGTGAGGGGTGTGCTTGTTACTCAGGAATGCCCATTAAATCCAAAGTGTGCCATTCACTGCAATTCTGTCACTTGCATTATCCTTATTTAAATTACACAGAATTTGTCAAAAAGTGTGCCGTTTGCCAGTTGCTGTTATTTCACATTTAAGAGAGGATTCGAACCTGGGTCTCAGGTGATGCCAAGTATTGGAAATGATGTCATTTGAGTGTGATATAATGTAAGCGTCACATTCTGGCTTTGCAACCGGTTCATATTTATGACTGTTGCAGTGTCCCGGGGTCTCATAGAATCCCTTTTTGCCAGATTCACTTAACAGCCATGTTACCGACTTAATCACAGCAGTCATTCACTTAACATCGGTGACAAGAGAGGTTATAACACGGGGCAAAACTGTCTCACTAACAGCAGAAATTTTGGGCTCAATTGTGATCATAAGATGAGGATTACCTGTATTTTAATTCCTCTTTGCCCATTGAGATAAACATGATTCATTTGTTTCAGCCCCATCTGAAGAAGACGATGAAGTTGTATTGATGATAAAAGAGCTGCTGGATACCAGAATCAGGTACTCTTGTCTGCTGCGGGTGCTTGGTATATAAAGCAGTATTTATGCTGCCCGGGGAATTCTGGGAGTTGAAGTCCACAAGTTGCCAAGTTTGGAGATCCCTGGTCTAGTGTATCTCTGATGCCTGCATGTGGACCAGAGACCCCCAGAGATTCATATGGCCCCATTCTGACCTTGTTTAAAATCTGGCTCTTCCCCAGGCCTTGGGCTAGAGTGGGCTGTTCGTTTTGCAAAATTATTTTCCCCAGACATTTCTCTTTGTAGTGTATTTTTAAAAACCTTTAATAGTGTACGCTTTGCAGAATTAACTATTGTGTTTGAGAGCTATAAATATAATAATAAATGTTGCTGTCCTTACATGTTCATCCTTATTACTCAGGTCCCAAATATTTCAGTTAAATTGCTTGTGTTCAGCAAAAAGTTAACCCAAAAATCATTCAGGAGAATTCTTTAAACAGTATTCACATTCTGGTACTTCTGTCAATATTCCTTCTGGAGCATTTCCAGGATTTTAAAATGTGCTAGTGGGGCAAACAGGATGTTCATTATTACTTTCAAGGGCCAGAGAAAAGCCCCCTCTTTTCATTGCTGATTTCTTGAAGGGAGTATTAATCATGTTGAGCCCTGTGTGTTCATTTTTCAGCTTCTGACAGCTGAGGTGATACATCGGGGGTTAGCGAGTGTTAAAAGTAGAAGTAAATAGAAGAGCTGCCAAGTTAATCCATGAATCCATTGCAGACGCAAATGGGTATCAAAAGATCTTGTGTATAAAGCTGAGTTAACAATTTTTGCCTTCATTTTACACACTGAAGTAGGCCCTCTGGGATTCGGCCCCTGCCATATTTCAATTTGGGGGGGGGGGGAGAGAAAGAAGTTTGAACAAAGATGGAGTTTTACTGTCGCTGAATAGCCAGGCTGATTAGCAGAAACATGGTTCTTTATGTTGCTGTAAAAGTATTGGATTGAAGTTGCAAAGGTGCTTTTTCCAGAAAGGCTTCTTTTTTTTCTTGAAAACATTTCGTTTCTCATTCAAGAAGCATCTTCAGTTCTTCAATACTGAAGTAATGAAGGGAAATGGCAAAACAAACCTTAAAAGTTACTGTTTCTTAGTTACAGAATTCAAGCCAGTGCATGAATTTTACATACCGTATTTTTCGGAGTATAAGACGCACCTTAGTTTTTGGGGAGGAAAATAAGAAAAAAGCTGATTGGTAGGGGGGGGTGGGCCTCCTGGAATACCCCTAATCAGCTGTTCCCAGAGGTGAATTTTAGCAACAGGTTCCTTGGTTGTGAGCTCTATGTCTTGCTTTTTTTTTCTGCCTCTGAAACTTTTGAAACTCAGTTTCAGAAAAAACTTTTTCCTGCCTCCGAAACAGAGCTTCAGAAAATAAGCCTCCGAAGCTCTGTTTGGGGGTTTCTTTTCTGAAGCTTCGTTTCTGATGCTTTTTTCAGCCTCTGAAACCTCCGTTTGAGGAGCTGGGCGGGACTATATTCGGAGTATAAGATGCATCCAGATTTTCACCATCTTTGTTTTGGGGAAAAAGATGTGTCTTAAATTCCAAAAAATACGGTATTTCTAATGTGGGTCAGGAGTAGAAGCTTTTCATCTGTTGCAGTGACAGTTCCAGAGTAGGAATGAGTGGGACCAGAAGGAGAGCGCATAAACTAAGCCACTGCAAACTCTCCAGGCCATCTCCTCCCAATTGGCACTGACAGAATGCAGTAAACAATGCAAACATGGCACATTTTTGTAGGCTGGTTAAGTTTGCGTGACTGTATTTCGCCAGATTCTTTTAAGGGTCACGTGGCTGAGAGGTTGCTCTGGGGTAAAACAGAGTATCCACGGCTTTGGCTCAAGACGTGTTAAGGAAAATGTTGCTAATGCAAAGAGAAGGGGAAGGTGGCGTAACAAGCTGCAGGCTGCTCCAGGAATCGGCAGTGCCACGTGGAAAATAGAGAGATGGATATGGGAAAAGAAAAGAGAGGAGAGAGATCCATGTGTTGGCTGAGAATCTGAGCTTTGCTTTGGGACGTTAATGCAAAGATGTGAGCCTTTGCTGCCCGTAATGCTATTTCATCCATCGCAGACCTGCAGCTGTGGGTCTCAATGCATCTGCCTTAATATTCCTCAGGCCAACCGTCCAGGAGGACGGTGGAGACGTCATCTTTAAGGGCTTTGAAGACGGGATCGTGCAGCTGAAGCTGCAGGGTTCGTGCACCAGCTGCCCCAGTTCCATCGTCACCTTAAAGAGCGGAATACAAAACATGCTGCAGTTCTATATTCCTGAGGTGGAAGGTGTGGAGCAGGTAAGCCTCTTTGGGAAGGCACCAGCTGTGCCCCAGCCGTTTTCTCCATGTTCCCCCAATGATCACAGCGTGGGCAAAAAATTTCAGTAGGTATTGACATCTTACCTGTTTAAAAGATTGCTGCCAGGCATATTTAGGGTTTCCTTCTGGATGTTTGACCCGCTCAGAATATCTCAGCATTTTCAGAACAAATTCAGAGGCCGCCTGCACTACCAGACAAGATGAGAGTGATGCTGTGGTTGTTTTAAAAGATGTCCTACTTCCCAGGCTTGGTTCTCAATACTGGGGGGCTCCGATAGTCTTAGTGTAACTTCCTGCCTGCCTGTTGCTTTTCAGGTTGTTGATGATAATGAAGAAAAAGAATTGAAGTCAACCTGAATCAGGGAAGAGCCCTGGACTGTGGGCAGAATCCATGCGCCTGGTGGGTTTGTCTAAATTGGCCCAAATGCACTTTCTTCATTGGGCCAATTCTATTTTTGTTTCACTGTATAAGAAAACAAGCAAATAGGAAGAATCGTTGCTTTACATGAACAAAAAGAGGAAAGCATTCAGAAAAAGCATGTTCCCAACAGTTTCTAAAATACATGCTTCCTTCTTTGGATTCAGATATTTTCTGAAGTATCTCCAATTATCTTCCTGAATGTCAGTTACCTATTTATTGGGCAGGCTCCCTCTCATTGACACTATAGTCACTTCTGGAGATTTTTTGGTCATAGAGCACTGCATTTAAAAAAATCCTTTTTCCCCTACTACTTAGATTCCAAAAATATTATTTTAATTGCGCTCTCATCAGGAGGCTTAAATTTGTAGTTTTCATTTTTTTAAAAAAACGCCCATGGGTTCAATAAATATCACTAATACTACTGTCATGTACCTTATTTGCATAGAAACTATCTGATAATACTTTGTTCCAAAATTCAGCAGACTTCACTATCCTTCTTGGTGATCTCAAGGGAGCCAAACATTCTTTTTACCACTGGACTAGGATTTTTTGTACTTGGAGCCTGAATACACATATATCATGCTTTGGATGCAGAATGATGATCTCACCTGTGAAGTTGAACTTCTCCAGAAAAAATGTTTTGAATCTGTGGAGCAAACAATCCATTTGCAAGTCCTGCTTGGTTGCAGTGAGGTCTTCGTAGATGCTGTGATTGTAAGGAAGTAATTGAAGTGTGTCGTGGGTCCAAGAAAGTCCACTAAGTGCATTTACCTTTTAGAGGAATGCATGAAATGAGGAGGAGCTGTGTCTCTTTAAAGCGGAGATCCTTTTTGGAGGACAATTTAAAAATGGCTTGCCTGAAGCTGGGGTGTAGAGCTTTTGAAGACGGGCCTTGCCTTTCTTCTTAAAACCCATCCTCAAGGGCGTCTTGTGGATTGGTGGGAGCCATTGAGGGGACCGGCTGACCTTCCATTACCAAATTGGGGTTTTGAAAGGGAGACGGAGGCTTACAGAGGTTTTATTTGCTGCTTCGTCTGTTTTTGGAAAATAGAAGAACAACATTGCTCAAACTTGGGCTGAAGCAGCTCCTTTCATTGGCAAAGCATAGCAACTGAGACACGTCCCTTGCAAGGCGACATTCCAGTAAGGATCCAGGTGGTTTCAGACGGCCGATTTCAAAGGTTTAAAATCAGTTTAAAGCAATTGGTATGTACTTCTGAATGTGGTCATTCTAGAACTTGGCCTGAATAAAGACGCATCGTGGCTCAAACTTGCGCTGCCTTTACTGCCATTTTTTACTTGCCCCACAGGAGGGAGTGCTGTACAATCTACAAATTAAGGGAGACAGCTGTCGTTGGGTTAACTGGGATGTGTCCATCTGTGTGGGTAAAATTGGTCGTAAGTGCGAAGACTGGCCACAAGTCTGTCTCTTCAGTGGTGGTGTACTGCCAAGCGGTTGGTTCTAAGTCAACCGGCTGTAATCACACAAATGGTGTCCCTGGTGCCACAGTGTCTTCATGGCCTGTGACAGGTGCCCTTGTATTCAAAGCCGAGTGGAGTGGAGGCCGGGGGGGGAATCCCTTGCTTCTTGTCTGGGATGGGACACATCTTAATTTTTTAACCTCCTTGAACCTCCTTCTCCAGGAGGCTTTCTGGGAAAAAAAACCAGCTCTCCTTTGCAACATCTCTGCTTCTGCCAAAGCCACATTATATCCCACGTGATACAATCAATAAATGAAGCCTTTGTGACGGCAGGGGGGAAAAAATGATGCTCAAAGCATTACTGGAATCATTCAACGTTCTCGCAAGAGGCGTGGAATGGATTGCCACAGCGTTTTCTGGAGGGTTGATAGCTGAAGCAGGCCAAGGCCATCTGAAGGAAATCGGCCAGGGACTGGCAACCCTCTTGGAAAATGGCTAATTTGATTTATGCTGGCATATTACTGCCCCTCCCTCCCTCCCCCCCAACAAGAAAAACAATTCTTTACACATTCATTTTCTTTTTTTAAAAAAACAGACCTATCTATGCTTCATGTAAAGAAACGTCAAATAATTACAGGATTGAAATACGAGTAATTTTTGGAAGGTTGAGGCCGTGTCCTGCGAAAATCACCCAAAAATGGGCTGTGCTTTCCAGAAGCGTTGTTGGGTGCTGAATGCTAGCATGTCATCCAAATCTTTTGTGTCACCTTTGACATAGGAAAGAGTCTGTGGAGCTTCTCAGTCATCCAGGTCATGGTTGTCCGAAAAGGTGCTTTTTCAAGAGGCGACTGGATTTTGTGGTTTTTCTTCCAAGACAGAGCTGAAGAAGCTTCTTCAGATGAGAAGCGAAACGTCTTCAAAGAAAAACCAGAAAGCCCAGTTGCCTCTTGGAAAAAGCCCCTTTGGGACACAGGTCAGAGGTTTGCCATTCCTGCAATGGGCCCTCCGTTACCAAGCTCTGCTGGCTTCATACTTGGGCAGGATCCACTTGCGGGATCTGCAATTTGAGGGAGGTTTCAGGGGCAACTGGATGGAGGAGCTTACAAGGTTTAGCCAATATTGGATCCGGAAAGGAAACAGAGAAACCAAGAAGCTGATTAAAAGAGTCAATTCAGAAGTGATATAAATCCCAGGCAGTCCCTTTCCCGGAGCCCTTAACTCCCATTCCAAAATGTGTATTTATGGGCAAGTTAGAGTTGTTGCATTCAACACCTGGTCCTCTTTTTCTAGCCACTGCCTGCCTTTTCGGGCACTGCCTCCAGGTCACCGAAGCAAACCTTTCCTCCTGTGCGGTGAACGTCACTGGCCCCAAAAAGTGTTTATTCTCCTGTCCGCTTCTGTTTAGATTGTTCCGGTTGCGTCAGCTGCCATCCGCCTCAGGACAGCTGCCCAGCACATGCCATCCCGGATCAGCCTTTAAAGGACTGGCAGGACCAGTTGTGCTTGTGGCTTTTTGAAGTCGGGGTGGTGGGTGGTGTGGAGAGAAGGAAAAAGGAGAAAGTTATGTTGGATGAACATGATGGTAGCCATTGGGGAAGTTTAGAAGACTTGAGAAATGGGAAGGAATGAGATTTTGGTCTTAGATATATTTTATGATGGGGATTGGAATAGGAATAGGAAGGGACCTTGGAGGCCTTCTAGTCCAGCCCCCTGCTCAAAACAGGAGACCCTATACCTTTTCAGATAAGTGACAGTCCAGCCTCTTCTTAAAAGCCTCCAGTGATGGAGCTCCCACGATTTCCAGAGGCAAGCTGTCCCACGGATTAATTGTCCTCACTCTTAGGAAGTTTCTTCTTAATTCCAGGTTACTTCTCTGGATTGTATGGATTGCATCACCTGTATGAATTCCCCCTGCTTTTTAAATGTTAGGAATCCTGGACAACTTTCCCCAAATGTTTCACGTGTGACAGAAAGTGCTTGGAGAGGAGAGACTGGAATCGCTGGGCCAGCCTTCACTGAAGCTGGATTAGATGTTACATTTCCTGGGTCCATCAAAGACTCAACGCTTCAGCCATAGAAGCTAGGAAGAAACTGAAGGTTCCCCCTCCTATAGTCCATGAGGGCAGGGGGCCTCCATTCAATAAAGACAGTCTGATGTTTCGCAAAAGGTGCACACAATTGCAGTCTTAAGAGATGGACCCTATCCAAACAGGATTCCTAGTTTTGACACAGACACACATGGATGGATAAATGGGACTGGAGCTGGTTAAACATTCAAATAAAATATATAAAAGCTTCTTATAGCTGTACCACCAGTTGGTGGGCTCAGACCTCCGAATTCCTCCTTGCAAGACAAGATGGAAACAAATGAGCAAAATATATTTCAAAGATTCGCCAGGTTCGTTTTTCTCGCCACCTACATGTAGACATCTGAACTGGACTCTGTTGTTTCTCTGTGTCAGGTCATATATGTGGGTACATGCAAAATTTTGCTATCTTATCTATCTACCTACCTACCTACCTACCTACCTACCTACTTATCCATCCATCTATACCTATTTCTCTTTTATCTCCGTCCGTCCATATCTATCTATCTATCTTATCTACCTACCTACCCACCCACTCACCTATATCTATTTCTCTTTTATCTATCTGTCTGTCCATCTATCTATCCATCCATCTCTCTCTCTATCATCTATAAAAATTAAAATATCTATCTATCCATCCATCCCTACCTACCTACCTACCTACCTACTTATCCATCCATCTATACCTATTTCTCTTTTATCTCCGTCCGTCCATATCTATCTATCTATCTATCTTATCTACCTACCTACCCACCCACCCACCTATATCTATTTCTCTTTTATCTATCTGTCTGTCCATCTATCTATCCATCCATCTCTCTCTCTATCATCTATAAAAATTAAAATATCTATCTATCCATCCATCCCTACCTACCTACCTACCTACCTACCTACCTACCTACCTACCTACTTATCCATCCATCTATACCTATTTCTCTTTTATCTCCGTCTGTCCATATCTATCTATCTATCTATCTATCTATCTATCTATCTATCTATCTACCTACCCACCCACCCACCCACCCCCACCCATATTTATTTCTCTTTTATCTATCTGTCTGTCCATCTATCTATCCATCCATCTCTCTCTATCATCTATCTATAAAAATTAAAATATCTATCCATCCATCCATCCATCCATCCCTACCTACCTAGTTAATTAGTTAGTTAGTTAGTCAGTCAGTCCTGTTTCAGTAGTGGGTATTGGAGGTGAGAGCTGAATGCAGCGAAGTTTCATTTCGATGTATGGCGATTAACCTGCATTGCAAGTGCCAATCAAGCCCATTCCGGGAGTGAGCCGGATGCGATGGTGCAATCTCGGGCAACCCAGAGGCCAGGGGGGCACCGCACAAACGCAGCCGTTGCACAACCAATGCAGCCTTGCAACAAGAAGCCATCATTCCTAAACCATGGTTTACGGCCCAGGGCTGCTCAGTAAAGCGCGGCTCAGCCGGGCAGAGACAGCCGGGGGCTTCTGCCCAAACCCCGGAGAGGGCAGCCCAGCCCCCTCCTCAAAATAACACAAGAAAAGAGAACCAAGCCCTCCCGCCCCTCTTTAGCATCCCGAGGAGCCCAACTTGACTCCGGGGGTTGCAGGAGCGAGGCGGACGGCCTTTTTCCCGGTCCCCCACCCCCCTCTTCCCCTGGGATTACCCCGTGGTCTCCCATCCCCGAGTCCCACTCCTCCTTCTCCCCCTGGTCGTCCCTTCTTCCAAGCTGCCGCGTGGCATCAAGCCGGGAAAAGCCCCCGGCCAGGAAGAAGCAGCGCGCTCCGGCTTCCTCGCTGCAAAGGTAGACTGCGCCCGCCCAGAGAGGCTCTCTCTCTCTCTCTCTCTCTCTCTCTCTCTCACCTGAGGCGCGTATCCGTCTGCCACGTCCCCAGGGCCAGCCAGGCATTGGGCGGGGCTCCGCGACGGGCCCGCCTCTCCGCCGCGCGAGCCAATAGCGGCGCGGGCGTTGCGCGTGCGCCCAGCGCCGGCTCCGCCCCGCCTCCGCCCGGCAGCCGCAGACCCGCCGCCTGGCAGGAGGAGCAGCAGCAGCAGCAGCGACGAGGGCGCCATGTGTGGTGAGTCCCCCGAGCATGTGCAGAGTGCCCTCCGCGGGGACGGACGGCGGGGAGGGTTAATCCCCGCGAGGGAGCCCCCTTGGGCCCAGCGCTCCCTGGCTCCGGGGCATGTGCAGAGTGCTACTCCTTCGGGGCATCTAGGGGTCTTGAGGGTCGTGGGAACCTTCCCCCCCTTCCCATCCCCGGGGAAAGGGTGTCCGGGAACGTGGGAACCGTCCGACACGCGTGTCTGTGCGGCTCTGGCGGGCGAAAGAGCTCCCCCCCCCTCTTCTGGGGTCCCCGCGATGATCTCTAGGGGTCCCTTTTTCAGCCCTGGCGGGTTTGCTCCGACCCGGACGGCGGAGGATGTTGGCCCGCTTGAGCAGAGCGGCGGCCCTTCCGAAGGCTTGGGCCACCCGGGGGTTGCTCTGCACGTCTGAATGCTCGGAAAAGACCCGGGTTGGCTCTCCCTGCTGAGCGAAGGGGAAACTCGTGGAGTTAGCCCGGCGTCCTTAACCTGGGATGAGCCCGTCATGGGAACGTAGCCTGGGGGGGGCATTGCATCTTTCTTCGCCTGTGTGTATTAAATATTATCTATCTATCTATCTATCTATCTATCTATCTATCTATCTATCTATCTATCATCTATCTATCTATCTCAGTCTCTCTCTCTCTCTCTCTCTCTCTCTCTCTCTCTCTCTCTCTCTCTCTCTTTCTCTCTCTCAGCCTATATCTATCTATCTCAGTCTATCTATCTCTATCTATCTATCTATCTATCTATCTATCTATCTATCTATCTATCATCTATCTATCTCAGCCTATCTCTATCTATCTCAGTCTCTTTCTCTCTCTCTCTCTTTCTCTCTCTCTCTTTCTCTCTCTCAGCCTATATCTATCTATCTCAGTCTATCTCTATCTATCTATCTATCTATCTATCTATCTATCTATCTATCATCTATCTATCTCAGCCTATCTCTATCTATCTCAGTCTCTCTCTCTCTCTCTTTCTCTCTAATCTATCTATCTATCTCAGTCTATCTCTATCTATCCATCTCAGTCTATCTATATCTATCTATCATCTATCTATCTATATCTATCTATCTATCTATCTATCTATCTATCTATCTATCTATCTATCTATCATCTCTCTCTCTCAGTCTATCTATATCTATCTATTTCAGTCTACAATCTATCTATCTATCATATATTACACATTATATATTCTATCATTTTGCATCTCCCCCACTTGGCTGTGGTTTAAAAAGAGCGCTGGAGGCACCCCCTCCCCCCCTCCAGGCGAGGCAGGTGGAGACCCCTGGCTTCAGGGGGCCCCTCCCCCCTTTTTTCATCTTTTACCTTTGATTGATTTTATGGAGGATTTTATTGGTTGGAGGTTGAGGAGTCACGCGATATGCAGGTTTAGTAAAGCCTCATCCTGTAGTAGGCACACACTAGAGCTGGTGCCTCTGGGCTCCCTGTTGGAGACCATGGCAGGTGTGAAAGGAAGTGCTGGGAGGGTGGGTGGGCTGCAGGTCTGTATCTGTGTGCGTGCATGCATGAGGGGACAAGGTGAGTGGCTGGGCTGCAGGTGTGTGTATGCATGGGGGGGGGAGAGGAACAGGATTGGGAAAAGAACCTTCTCATCCGCTCTCTGAAGTCCTCGACTGGGTTCACACAACCCTTGTGGGAGGTTGGGGTCACCAAGAGTTGGAAGTGGGCCCTTGTGCTGTGGGAAGCCAGCCATTGTCTTGGCATGTTGACACCTGAAAGGGTTGGCTTCTTGAGGCATAATTTGTGCGATGAACACCCCCTTGTGTGTCGTTAGACCATGGGTGGGATACGACAAGTGAAAGAAGTGGCACCTTAAACCAGGGAAAGGCTAATAACCAGGCTAATAAACCAGGATGGGTAAATAAATAAATAAATAAAATAAATAACTTTATTGTCATTGTACCTGTATACACGATGTGCCTCACCTGGCTTTCACCCAGACTGGGTGGATTCTGAAAAGCCGCTAATGGCGTATTGTGTCTTCCCAAGCCAGGTGTGATACCGTTAGTGTTGTTAGTTGCGAAGTTGTGTCCGACCCATCGCGACCTCATGGACCATGTTCCTCCAGGTCCTCCTGTCCTCTACCATCCTCTGGAGTCCATTGAAGCTCAGGCCGACTGCTTCAGTGACTCCATCCAGCCACCTCGTTCTCTGTCCTTCTTCTTTTGCCCTCCATCGTTCCCAGCATTAGGTTCTTCTCCAGGGAGTCCTTCCTTCTCATTAGGTGGCCAAAGTATTTTGAGTTTCCTCTTCAGGATCTGGTTGATCTCCTTTAGGACTGACCAGTTGGATCGCCTTGCAGCCCAAGGGACTTACCGGAGTCTTCTCCAGCACCAGAGTTCAAAGGCCTCCGTTCTTTGGCTTTCTCAGCCTTCCTTATGGTTGAAATGTGATACCGAGAGAGAGATAAGCCTCTGGGCAATGCAAGTGCAAGATAAAAAAAAAAAAAAAAACTTCAAGGAGAGGAATTAAAACAATTTATCTAAATAATTAGCATTGGGAATTCTTTAACATAAAACTAATGGACATTGCAGAACCCAACAATTGCACACCTCACAGAGACAGGCAGCACCTAAATGGAACACCTGTTACACAGAGTCCTCTGCTTACGGCCACAATTCAGCTCAATGTTTCCCTTGCTAAGTGAGACGTTAAGTGAGTTTTGCCTCATTTTATGACCTTTCTTGCTGCACTTCAGGTGAATCAGTGCAGTTTTTTATTAATTAATTAATTAATTAATTATATTTCTATACCGCCCTTCTCCCGTAGGACTCAGGGCGGTGAAGAGCCAAGGTAAAAACACAAACACACAAACATCATAAAATACAATTTAAAATTATTAAATAGTTCGGCCCAATTGAACTAAAAAACCCAAAATGAAAAATAACACATTAAAGTTAAGTGTAGTAACAGGATTGCTAAGTGAATTCAGCTTCCTCATCGGCTGTTGGTCAGAAGGTTGCAAAAGGTAATCATATGAACCCAGGACACTGCAGCCGTCATAAGTACATGCCAGTTGCCAAACGTCCCGGTGTAACCATGGGGATGCTACAATGGCATAAGTGTGAAAAAACGGTCATAAGTCATTTTTTCCAGTCCTGTTATAACTTTGAATAGTCATGGAATGGAATGGATTAGAATAGAGTAGAGTAGAGTAGAGTAGAGTAGAATAGAATAGAATAGACTATAGAACAGAACAGAATTGAATTCTTTATTGGCCAAGTGTGATTGGACACACAAGGAATTTGTCTTGGTGGCAAGCTGTTAATTGTCTTCACCATTAAGCAGTTTCTCCTTAATTCCAGGTTTGCTTCTCTCTCTGATTACTTTCCAACCGTTGTTTCTTGTCTTGCCTTCAGGTGATTTGGAAAATAATTTGTAAAATTTAAAATAATAATAATAATAATAATAATAATAATAATAATAATAATAATAATAATTCATATTTCCATGCCACCCACTTTCCAAGGACTCTGGGTGGCTTACAACAATCAATAGTATACTAAATAGCATATTGCCCCCAACAATTTGCGTCCAAAATGATGGTTGTAAACTGAGAACTCCCTGAAAACTAAACTAAATGGCTTTGGCTTCTTTGGGAAATGCCAGTGGGCTCAGGGCTGTCTGTCCCTCTGGGATGTGCAGCGTGTCCCATAAAACGGGGGCCACTCTGAGAAGGCCGGTCACCTCACCCAAGGCCCCCCCCCAAAAAAGGAGAGGAGTCCTGCTGCAGACCCACTTGGGATGTCCCTCTTGCTGGTTCAGGCCCATCATTTGTTCTCCCCTTGTCAGCCAGCATCCCTGAAAGCTGCGCTTAGTTTTCCTGGCATGGCCACACTTACCTGCCCCAAGTCGGTCCCCTTTTTCTGTATCAGACGGTGGAAATAGATCTAATTGGGCTCTGAGCCCCTAATAGGGTTTCCCAGGTTTGGGGGTAACTGGTTGTGTGAATCTCATTGTTGATGTTTGTCAGCGATGCCTTAAAGGGACAACACAAACCTTACCAGCCTTACCTTATTCGGTAAGTCTCCGTTAATATGTTGGCTTTTGAACGTGAAGACCTGAAGCAGAAAAAAAAAATTGGCTTTCAGATGATGATCCTTAGAGTAATATTTAACAGAGTTGGAAGGGACCTTGTAGGTCATTTAGTCTAACCCCAAGCAGGAGTCCCTACACCATTTCTGATGATGAAGATGATGAAGACTCCACCTGCCTAGCAACTGGGAGATTTCCTGGTAGCTCAAGGTTTATGTACATACCTTTTTTCTCAACAGTATAGTATATATAAGGTAGTCCTCAACTTATGACCACCATTGATCCCCAAATTTGCTAAGCATCAGAGTTTAGGGGTTTTTGCCCCATTTTATGACCTTTCTTGCCACAGCAGATCAATTGTTTGTCACATTGCTGGTCACAGAAGGCGATCGTGAGGCCCCAGGACACTGCAGCCGTCATAAATATGAGCCAGTGTTTGAATTTTGATCACGTGACTTTGCGGATGCTTGAACCATCATTAAGCGTGAAAACTTTGTTGTCCTGCTCGCTGAAGTAGTCCTCATACTTATGACGGCGGTTGCAACCAGAATTTCCTTTGCCAAGAAAGCCAATTGTAAAGTGAATTATGCCTCATTTCAGGAACCTTTTTTTGGCCAAGGTTATTACATGAATCATTCTGTGAGTGGCTGCTTTTCGGAAGCTGGCTGGGAAGGTTGCCGTGGCGATCCCAGGGATGCTACACCATCATTGGGAATACACGCTGGTTGCCCCAGAGTTCACACTTTGATAGTGGTGCCTTGGGATGCTGCCACAGTGTGTAAGTGTGAGGACCTGTTGTAAGTCACCTTTGCGGCCTCGTAACTTTGTACGCCTGTTAAATGAAGGGTTGGAAGTTGAGAATTACTTGTACAAAGCTCTTGGTTGAAAAAGCCCAGATTTGCACATCACTGAGCTATAAACCATGATTGTCACCCAACAGCTAAGCCAGGTATGCTGAGTCCCTGAGATGGTAGGTGACACCCCCCCCCCCCCCAGGTACCTCCATGATGCAGGACTGGACTCTAAGCCAAAACCAACTTCTGTGTTTAATTGTGTTCGTCTTTCAAATCTGGTCGTGTATGTGTATGTGTGAAAAAGAGGGTTGAATTAGAATGTGATTTCCCAGGGCAACTCGTGAGAATGCTAACAATAGAAAAGGCAGTTGATGCTATAAATAATTCGCCGTGAGTAGACGGTCATTGAGCCTTCAAAATTCATTGTTAGTTGCTTGCTTGTTCGATGGCAGCCTGTATTTTGTCTCCCAACGCATCCTTTGAAATAGATTTGAATAATATTAAAGCAATTTGGATATTTTGGGCTAGGCCAAAAATAGAATGGTGGGGAGGTATCAAAAAAACCCCAAAACAAACCATGTGGATTTATTTTTATTGCTATTATTTTGCTTCTCTTGGGACAGCATGATGTATTATGCCGAGTTCAGTGAAGAAGGTCAGTATAAGATGGGTGGCTGAATAAATATTTTAGATAAATAAATACATTTTCAGGCCTGTGTTACTGTCAAAATAGAGCTGAGTTGTGGGCTTTGTCTCCTCTGAACAGGGAGCCCAGCTGAGTGCTGCATTACGACTTCGGATAATGATATTGTCACTGAATATGCCCTGGATAGCATTTTCTAATGCTGACAGTCACTTTATGAGATTATTGTCTTTAGCTGGTTTAAATTATCGGGAAGGGGGAATAAATCTGACAAGGTTGCTTCGTGTTGCTAGCCAAAGCAACGTCGCTGTTTTTTCTTAGGATATTAAAGGTGGGATGGGGTTTTTTGGGTGGTTATTCAACACTCATTGGGGTAAAGTAAAAGAGGGCGGAATTTCTCCCAAATTCTGCCCTGCAATGGCTAATTGATTAAAGGAAGATGTCAGATCTAAAGAAGGAGCAATGATTTTTCATCTTGGCAAAAAATAAAAAGGAACGGTTAACCCCTCTTTGGCAATTAGCCATTTAAATTTTTTTTATTAAAAAAAACCACATTCTAGAGGTGTAGATGCTCCATTGTTGGAGGTCTTCAAGAAAAGATTGGGTAGACATTTGTCTAGGATGGAATAAGGTCTCCTGTTTGGACTAGACAGGAGTCTCCAAGCTTGGCAACTTTAAGACTTGTGGACTTCAACTCCCAGAATTCCTCAGCCAGCAACCTTGGCAACTTTCAGACTTGTGGACTTCAACTCCCAGAATTCCTCAGCCAGCTGGCTGAGGAATTCTGGGAGTTGAAGTCCACAAGTCTGAAAGTTGCCAAGGTTGGAGACCCCTGGATTAGAAGACCTCCGAGGTTCCTTCCAGCCCTAGGACTCTATGATCCATCCTGCCTATCCCAATAGCTGTCCCTACAAATATTATTATTAATAGTAGGAGTATTCACTTAAATCTGTTAGCCTATTTATTAAATACATGTTTCTTTCACTCCAGTTCCATATGGATGCATTGTTTTAGACCAGCCTTCTGTATAAATGCTCCTGGGGTGGGGGGCATAACTGCATTCCAGCAAGGACTGGGAGGGTGCTGTTATATGTTTGCTTTGTGTAAAAAGGTGAGTTGGCTCAAATCCTGTTCCATACACGGATGTGCCCATGAAATAGTCCTTTCATTCCGGAGGCTGTTTTAACTTCCTGTTTAGTCTACAGCCCTGCCTCCTCCTCTTTTTTTTCACCCCGCCTCAAAAAACTGCCAAAGTTGGCTCAGTCCTCCTACATGAGGTGGGCTTCGTTTGGGGTGGGTCTTTCTTTCCTTTGCCATCTTCTCATGCCTGTTGGTATTCTTCCCATGGACTTCCCGGGGCTCTGTTGTTCATTTGATATTCCCTTCTTCTTTGACATAAAGACGGACAATCGCCACCAAGAGGGAGGAAGTTGGCATTGGAACCAACTTAGTGGAAAAGCAGCTGGCGGCCAGGGTTGGAAGCCAGTGTCCAGCTGGACCCATCCTCCACAGCCAGGGAGGAACAGTGGACACGCATCTCCTTCCTGGGGCTTGGATGGAGAGGGCTATAAGGTTCCTTGGGCTTTCAGTCCGGGGTACAAGAATGAGAAATCAGCTCCTCAAATGTTGGTGATAGAATAAAATTCTTTATTGGCCAAGTGTGATTGGACACACAAGGAATTCATCTTGGTGCATTGCTCTCAGTGTATGTAATCATAAGGTACAACACTTAATGATAGTCATAGGGTATAAATAAGCAATCAGGAAACAATACCAATATAAATCATAAGGATCCAAGCAACAAAGTTACAGTCATACAGTCATAAGTGGAAGGAGATGGGTGATAGGAACGATGAGAAGATTAATAGTAGTGCAGACTTAGTAACTAGTTGAGGGAATTATTTGTTTAGCAGAGTGATGGTGTTGGGGGAAAAACTGTCCTTGTGCCTAGTTGTTCTGGTGTGCAGTAGTCACAACGACTCTATAGGGTCGTTTTGAGGGTAGGAGTTGAAACAGTTGATGTCCAGGATGCGAGGGGTCTGTAAATATTTTCCCAGCCCTCTTTTTTTGATTTGTGATTTGTGGTTTCCTTTTTGGAAACCCCTTTACTATTACTGATCATATTTATGTTGCTTTGAGCTCCGAGCTTGGCGATTGGGCTGCAAATGTTTCATCCCCATTCGAGGAGGCATCTTCAGTGCCCTTTGGATTTCAAATCCCGCTGAAGGTGTCTCCGTGAATGGAGACGAACTGTTTGCAACCCAATCACCAAGCTCGGAGCTCAAATCAACAACTTAACGACCAACCCCGAGCTACTAATACGCAAAGACATTTTCAACCATGGATGCTCTTCTTCTGGCTGAATAGAGCTCTTCTTTCGTGTCTTCTCCCAAGAAAGATGGTCAGTGAGATTAGACTTGAAAGGGAGAAGGTCATTTGGAGAATGCAGGTGCCTATGTCAAGACCTCCTATAATAATAAAAAAATGACTTCCTGGGCAATGTGTAACCTGTGAAAAACGAGGCATCTTCTTCAAAGAGTTGCTGACAATTGCAAGCTTAAAATACAGGTAATCCTCAAGTTATGTCTATTTGTTTAACAACCATTCTAATTTATGACAGCACTGGAAAAAGTGACTGACAACCCCAGGCCTTGCACATATAACCACTGCAGGACCCCCACAGTCACGTGATAAAAATTGGGGTGCTTGGCAATCGGCTTGTATTTCCAACGGTTGAAGTGTGCTGTGGTGCTGTGACAGCCATTTCTGACTTCCCTGGGGGGCTTTTGACAAGCAGAGTCAATGGGGGAAGTTGGATTAGTTTATTCAGTTAACAACTGCAGTGAAACCACTGTAAAATGTCTGCGATGGAAGCTCTGGTCTTACTTGTCATAAATTGAGGACTGGCTTTGAATGACCTTCCAATTCCTGGAATTGTCCAGCTGGCATATTGAAGTCCTGGTGTGCTCCCTGGGGAATTCTGGGAGTTGAAGTCCACCAACCTTAAAGTTGCCACAGTTGGGAAGCACATTTCTGCAAGGCTGTCTCCCCTTTGAATCTGCGTTGCTGCACAGCCTTGCGCTGAAATATTATTAAATCAAGAGGAGTAATCCTATGATGTCAGAGTTAGTCGTGCAGCGGTTCTTATCTCTCGTAAATAATCACAGTTGCTGTTTAATTTGCTTAATTGATTTGCCTAGCCATCCATCTCGCAGGAAAAACATCAGCGTTGATTGGAGCCTGTGAGTCTTTCTCGAATGTGTCATTCGACCGGTCCATCGTTCTAGCAGTGATTAAGATGCAAAAATTAGTTCTAAGATGAAGCAACAGTTAAAAAACAGGACGAAAGAGACAGAACTTGGCTCTTCTAAGGTGGGAGAAAAGTTGCACAAAATAAGTAAATGAATGATGGATTGTGTGCCGTGTCATTTTGGACTCCTAACGGAGTATATAGACCAGCGGTCACCAACTGGTGGTCCGCGAGAAAATTTTGGTGGTCCACAGAACAATTATTTGCATTTTTTATATTGCACTAAATCAGGGGTCCTCAAACTACAGCCCCTGGGCCGGATACGTGCAATGAACGTTTGTGTTGCTGCAGAGAGTCTCCCCCTTTGGGGTCTTTTTGTGTGGGTCAGAGGGGGGCAGAAATTCTAACTTGGGGTCTGCCTTGGCCTCCTGGTGCAGGGCTTTGGGCAAAGGCTGGAGAGAACTGGAACTGGCCTGGAACTGGCTGACCATCTCAGCCCGCTGAGCCTCCAGGCGCCTGTACACACAGGTCTTCCCTCTGCTTGCATAGCCTATGCTCCTAGTCCTCAGTGAGGTGCTTCTGCTGAGCCTCCTTCTTGGTCAGATCCAATTTGAACTGATCCAGCTGTTTTGCCAACTCTTTCTCGTGGTTGCTTCTTAGCTCCAATAACTGCTTCCTGTTGGGGCCCTAAGGAGCCCAGGTGGGGAGGGGAGGGGTGAACAGAGTTCTGGCAAGGCGCCCCTCGACATAAATGACATTGAGTTGTCCGTGCCCACCCAGTGACATGACCACCTAGCTAGGCCCACCCAACTGGTCATTAGGCAGATCATATTAGTGATCCGCGGGATTTAAAATTATGAATTTGGTGGTCTCTGAGGTCTGAAAGGGTGGCAACCCCTGACGTAGACAGTAATAAAAGGGGCAGGGGGGATTTAATGCTACTTCAGGGGGAGGGCAGTTCCTCATCTTGGGAAGAAGCCCCCCCCCCCCCCATCATAAGACATTTTCAACAAGGCTTCCCTACACATCTTTTTTTTAAAAAAAAAAAAATCTAGAAATGCGTTTATTAACATTGATAAGCTGATCGTTATATTTCCGTACACTTACTCGCCTTTTGCTAAAGATTTCCGTGGGGAGGCTTCCCTTCAGATCTGAATGCCCGAGCAGGTTGCGGGACGGTGTGTTTGTGTGTCTGTGTGTCCTTCAGAGAAGCAGGTCTTTGTCTGGAGGTCGTTTCCAAAGGCTTAAGCCCGCACCTTACGAGGTGTGCAAAAAGAATGAACAAGCTGTGCAGTTCTTCCTCCACTTTGCACCTCCAAATCAGATGGTCCGTGGGCAGCATCTGCATCTTCTGGGCACGGTGGGGTGCCTTGCGCTAGTTAAGGTGACCCGGCGAGGAGCCGGCATTATGCACCGTATTGCTGATCTTAACATTTTCTTTATACCATTTATACGTTGGATTGCTGTCAGTTGCATCCAGGCCTTCAGACGTCAGCTGCTTCGGTGATTAGTAAAGTATTTACAGTCCAAAGCCAGAGCAAACTGAATTTATATATCTAATACTGCAAATAAACTAAATTTAGAATAGAAACCTACCCTGAGGGATAACTGGGACAACCTGTACTGAAAATAGGAGGAAGTAGCAGAAAGACAGGCGATGGGAAAGTCCCATGAATGCCCTTTGTAGCTTCGTAATTGTGTAATATATCACAGGTTGGTGAGTGGCAATTTGATTCTAGTAAAAGTGTAGCTGCCTCAAAAGCATTTATTATTCTGGGAAGGATGTGTATTCTATCACACAGGCAACCTCTGTGGCTGCTGCCATTATTTTATCCTTCTATTTGAGATCAATCATAATTTGTTGGTAGGCCAGCCCGTTGCTCTGGTGCCTCATTAATCTAAAAAATGCCAATGCATCGGGAACCCTTTTTCCCCGAACGCCATCACTCTGCTAAGCAAATAATTCCCTCAACACTGCCAAACTATTCACTAAGTCTGCATTACTATTACTATTAATCTTCTCATCCTTCCTAGTACCTATCTCCTCCCACTTATGATTATAACCATGTTGCTTGTATTTTTACAACCTATTCCATAGGTTGATTGTTCTCACTGTCAGAAAATTCCTCCTTATTTCCAGGTTGAATCTCTCCTTGTTCAGTTTCCATCCATTATTCCTTGTCTGGCCTTCAGATGCTTTGGAAAACAGCTTGACCACCCTTCCTCCTCTCTGTGGCAGCCCCTCAAATATTGGAAAATGCTATCCTGTTTCCCTTGGTCCTTCTCTTCACTAGACTAGTCAGGCCCAGTTTCTGCAACCATTCTTCATACATTTTAGCCTCCAGTCCCCTCATCATCCTGGTTGCTCTTCTCTGTACTCTTTCTAGAGTCTCAACATCTTTTTTTTATAGTGTGGGGACCAAAACTGGACGCAGCATTCTAGGTGGGGTCTTACTGAGGCTTTATAGAGTGCTGTAGTACCTCACTTGTAGGAGCCGAGTTTGCAATGAAGCCAAAGATACAGGAAGTTTAAGCAGAGAATTCTTCTAGGTTTGGAGGGAGGTGGGAGACAGGTTTGGAGATCCTTTGCTTAGATGTGCTACTAAATTTCCTACCCATGAGACTAACTATAGATAGGTTAGACCTGCAAGGAATGACTTTAATGCTGTTGCCGTTTCCATTTTAAATAATCTTTTAGGTATCTTTGCTTACCTGAATTACCACGTTCCCCGGACCAGACGGGAGATCTTGGAGACCCTAATCAAGGGGCTTCAGAGACTGGAATATCGAGGATATGACTCAGCAGGTAAGCTGTCCGTGCGATGCAGGACTTACATCCCAGACTTCTTTCTGTGATCATGCTACTGATCCTCATCTGCAACTGAACCTGTGAGTGTGTGTGTGAGAGAAAGAGGGAGGAAGGGGGGAGAGAGAGAGTTAGAAAGAGAAAGAGTAAAAGTGTGTGTGTGAGAGAGAGAGAGGGGAGGGGGAGAGAGAGGAGAGAAATTGGGGGAGGGAAGGGGGGAGAGAGAGAACGCACTCTTCCTTAGCCTTCTATGTTTTTTTTTTATTTGATTTATATGCCGCCCTTCTCCGGAGACTCAGGGCGGCTTACAATGCGTTAAGCAATCGCCTTCATACTTTTGTATATATTTAGACAAAGTTAGCTTATTGCCCCCACAAACTGGGTCTTTACCCACCTTAGAAAGGATGGAAGGCTGAGTCAACCTTGAGCCTGGTGAGATTTGAACGTACAGTAATTGCAGACAGCTGGTGTTAATCACAATGCTTTTAGTCTGCTGAACTATCCAGGCCTGGGAACCACTAATCCTGCCAGGGAAGTTGTGGGTTTGTCTCCCTCGTCTTCTCTCCTGTGTCGTAGGGGTTGGAATCGATGGCGGGAATGACAAAGACTGGGAGGCCAACGCTGGCAAAATCACGCTCATTAAGAAGAAAGGGAAAGTGAAGGCTTTGGATGAAGAAGTCAACAGTAAGTCTCATTTTCCTCCTTTTCATTTGGGGGGGGGGGGGGGCTACATGAAAAAAGGCGTAGCAGGTGGGCGAAGGGATAATAGGGCTCTGCATTTAATTGGGTTGAATGATTTGATTCGATTCCTGCAGCCGCTCCTCCCAACACTGGGCGGCACATATCCTAAAAAAACGAAGACAAATGAAAAACGACTGCAAGTCATGTTAACTTTGCTCCTCCTGAGTCAGAGTTTGTTTTCTCTCCGGGGAGCCGAGATTGAGGCCCGTGGTGAGAAGCCGGAGCACAAGGTCCAAGTTTGTTTCTCTCCCACGATTTGGGTGATGGGAGAGGATGGTGGGAGATGCTTGAGTGACCATTCTTGGACCGCAAGCCTAAAGATGGAATTGTGCTGCCTTCAAAATTTGGCTTTTTACAACTCTTAGTTGTATAAATCATAGTATTGGGTGCATTATTTACTATTTTTATCTTTTTTTGTTTTTTAATTTTTAATTTTCAAACAAAAACAGCATAAAAACATCATCCTTTCAAACAATTACAGTGTTTTGATCGGTTAAAATCCTTTCGTGCTCACACAATCTTCAAAATATCAATGTATGATACATGTTCTTTTCCCCTAAAAGAAAACAAAAGTTTACACATTTTATTTTAATTTCATTTCATAGATCATATTTTATCTCCATGTTTTATTGTCTATCCATTGATAAAATAACATATCAAATAATATTGCTTATCTTCCTGTTCTCTTATTTCAAATGTCAGTTTACTCATTTCAGCGCAGTCCAACATTTTCTTAATAATTTCTTCATCATTAGGTATCTTCTCTCCTTTCCAGTTTTTAGCAAATACAATTCTAGCCACTATTGAAATATTCACAATATTTTTATCTTTTTGATAATCTGAATCTTGCTAACTTTAGTATTTTTAGCCTAAATTTCCCCAGAGATAGATTTTGACTACCGTCTTTCCCTGAAAATAATACCCAGTCTTATATTTTTTTGAACTCTGAAATAAGTGCTTGGCCTTATTGCCATGCGCTCAAAAGCCCGATTGGGCTTATTATCAGGGGATGAATATCTGGGGGGAAGCAGGGTAGAGAATCAGGCTGTAGCATTTTATAATATATACTACCAATGAAGCATGTTGCACAGGTAGTCCTTGATTTATGACCATTCATTTAACAACGTTATTTTAAAAAACCCTAACAAATATATATATCTTTTTCTCTTTCCGTAGAGCAGCAGGATTTAGACCTGGACATTGAGTTTGATGTGCACCTTGGAATTGCTCACACACGCTGGGCCACCCATGGCGAGCCTAATCCGGTCAACAGCCACCCGCAGAGATCCGACAAAAACAATGGTAGGCTCACAAGTTGAGCTCACAAAATGGCTTTCTTGGGGGTGGGAGTGGGGATTTGTGAGTGTGGTGTGTGTGTAGGCTTTTTTTTTTTTTAATTTGATTTACATGCCGCCCTTCTCCGGAGACTCAGGGCAGCTTACAATGTGTTAAGCTAAGATGTAGCAAAGGATGTGATTGGCTCTTCAGGACCTGCAGGAATTTAGTCCAGCTGTTTTGGGATGTTCTGCTCTTCCTTCCCGAATAAGGGCCAGGAAGTGAAGCCTCTGAGCTCCCCTGGAATCTTCTGGTGGACGAAAGAGTGAGTCAGTGCAGCCAGGAGAAGCAGCGAGCAGGTCCCTGATGGGAAAATGGATCTAGATAACACTTAAGCTATTGCGCAGTGGTTAGAGTGCAGTACTGCAGGCTACTTCTGCTGACTGCTGGCTGCCTGCAATTTGGCAGTTCAAATCTCACCAGGCTTCAGGTTGACTCAGCCTTCCGTCCTTCCGAGGTGGGTAAAATGAGGACCCAGATTGTTGGGGGCAAATATGCTGACTCTGTAAAACAGCTTAGAGAGGGCTGTAAAGCACTGTGAAGCGGTATATAAGTGTAAACGCTACTGCTATTCCAGTATTTAAGGGGCTGCCACAAAGGAGAGGGGATCCAATTCTCCAAGATACCAGAAGGCAGGACAAGACACAATGGGTGGAAACTAATCAATGAGAGAAACAACTGGAATTAAGGAGAAACTTCCTTAACAGTGAGGACAATTAACCAGTGGAACAGAACTCTTCTTTTTAAACTCTTCTTTTTAAGAAGAGACTGGAGAGTCACTTGTTTGAAATGGTATAGGATCTCCTGTTTGAGTAGGGGGTTAGACTAGAAGACCTCCAGTGTCCCTTCCAGCTCTATTTTGATTGACTGATAAGGCTTCAAAAGTGACCGTTTCACCATGTGTAAGGCACAAGCAACCAGATCCACAAGTGTAGACTTCAAGCTGAGTACTTTATTGCTTTCTGCCTAGAATGCAGGAATCTTCTCAGTCAGCTTGTGTGTTAGATAAGCTTCCATGGAACTTAGGAAGCACGGTTAGTCCCTCCACCCACTTATCTACCCCCCTTCTCTGCCCTTTTGCCACCTTGTGCTCCACCATCCCATGAGGGCCTTCCCTCATAAAGATGTTTTTTTGAACAAAAAGTCCTTTTCCATGTTTCTTCTTTTATGGCCTGGTTTCAGATCGTAGCCTTAAATGTCAATGTTTCTTCTTCCTTTCAGAATTTATTGTTATCCACAACGGAATAATCACAAATTACAAAGACCTGAAAAAGTTCTTGGTAAGTTCAGCTCCCTGGATTTCATTTTGTGGTAGACTTTCAAAAGAGGACCTGCTTGGGGTGGTCAGACAGGAAAGAGCCAAGGGTCTGAATTTTGATCACGTGACCATGGGGATGCTACAGTGGTCATAAGTGTGAAAAATGGTCCTAATAAGTCACTTTTCTCAGTGGTGTTGTAACTTCGAACGGCCACTTAGTGAAAGATTGTAAATCGAGGACTACCTGTAGAATCATTGTATCTAATAACACCATCCTCTAATCTCCAGTCCAGTGGGGGGAGATCAGTGGTGGGTTCTTCCCAGTTCGGCCCAATTGCGCTGAGCCGGTAGCGGTGACAATATGACATCACCGAACTGGTTCTGCCTCCCCGCGTCTCCCCACGTTAGTCTTACCTTTTATTTGGCCCACCCCCAATCTATTGCTGCCTCCTGAGTCCTAGCTGATTGGCTAGAAGGAAAAAACCTCTTGCCGTGGGGCTTCAAAGGGCCGCCCTACAGCTGATCAATGGTAAAAGGCAGTTTGGTGGTAGACCGGTGCCTCCAAAAAGAAATGAGTAGACCTGTGCCTGCAAAAACACATGAGTAGACCAGTGCCTGCAAAAATAAATGGGTAGACCGGTACAGCTCTGCAAGCAGTTAAAAGCCTGGTAGACCAGTACCTCTGCTAAATTCTAAAGAATTGTCATATGACCATCAAGCCACGCCCACAGAACTGGTAGTAAAAAAATTTACAACCCACCTGGGGGAGATTGGTCTTCATTGTCTCCAAATGCTTTCCTGAAGAGTTACATCTCCAGGGCTCTTTGGTAGCCCCCCAAGATATTAGGGGGATGATGCCAATAATAATAGCCTGTTGCCCCTGAGAAACTTTGATTGTGGGGTCCCTGTAGATCGGGGGTAGGGGGAACTATGGCCCTTTTATGACTTGTGGACTTCAACTCCCAGAATTCCAGGCGGGAGTTGAAGCCCAGGAGGCATAGAAGGCTTATTGTTCCCCACTCTTGCTGTGGATGGAGGGGATGGATCTGGAGAGGTCTTAGGACACGAGCAGGTTGGTCATCCTTTTCGTATCCCCTTGGCCGTATCCTGTGCCCCACAGTGGCCTTCCCTTTCCTCCTCTGGGTTTCCTCCTCCCTTCCCTGGAGGGATTGAATTCAAGGGCTACCAACTTGTCTTCTTACTACCAACCTGCCTTCCATTGAGGACCTGTATACTGCACGAGTCAGAAAGAGGGCTGTGAAAATATTTACAGACCCCTCGCATCCTGGACATCAACTGTTTCAACTCCTACCCTCAAAACGACGCTATAGAGCACTGCACACCAAACAACTAGACACAAGGACAGTTTTTTCCCAAACGCCATCACTCTGCTAAACAAATAATTCCCTCAACACGGTCAAACTATTCACTAAGTCTGCACTACGATTAATCTTCTCATTGTTCCTATCACTGATTTCTTCCCACTTATGACTGTATGACTGTAACCTTGTTGCTGGTATCCTTAAGATTTGTATTCCTAATATAAATCTTAATTATTTCCTAATATGATTTGATTGCTTACTTGTACCCTATGACTATCATTAAGTGTTGGATCTAATGATTTTTGACGAACGTATCTTTTCTTTTATGTACACTGAGAGCGTATGCACCAAAGACAAATCACACTTGGCCAATAAAGAATTCTATTCTATTCTATTCTATTCTATTCTATTCTATTCTATTCTATTCTATTCTATTCTATTCTATTCTATTCTATTCTATTCTATTCTATTCTATTCTATTCTATTCTATTCGCTCCTCTTTAGCTACCTGCTGCTGTTGCGTTCCTGACCAGCTCTCCACCTCTCCTCCCATCTGCTCTTCCCTGTTTTCCCCTGCACTTCCCCACCACTCCCCAAACATCTTTGCCTGGAACATGTGCAATCTAGGTTTGGCCCAAAAACAAAGTTCCACTCCAGGCAGAGACCCCCAGGATGGTCTGTTATTTTGCATTCTCTGGCTATATCCAGATTGACGTTCTATCTTGGTAAATTTTCCTGTTTCTTCCAGGCAATTTCTTTTGAACGTTCCTGATTGGAGCTGGGCCATTTTAGAAGAAATTAGAATTTAGTGTGCCGGATCTTTAGCACTCGGTCACTTCAGTAATAGATTTTGCAATCCATTTTCTCTTGACTGAGCCACATCTGTTCACGCTCACTGCTTCTCTTTCCTGATTCAGGTGCAAAAATAGCCTAATTTTTTTCCCCTTCCTTTTTCGTGTCTTTTCAGGAGAGCAAAGGCTATGAATTTGAATCGGAAACCGATACAGAAACCATCGCCAAGCTTGTCAAGTACATGTATGACAACTGTGAAAGTGACGATATAAGTTTCACCACCTTGGTGGAGAGGGTCATCCAACAGCTGGTACATCTCTGTTTTTTTCACAAATGCCTGGACAATCTGGCTCCCTTATTTATTTATTTATTTAATTTTTATACCGCCCTTCTCTCGAAGGACTCAGGACAGTGTACAGCCATAATAAAACGACATATAACACAAAAATTAAAAGCAATTTAAAACATATTGAGTGGTTTGGCCCTATTTTTAAAAACCCCTAGACTAAAAAATACCCATTTAAAATTTATTATTCCATCAGACCCGCTTGTTGAAATAGTAAAGTCTTAAGGGCACGGCGAAAGGTACGAAGGTCGGGGATCATACGTATCTCCGGGGGCAGTTCATTCCATATATTTTGCTAAATCAGGGGTCAGCAACCTGCAACTCTGGAGCTGCATGCGGCTCTTTGGGCCCACTGCTGTGGCTCCCTCTCAGGTGATCCCACCACTGGCTGGCCCCACCCCCTCCCTTCCCTCCCAGTCACTCCTCGCCTGGCCTGAGAAGCTAAGGGCGATGGCGGAGGATGGAGAAGTGGCCAGGGCAGAGAGAGAGAGAGATACAGAGAGAGAGGGAGAGGCGGGGTGGAGAGAAGGGAGAGAGAGAGAGAGAGATGTTAAAAGCTCTGCTTTTAATTCTGGAATTTGAAGTCCACACATCTTAAAGCTGGCCAGTTTGAGGACCTCTGCTTTAGAAAGTAAACAAAAGGGGTTGCTAATCTTCAAAAGGTTTTTTAAAAAAACTTTTTAAGCATTTTTTTACTACCGGTTCCGCAAACCAGTAGCATTTTTTACTACCCATTTGGATGAATCCACCCGAACTGGTAGCATTTGACCCCTGCAATACACGTTATGTTTTTTTTAAAAAGAGTGTAACATACCTCTGCATATCTGTGTTTCTTTAGAAGTCATTGTAAGAAAAAAAGGAATGGTTAGTAGAAACTGAAGACTTGGCTTCTTTAGAAAGAAGCCAATTCTTCAGTTTCTACTAACCATTCCTTTTTTTCTTACAATGACTTTTTTTAAAATCAGAAAGGGGTCTGATCGTGTCTCTTACACGTTCAGTGCAATGGAATGTGGGGGTGGGGGGAAAGGTCTGTGTGCATGAGTGTGCACAGAAAAACCTTCAAAGTCTGCTTCTCTTCCTTGTCCCTACACAGGAGGGGGCCTTCGCTCTGGTGTTCAAAAGTGTTCATTATCCTGGCCAGGCAGTTGGCACAAGGTGAGTGCCAGTCATTCCTTTCTCCCATCTTTACGGTTGGCCCAGAGTTGATAAGATTCAGCCATTGCAAGTTGTGCATCTGAACATGCAACACTATAACTATAAGGGCTGAGTAGTTGCTCGGGAGTCAACCACGAGTAAGTCTCCTCAATGGCTGCTGCTGCCCAGGAAGAGTCTTGGCTGCTCATCTCAATCTCTTGTTTTGCTTTGCTATACTAGACAACACTGTATCAACAGTAGAGTCCTTCAGGTTTCTAGGTTCTATCATATCTCAAGACCTAAAATAAACAGCTAACATCAAAAACGTCATCAAAAAAGCTCAACAAAGAATGCTCTTTGTGTGCCAACTCAGAAAGCTCAAACTGCCCAAGGAGCTGCTGATCCAGTTCTACAGAGGAATTATTGAGTCTGTCATCTGCACCTCTATAACTGTCTGGTTTGGTTCTGCAACCCAACAAGACAGACACGGACTTCAGAGGATAATTAGAACTGCAGAAGAAACAATGGCTACCAACCTGCCTTCCATGGAGGACCTCTATACTGCACGAGTCAAAAAGAGGGCTGGGAAAATATCTACCGACCCCTCGCATCCTGGACATCAACTGTTTCAACTCCTACCCTCAAAACGACGCTATAGAGCGCTGCACACCAGAACAACTAGGCACAAGGACAGTTTTTCCCTCAACACCATCACTCTGCTAAACAAATAATTCCCTCAACGCTGTCAAATTATTCACTAAGTCTTCACTACTATTAATCTTCTTTTCTTTACTAGTATCTATCTCTTCCCACTTATTACTATAACCATGTTCCTTATATCTTTCAATTATATTGTTTTTATTTGTTTCCTAGTATGATTTGATAGCTTATTAGTAAACTTGACTGTCACTCGGTGTTTTGTACCTTTTTATTCTTGATGAATATATTTTATTCTCCTTATGTACACTGAGATCGTATGCACCAAAGACAAATTCCCTGTGTGTCCAAACACACTTGGCCAGTAAAGAATTCTATTCTATTCTATTCCAGAAGGGGAAGCCCTCTGCTCATCGGCGTTCGGAGCGAGCACAAGCTTTCCACCGATCATATTCCGATCTTGTACCGGACAGGTAAATCACTCCAAGCTACTGTTCTTCCTTTTCTTCTTGTTATGCCTCTGTAGCAGCTCATCTGAACCCTGCGTGAAATAACTTTGCAACTATCGCAGTGGGACATTAGGGATGGTAGAAGTCAGGATAAAATTGATTTCCCTTCTTAAACTCGGGAAGCAATGATGGGCCGGATGGGCCGACAGTCTTCCCCGTGAGTCTGCTTGAGAGCTCATCCTGAAAGAAACTTGAGTGGTAGAGTTCCTGATGTCCTCCTTCCTTCTCAGCTACAGCGGGAAGTGAACTTTTAATTTTTTCCTGGTACTAAAAACTGGAAAAACAAAGAGATCCTTTTGCTGGGCACACTTCCAGTAGGTACACTGGTGTGCATTGGCCATATCCAAAAATGTCAGCATTTTTGGCGGGGGGATTTTCATTGCAAAAGGCCGACTGGTGTTTCATCATCTCTTTTTGGAGATCATCAAAATGCAAGAATTCTACTTCAACTGCAGCTACCAGAATTTCCCAGCCAGCAAAGCTTTGGGAAATTCTGGGAGTTGAAGTCCACCAGGCTTAAAGTTGCCAAGGTTGAAGACCCCTGCTCTACTTCCAGGCTTAAAACTAAGAAGAATCCATTTCTTCCTGGAGCACCCATTCAGCCCATTCGTTCTGTGCCATTGAGGCGTTTTCTGCTCTTAACAGCCACGTGGACAAATTTTCTCCACGATGTCCTGTCCCCACCCCTGGTTCCAACAGTGTCCCCAGAGCCCCTGTAGCTGAGTGCGTCCACCTTTCCCATCGTCGGGGCCTTCTTTATTTATTTAAATAATGTAGGATAACTTGAGAGCCTGGTCATTTGTGCCTTGAGTAGCTGGACGACTGTCGATGTGTTTCTGAAGTTGCTTTTCATGTTGCCCTTGCAGCCACGCAGTCTGTAGATCATTCATTTGATGGCCTACCCAAAAAACTGGACAAAGGTGCTGTGGAGACCCAATTTTTAACTTACCAGCCCTCTTGCATCTCCGAGAATAAATCAAAACACGTACAACCTTTTTAATTCGCGGTTTACTGCTTTCCACCCGAGAGGGGGGGAAGTGGCCTGCCCTGCACCCCTCCGGTTTCCTCCTCTTCGGCTTTTGTTTCAGGAATGGGAGCAGGCATGTAATCCTCCCTCTTAGTTTTGCTTCCAAGGGCCAAGGAAGAGGGGTGCCCCGTTTTCATCTTGTGTGTGTGGAAAGCAGGAAGAACCTCCTATTAAAGAGGTTTCGTGTGGGGGAAAATTTGCATGCCGTTCTTGTGATGGGTTTTTTTCCCCGCCCACTTCTTCCCAAATTTATTTCTGGTCCTCCTTTGCCCTGATCTCGTTTCCTTCCTGTCTCCTGATGTTTGTTACTGATACCCAAATGTGAGGATACTGGGCCTTTCCCCTGGTGCCGACTTGGCTGTTTTAAAAAAGCAGGTATCAACATGGAAGTTGGATTTTAGACTGTCCTCCAGATTGTATGAATGCACTTCACGTTCTTTGTAACCCTTGGCTGGCTAATCATGATCAAAACGGAAAGGTTTCAGCGGTTTGGGTGGAAATTCAATTTGGAAGCAAATGGACAACAGGTATCCTGTCTTTAAGGAACAACAGCAGCTTCCATTTATTAAAAATCAATTTAAAATTTTTTAAATTTTTAAAAAATTCATTGGGTTCCTCAAATATTTAGATATTTTCTCTGATTTTGGGAGGCTGTATCAGTGTGAGGTAGGATAACCCAAGTGTTTCTCCCTTAAGTCCTGCCTGGAGAAGAGCAGGCAACCTATCTTCTCCCTCTCCTCCCCTGCTGTCCCTTCCCCAAGAATATCAGGCAATCTGAGAGCAGGCTATTCATCTGTCATTCAGGGTACCCCAAACGACAGGCCCTCCAGACAGGGTGTTACCCAAATTATATGTCTGAGTATGCTTGTCATAGTTTTCTAAGTACTTCCTTGCTTGTTTGTTGCAGAGCCTGTTAACGCCCCCAAGTACAGCAACATTCATTCTGGAAAATAATAATAATAATAATAATAATAATAATAATAATAATAATAATAATAATAATAATAATAATAATAATAATAATATGACCACCTGATCAGTGGGTGCAGCAAAATTTCACAAACTGACTACCTACAACGCCATGACCGTGTTGCTAAGATCATTCACTGGAAATTGTGCCAGAAGATTGGATTTGAGTACAGCAAAAAACACTGGGAAATCAGGTTGAGAAAGTTTTAGAAAATGAGAAACTCAAGATCTTGTGGGACTTCAGGATTCAGACTGACAGGCACTTAGTCCACAACACACCTGACATAACAATAGTTGAAGAGAAAAAAGTAAGATTCATTGACATTGCAATACCTGGTGACGTGACTGTGGAAAAAGAAATCATGTGTTGTCCCGATTGTAATTGAAGCCCTTAGAGCAGTACCCAAAGGGCTACCCCGCTATTTAGAAATTCTAAATTTACTGGACTTGAATATTTTGACTCTACAAAAAACCACCTGACTTGGAACAGTTTACATCCTCCAACGATACCTTAACTGTTCCTAGGTCCTTGGTTAGGACTTGAACTGCTGAGCTATTAACCAGCCTCAAAGGCTGCGAAACTCACTACAGATTAAATAATAATAATAATAATAATAATAATAAGCAGCAGCAGCAGCAGCAAGAAAAAATTACAAAGTACCGAGACTTGCAAATTGAAGTTGAGTGACTGTGGAAAAAGAAATCATGTGTTGTTCCGATTGTAATTGGAGCCCTTGGAGACCCAAAGGACTACCCCGCTATTTAGAAATTTTAAATTTACTGGACTTGAATATTTTGACTCTACAAAAAAACACCTTACTCGGAAGAGCTTACATCCTCCGACGATACCTTAACAGTTCCTAGGTCCTTGGTTAGGACTCGAGCTGCTGAGCTATTAACCAGCTTCAAAGGCTGCAAATCTCACTACAGATTAAATAGTAGTAGTAGTAGTAGTAGTAGTAGTAGTAGTAGTAGTAGTAGTGTCATCGGGGCACTTGGTACCATGTTTAAGAATTTTATAAGATACATCAACAAATTGCAGCTTCCTGCAATAACACCAGCGGAACTGCAAAAAACTGCACTACTTGGAATATCGTACATCTTAAGAAGGTTCTTGGTTGATCCCTAGGATGCTGGCAGCAACCCATATCAAGCATTAGCCCCAGTCAATGGTATTTGTGATGCATTTTTGAATGTTCAGTTGACTGAGTTTCATGTTTAATGAATAAAAGAGATAATAATAATAATAATAATAATAATAATGATGATGATGATGATGATGATGCCTACTGGGACTGGCCTAGAGGCCTGACTTTTGATATCCTCCCTGTATGAGTCTGTGGGTGTTTTATTTCTGTCCCTCTTAGCACGAACGGTCCATTCTGTCCATCTTCTCTAGCGATTCCAAAGGTACTTTTTTCCAAAAGGCAACTGGACTCTGTTGGTTTTTTTCTCTGAAAACGTTTCACTTCTCATCCAAGGAGCTTCTTCAGTTCAGAAATTCAGAGCAAAAAGCCAAGAAAGTCCATTCGCCTTTTGGAAAAAGCACCTTTGGGACAACCAGGATCTGGAGGACGGAGAATCTCTGTAGACCCTCTCTAGTTATCGGGTGATTTCATGGGTGATTCCCATCAGACCTGATCCTTTCTGAACGAAATCCCAGTTTGGGATCCCCGGAGGATCTGCTGTTGTTTTTTTTGCTGACAAGGATAACTGGGCCTTTGCTTCTTTTTTTCTTTTTCTTTTTTAAGCCCCCTGTAAAAAGCTCTTTGGATTCAGTTTGTCTGACAGCCTGGCTTTGATTAAGACCCTTAGACCATGGTGTTGCAACCAACGGAGCAATCATTTCGATAGGATTATCCCCATGGGGGAGCGGGGAATGTTTTGGAAAAGCCAGAATGGTTTCTTTCCCTGGGTGATCAAAGCCACGAACCCACGGTGGGCTTCAATGGTGCCACGGCAGCCTCTGCATTGATTTTTTTGATGCCTCCTCACCCCAGTTCATTCACATCCTGGGTCACTTTCTAACCGAAGCAGGAGGCTTCCTGACTCGGAGGGCTGAGGAAAGGAAGCTTCCTGTTGGGTGAGAAGAGCGCCGAGGCCATGGGTGTCCATGCACGGTGCGCTTTGGGGCTGCCCCCCAACGTCTGATGATGCTCTCTCTGGGGTTGCAGGCAAAGACAAGAAGGGCACCTGCAGCCTCTCTCGCATGGACAGCACCACCTGCCTCTTTCCCGTGGAAGAGAAAGCTGTTGAGTACTACTTCGCCTCTGATGCCAGGTGGGTGGCATGTGCGGAGAGGTTTCCCAAAGGAGAGACCGGTGACCTAGAGCGTTGCAGGCTGGGTTGAATCCTCAATTCCCAGAGGGAGGCTACGTCGTCCACCATTAAAGAGATCTTTTAGTCTTTTCAAATGCAAGTGTCAAGGTACCGAAGGATGCTCTAATTAAATCATGAGCCTCGAGCCAAGCTTCAAAAGAAATCCAGTTATTTATTAGGAGCTCCATGTCTGCATGTACCCAAACGAAGGCAACTCTGACCCCACGTAATTTACGGCCCTAATCATGACCCTGTTTCCCCCCCTGCCCCCAAGGTGTGTCATCAATCACATTCGCCAACGTAGCAATTTCGTGGGTTGTAGAGATCACTCCCCTCCGGCTGCTATGGGTAGCCTTGGGAGATAGCCTTGAGAAAGATAGGTCTGGAATGTGCTGCTATCTGTGACTGCCATGTTGCTTCGTCAGTTTCCTATCCCCCTTGCCTATGGCAACTCAAGAGCAGGCCAGGGATGCTTTGCGAGTTGGCAGCAGGTAGCCCTCGACCTATGACCGTAACCAAGCCCAAATTTTCTGTTCCTGAACAAGACAGTTGTTAAGTGAATTTTGCCCCGTTTTAAGACCTTTCTTGCCACAATTGTTAAGTGAATCACTGCAGTTGTTAAATTGCTAAATTGACTTTCCTTCAGGAAGCACTGCACTGAATTCCTTAGAGGAGAGAGGAGGCAGAAGAAGTAGAAAATGAAGCTGTTATAAAGCTGGAAAGTCCCTTTCAGTAAAATAACAAAGATTATGTGAACATTGAAGTCTTATCATTAATGGTTCCCCTTCATAACTCACCCTACTTTTCATTCATAGGAATTTTAAGTTAAATATTTGAATAGCAACACCCTTAGATACTGCTATATATATACTGCTTCACAGTGCTTTATAGCCCCTTCTAAGCGGTTTACAGAGTCAGCCTCTTGCCCTCAACAATCTGGGTCTTCATTTTACCCACCTTGGAAGGACGGAAGGCTGAGTCAACCTTGAGCCTGGTGAGATTCGAACTGCCAAATTGCAGGCAGCCGGCAGTCAGCAGAAGTAGGCTCCAGTACTGCACCGTAATCACTGCGCCACCATGCCTCAGTTGACTTTGGTAGGCCTGGTTGATATAAGGAGTACAAATAATGGTGTAAATTTTTTCTCACATGGGCTTCCCATTCTAAATTGATTTATGGTTTCCTTCAAGAGTTGCTAAACCTTGGTGGCACAGCAGATTAAAACACCAGCTGTCTGCAATTACTGCAAGTTCGATTCTCATTAGGCTCAAGGTTGACTCAGCCTTCCATCCTTTCGAGGTAGGTAAAATGAGGAGCCGGATTGTGGGGGCAATAAGCTGACTTTGTATTAAAAAAAAGAACACCGCTTAGGGGGAGTCGAAAGCCCTACTAAGCAGGTATATACAGAAGTATGAAGGATATTGCTCAACGCATTGTAAGCCACCCTGAGTCTCCGGAGAAGGGCGGCATATAAATCGAACCAATAAATAAATAAAGCCATCCTCCACCATTCTCTCGCAGCGCTGTGATTGAACACACCAACAGGGTGATTTTTCTGGAAGATGATGACGTGGCAGCCGTGGTCGAAGGCCGCCTCTCCATACATCGCATCAAGAGAACTGCCGGAGATCACCCTGGCCGGGCAGTTCAAACCCTTCAGATGGAGCTGCAACAGATCATGAAGGGTACGGATTGAGGGTTAGGACTACTTTTCAAATGTTTTGCCTGCCAGGCTGCTTCTGATGTGTTCACAGTTCCTTCATGTGTAAATCTACCATCTTATTCTTCTGTGGTCTATTGGCTAGAAGATCCTTAGAAGGTTCCTTCAGGTGCTCTCCAATAGGAGCCATTTGGCCCTGGTATGTAGACCTAGTCAAGGTCAGTTTTTCATAACTCTTCAGTTGGAATTCAGATCCTTCCATGAGCTCTTCTTCATGGTCCAGTCATGGGACCTCCTCTCCCAAGAAGACCGAGCCAGTAGACGATGGACACATTTCTCATTTGATTTATTGTTTTTGATTCGATTTGTTGATTTATTGTTGCCATCTTCACTCAGCAAGTTGATAGCTTTTCTTCCTAAACGTGTCAACAACACCAATAAACTGAACTCGGGATCTTTTGACGCTAGTGGGATTGACCCATTGGATTTTAAATGAAACATTGTTTAATTTATCCAATCTTGGCTTAATTAAATCATTTAATTTTGAAAGGACTTGCAGTTAATTTAATCACTACAATCGTGGCCAAAATTGTGGAAATTTGGGAAAAGTCTGTTTTCTAAAACTAGCAAATAGCACCTCTTTTCCTTGGAGGAATACCATATAATTATATATCAATGGAAAGATAATTTAATCAAGAATGTAATGCAATAACTTTTATGTTGGATTTGCTATTAGAATAGCAGTTACAGTATAAAGAGGAAAAGTGAAACACGTAGAAAAAAGAGATATTCAAAAAGTATCCCCATTTCAGTTAATACTTAATTGGGGGTAACTAAGCATGAATGATGGCCTTACAATGTCTTCCCATGGAGTGAACCAAGTCTTTGAGTTCTACAGCTGTTATAATGTGAAACCAAGATGGAATGATAGCTTCTATTACTGGGTTTTATTGCTGGGTTGCTTCTGACTAACCAGTTTCTTTAGTCGGCTCCATAGATTTTCCATTGGGTGAAGGTCTGGGCTATTCCCAGCAGAGGAATAGGATTATCTTAAAACTCCAAAAAAAAAAGTGGTGTTATTAGCCATCAAACAACACACTTTCCCCAAAAGGTTTCCACAATTTTGGCCCCTACTGTAATTAAGTCTCATTAATTGAACTGACACAACATAAGCCATAAACAATTATTTCTAAATCCTGATGGTTCATGATGTGATTTTTTTTTTTAGACGTTGCCTTTGTTGAGTTGAGCTTCCGTTCTTCCAGAACTTTTCATTTTATTTCCCTTTTTGTATTCCAAGGTTATCTTTCCATTAATTTTATCTCTGCTGTTTGCCATTGTTGTTCAGTGGCAGTAAGGTCCCTTGGGAAAACATGGAAAGGCAGTGTGCAGTTTTTAAATAAAAATACCGAAAGAACCATTTTTACACATTTACCGAGAAGGAAATCCTAATGAGTAAAATGCTGTTTAACTTCCAGATACTGGGTTGCAGAATCGAAGTATCACCACATTTCTTTTCCTTCTTGCATTTCCGATGACATTAATCAGTTTAAAAATTTGAGTCTCACTGTGTTAATCATGGATTTTGTTCCTAAACTTTAATAAAATATAAAGTACCCCGGTATAAAGTACTCCTTTTTCCAAAATGAGAATGGCAAGGTTGCCTCTAATTCAGTGAACTTTATATCTAAAAAGCCTTCAGGAGTGAAAGTCAGATTCCTAACTTCTTGTCAATCATATCTGTACCCAAAGGGCTGGTTTTAGTGTAGTTGTACTAACTGGAAATCAGTATCTTCTTTGCCAACCTTGATTCGTAACGATTGAATATGATGAAGTAGTGCAGAGGTCACTTTTCGAAATAGAATTTTTAGAGTTCAGGTAATACCGGTCAAAAGTACCAAAAATATTTTGCTGTGCAGATGTATTGGAAGCTGCAGCTCTTTCATTTACCAATCCACATAGCAAAGTTTCAGATTTATTCCAAAATTTAAACCCTGTTTCAAGTGATAGTAAATAGCTTTCATTCCATTTTAAAATATTACCTGAACTATAAACCCAGAATTTTAAAAAAACAACAACATGTGCATTTGCGTTAAAGATCTAAGCCAGAGCCTATTATGCCTTTATTTGATGGATATAGTAATTTTGCATTTTCAGAATAGCGAAATGGGTTTTTCTAGTGTGTTATGGATGTAGAATTGGGCTGAAGGTGGCTCTTTTCCAAAATGAGAACAGCAAGGTTGCCTCTATTCAGTGAACTTCCTCTTATTCTTTCTTCCTCTCGTTCTTTCAAGGTAACTTCAGTTCATTCATGCAAAAGGAAATATTTGAGCAGCCAGAATCTGTCGTGAACACCATGAGAGGACGAGTCAACTTCGATGACTACACAGGTAAAGGCTTCGGAATTGTCTTCTGCTCAGAAAATCAGATTTTTTTTTTTTTTTACAGAAAACTCTTGTCTTTCCAAATGTGGTTTAAGTGGGATAGATTTCATTCACAGAGAAACTCTGTAGACTACTTGTGACCAAATTCTTCTCTTCCACTACGGTGAATCTTGACTAATAAGCTTGCTATGGGCCAACTTGTCCCATGATCAGTACCTCTGGCCAGGAGTGAAATCCAGCAGGTTCTGACAGGTTCTGGAGAACCGGTAGCGGAAATTTTGAGTAGTTGGGAGAACCTGCAAATACCATCTCTGGCTGGCCCGAGTGGGGTGGGAATGGGGATTTTGCAATATCCTTCCCCCTGGAGTGGGGAGGGAATGGGGATTTTGCAGTGTCCTTCCCCTGCCTCGCCCACCAAGCCATACCATGCCCACCAAGCCATGCCCACAGAACCAGTAGTAAAAAAAATTGGATTTCACCACTGCCTCTGGCTACTTTGCTCCCTGTTTATCCCTGGAGACCGCTTTGACGGGCCATGGAGCATATTTTGTTACTGACCAATACTCTCTTTGGGGTGAGGGATTGAGTGCCACTGAGCCTCCTTTTCTAAGAATTGCTAAAGAAATCCTTGCGGGATCCTTTGACACCGAAGGCGTTTTGCTCTTCTCTGGGCCGTTTCCTTCAAGCCTTCGCCTTGTGCTTTTCCGCAGTGAACCTCGGAGGCTTGAAAGACCATATCAAGGAGATCCAGCGATGCCGGCGTCTGATCCTCATCGCTTGTGGGACAAGCTACCATGCAGCCGTCGCTGTGAGTAGCTGAACTCAAGTAGCATTTCAAAGTTTTTGAACGATTAGTAATGCTCTGCACCAGGAAAATTCAGTCCTGCTGTTGGGAGTGCAGTTTTTTCTCGATGGTGCACGGTGTGTGAGAGAGAGAGAGTGAGAGAGAGAAATAAAAATGACACCCATCACCACGTAGCTGAAGCCTTGTGTCCTTTTTATATCTTTCACTAGTGCTGGTGTTTTGCTAGTGTCAAGCCCCTCATTTGGAAGCTTTGAACAGTTAGAATCCTGGAACTATTGAAACGGGGAAGAGCTTCTATGAGATTGTTAATTTACAAGTCTGCGGGTGGAGTAAATGATACGCATGCAAATATGTACTTAAATGGGCCTGCAGCTTCTGAGTGATGCTTTACTCAGGAGCCACGGTGGCACAGTGGTTAAAACTGTAATTACTGTAAGTTCAAATCTCACCAGGCTCAAGGTTGACTCAGCCTTCCATCCTTTCTAAGGTAGGTAAATTGAGGACCCAGATTGTGGGGGCGATAAGCTGACTTTGTCTAAATATACAAAAGTATGAAGGCGATTGCTTAACACATTGTAAGCCGTCCTGAGTCTCCAGAGAAGGGTGGCATGTAAATCAAATTTAAAAAAAAACAACGCCACAGTATTGCAGGCTACTTCTGCTGCCTGCCGGGTGCCAGCAGTTCGAGTCTGACCGGCTCAAGGTTGATTCATCCTTCCATCCTTCTGAGGTTGGTAAAACGACTGACATGCTATAAACCGCTTAGAGAGAGCTGTAAAGCAGGGCTCTCCAACTTTGGCAACTTTAAGCCTGGTGGACTTTCAACTCCCAGAATTCCCCAGCCAGCTTTGCTCTTAGTGCTGTTGCTACTTTCATTTGATGTTCTGTTTCTTCCTTCCTCCTCTTCTGCTCTCCTCCGTGCGTCACTCGCCCAGACTCGCCAAGTGCTGGAAGAACTGACCGAACTGCCTGTCATGGTGGAACTGGCCAGTGACTTCTTGGATAGAAATACTCCGGTTTTCCGAGATGATGTCTGCTTCTTCATCAGCCAGTCAGGTGGGACGGCCGAGGGAGGCCTCTGTGATCAGCTGGCAAAAGAATGCAAAGTTTACCCAAAGTTTTAGCAACACTCCCTATCTTGTAGACTGTTCTATTTTCTAAAGATTGTGCTAGTAGCAGTGGTGGGTTGCTACCGGTTTGCCCTGGATCAGGAAAACCGGTAGTGTCAGTGGCGGGAGGCTCCACCCACGTGCCCGGACACTTCTGTGCATGCACGAGCAAACTGGTAGTGACGGGGTTTGATATCCGCCCCTGGCTAGTAGCAACTTTAGCCTCCCTAAAGTTGGATACCTGCATAGATCCAACTTTATGGTGGCTAAAGCACTTCCTATGAGCACTTCACTCCAAGGAGCAGAGTATATTTTTTATTCAAGATAGAACAACTGTATAAATATATTCAACGTTCTAATAATGGTGGTTCATAACTGATGCGTTCCCTCTGGGCCGTGTGGTCCAGGACTGAGGGAATCGAGAACAACTGAAAAAGGTAAAAATCTGCAAGATGGGAGAAGTAGCACCGCTGTTCTGCTGCTGTTGTACAGGCACAGAGGGGGCTTCAAAGAAAAAGCCAGACCCCCCTCTTGCAGATTTGAACCTTCCCTCTGCAGGTGCCCCCGCCCGATCTGGAGCACAGTTTTTGAGTCTTTTTTCCTCCCTTTTAAAGTTTTTTATTAGTAATTCAAATTAAAAAACAATGGACATGGTTTAACGTCTCTGGTTTTAACCCTTATCGTCCAATTTAAGCTAATGCACAACATACTTCTTTATACGAATTTACATTCCTTCTTACATGTCAAGTATATGGATTAATTCCTCCTAGACGGCTACATCCGTACTCAATATAATCATATCTCATATACAAGTTTAACATACATTGTTTAAATAGTCTTTATTAGGTATATATAATAAAATTAACACACAAAATAATGATTGAAAAGCAATATAGGAAACGAAACATAAAAACACATAAGCACAGGACTAAAACCAGGCAACATACAGGACTAACCGAGGGTTAGACTCACTCTCCAATTTATATTAACTAGTATCATCCCAGCCAAACATTTCAATGCAATCGATTTTTTTTTATTAAGTTTAACATACATTGACATGCCCATTTCTAGACATTCACCACACCTTCATCTTAGCAGTCCTCCTCCTGTCCAACAATTCATAAAATTTTGTCCAGATTTTGTAGTACGCTGATTCATTTTTATCCTTGAGGTCCAAGGGTAAGTCTGTCCATTTCTGCACAATTGACGATTTTGATGAGTACTTCTTCCGAGAGGATTTCTTTACTCTTTCATTTTTGAGCAAAAGCTATTCTTACTGCTGTTAATATGTGTAATATTAGCTAGGTGGTATTCTTGTTATATTTGCCCTCTATAATAATAATGTCTCAGGGGTCATATTGAGAGGCAGTCCTGAGCAGAAGGTGCTGGAGACCCAATATTTCTCCCCAAATATTGAAGGAGAAGAGACAAGCCCCAGCTACGGACCCCAAAGAACGCAGCACAAGTCTGTACAAACCTTAGTTTACTAAATTAAATCAGTCTTTTTCAACCAAAGGCTGTTAATTAACTTTCTTAACAGCCTACAAGAATCCAAAGAATAAATAATCGTAATCTTACTATGGTTGGCAGAAAGCCCAGAAGCAATTTGCAGAGAACTAAGATCAGGACGCGAAGGAGAGTGAACAAAGTTGTTCCCTGCAAATTGCTTCAGCCGGGGTTCCTCCTTAAATAGGCTAAGGGAGTGGCCAATTAGCCCCAAGCCTTACTCTTGAGGAGACCTCCTGAGGAGCCACTCCTGCCTTTTGGCAGCTCTGAGTGCCCGTGCATCGAGAAGAGGCTCCTCCTCTTCTTCCTCTTCACTTATGGGAGGTTCTGGAGGTTCTGAAGGCCCTGGTTGAATCCAGCCTCCTCATTGCCCGACTCGAGTGCCAGCTGCACAGGCTGCTGGCGCAGCACCACACCAGCCTCCTCATTGTCGGAATCAGCTACTAACTGCACTGGCCGCTGACGGGCCACAACACCCAGGTTCATTTGCAGGGTGAATAGCTTTGGAGAGCCAAGCTTAATTTTGTCTGTGTCTGAGGTGTCTCCCATGTTCATAGTGAAGGTATGATCCCTGCCCTGACAGATCTTCAGCACTCAGTGGGAGCCCTTTCTTGATTGACCAGGTCCATCTCTCTCGGCAGGGGAAACGGCCGACACCTTGATGGCCCTTCGGTACTGCAAGGAGAGGGGAGCCCTCACCGTGGGCATCACCAACACCGTCGGGAGCTCCATTTCACGGGAGACGGATTGCGGGGTGCATATCAACGCAGGGCCAGAGATTGGGGTGGCCAGCACAAAGGTGAGGATCCTGTGCATAAAGAGAGCTCGGATGCACAGGTTGGCGTCAAGGTGTGCCATTTTAACAGGTCTTTCTCTTGAGTGCCCATGCTGACTGCACCTGGGCCCTTCTGCGTTTCTTAAGGACAGGAATGGGGTCCCAGGCATGAATTATTCTCTACCTGCATTCTGAAAAAGCCTCCGTTTCATGTAGGGTCAGAAAAGGCAGGACAGGTAAGAACAGGTAACTCATAAAGTTAGTTTCTGGCTGAACCAAAATGCGAAAGCTGTCTTTCCTTCCTCCGAACTCGAGCCCCGTTCCGTTCTCAAGGAGAGAAGCAAACCTAGAACTTAAGGAGAAACTTCCTGAAAGCGAGAACAATTATTAACCAGCGGAACTGCTTGCCTCAGGAAGTTGTGGGCGCTTCATCACTGGAGGTTTTTAAAATGAGATCGGACAGCTGTTTGTCTGGAACGGCATAGGGCAGGGGTCTCCAACCTGGGCAACTTTTAAGACTTGTGGACTTCAGCTCTTAGAATTCCTCAGCCAGCTTTGCTTCCTCCCTTCCTTGCCTCAAAGACTCTAGCAGATTCTTTGGCAACCGCAAGGAAGAAGCTCCATGGAGGTTGGCTGGCTGCCTTCAGAGACGGTTCAAGACCAGAGGCAAACTTGGCAGCTTTAAGACTTGTGGACTTCAACTCCCAGAATTCTCCAGCCAGCATAGCTGGCTGGAGAATTCTGGGAGTTGAAGCCCACAAGTCTTAAAGCTGCTAAGTTTGAAGACCTCTGGTTGAAGTGATGCTCGTCTCCCTTCTGCAAAAAAGGGAAGGGGAAGAAGACAGAATCAGAGTTTTTCTAAATGTTTTTAACATTATATTATAATTATATTATAATTATTATAATTATTCTAAATGTTTTTAACATTATATTATATGCACTTCATCTGACTGTTCACCGCCCTGAGTCCTTCGGGAGTAGGGTGGTATATAAATTGAATAAAATAAATAAAATAAATAAGAGTGTGTTGGATTAGTGCAGGGGGTTGGTGGGAGGAACCGGAGGCCCACGGACGATTGTACCCTCGCCCCTCCTGTCTGAAAAGCAGAGGACGCACAAACGAGGGCTTGGAAAGGAGGAGGGAAGATTGCAACGGGCCATTTGACAAAGCTTTTTGAGCTGCTGTTGTTTTCTAAATTGAGGGTTTTGTTTCTAATTAGGCTAAATCTATTCTGGGTTGTGTGTCTCGGCTGAAAAAGAGGACTGGAATTTGGTAGAGACAGATGGATCTCTGGGGATTTGAAATAAAGGGTGAAGGCTGGGGGTCAGCTGCTCTGCCCCTTCTCCACTCCCCAGGGGATTCTGGCAGTGCTGCCCCACCCCAGAACCCAGGAGAAGAGGATTCAGCAGAGGATGGAGGACATCCAGAACCCAAGCAGATTAAAGCAATCGAACCCAGCAAAAGAGCAGCCCTGAACATTTTCCTGACCTCTCATTATCAGGAGAAGAACGTAGCCGGGGACTCCATTCTTTTCCTCATTTTGTGCCCTGCCTTATCTCCGAGGAGTTGAGCAAAGCCAACTCCATCCCGATCAGCTTGGAGCAGGGGTCTCCGAGGAGTTGCATATACAAGGGGCCATCGTCCCACGTCCGGCCTTCTCCCTTGGCGTTCTCTGGGGAAGGTTACTGTCTTGATGGCATTTTGGAGCTTGGTGGCTTCAGGCTGTCAGGCGTCCAAATCCTCTTGGCCGGGTCCCAAAATGGCCAGATGTTGCTCATTGAATTGCTGAATTATTTCCCCAATTGGGCTCGCATTTCTGGAGGATGGAATCACCGCTCAGGATAAGAAACGGGGAAATTAACCCAAACGATTCTTCGAACAGCTGTCGCTATCAGTACAGGCGGTCCTCGACTTACGACCTCAGTTGACGACAGTCGTTAAGTGAATTTTGCTCCATTTTAAGATCTTCCCTGTTAAGCGAATCCCTGTGGGCCATTAAGTGAGTGGCACGGTTGTTAAGCAAATCTGGCTTCCCCATGGACTTTGCTTGTGGAAAGGGGCCTTGTGAATGTGAGGGGATAAGTCTTAACAATAATAACTTACATTATAAACCATATAAAAGCATATAACCTATACAGATTAAATCAGGAGGTGGTGAGTTCTAATTCCACCTTAGGCTGGGTCACTTTGGGCCAATCCCCAGGAGATTCTGAATTCTAGTCCCACCCTTGGCATTTTGGCCGAGTCCCTCCCTCTCTCAGCCTGACCCACCTCACAGGGTTGTTGTTGTGGAGAAGGACTATTAGATATGTACGCCGCCTTGAGTTATTTATAAAAGGGAAGAAGCAGGATTTTTTTTTTTTAAAGTGAACTGTTCACTCCTTACAGTCACTCCGTTCCTTTTTTTTTTTATCGGTCAACAATTTTTTATTGAATTATAAAGTATTGAATTACAAAGATAGAAAATATAAATAGAAAAGCAATGGAGATGGGGAACGGAAAGGAAAGGAGAAAAAATAATAAATTTATGAATAATAAATAATGAATTATAAATAATGAGGAAAGATAAGAAAAAAGAAAAGAAAAAGAAGCATTGACTGCCGACCCTCTCGGTTGCAGCAAAGTAAGGCATTAACATCAAATCACAACTTTTTGCTTTTCCATAATAATATGAACAAGAGAGGTTTTATAGATTTCTATTAAGATCTATCCGTACAGTCGCTCCATTCCTGATCATGATGAAAGGGAGAAGAAGATGTTGGATAACCATTTGTCTGAAGCGGTGTAGGATTTCCTATTCCTACTCCTATTCCTATTCCTTCTAATTCTATTCTATTCTATTCTATTCCATCCCATCCCATCCCATCCCATCCCATTCTCTATTCTATTCTATTCTATTCTATTCTATTCTATTCCATTCCATTCCATTCCATTCCATTCCATTCCATTCCATTCCATTCCATTCCATTCCATTCCATTCCATTCCATTCCATTCCATTCTATTCTATTCTATTCTATTCTATTCCATTCCATTCCATCCCATCCCATCCCATCCCATCCCATCCCATCCCATCCCATCCTCTATTCTATTCTATTCTATTCTATTCTATTCTATTCCATTCCATTCCATTCCATTCCATTCCATTCCATTCCATTCCATTCCATTCCATTCCATTCCATTCCATTCCATTCCATTCCATTCCATTCTATTCTATTCTATTCTATTCTATTCCATTCCATTCCATCCCATCCCATCCCATCCCATCCCATCCCATCCCATCCCATCCCATCCCATCCCATCCCATCCCATCCCATCCCATTCTCCTATTCTATTCTTTTCTATTCTATTCTATTCTATTCTATTCTATTCTATTCTATTCTATTCTATTCTATTCTATTCTATTCTATTCTATTCTATTCCATCCCATCCCATCCCATCCCATCCCATCCCATCCCATCCCATCCCATCCCATCCCATCCCATCCTCCTATTCTATTCTATTCTATTCTATTCTATTCTATTCTATTCTATTCTATTCTATTCTATTCTATTCTATTCTATTCTATTCTATTCTATTCTATTCTATTCTATTCTATTCCATTCCATTCCATCCCATCCCATCCCATCCCATCCCATCCCATCCCATCCCATCCCATCCCATTCTCCTATTCTATTCTATTCTATTCTATTCTATTCTATTCTATTCTATTCTATTCTATTCTATTCTATTCCATTCCATTCCATTCCATTCCATTCCATTCCATTCCATTCCATTCTCTATTCTATTCTATTCTATTCTATTCTATTCTATTCTATTCTATTCTATTCTATTCTATTCTATTCTATTCTATTCTATTCTATTCTATTCTATTCTATTCTATTCCATTCCATCCCATCCCATCCCATCCCATCCCATCCCATCCCATCCCATCCCATCCCATCCCATTCTCCTATTCTATTCTTTTCTATTCTATTCTATTCTATTCTATTCTATTCTATTCTATTCTATTCTATTCTATTCTATTCTATTCTATTCTATTCTATTCTATTCTATTCTATTCTATTCTATTCTATTCTATTCCATCCCATCCCATCCCATCCCATCCCATCCCATCCCATCCCATCCCATCCCATCCCATCCCATCCCATTCTCCTATTCTATTCTATTCTATTCTATTCTATTCTATTCTATTCTATTCTATTCTATTCTATTCTATTCTATTCTATTCCATTCCATTCCATTCCATTCCATTCCATTCCATTCCATTCCATTCCATTCCATTCTCTATTCTATTCTATTCTATTCTATTCTATTCTATTCTATTCTATTCTATTCTATTCTATTCTATTCTATTCTATTCTATTCTATTCTATTCTATTCCATTCCATTCCATTCCATTCCATCCCATCCCATCCCATCCCATCCCATCCCATCCCATCCCATCCCATCCCATCCCATTCTCCTATTCTATTCTTTTCTATTCTATTCTATTCTATTCTATTCTATTCTATTCTATTCTATTCTATTCTATTCTATTCCATTCCATTCCATTCCATTCCATTCCATTCCATTCCATTCCATTCCATTCTCTATTCTATTCTATTCTATTGTATTCTATTCTATTCCATTCCATTCCATTCCATTCCATTCCATTCCATTCCATTCCATTCCATTCCATTCCATTCTACTCTACTCTACTCTACTCTACTCTACTCTACTCTACTCTACTCTACTCTACTCTACTCTATTCTACTCTACTCTACTCTAATTCTATTCTACTCTACTCTACTCTACTCTACTCTACTCTACTCTACTCTACTAATTCTATTCTATTCTATTCTATTCTATTCTATTCTATTCTATTCTATTCTATTCTATTCTATTCTATTCTATTCTATTCTATTCTATTCTATGATGGCCGCTCTTTCAGGCATTTCTCATTCCGATTTCAGGCATTTCCTGAAGTGACTTTAAAGGATTTGTGACTTCTGCTTAACGGGGGGGCCTTATTCTCCCCTCTTCTCTAGGCCTACACAAGCCAGTTTGTCTCCCTAATAATGTTTGCGCTCATGATGTGCGACGACAGAATTTCTATGCAAGAACGGCGGAAAGAGATCATACGAGGCCTCAAGATGTTGCCAGGTAAAGTGCACACGGCCAACAACGTCAATTTTGAATATTTTAATTTTATTCCTCGTGAGTCTTGCTTCCCGCTTTGAGCTGCCCAGAGTCAACCATGCGATATGCCGCATACATTTAAATGAATACCCTGTTTCCCCGAAAATAAGACATCCCCTGATCATAAGCCCAAGTGGGCTTTTGAGTGCATGCGCTAAAATAAGCCTCCCCCCCTCGAAAATAAGCCCTCCCTGAAAATATTTAAACGCAGAGCTGGAAATCAGGTAAGACGGCAAGAGGAAGCCCCATCTTGCTCCAGGCGCCTCAAAATAATAAGACCTCCCTGAAAATAAGGTCAAGCGCTAATTTCAGGGTTCAAAAAATATAAGACAGGGTCTTATTTTCGGGGAAACACAGTAAATGCATGTGGGAGTTTTGTGGCAGCATTTTTTGGGGCAGTCCTCAGCACAGGGAGGTGTGTGTGAAGGGAAGTGAACTGGTAGAACATAGAAAAAGAGAATAATGGAATTGGAAGGGACCTCGGAAGTCTTCTAGTCCAACCTCCTGCTTAATCTGGAGATTCTGTACTATTTCAGACAAATTGTTGTCCCATCTCTTTTTGAAAGCCTCCAGTGATGGAGCAGCCACAACTCCTGAGGGGAAGCCATCCCAGTGGTTGGTAGGAGCGAATGCGAAGGGTGCGATACTAGGCAGATCACTCGGTCCAAGCAAGCTGGATTGACGGTGTATTCAGAAGAGACTACAGGAGTGGCCAAAATTGTGGGAACCTTTTGTGGAAAAGAGTATTTTCTAAAACTAGCTAATAACTCCACTTTTTTTTTGGAGTAGTACCATAAAATTATACATCAATGGAAAGATAATTTAATCAAGAATGTAATGCAATAACTTTGATGAAGGATTTGCTAGTAGAATAGCAGTGACAGTGTAAAAAGGAAAAGGGAAACACGTAGAAGAAATGAGATATACAAAAATGATCACCATGTCAGTTAATCCTTCGTTGAGTAACCTTTTAGCATGAATGACGGCCTTACAATGTCTTCCCATGGAGTGAACCAAGTCTTTGAGTTCTGCAGCTGTTATCATGTGAAACCAAGATTGAATGATGGCTTCTATTAACTGGGATTTATTGCTGGGTCACTTCTGACTAACCAGTTTCTTTAGTCCGCTCCATCGATTTTCAATTGGGAGAAGGTCTGGGCTATTCCCAGGCCATTCCAGAAGTGGAATAGGATGATCTTGAAACTCCAAACAGAAGTGGTGTTATTAGCCATCCAACCTCAAAAATACACTTTTCCCAAAAGGTTTCCACAATTTTGGCCCCTACTATAAATCCAGGGCAGAGCCACTGTCATGGCAGCATCTCACCTATCCAAGCTTTATGAGCTTGCATTAGCATGGAGGGTGGAGGGAAAGGAGGGAGAGAGGGAAGGATTAGAGTATGAAGAGTGGGAGGGGGAATGGAAGCTCACCTGAGCTGCGTGAGAAGCTACAGCCAGCCCAGATCAAATAACAGGATGCAGGGCCGGGAACTGAGCACCTGAACAATATGCAAGCCGCTGGCTGGACCTTGGCAGGTAACCAGGGAGGGTGGAAGGGAGGAGATGAGACTTTCCTTTGTGTTGTTTGCACGGGAAAACCTCAGATTCGGCTTACGCTACTCCCGTAACCATTTAAGCTTCAGTAAAGTAGTCTCTTGGCAAAGCAAATGGCCAGGAGCCTTTCTTTACTAATGACCAAGTGGGATGGTTGATGGCCACTTTAACCCTAGTTGGGATTATGCTGTCCCAGAAGGAGCCGGCCACTCCAGGGGCCGCCTGGAAAGACAGATGGAAGCGGATTTACTCCACATTGGCTGGCGCACGGGGGGTGGCCTTTTCTGGGGCAGGGGGCCTGGCAACAACCACCTCGGCCCTTTTGATCCCACACTTGGATTGTTGTTCTTTGCTCAGTGTGGGGCTGCCCTTGAAGTATAGCCAGAAGTTGCATCTGGTATAAATTGTACTTGTCTGCGTGGTAATGAGAATTTTCCCGATTCTCTCCTTTGACCCCAATCGTGCAGAAGCTTCCTTGATTGCTAGTTTATTTCCAGAGGCAACTCCAGGCATGAAGGATTATGTGGCTTGTCATTCCCCTCACGAGGGTCTTGGGGAAGGTGTAGGACAATTCTCCACGGCCAACTCACCACAGCCAACTTGACGCAGGACAAGAGACACACTAGTATTGGATAGTGGAATAGAATCATTAAAGAGCCTTGGTGGCGCAGCAGATTAAAGTGGTGTTCACACCAGCTGTCTGCAGTTACTGCAAGTTCAAATCTCACCAGGCTCAAGGTTGACTCAGCCTTCCATCCTTCCAAGGTAGGTAAAATGAGGACCCAGATTGTGGGGGCAATAAGCTGACTTTGCATAAAAAAGAATACTGCTTGGGGGGGGAGGGAAAGCCCTACTAAGCAGGAATATACAAAAGTATGAAGGCTATTGCTTAATGCATTGTAAGCTGCCCTGAGTCTCCGGAGAAGGGCGGCATATAAATCAAACCAATAAAGAAATAATAAAGAAATAAAGAAAGGATGCCCAAGGACAAATAAGATGAAATGTGAATGACAAATATTAAAATAATTTTTTAATAATTTTAAATAGTTGAGTTGTTGAATTGTTGAATTGTCCCGCAGCGGGTTGGCCATGGCGAATTTGGCATACTCCGTCTCAGGGATGACGGTTCTCTGCTGAGTCTCCCCTCTTTGGGCAGGGGTCCCCCAAGAAAGGCCACCTGCACCCACATTTGGATTGCAGATTGAAGGAAGCCAACCCCAGCCCTCATTTTAAAAACCAAAGTTCAAATCCCACAGTTGCAGATTCCTGCACATAATCTGCCCATTTCCGTACGTGCCGTCCTGCCGCTTTATAAAGACGGGGTCCCTCCCAGCCTCTTTTTCCAAGGTCTCTGAACACTCCGTGGCCGGGGTGAGTTGTTTACTTTGGAAGCATTGTCTCCTCTGGTTGCTTTCGATAGGCTTGATAAAAGAAGTGCTGAGCATGGACGATGAGATCCAGAAATTGGCCACCGAGCTCTACCACCAGAAGTCGGTGCTCATTATGGGGCGGGGATATCATTACGCGACCTGCCTGGAAGGCGCCCTGGTGAGCATCCTCTCGAACCCACAGCTGCGCCGGTTGGGGAGAGAAATGTTCCTAGTCCCTTGGGGGCAGATAAAGTGGGGGTGCGGGTGACCTGTTAAACGTTATCATTCGTAATCGTGTAGTGAGACCAAAGACCAGAATGTGGACAGACTTTAAATCAAAGCGAAAGATCTAAACCAGAGTTTTCTCAACCTTTGGGACACTTTAAGATGGGTGGAATTCAACTCCCAGAATTCCCCAACCAGCATTCTGTTTTTTTCTGTCCTGTCCTGCCCTGCCCTATTCTCCATTCCATTCCATTCCATTCCATTCCATTCCATTCCATTCCATTCCATTCCATTCCATTCCTCCTTCTCCTTTCCTTTCCTTTCCTTTCCTTTCCTTTCCTTTCCTTTCCTTTCCTTTCCTTTCCTTTCCTTTCCTTTCCTTTCCTTTCCTCTCCTCTCCTCTCCTCTCCTCTCCTCTCCTCTCCTCTCCTCCATTCCACTCCACTCCACTCCACTCCACTCCCCAACAATAAAGCAAAGGATTTGTTCTGGCCAATCCTATGTGGGAGCCTCCTCTTAAAGCAGGGGTCTCCAACCTTGGCAACTTAAAGACTTGCGGACTTCAACTCCCAGAGTTCCTCAGCCAGCTTTGCTGGGAGTTGAAGTCCACCAGTCTTAAAATTGCCGAGGTTGGAGACCCCTGTCTTAAAAGTATCCACAATCTTCTTCCGTCACGGTTTCCCCTTTCCTCAGAATGGATGAAGGAAGCCGAGGGAAGGAGTTGTTCTTTTTTTTCACAGAGCTCACGTAGGAGCTTCCCACGTGACTTTCCCTTGACAAATAGTAGATCTCTTGAAAGAGCGAGAGCCGAGGAGAACTTGGCTTCTCAACCGAGGCAGCTGAGATTAACGCAGGCTTCCTCCTCCTGCTTAGAAAATCAAAGAGATCACCTACATGCATTCAGAGGGGATTTTGGCCGGTGAGCTGAAGCATGGCCCCCTCGCCCTGGTGGACAAGCTGATGCCCGTCATTATGATCATCATGAGGGACAACACCTACGCCAAGTGCCAGAATGCCCTGCAGCAAGTTATGGCACGCCAGGTGAGCAGAGGGCCCTGGGGGGCTCTTGGGTGTCTCCCCCCACTCCTGGGAGTATTGAATGGGGTAATGAGTCCTGCTGACTTTATTTTAGTCTGTTCTAGCTTTTTTTTTAAAAAAAAAAATTTTTTTTAATAGGGGCGGCCTGTCGTTATTTGTGATAAGGAAGATATCGAGACCATCAAAAATAACAAGCGAACCATCAAAGTTCCCCATTCGGTCGACTGTCTCCAGGGCATCCTGAGTGTGATTCCTTTACAGCTGCTGGCTTTCCATCTAGCTGTTCTCAGAGGCTACGATGTAAGTTAACATCCTCCCGATCCCCAAAAGTTTTCTCTTCCCGACAAGCCCCGATGTTGAGCTGAGAGTAGGTACGATTGAGAGTAGGTACGAATAAACACAGTCAACACACAGATACACTGAATTGTGTTTCCTTTCAGGAGATAGTAAGGCGCAGTCCAATAAATAGTCCAGGTCATACACATATAAAGCAGGAGATAGCAAAACAACAGTCCAGGGATAATCCAATAACAAAGTCTTCTTACCAGTCATAGTAGTCATTCACAATAAACAGTTCTTCTGGATTTGCAAACAGTAGCATACAGAGATATCAGAGAGCAAGAACAGCAAAGAGAAACAAACCATGTTTCTAGCTCCCTCATAAGGGGATTGGCTACAGAGCTAACCAATCAGGACACAGTATGATACAGTACATCTTCCCAGCTCACTTCAGGCTGTGATGTCAAGGGGTTAAATGGACCCAGCAACTTCCTGGGAATGTCAGAGCAGATATCCATGACTTCTGAGCTAAGCCAGTGTTGAGGAAACATCAAGCATCCTTAATTCCTACTACGACAAAAGATGTTAACAGGTCGTCTGTATCACTTTCCTTCTTTCCAGGTTGACTTTCCAAGAAACTTGGCCAAATCCGTTACGGTGGAATGAGGTGCGGCTCGCCCAAGGTTGACAGAAAGGGATTTCCTCCCCCTCCTTCACTTTTGGTACCGAAAAAAACCGCTGATTTTAAAACATTTCTCCCGCGATCGATTCTTACTTCCAATATAGAAAAAAAATCTTTATACTGTAATTGTTGCATTGGTGATAGTTAGGAGCTGAATTCACAAAGCTCCTGGTAGCATTTGTTCAGTGGCAGCGAAGTCAAGAGTACTGGGTTTTTTTCCTCCTTTTTGTTTTTTGTAATCCTCGTCAGTTATATAAAATTGCACTGTTTCCTAGTTATCTCTAGGACAGCAGTCTCCAACCTTGGCAACTTTAAGACTTGTGGACTTTAACTCCCAGAGTTCCTCAGCCAGCGTTGCCAAGGTTGGAGACATTCAGAGTGTTGTACAGGGATATGAAAATGAAATTGCATACGACAGAGAAGGGCTTAAAAATCTGCTGCCTTCTTTCCTATAAGTGCTCCATTGGCACCACCGGGAGAGCCCGGGTGGACTTTGATTTTTGGCTCCAAGGTTTATGCCGGCCAGTGCATTTCCCCGCTCCTCCCCGCCCCCCCCCCCCAGTTAATCCACATTTATGTAGCCTGTGCAGCCCCAGACATCCATTCTGTGAGCATTACTCTTTCCAGCCCCCTCGTAGTGGGAGAATCGTCTATCCATCCTTGGTTGCACAGGCCTGTGTTTTAGAGCTTGGTGTCACGCCTTCACCCCCTGCAAAAGGGGGTGAAAATAACCTCCATCCCACTACCACCACCAGTCCCTAAACAGAGGTCTGCATAGCTGCTCTTCCTGAGGGTGAAGACCCTTTAACGGGAGTCAAGTCAAATGACTGTAGGTTGGCTTAACCTTGGCGTTTTTTTAAGCGACGTGCGGTAAAATTTCCAAGGAATTTATTTTTCAGTGCATCAAAGAGAAATGCCAGCCTTTTTGAAAGTGCCACGAGTGGTGCCACGAGATAACCAGGGACGAACAAGGGAGTTGCATCTTCCCTCTGGACATATTCTGCATAGCGTTCCTATTCCTGATAACAAGAGGGGGGAAACTATGGCGGAGTTTGAATTGGAGGGGGAAGCCTCCGTAAAATGCCTGGTTCATTTTTGTCCTTCAAGAAAGAAATGGGCAGAATTTCCCTCAATCCAAATAGATTTGCTTTGAACAATCTTTTAAATTAGCCCAGCCCTCCATACTTGTGGATATTATGCTGATATTTCCGCTGTGGGCAAGAGAGCTAAAAGGATTCTAAAATGATCCCAGTGCAGTGGGGAAGATAAATAGATGCCTCCGGAAGCCTCTGAAATCTAGAGAGGATGGCGAACACAGTAAAAATCCAGTGACCAAAATATGCCGTCCTTCAACTTCCTTCTCATTGATTAACGGGACAGACATTGGCACTAAAAGTGCTTTCATTGATCGTACTTCTAGAATGGAGGGAAGGCAAGTTGCACAGAAACTCAACAGAAATTTAAACTCTGTCTGTTCTCGGCACCCTTTTATTGGATGAGAAATATCCTAATAGGGTGACACGTCCTTCCTCCCTCACTGTGCACTTGGGGGTGGGGATGGGGGAGAGAAAGATGACCAGCCGTATCCATTACTCGGAAGCTAATTTAAGGACCGCTTTCTAAGTGTATAGGGGTCTATGGCATATGCATCCTAAAATCATGCTTTCCGCTTGTGAAAAAAATGGTAGTTTGTAGGGAACACTGGAAAGTTCAGAAATTTTATTATGAAAAGTTGTTTCTTGGCCAATGTTGGTGCTTGTGTAATGTCCAGATGCTTGGTCTCCATCCTTCTTGGGGGGGCTGCTGGGTTACCATCTGAGCTGTCTGTAACATAGTCAAAAGACTTAGGATGCCCGCAGGAGGCCCTTCACTCAGCTTGGTCTCCACTACTCTTTAAGTCTACCAGGAAGCCCACGGCAGGGAGTATGTGCTCAACAGGAAAAAAATAGGCCAAACCTGTTGTGGCCTATTTCTCCATTGGAGGCCACATGACCTACAACTCCAGGAGGGAGGCCAAGCTGTAAGGGAAAGCGTTAGAGCAGGGCTCTCCAACCTTGGCAACTTTAAGACTTGTGGACTTCAAGTCCCAGAATTTCTCAGCCAGGCTGAGGAATTCTGGGAGTTGAAGTCCACAAGTCTTAAAGTTGCCAAGGTTGGAGAGCCCTGCTCTAGAGGTCTTCCTGTTTTGTTTTCTGCAGGAAGCTTTCCCCATGCTTCCAACACGCCCACCTTCCGCCCAGGAAAGCCATAAGTCACACCACCCAAAGCACTTTCCCCGCCAAGGCCAATGTTCTCCAGGGCAGGGGTCCAGAACCCCCCCCCCCCCGGCCATGATCCGGTACTGGGCCGTGGCCTGTTTGGAGCCAAGCCGCTCAAGCGGCAGGCGAGCGTGTTGTGCGCAGCTCCTTTTGTGCAAGCGGCCGACGTGAGCCTCACGCACACACACGGGTGCTCACCATGGAGCTGTACGCGCGGACACACTCGCCTGCCATTCACTTGGAACCCTTTCCTTCCCAGCCTGCAAAGCCGGAAAGGTTGGGTACCCTTGGCCCAGGGCACCTGGCTTTGTGTCCTCTGCCTCATCGAGTCAATATAGTCCTGGCTTGGGCCTACGTGTGTGCGTGGAAGTGAAACACCTGGCTTCTGATTCCTTTTCTTTTTTCTGAATGTAGATATTCGGCTTGTCTTGGTTGATTGGGACCATAGTTCGTTTTCTGTATAACTTTTTTATCATTTCGGTGGTTCTGTTGATTTTGTTTTTTGTACCTTGCTCTTTGAATAAAGACAAGTGCGTAATCTTCCTTACTTGAGCATCCTTGGCCGATGGTGTTCCTTCAGGGACAAGTGCTAGCTGCCATGACCCAGATTTGGTCTTTGATGAGTTTTGGTAAAAAAAAATCATAAAAGATGATGAGGCCTGCATGGTTAGGCCTGCCATTGGTCGGACTCCTTTTACGAATTCCCTGCGTAAGGTTTTCTCGGGGTATATTATTTTGTTCCCCAACTCTTATCAAAACCTCACCTCTTTTACCCATCTAAAAAAAGAGAGATCAAAGCTGAATTCACACATTATTGCAGCCACCATCTTCCCAAGCCTTTTCTATAAAAAAAATATTTTTTTTCTGCAGATATTTGCAACTATGGGGAGGCTTCGTATTCCACGCAGTCAGCTTTCAAGGAACTCTTCCAGTGGTCAGTCACCTCCCACATTGGCCCAATTGAGCTGAATCTGCAAAAGGCAGGCAAAACCATGCGTGCCCCACATTCTTGGCAAACGTGCCAAGTATTCCCCATTTCTTCATGGGTTCTTAATGTGGTCCGTCTCTTGAGGAGGGGGCTTCCCTCAAACACCGTCTTCTGGGCCAGTAGAGGTTCTCCTTCAACCGAGTTTGGTCCGTGAACTCTTAATGTTCTTAAGCAACATAACTCAGGTTGGCCAAACAAGAAAACACTGAGCTGGGGAATGTGGCTGATTGAACAACTTGTGTGGTCTCAACAGTCCACACTCAAGTCGTTCTGGTTGAACATTGGGAAAATCTCCCTATGTGCCAGACAAGGAACTAACAACCTCTGTGTGTTATGTATGTGTGTGAGGGCATGTTCAGGCAGAGGTGGCTGCACAGCTGTTTCTTGGGAAGTCTTGGATAAGGAGCCTGGATAGCTCAACAGACTAAAGCACTGTAATTAAACACGTCTGCAATTACTGTAAGTTCGAATCTCACCAGGCTCAAGGTTGACTCAGTCTTCCATCTTTTCTAAGATAGGTAAATTGAGGACCCAGTTTGTGAGGACAATAAGCTGACTTTGTATAAATATACAAAAGTACGAAGGCTATTGCTTAACGCATTGTAAGCTGCCCTGAGTCTCCAGAGAAGGGCGGCATATAAATCAATTTTTTTAAAAAAATGTGGATTTATACACCAATCAGTAAGTTGGGCTTAATGGTCTCCATGATCCATTAAAGGTGATACTTTAGAATTAAAACTGTACATATAAACGTCAACTGAGCTATTATAGCTATTAATTCTGTGGTGTAAATTATTCAGCTGCAGTCACTGGTTGAGGTGGTGTCCACAAATACAAGGCCAAATATTTTGGGGAGGGGGAGCAGGAAAGGGAGGGGCTGTTGTATGAGTTCCAAGCCAGCTGCCTCATCCATCACTTCCTTTTTTTCCCTACAAATTGAACATAAAAACCAAAGCTCGGATTATTTTTTTTTTAATAACATCAGAACTGACAGAATAATGACTGCATTAAAAAAATGACTCATACAAACAAGCCAAAGGCACAGGATAATTTCTTTATGCTGGCTGAAGAATCACAAATTGCCCCATTTCCACCCCGCTGTACCAGCTGCCCCCATTTGCCGTTTCCACCTGGTCTCCCCACAGGGCCAGATGGGTGGCCCAGCCTTGTCTCCTGCAATTGGCCCCCTGGGCTGGGTACAGAGGAGCAGAGTTGGGAGGGACCTTGGAGATCATCTAGTCCAACCCCCTGCTCAATCAGGAGTGCCTGGACCGCTCGAATTCATAATCCCATGGATGACATATTAGTTCCCCAAGGTTGCTCTATTGTCATCTGCAGGCTTGTAATTTTTTTTTTTCCAATTTTCAAAAAATTGCACAAGAAAAAAACAACAACCACCCTGCAGTGCTATTCAATTGAATCCGATCTTGCTCCATTCGGCAAGGAATTCTTTAGAATGGCTAATTTTGCATTACTTAATACATCGAGACTTCCTAGTAAGAGAAGATGCCTACACAGTACTGTACGTCCATACATTTTACTACCCCAGTTCAACCTCACTGTCACAGAACATTAAGTGTCACCGAGCCAAATTGAGCGCTTCCAGTCTTGGCTTCTCAAGTCCGGGTGCTGGAATGCTTTGAGTTGACCGTGTTTGTGACACCCGGTAACACTAAGAAGGAAAGAGAAGCCATCTGAGCAATTGTGGGTCTGCCTATCCCGAGCCCTGGGAAAGTGTTCTCTGCATGCCCCTTGCTCTTATCGACATTGGCGCATCTTGGAAGCCTCCGTGTCTACCCTGAAGTGAACCTGGCTGAGTTTTCTGTGGGAACCAAGATCATTCTCACAGGTGGCTGGCCAGAGGAGGAGCAAGTAACCAGGCAACCAGCCAGTCCCTGGATTGGACAGCGTAATCAGTGACTTAGGGGAGGGTGGGAAAGCGGAAAAATTTAATCAGGTGAAAGCCGCTGGAAATTTCAGAGTCGGCTTTCACCAGTTGTGCCAACATCCAATAAACTGTTCTCTGAGGAATTCCCTGTCTACCTCGGAGTTCTGCTTTCTGTGGGTGCATTACTTGGAATGCTGACATCCCGTTTATATGGGATGAGAAGGTTCCTCCTCCAGCACTTCTTGGATTCAGGTCTTACAAACAGCTCATTCTGCTGAGACATGCAACACCTTGTAGAAGTGTTGGGCACCAACTGTAACAGCAGATGTCTGGATTTCTTTTTGGTCCCTGAGATGAGAACATTAGAAGCACTTCCGCAGGATGTCCCCCTGGGCAAAGCTGTCACTAAGGGGCGGAGGATGCACAGAAATCCTTCCCAGCATGCAAAACCCTATTGCTTTCTCCGGTTCTGGCTTCTGCTGTCATGGGTCGGTCTCCCCTACTATGGGGAGAGGGAGGGGAGTTTCTCCTGCAATGCAACTTCAATGGAAATTCAGGGCAAGGAATGGGCAGGGTCTCCACCGAAGCTCAAGAGACCCTCAAGTGCTGTCCCACCAGCTTTCCTGCTGGTTGGGTGGAAGATGGCCGGTGATCACAATTAATGCTTTGTAAAGGAGGTGCTTGTCATTTACAGACAATATTTATACATCAATAAAAGCAATACAACCATAGAGAGAAAAAACGAAAACAAGCACAGCTTGATACAATAACAGGCCATGAAATATCATCGGCTTTTATAATAATTTACTACAATGTGAAAAAAACCCAAGATCTTTTATCCACAATGAATAGGAAATGCTTCCATTTAAAATATGGCAAGCACATGATAACAATATATACACCACAGGTTCGGAATTTCACTTTTCACTTGTGCTCAGGGCTCGTGCCTCTTTGTATTTGTGTATCTTCTTTTGTATGGATTTACCATTTTTTAATGATGATTATTTCGTACTCTTTCCCCATTGCCCTAGGAATTTATATTCTTTTTGAGTCTGGAATTGAGAAGACGAAAACTTTTAATAAAACCAGATGCTATTTAAAATTGCACTCCCTCTCAAGTTGTCCCCGTGCAGTTAGCAATTAAAAAAAAGAGAGAGAGAGAGAAAATTCTGGGGTTGTTTTTCAAAGTGTTTTGGCACATTTTGAGGCACCGTGGATCAACTATAAGGGGTAAAACCTATTTTTATATGATAATGACTACAGTAATAATATTTCTGAGCGCAATCTGAAGAGAGGCTATCCGTGGGGAGGGGCCCAAGTCAAGAGGGGGCCATGCAATGGAAGTCCCAACCTTTTTTAAACAGGTAAAGCTTTGATCACAAGACTTTACCTCCACTGGGGATCTCGCTCTGCTGCTGACACAGCCTGACAAAGCTATTTTTCTGGAGTTCCCATCCATCCTTGCTGGCTTCTTGATTTAATCCAGCCAGCTCCATCTGGAAGAAACCCAGATTAGCTTCTCAAGTCAATTGTGCCCAACCGTTGCTAACCAGCCAAACTGGGTGTCATGGCTTCCCCAAGAAGATTAACCGGGGTGATCAAATTGATCACAAGCTGCAACCCAAAGAAAGGATATTTCTCGAGAGGGATCTCACATGGCAGAGGCCAAAAGTGTGTGTGTGTGTGTTGGGGGAGGGGGTCTTCACTGTTCTGCCTGCAGACATAGAAGTTACCTGTTCTGGAAGAAAGATCTATGGAAAAGAAAAAAGATCTCCTCTGGTGCTAAAGAAGCAGCTCTGGGTAAGTGTCCCCCCCCCCAAAAAAGAGGACTCCCCCTTCCCCAGGACATTGGTTTTCCATGCTTAACGTCAACTGTGTCCTTTCATGCGTTGTTCTTTAGTCCTTGGAAGACGGAATGAGCCGAGACCATCCCTTGTTTTATAGTTTTACTTTGTGGTTAGTAGATCACTGGGAATCTCTCGGTTTCTGCTGGCATGAAAATAGATCAGATGGAAAGCTTCAGGCTTAGAAAAGATCCTATGGAGTTGAATCATTGTTCAGTCAGAAGCCAGGTAGAAACTCCCGAAAGGACTCCATGAGTTGGTCCATTCTTTAAAAAAAAAAAACACACACAACCTCCTGACTTTCACACCTGATTTTGCAGAGACAGGTGTGTGCTTTGCACACAATACCACCTTCTGCCGTTCTCATTTGCAAGTTATTTTCTACTTTTCTTCTATCCATCACAACCCAAACAGTCCCAAGGCATTCGGAGTTTTAGAGGCCAGAACTGGAGGTGACTCACATTACATGCAGGCTGAATGTCGCCCCCATGAAACCTTAAACACAAGCAAGCCACTTCGCCCAAATGGCTCAACCAAACTCTGGTTTGATGGGATGTCTGAATTACAAAATACAGGTAATCCTCAATTTACAACAGTTCATTTAGTGACCCTTGGAAGTTGCAAAGGCACTGAAAAAAGTGGCTTATGACCACTTTTTCACACATATGACCATTGCAACATCTTCATAGTCAATGATCGAAATTAAAGATGCTTGGCAACTGACTCCTGTTTCGGATGGTTGCAGTCTTCCTTGGGTTTTCCTTTTGTGAACTTCTGAGAAGCAATGTCAACAGAGAAGCCAGATTCACTTAACAAAACTCACTCAACAATTGTCTTGCTTAGCAACAAATTTTGGGCTCAATTGTGGTCATTGTAAGTCTAAGACTTACCTGTATTTCATCCCATTTTAACCTAGGGGCTAATCCGATGAGTAAACCCAGCCAGGGTGACATCATCAGATCTACTTCTGCCGGCCTCTCTCTATATCCCAGAAAATATATCTTAAGACAGATCTAGAACACATCTAGAAAAGTTCCCTCTGCCTCCGCTCTCTTTCTAGACATCCATCACACAATCCACAAAACCAAGTCAACATATACGAACCCGCTGGGAAAAAAAAATATCTTCGTTATCATCTCCAAAAACTCTCTTCATTCTTTCATTTTTCCTTCTTGATTGCTATTTTTATGGCAACAGAAAACCAGGAAAAAATGGAAAAGAAAAACTGGTAGACGTAGAAATGGAAACAGTTAGCTGTCTTACCCCCCCTCTCCCTCATAGGAATCTTGTTTTAGAGCAGAGCAATTGCATAATATAAACCGTACCCGGGAGCCTCTGACAATCCACCTTCTAACCATAGTTATTCAGAATAAAAGAAGAAGAAGAAAAAAAACACTCGGCGTATATAATTGTCACGTTAATCCAGTTCTCTCTGCAGCTCATCCTGGTTGACTCTGGTGTCCCGCTGTCAATCTGGGTTGGTTATTTTTCTAAGCTGGCCAGCAGGAAACTTCACCCAGAATTAGACCCATTTGGTCACTTATGTTAATAAGAAGAATCTGAGGAGGAGATCGTGTTTGGCATTATTTCCAGCGGCTTTGTGTTTTTCCTATAAAATCAAAACTGCTCCTTGACGCTTTCAGGTGTTTAGACATTGGCCCAGGATGTCTGCCAATGTATCCTCGGAGGATGGTGGAACTTCTTCCCATCCTAGTCTGGCTCTCCAACTTCCTCGATCGCCTGTCCGTAGCTGAGAAGCTACATGGTTTTGTTTTCGATTTTGCAAAGTGGAAGGCCCTTGGAGTCTTCCTGCTCTCCATCCATTGTCATATCCTGTATTTCTTGCAGCCCACACACCCAATCCAGACCCATGAAAAATAATCACCCCCTGGTAGGAGATTCCAGCAGCATCGACCCAGTTGGCAGGAATGAATGGCCTTGTGTTGGGCAGCAGTGGATTCTGTGATCACAAGAAGGATCTTTTGCAGACATTCCCACCACTAATTTATGGGGAAAGCCATTTTCCAAGGACTACTGGCTTTGCCCAGTGATGCATTCTCTCCCACCTTTATCCTGCAATCTTTCTTTCGTCCTTCCTTCCTTCTTTCCTTCCTATGAATTGCAAAGATTATTTTGGAACTTAAAACAGGTGATTTGAGATTTCTGGTCCAGTTGAGGCATCAGGGTTTTCTGTTTTTTTTTTTTTTAAAGTAACAATAAAGCAGTTTCTTCTTTTCGTTGCCCAGAACGCAAAGGCCACTTCCGTTAATGGAATTGAAAAAGTTCTGTGGAAAATGGCTGAAGAAATGCTTCTGGGAGAGAGCAGCTTGGCCTTTAGACGGAAGGGCGAGGAGGGGGGCGGGAAGGAGGAGGAGCTCGGTTGGGGGGAGGAGCATGAGGAGGGGGTGGAAGCAGCGTGGAAGGTGGAGAAGGAGTGGGGGGCGTGGGTGAGCTTGGGGAGGGTGGGGTGTAGATGGGGGCAAGGGGTGGAGGGTTGTAAGCAGGGGCGGGGGGTGGGGATGGAGGGTGGTAGGTGTTGTTAAGTGGGTACTTTGGGGGCGCCTGGGAAGTCTTTACTCGAGTGAAGTTAATGCACCGTCCCTGAAAGACAAGCAAAAATGAGACCTTATGGTAGGCCAACACAAACACAGGACACACTGCTAATTCTGAATGTCTTGGGAAGAGGGGAGAAAAGAAAGAGGAGAGGAGAGAATGACAAGAGTTGGAAGGGACTTTGGAGGTCTTCTAGTCCAGCCTCCTGGTCAAGCAGGAGAACCTGCACCATTTCAGACAAATGATTGTCCAATCTCTTCTTAAAAACCTCCAGTGTTAGAGCATTCACAACTTCTGGAGGCAAATTCTTCCACTGATTAGAAAGAGTAGTGTAGTGTAGTGTAGTGTAGTGTAGTGTAGTGTAGTGTAGTGTAGTGTAGTGTAGTGTAGAGTAGAGTAGTGTAGAGTAGAGTAGAGTAGAGTAGAGTAGAGTAGAAAAGAGAGTAGAGTAGAGTAGAATAGAAGTAGAGTAGAATAGAAGTAGAATAGAATAGGAGTAGAGGAGAGGAGGGGAGGGGAGAGTAGAGTAGAGTAGAGTAGAGTAGAGTAGAGTAGAGTAGAGAGTAGAATAGAATAGAATAGAATAGAATAGAATAGAATAGAATAGAATAGAATAGAATAGAATAGAATAGAATAGAATAGAATAGAATAGAATAGAATAGAACAGAATAGAAATTCTAGTCCTATTCCTATTCTATATTTTCAACTTGGAGCATCCTGTGACCATGTGATGGCCATTTGTGGCCTTCCCTGCTGCCTTCCCACAAAGTCAGTGGAGAGGCCATTGGGAAGTTACTTTTTTTCAGTGACATTGTAACTTCGAACCATCACTAACTGAAGAGCTGTAAGTTGACGGCTACCTTGATTTATTGCTACCTAGGCATTAAAGGACTGTACTTTATACAGAAAGTAATAAATATTCATAAATAGCAAAGAATATCAGCTCTTGAAAATGTAAATCCTTCCATGCCTTATTTTGCATGCTGTTAGCAGTTTTTCTTTTTAACGCAGAGACTGGAAGGAGAGGAGAGATGAAACAGTTTTTGGACAGCTTTAAGAGCCCCCGAAGCTTTGAGCTGGAACACATGTGATAGCTGGCTAACAGATGCCTTAAAAAGCCACTGTTTATCATGCAAATGCAAAACACAGCTGCAGAATCCCACAAGTGGTTGCCCCATTAATTAAGACCCCCATTCCCAATCCTATTAATAATCTTGTTATGGGGGGGGGGTGTGGCAGCCCTGGTGTCTCTTTTAAGGTGGGGAAGGCATGTGGGCATCTCCTCCTAAAAGTAAAAATAACCTCATTAATGCCGAGAAAATTGCAAACGTCAGCCTTTGCAAAGGCCAGCCAACCATAAGCCACCATTTCCCCATTGTCTTTCGCTCTGATTGCAAACAGCTGTGCTTGGTGGCAACCTTCCTCAAGGAAACGCATTTCACAACTTTGATCAGCCCTGTCCTTGAAAATTAGCTTCAGAAATGGGATTTGCCTTTTGCCTCGCCAGCAGTATCAAAAAGGAACAATCCTGCCTCAATGATGCGAGGCTGGGGACCATGGGCTGAGGAACATTTCCCCAGGCGTCTTTGCCACTGTAAACTGACCAGGCCAGGCCAGGGAATTCTATAAGAAAGTGGGTCAAAAAAAGCCAAGTTGTGGGGCACAACCACATGATGATGGAAGCTCTGCCCTTGATTCTTGCCACATGGTTGTGGATGTCATCCTGACTTATTTGCCCTCTACTGGATATCCCTCGGCCAAGGCTTCTCTCCTTCCATCAGTGACACAAACCAGCCTGCCTGAGCGATTCTGGAAAATGAAATCCTATCCCAATTGGCAAGAACTCACGTGCAATACCTCCGGCATCTGACGGGGGCCAGTTTTCAATCTGCAGATTGTTTTTGGTCTCTATCTCGGGGGTCCCCAACCCCTGGTCCATGGACCTGCACTGGGCCACGGCATGCCAGAAACTGGACCGCACAAACAAATGAAGCCCCATCCATGGGATGCAGGCAGCATGCGAAACCAAAACGCTGGTCCACGGGAAAACCTCTCTCCACGGAAATGATCCCTGGTGCCCTAAAGTTTGGGAGCCGTTGCTCTACACCTCCTTTAAAAATCGGGGTGATTCTAAAGCATAAATGGGTTCAACTCTACTTTTTTGTATTTTCTTGCCAAAAATCACCAGAAAACTGCACCACTGTTGTTTGGTAATTTGGTGACCGACGTTAGTGGCAATGCCCTAGGATGGTTCTCCAAACAAAGAAGGAAACTGGAGTCAAGAATAAAACCAGGATCGGTAGGAAGAAGAGGCTGAGTTTAGAGCAGCAGGGTGTGTGTGTGTGTGTCCCAGAAACACATGGTTTCCTGGCCTCTCGGAGCAATTGAAATTTGTGAGACAGCAAGAAAATGCTTCATAGAAAATACATGTTTCTTCTATACAGCATGCTTTTCTGCTTACTTTATAGAAAATACATGTTAAGTAAGAAGCAAAACTATCAGGAATGCTTGGCACAGATATAACAGAGCAGCATTTGTATCTCTTTAGCCTTAATTCTTACATCATCCCTTTGTTATAAAACTGCTCCAGTGGGATCTTTACCAGCTTTTCAATGGAACAAAATTTAAAGGAACAGGAAACAGATTGAGATAATCAGTCGCTCTGGGACTTTAGCTGCTTGCACTGCGAGGATTTGTCTGGCAAACAGTACAGAATACACCATCACGGAGTTGGAAGGGACCTTGAAGGTCTTCTAGTCCAGCCTCTTTCTCAAGGAAAAGACTCTGCCATTCCAGAAAATCTCCAGTTTGAATTGCCTAACAGCTGAAAATCCCTTGCCACAGAGACTTGTTATAGTCACCCTTACACAAGATAAAAATCCCAAATCCCAAATAAGGATTCTAAGATGGAAAAAATCACACATGTATTCATTGTTTTAAATATTTGGAGCCATTTTTGATCGAAATTCTTTTGCCTTTAAATTACAGACAAATCAAAGGCTTTTTAATATCTCCAAGTCTTTGTTTCCTGTAGATAGCTACACCAAAATGGGTTTCTTTTCTGAATTAGCCTCAGTTATTTCATTGTGTGTGTTCATTAGAGGTACACAAACTTTTGGGGTTGAGGTCCACAATTGACTTTTGAGCAGAGGGTCACATTCCAATAAGCATAAGGGAACAGAAGAAAACCAAATACTGTATGGAAAGAATTAAAATGTCATTTTAAATAACTAAATTCCATAAGTATATTTATATATAGATGCAATTTTTTCCTCATATATTTAATAACTTTCCCCTTCAATCCTATTACACATTGCAATTCTTTGACAACATTTTAGAGCAGTTCTTCTCAAACTCTGCAACTTTAAATTGTGTGGATTTCAGCTCCTGGAATTCCTGGCAGGCTGGGAGATTCTGGGAGATGAAGTCCGCACATTTTAAAATGGCCAAGTTTGAGGAACCCCAACTTAGAGGGAGTCTTCAGGAGAACCCAAAGAAGTTTCATGCAGCCCTGAGTGAAGGTTACCTTGTCTCCTGGCTGTGGTCGCATGACGGACACCCGGTCGTAGCCTTTCCTCAGAAGAACCCAGAGGGCATCCAGCTTTCCCTGTAAAACAAGGAAATGGCATCATATATCCATTGCAAGATTGGCACAAGACAAATCGAATCTCACCAGGCTCAAGGTTGACTCAGCCTTCCATCCTTTCTAAGGTAGGTCAATTGAGGACCCAGTTTGTGGGGGCAATAAGCTGACTTTGTATAAATATACAAAAGTATGAAGGCTATTGCTTAACGCATTGTAAGCCGCCGAGTCTCCGGAGAAGGGCGGCATATAAATCAATTTTTTTAAAAAAAATGAGAAAGAAAAAAGACACCGTCCATCTATGATACTAAAAACAATTAGGCTACTTTCTCAGCCTTCATATTGGGGATCAGATACATATTTGATTTTAGGTACCCCAACACAGTCATTGATGATATTGGGAAGGAATGCTAAGAATTGAAGCCTGACGTTTCTAAGGGGCACCAGTTGGAGAAGCGTCTCAGCCATCGGTTTTCAGGGCCATCTGTGCCTCTAGAGGGATTTGTGGGTTATGGACAAACCCAGTTTCTCACATAGATGTTCTCCATCCAGAAAGGATGGTATCATAGTCTCTAGACCTCACCATGTCCCAAAGGTGCTTTTTCAGGAGGCAACTGGACCTTCTTGTTTTTTCTTTTGAAGTTGTTTCACTTCTCATCTGAGAAGCTTCTTCCGCTCTGACAGGAACTTCCATTCCTCACTATTCTGTCAGAGCGGAAGAAGTTTCTTGGATGAGAAGTGAAACCTCTTCAAAAGAAAAACACCAGAAAGTCCACTTGCCTCCTGAAAAAGCACCTCTGGGACAACCATGACCTGGATGACTTGAGAATCTCTAAAGATCACACTATATTCCTGCAAACATTAGATCAGTTGGTTTATTGACTGACTGATTTGATTTCTAGTATTGATTTCTAGTATTTATACTCTGCTCCATTTTTTGGAAAGAAAACAAGATAAAACATTACAAAAGAAAAATGTGAGAAAGCAATAATGGAGGAGAGCTATTGTCTCCTCATGCATGCTTATGAGCTTCCTGGCTCCACCTGGTTGACCACTCTGACCCTAAATGTTGGATTTGGAAGGTCCTTGGCCTACATCAACAGGAATATCTTGAAGGTCTCCTACAGTCCTTCACCAAACACTTGAGACAGAAGCGCATCTTCCTCACCTCCCCACAAACACAGAGAAACAAGTTGGTGGTCAGTCTTCAAAAGATTCACTTCTCTGAGGGTCACTCAAGCTAAGGAACAGTCACTCTATGGGCCAGAGGGATATTTGTAAAGTATGTTCGGTGCAGGAAATAAGTAGGCAGTTACGATGAGCCAACTGGGTTGCACAGAAAGCCATGTTGCAAACCTCTCTCAAGTAGGAGGGTTGTGGCTTTTTTGCATAGCTCCCTTGCACCCACAGACACAACTGTGGTGAATGTAAACACGGAGAGAGCCCAAGCCTGTCTGGAGAGCATGTCTCATTTTTTCCATGCAACAACAGACAGCCCAAAGGATGCACAACACACCAGAGAGAGCAGATGTCAGATTCCTGCTCCATCCTGTAAATCTCACAGTGATTGTGGGTTGGACATTCTGTCTCCCAACTGAAGAAGGAGAGGCTACGTCAATCCACTAAGATTATTGCAAGAAATGTGGATAAATAAATGAGAAATGCCTTACAATGGCAATATTCCAGATTTTTCACCTATAAAGGAGAAAATAACAATGGAAAGTCATTTTGATAGGGGAAAAAATGGGCTCCTCGCTTTCTTCTTATTTTAACATGGCTGCTGGATGAAGGCTGCTCTTCATCCAAATACCCATTTTCAAGACTTAATTTAAACCAGGTCCGGTGTCCCAAAATATGATTTTGGTACCAAATTTCTCTTTGTTGCTACATCAGTTTTTAATATCTAGAGCCTACCAGAAAATGTGCAAAGTTTTTTAAAAACAAGGCTCATAGAGGAGAAGGGACATAGAGCCACAAAACCTGCATGTTGGAGACTCCTGGGGAGAAGGGCTGGGACTCTAATCCAGGGGTCTCCAATTTTAGCAACTTTAAGACTTATGGACTTCAGCTCTCAGAGCTTTGCTGGCTGAGGAACTCTGAGAGTTGAAGTCCACAAGTCTTAAAGTTGCCAAGGTTGGAGACCCCCTAATTTAACCCAACCCCTTTCTTGGGATAGGGATCCCAGGAATGATCCAAAATAAAAGGCCATCTAAATCTACTGATGTAGACCAGAGGTTCTCAACCAGAGTCCATAACAGCCCAAGCCACGGCTGATGGGTGTAGGATGATGGTGGAGTTACTACAGCTGCCTTTATCTTATGCAAGATAAAGGCATCTTGTTTTCTCCCACTTCATGGTCCAACTTGTCAACTGGTTCATTGATGCCTCTGGGTTGAGAAAGCTCAGGAGCTTGTTGGACTCAGGGAAATAGGACCCCTTGAAGGATGCAAACTCTCCCAATTGAAGGTGGGTTGGGGAGAAGACAAAGGCAATGATATGGAAGGGAGATGTGACAGAACAACCAAGGCAAAACATCTTAGAGCAACTAAGATGATCAAAGGCCTGTAGACTAAAACATAGAAGAATGACTGCAGGTTTTGGCTCTGGCTAGTCTAAAGAAAAGAAGAATTAGGGGTGACATGATAACAGTATTCCAGTATTTGAGATGTTGCCACAAAGAAGAGGGGGTCAAATTATTCTCCAAAGCACCAGAGGGCAGGACAAGAAACAATGGATGGAAACTAATCAAGGAGAGAAGCAACCTGGAATTAAGGAGAAACTTAATTGTCCTTAATAGTGAGGACAATTAATCACTGCAACAGCTTGCCACCAGAAATCATGGGCGCTCCATCATTGGAGGTTTTTAAGAAGAGACCGGACAGTCACTTGTCTGACTGTCAGATATTATACTCATTCTATTCTATTTGGAATAAATTAAACATGGCGATATAGTGGGAAATGTGAACTCAGGGCATGCAAATAGTTTGAATTTAGTTTGGAGGCTAATATGCGGACACGTGCAACAGTATTGCAGGAAAAATAGGAAACCTGCTGGTCCTGGAATTCAGCTACCAAAATATCAAGTTTATTTTTCTTCCTTTTTTAAAAGGAATAATATTCTAGTCCTTCTACAACATTGGAATCTTGAGATCCCAATAAATGGCTGGATCGAGTTTCTAGTGAACTTTTGAGACCTTCGCAATCCCTCGTTTTTTTCCAAGGTCTGGCAGAAGCAGAATTAATTATGCAAAGCCAAGCAAAAACCAAAAAAAAAAAAAAAAGAAGTTAAAAAAATATATTCGTGCTAGAAATGTCTAATTTATGCATGCCACAAAACCCAGCTTTTCTTGGCCCAAGAGGCTGATATTTTTAGAACAATCTTGATCATAATGCAGTATAAGCAGTACTGCTGTTTCAGTGCTGGGTGAATATAAAAGGAAATATCAATATAAAATATGATATCTAAATATAAAAGGGGAAAAATGACATTGCCACAGGCGTATACTACAGGCCACCTAACTAAGCAGAAGAAATTGGTGAACTCTTTGCCAATCAATGAACAAATGTAGGTATGTAACAAATGTCCTTTACATGCTTTTGAATTCCTCCTTCCCTCCTCTTTCTCACGAGACCATGTCAACATTCACCCTTGAAGTTAGGCAGAAGAGGAAGTCACCTGTCCATTTTAGGATAATGCTATGAAGTAGCCTTGAGCATCAGTCAGGGGAATCTGGAGACAAGTCAATCCTGGGATGGGTCCAGAGATAATAGCAATAGCACTTAGACTTATATACCGCTTTGTAGAGCTTTACGGCCCTCTAAGCGGTTTACAGAATCAGCATATTTTCCCCCAACAATTTGGGTCCTCATTTTACCCACCTCGGAAGGACGGATGACTGAGTCAACCTTGAGCCAGTCAGGATCGAATTGCTGGCAGTGGGCAGAGTTAGCCTGCAATACTGTATTCTAACCACTGAGAGGGAGGAAAGGAAGGAAAGAAGGAAGGAAGGAATACCAATAGCACTTAGACTTATATACTGCTGCTTTACAGCCCTCTCTAAGTGGTTTACAGGGTCAGCATATTGCCCCCAACAATCTGGGTCCTCATTTTACCCACCTCAAAAAGATGGAAAGCTGAGTCAAGGATCGAACTCCTGGCAGTGGGCAGAGTTAGCCTGCAATACTACACTCTAACCACTGCACCACCATGGCTCATATAATAGGCTGGAACAGCCTACTCTGCACCAAATTCACAGTCATTGTGCATGAACACATGTTCACCTGGAGAGCTATTTTTATATGCAACAGCTGCACATTTAAACATTGCTTGTTTCCATGCTGTTTTTTTGGGGGAAAAAGACTGATTGTTTTCCATACATGGGATGGCACCAAAAAAGATTAAATCAAATGTCGATCTGATAAACAGAAAAGCCGAGGGAGCATTCTGCATTTCTCTCTTTGTTCAGCTCCATTCAGACTGTCAAACATAGCTAGGAATTTGGCTCAACACCCCGAGAAGTGGAAGCGGACTTGCAAAGAAAGCTGTTATACTTTGTCTCACGTTTTAAATTCTGTTAAGGCTGGAAATGGGGAGGATTCCAGGTAATCCTTCCCTAGAAGATGTTATGAGCAGACAAGGATTCCAAAGCCAAGTTTATTTTATAAGTTTGAGTGGGGTGGGGTGGGGAAGGAGGCAGAGGAGTCAAACAGAGGGAGGACAGGGCTTAACTCCATCTTCTCCAATCACCCTCCTACGTTTTTCCTTTCTTCTTCCTTGTTACCAGAGTTACAAAATAAGTCCAGTACAGCGACAAGAAAGTTTAGCCAGGGGAAGAAAACTGGTACAAGTAAGTTGATTCTAGGAAAGCTCTGAAGTCATTATGGATGAATTCCATAATGCTGTGTATTAAATCAGGAGTCTCCAACTTTGGCAATTTTAAGCCTGGAGGACTTCAACTCCCAGAATTCCCCAGCCAGCAAAGCTCTGGAATTCTGGGAGTTGGAAGTCCTCCCAGGCTTAAAGTTGCCAAGGTTGGAGACCCCTGTATTAAATGGTTCCTAATTATGAAGAATTCCATGTTAAAAACATGTATACCTCTTTCCCTCACCCAAGTGATGCAATGGGCCAGATGTTCCTCTCTCTCGGGGGAAGGGAGAGAGTCCACTTGTCTCTTGTTGTGATCATGAACATATCTGGTAGCACAGTGTTACTTCTGACAGTGTGTCAACTCGCAAAGCATTCCTGGCTTGCTCTCGAGTTGCCGTAGGCCAGGGGATGCACATTCCATGCTTATCTCTCTCAAGGCTGTACTCCAGGTTTACCTACAGCAGCCGAAGGGGAGTGACCTCTACAACCCGGGAAATTGCTCCATTGGTGAATGTGATTGATGACACACCCGGGGGGGGGGGGGGAGGGGGAAAACAGGATCATAATTGGAGCATAAATTATGTAGGGTCTGAGCTGGCTCCACTTGGGAACATGTCAACATGAAGCTCCTAATAAATAACTGGATTTCTTTTGAAGTTGGCTTGAGACTTATTTAATTAGGGCATCCGTTGGAACCCTAACAGCAAGCCAGCTCTGACCCTACGTAATTAATTCGCACACCAGCCACTTTTGTTTCCTCATCTCACAAACAACGTACAGTGTCACATGTACTACTTTATGCTTAGTCCAGGTCTATGTGGCCACATTCCCTTCTTAAAAAAAGATGATGTGGCTGGGAATAATGCTACAGTCCAACATATTCAGATTAAATTTCTAACATCCAAACCACCTTGATTTATTCCATTATTCTTTAAATCTTGAAGTGTTTTGGTTGTAAGTAAAGGTATCTATTCAGGTACTTTCTCCTGTTGAATTGGGTCTCCATATTAATGGTGTGATGCTTGGTGATTGGGCTAAAGAAAAGGCAGCTTTTCATTGGCAACCACAGCAGTCCCTGGAAAGATTTCTGGAGAAGCAATGGTGAACTGAAGACAGTTCTGCTGAGGACAGAACCAACAACTGCAGTGGAACGAAGTACCATTGAACAGACCGGCATTTCATAATTTCTCTCTGGGCAAGGAGAGGACTTGAGATGGCCCACAAGTGCTCTGTACGGCTACTCCTTGTCTTATACCATAAGACAGTGGTCTCCAGCAGATTTAAAATTCTGGGAGACAAGGGAATGGCCATCTTGCTCAAACCATGATCAGCATCTTTGAAAGGACATTGAGTTTGCAAACTTCCTTTTCTAAGCGCTTTTGGAAATTGCTTTTGAACTGCTTTCCAGCTGTTAGGAAGCTTTAACACTACAAAGTTTTTTTTTTTACAGCATCAGGTGAATCTTCAATTTTTTAAAAACTTCTTTTGGAATATAGAGCAAAAGGTGATCAAGACAACGTTACAAATGGACTTCAAATGGATTGGAAATAAGATTTTGAAATTAATTATAAGAATCTTTCCTGTGAGAAAAGGCTGTTGTTTTGAATTCTTAAAGAAAGATGATAGGATGGGCCTTGGAAAGTTGGATAGTAGAGGGAACCAGAAGGAACTATAGATTACCATTAAAAGTTTGCATTGGTTTTTTATCTTTTTAATTGTAATATTTAATAGAATTATTTTTTTTTAAAGAAATAGAATAGGTAGGACAGCAGCCCCCTAGAAAAAGAGGTCAACCTGACATTCAAATTCAATGAAAGCCAACACAATCAATTTTCATTTTCACAGATAACATATATGCTCTTCCTCTCCCTCTTAACTTTAAGCTACAGAGGATTGGTGCAAGGACAAGAAGTCGGTTGAGGTATGGGCAACTGTGATAAGCGAGGATGAAGTCATGGATGCTTCTTTTAGACACCATTTGCGTGGCGATGTCTCAATGTGCATGAAATCTTTATTATCGCCGTAATAAACCCAACAGCAAAGAGACGTACCTTGATAGGCGAATACCACTTATGGGGCGAGGAGGACCTGCGTATGCCGCTTCCGAGACTCCTTGGCTCTGGGAATTCGTACTCTTGTTCTGGCATCTTGACTCGGGCATTCTTGGCCTTCTCCAGCTTCGCCCCTTCTTCGGTCGATCCCTTTTCTCCCCAACGGACCTGAAAGGGAAACATTTCCATCTAAGTGATCTCAAGCTCTTCTCCTATGACTCCACCCGGAGCTGTCTAAGGAGACGTGGAGATGGGTATCTGTGAAGTTTCTGAAAGACACCCTAATTAATTCACCTGATTGACAGTAACTTCATGTGGGATTTTGCTTGATGATTGGGATTTTGGGATTGGGATTATGATGAGACTCTTTGATCTCATCAAGTTCACAAATTACAAGTTCACAAGTTCACAGACTACATTGGAGCAATAGGCCAGTGAAAAACCTTGAGTTTACAACCTCAAGACTTGGAGATGATCCCCAGAAGTCTTCCAGTTTTCCTAGTGAATTTCAATCTCTCTCTCTCTCTCTCTCTCTTTTCCTCTCCCTCCCTCATCCTGGCCCTAAAATTCCTGGAAGGCTACTGGAGAGCCTTATCAAGGAACTCAACCGGGCCAGCCGTTGATTCAGAGTTACCTCCCCTTTCCTGTTGCAGATAAATTAGCCAGAAAGCTTTACAAACTTAATTACTAGCCTTATCAGTTAGAAAAGAAGAGTGAAAGCTGTGATACTTTAGTAGGAACCCATCTCTGGGAAGGCCGTGCTTTCTTTCAGGGCTGGAAATATTTTGTTGCGTGTCTCCTATTGCTTGCTCCATATACAGGTCACCCATCTTGCCTAGAGGTGTTGCTAGGCACTTTATAACCATAAAACCCACAAGATAAAACATCAACATGCTAAAACAATAAATGTGCCTTTGTTTTCCCAGTGTGTGTAAAAGCTATGCTGGTGAGGGGAGAACAAGGGAGCAACATGGATGCCTACTAGTAAGGTAGGGCTGGGTGTGGGATGCTGGCATTGGAAGGAAGAACCCTCTTCCCCCTTGAAAGGAAGGGGCCCTTGGGGAAATGCCAGAATGGGGAGCAGGGCCGTAGTTTTCCTCATAGCCCTTGACTCCCTTTGTTCGCTCCCCACAACAAAGTGGCAGGCAGTTTTGTGGTTCAGCTGAGGAGGAAGAGGAGGAGAAGGAAGTGGCTTCACCAGGGCTCTGCTGGGGGTCACGAGGGGAGGGGAATGTAGGAGATGAGCAGGCGCACCCAAGGGAAGGACCAAATGCATCATCAGTTTGTAGTCATTGTGTTCCCAGAAGAGACCTAAATTCAGCTCCCCATGAATTCCATTAACCGTCTGTGGAGATTCTCCGTCCTTCAGGTCATGGTTATCCCAAAGTTGTTTTTCCAAAAGGCAACTGGACTTTCTTGGTTTTTTCCTTGAAATTTGAGAGCTGAACCTTGTACTCATTGAACCCAGGGCTGTTCAAATAAACTTGATTGTGTGGTCTCCATTCATAAACTGGGATGCAGGGAATTTTCCCCTTCAGTGGCAACCAGAGACAGGGGCCACCCTACCTCCATCCGCTTAATGCCTCCAACTCCACGCCCACCATAATAGGAAGCATCCACCGTTGGCCACTTCTTCTTGGGAAGTCCATCATCATCTTCCTCCTAAAAGAGAGGGAGAGAAAATATGGGCATCAACATTGATCTGTCAGAGCTTCTAATCCTCACATAGAAAGAAGTTTGTTGTGAAGACTTGGCTATTCCAACAAATGGGCTGATGCTGATTCTTGGGTTTTATTATTCATTGATTTTAATTTGGTTTTAGTGGGATTTTATTATTTTAACTTTGTATGTTTTTAATCCTGTGTTCGCCGCCCTGAGTCCTTCGGGAGAAGGGCGGCATATAAATACTGTCAAATAAATAAATAAATAAATAAACTCCATTTACATTTTAAAATAAAAATCTTCTGGCTTATATCATTGTTTATTCAGCCATTACTTTACTGGTTATCAGACAAATTAGACATTGTTTTGGAGTTCATGTTGGCTTTTCCTAAGAAATAACTCTTCCCAGATTTTATTTATTCTCTGAAGCAAATTCTTTGTTTCTCCCCCTCTCTTTCTCCTAGATGAAAACCTGACTCAAAAGATCTCCCAGTGAATCAGCGAAGCATAAAATTCGGAGTACCATATATAGCTACATTTAGGCTTGTATGTCCCATTTTCTACTTCATAAGGGAAATATTTGGAAGAACAAAGCCAGCAGAATTTCATCACCGCCACGATGGAGATGTACAAAAGCACTCTGGTTCAGAGGTTTTGCCATCTCCTCTGGACCCATTTCTCACCATAGCCTGCATAGGTGCCGTTTGTCCAGTGGGAAAGAAAACATAGCCTTGAAATAGGCGGATTATTTTATTTATGTACTTATTTTGCTGAATGGCTTGCCTGCAGGAACTGTGAGTGCTCCATCACTGGAGGCATTTAAGAAGAGACTGGAGAGCCATGTGTCTGGAATGGTATTGGCATGAGGTCTCCTACTTAAGCAAGTCTCTTCTAACTTTGTTGTATCTGTTATTCCATTTCCAAAATGACCTTCTAGGAACCTATGACCTAACGGATTGTCTTTGTGTTGTTTTAAAAGCCAAAAATAGATTTTGCTGCTAAAGTTAAAAGAGATACCAAAACACCCTTTCCAGCTTTCCTGGTGCCCAGATGTGCTGACCAACAAAAACAGTGAGGGATAACCGAAGTTGTAGGCCAAAACATCTGGAAGACCCCACAGTGAGAAAGGAAATTTGGGTTTGTCTTGGCAAGGGTTCAAAACAACCCACATGTTTATTGACAGGTGTTAGCAGACCAAACATCCGTTTGAAGGGCCTTTCTCCATTTGCTACCAACATGTCTTTGCAATATTTTTTTTCCTACTATGTCCCTCTGTGGTGCCTCCATTTCATCCTCAGTCCATGAGTTAGGCTGGATTAAGGGCTGATACCGGTGATAGTTACAGATACAGATTAACAGAGTTGGAAGGGATCTTGTAGGTCATTCAAATCTATGCGTGCCCAGGGTCAGATTTGGCTATCGATGGACTTGAGGGCTATCTGCCCTCAAGATTTTTTTTTTTTTATTGAAAAAGTTTTACAATACATTTTTAACCCCACAATTACCCCCCTCCCCCCCTTTCCCCCCAACCCTCCCCCCCCTGACTTCCGTTGCATACAAATCATAAGTATATATCAATCATTATTAAAAATTAGATATAGGTGAGATCCATAATATATATCATAACACTAGCAATAAAATTAATCCAGAATTCTAACTACTAATAAAAAAAAACATATTAAACAAATAAGGTTTATAAGATTTGTAAATGCCCCCTTAAAACTACAAATGTATAAAAATTTTCCCCATCGTTTTATCAAAGACAGCAGTACAAACAAAGTATATATCAAGTTAATATCTAAAAAACAATATAATATATATATTTAACCTAATAATAACAGTAAAAGTAATCCTTTATTGCTTCAAGCTCTATCAAAAAGCTAACCAAAAATTCTTAATTTAGTACTTATTCTAAACATAATCATCCCATTTTGGTTGTCCTCAATCAAATACTATCTGGTACTTCTTAGTTTGATATTTGTTCTGCACATAATCCACCCAATTCTTCCAGTCCCGAACAAAAACTTCATGGGTCCTATCTTTTAAATATGCAGAAATCTTTGCCATTTCCGCAAAATTAGCCATCTTAAAAGTCCATTCTTCTATAGTCGGTACACTATCTTTTTTCCAATATTGTCCAATCAATAATCTAGCTGCAGTAATCATATATAAAATCAGTCTTGTTTCATTCGGTGAACAATCCTTAACTATACCCAACAAAAACAGTTGCGGAGAAAATTGAAGCTTCTTTTTCAAAACATTCTGCATAACCCACCAGAGTTTAATCCAGAAAGCTTTCACTTTCCTGCAAGTCCACCAAATATGAAAATATGTAGCATCCAAACAATCACACCTCCAACATTTAGGTTGAACATTTGGATACATACATGATACATACATACATTATTTTTAAAGCGTTGTGCCCTCAAGATTTTTAAATGGTGGAATATTATTCAATGTTCAAAGGGATCGCACAGGAAGACAAAAACAGAGAAGGGAGAAAAGAAAAACCTGGAAAATACAAATAAACCCTGATATTCCACATTTGATATGACTTGCTCCATCTGAAAGCAGGCCTGGCCAGAACACTAGTACAAGGCTTAACCCCAGATGAAAGACTCCTTGCTAAATCATACATTAAAAAGCAGGAGAAAGGACAAGAGAGGGGAAGGTTTTCAACCAGTCGGGAGTTTCAACAAGGGAGTTCAGGCTAGACATCTGCAAAACCTTCTTGAGTGCAGCAGCTGTTAGCTTGTGAAACAGGCTGCCGGATACAGGGATAAGACCTCCTTCACTAGAGGACCCCAAGAAGAGGCTGGGTGGTCATCCATCAGAGATGTTCTTATTGCAGAAGACTCCAAAACATGCCAACTTTAACACTTGTAGACTTCAACTCTTCAACCTTCCTTTTGGTTCTGTTAGTGGGGGAAGCTTAAGGGCCGTGTTGCTGAAGATGGCCAGCTGGCTTCCTTTTCTTCTCTCCAACGTCAGTTCTTGGTCCTCCTAACAGGAAGCATTCTACAAATCCCCTTAACACAAATCCATTTCAGTGGGAAAGGATACTTGCCGTCTTTCTGTGAGCCGTCTGGCTGGAAGTACTAAAACTCAACCTCCTCTGCTCCCTGGTTCTATCAAGATGTGTTTTGGGACAAAGCCCAAGGAAGGAAAGGTATAAGGTTCTCCATCCCTACTTTTCCAGCTTCCATCAACAATTCACCACGCCTTTCTCCTGCATAGCGGGGGCAGACGCCTAGGCTCCCTGCCAGCTGTTTCTCCCTTCCCTTCCCTAAGTTAACATCTCTTTTATTTGACTCCAAAGCAAGCGATCCAAGAAGTTTTGGGTCAGAGGAGTGAACAGCAGCAGCCGCAGCCCCTAGAAAGTCTTCCTTTCAAACGGCAAAGGTAGAAGCAGATGTGAGAGGGGAAGCAGATGTCCTTGATGGAGCTCATAAATCACCTTTGCGAGTTAGAGCTCTGTTTTCAATTGATCCTGGCCTGCCAAAACTTTGCTGGGTATCTTTGTCTTGAAGCTAAATGGACTTGGAGCGATATCAGATCTAAACACTGTGTGTGTGTGTGTGTGTGTGTGTGTGTGTTCTCAACTTGGCTGTAGAACCAGCTGAGAAAGCTTGTGGACTCCAGATGTCAACAAAGACTCACGAACGATGACAAGATCAGACTGTTAGTTGGCTCAGATTTAAACCCGTAGAAAGAAAATTAATTTAGCCTTGATCTCAAAGCTGCAATGCCTAATTATAAGGCAACAAACACACCTCATCCTGCAAAACCCACCATATAATCAAAGCATAATATGTACTTAAAACCCAACATGCAACCACAACGTAAGGGTAGAAGCCACAGTGATGACACCATGATAGAAGGGGAGGCCATCATCAAATCTCCAGACAAAATCAAGCTAGGAGGAATTACTAACATTTAGGAAACTAGGTTCATGATCCAGAAGGATCTTGACAGACTTGAGCGCTGGGCCCTGTTCAAGAAGAAATAATTCAGTGGCAAGAAAAATAGGTAGGAAAAAACAAAAGTAAAGCCAATGAAGTCCTTGGTTATATCTAATCAAACTGGGGGAAAAAAAGTTGGATTAATACTTTGTTTTCCCAGAACATTTAAAAATTCTTGAAGAGTTCCAGGCCAATGTGTGTCACCCCACCACAAGTTAGTTTATTGTCCTATTTCTCAACTTTACCAACTTTTAAGACTTGAATTCCCTGAACCTATTTTACTATTATATGCATTTCCTGCCTGTAAACAAACCATCATTTCTGAAGCATCTTAAAACAACAGCATTAACAATGCCGATCTAACCAGAAAGCCTCCCTTTCATTAACTTCTGATCATCACTGTTGGAAAATGAGGAGTGGCCTTTGTAAGGCACTCCAGCCTTCCGAGCAACTACTCAATGTTTACATGCTGGAGTAAAAGAATAAATAAGCTTGAGGAAGGTGTAATTGGAACAGGGGACCAGCAACTGTCCGCTGGAAGCCACAGGCAACCTCTGTGTTGTCTGGCCTTAGCCCTTTCGTCGAGGTGTCTGGGATGTGTGGTACAGGTAGTCGTGGGCTTATGACCACAATCGAGCCCCAGGTTCCTGTTGCTAAATGAGTTTTGCCTCATTTTACAACCTTTCTTGCCACAGTTGTTGAGTGACTCACTGCTGTTATTCAGTTAACATGAATTTGACTTCCCCACTCATTTTGCTTGTCAGAAGTTCACAAAAGGGGATCACATGACCCCAGGAAATTGCAACCAGAGGTGAAATGCTCCCGGATTGGACCCGGTAGTGACATCGCCACAACAGCGTTGCAAAACATCAAAGGAAACGTTGACGAAGGATCAAAGCACTCACCTCGCTGTCTTCCATTGGGGGTGGCGGGGGCTCTTTAATAATCTGAAAAGGATGGAAATGAATACAAAAGATTACCTCATGTTCCCTTTCAAGACCCCTCCTCAGAAGACGCCAGGATAAAATATTTCTACACATTTTCTATCTCCATTTACAACCGCAGCCCTCCCCTACAGATCTGGCAGGTTGCCTTCTGAGAAGCTGGAGAAAAATCTGAACCTGTGAACCCAAAACGTCATTATTTAACCCTCCCACCAGCCCTGATAGAAAGAACTTCATAGCAAACATCTATGGAGATTCTCAGTCAATCCAGGTTACGGTTGCCCCAAAGATAACTGAGGCAACTGGACTTTCTGATTTCTCTTTGAAGACATTTCGCTTCTCATCCAAGAAGCTTCTTCAGCTCTGACTGGAAGGTGTGGAATGGAAAATGGGGTGAGGAGGGATACAACATAATCAACAGAGGAGAAGGATATGACATCATCTATCTCCAGTCTACGACACAGTCTTTTCAGCCTCCACACCCATTTGCACCACTCACGACATAGATAAACCTCCAAGTGGCCTCAACAGCTCTCAGAAAGAATGCAAAGGATCAGCTGTCTGCAAGGAGTGATAAATCCTTCCCTTCCCCTCCATCCAGTCAGAACTGAAGAAGCTTCTGAGATGAGAAGCGAAACGTCTTCAAAGAAAAACAAGGAAGTCCAGTTGCCTCTCGAGAAAAAGCACCTTTAGGACAACTTCATAGCAAACAGAAAAAGTTGCAACTTCTCAGACTCGGCTTTCTTCCCTAGCTCCTCATTTATGTCTGGGGTGCCCCAGACCTTGACTATTTTAAGATCTGTGGACTTCAGATCCTTGAATTCGACTGAATTAGGTGAATTACATAACTCAGCAGCAGCAGCATTTATTAATCATACATGAGATTTATCTGTTTTCCGGGGTATATAGCTGTGAACATTCATCCCTAGCTTACAGATCGCATCTGGTTAATATTTGGAAGCAGACTGCGGGAGGTTAACTTGACCTGATCCGGTGGGGCTTGGAGCCTCTCTACTTCCCAGGACAGCTTTGGTCATCAGATGACTAAACATTGAGACCTTACCGCCAGCGAAAGCATTCACACATACATCAGATCCATGGATGTAATGTGTGACTACTGAGCATGTGTGCATCAGTGGTGGGTTTCAAAATTTTTTACTACCGGTTCGGCGGGTGTGGCTTGGTGGGCGTGGCTTGGTGGGCATGGCAGGGGAAGGATACTGTAAAATCTCCATTTCCACCCCACTCTGGGGCCAGCCAGAGGTGGTATTTGCCGGTTCTCCGAACTACTCAAAATGTCTGCTACCGGTTCTCCAGAACTGGTCAGATACCTGCTGAAAACCACCTCTGGTGCGCTCACATTTGCAAACCGGTAGGGAAGGTAAGTGAATTCCACCTCTGAAGCACACCAGCCTCCTTCAATATGACATCAATGGTGTCTCAATAGGAAAGCTAGCCAGGCACCCTCACGGGGTGACAGTCCCTGGCTTCAATTTGACTTTGCAATCAACTCCACCCCTTTTAATGGGTGTGCAATCACAAGATGCACATTAGAAGGGGTGGGGAGTGGATCGCTAGAGATGTGAATGGCACATACGCACAAACAGAGCTCTGCTTAATGAGAAACACACCCTTCTCTCATTCATTCCTGCTTAGCTGGACCAGAGAATGCAACCAACCATTTCCCATTCTTTTTATTTATTATTATTCCCTTCCTTCCTGTCCAAAGGAATGTCCAGCACAGCTGACCATTACTAATTAGAGATTCTAGCAACGCCAAACTGGGTGAAAATGGTCTTGCTTCATTCAAGCCACTTACTTAGCTAAAATCCATTTGAAACTCAGCCTGGCTTGCACACACCTAGGAAAATTTTCCAGTAAATTATCAGCTAATGTGTTAATCCACCACGAGCAATTCACTCCAATAATTTTTCACATATTTCATTGCATTTGTGCATTTAAAAAAAAAAATTAGGGAGGAAGCTGCCTAATAGGATTGAGAAATAATGCCAGGCTTTATCTCCCTGGCTAGAAAGCAATTGTCAAAGGACTGTTAACTCCATTATTATTTCCTCCAGACTGATGGGAAAATGTGCAAGCTGTATCTTGAAAGGTTCCTTGGAGGATTCAGCCCAGGGCCTGGTTTTCTTCTCCAGCTTCATTCAATATTCATCAAGCAGGCCAGCTCGCTTCTTCTTACTTTTCCTGTCTTAAAGGCTGGAATGCAAAGCGGAGATTTTCAAGATTCTTCTTTCCACATGATTTCCTATGAGATGTTTTCTCTCTGGAATACGGCCTTTGCTAATTTCACTTTCTTTCCATAAGGCTTTTTAGAACAGAGGGACGTGGCTCTGACTTGCTTTTAAACTTTTGAGAGAAGATTGCTGAATTTGGCCTTTGGGATAGAGAAATATAACTGCTAAAAAGTTCCAGGAATAAAGGTCTGGTAGAAACTGCACTTATTTGAAAATTAGTTGCATTGCAACACTCAGGGTGCAAAACTGCCTTTTGGCCTTGCAGGATGAGACTGGACCCAAATAAAGCCTTTGGTGTGTATTGCAATTGTGGGGCAAAGTTTTTTGTTTGCCTCTTTTGATCCCCATCCAGAAGTCTATGATTCCAGCTCCATTGTTTTTTTTTCTAAACAGAGGTCTGTATGTTTTTCTTGGCTCCACTTCATTATGATATGATGATGAGAAAAGAAGAGAATGCAGAATAGAACAGAATGAGACCAGAATAGAATGGAGAACAGAATAAAAAGAATAGAATGAATGCAGAATAGAGTAGAATAGTATGCAGAATAGAATACAACGTAGAATCGAATTGAATCAAATCAAATAGAATAGAATGTTACTGAGAATGGGAAAAATGGCCACTAATGAACAGGTATCACTTAAGTGGGTCTGTTTTTAGACATTAATTATTTTTAAAGAGGTGTGTGTGCATACACACTTTTCTCTGGGGAATTCTGGGAGTTGAAGTCCGCCAGTCTTAAAGTTACCATGGTTGGACATCCTGGGTCCAAAGGAATAATGTCCACTGAATTTTGTCATGGATATTCTTGCAAACTCGATGAAAGTTCACCAACCAACAATAGCAGGAGCTCCTCTGGGCAGCAGAACTGCTAACAAATCAGCGTACTCTAGGTGAGCAGTAATTCCTGTGAAAGAATTGTGTCGATCATATGGGCATGTTTTGGATACAACCTTGGGGGTGCTCCCTTCTTTCTCTACTAGGGTTGGTCTTTCATGTTTAGCTGGCTTTTGTGCCTTCAATTGCTTCTGTCTTCTTTCAGCTGCTACAACAGCTTCCTATCACCCACAGAAAGCAGATCTAGAATCCCTTAGGGCTGAAGATGATTGTCCAATGGCACGCTGAATCAACTTACGTAAAAATAGCAAAAATATTGGGCTAAAATTAGAAGTTGGATAGAAGAGATAATTGGCTATAAAGTGGATTTGAAACCAGAGATGTTTTTACTGGGGATATTGAACAAAACCTACAGTAAAGAAATTAGATATTTGATTTTGCATATAATTACAGCGGCAAGGATAGTCTACGCACAGTCCTGGAAAAATGAAAAGGTCCCAACAGAGGAAGAAATAATTAAGAAAATTGTGGACTGTGAGGAGATGGACAAATTTAACGAAAGAAATAAAAGAAAAGGAAGATACAGAGTAGTATCAAATATGGACTAAGCGGTGTGACTGGCTCGACACTAGGGAAAGCATAAAGGAATAATGGATGTGCCAAATATGTATAATACTGTAAATGAATAAAACTAGAAATAAAGGGATGAAAAAGATAAAGATAATAAAGAATGAGAAAAATGGAGAATGGAGAAAGGAGAAAGTAAGAGGAACGAAGCTGATACGTAAAAAGAAACACATATTGTGTGTTTGTGTTTTGTATGTTGTGTGGTGTTGTTGTAAAATTAATTTAAATTTTTTTTAAAAAAAACTTACGTTAAAAATAGCAAAAGTTGAAATCTCATGGGACCCTAAACCCCATACATTCCCAGAAATCTCACTTTTGAAGGAATACATACCCACAGCATCCATATTTTTAGATGACCTCATCCGAGAAACTAGCCAACCAAAAGGGAGGACTTCCTCCTCCTTACAAACTATTCATCGTAAGCAACCTTGTGGCTTTCTCTGGGAGTGATTTTCTCCCCTTTTGACGCAGAAGACCAGCCAAAGTGAGGATGGGTTCCAGGGACTTACCACAGTACAGCAAAGTGGCCAGAACCACCACAGAAGAGCCAGAGCCAAAAGAATGAAGAGGATCAGCAAGATAATTGCCAGGATGGTCCCATCAGACTGTAAAGGAAGCATCACAGTTAAGTCAGGGTGGAAGAGAGCTTAGGTCTTCTGTTCAGTCTGTCAACCCATGTCCCAATTTTGGGTCAACTGCAGCGCTCACTAGAGTTGAAGTTGTTCAGTTAGCTAACCTGGTTGTTAAGCGAATCTGGTTTCTCCGTTGACTTGGCTTGTCAGAAGGTTGCAAAAGGGAATCACCTGATCCTGGGACACCACAACCGTCGTAAGTACATGCCAGTTGCCAAGCATTTTGATCACATGACCATGGGGCATCCTTAATTCACAAACAAGCAACTGCAAATTGCTCCTTAGGGGTAACTACCCACAGTTGAAGAACCACTGCTTTAGATCAGGAGTCTCCAACCTTGGCAACTTTAAGACTTGTGGACTTCAATTCCCAGAATTCCTCAGCCAGCAAAGCCAGCAAAGAATTCTGGGAGTTGAAATCCACTAGTCTTAAAGTTGCCAAGGTTGCTGGCTGAGGAATTCTGGGAGTTGAAGTGCACAAGTCTTAAAGTTGCCAAGGTTGGAGACCCCTGCTTTAGAGGATCAGCAACGAAGCTGCAATGACATCCTGGCTTGAAGCACAAACTGCTTTGGAAAAGTCTGGATACATGATATTAATCTGGAGCAGAGAAAGTGTGTATCACAGATCTCCTTCCCAACCCAGAAAACTACGGCTTGCACTAATCCAGTGATCACTGGATGGAATATAAATTTTAATAGACCTGAATATACCAGACTGAGGACCATTTCAGCAGTCACCTCCTTTCCTGTCATTAAAAGGCCCCGAAAATGGATTATTTCACGTTGCTTCCAAATGTAATCTCAAGTACAGACTATGCATTTCCCCAAACCAGCTAATATTTCTGAATCGTTCCTGACTGATGTCATCAGGCTTTGGGGATCAGCTAGCAAGCAAAATTAGGCTTGGCAAGACTTAGAGGCTTTGGTTTTATAGAACCAGACTGTTAAAATAACAAAAATGACCCATGGGTAGGTTACATCTGCTGTAAAATAGCACTCTGGAGTTTGGCTGATCCTGGCACGCCAGAGGGTGGGTTGGTTGATGAGAGAAAGGCTCCTGCGTACACGCGTGTTGATTATTCAGCACTCAGGAGCTGGGAGTGGAACCGAGTGGTTGCGCCGCCAGAGTTTAACACCACATGGATGTGATAAAAAGTTTTGGGTGCCCAACTCTCACTTCTCTTGCTTTGTGGCTGAGGAAAGTCCATCCAGGGCTCCAAATCATTTGGAGGGCCCCACCTTGCGGGAATCCACATTAAAGAATGGTTAGAAAATGCAAACTGACCAGAATGAAAGGCCGCTGCCAATCCTCTCTAGAATTGCAACATGAGACCTTCCGACTTGCCAGCTTCTAGCTGGAGAGTGAATTGGATTGTCTATATACAAAGGTTAACAGGATAACAGGACTGGGAGGGACCTTGGAGGTCTTCTAATCCAACCCCTTGCTGAAGCAGGAGACCCTACATCATTTCAGACAAGTGGCCGTCCAGTCTCTTCTTAAAAACTTCCAGTGATGGAGCAGCCACGATTTCTAAAGGGAAGTTGTTCCACTAGTTAACTGTCTTCACTGTTAGGAAGTTTCTCCTTAATTCCAAGTTGCTTCTCTCCTTGATGAGTTTCCCATCCATGATTTCTTGTCCTGATTTCTGGTGCTTTGAAAAATAGGTTGACCCCCTCATCTCTGTGGCAGCCCTTTAATTACGGGAACACTGACTGCTATCATGTCACCCCTAATCTTTCTCTTCACTAGACTGGATTAGACTAGACAAATTCAATTCCTGCAACCGTTTTTCATATGTTGTAGCCTAATCCCCTTTGTTGCTCTTCTCTGTAGTCTTTCCAGAGTCTCAACATCTTTTTAATAATATGGTGACCAAAACTGGATGCAGTGTTCTAAGTGTGATTGTTGTTAGGAAATGGTTATTTGTCTAGCTAGTTGGTCAGGCAATATATAAGCCAACAATGTATGTTTGCAGTCAGAAAGGTATTATATTGCTTTAAGACTATATTGCATCATCCTGTATCCTGATTGGCTAAGCTCTGTAGCCAATGTACTTAAGGGAAGTCAGGATCAAAGCTTGTGTGGGCCATTTTACCTGCTTATTTGCTGTAACTCTCTACCTGATCTCTCTGCATGATCACTGTTTGATCATAGCTACATGTTGCCCTCAAGACCTGTTGTTCCGCCAGGCTGGGCTATCAGTGTAATAATTTTAAATTGGGCGTTTTAAATTTGGGGTTTTATATTTGAGCCAAAATTATTTAATAATTTTAATTACTTTTAAATTCAGGTCTGTCTTTGTGCTTTTAATAGGCTGTACACCGCCCTGAGTCCTTTGGGAGAAGGGCGGTATAGAAATAAAATTATTATTATTATTACATGTTGCTTTCTACTACTTATTGAATGTTTTGATATTGAATTTGTTCCTGTTTTGAAACTCAAGAAGAACTGTTTTATTGTGTATGACTACAACTGGTAAGAAGACTTTGTACTTGAAATATCCCTGGTTTGATCTTTTAACTCTCGTCTTATCTCTGTATGACTTGGATTGTTTTTGGACTTTGCTTTACTTTTTCTAAAAGTAAAAGACTACAACCACTCCGTGTGTTTGTATGTTGACTGTGATTGTTCACAACCACTCCCAGTCGCTTTTCATGCGTTTACTCAATGGGTACTCTGCTCAATAACCTACAACATTGGATATGAGCCAAGAATATCCTTAATAATTGTCTATCTACATGATGTTCCACCATGAAACCTCTGTCCTTTCTTTGAGCCTTTCCCCACTGGAGACCCTTAGGGTACCCCAATCCTTGCAGTACTGACATTATATTTTGCTGGGATCATGATAGACTTTTCTGGTTGGCTAACAAAAATCTATTGTCCCCACCCAGTGATGAAGAGACAGAATGTTTTCTGGCTGTTCATTGACTGCCATGGATATTCCACACTTTTTCAAAGATCCAGGGACCACCCCGAGAGTCTATCAAGGATTACTGAAGTGAAGGTTGATCTGCATATAAGAACTCCTTCCAGAAATGCCTGCCGCAAAGTTTAGACATCATGGCTCAGGGATAGGTTAAACCAAAAAGACAGATTAGTTTCTGAACTAAATGGACTTGGCAAAAAGATGTTCCAAAGGATGAGACAATATGAGAATGAGATAAAGCCAGCCTTGCATTTCAAGGTCATTCTGATGTAAACTATAAACGGGAAAGAGGCAAAATCACCATGCTGGAAGCCATGGGAAAAGCTTTCAGGCCAGCCGTTCTCAATCTGAAGACGCCGTTTGGCCCAGCAACCAAAGGGGGCAGGAACAGACCTGTTAAGTTCAGTTAAGACTGAAGAAAGAACAAGTGCAAGAACAAGTCTGCCTTCCACTGAGGACTTGTAGATTGCGTGGGTCAGAAGGAGGACTGAGAAGACATCTGCAGCCACCTCCCATCCTGGACACAAACTGCTTCAGCTCATTCCCACTGTAATTCTCACAGTTCTGTCTAATGTTTATGTGTATTTACTATTTAGTATGGCTATAGTTATTATTATTTATTTTTACTGTTGTCTTCCTTACACCTCCTTTCATTGGTATTATTATTGTTATTATTGTTGTTGTTATCGTCATTATCATTATTATTTTCTTATTTGCTTCGTATGTACACTGAGTGCTTTTGTACTGGAGACAAATTCCTTGTGTGCCTTAATTATTCTTTGTCGAACGATTTCATTTCCAAGAGGAAAATGAGTTTAATACAATTATAGAAAAGAAGGCCATTTAAGTTCAGTCCTTCAGCATCTCTTCAGTATATGTGTATACATTTAGGCATTTGTTGTCCTAGGCGCATAGCTTTCTGCAGTAGAAAATCTTCTCTTTATCCTTGTTTAATGTTCTTTTCTCTAGGCTAAAATGTATGTCATTTCTTTTGTTTTAGTTGATTTATCCCCCCTGTAGGTCTGTTTAAATTGTTTCCACCCTTGGAATGTTCTCCCTGAACCCCTTCGGCGCCCAAACTAAACAAAGAGAAGAGTCCAAATGAGAAATAGTGCCCCAGTCCAATTTTTTGCAAAATTCTCCATGCTCAGAGCCAGGAGAGAGGCAAAGTCTATGGAGTTCTCAAATCCCAAATTCAGATTGTAACCCAGGAGGGGAGCCAGAGAATTCTTTTCAATTAAAGGCATAACAAAACAGCAGTAGAACCCATGAATTCTAGCTTTAAAAAAAAAAGTTTGTTAATGAACAACTTCAATCTTGTTGCCATTGAATGCAATGTTTCAAAGCATTTTCTATCACTGACTACTTTGCCCAGGGAAGTTATTTATAGAACATTTTTTCTGGAATTGTCAGAAACGACCCCACGGTGATACTGTACCACATTTCTTATGGAGCAAAGTTGCTCAAATTGCCAGATGTTTGAAAGTGGCTCTGCACAGTTGGGAAAAAAACAAAAATAAACCCATCATGGCTCAGAGAATGCTTGCACTCGCTTGCTCTCTATCAGGAGCCTTTAAAAAAACCTTAGCAACTGTAGGATTTGTGGACTTCAAATCTAGAATTCCTCAACCAGCATGGCTTGGAGAGGGAATTCTGGGAGTTGAAGTCCACAAGTGGTAAAGTGGCCAAGATTGGACATCCCTTGTAGTCTCTATTGCTACCTCCAGCATCTTCCAATCTTCATTTCTGCCACCAAAAAAAAAAAAAAAAAAATCACAGCAGTGAAGACTTCCATGTGTCTGAAGTGGAGGATGCGGTGAAGATCTCAGAAGTCATTGGAGGAGAAATGGCTCCAAAGCAATTTTGCCAGAATGGTAGCGAGATGAGCTCAAAAATTTTCCAAATTAGAACCTTCGTCTGAGCATTTCCTTCTCCCTGTGCTTGGAGGTCTTCTACTCCAATCCCTGCCCAAGGCGGAAGTCCTTATGCCATCCTAGACAAATGGTTATCCAGTCTATTCTTGAAAATCTTCAGTGATGGAGCACTCACAACTTCTGAAGGCAACTTCTGTTCCATGCGTTAATTGCCCTCAGTGTCAGGAAATTTCTCCTTACACTGGTTGGATCTCTCAATTTCCACCCATTGCTCCTTGTCCTGCCCTCTGGTGTTTTGGAGAATAAATTGACCCCTCATCTCTATGACCCCTCTTCAAGTACTGGAAGACAGCTATCATGTCCTCCCCAATCCTTTTCTTCATTAGAGCTAGATATACCCAGTTCTCTTAACCATACATTGTATGGTTAATCCTGAAAACCTCTTATCAGCTTTATTGCTCTTCTCTGCATTCTTTCTAGATGAACGAATATAATTTATTCATTTTGTTCATTCACAATATTGAATCTGGCCTCTCTAGCTTCTCCTGCTGCTGTACCAATTCCCAAGCTAGGAAATGAGCCAGCATTGGCTACATTGACAACGTAGGAGATGACCAGGCTGAGCCCGAGGGAGGGGTCAAATACATCATCAGTCTTGAGTCCCTTTGCACCCACAGGAGATCTAAGCCCAGCCCAACTTGAATTCCCTTGACTCTTATCTATCGCCAACTCACTTTGACTGTTAGTAAATCAGATTCTTGTAGTCAGCATTAGAATACAATAAACATTTTTGTTGGAACTGCCTGGACTCCTGATTTCCTGGGCTTGACAGATCACTAAGTATGGATTACTGCAACAGCAATCTACGAAGACCAACAGGTGCATGCAGAAACCTGAGGCCAACTTCTGCAAGCAACAGCCCTCGGTTGCTATTTGTTTGGCTCTGGTTGCTACCAAGATATGCACAAACTAACTACAGAGGTGAGGGTGGGTTGGTCCTAAAGGCATGGAGGATTTATGTCTAGCCTTTCCAACTCAATGGAAAGTTGGAAAGGAATAATATGAAAGGACTCTGGACTTTCTCAATCTGCCTCCTGGTGGAATAACTCTGGAAACTTCACAGAGCAGGATTAAAAATTCATTGCGATGGAAGAAAGACAGGCTGGGTTTTCCAGGAAAACAACAACTCCAGTTGATAGCAATAGCACTTAGATTTATATACCACTTCGTAGTGCTTCTCTAAGTGATTTACAGAGTCAGTCTGATGCCCCCAACAATCTGGGTCCTCATTTTACCGACCTTGGAAGGATGGAAGATTGAGTCAACTTTGAACCCCATCACGATTTAACTCCAGTGTCAAGAGTGACTCACACATTCATCTACATCCTACTTCACTCACAGCTTGACAAAGAAAAGGGGGCAGTGGAATGGAATGCAAGGATGGGGGGCAATGACGTCCAAGCATCATCGGTCTCAGTGAGACATTGCTCCCACCTCAAGGACACCCTAGTGTCCTAGTGTGTCCGGCTGGTTTCCAAAAACAAAATGAACAGAAGGGATTGGTGGACGTAACGGACTATGGGAGGCCTGTGGGAAAAGTGGGGGGGGGGGGGATGAACTATGCTTGCTTTTGTGTGGAGAAGCCCAGAGCTGGTTTCACTTCTTCTATGCCAATGTGGTTCATTCAGTAAAGTTTTATACTCTTGGTAAAATAATGTCCCAGGAGTTTCTTTTTCTGGATTCTCCAAATGGACAGTTGACATTCAGGCTGTGGGCAGAATTAACCTGCAATACTGCAATCTAACCAGCAGGGCTCCCACTTGGAAGAGGCGACTGGATAGTAGATCCAAAGGGGAGTCTTCTGCCCTTCTCTCCTGCCCACAAAATCCTCCCATCATTGTCCAGGTCATGTGTGGGCAGAGTAGATTGCATGTGTCAGGTCCCTTAGATCCAGCGGTGGGTTTCAGAAATGCTTCCTACCGGTTCTCCTGTGAGAGTGCACGCCTTCTGAGCATGTGCCTGGCTTTCCATGCATATGCTTTGCTCGCGTATGCAAAAATGTGGCTAAATAAGAGCCTGGTGGCGCAGAGGACTAAGTGCTGTTAAAGTAGCTCTTAGTTGCCAGCTGCCTGCAATTATTGCGAGTTCGAATCTCAACAGGCTCAAGGTTGATTCAGCCTTCCATCCTTTCAAGGTAGGTAAAATGAGGACCCAGACTGTGGGGGCAATAAGCTGACTTTGTATAAAAAAAAGAACACCGCTTAGGGGGGGCCGAAAGCCCTACTAAGCAGGTATATACAAAAGTATGAAGGCTATTGCTGAACGCATTGTAAGCCGCCCTGAGTCTCCAGAGAAGGGCGGCATATAAATCTAATAAATAAATAAATAATAAATAAATAGGATGGCATTATGTCCAGGCGGGCCCACCCCACCCACAGTCGCAACTACCAGTTCGCAACTACTCTGCTAAGCAGAGAATACCATCTCTGCTTAGATCCCTATCGGGACGCTGCCATTCTGGTGTGGGAGGGGACCCTGGATGCTCCTTTACAATTTCTTTCCTGTTTCTGGTCTTCCTGTCCCTTTGATATACCTGCTTGGAAAACGAGGGGGTGGGATTGGCCTGCGGATATCTGTTTTGTCTCAGCTCCGAAAGAATGGGCAAAGTGGCACCCGAGAACAGCTTCTTAGCCTCTTCCCACATTTCTCACAACAATTTTGCACCTGTGGATTGGCTCTCCTCAGACTGGACATAGGGGAGGGGTTTCTACAATGTTTAACCCAGGGGTGAAATCCGGCAGGTTCTGGAGAAACAGTAGCGGAAATTTTGAGCAGTTCAGAGAACTGGCAAATGCCACCTCTGGCTGGCCCCAGAGTGGGATGGGAATGGTGATTTTGCAATATCCTTCCCCCATGAGTGGGGAGGAATGGGGATCTTGTAGTATCCTTCCCCTGCCAAGCCCACCAAGCCACACCATGCCCACCAAGACACGCCCATAGAACCGGTAGTAAAAAAAAATGGATTTTACCACTGGTTTAATCTAACAGTTTTGAGCAGGAACTTCAGATCCTGCCTCGCTTTCCTTGTTTTAACTTTCTCTCGGTAAACGTACCTTTTGAAATAATGGTTGTTTCAAGAAGAGAGAGGGAAGAAGGCAAGCCCTTACAACGTGCCTCCTCCTGCCCACCCACCCACCCCCATTCCCAGTGGATACATACCTACAAGCAAACACAAACACTGATGCAGTCTGTCATTTCATTGCACAGAAGATCCTTCCTGTGATAAAGGTTGGGATCAGCTAAAACTGGATGAAGGCAAGGGACATTTCTGGACAAGGAGAACATTTAGAATTTGGAGAGGGTGTTACAGGTACTCTCCCCAGTCACCTGTGTAGGTTTGTGGGTTGCTGAATGGCTGGAGAAGTGAGGAGGCTTCTCGCCATGCTACTTCCTAACCCACCAACTTAATTTTGCCTTTTTTCTGAGCAGGTGGGCAGAACCCCCCAAAGGCAGCATGGGAAATAAATATAATGCTAGAAGTTGGATTATCGCTTTGCAGAAGGCCAGTCTCCCTTTTTTTTAAGAACAAAAGACCAAGTTTAATTATAAATATTTTTGAAAATTGAAGTCAGGTGGACGGGAAATCTGTTGGGGATCAAGAGAGATGTCTCCTACAACATCCGCTCCAAACTCCTTGCCTAAATATTTGTTAAAGCAATGCTGATTTTTTTTTCTTTGACTCAACAAGTATAAATTTTGCCTAGGACACTTTAGTTGCCTAAACTAGGCTAAAACCCTTTTGCCTTTTTCTTGAAATCTTTGCCAAATTCTTTTAATTTTTAAAAATATTGATAGTATGCTGCATGTTTTGTTTCAAAAGAGCTGATGTCCTGGCTTAAAAAAAACAAAATAAAAACCCAGATAAATCTGTAGATATTGGAACTCAAGCATGATCTCAAATATAGTTCATCATCCAGAGAATTTAAAAGAGCCAAAAGCATCACTTATCTAGCAGGTTTCCAGCTGGAGAAACAATGAAAAAAACCAACACAATTTTGGCATACCAGAGAATATAAATTCACTTGCTTTATGAGGCATTTTGTAGTAGCTTTCTTGTTGCCTGTAAAAACAGGACAGACTCCAGGAGCATTTTTATATTTTTACTGTAATAAATGTAGTTTTCAGTAAGATGCCTATATTAAAGATGTATACTCTACAGAAATGCTTATGTCATCGGCAAGATGGAAATTTGCTTATAACCTCCCACAAATAATACCTGTTTCTACCAGAGGTAGGTTTCAGCAGGTTCTGACCAGTTCTGAAGAACTGGTAGCGGAAATTTTGAGTAATTCGGGGAACCGTTAGTAAAAATTCTGGCTGGCCCCGCCCCCATTTATTCTCTGTCTCCCAAGTCCCAGCTGATTGGGAGGAAATGGGGATTTTGCAGTAACCTTCCCTTGGAGTGGGGTGGAAATGGAGATTTTACAGTATCCTTCCCCTGCCACGCCCACCAAGCCACACCCACAGAATCGATAGTAAAAAATTTTGAAACCCACCACTGATTTCTACCCACCCCGAAGGGTGTGGGGTGGAGTGGATGGGATACAAAAGCCAAGTTTGAAATTCTGGCTCTTTTGTTAGAGGCATTGGACACTTTCGGAGTCTCCCCACCTCTGTGGATGTGCTTCTCCCTCTCATTATTTATCCATGAAGGATAAATACCGGTAGAAAAGGGTCACTGTGGCAGCAGCCGAAATAGCTAAGACAATCCTTGGTTGCATAAACCAGAGGCATAGAATCAAAATCACGCAAAGTCTTAATACCGCTTTATAAAGCTTTAGCAAGGCCCCATCTGGAATTCTGCATCCAGTTTTGGTCACCACATTACAAAAAAAGAAAGAAAGAAAGAAAGAAAGAAAGAAAGAAAGAAAGAAAGAAAGAAAGAAAGAAAGAAAGAAAGATGTTGAGACTTTGGAAAACGTGCAGAGAAGAGCAACTAAGATGATTAAAGACCTGGACGTTAAAACATATGAGGGATGTTACAGGTTTGGCTTGTATAGAGAAAAGAAGGACCAGGGGGTGACACCATAGCAGTATTCCGATATTTGAGGGGCTGCCCCAAAGAAGAGGGGCTCCATCTATTCTCCAAAGCACCAGAAGGCAAAACAAGAAACAACAGATGGAAGCTAATCAAGAAGAGAAGCAACCTAGAACGAAGGAGAAATTGACGGTGAGAACCATTAACCAGTGGAACAGAAGTTCCCTTCAGAAGTGGTGGGTGATCCATCACTGGAGGCTTTCAAGAAGAGACTGGACTGCAGGGGATAATTGATTGATTGATTGAGAAGTATGAAGATAACTTTGAAGAAGGAATTAAGAAGGAACTTAAATCCCATAAGGTCTTAAACTGTGGCCCAAAGTCACCCAAGAGAGAAGAGAGACCAGGATCCCCCCGTCCCTTCTCCAGTAGGCCAACCTGAGTCTCACCTGTATGCCACTTTCTATGTGTGCATACGTATATATGCCCCTATGGATGGGCAGATAGAGATGATAGAGAGATATATAGTGGATACACACTGAAAGAGAGAGAGAAGGGTGCATGCATTAGCAAACGACAGAATCTACATTTCCAAATAGAGAACCAGCCATTGTCTAGCGCAGAGGTCTCCAACCTTGGCAACTTTACGATTTGTGGACTTCAACTCCCAGAATTCCTCAGCCAGCAAAGCTGGCTGAGGAATTCTGGGAGTAGAAGTCCACAAGTTGTAAAGTTGCCAAGGTTGGAGACCCCTGATCTAATGAACAATCGATGCATCAGGTTGAAGCAACATTGAGCGTCTCCTGCTGCCGCCTCCATTCTTGACCCACCACGGCAGTGATGAGCTGTCCAGCTTTTTTCACCGCTGGGTTTTGGCTTTGGCTGCCGGAGGCCCCGCTCCAAAAAGGCGAAGGGCCAGAAGAAAGAAGCAGACGATGCCAGGACTCAAAGCCAGAGCAAATTTTCATTTGAATACATGCGATGGCACTCCCATTAATTAAATACAATCACCACGGCCATTCTCTGTGGCTGACATATTTGCTCTGCTTTTATTAAAATTGCTGTTTGTTGGCTTCCTTCAGAAGTCACACTGGCTTCCTGAGCCTTCGAAATTCGCCCCCTTGCTGAGGTAACCAAACGCAACAGCCACGAATTCAACAGCGTGGCAGGACTCTCTCTCTCTCTCTCTCTTCCTCTTCCTCTCTCTCTCTCTCTCTCTCTCTCTCCTTCTCTCTGTCTGTTCCTCTTTCCCTCTCTCATTTCCTCTTTCCCTCTCTCTCTCTCCCCCTCTCTTCCTCTTCCCTTCTCTCTTTCTCTTTCCAGCTCTCTTCTTCTTTCCCCCTCTTTCCCTCTTCCTCTTCCCCCCCTCTCTTTCTCTCTCCCCCTCTCTCTCTTCCTCTTTCCTTCTCTCTATCCTCCTCTCTTCCTCTTTCCCACTCTCTCTCTTCCTCTTCCTCCCTCCCTTTCTCTCTCTCTCCTTCTCTCTGTCTGTTCCTCTTTCCCTCTCTCATTTCCTCTTTCCCTCTCTCTCTCTCTCCCCCTCTCTTCCTCTTCCCTTCTCTCTTTCTCTTTCCAGCTCTCTTCTTCTTTCCCCTTCTCTTTCCCTCTTCCTCTTCCCCCCCTCTCTTTCTCTCTCCCCCTCTCTCTCTTCCTCTTTCCTTCTCTCTATCCTCCTCTCTTCCTCTTTCCCTCCCTCCCTCTCTCTCCATGGGTCCCTCAATGCAGGTTTAAATGGATTTTTCTCTTTTATTTTGCATTGGTGCAGAACTGGGGAATACCTTAAACCACTTCCTTGGTGAGGGGGAAGGGTAGCTTTGTTTTGTCATCAGATGGTTTGCCTAACTAATCCTGCTTTAATATTAGAAGGAGCGATTGCTGGGCCTCAGGAAACATTGGTCAGCAACTCTGTTGTTAAATTTCATTATTACAAACCGTCCGGAAATAGACTGAAATGTGGGGTTGCCTCTGCTCCCCAATGCATTTTAACCAATTTGTGTGTACAGAAAAACTTACTGTTCTAACAGCATTAAGAGCTGTGGGGGCGCGGTGGTTAGAGTGAAGAATTGCAGGCTAATTCTGCTGACTGCCGATTGCCAGTTTGATTCGCGCCGGCTCAAGGTTGACTCAGCCTTCCATCCCTCCGAAGTTGGTAAAATGAGGACCCAGATTGTTCGGTGGAAATAGGCTGACTCTGTAAACCGCTTAGAGAGGGATGTAAATCACTGTGAAGAGGCATATAAGTCTAAGCGCCATTGCTATTTCTCAACTTTGGCAACTTTAAACATGTGTGGACCTCGGAAAAAGGGCCTCTGCCCTGTATCGGTGGGGATGGAAAGATTCCCCTTCTTGTGATTGTGGTGCTGATATGCAAACTTCTCTTAGAAGATCTACATGAAGCAACCGCCAGAGGCATTGGCTGGAGAGCTGAATTGGACATCCGGTTACGAGGTCACTGCCGTACCCCGGTAGACGTTTTGTATATAATTATGTGGAGTGTGTGTCCGTGCTTACATCTCCTCTATCATGTTCTCATCATATACTGAATAAATAATAATAACTATTATTAAGAAGTGTAAAATCATTACACTGCTCATTACTTCGGAGAGAACTTATGGACACTGCAGCAACTCTTGGGAATTGAAAAAGGTCATGATGCATTGCAAAGCTGCTCAGAAGAAATGGGCTGCATAAAAATTAAATAAGTAAATAAGCAAGCAAGCAAGCAAGCAAGCAAGCAAGCAAGCAGGCCAAACAATTATCTTCCTCCATCTCTGTTCCTTGAAACCCAAATGCTAGATATCTTGGAACGAAGATGCCTCTTCAAAGTAAATGCAATGTGAATTCTCCAGATGGAATTCCTGGAAAGTGCTGGAAATCCTGAGATGGTATTATAGTAGGATGATAGTTTGGCACAAACTCCTCCGAATTTCCCTGCTCTTCTGATCTGACCCAAGTCAAATCTCCTTGACTTGACCTACTGTCCTACAAAAGCATAACTGCCATTATCCCCATCCAGGATGGACCACAGTTGGGGAATTGCAACAGGGAACCGACGCACATCTGGATATCTCCATGGAAGGAAGGCAGCGGTGGTCTCCTGCCCACCTCTTTCCCCCCCGGTAATAAATCAAAGAGGTAGGACCCTTGGGATGAGTTTTCATCATGTTTCTCTCCAGGCGTTGCCAAAGCAAGGATCAACACAATGGCCTGTCTCCAGGTTCCCCTGTAAAAGCTTTGACACTTTTCCCTCCAACCTGGAATCAGAGTTTCCACCAGCAGCTGGAACAGCTGGGAAGAGCATTACACGCCAAGAAAGATTGCCTGGGGGGTCTCTGGGCACACAGAGAAACGGGTGGAGAGTGAAGGAGGCTCCTGTTCCATTCCCTGCGACCTCTCCCTTCCCCAGCAGGCAGTCGGAGTAGAGAAGCAAGGAGGAGGACAGGATGCGAAGCAAAGGAAGTGAGACCAGCGTGGAGAGGCAAAGGTGCTCTTTTGGACTAGTGCAGAGGTCAGCAACCTGCGGCTCTGGAGCTGCATGTGGCTCTTTCATCCCTCTGCTGTGGCTCCCTATTGCTGGTCAGCTACACAATTGATAGGGCTTTCAGTTAGGACAAGTAGTGGAAAAAGGATGCAGTTCTAGGAGGAGACTCTATGGTGGGGGAACCGGACTTCCGGTCAGCTCCAGAATTGAACAGGGACTTCTAGTTAGGACCTTTGTGGCTCTTTGAGTGTTTAAGGTTGCTGACCCCTGGTCTGGTGGCAGACAAACTATAGTTTAATCGGATGCTTTAAGCACTCTTTATCTTAAGGCTTACCCCTCTTGACCTACTGAGGCATCAAAAGGAGCTTTCGTTTCCTGAGCTTTCACAGGGACAAAGAATCAGAAAATTCTGACTCTCTTGTTTTACATGCTGGGTTGCCTGAACTCACAGAAGTTGAGATTCCTCTTAACAATAGTTAATCTATCATGGGAACTGAAGTTTGAGTTCACCTCTTCTCGGGAGAGGAGGAAGAGAAGAACTTCTGAAGCTAATTTCTGTTGGGTCTCCTGCCCTTTTGGATTAAGGCACACATATGGAATTGTAGCAATATATCACAGGCACATTCACAAAATGGTTGCCAGTTGCAAAACACCAACAGATCATCCAACTTAAGCTTCTTCGCAGAGGTCTCCCCACAGCGTCTATTTTCTAAACAGAGGGTCCCACTTCCAAGGAAAGGCTCATATTTTTATGTTATGAGAACATTTGTGGGTTCATTTGGGATCCTGAAATATCCTGGAAAATAAGGATGGTACTGGAAACATGGTCTATGCGGCACTCCAACTTCTTTTTATCATCAAAATTTCTCCTTAAAATGAGTTGAGGGGGGCAGGGAACCTGATGAATGCCACAGGGCAGTGTTTCTCAACTTTGGCGTGCTGGAAATATCTGGGAGTTGAAGTCCACATATCTTCAAGCTGCCAAGGTTTGAGGTACTGGCATAAGAGAAAGTTGTGGGTTATTAGGAACTTGAGGGTGCTGGACCTCAAGTCTGCTAAATATCCAACAACACATAATTCTGTTGTAATTAAATAGGCCCCCAGGTTCAAGAAGAGGCTAACTACATGAAGATAGTATGTCCATCAATGAGGTTCTCATTGCACATGACATCAGTTTATGGATGTGATTCATTCCTCATCTTGAGAGGATGGAGTCCATTCTTGATACTTCAAAGCTTTGGGGTGAGGCAGGTTGTGGGCCTTCAATCTCCAATATGGATTTACGTGTAAAAAGACCTTAGGATGAAATGGCTTCAGGGGTTCTTTCAGAACATATATTCTTAATTTCCTGTAGCAGGTTGTAGAGCATTTATCCTTGGATGTTGGATGTTCCATTCATATGTAAACAGTTCTGGGCCTAAATAAACAGAAATGTCAGCAGAAGCCAAAAGATTTTCAAGACTTTGCCAGTTGCCTTTGGCTCCAAGTATCCTCTGGCACTATTGGATGAAGGAGATTGAGGGAAAAAGAAATCCTTCGAAGTCCCTGAATCCCTAAAGGATCTCTTTGGGAAGCCCAGGGAACGGTCAACTTTCTGCTTTCTTTTCTGTGTCTCTTGGAGCCAAAGATCTCCAGGAGAGGAGATGCAGATGATTTGAAAGCCCACAATGGGGAACATTCCATGAAATTGTTCAGTTTCCAGCTACTAATGAAGCCCAGGCCCACTCATATCGGACAGGTGGCCAGGCTCAGAGCAAAATCCCTGTCCAATCGCGAGGCTGTGGGGTCTCAGCGTCATTTTCCACCCTTGGCGAAGAGATCTTTGGCTTTGGGAGGGGACCTTACGGTGGGAGGTGCCCTGAAACAGAACCCCGCTAGATTTCTGTGACCTATTTCAGCTTCCAGCTTTCCATTATGGTATAAAGTCAACAATTAATCAGTGGAACGGCTGGCCTTTGGAATTTGTGGGTGCTCCATCGCTGGTGGTTTTTATGAAGAGACCGGACAGCTGTTTGCCCAGAACGGTGTAGGGCAGGAGTGTCCGACCTTGGCAACTTTAAGACCTGTAGACGGTAGTCAAATCCTCCACGGATTGCCACTGGTTTGCTGCCTATGCATGCATGCTGCCTGTGCATGCGGTTTGCTGCCAAATGCATGCTCTGAGCACATGCGCAGTACACACCAAAAGTGCACTTCGCATGGAAAAAGAAGCTTTTTCTAAGGTAAGTAGAACAGTGATGGGGGGTGGAACAGTTGTGCAGCGCAATTTAGAATCACTAGAAAGTAGGATTTTCTGCTTTCTAGCGAATCTAAATAGCGCGGCACAGCTGATTGTCGGAAGTACCAGTTCGGATGAGCCAGTAGGTTTTTTTTTAACTACTGGTTTGCCCGAACTGGTAGCTTTTCTCACTATCGGTTCGCCCAAATTGGTTCGCAAATCGGTAGCATTTCTCCCCTGCCTGTAGACTTCAACTCCCAGAATGCATCAGCTAGCCAGCCATGCACAACTTTTAACATTGCTACAGTTGGACACTCCTGGCAGAGGGTCTCCTGCTTGAGCAGGGGGTTGGACTAGAACCATTGGAGACTCCTTCCAACTCTGTTATATTGTTATTGTGTTATGGCAAGGCAGAGAGAGGAGCAGAGTGGACTTGGAGCCCAAGATCTTAAAACAAATAGAGACATTCAGCAACAGGTTTCAGAGGGACTCAACGCAGGTTAAATGATCCAATGAACAGAAGCAGCCGTAGCGTGCACATCTGGTTTGGCAGAAGAAGTTGAACTGGTTTACCTATTCCAGTCCAGATCCCAGGTTGGGTAATTTGCAAGTCCAAAGTACCCTGAAGTCCTGCTTCTGAGATCCCCTCGCTGGAGGAGCTGTCTGCTGCCAGCTGGAGAAAGAGTCACAAGAGGATCAGAAGGGGGAACAAAGCTGTTAATTGCATGGATTTGCAGGCTTGGTCTGGAGAACAGGAAGGCTGCGTGGCCCTTAGGAGGAGGAGGAAGAGGAGGAGGAGAAGGGAGAGGGGGAAGGAGGAGGAGGTGGAGATAGAGGAGGAGGAGGGAGAGGGAGAGGGGGAAGGAGGAGGTGGGGAAGGAGAAGAAGAGAGAAGGAAGAGGTGGAGGAGGAAGAGGAGGAGGAGAAGGAGAAGGAGAAGGGAGAGGAGAAGAAGGAGGAGGAGGAGAAGGGAGAGGGGGAAGGAGGAGGAGGTGGAGATAGAGGAGGAGGAGAAGAAGGAGGAGGAGGTGGAGGAGGTGGAGGAGGAGGGAGAGTGGGAAGGAGGAGGTGGAGGAGGAGAAGAAGGGAGAGGGAGAAGGAGGAGGTGGAGGAGGAAGAGGAGGAGGAGGAGAAGGAGAAGGGAGAGGAGAAGAAGGAGGAGAAGGAGGAGGGGAAAGGAGGAAGTGGAGGAGGTAGAGGAGGAAGGAAGAGGTGGAGGAGAAGGAGGACGAGGTGGGGGAGGAAGAGGAGGAAAAGGAGGAGGAGATGGAGGAGGAGAGAAGCAGCTCTTCCTCTCCCTACCAAGGCCCAGATGAAAAGCAGCTCTTGAGGAGATGCTCACATTTCACATGGAAATCTTCTTGGCACCTGTGGAAGTTTCTCTTGAAAGGAAAATTGTTGACAAGATGGAAGGGGGCAATTTTCTTAAAACCCCTCCAGCTCCTTGCAGTTCCAAGGTTGTTCACACTTCCCCAGGGCTTCTCTCCATGCCCCAAAAGCCAGGCTGGCTAATTTCATACTTCAAGGAACTGAAGAAAGGAGGATGGTATCCAATCAGAACAAATGATTCACCGGTTTTTTGGAGTGAGGCTGAGGAGAGGCTGGGAGATGGAAGCTGGAGATTTGGGGTGCAGATCGTGCACAGCCCCTGAGCAGGAACGATGTCCCACAATCTTGCCTCTAAGAGGCTGCTCTTCTCTTCTCCCTTCTATTCACAAAGGAAGCATAAACCAGTTCTTGAAATACCGAAGCCATCGGGATGAGCACAAGGTCAAAAAATCCCCAAGATGGTGGCCAAGAGACTGCAATCAAACCATGGTTTGCCTTTCATGTGTTGCATCCTTGCAACCATCATTTTGACTGCACGACCCCACCCTGGTGGACCCCCTTGGAAGCTGTTTCCTTATTTCAGTTAAAAACCTGAAAATAAATGCGGAGGGGGAATAATTGAATATGAAATGGAATTCACAGTGCACTAAATTCCAGCCAGCCAAAAGAAATGAAGCCTGAACGCTTTGCAGGTTATAGAACTTTTCCAAAATCATGTGAGCGGTGGGATCTTATACAAGAGTTTAAGCTACAGAATAAATCTGCCCTTGGCCACTGCAGTCGAGCTATACATCTCATTCGTTTTTTTCTTGCTTTGCCAGACAAAACATCCTTTTATTTTGATCCGAGAAAGACAGGGTTTCAAGGGCCTTGTTTGCAAAGCCACGAGGCCCTGGTTTTTTTGTGCCAGGCTGGGCCCTATTGTAGTGCTCGGAACACGAGCAAATATTTTCCCCTGCTCAGTTTGACTCCTGGCTGAGCAGCATTTTCAAAGTCCGCGGAGAACGTACTTTGGAGTGTATCTCTTCAGCTTCCCACTGAGATGGGTGTGCAGAGGCAGACCAAGACAGGATCTGCTTTCCTTCTTGGCAATGGCCGAACAATGCACTGCAGGTGTCCATCCCCATGGGCTATGGAGTTCTTGGCACTCTCTGAGCTTGGTCATCGGCTCGCAGACACTTCACGAGCCAGCTAAGCAACATTATCAGTGCGAGGGAGTGTCAGGGTGGAGTTCATGGCTATGGGTTATAGAGAGGACATTTCCAGGATGTCTCAACGTCCTTTGATGCCAGAAGCTTTGGACGTAGACATCGGGGTGCACAGCTACTCTGGAGAACTTCCCACCCAAGGTACAATGGCACGGTCGTTCCCGGTGATGGATTGGGAAAGTGACAGAGGGCTAGCTCCATTTTGCCACCTGTCTCGATGTGCTGCTTCGAGCAGCTGCTTCAAGTTACCTATCGGTAGAGCTGGCAGAGCATAAGGGATACACTCATCATCTCCTTCTGGGCTCAGTCCTAATATGGAACCCTAGAGTTGAAAGGGGCCATCGAGGCCGTGGAATTTCTTCTCCCCCCTGCTTGATACAGGAGTCCAAAGAAAAGCATCCCAAGAGATTGTGGTTGAGATTCTTCTTGAATACTTTTGGCAAAGGGGAATCTTTCTGAATCAGAATCTGCTGTCATGGGTCCTACACGATGGAGTGATGGAGAAGGTCTTGCTCCAAAGCTTGACTTTTCAGGTATTGAAACGGGGCTGCCATCTTCCTTCCAAGATTTCTCCCATCGAAGTTACACAGCGCCACGTTCCTCAATCTCTCCTGATACATCCAAGCCTTGGCTCCCCGATTCTCCTGTTGCCTCCTTTGCATCTATTCCAGTTTGTCTGAATCTTTCTTAATACGGTGTCTAGGACTGGGACTCTGCAAGAGGCAAGACCTGATTCCGAGATTGATAAAAATGGAGATGGTTATGTCAGATAACAACCAACTATAGCAGTGATGGTTAACCTTTTCGGCTCTGAGTGCCAAAACTGGACTGTCTGTGCGCATGCCGGAGCACCAGACCCGGAAGAGAGCAGCTGGCCAGTGTGCATGCCCACAAAAAGGGCTCATCTTGCCACCTCTGGCACTTGTGCTATAGGTTCACCATCACAGACCTATAGGCTTCCCCAGAATCAGTTTGGTTCCCTCTTTACCAGGATACAGGAAAGCAGAAAGAGCATCAAAACATTTTCATTCTAATGTACCCAGAATATTTTGGGCCACTGGGATTCCGTTTCCCTTTCATTTCAACACATCTTGCTACAGAAGTGCCTGCGAAAATTGTACTTGGAAAAGAATAACTTTTGATTTGGAGACACTGCCGAAGGACCTGAACAAATGAACACAATCACACACCTACACACACCACCCAGCACTGGCAAGCCAGCTAAGCTGGGTGCATGCTTCCCCACAACAATGCTTTGAATCCCCATGGCACTGACATTGGCACCCCTTAAAAATCACAATGACATCAGAGTGTTGACATGGTCATTCTGATGTCACTGAGCAAAGAACACAATTTTGTACTTTGCATTAGTCGTGTAACGTAAGTGCTACAAATTTCATTGTTGTGTTAGATGTTCAATAACTTCAGAATACTCATGTCACTACTTGCCTACCCCACAGCCACCTGCAGATATCAAAGACAAATTCAGAGACATAAACATTCCTTTTATAAAAATAATTTTAAAAAAAGAATCCAATTTTAGGAAATGTCAGCTTTGTTATTCAACCGTGTTCTTCTGATGAATTATAGGCCTTCCTGGCTCATCTACGAAGCTCGAAGAAGTGCCTGTAATTTCACTTTTCTAAGGAATAGTAAAGTGGTTTAAGAAAGTTGGCTCGTTTCTCTTTAATAATCACAAGAATTCAGTGTCAGAAGCAAGTGAGATCCTACAGCAGGTCGAACTTCAGAGGATCCCAGCAACAATTGCTATGTCAGGTGGAAAATGCTGTGATTCAAATTCAGCATCTGTTTTTTGTCACTGAGAGTATAAGACTTTGGCTCCCTCGAAGTTGAAATTGTTTTTTTAAAGAAAAGAGTATTTGGATCTAACTAACACATATGCGTGTTTTGTTGACAATTTTTCAACTATTTAATTTTTCAACTATTCAACTATTCCCTCATACAACACATTTAGTCCGTTAGCTTGTTTTCAATCTGTGAACTCATCTTTTATTCAGACTTTCCCTAATTTGCTTTCTTGAATTGCAAAATTCAAAGGACCAAAAATATGAAATGATATCCGTGCTCCGGTTTGAAACGTATATAAATGCAAACTAAATGAATTTGGCTCCCAATCCATCCTTCTGAAAGCCACTTCAGAAATGAACAAAGATTTCCTCTAAGGTGTCATATAAATATATAAACCCTACAAATATATTCTACGCAGGTGTTCAGGTAATATATAAATACAGATAATCCTCGATTTACGATCACAATTGAGCCCAAGATTCCTGTTGCTAAGCGAGATGGTTGTTAAGTGAGCTTTGTCTCCTTTTACAACCTTCCTTGCCATTATTGTTAAGTGAGTCACTGCAGTTGTTAACTTAGTAACACGGTTAAGTGAACATGGCTTCCCCGTTGACTTTGCTTATTAGAAGGGCATGACCCCGGGACACTGCGACCGTCATAACTATGAGTCATTTGCGAAACATCTGAGTTTTGATCACATGTCCAAGGGGGATGGTTGCAAGTGTGAAAAACGGTCGTAAGTGATTATTTTTTTCCCAGTGCTGTTACAATGGTCATTAAATGAACTGGTTGTAAGTCAAAGACTACCCGCATTATATTCGCATAATTAAATAAAAATACGCTACTCTTGACGCAGGTACTATTCCACAACCCGCAGGAGAAAAATGCAATAGCATTTGAAGGTAGATTTGAAGGTAAACTTCAGAAGTTGTGGGAGCTCCATCCCTGGAAACTTTCGAGAAGAGTCTGGACTGCCATCTGTCAGAAATGGTATGGGGGTTTCCTGCTTGGGTGTGAGATTGGACTAGATGACCTACAACAAGGGGTGTCAAACACGATTTCATTGAGGGTCGCATCAGGGTTGTGTTTGACCTCAGGGGGCTGGGGTGGGCGTGGCCAGTTCGACGTCACTCGTGTCAGGGGCGCCTGTAGTGGCCCAAGCGCTCTGCCAGCGAAAACAGTACGCGGCCCTCCTGAGCTCCCTTTTCACTGGCAGAGGATTGCAGGAGGCTGTGGCAGCTGAAAACGGAGCTCGGGAGCCGGTTTTTGCTGGCAGAAGCACTGCACGCCGGTCCTTCTCTGTTTCCAGAGCGGCCCCACGGGCCAGATTTAAGTACCCCATGGGCCGGATCTGGCCCCCAGGCCTTGAGTTTGACATCCCTGACCTACAAGATCCCTTCCAACTCTGTTAATCTGTAATAGAAGGCATTAGCATTCTCTTTCTTTGCATGCCTGCGTTCAAGATGTTCTGAGTCAGGGCCGGGTTTCAAAACCCATCACTACCGGTTGGCTCGTGGGCGGCGCAACGCTTCTGCGCATGCACAGAACCATCCAGGCAGGTGGGCGAAGCCTCTCACCACCGCCGCTACCGATTCGCCCGAACCGGGATGAACTGGTAGCAACCCACCACCGCTACTGATTCGCCCAAACCGGAATGAACAGGTAGCAACCCACCACTGCTACCGATTCGCCCGAACCGGATGAACTGGTAGCAACCCACCACTGCTACTGATTCGCCCGAACCGGATGAACTGGTAGCAACCCACCACCGCTACCGATTCGCCCGAACCGGAATGAACTGGTAGCAACCCACCACTGCTACCGATTCGCCCGAACCGGATGAACTGGTAGCAACCCACCACCGCTACCGATTCGCCCGAACGGGATGAACCGGTAGCAACCCACCACTGTTCTGAGTGCCTTTATTTGACTCTCCATTGGAGAAATTCTGGCACCACTGCAGGGATGTGACTGAAATTCTCCGTTCAAAAGAGGAGGAACCTGCCTCTTATACAGCACTGAACCAGCAAAGGAGAAATAGCTGCATTTTAAAGAATCATAAATCAGACACTTTTCAAGGGCAGCCAGACCTGAAATCCTAGTATGGGTGGCCTCTCCATGACCCTCTGATTCAAATTCACGGGGATTTTTTTTTTCCAGCGGGCGCTTAAGCAACAGGGTGAATTTCTAAGCAAACTTACACAGTGTGTGCTGGAGATGATGACGGAGCTGGAGATGAAACTGAGGCCGTCGTTCATGCTCACTTGAAGAGCAGCTTCCCTAAAACGAGGAAGGAAGGGAGAAATGACTTGTTGGGAGGGAAAGACTCACCGTCCACTTCTTTTGAAAATGCAGCACCTTCTTTGCATTGGAGAGCTCAGATACCTTCAACCAGGTGAAAGTCTGTAGAGATTCTCCTGCCATCCAGGTTGTGGTTGTCCCAAAGGTGCTTTTTCAGGAGGCACCTTTGGGACCAAGGCCAAGTCATCTGAGGACCATCTAGTTGAAGTCCCAAAGGTGCTTTTTCAGGAGGCAACTGGACTTCCTTGTTTTTTTCTTTTGAAGACTTTCACTTCCCATCCGAGAAGCTTCTTCACCTCTGACTGGATGGTGGGGAATGGAAGGATTTATATTCCAGCTGGTCATTTGCATCCTTTTAGAGGGTCGTTGAAGCACTTGGAGTTTTATCTCTGTCCTCAGGGACAACCATGAGCCGGATGATTGAGAATCTCCACAGACTTTTAGCTATACAATTTGGGATGAACACTCTTGGAATGCTTGTGGGAGTAGGGATGGATTTCCAGAGGAAAGCTTGCAGACTATCAGGAGCACCACTCAGGTGACCCCGAGGACATAGATAAACCTCCAAGTGGCCTCAACGACCCTCTGAAAGGATGCAAATGACCAGCTGTCTGCAAGGAATCTAAATCCTTCCATTCCCCACTATCTGTCAGAGCTGAAGAAGCTTCTTGGAGGAGAAGAGAAACATCATCAAAGAAAAAACAAGAAAGTCCAGTTGCCTCCTGAAAAAGCACCTTTGGGACTTCAACTAAATGGTCCTCAGATGACTTGGCCTTTAGCTGTGAAGAATGGAAGTCTACCCTCATATCTATAGGGCAACCCAGCCGGAGAAGGCTACTTGATTTGTTGAATGACCAGACTAGCAACGCAATGGGGCACTCCTTGGCAGGCAAGAGCCAACCTTCTAGATCAGCAGTCTCCAATCTTGGCAACTTTAAGCCTGGAGGACTTCAACTCCCAAAGCTGGCTGGGGAATTCTAGGAGTTGAAGTCCTCCAGGCTTAAAGTTGCCAAGGTTGGAGACCTTTTGGTTTAGATGGTGGGCACTTAGCTGGAATCAAAGCCCTGCCCCCATTTCTGCAATGGGCAAGAGGTTTCCATCCCAATGTTGTACCTTCTATTTTGCTTCTTGACTATCCTGGGGTCACCTTGGATTATAGCAGGCTATTTAGCACCACTGCTTCCTCCCCCTCCCCCCCAAATGACTGAAATCCTCACGGACAGATCGGAAATTGCAGAAGCAAAAGAAAACCCACAGGTGAAAGTTAGAGCAAAAACAGCATTTTCATAAACTTACATGCCAACTTCTTGTAAGACAGGAGCCGGGCAGAGTAAGTAGGTGTCCTCCACGACAAAGGGTTTCTCATCTGGAAAGAGAAGCAGAGAAAGTGGTTTCAGTTTGAGGCAACTTTGGAAAGAAGAATTAAGGTGAGGGAAGCTTTATATCCAAATATATTTTATTCTTTATACTGTTTCCATCTTCCTTATTTGTACCCTATGACTATCATTAAGTGTTGCACCTTATGATTCTTGACAAACGTATCTTTTCTTTTATGTACACGGAGAGTGTATGCACCGAAGACAAATTCCTTGTGTGTCCAATCACATTTGACCAATAAAGAATTCTGTTCTGTTCTGTTCTGTTCTGTTCTGTTCTGTTCTGTTCTGTTCTGTTCGGTTTGGTTCCGTTCTGTTCCGTTCCATATTCTATTCTATTCTATTCTATTCTATTCTATTCTATTCTATTCTATTCTATTCTATTCTATTCTATTCTATTCTATTCTATGAAACATTAACAAAACCCACCATGGTCTGAGTGTCAGCCTCTCCACTCGATAATTGACAGGATCTTGGTCTATATGACAGGGGAAGGATACTGCAAAATCGCCATTCCCACCCCACTCTGGGGCCATCCAGAGGTGGCATTTGCCAAACTACTCAAAATTTCTGCTACCGGTTCTCCAGAACCTGTCAGAACCTGCTGGATTTCACCCCTGCTCTTTTATTCTATTCCAGCCTATTGTTTGACCTTCATTTATAAGCTTTTTTAAATCTCTTTTTTTAATGTTAAATTTTATTCACGCATCATAAAAATCACAGAATGTAAGAACTGGACATCCATTCCAGCCCAGTTGGTGTAGGAATCTAATAAACTTTGCCCAACAGATCATCCAAGCCATGTTTGAAAATCTCCTCTAGGGCAGGGATCTCCAAACTTGGAAACTTTTAAGACGTGCTGGCTGGAGAATTCTGGGAGTTGAAGTCCACAAGTCTTAACATTGCCAAGTTTGGAGACCCCCTGCTCTAGGGCAAAACCAGGCAGACTGTTCTATTTAATTAATCACTCATTTCATTAGAAAATTCCTCCTCATATGCAGCCCAAATCTTCTTTCTTTTATTTTCAACCTGCTGAAACTTGCCCTGTTTTAGAATTTAATAATAACAAGATCCATATTTCAGCCATCAAGATATTTCTAGACACAATGATAGGTCCCTTCAGTCTTCAGTTGAAGCTAGGAAATACTTTTCTGCTAGCAATTTATTTTATTCAGATGAATTTTTTTTCAGTGTTAATTGTTCAAGGTAAATTCTGCTTTCATGAATATATCTAGTTTTGCAAACACATTCTTTTAGTGGTGTTTGACTGGATCCTAAAGCATAGGTCTCTCCCAAGATTTACAGAATTGGTTCACATAATATGAATAAACCTGATGATGTGCACTTGTAAATAATAGATACACACCAGTGGTGGGTTTCAAAATTTTTTACTACCAGTTCTGTGAGTGTGGCTTGGTGAGCATGGCAGGGGAAGGATACTGTAAAATCTCCATTCCCACCCCACTCCAGGGGAAGGACACTGCAAAATCCCCATTTCCTCCCGATCAGCTGGGACTTGGGAGGCAGAGAATAGATGGGAGCGGGGCCAGTCAGAATTTTTACTACCGGTTCTCCAAACCACTCAAAATTTCTGCTACCGGTTCTCCAGAACTGGTCAGAACCTGCTGAAACCCATCTCTGATACACACCCGCCATGTTAATTTACTATAATAGTGATTGCAAACCTTTTGACATATAGGTCAAAAGTGAAACGCCACAGTTTGGATGACACACCAGCGTTCACCAACATCTGACTACAACTATTCTCAATAGCATGTCCCAATTGTCACGTTCTTGCACTACAGGGAGTCCTCAAGTTATGGCCACAATTGAGTCCAAAATTTCCATCGCTAAGCGAGTTAGTTGTTAAGTGAATTATCTCCATCCAATTCAAGGACGATCTGTAGAAGAAATAAGCCTGCCCACAAGCTGATTTTCCCTTCCCACATTTCTCCTTCCCCCAAAGTGCCGGAGATCCTTCATGCCAGCTTCCCTTTGAAGTTCCCCTGTGTACTGTTGGAGCCTTGAAGATTGGTTTCCCCTGAAGGACAGCAGGGCTGGGTGGAAATCTGAACCCAGGCCTTTCAATACTTTCTGCACTTTGTTTGTTTCTTTTCCTCCCAGGGCTGTCACATAACTGCCTTGTAGCCTCCTGGGCACTATCCTTCTTCAGGTTGCCCTGTAATTAAACCTACAAGCTGTGCAACGGCTGGTAGGATTTTTAACTTGACCACTTTGGCTTGGCTACTCAGCAGAAACCATGTCGGGGGTTGGAACCGAAGGCCGTTCCTTAGATTTGGCCAGACAGCCAAGGCCACAAGTCTTCCTTTGTCCAACCCAAAAGGCAACATTCTACTTCATTTCATCCCTGAGCGGTGCAAAATGTCATGCCTCTGCTGAAATGCTCATGAACGAGAGCATCGAATGAGCCTATGCACCTCCTGGTCTGGCCCTGTCCTCCTCGGGACAATCTCTAGCCATGCTCGCTGAGAAGCTTCTCTTTCATTAATTCTGGGACGCACCACTCCGGCTCTTGGGAGCACTGCTTTGAGGTCCTAAACACTTGTGAAATCATCCAGCTTTAGCCAATCTGGTTTTAAACACAGAAGTTCCAGGTTGTCACCCCAGAGTACGCCTTCCTCACTTATCTTGCAGCGTTTAAATTCACGGCTCTTCAAACCGAGATCAAAGGTTCAAAGGAAGGTAATAAAGATGAAACGGGGAACCTGCTATAACACGAAAGCTGCAGTTCAGTCTGGAGAAAAGAAAACTGTTTCAACTCTTACCCTCAAAATGACACTATAGAGCACTGCACAACAGAACAACTAGACACAAGGACAGTTTTTCCCCGAATGCCATCACTCTGCTAAACAACTAATTCCCTCAACACTGTCAAACTATTCACTAAGTCTGCATTACTGTTAATCTTCTCTTCTTTACTAGTATCTATCTCTTCCCACTTATTACTATAATAGGTTCCATGTATCTTTCAATTATATTGTTTTTATTTGTTTCCTAGTATGATTTGATACTTATTAGTAACCTTGACTATCACTATGTGTTGTTTCTTTTTATTTTTGAGGAATGTATTTTATCCCCCTTATGTACACAGAGAGTGTATACACCAAAGACAAATTCCCTGTGTGTCCAATCACACTTGGCCAATAAAGAATTCTCTTCTCTTCTCTTCTCTTCTCTTCTCTTCTCTTCTCTTCTCTTCTCTTCTCTTCTCTTCTCTTCTCTTCTCTTCTCTTCTCCTCTCCTCTCCTCTCCTCTCCTCTCCTCTCCTCTCCTCTCCTCTCCTCTCCTCTCCTCTCCTCTCCTCTTCTCCAGTTCCTTCCAGTTGTACCACTGAATCCCAGAAGAATGCCCAATTTATCTTTAAATCTTCCAATGAACTGTTTCTATTGGAACAGACTTCTCCACGGATGGAGCCTGAGTAAGCAAAGTCAGATTTTAATTAATGGAGTCTTGTTTTGTTTTGGGTTTTTTTGCCAAAAACACATGGAAGAAACAGCTGGACAGGATTTAAAATTTCACCTCAAGGTTATGATTCCTCTCTTTTAAGGTGGAATTGTGAGGATTATAATAATCTTGTTGTAATCTTTGGCCTTGATAATCTTACTTGATTTTTTAAAACCCTCCAGAAAAGAAGCCTTAATCTCTTTTCAGATTAAATAACACATTTCGTCCAGATTAATCTAACCCTGGTTTTTCATAGACCTTCCGTGGTGTGATTCAACCTGATGAGGCAGGAACTCAAAGTATTTGTAGTAAATCCAACTGGTGGTTGGAGGAAGATTGGATGGTTCTGGATTTGGAGCAGGCTAGTAGTTCTACTCCAGAACATAAGCCCTTTTCTAGACTAGGATGTGCTCAGTCTCCACTTCTGAAGGTTAGAGGTCTATGGAGATTCTCAATCCTCCAGATCATGGTTGTCCCAAAGGTACCTTTTTCAGGAGGCAACTTCTTCTGAAGAAGCATCTTGGATGAGAAGTGAAACATCTTCAAAGAAAAACCAGGAAGTCTAGTTGCCTCTTGAAAAAAATTACCTTTGGGATTTCTGAAGGTTAGCTTTGTAAACGATTCTTCTTTTTTTCACCAGGAGCAGTTGATTCTTCTACTCTACCTTGGTGCGAAAGAGTAACACTCAACACAACTACAGTTTTGTTTTCAGATAAAGCAACCTTCCCATTCTGAAGTTACTCGTGGCTGGGGTACAGTATAAGCAAGCTAAAACGTATCTTAACTTTTGTACAGTTGATTTTTTGTTTTTTTTTTTGGACTGATTATCCAGATGCATTTCTCACTTGTTTTATGGGAGAAGTCAACTGGCAACTTCTAAGCAACCTGAGAATGAGCACTCAAAACACACATCGGTAACCATCGCAACAGCCCACCAGGAGTATTATAATTCTGAGACTGGAGACTGGGGGAGGGAAGCTGACAGTAGAGGGGCCTGCATATCGTGGCTGGCCAGAGTTATTGAGCCTGCAAGCACAACGCCGCCACTAAATGTGTGCATTTCACAATGGGAGGCAGCTGAAAAGAAAACCTCAGCTGCACTCAGCAAATCCTTTAGAATCTGCAAAAATTCAAAAAAATAGCCAAAGTCTGCACCAGAGCAAGCTCTTTTTTCCCCCTTCCAAAATAAATAAATGAAGCCCCACCCCTTTCCTAAAGCTCCAAAATATCTAACACTGCTTGCAACTCTTCTGCTCAAGGAAGGAAAGTTTCTCCCTGATTGAAAAATAATTGGATGAAATGCCAATCGTGGAACATCACGGACCGGAATTCTAAACTCTTGAGGTTACTAATTTCACAGTTTTTGCTGATAAAATTTTGCTCTGGGAATCACAGAGTCTTCTTAGGAGAGATCATGATGAGTTCTGTGCTATTTGGAGTCCAGCTACCAGATTTTATTAAAAGGATCAGGTTTTTTGAATAGCCTCTCACTTCATTAGATGCCACCACAGACTAACATTTCTTGCCACCATAGACTAACAATGATCGCCAACATGTTCGCCAATGTCCGATGATGGATATTGCACAAGAAGAAGAATAAACTAACAAAGTTCTCCTCCTACAGTATTAAGAATCTGAATGTCTTCTCTTCAACATGACAAAACAACTAGACATAACTAGACAATTTCTTCCCCTGTACCATCACAATGCTGAACACCTAATTCCCACAGCACTGTGTTAGGCCTATAGATATTTACCCATGATGTAGGCTCCATTGCTATTATCCTTCTCACCTTTCTCACCTTTATTAGTTTCTCCTATCGGTATCTTATGATCATCACTTGTGGTTATAGTGTATGTTTAATGATTGTAGCTATGATTTGTAATCTATAATTTATCACTATGTTGTTTGTGTGTACACTGAGAGTTTATGCACTGGAGACAAATTCCCTGTGTGTCCAATCACACTTGGCCAATAAAGAAGTCTGTTCTGTTCTGTTCTGTTCTGTTCTGTTCTGTTCTGTTCTGTTCTGTTCTATTCTATTCTATTCTATTCTATTCTATTCTATTCTATTCTATTCTATTCTCCTCTCTCCTCTCCTCTCCTCTCCTCTCCTCTCCTCTCCTCTCCTCTCCTCTCCTCCTCTCCTCTCCTCTCCACTCCACTCTACTCTACTCTATTCTCTACCCTACCCTACCCTACCCTACCCTACCCTTCCCTACCCTACCCTTATTCTGCTCTACTCTACTCTACTCTACCCTACCCTACCTTACCCTGCTCTAATCTACTCAAGTTTCTATTCTATTCTTTCTACTCTACCCTTATTCTACCCTACCCTACCCTACTCAAGATTCCATAATTACCTGCAGTAGCAGATATAATGTTTTTTTTTTACATTGGAAGGTAGACAATCACACCCAAAAGGAGCCTCTCTCTCAACTGCTCATCTGCTTGGTTTGGGGCTTCTCTTGTGAAAAGAGATCTTGCCCCAGCACATTCCTTCCTGGGTTATTCTGAGGCAACTGTTTTCCTCCTGGTGCACATGATATCAATTTCTTTTGCAATTCCTATGGCAAGGAAATCTGCCTCCTAAGAAGAACACTGTGTATCCTTCCTCATCTGGGAGACTGATGAATTTGTAGAATTGAAGAGAAATGTCCTCTTTGGATGCAGGAAGAATGGAAAGATGAACTCTGTACCATCAATGCTTATACCATAGCTTGACTTGTGCATGGTATGTGCAAAAACATCAGGGATTTTTCTCTTGTTTTTCTAAGCCACGAGAATATTTCTTCCTTCCCTTTTCTTTCTTTATGAACCCTTCAAGAACTGCGTGTCCTCACGTTCCCAGAACCTTTTTTCTTAAATGAAAAAATAGACTAAGTCATAGACAAGCAGAACTACTGAAAAAGATGGACAAGAAGCCAACAAAATAAATTTCTTGCCATTCCTGTTTTTCCATTTAAGCGCTCCAAAATCGTACTTTGTTTTTTAACTAAATCCTGTAAAATATTCTGGGCCTCATCTACTGAGGAGGAAAGTTTTCAAACCAAACAACTGAAACAAACAAACAACTTTCATAGCTAAGTGCCAGGTTTCAGAGCTCCCTTTTGTTTCGATTGTGGATCTGTAAAGCAAGAAGGAGTGAGGAAGTCGCTTCTTTGCAACATTGGAAAACATGGCAAAGTGTCTTTTAGAATTGGAGAGATAGTTGGCCTTTGAGAAATCCCCAAGGAATAGATTATATTTCCCCCCGCTTTAGGCATATCAAATTTTTTTAGATTAGTTTCTTCTTAAAGTTTCATCCACTTTGGCATATCTGGTTGTGAGAAGTTGGCTGTGTTGGCCTTCTGAACACCAAGCAGGTAGAGGTGTTGCACTACGGTTCCCATCATCCTCAGCCTGCAGGGCCAGGGAGATTAAGAGGTATAATCTGCCCGGGAAGCATGAAATCATAGCTAGACAAAAATAGTTGCTGGTGTGTTTTTCTCAGCCTTGAGACTCTCTGGCTAGTCTCATTCATCATTGATCTCATTTATCACTGTCGTGACTCAAGACCTCATGTTTCCACTTTCTGAGAATATTTCATAAGACGGCTGTGGTCTCCCCCGTGTTTCATCCGATCTTCTTTTGTTGTCTGGCGCTCCTGGGGGGGACCCCCGTTTAGCTAAGGGAGGGGGGTGTAGGGTTGATATTTTGCTCAGTGAAATGGAGTTTTGCTTCATCGCAGGCACGAGACAGTTTTCCTTCTTCTTCATTCCCGGCACACAAACAAAGCATTCGTTTACATAATTTTCCTCTGATTTCTTCCTGGAAATGGTTGGTTGCAAAACAAATATTGGAACTGAGAATCCAGATAGGGAGAAATGGAGATGGTGGTGGGCCCATCTGAGATGTTGTGGGCATGTTAGGAAGACAGACAAACAAGCTCTCTTGAGCATGCCAAGAGGGAACCAGGTTTATCAGCAGATACCCTTCTCAAAAAAGGCCATGTGGAAAAAAGAAAAATAAGGACCCCAAGAAACCAAATAGAAAATAGTGATGGAACCAGCCCAGTGGTGAAATCCAATTATTTTTTACTACCGGTTCTGTGGGCGTGGCTTGGTGGGCATGGCAGGGGGAGGATACTGCAAAATCCCCATTCCCACCCCACTCCAAGAGAAGGATACTGCAAAGAGCCTGGTGGCACAGCAGACTAATAGCCTGTTATTAACATTCAGCTGTCTGCAATTACTGTAAGTTCGAATCTCACCAGGCTCAAGGTCGACTCAGCCTTCCATCCTTTCTAAGGTAGGTCAAATGAGGACCCAGATCGTGAAGGCAATAAGCTGACTTTGTATAAATATACAAAAGTATGAAGGCTATTGCTTAACGCATTGTAAGCCGCCCTGAGTCTCCGGAGAAGGGCGCCATATAAATCAATTTTTTTAAAAAAATCCCCATTCCCATCCCACTCCTGGGAAAAGGAAAATAGCCACTCTCTCCCCACTCCTTGGGGAAGGATACTGCAAAATCTCCATTCCCACTCCACCATGGGGCCAGCCATAGGTGGTATTTGCCGGTTCTCCGAACTGCTCAAAATTTCCACTACTGGTTCTCCAGAACCACTCAGAACCTGCTGGATTTCATCCCAGCCCTCAAAAAACCTTTGAAGACCTCATTAGCTGTCCCAGGGGCCATTTTGCAGAAGCAAATTGGTGATGTTCCCAAAGAAGAAAGGGAATTCACAGCAATCTTGGCCTTGCTGCTGAATCGCAGAGCAAGAGTATCCAGAGTCATGAAGGAGTCGAACAAGACCATCGGCTCCAGAACCATGCAAAGAGGTGGGACTTTGCTTGCATCATTACAACCGACATCATGACTTTTTCGACCCACAAATCTGGCTGAAAACTCCTTCAAAAGGAGGCCAATGGACCCCCTTCCAGAGCCTTGTCTCCTTAGCCAGCTCACTCCAAGGGGCCAACACCCACCTCACGTCCATTGATGCCTCAACACGCAACTAAATCCCAACACTCCAATTAAAATACAATATATGTTTTTTAAGGACAACAACATGTCATAGGACAATAACAAGTTGATACGAGCCCAAAAGAAGGAAGGTTCCTGACTGCTTCAAAACAAAAGACTGAATTGCATCACCTTCCTCGTTCCACAAAGGACTTCAAACAATTCTTGGAAAGAGATCAGATTGGAAGGTAGGGCTTCCCTTGGCCACCTGCCAGGTGAGAGTTAATTAAAAATCATCTTTAAAAAAAGAATCTGGCAGTAGAAGAAGGATCTGTATCGTTCTCCTTTGTCTTAGGCCAAATTTGGCTGAGGAATTCGGAGAGTCCATCGGTGTTAAAGTTGGCAAGATTGGAAACTGCTCTCTTAGGTGAAGAGGGGTGGGTGGGTTTCTGGCTATCTGACCTGGTTGCAATCCTGCCTCTCCTTCCGTTGCACAAAACTTTAGGGCAAGGAGGCATCGTCTCCAATGGCCACAGACACCTTGGGATTCTTCAAAGGCCTGCTGGGTGCCGCGTGTTTTAAAAAGGATGGGAGAACCCAGCAACTATTTCAGTGCATATTGCCAAGCAAGGCCTGTTCAACTTTGATTTAAAAACAAAAAATCAAAACAGAGCCAGATTTGATTAGCTGGGTTTTTCTTTCTTTCTTTCCTTCCTTCCTTCCTTCCTTCCTTCCTTCTTTCCTATTTCTTTCTTTTTTCTTTCTCTTTCTTTTCACTTTCTTTCTTTTTTCTTTCTCTCTACTTCTTTCCTTTTTCTTTCTTTCTTTTTTCTTTCTTTCTCTCTCCTTCCTTCTTTCCCTTTTCTTTTCTTTCCTTTTTCTTTCTCTTTTTTCTTTCTTTCTCTTTCTTTTTTCTTTCTCTTTCTTTTCTCTTTCTTTCTTTTTTCTTTCTATCTCCTTCCTTCCTTCCTTTCCTTTTTCTTTCTTTCTTTCTCTCTCTCCTTCCTTCTGTCCTTTTTCTTTTTCTTTCTTTTTTCTTTCTCTTTCTTTTTTCTTTCTTTCTTTCTTTCTTTCTTTCTTTCTTTCTTTCTTTCTTTCTTTCTTTCTTTCTTTCTTTCTTTCTTTCTTTCTTTCTCCTTCCTTTTCTTCTTTCCTCTCTCTCTCTCTCTCTCCTTCCATTCCTCCCTCCCTCCCTAACTAATTTGTTGGTCAATTTTTAACTTTACACCCCTGTCTTTATTTTGTACAACTCAGAGGAGTTTATATAATGCTCTTCTCTCTTATTTTCCCCACCACAACATCCCTGTGAAGTGGTTTGCACCGAGATCGTTACCGACTCAAAGTCACCCATTGGCTCTGATGCTTGAGGGAAAACTAGGATGATGGGAAACCACTAGAAATCCCACAATGGGAAGGTTTTTTTTAAAAAAAAATCCTGGAAGAAGGACACGGCAATCACTGCCGTTGTCCAGAAGAAGAGATGAAGGTGTCCCTATGGCCATCTGGAGGGAATTTTCCGTCAAGCCTCCATCGATGGCGGTGTTTTTGCCAGGAGAGCCCCTGGGGGATGGCCGAGAGCCACGATGGTGGGTGGGATGCTGCAAAGCCCCGCCCTTTTGTACCCGCAAGCCAAGTTGATGGATGCACAAAGGGGCGGGGCTTCAACTGCATGGGTGTGGCTCCTGCGCTTAGCTATTCTTGGATGATCCCGAACAAGCCAAGCCAAGCTGAGTTGGGCAAGATTAGGACTTGGGAAGCTGACAACCAGGAAACTGCAAAGCTGTAGGCTAGTTTGGCAAGTGAAAGGGAAAAGAAATCCAGAAAACAAAAATAAAAAACCCTTTAACTTCCAGGCGGGTGCCAGGAGAACTTACAGGAAGGGCTCAGGAAGCCCTCTTGGGCAGGGGTGAAATTCAGCATGTTCTGAGAGGTTCTGGAGAACCAGTAGTGGAAATTTTGAGTAGTTGAGTAGTTCCTACTTTTACGTAAGGAAGGACTATGGGACGTAGTTAATAATCCACCAGATGTAACTGCATGGAATCCAGAAGATAATGAAGAAGAGAAGAAAATTTTGAAATTTTGGTAGTTGCCAGTTTGGAGAACAGGCTAATACCACCTCTCACTGGCCCCAGAGTGGGGAAGGAATGGGTATTTTGCAGTATCCTTCCCCTGCCATGCCCACCAAGCCACACCACGCCCACCAAGCCACGCTCACAGAACTGGTAGTAAAAAAAATTGGATTTCAACACTGCTCCAGGGCCTTGTGTCAAAGGAAACGTTGAGCATTTTTGCACCTTCCCTATTTAGATAAACTCCTTAGCTAAAGAAACCATGGCATTATGCTGGCAAGATCTGAAGGATGAAATCTTGGAGAAGCTGTAGGATACGGCTGGGTCATTGCTCTGCCTATGGGAGGTGCATTGAAAAGACAGAAATTATGGACGCCATCTCAGGAAAATGGAGGAGTCTCCACAGCTCAAGATGGCGCCCCACTACGAACTGTCTGGAGCCTGTAAGGGATCCCTGAAGCATCAGGTGGACAGCAGCCTCAGGAGACCCAGCATCCAGGTGAGACACAGGTGGACAACCGTTTAGTATCATCGCTTTCTGAGGAACCTCAATAACCTCAGGGGACATAGCCACGATGCAACGTGGATGGAAAAGGGGTGTGGTTTATTTTTAAAACTCTTAACATGAATCCTCCTTTTAAAGGTTTCCATTATAGCTTCTGTGCAGTGGTGGGATTCAAGTAATTTAACAACCAGTTGTCTGCCCTAATGATTTCTTCCAACAACCAGTTTGCCAAACTGCTCAGAAAGTTAACAACCGGTTCTCCCAAATTGGTACGAATCGGCTGAATCCCACCACTGCTTCTGTGTCTTTCTGAGCCTCACATCACGGTCAAAGGAAGAGCCACAATTCATTCTCCGATTTACAAAGGCAGAAGGGCTGAGGACTGGAAGACCAAGACACTCCTGGATGAAGAGAGACTCTATAAATCCTTTTCTACCCAAATACACCCCCAAAAGCCAGCCAGCCAGCCAGTGAAGGAAGAGGCTGAAAAATATCTTTTATCCATGAGCCGTCAGACTTCTGAATGCAACATAACACCACAGTTAGGTTTAATAGGATAGACTTGCAGGGCAAGATTGCAACATACCGATGTCCTATAATATAATGTTACATACATATAGATATATGGGAATGTGTGTTTAGTTATTACTTATTTAGGTTTAGGGATTTCTTTTTCTTTCATTTATTGAGTTATTGAGGTGTATTTTGTGTTTTTTTGGGGGGGGGGCTGCACCAAGGGAGGCCCATTCAATCTCACGGTACACATGTTGTGCATTGACAATAAAGGTTTCGTTTGATTTGATTTGACTTGCAAGGGGTTGAAAAAAAAGTCAAGATGGCTTCTGTGCCTGCAGGATGGAAGCCCCTTGGCTTCTCAGATCCACCGACAAATCCCTCGGCGGCCATCCAGATTATCCATGTATTTTTAGGAACTTTTTTCTCTTTGCACCTGAAGGAAATGAAAGCGAGACAGCCTTTCTGCTCTGTGAATTGTCATCTTCTCTTCTCTTCTCTTCTCTTCTCTTCTCTTCTCTTCTCTTCTCTTCTCTTCTCTTCTCTTCTCTTCTCTTCTCTTCTCTTTTCCCTTCCCTTCCCTTCCCTTCCCTTCCCTTCCCTTCTCCCTTTCCTTTTCTTCCTTTTCCTTTTCCTTTTCCTTTCCTTTCTCATAGTTGATCTGGTGCAGGAGGTACCTGTAGGAGGACAGGGCTCTGAATGGCTGAATTTCCTCTGCTTCCTTGTTCGGCAGCTTTTGGTCCAAGAGAATTGCCAGAGGCCTCCAAAGAATACCTTGGAAATCTTCACACTCTCCAGAAATGTTTGCTTATTCTGGCCCCAAAATGTTTCTGACTCTCATTAGAGACAGAGAGAGAGAGAGAGAGGAGAGAATATTCCTTCCAAGAAAAGTCCCTTTAAAAAAAATGGAACCCATTTTGTGGGGAGGCAAGAACGCCGACAGAACGAGCGACTGGTGCCTTCCCTCCGTCCCACGCCAGACCAAATCGCCTGCTGGAAAGTGCAGCAAATGAGGAATGAGTGTTTGGCTAATGCTCTAATGAAAACCATGCCCCAAATCATGCTGAAGCAGCCCAGCAGCACCGAATGCGCTCCGGATGCCAAAGTTACTGACGAAGCTGCTTGCTGGATAGGCGGGGAAGGAAGAGACGGAGAAGCAGAAAAAGAGAGAGGGCCGTCTTACGGAGTTTGCTTCTTCTATGGACGGCAAAGGTTATTGGGAGAAGAACGAAGTTTCTGGAACCTTTTGCCTTGACCGAGGGTTTGAACCAGGGGTGGGGAACGTTGGCCCTTTTAACACCTGTGGACTTCGACTCCCAGAATTCTTGAGCCAGCCAGAATCCTGGGAGTGGTAAATGGGCCATTGTTCCCCATGCCTGGTTTAAATGGATGGCCTCACTTCGGCTCTGCCTCCAGCCAAACAAAGTGTGATTGCAAATAAAGTCCATGAAGAAATGAGACATTTTCCCGGCTGAAAATGGAATAAAAAAAAGAGATTCACCTCAAGCCAGGCCATTCCAGATGCACCAGGACGGCTGGGGAATTCTGGGAGCTGAAGTCCACGCATCTTAAATTTGCGGCTTTAGTGATGTATATTGTGTATTTGGGTGGTTTAATTGTAGTTTTTGGGTATTGTGTTAGTGTGGAAAAGGATGTGGGTGGTGTTTTCAACCATGGAAGTAGGCTTGCTGGACTTGGTGTTCAACATACCCTCCTGATCACCACCACGCTGGCTGGGGATGATGGGAGTTGTTCACTACCTCCAAGAAGAGCAAGTTGAGGCTTCTAGTTCAGGCATGGCTGCTTCTGGAGACCTTCTCAAGAACTCCTCATTGAGAGGCATTAAACTGGAGCCAATTATTCTGGAGAGACTGGATCTGATGACCAAAATGGCCAACCGTAGCTCCTACGATTGTGGGAAACCAATTCCTGGAGACCATTTCTGATGGATGTTCTCAACCTTTCTCAGGCCTTCAGTTGGATAAACAGTCTTAATTTTTACCCTTTTCGTGTCCTTTGACATTTCCTTTCTCTTAGATTGTGGCAGGCTTTTATTTTTCAGGATGGTTTCTTCATGCTGGAACGTGTATGGATCGTTGATTAACTAAAACAGACAAGTAGCCTAAACGTCTTTGCTGTCGTGTTTCTCATCTTCGAAATTTCTCCTCTAGCCCAAGTGGAATAAAGCCTGGTGCCTCCAAGGAGCAGCGTCTCAAGCAGCAATTTCTCTCGCCCATCTTTCCTTTCCTAGGTGGGCTACACCAGGAGTAGGTTCTACTTACTTTTAGAAGAAGAAAAAAATGTGCACATGCGCAGTAGATACTGATAAGGAAACTTGACAAACTACGGTAAGTCTGACAGTTCAGAAATAATAGCTCTGCTGGTAAATATAAAAACGCAGTGACATACCGGTTCACAGCAGGGCTGCACACATTCTTCTGCACATGTGCAGAAGCATTTTGATGACATCGGGGTCAGTGGGTGGAGCCTTCTGCCGGTTTTACTACCGGTTCTATAGAACTGGTGCAAACCGGGGGCAACTCACCACTGGGCTATCCAGATGTCCCACGTGCCAGCACTCACCCATTGTTGTGGCCCCGTCCTCTGAGCCTATCCCTTTGGAGGAAGGCAACTCTGAGCAGGAGGAAGAGGAGCCAGCCAGATCTCCCAGCCCTCCCCCTCTGGCACCGGCTCAGGTGCCAGCTGAAAGAGAGCCAAGTAGTGGGGAAACAGGTGTCTCAGATGAGAGTGAGGGAGAGACGTCATTCCTGGACGCACGCCAAAGAAGGCGAGAGAAAAGGGTACTGCAGCTGCGGCGTATGAGGAAATCCTGAGTCATTGGATTGGAGTCATAGGATCCATGACTCACTGGACCACACCCAGAAGCATATCTATTTAAGACAGTACAATGGGTCACGAAGTTCGTGACGAACAAAGCTAACTGCACAGCTAAACAAACGGAGCAACCTCGTAGTCTTGGAAGCTGGATGAACGGCAAAGCTACGTAGGTGATTTTCTTGTTTATGTAAACCAATAAAGTCCTTGGCAGACGGTGTGCATATCGCTGCCAAGGTTGAGATAAGAACTGCAGAGTGTGCCAAGTGAGTCTTAACCCTCGGCTGGCTGTGTTTTTGTGGGTCTCTGAGGGGGGGGGACAGATCATCTTGTTCGTCACCCAAAACTCCATCGTTAACCCACGATGGACCAACAGCTGCAGCAGCAGGTACAGCAGATGCTGGAGGCCAATCAACTTCTGCAACAGCAAGTAGCACAGCTAACTGCACAACTTGCTTTGGGAAATGCTCCTGTAGCAGCTCCACCTGCTCCCCTTCCCCGTCCAAGATGCCCAGTGAACATGCCAGATAAGTTTTCTGGACAGCAGGAAATGTTCCCGGCCTTCTTGGGACAGTGCCAGCTGTACATGGCAATGCGGCCGGAGGATTTTCCGGATGACCGGGTTCGGGTGGCTTTTATTATCAGCTCCCTCTCTGGCACTGCCGCCCGATGGGCCACGCCCCTGTTGCTGCAAGACAGCCCCTTGCTTCTGGACTATCAGGGCTTTTTGCAACACCTGCGCACCATGTTTGAGGACCCCCTCCGGGTGCAGACGGCAGCGAGGCGCATCAAAGACCTCCGCCAAGGCAAGCGCCCCCTGCAGGACTATATTGCGGAGTTCCGATTGCTAGGCCAGGATTCGGCCTGGAATGAGGCGGCGCTGATGGATGCCTTCCAGGACGGCCTCTGCGATGAGATGCAGGACGAGCTGGTTCGGGTGGAGGCGCCACAGACCCTGGACACGCTGGTGACCCAATGCCTGCGCATCGATGCCCGCCTACAACGGCGACGGCCCCGTAGGGCTCTTCCGGAACCACCGACAGTGCCGGCACCCCCGCGTTTCGTACCAACAGCGCCCCGGACCGTACCGCGTTTGGTGGCGACGGCTGAGGAGCCCATGGAGCTCGGAGCAGCCAGACCTCAACTGACGGCCCAGGAGCGGATGCGGAGACGCCAAGGGGGGTTGTGCCTCTATTGCGGCGAGGCTGGACATTTCGCCGCCTCGTGTCCCCGGAAGCGGAGTGGATCGCTCAAGCCTGTTCCGGAGCCTCGGCGTGACCAGCCGGGAAACGGGTCAGGCCTGGCCTAGGGGAAACTCTGGGTCAGGCAGGTGACCATGCCCCGCCGGAGGCGGCGGCTGTGGACTGTGAGCCCCCTCGGCACCTGATTTTGAACACCCGGGTGTTGTTGGCTAATCGGTCGGAGGGGCTCCAGGCGCACGCGCTGGTGGACTCGGGGGCCACCACGAACTTTATGGACCAGGCCTTTGTGGCCCATTACAAGGTTCCCTTGGTTCCAGTGGACCCTCCGTTGAGGGTCGAAACTATTGATGGGCGGGAACTTGTGGCGGGGCCCATCAACTTCGCTACTCAGCCCTTGCGCCTTGCCATTGGGAACCATGAGGAGGCGATCCAGTTTTATGTGACGGCGGACCTGCACTTCCCCTTGGTCCTGGGGATGGCCTGGCTTCGGGCGCACGACCCTCAGGTGGCGTGGTCGAGAAATGCCATCTCGTTCCCCAGCCTGCAGTGTGTCGACCACCTTCGCCACACCTGTGCCGGCCAGGACGTCTCTGCCCCGAACGTCTCCTTGCCTCCGGAGCTGACATCCTTCGCCGACGTGTTCAGCGAGAAGGAGGCGGATCGCTTGCCCCCGCACCGACCCTACGACTGCGCGGTGGACTTGATGCCCAACGCGCCCCTGCCCTCGGGACGCCTGTACTCCATGTCGGAGCCCGAGCTGGCCGCCTTACGGGACTTTCTGGACAAGAACCTGGCCCGTGGGTTCATCCGGCCTTCGACCTCCCCGCTCTCGGCCCCAGTCCTCTTCGTGAAAAAGAAGACGGGGGACTTGCGCCTGTGTTGCGACTACCGGCGCTTGAATGCCATCACGGTACGGAATCGCTATCCCCTGCCGCTGATCCCGGAGCTGATGGAGAGGTTGCGGGAGGCCTCGATTTTCACCAAGCTCGACCTCCGGGGAGCCTACAACCTGGTGCGGATGCGAGAGGGGGACGAGTGGAAGACGGCATTTGGCACCCGATACGGACACTTTGAATATACCGTCATGCCGTTCGGGTTGACCAACGCCCCCGCGGTCTTCCAGCACTTGATGAACGACGTGTTCCGGGACATGCTGGATCGGTTCGTGGTGATCTACCTGGATGATATTTTGATCTATTCCCGGACCCCGGAGAGTCACCTCCAGCATGTCTGCCAGGTCCTGCAGCGCCTGCGGGAGCACCAGCTCTATGCGAAGTTGGAGAAATGTTACTTCTTCCAGACTTCCATAGAGTTCCTCGGGCACATCATCACCCCCGAGGGCATCGCGATGGACCCACACAAGGTGGCGGCCTTGCGCAGTTGGGAACCCCCGCGTCGGGTGAAGGACGTCCAGCGTCTGTTGGGATTCGCCAACTACTACCGGACCTTCATCCCGGGCTTTGCCACCCTGACCGTGCCGTTGACCCAGCTCCTTCGGAAGAAGGTCCCGTTCCAGTGGGGGCCCCCGCAGCAGCAGGCCTTCGAGGTTCTCAAGCAGGCCTTTGTCACGGAGCCGGTCCTGAGGCACCCCGATCCACACCGTCCGTTCGTGGTTGAGACAGACGCGTCCAACGTGGCGATTGGAGCGGTGCTGCTACAGGCTCCGGTGGATGGTGGCACTCTTTTTCCCTGCGCTTACTACTCCCGGAAACTCACTCCTTCCGAGCGCAACTACACCATCTGGGAAAAGGAGTTGCTGGCTATCAAGGCCGCGTTCGAGGCTTGGCGACATCACCTCGAGGGGGCCCGACACCAGGTGGAGGTGCGGACGGACCATCGGAACCTGGAGCACCTCACCACGGCCAGGAATTTGAACCAGCGGCAGATCCGGTGGTCGTTGTTTTTCGCCCGGTTCAACTTCCACGTCACATACATTCCGAGCCACCTCAACCAGAGGGCGGACGCGCTATCCCGTAAGCCGGAATACTTTTGCCCAAAGGACTCCCTTTCCCCCCGGACGGTGCTGCCAGCGGACTCCTTGGCCGCGGTCCAGGAACCGGTGGACCTGCGGACTCAGGTGCTGGAAGCGCAGCGACGGGACGACTGGTCGCAGCAGCGGAGAGCGGACGTCGGCCCCGCGTCCCCATGGACCGTGGAGGAGGGCTTGCTCAGGCACCGGGGTCGGCTGTACGTGCCCACAAGTCCGCTCCGAGCCCTCGTCATGAACCAGTGCCATGACAACCCCGCGGCGGGGCACTTCGGCTTCTTTAAGACCTTGAACCTAGTGACGCGGACTTTTTGGTGGCCTCGGGTACGGCACGACGTGCACGCCTACGTGACGTCCTGTGTGCCATGCCGACAGGCCAAAGCCGCGTCCGGCCCCCCTCCTGGACTCCTCCAGCCGCTGCCGACACCGGAGAGACCGTGGGGAGCCATCTCCATGGACTTCCTGACTGACCTGCCCCTGTCCGCTACGTTCACGACCGTCCTCGTGGTGGTGGATGCGCTCACGAAGATGGCACATTTCATCCCGTGCCGCGGCCTGCCCTCAGCTCGTACCACGGCTCGCCTGTTCCTGCAACACATCTTCCGCCTCCACGGCCTGCCGGACCGGGTGGTTTCGGATCGCGGGGCCCAGTTCACGGCCCGCTTCTGGAAAAGCCTGATGGCTGCGCTGGAGGTGCAGGTGTGCCTGTCGTCATCACACCACCCGGAGACTGACGGGGGCACGGAGAAGGTCATTGGCATACTGGAGCAGTACCTCCGCTGTTTTGTCAACCAGCAGCAGGACAACTGGGCCGAGTACCTTCCCCTGGCGGAGTTCGCTTTTAACAACTCCCAACATACCTCCACCCAGATGACACCGTTCCATGCCAACGTCGGGTACCATCCACGTTTTTTTCCGTTGACCATCATGGACTCCCCTGTTCCTGAGACCCGGGACTTCCTCTCGGAGCTGCAGGCGGTGCAGCAACTGGTGCGGCGGCAGCTGATCCGGGCGAAAGAGGACTATAAACGGTTCGCCGATCGCGGCCGCCGGGCGACGCCACCGCTGGAAGTTGGAGATCGGGTGTGGCTGTCCACGAAACACCTCCCCACGGACCAGCCGGTGAGGAAACTGGCCCACCGCTTTATCGGTCCCTTCCCCATCGAGGCGGTCATCAACCCGGTGGCCTATCGGTTGACTCTACCCCGCTCCATGCGGCTCCACCCCGTTTTTCATCGGTCCCTCCTGGTCCCTGAGACTCCCACTAGCCGTCTCCGCCGCCCGCCGCCGCCTGCCCCCCCAGCCGCAGCCGACGAGGACGACGCCTCGACGTATGAGGTGGACAGTATTCGGGACTCCCGTTGGCTGAAGGGGCGCTTCCAATACCTCATCGCTTGGAAAGGGTACGGGGCCGAGGATTTCACCTGGGTGGACGCATCTGCCGTTCAGGCCCCTGACCTGGTGCGGACTTTCCACGAACAGTTCCCGTCCCGACCCCATCCCGACCGTCAGACCCGGGGGAAGGGCCCTGCGGTGGGGGATAGTGTTGTGGCCCCGTCCTCTGAGCCTATCCCTTTGGAGGAAGGCAACTCTGAGCAGGAGGAAGAGGAGCCAGCCAGATCTCCCAGCCCTCCCCCTCTGGCACCGGCTCAGGTGCCAGCTGAAAGAGAGCCAAGTAGTGGGGAAACAGGTGTCTCAGATGAGAGTGAGGGAGAGACGTCATTCCTGGACGCACGCCAAAGAAGGCGAGAGAAAAGGGTACTGCAGCTGCGGCGTATGAGGAAATCCTGAGTCATTGGATTGGAGTCATAGGATCCATGACTCACTGGACCACACCCAGAAGCATATCTATTTAAGACAGTACAATGGGTCACGAAGTTCGTGACGAACAAAGCTAACTGCACAGCTAAACAAACGGAGCAACCTCGTAGTCTTGGAAGCTGGATGAACGGCAAAGCTACGTAGGTGATTTTCTTGTTTATGTAAACCAATAAAGTCCTTGGCAGACGGTGTGCATATCGCTGCCAAGGTTGAGATAAGAACTGCAGAGTGTGCCAAGTGAGTCTTAACCCTCGGCTGGCTGTGTTTTTGTGGGTCTCTGAGGGGGGGGGACAGATCACCCATCCTGCTATTTCAGTCTTCTGCTCAAACTGTTGGGGCCACAACGCCCTGAGGGAACTGCCGCCTGATCAACTTGGCATTATTGTGTAGCTCCGACAGATTGCTGGCACAACTCATCACCCCACAGTGGTAGACGAGGCTGATCAGGGAGCAGCAGGGAGGAGCCATACCCACCTCAGTCCGAACCACGCACAAGGACTCCTCTGATACCACCCAGTTCTGCCAGACTTTGCCTCTGATGTAAGAAGTGCTCAAATATAACATTTTGGAAGCAGTAGAACATAGTTCCCAAAATTTGCAAGCGGGCATTGCACACTGCTCAGAGGCTACCATACAAAGACAAAAGATCGCTTGGAGGTGGGAGATACTTCCAACGTAATCTACCAGATCCCTGCATGGGTTGCCCCTCTGACTATGTACGACAGACGGGGAGGAAGCTATCCACTAGATTGCAAGAACACAAGCGGTCCAATGAGGAGACCCAAACTCATTGGTAGCCTCACACACTGCAACGAACAAGGACCTACATTCAATCTTGCAGCTACTAAGATTGTTGGCCCAGCAAGGACAAAAACAGCCAGGGAAATGATTGACACCTGGGAAACTGGCCCCATGTCAGTTTACAGGGGTGCTGATTTACCACCAGTTTATCAAGTACTCAGGAGCCGAGGGCTTGGCAGCATAAGAAAACAACAGCCAATCACTAGCCTTCCACACACCAATCAGGCAAAAGGAAGGCACCACATAAATACGACTCACAGAGTAGCCCAAAGCACATATTCCAGTGGAGAGAAGTTCACTGAAGATGGGCTTCGGCATGAATCTGAAAGCTCAGAAGCTCTGGTCCCACTAACCGACCCAGATTGGACCTTATAACAGATTTTACCCATCTGATAGCTGCCTGTGGATGTTGTCATCTCAAGGGGAAAGCACAACTTTAACAGCAAGTCAATTAAGGCGCTCTCATTCCTAGGCTGGGCACAAGAGGATCCAATCCTCAGGAGGATACGGCAGAAGAAGATGCTTCCAGAGAAGCTCTGTACCAGAGCTGAATGCACTGGGGGGGAAGGTGTCAGTGCCCCAGGAGAACAAATCTCATTTACTTCCATCCAGTTTGATCTGGTAGCAGGGAAAGGAGAAGGTAAAGTCCAGTGGCAGCTTTCTGTCCTTTTTTGCAGCTGCTCCATGAAGATAGTCAGACAACAATGTAGTCAAAGGGCATCGAAGAGATTCTTCTTCTTCTTGTGCCATATCGGTCATTGGGCGTTGGCTATCATGTCGGTGATCCTATTTTTATAGATGCACAAAAAAGTGCTGCTTAGTTTTGTCCAAACCAGTCCCTTAGATTTTGAAGCCGTGATGTTCTTCTTCTGCCTGGACCTCATTTGCCTTCAATCTTTCCCTGGAGGATTAAGTGAAGGATGCTGTATTTTTCTTGGTGTTGCATCACATGTCCAAGATATTCCAACTTTCACTTTTTAATGGCTTTGATGATTTCCCTTGGTTTTCCCAGGCGGCTTGTCTCCTCCTCATTTCTGATTTTGTCAACCCAACGTATACGTAACAGCTGTCTGTAAATCCACATTTCAAATGCTTCTAGTCTCTTTAAGTGGCTTTCTGACTGAGACCAACTCTCCACTCCGTAGAGCAGGATAGAAAAGATGTAGCATCTGACAAGCATCTGACAAGCCTGGTTTTCAGTCTTAGGTTTATGCAGAAGACCTTTTTCAATTTGAAGAATGCTGTTCGCGCTTTCTCTCTCCTTTCAGTGGTCATGTTCCAGCGTTTGTGTAAATTAGAACCGAGGTACGTGATCCTTTCAACTTTTTTGAAGAGATGGGTGTCATAAATATCTCTTATTCATGAGCTGGGTGGAGATCAGTGGTGGGTTTCAATTATTTTTATTACCGGTTCTGTGGGTGTTGCTTGGTGGGTGTGGCATGGTGGGTGTGGCAGGGGAAGGATAGTGTAAAATCTCCATTCCCTCCGCAATCCAGGGGAAGGTTATTGCAAAATCCCCATTTCCTCCCGATCAGCTGGGACTTGGGAGGCTGAGAATAGATGGGGGCGGCGCCAGTCAGAATTTTTACTACCGGTTCTCCGAACTACTCAAAATTTCTGCTACTGGTTCTCCAGTATTGGTCAGAACCTGTTGAAACCCACCTCTGGTGGAGATGGAAGCAACCTCATGGGAACATGGCAGAAAAAAGGAGTTTGCCAGGACATGTTTGGGCCAGAGTTAGGCGCAAGTAGGAAAAAGGCCACCATTCACTTCATCTTATTGGCATTTGGTTGGAAGTCAGAATTCTCCTGCCCAGGATGAGTATACTCCAGAAATTGGATGCCAATGTTTCTCTTGGAAGTTATACCTCCTGGAACCCAGCCAGGTGTTTTGGGCAGTGTGGTTGCGTAGTTATATAGAAGCAACTACATTTTCTTATTTCCTTTTTGTTTCTTTTCAACAGTTGAGGTTTCTGCTGGGTTCCCACAAATCTTTCTATTTCTCCAGCTGTTTGGGGTAAAGGGGGTGTTATTTTCCTGAGAGGAAACTTTGCAGAATTGGAAGAATCCTTCAAAAGGTGGACCACTATCGGTTTCAAAATCTTCTGAGGTCCCAAACGGGAAAATATTTAGCACACGTTTTGGGAGGTTGGTTTTCACTATCCTTAATGTTAGCATTCTCCAGATGTGCAGAGCCTTCATTTCCCATCATCCTTTGCCAGAAAATAAAACTAACTTGGAGAAGCCTGCTTCCGATTAAGGGGAGCTCTGATCAATAACATTCAGCATGTGAACTCTTGATAGAAAGATCCATAAAATTGAACAATACTTTTTGATTGCTGACTGAGCAGCATCTTTCTTCATCGTGAACAGCACCTTTTGATCTCCAGATACAAAGGGGCTTTTGAAGTTTCTTTGACTTCCCATCCGTCTTTTGAAACCGTACTGTGCGTAAATCTGCCTTTCGGATTCTCTGCTATCCAATATGGCAGATGGACTTCTAAAATAGAGACATTTGCTCCTGCCTCAATAAATGGTTTTATACTCAAGGTTCCAACCTTTAGTTGGGTGCCAGGGTCCCCAACTAAAGAAAACGCCAAGGCTTGAGTTTCCTCAAAGTTCCATTTTATTAGAGATGTCATATTGGCACATCTGGGAAAACCCGAATCTGAAAGCTTCCAGGTTTTCCCCACCCAAAGGAAAGTCCAAGTCCCTGCCCAGCACCCACAAATCCATCACATGGTCCAATCCAAGCACCGTCCCAACTGGAGATGCCTCCCAGTTACAACCTTCCAGGTGCAGGTCAAGATGTCCTTGACTCCCTGAGAAAGGAATGTTATTATGGCTACATATCACCCGTGCTCCATACAATCCCCACTCCCAGTTTCCCACAGTAGTAGTAAATGTGGCAGGCCTGAAGATTCAACAGAAAGGATGGCTTCCAGGCCTGACATAAGGTTTCTCCATACTAGGAACTCCCCCACTACCAACAACTGGGGAATGGAAGCTTAAAAGAATTCAAGGGGTTTGGGGGTCTTGCATCTTTGCATTGTCCACTGTCAACCCTAGTATCCCATCCATGGGAAAGCTAGAAACTTTGCTGATTGCACCAATCCCTGTTTGTCCTCCAAACTGGCTCTTTTCGGTGGCTACGCAGGGATCCTGAGACTGTTCCAAAAAACTGTCTTCCTTTATAAGAAAGAAAGAAAAAAACTACTAGGAATGCTCTTCCCCACCTCATCTACTTCTCTTATGTATCTGCTATGTAGACAAGAAAAGCCCTTTTCAAGCTCAGCAAGCTCATCATTAGAACTTTTCAGGGAGAAAGTTAGATTTACAGGAGGAAAACCTCTGGAATCCATTGTCCCTACTGCCTGCCTCACAGAAAGGCACCATAGAATCCTAGGGCTGGAAGGAACCTCAGAGGTCTCCTAGACCAACCCCCTGCCCCAGGCACCTTATTTCATCCCAAACAAATGGCTTCTTAAAAACTTCCAGTGTTGGAGCATTCACAACTTCTGGAGGCAAGCTGTTCCACTGATTAATTGTTCTCACTGTCAGGAAATTTCTCCTTACTTCTAGGTTGAATCTCTCTTGAATGACCTTCCACCTGTTACTTCTTGCCCTGCCCTCAGGTGCTTCAGAGAATAGATCGATCCCCTCTTTTCTGTGACAGCCCTCAAGTACCACACAAACTCTTTGAAAGACAGGTAGAAAAAGTCTCACATAAGCTCGGAAATGAGTTTGTGAGAATTTTGTTCTCTAGACAAAAAAGAAAAAAAATGAAGGAAGAAAAATGTGCAACATCCTGATGTTGGAATGGAGAAGGAGGAGGAAGAAGATCTAAGAGGAGGAGGAGGAGGAGGCGACAGCTTCTGAGATAAAGCATAAAGCAGAATTGTGGCACAAAACTGTTGGGCTAGTTCTCATTTGAGTAAAGTTGTGTGAGAGCAATGCGAGATTTAGCACAACAGGGCTGGGAAAAAGTTCTTACATTTGGAAGAATCTCTCCTAAAACAGAGTTTCCTTCCTCTCTTAATGTTTCCCTTTCAGTTTTAATTCAAAAATATTCATGGCCTCTTTGATCTACCTAGAGTTGCTGTTTTTGCCTTTGTTTTTTTTCCCCCTTCTTCTTCTTTGTGGGCTTTTTGTGGCTTCTCTATCCATTTCCACACTTCAGCAAAATCGCTCCTTTTTTCCCACAAGGATGGCAGTTTTCATGGGTAAATGTCACCACCGGAAAAACTTCCTTTGGGATCTGGTTTTCCCTGAGTGTTACTCAAGGTTCAAACTTGGCTTGTTTCAGTGCTCCTCTGAGATCGGAGCTATTCCCCAGAGGTTTCATGGGCATTCCAGTGGCCACCGTTTTTGGTTCATCTATTTCCAAGTAGCGTGTGAAACTTCTTTACATTAGCTACTATAGTTACATGAGCTACGACCTGTAAAATGGAGTCAGATGCTGAGCCACACGGCGGTCTGTACCTTTACGTACCTTCCCATCACTCACTTTTAATGCTTGGTCTCCCCGCAGGAGAACGCCTGAGTTCTTTGCATTCTTTTGTCCCATCCAGATCTGGAACCAGACAGGATACGAGCACCGACAGAGAACAGCATCAGAAAAATATGGATTAACAGATTAACAGAATTGGAAGGGACCTTGTTGGTCATCTAGTCCAACCTCCCACCCAAGCAGGAGACTCTACACCATTTCTGACAGATGGCTAGTCTCTTCTTGAAAGCCTCCAGTGATGAAACTCCCACAACTTCTGATTGATTGTTCTCAGGAAATTCCTCCTTATTTCCAGGTTGAACCTCTCCTTGGTCAGTTTCCATCCATTATTCCTTCTCTGGCCTTCAGGTGCTTTGGAAAATAGGTTGACCCCCTTCCTCCTCTCTGTGGCAGCCCCTCAAATATTGGAAGATGCTATCTTGTCTCCCCTGGTCCTTCTCTTTACTAGACTTAGCCATGCCCAGTTCATGCAACCGTTCATTGTACGTTTTAGCCTCCAGTCCCTTCATCATCCTGCTTGCTCTTCTCTGCACTCTTTCTAGAGTCTCAACATCTTTTTTATAGTGTGGTGACCAAAACTGGATGCAGTACCAATTGATGCTCAGCTTCCTCTCATAGGCATTATTTGCAAGCACGATGATATCCTCGTTGCTGGATTCCTGCAATGCCCTCTATGAGGTGTTATCTTTGGAGTATGCTGGAAGCTATAAAACATGGTGGTAACCATGGAGGGACTGGGAAAGGAATGGAAAGGAGAGAAGATCTAAGCCATCAAGAGACGAAGGACGGAAGGCAATTCTGTGGGCTGCTGATCCCATAAATCGCAACTCAGCTCATGTGGAGAAAAATCCACGAAGAAGCATTTCAAGCCATTCAAAGGTCTCCACCTTCATGATCTCAGTATAAATGAGGGACGGACACTCTTTGAGTGGTTTCCAAGATTCTGGTATGTATCAAGACAAGCATTAAAGACACCTCCCTGAAATGGGTGTAGTTCCTGGTCTTGCCAGCTGCAGGAAGCTTCCCCATGACTAGGCTGTTAGTGGGTCAATCCCACCAGCATAAAATAACACCTAGTTGAGAGTAGTTGGCTCTAGTGTCCAATCCAAAGGGTGGTTTTTATCTTTAAGTGTTATGTACACAACATAGGGATGGGCCAGACCATACAGGGCTTCAGAAAGGACATCTGAGAACCTCTCCCTTCTTTGGGATGGCCTCCACGGTGTGAATTCTTTCTCCCATGGAGATTCACACAACTCTAACTCTTCTTGTATTTTGAAAGCAAGTTGAAACTTTTTGATTTCATCAAAATTCCATCAAGAGTTGGCTATTTCGCCCAATGTGTCAGAAAATAAAATGGTGAGTGATGAGACATGACTTCATTGCCCACATAGTCAAGTGACGTACTTATGGAATAAGGTTATGGTACACTTGCTATAAGTACCACAGCTGTATTCTCAGGGAACTGCTGTGAATGGTTGAAAAACATTTCAGAAGCCAGGGAGCGACAGTCCTGAAACTGCTGTGAATTCACAACTCTCTAGTGTGCTTTTTGCCATCTCTTCTGGTAAGGTGGGTGGGTGGGTTACTAGGCAACACAATATCAACAGTAGAGAACTTCAAATTTCTAGGTTCTATCATATCTCAAGATCTAAGATGGACACCTAACATCAAAAACATCATCAAAAAAGCACAACAACGAATGTTCTTTCTGCGCCAACTCAGAAAGCTCAAACTGCCCAAGGAGCTGCTAATCCAGTTCTACAGAGGAACTATTGAGTCTGTCATCTGCACCTCTATAACTGTCTGGTTTGGTTCTGCAACCCAACAAGACAGAGATGGACTTCAGAGGATCATTAGAACTGCAGAAAAAACCATGGCCACCAACTTGCCTTCCATGGAGGACCTGTATACTGCACGAGTCAAAAAGAGGGCAGTGATAATATCTACAGACCCCTCGCATCCTGGACATCAACTGTTTCAACTCCTACCCTCAAAATGACGCTATAGAGCACTGCACACCAGAACAATTAGACACAAGGACAGTTTTTCCCCCAATGCCATCACTCTGCTAAACAAATAATTTCCTCAATGCTGTCAAACAATTTACTAAGTCTGCATTACTATTAATCTTCTCATTGTTCCTATTACCCATCTCCTCCCACTTATGACTGTATGACTGTAATCTTGTTGCTGGTATCCTTAGGATTTATATTGACTGTTTCCTAGTATGATTTGATTGCTTATTTGTACTCTATAACTATCACTAAGTGTTGTACCTTAAGATTCTTGACTAATGTAACTTTTCTTTTATGTACACTGAGAGCGTATGCACCAAGACAAATTCCTTGCGTGTCCAATCACACTTGGCCAATAAAGAATTCTATTCTATTCTATTCTATTCTATTCTATTCTATTCTATTCTATTCTATTCTATTCTATTCTATTCTATTCTATTCTACTCTACTCTACTCTACTCTACTCTACTCTACTCTACTCTACTCTAGAACATGGACTTGTCTGGAGAAAGCTGCTTATTTATGATTTGCTATTTTTTATTCTTCTGTATTTTTGTGCTATTGTCACAGCTGCTGTGCTGCTGTGGTTATTTTTAGGCCTGGGGAATTCTTGGAGTTGAAGTCCATGCATCTTAAAGTTGCTGAGATTGAGAGATTCCCGTACTAAACTTTAACTCAACAAGTGAATTTGGATGTCAGATTAAAAACAGAGGTTTTTCAGGAATGCCTTGCTGATTCGCATTTCCCTTTTTTCCGTTTCCTTGAACACGTTGAACAAATCAAGCCTTCAGCTTAAGCATTGCAGTACCGGAAGAGTGGTTCAATTCCCTCAAATGAATATGTTGTACGAATACCTGACTGGTGTTCATTTTATTAACCTGGGTTTAGAAAGCAGCGTGTTGTGTGAATCCAGCCCAATAGTAGCAAAGGGCAAAAAGTTGCGGAAAAAGAAAAATCTCTCCATGTCCTTAAATGTCTATGGAGATTCTCCATCATCCAGATCATGGTTGTCTCAAAGGTGCTTTTTGAAGAGGCAAATGGACTTTCTGGTTTTTCTTTGAAGACATTTTGCTTCCCATCCAAGAGGCTTCTTTAGTTCAGCTCAGCTGAAGAAGCTTCTTGGATGAGAAGCGAAACGTCTTCAAAGAAAAACCAGAAAGTCCAGTTGCCTCTTCAAAAAGCACCTTTGGGATGTCTATGTTCTTGTTCCCAAGTGCAACAAAGGAGAAGGCAGCTGAACTTAACACCAACACGTCCATCATCATTATCAGTTGTCAACAGATGAGCTCCAGAGGGGACCATAGGATGCAGACAGAAAAGTCAAGATGATGTCTCCAACAGTGAGGCTGAAGCTCTACCCATTCTTAGGTGCGTCTCATGGGGAACACCATAGCCACTTCCATCTTGCCTTTTTTTGACCATACCCTGAAGATAACTCTGGATTCCTACCAACCTTCTTCTCTTGTGTCAAGGACACTTGAATGAACTCGGTCAGGCAAAGCCGAGCCACGGCACTCCTTCCTTCCATGAGGATTTTCAATCAATGCCGCAAACTCCACACAATTGAACAATGCAACACAACCATTATTAGGCCTAGAATCATCATCATCATCATCATCATCATCATCATCATCATCACCATCATGTTGGTGATGGCAGCATCAGTTTTGCTTTCCTCATCCTTAAGAAATCAATAAAAGTACATAAAATCATTTGACATGCAGGGTTGATGGGTTGATAGGACAGCAGGACAACTTACTAAGCGTGACTGTCTCATTGATTCTGAAGCTGCAGAGGACTCGATCCACATTCCGGGCATGTCGGAAGCCATTTCCTGTCACCACAACTTGGAAGGATTCTGAAAGTAAAGAGAAATAATTTATTTGAGAAGAGCATTAGAGGTTTTTTAAAAACACTTGATTGATTAAGTGCCATCAAGTCAATCTTTTTAGTCTTAATGGCCATCTAGATGTTCTTCATGGTTTTAAAATAATTGCTGATTCATTAAAATTATAATTAAATGATAATGCAAGACGAAGGAACCCGGCTGAGGCATTTTATTAATGGATTGTTTGATTTTACTTTTTTGACTTGACTCCCAGCTTTCTATCAACCGGGAAAATCAAGATAACAATAGAAGAGACTCTATGTAGCTCAGAGTTGGACTGTGGACTCCTTTCTGAGTTTGGTGGTTCTCTTGCAGATGTTTTGTTGAACGTGAAGATGCTAAGTGGCCTGGTAATGAAACATCTGCAGGCAAATCAGCAAGCTCAGAGAGCACCAAAAACTCCACAATTAAGCTAACTCTCGATTTATTTTGGGGGGGACCTAATTTAGGTCCTGAGAATGTGGCAGAATATATTTAGTTGGGCTCAAAGAGATGTTAGAAGAAGACAAATAATTAGCAGAGACAAACTTGAATAAGGCTCAACAGAAACAGAAGTCCTCACAAACGCTCCCGAAATGTGTAACAGAATCATTTCGGAAAATGATGTAAATGACCTCTTTATACAGTCCGTCTGTTTGTAGCTGTTTTCTTCTAGGATCCCAGAAGGGATTTGAGAGTGAAGGTTGAGGAGTAACCAACAACAGAATGAAAAAATATATATGGTGATATAGTCTCAGGATACGATTTTATCTCATCATCCTAAAAAAGACAATTAAAACATTTTTTAGGAAGAAATTCGTGGAACACTTATTATTTTGTAAAACCTCGGTCCAATATCATGCCTGTGAAGGAATGCCACTGGAAAAAAATTGGTCTGCAGGTGAGAGGGTTTAAGGGTTTATTACCGTTAAGAAAGAAATTGAACATTTTTGGGGAATTTGGGAGAAACAACTACACAGTGTAGAACTTGTGTGTGTGTGTGTGTGTGTGTGTGTCTGTTTTAATGCCATTTCAATCATATTTGGTCCAACACTGATTTCGATTGAACTTTTGGCCCCATGTGCTCAAGGGTTGAAATTTGAAGTCCGTACACTTGAAAGTTGCTGGGACTGAGAAACATGGATCCAAAAATCACGTTTTCTGGTCCAAGGAGCATCTGCCTTTCAGTCGGGGGGGTGGGGTGGGGTGGGGTGGGAGGAAGCACAGCCAAAAGGAAGCACAGAAGCCTCTAAATGCCCCTAATGATCAGTGGGATAAAAGGGATCAGAGCCACACCTTTTGAGCTGCCGCTGTAGGGAAAAAAAACCTCGGAAAGTCAGAAGCAGCACTTCTCTAAACAGCTTCTGCCCTGCAGTCAGCAAATTCTGTCTGTGCAAGAGTGCTTAAAACGAAAGGGATGACCGGGGAGCAAGCAAGGATGACTTCCAAGGCTTTGAAGCCGAGTGACCCTGCTTTCTGCTGAATCAACATTATCTCTGATGCACAAGAGCCACCGCCCACTCGCTGTCTCTCTAAAGCCATGCCTTGGGGGCAGGAAGGGGGGGCACGTCTCCTGCATTGTAGCTGCACAAAGCATACGAGTTGACTCAGGAATTTAGGCTCTGCTCCAAGTCTCTGGTTGCTTTCATCCTGAAGGTGCTTTTTTTTCCCCAAGAGGCAGCTGGACGTTCTGGTTTTTCTTTGAAAACGTTTCACTTCGCACCATCGGTGAAATCCACTTATCTTCGCTACCGGTTTGGGAACAGGAATGCACGGGAATGTGTGGGCGCTACGCGCAGAGCCTTCTGTGATGTGCAGAGGGTCAAAAACAAGACGTAATGATGTCCCGGTGGGTGGAGAGAGCCTCCCGCCACCGGCACTACCAGTTTGTGCGATCTGGATAGATCCAGCTGGATTTCACTGCTGCTTCTCACCCAAGAAGCTTCTTCAGCTCTGGCTGGATGGTGGAGGATGGAAGGATTTATACTCCTTGCAGACAGTTGGTCATTTGCATCCTTTTGGAGAGCCATTGAGGTACCTGGACATTTATCTGTGTCGTCAGGGTCACCTGAGTGGTACAAATGGGTGTGGGGCCTTCTTGGAACTGTTGAAAGGACTGTGTTGTAGACTGGAGATAGATAATGTCGTATCCTTCTCTCCCTTCTGTTGAGGGAGGGCTCTTCAATTTGGACATAGATGGCCTCTTTGGCCCATTCCCCACCATGAAGAAGCTTCTTGGATGAGAAGTGAAACATCTTCAAAGAAAAACCAGAAAGCCCAGTTGCTTTGAGACAACCATGACCTGGAGGATGGAGAACCTCCATAGACAATTCATCCCAAAGGTTCAGCTGCACAGCATCCTAAGAAATTCCCTGGTTTAAAACTGGTGAGTTCATTCAGGGTAGTCTGTAGCCAGGTAGAAGAGACACCCATCGTTTGCAAAGAAGAGGAATAATCCCCATCTTGTTATTTCAGATTTCGTAGATAAATAGGGGTTTATCAAGACAGCTGATTAACGAAACAGGAGCGAAGGCATCAAGGACCAGGACATCTCGATCAATGGGAGGTTTGGTGACATTCTTGACTGTGTGCACGGGAATGAAGCAAGACCAAGGAGTCTGCTTCATCCTCCTTTCTCAGGTGGCTTTCTTTCATTGGGCCATCCTATCTCTAGAGTCAACAGCCTTTCTGGATTCCCAACTGAGTCCCAAGGAGGACCTCTGAAGAGGACTTCTGTCAGATGCAGAAGATCACATGAAGGTTCAATTAAACTGATTTACTGCTATAGCCTATGCACAAGAACCTTCTTAACTAATTGTGAGCTCCTAGTTAGTTAGATAAGGGTCAACAGAATTCAAGGGGGGAGTTGGTCTTACCCCGTTTTCCCCAAAATAAGACATCCCCTGATAATAAACCCAATCGGGCTTTTGAGTACATGGCAATAAGGCGAAGTGCTTATTTCAGGGTTCAAAAAAATATATAAGACTGGGTCTTATTTTCAGAAAAACACTGTATCTCTCTCCCTCTCTCCCCTCTCTCTCTTATCAATCTCTCTCTCTCTTCCCCTCTCTTATCAATCTCTCTCTCTCTCTCAGCTATCTCTCATCTATCTATCTATCTATCTATCTATCTATCTATCTATCTATCTATCTATCTACCTACCTACCTACCTACCTACCTACCTACCTATCAACTATCCATCTATCATCTATCTATCTATCTATCTATCTATCTATCTATCTATCTATCTATCTATCTATCTATCACCTACCCTGTTTCCCCCAAAATAAGACATCCCCTGATAATAAACCCAATCCGGCTTTTGAGCGCATGGCAATAAGGCCAAGCACTTATTTTAGGCTTCAAAAAATATATAAGACTGGGTCTTATTTTTGGGGAAACATGTTAGTTTGCTTGTGACTATGTAGGGTTGATCCCTGTTTCTGCCATTCTTCCCACCAAGTTCTTTGTGGGGCTGTTTCAGTTCAGGCCAGGAGCACCACCAAGGGGAAGTCCCACCTAGGAAGAACAATCAAAGAATTTCTTTTTCCTGAAAAAAATTTAGAGAAGTCATCCGCCCAATTTCTCCACCCCAAAAATCAGTGGAGAAAAAGCCACTCGTGCCCAGCTTCAAAGCCTGCCATACTTGTCTGAGCAAGAGGGAAGAAGAAAAGACCTCAAGTGTAGAATCTCCAAAACTTAATATCCCAGGGATTAAATGTTCCCCAGAAGGCCCATTTTTGCCTTGACATTCTGGAAAGGGTTTAATAATTTCCCCAAAGAAAATCATCTGGAGCAGGAAGTATTTTGTGGTGTTTTTCCAGAGACAGAGCCATGGTGGGAGGGTGGGTGGGTGGAACTTTCCACCCTGTTTTGGGGTAAAGGTGGAAATGAGTGAAGAAAGAAAGAAAGAAAGAAAGAAAGAAAGAAAGAAAGAAAGAAAGAAAGAAAGAAAGAAAGAAAGAAAGAAAGAAAAAAGAAAGAAAGTTGGTACTGCTGAAAATCAGCATTTTCGCCACTGAATTTTGGCCACATGATATGAGGATAGGTCCATAATCACAATTATGTGGAGATGGAAAGGATCTGTAACGAGCTGAGCTGGAAGACGGAGTTAAACGAGTCACAAGTTTGGAGTCATTGTGTTGCCACAAGTACATTCCCCCACTATGAATTCCATTGACCCTTATTCAGTGCCAATTTACTTTTGACCATTCATTGACTAGATTATTGTTTCTAGGTAGCAATAATATACTTCTTTTTTTTTGTTGTTGCTTTGAACACAACAAACATTTCTGGTTATTTGCAGCTGACAGGACCACCATGATAATCTGGTCCAACCCCCTGCAATATGCAAAAAAACTAATTAAATCATCCCAAAAGGTGCATATTTAGTGCCTTGTTCAAATTCTCCAGCCCAATACTTGAGATCTATGAATTACAGTTTGCCAAGAGTGGGTTTTTTTGCACATTATTTGCAGTTAATTAAAAAGAATTCCGTTTTGACCTCCAGCAGTATATCTCTAAATGCAACAAAGGATACCTTTTCCACTTAAACTCGGCAGTCAAAATGATGATAATAGTAGCTTAACTGTTGCAAGATGCTCACTCAGACTGACTACAAACAACGGCACGACAAAGTAGCAACAAACGGTGCATTGGAATACCTGCAAGAAGTACTAATTGCCTGCAAGCAAGAACTGGTGGGATAGATAAAGCGATAGAAAATACAGAAGCTAAAGTGATGTGAGTCTTTAGAATTCATGCAGTCACAAAACACCCCACACTTAAGAACTGTTGATAAGAAAGACAAAACAAAAAGTGTAGATAGTGAATGTTGCAGTACCTGGAGATAGCAGGAGATAAGAGAAAGAACTGGAGGAAATCAGGAAATACAAAGACCTGTAAATAGAAGTAGAACAACTGTGGTAAAAGAAAGCCATTGTCATAGGCGCCTTGGCTGCAATCCCATAACAACCGGAGCACCACTTGAATACCATGGGTGTTGACAAAATCACCATCAGTCAATTGCAAAAGGCAGCTTTTTTTTGAAACAGCTTACATCCTGCAACCGTGCGGCACCTTGAAAACCATCCAAGTATAACATCTGCCTATCCCAGGTCCTTGGGAAGGACTCACTCAGTAGGTGGACAGAAATGCCAAATCCAGCCTAAACATGGACGTGGCTGACTGTCCATCCAACCAACCATCTTAATAATAGCAACAGTAACAACAGCAAAGGCACCAACAGTTTTCGGGTCAATTTTCTAGCTTTTAATTGTAAAGTTTTGGCATCTACACATCTGGGAAGAAGAGCTGAAATTCAAGGAACCAAGTAGATCAGAGGAGCCTGGACTCTCTGATACTTTAAATATATATCTGGACCAGATTATTTAAAGGTGCTTTCCCCTTTTGGCAGCCTCTAGAGCAGTGTTTTTCAACCTTGGAAGCTTGAAGACGCGTGGACTTCAACTCCCAGAATCCCCCAGCCAGCTGGCTGGGGGATTCTGGGAGTTGAAGTCCACGCGTCTTCAAGCTTCTAAGTTTGAAAAACACTGCTCTAGAGGTAGACTTCATCTCCCAGGGTTCACACAAGCAGAGACCATCAGCTGGAGACGGGACTTCTTTCCCCAGATGTTCTGCCTGCTTGGCAGATGTTTTCCTTACTGTTTTGCTGGCTCCCACTACAAATGCCGTCTGTTGAATTTTGGGGATGTGGCTTCCCAGATTCTTTTAACCAGAGAAAAAGCACCATTCTATTTTCCTCCAGTGTAGAGTTTTCTATGTAGTTGGTGGAGACCTGATTTCACTTTCAATTTCACTTTCACTTGCTGAAAACCTAAGACCAAAACTCTATATGTGCACTGGAGTTTCAAAAATGCCTATTACAGCTTCTACTTGTTCTGGGTTCTTGAGGGTACAACAGTAACTTTCATTTGCTCTTTTGGCATGTTTTTAGTAAGTAGGTGTCAACTCTGAAGCTGGCCTGACTGAGTCCATTTTGGAAGTTTCAGTGTTGCCACACTTGAGTTGAGGGAGAGGGAGTGGGGAATAGAGGCAGCTGGGGTTTTGTAGTCAAAACAGAATAGTTTCCCCTGCGAACCAAGGCCATTCCCACAGGTGGCTGAAGAGAGGAGGAGTGAAGTTTCCAAGCAACCAGACAGCACCATGATTGACTGATTGTTTGGGGAAGGGGGAAAATTTTTAATTAGGTGAGTACCGTAGGAACCTTTAGAATCAGTTTTCACCAGTCTGTGCCAATATGATATGTCCAATAAACCTGTTCTTTGAGGAACCTGCTTTCCTTGGAGTCCTGTTCACTATGGGTGTATTACTTGGAACCCTGACAGTGGGGGCTTTAAGATTTCTATTCATCCAAGATATCTACTCAGTTCTACACTGAAAGTATCAGCTAGCTTCCATCCAGGTCCTTCCTGCCAAACAAGGAAATACCTGAAAGGCCATTAAAACATCTGAAGATAAAATAAAAACTGAGAACAATTGAATCCATAGCTTTGTTCATTAGGACATTGGCCAACCCTTGGATGAGAACACGTTTTAATAAAGAGAAGTCCGTTCTAGTTTGTGGCCTGAAACCCCCTCTATACGAGCGATCCTATGAATTGTGCTTTTCACATTTTGTAATACAGTTCTGGAGTCAAACACCGGATGCCAAAACATTGGAGAAAGTGTTAAATTGTGAATTTTAAGGCAGTTTTGTTTTAGATTTAGAATTTTAGACCTGGACTAAAATTGGATGGACCAGACTGATGATTACACACCAAAAAAAAAAAAAAAAAAAAAAAAAAGTATCAGCATGGACTGAACAAAGACAGCTTAATCTATTGGTAGAACGTAAAATGGGTGGGTCAGCATTCTTCATCGCATAGCTGTGTCTGCAGACTTTAAAAAGCCTGGGGAATGAACTGAAGTGTGTTTCTCATCTAACATGTAAACTCGCTCCCATTTATATCCAGAATAATTAGTAAACAATTGGCGGAGCCCATGAACTCTGAATAACTCAGTGATTCTGCAGAGCCTCATGGCTCTCCTTCGTCTCCCCAGCGAGATGTTAGATGTTTAAATAAGCCAACGGGGACCCTGAAGGGGCAAAAGCCAGCCGACTGGGGTGGATGCCAAGCTCTGTTTGCCAGCTGCTGTCCAGGGAGGCCAACTCTCTCCAAAATAAAGCAGGTTCTTTTTTCCCAGTGAATCTATGCCAGAAAGACGAAATCAGAATGTAGGAAAAAGAGAAAATAAGCAGTCGAGGTTTTTTTGCAGGAGAAGCTTGAAGCACTGAGTGTTGTGGTCTGCCAACAGCCTGTGGAGCTGGCAGTGGAGTCAGACAGTGAGGACAATGGGGAGGACAATGGGCCAGTCCTGGAGTCAGGGGAAAGCCCAGACGAGGCTCTGCGTCGGAGGCAGAGATGGGGCCAGGGCCATCTGGGAGCAATGCACGGACTCCGGAGCCTCCAGAGGCGGACATCAGAGAGGCAGAGGAACAGGGGGAGCCTGTTCCTAGTGCGTGCATGCGAAGAGCTGACAGAAGGCAAGAGCAGGTAAAGCAAAAAGGACGACTTGGGAGTAAGGCCAGGAGATCATTGGCCTTTCCCAGAAGGCTTAAAAGAGCAGCAATGGCTCTTGGGATCTTTGTAGGAAAGCAACATTGCTACAGTTGTTTCTTGTCAGAATCTCTTGCTTCAGAACTTTTGCCAAGAAAAGCCACTGGAAGGGTGCCAAAGAAGACAAAGGTTGGTGATAAGGCCGAAGGACTGTTTATGAAGAATTTGTTTTGGAATTCATTTGGACTAAGCTGAGAATGAAGTAATTCTCAGCTGTTCTAATAAAATATGTTTGTTTAAAACTGATTGTGTCTGGTAATAATTACTTGGGCCTAGATCACAACACTGAGATGGCTAGAAGATCTCTTCAGCATTGATTCATCCCTGTACATCTTTGCTCCTAGGAAGTCCACTCTGAAATAAAATTCAATCCAGTAGTTGGCTCATTTCCAGCTTGCTCCTGTTCCTACATCTGAAGCCTATCCGGAAAACAGAGAAGTTTGCCTCCATTGCAAATGTGGAACTCCTCAGAGGACACATGTTGAGTAGGTTGATGGGACCCTCTACGCCTCAAAAAGGTATGAGATTTTCTGACAATGAGAACAATTAATCAGGAGAAATGCTTGCTTTCAGAAGTTGAGGTGCTTCATCATGGAGGTTTTCGAAAAGAGACCAGACACAGTCTTACATATTCCAAGTAAGATTCCTGAATCCAGTTTATCCCTCTTGCTCCCAATCCTTTGGATCTGGAATTGGTGGCTCCATCCCCAGTCCTGGTATACCTCCCAGCAGGGAAGCTAAAGTTTGAAAAGGGACAAAGCCAAAATGGATGATGGAGAGATCTGAACTTTTTTCATGTTTCAAACATTTAGCAAAAGAGAGAGGAGATTCGGGATGGAGCCGAAGTAGGGAAAGCAAAAACCTCCATCAATTGGCCTCCCGATATCTTATAAATGAAGTCTGAGATCTCAGAGCCCATCTGCCCTCAATGAAAACCAATCCTAAAAATAGATCAAATCAAGACAACCAACAGATGGAATTTTCTGGCATTTTTGAGCCAAGGAAAAATTCCCCCAGAGTGCCAGAAGACAGCTGACTCCCTTCTTCCCTCCGGGATCAAAAAACAAAAAAACAAAAAACGAGATGCCATTCCCCAAAGCAAGAAAGTCTGAAAATATTTCATGGTAAACTCACCGCCTGCACAAATACTGGATGGTTTTGCAGCAAGGATTTCGATGCAAGACTTCTTCAGAATCTAGAAGGCACAAGAAAGAACAAGATGGTTTAACAACTTTGTGTGCACCCAGATGGAGAACTCTCAATGCTCAAAGCTGGAGTATTTTAATGGCTAAACCAAAAAGGACTCATGTTATAGGAGGCCAAAAGTCAAAAGACCTGAAGAATGGAAGGAGAGGTCCCATCCTTTCTGCATCTTCTGCTTCAAGCCCTATCAGGAATGGTCAAAGAAGGTACAGGACCTTCCACCCAACTTCTGCTCCCAGAAATACTTTCAGAAGTATTTTCCACACTGCAAAATGTTTTGCATACCCAGCCAGGAGAAGACGGGCTTAATTTATCACCCCAGGTTCATGGGGGAGCAAGGCCAGAAAGGTCTCCAGGATGGTCTTCAGCTAAGTCAAGATGGGGACTGCAGGAAAGTGAGCAAAGCCCCAAGGTGCAGATGAGGCTTTGGTCATCTAGCTGTGACTCCTTTTGACCTCCCCTCCCCACCCTCATGCCTCTAGCAATGGGGAAAATGCAACATGGATGTGTGGACTTCAACCCCAAAATTTCAGGAAAGCTAAAAACTGTGAAATCTAAAAACATCAGGCTATAGAATGGGAAAGAACAGGAGAAACTCCAGGGCCTTAGAGGTCCTGGACCAACAGCCATCCACTTGGACAACTAATGAGGAGAAGAAGGTTGTGTGCTGATGGTAGGGTTGACATGAATGGATGGGGATTTTTCTTACTCGTTTGGCTCCAAAATATTATGAAGACTGTCCTGTTTAGGGAGTGTCATGTGATAAGGAACAACTCAAATTTTAAATGGGGGTAGAGGTGGCCCTCTACTTACGACAACAATTGAGCCCAAAATTTCTGTTGCTAAGCGAGACCTTTGTTCAGTGAGCTTTGCCCCATTTTTACCATCTTTCTTGCTACAATTGTTAAGTGAATCACTGCAGCTGTTAAGTTATTAACATGGCAAAGTCAGTTGCACTGACTTTGATCCCGGGATGCTGCAACATGGGGCTAACCTTGAAGACCACTCAGAGGCTTCAGCTGGTGCAGAATGCGGTTGCGTGGGTAGTGATGGGAGTGTCTTGATGCTCCCATGTCACACCCCTCCTGCGTGACCTGCATTGGCTACTGGTTGCCCTCCGGGTGATTACATATAAAGCTCTACGTGGCTTAGGTCCGGGGTATTTGGCGGAACACCTGCGGCCAGCAACAACTCCCCATCGCCCGGTAGGCTCACATAGAGAGGGCCTACTTGGGGTCCCATCGGCCAGGCAATGTCGGCTGACGGCCCCTAGAGAGCGAGCTTTCTCTGTGGGCGCACCTACCCTCTGAAATCAGCTCCCCTTGGAGCTCCAGGTAGCCCCCGACATTTGCTCCTTCCGCCGTGACCTTAAAACATGGTTGTTTCACCAGGCTGGCCTGAATGAATGGGGTTTTAATGGGAATTTTAGTTTTTAGTGTCTGAATTTTAATCTGGACTGGTTTTATTGTGGTGAGCCACCCTGGGTCCTCACGGAGAAAGGGCGGCATATAAGTCCGATTATAAATAAATAAATAAACAGTTGTAAGTGTGAAAAATGATCCTGAGTTCCTTTTTCCAGTACCATGGTAATGTCAAACGGTCACTAAATGAATTGATGTAAGTCAAGGACTGCCTGTTACTCTGGAGCAATTCCCATCCCCCAACCTTCAACACTTGTGTGCAGAAAATGCAGGTGAAACAATATCTTTTTTTTTACAAGGTCTCCATAAAAGGTCGAGAATGGAAGAAAAGGAGCAGATTTTTTCTAATTACCGTGTTTTCCCGAAAATAAGACCCAACCAGAAAACAAAACCGTAGAATAATTTTTCAGGATGCTCATAGTTATAAGCCCTACCCCAAAAATAAGTCCCAGTTAAGATTGTCAGACAGACAGACACTTTTAGTACCGCATTTTCCCAGAAATAAGCCCTAATGCAGAGGTCTTCAAATTTGGCAGCTTTAAGACGTGTGGACTTCAACTCCTAGAATTCTCCAGCCAGCTCTGCTGGCTGGAGAATTCTGAGAGTTGAAGTCCACACGTCTTAAAGCTGCCAAGTTTGAAGACCTCTGCCCTAATGCATCTTTTGGAGCAAAACTTAATATAAGACCGGGTCTTATTTTCGGGGAAACATGGATATGTAAGGCCTCAGGAATACCCTTAAGAGGAGAAAGAAAAAACAGAAACAATGAGCCAGGATGAACAGGAACTGCTGGGAGGGGAGCCAGCCACACAGAGGGGAAAAAATGCCATTGAAAGGATCAACAACTTCCATCCCAGGGCAATAACCATATTGAATTCTACGGTATAGTGCAATATCGGGTTTTCCATTTCAGTTACATAGAATGTAAAAGATGTATGTTTGTGTTTTTATTTTTATAGTTGTAATGTACCCTGGAGATGGCATTTAATTTTGTTGGACCTTGTGCAATGACAATAAAGTAAACTAAACTAAACTAAACTAAAGTTAGGCAGCCAGCAAGCATGTTAGACTCTCTCTAGGCTGCTGGGATGTGTCTAGGTGTGATTCTCCAATCCTTATTTACGTTATGTTCACTCACAAAATTAAATCTGGTACAAATCTTCAAGGCCGAGCCAGATGAAGTCCAGTCTGAAAGATGCAAATCACCGCAGGGGGAAAATTCTTTTGTTTGGAAAAGCAGGACATAAACTTCCAAAAAGAGGCATCTCTGGGGTAGCCAGCTAATTTTATTTCTGTGGTCCACGCATCCCCCCCAATCTCATTCCAGCTGATTCTTTTCAAGAAAAGGAACGGGAAACTTCCCAGGAGAAGGATAAAGGGTTCTAAAGTCCTGTTTGGATTCTGTAGAAAGGCAACTTGCGGGACGCAAGGATGCCATTTGTGTCATTGGCATGATAAAAGGGCCCCCATCGAGCTGCCAGTGGGGCTACTCCTAGATGCAATGAGTCCCAGCTCAGTAGCAGTGGTAGCATCTTTTGTCTGAAACATGAAAGAAGCACCATAGCATTGCACTATAATAGCAATAGCACTTAGACTTATATATCGCTTCACAGTGCTTTCCAGCCCTCTCTAAGCAGTTTACAGAATCTGCATCTTGCCCCCAACCATCTGGGTCCTCATTTGACCCACCTCGGAAGGATGGAAGGCTGAGTCAACCTTGAGCCGCTCAGGATTGAATTGCTGGCAGTCAGCAGAATTAACCTGAAATACTGCATTCTAATGGGAAGGAAGGAAGGAAGGAAGGAAGGAAGGAAGGAAGGAAGGAAGGAAGGAAGGAAGGAAGGAAGGAAGGAAGGAAGGAAGGAAGGAAAGAAGAGCACTTAGACTAATATACCGCTTCACAGAGTTTAACAGCCCTCTCTAAGCTGTTTACAGAGTCAGCCTCTTGCCCCCAATAGTCTGGGTCCTCATTCGACCCACCTCGGAAGGATGGAAGGATGAGTCAACCTTGAGCCGGTCAAGATTGAACTGCTGGCAGTCAGCAGAATTAACCTGAAATACTGCATTCTAATGGGAAGGAAGGAAGGAAGGAAGGAAGGAAGGAAGGAAGGAAGGAAGGAAGGAAGGAAGGAAGGAAGGAAGGAAGGAAGGAAGGAAGGCAGCAACAGCACTTAGACTAATATACCGCTTCACAGAGTTTAACAGCCCTCTCTAAGCTGTTTACAGAGTCAGCCTCTTGCCCCCAACAGTCTGGGTCCTCATTCGACCCACCTGGGAAGGACAAAAGGCTGAATCAACCTTGAGCCTGGTGACATTCTAATTACCAAATTGCAGGCAGCTGGCAGTCAGCAGAAGTAGGCTGCAGTACTGCACTCTAACCACTGCGCCACCACGCAGTGGTTAATGGGTTCTAGCCTCAATTTTCTGAGCACGAAATCTTGTGAGTTACTGCTGGCAATTGAAGCCATAAGAAATGCAGCCAGCGAGACAAAAAGAAAGGAAATACTTCTGGAATCTATTAGGAACAGCTGTAGAGGGAATGCAAGTCTAAAAGCCCAGAATATTTTTAGGTTCTCACAATACCTGGTGCCCTAACCACATTTGTATGTTCAGTTGGAAGAGATTAAAGGGGAGAGGGAGACAGAGAGAGAGAGAGAGAGAGAGAGAAAACAAGGTTCCTGATCCAGAAAATAGGGTATAGTAAAAGCATTTGTACCTGGAGGAATATGGGAACATAACTTCTATCCCTGCTTTGTAAATGAACGTGAAGGTCCATATTAACACAGCTTGGGATGGAAAGCAATTATCTTTCTTTCCTGGTAGTGGGCTGCAGCGGTGGTGAAATGTAAATTTTTTTCCTACCGGTTCTGTGGGCGTGGCTTGGTGGGGGTAATGTGACTGAGTGGGCGTGGCCACCTTTTTTTTTTTTTTTTTACTTTTAAAACCATTTTTTCTACAACTCAGCTGGGATCGTCAGAGGCTTTTAAAAGCATTTTTTTCTACAGCCTCTTCAGCCAAAAAGATGCTTTTAAAAGTAGAAAAAAAAAGCCTCTGATGATCGCGCGGCTCAGCTGGGATCGTCAGAGGCTTTTAAAAGCTTTTTTTTTCTACAGCCGACGTTACAATGGCACTGAAAAAAAGTGACTTACAACCATTTTTCACACTTATGACTGTTGCAGCACCTGCACAGTCCTCACATTTGGATGCTTGGCAACTGATTCATATTTATGACGGACGTAGTCATGCAATTCCCTTTTGCAGCCTTCTGACAAGCAAAGTCAATGGGGAAGCCAGATTCACTCAAGCACCCTGTGACTAATTTAACAACTGCACACTTAAGAAATGAAGCAAGAAAAGTCGTAAAATGGGAGACACTCACTCAACCAATTTCTCATTTAACAACCTAAAATGGTGGGCTCATTGTAAGTTGAGGACTACCCGTATGTGAGGGTCCTTCAGTAGAAGCTATAGAGAAAGGCTCAGGCCAGGGGCCTCTATATGTGAGGTCAAAAAAATGTCAAGTTGTTGGTTTTGGTTGAGCACAAATGGATGCCATCTTGACTCTTTTAACTTTCTCTCTGCAGCAGCCCCTGAATCTATTGCCCTGTTTCCCCCAAAATAAGACATCATCCCCTGATAATAAGCCCAATCGGGCTTTTGAGCACATGGCAATAAGGCCAAGCGCTTATTTCAGGGTTCAAAAAAAATATAAGACTGGGTCTTATTTTCGGGGAAACATGGTATCTCTCTCTCTCTCTCTCTCTCTCTCTCTCTCTCTCCTCTCTCTTTTATCAATCTCTCTCTCTATCTCTCTATCATCTCTCTATCATCTACCCTGTTTCCCCCAAAATAAGACATCATCCCCTGATAATAAGCCCAATCGGGCTTTTGAGCGCATGGCAATAAGGCCAAGCGCTTATTTCAGGGTTCAAAAAAATATAAGACTGGGTCTTATTTTCGGGGAAACATGGTATCTATCTATCTATCTATCTATCTATCTATCTATCTATCTATCTATCTATCCATCCATCCATCCATCCATCCATCCATCCATCTATCTATCTATCTATCTATCTCCCCTCTCTCTCTTATCAATCTCTCTCTCTATCTCTCTATCATCTCTCTATCATCTACCCTGTTTCCCCCAAAATAAGACGTCCCCTGATAATAAACCCAATCCGGCTTTTGAGCACATGGCAATAAGGCCAAGCGCTTATTTCAGCGTTCAAAAAAATATAAGACAGGGTCTTATTTTGGGGGAAACACAGTAGCTCTTCCAGAAGGCCTTACACTGATACCTGGAATCCTCTATTTAGATCTAGCAATTAGAGAAATAGAAGGAAAGATCTATAGCTCAGGGCTGAACTGCACAGTCCTAGGTGCTCTCTGAGCTCCGTGGTTTCCTTCAGATGTTTCATCACCAAACTAAGTAACATTATCTGTGCAATGACAAAAATATTGTGGAAAAGTGGCAAGATTCACTAAGACCGTACTGTACTTCCCTATTTTGGATGAGTTGGTTTCAAAAACAAAGTGAGATCCAGGGCTTCGTAATGGTCTAGAATTCCCCCAGCCCTCTGAATCGAAGCTGCTCATTCTCTTTGCTTTTGCTAAATAATTCCTGAGTATTTCAGAGCTATCCATTCAGCCCAAACTTTTCTTCCACTCGGCCAAGCCATTCAGTTCAGTGGCTGCTACCGGTTTCTTTCTACGAGGCCCTCGGATGTCTCAGCGCTGATAAATATACTGTTTCTGGCAACAACAATGCTAATTTCACGAAGTCATGAAACGAGTACAGCGGTAAGCAAGACTTACGGAGTCTATGATTCCCTGGAGAGCTTCAAAGCCATCATTCACAGGGAAGACGTGATCCTTGCTGTCAGCGATTCGAGCCAACTGGTTTTTTTTTGGGGAAAAAAGTGGGTCAGCCAACAAGGACGCAAGGAAACATTGGACACACACAGTCAGTCAAATCCCAAGAGGCAGATGACCATTGCACAAGAGGTGTAGACAACCGTTTGTCAAGCTTTGTTGACATCTCTCTCCCTGTGCGTGTGTATTTGGTTTCTTCCACAGAAGAATTTGCACTCATCACAATAGGAGGATTCTAGTTTTTCCAAATACAATAGTGGGGGGAATGAGAATTAGCAAACTCCCCCCTCCCCCGAAGCAGAGAACTTCAATATAATAGGGCAGTGTTTTGCAACCTCAACAATTTTCAGATGTGTGGACTTCAGGTCCTAGAATTCTGCCTGGGGAATTCTGAGAGATAAAGTCCATATCTACTTAAGCTGCTGAGGCTGAGAAAAACTAGGATAGGATCCTGGCTGAACCTGGATCATAGTTTAAATTATTACAGGAGGATGAATCCATGGAGTCTTTACGGGGCAACTTCCAGGCTCTTTGGCAGCTGCCTAAAACCAAAATTCTTTCCAATCTAATTCTCAGAGTTTTCTTTAGCAAGATTTATTGGAATATGAGGAATGGAGTTGTACAAATTCCAGCAGCTGAACCGTTTCCCACTGAAAGCCGTTGGATCGATTTCATTTTTCATTTATTTTTCATTTTCTTTTTCTTTCTTTTATTCCAGCCATCCTGTGATCTGTAGAGATGTCAGAACTTTTTCATAGGAAAAGGTGCAGCTGGCTGGTTGCATATCCGTCTTCTTAATCAGCCTTAACTCAACCTACAAGGTTCCTGTTCTGAACCTTTACAGCAAAATTGCAGACACAATTTTACCATCGGCTTGGAATGTATTGTGACATCCCGATCTAGACCACAGTCTTGGGATCTCCTCTACTTTCACCTAAGTTCAAACCAATCTGATGGTGCTCAGCTTTTCAAGTCCAGTCAAAACCGAGTGGATGTGTCTACTTACATGGGCTTTATAGTTAAGGAGAAACACCTGGAACCAGAAATGGTGTCTATTAGTTATTGTTGGTTTCCTTACTACACCATGGGGTTTGGATGGGACCGGTTAATTTTTGGTTAATATTATGCTGGCCTGTAAGCCCAGAGAGATGAAGCTGGAATCAGCCATAAGTCATAAAGGGCCCATCGTCCCTCACCCCTGATCTAGAAGATGAGGTGATTTGTGAAGAGGCCTCTGCATGGGTAATCCAAAAAATCAAGATGGCGGCCATGTCATGACAGGAACAGATGTTATGCCTGTTGAAAAGGGTTGAGGCTTTGATTCCATAGTTCTAGCTGCTCCTTTGACAATTTGGAGCCATATCCTGCAGGCAGTCCTGTCCTTCTCACTCCCTCGAAAGTAATTTCAAACGAGACTGGAAGCTGTTCCACTTAAAGCAACCCTTCCCCAGATGCAAGTCGATTGAAAATTACCTGAGTTTCATTGAAGTCCTTCACACCGACACAGTATACCGTTGCTCCCAGCTCACGGGATCGGTTGGCCTTGAAAGAGAGGACAAAACATTGGTTGCACCCCAAACAGCATAAAGAAACAATCAGTCTTGGATGGGGCTTCCCAACTACCATTTTATCTCCTGGCCCATCTCACCCACCTACCTGCCACCTCAGCAGGAAGGAAAAAACCCATAATCCAACCTGGCAGAATTGCCTTTCTGTTTGGGATGTAACCCATAATTATGGATTAAAAAAGAGTCCCAGTCTGAGGGAAGGAGAAGGGAACACGGTTCCTTCATCTTTGTGTCCGGTTTCCTGGCCCTCCTTATGCAATTCAGGTGGTCCTCCCTTCCCAGTCCCCAGTTCCTATCCAGGTGCCTTAACCACCACACCAAAGGAGCCATGCCGAAATATCTCTTCTAGGTCCCTTTGCCCACAGAAGAAACGTCTGCTTGCCTGCCTTCCTTTAAAAAAAAAAACAAAACATTTCAAGCTTATTTTATTATTTTAGCTGGCAGGGATGGTTGCAGTTTGGGGTACATTTGTTTTCTTCCCCTGTTCCCTATTTTTCCATTTTTCCTGCTTGGCTACCCAACTTCTGAAAATAATTAATAATAACAACAACTACTACAACTACAACACGATAAAGAGGCGAAAGATTTATACGATAAAAAAAATTAAAATAAATAAATAAGTAAGTAAAATAAAATCAAATATAAAATAAATAAGTAAAATAAAAGTTGCATAACATTCTCAGAGACTCTTCCCATCCTGCTTACAATCTTTTTGGACTGTTGCCTTCTGGCAGAAGATACAGAACAATTAAAACTCGGACCACACATTTTCTGAATAGTTTTTATCCCAGAGCTATAATTGCACTCAACAATGAACTAAAGGGCCACCATCAGTGAACTGTTGGACAGCATTACTTGGTCTGTTGTGTGGATGTTTGGGTGGTTTTAGGGGTGGGGAATTGTGGTGGGTGGGAGTGTGCTGGGGATTATGTGTGTGGGACCTGGTCTTTGGGTGTCAAGTAAATTTCGTTATATGTGTATACTGTGTATACATATACAATGACAATAAAGTTTATTTATTCATTTAAAATAAATAATAAAAATAAATAATAATAAAATATAAAATAAAATAAATAATAAAATAAGTAAAATAAATAATAAAGTAAAATAATAATAAAATAAAATAATAATTGTAGGAAGAAATATCCTTCTGGGTTCTGCTCCAAGTTGGGAAAAAGACACTGGAAACATGGAGACTGCTTGGAAATATGGTTTAATGGTGGACAGGATCACATGGTTTGAGTTCCTGAACAGAAAAGGGGGCAGATACAGCAAGTTTCCAGGTTTTATGCTCTCTCTGGCTTTGAACTTCTTGGGGCCCAGAAAGAGTATCCTGATAGATTGTCAGACTTCCAGGGGGTGGGGGTCTTGGCTAGCCCTGCTGGATGATGCAATCTTCCCAGGTGCCGAGTTTCTGTCCTATAGATGGGTCCCATTGTATTGCAGATGAGGTCCATTGACAAAGATTGAGTTTCTGCCTCTGGCCCATTGGCAAAGGGTGGGGGCAGGAAGATGGGAGCTGCTTTGTCTTTCAAATATGCTTCTCCATTTCTCATCCAGGGAAACATAATATTCTGCCTTTTTAATATTTCCCAAAATATTTCATTCTTCTAGGAAAGGGGTGGATGCTAACTTCCTACATGATAAAATAAAAAAATAAAAAATAAAAAATGAAATAATAATAAAATAAAATAATATAATAAAATAAAATATAAAATTTCTCTCCTGGTGCTTCTCTTTGAAATTTTCTGACCAGGGAAGCTGCCGTTTGCTTTACTATACTCTGCAACATTCTTGGGAATTTCTTTTAAAGGTAAATTTAAAAAAACAATTATTGCCAGGAGCTTCTTCTCTTGAACGGAAACGAGGGGGAGGGAATTCAGCCTTGCCTTTTCTGCACAACAATAATTATGACTTTAGAAGAGGGCTAAAATTACGCGTCTCACAGCCGACGTAAGCCTTGTCCCGCGTAAGGGGATCAATTCCCCAGCATCCTAAAAGAAGAGGGGGTGAATAAATCCCCTTCAAATGCTTCAGGCCGCCATAAGCTTTCTGCAATCTGATGCCCTCCAGATGTGTTGCAGACTAAGAATTCCCTGAAAGCATCTGGAAGGCCTTGGATTGGGGAAGGCCAAGTTGTGCACCTCTCTACACCTCCCCCTATCCCTGTTGCTTTTGATAAACCTTATTTTTCAGAACACAGCCAAGTTAATGTGCTGGAGCCCAATTAGTCCATTTTCTAGAATTGTGGTGACAGCACTGAAGTTTCATGTTACTGAAAAAAATGACCATATTTTTTCGGTTCATCCTTCTAAAGATGTTGCAATGCATCTACCGAATCCTGAAGTATTTAATTTTTGCAGTCAGAAATGACAGTTGAGGGAAGGGAGCAGCACAATTTTCCTTGGGAAATTCCCTGGGCTAACGCCGGGAAAGAAATTCATTGGGTTTATATTTCATTATGTGCTTTCTTTTAATGCATGCTTCCCAGAACTGTGGGGGGAGCACACACAAAATGAATGCTCAAGAGGACTCGGGGGGGGGGGGGGAATGAAAGAGAATCTGGTTGATGGGAGGGAAGAAGAAGAAAATACAGCAACATTGAAATAAATAGATTTTCCTCCTCCAACCCTTGCAAAGTGGGGATGCAGAGATGGGAACGCAGTGCCTTGATAAGGGAGGTTGCATCTACAACATTAAAAGACATTAAGTGCCATGCAAACCTCTCGTTCCCTCTCATCTAGGATCACTTCCCAAGAGAATGGCCCATTCATCTGCACATTTTGCTTCATTTAAACATTTACATTCGGCCCTTCTAATGCATTTCCCTGCAAAATGAGTGTGTGAACTGTCAGATCGTGGCTCCAAGCTTGTCTGGGCAAAGTTCTCTTGTTTACAACTGTCTCCAAAAATAAAGGGGAGTGAAAATGACATGCCAGTTGTGAGCCTCTGAGGTAGACAGACAAAACAAATGTCTGCAAACATGTGCACCTCCCTCTCTCTCCCTCCCTCTCTCCTTCTCTCTCTCCCTCCTTCTCTCTCGCCCTCTCTGTCCCTCTCTCTCTCCCTCCCTCTCTCTCCTTCTCCCTCCCCCCTCTCCCTCCCTCTCTCCTTCTCTCTCTCTCTCACTCCTCTCTCTCACTCCCTCTGTGTCCCTCCCTTTCCCTCCCCCTCCCTCCCTCTCTCTCCCTCTCCCTCCCCCCTCTCCCTCCCTCTCTCCTTCTCTCTCCCTCCCCCTCTCCCTCTCTCCCTCCCTTCTCTCTTTCTTCTCTCTACTTTCTACTTCTCCTCTCGGCTGAAGAGGTTGTAGAAAAAATGCTTTTAAAAGCCTCTGACGATCCCAGCTGAACCGCACGATCATCGGAGGCTTTTAAAAAAAAAAACTTTTAAAAGCATTTTTTCGGCTGAAGAGGTTGTAGAAAAAATGCTTTTAAAAGTAAAAAAAAAAGCCTCTGATGAGGTGGGCGGGTGGAGGAACGACCGGGCCGGGGACTGGTTTGGGGGCGTGGCCAGTCAATGTTATTACCGGTTCTACGAACTACTATAAATTTTTACTACCAGTTCTTGCAAACCGGCGCAAACCGGGAGCAACCCACCACTGCCCCTACCTCTCGTTCAGAATAGAAGAAGAAGTCGTCATGGAGTTCTCCATCCGTCAAGGCAATAATGACGCTGGCGGTCCTATAACCTGAGGAGGGAAGGAAGCCAGAAGTAGAATTAATGGTCAAGGACAATGGAACAACCAGCTGCCATCTTCTTCTTCTACTCAAACACGAAGCTGCACATCTGGTGCTGTTTGCAAACTGTCATAGAGGTTTCTTTCATGCTTTACTACAACACGCAAAGTTGGCTAAGGAACTCTGGGAGTTGAAGTCCACAAGTCTTAAGGTTGCCAAGGTTGGAGACCCCTGTTCCAAAGCATCCTGTTTTACTTAACCGATATATTTACATTTGGGATAGAAACATACATGATTTTTTAAAGAATAAGCACATGTGTATGTGTGAGTGATCGTCTTGATGACCGCTTGCCCGAAGTCCAAATTGTAGACCTGGCAGGAACTGTGGTTACAGCTCCTTCTTGGTCCCTTCCAGACCATCTGGGGATTCGGGTTTTACGACGGGAATATGAAGGGCTATTTCACACTAAACTGGGCCACCGAAGCAAGGGACAAAGAAAGTTTTGTTAGAAGGGCGCACAAAATAAATTGAGATCACTTGGCGAGAGAGAGAGAGGGGTACACATTGTACCAAGCATCCGTGCGAAGGCAAGGTGGGCCCAGGTTCACTTCGTCCCATCATAGGCCGGAAGGGGCCTTGGAGGTCATCTAGTCGAACCTTCTGCCCAAGGCAAGACAGCTTATACTGTCCTGGTCAAAAGTTTGTCCAATCTTTTCTAACCCTAACCCTCTTTTGATACTGCCTAGGACCATACTGGCTTTTTTGGCACACTGCTGGCTCCTACTTAAGCAGAGATCCACCTAGATCTCCCTCACAGTTATTACTATTAATAATAGCAATTGCTATTACTTTCTTCATTAAGAAGTATTTATAATGGTTAATTTATAATAGTAAATTACAACTATTAATAATAGAATGACTATTACTTACTCACTTAGGCAGGGAAAACCAAATGCATAGGTACAAAATACGTGGTAATATAGAATAGAATAAATAGAGTAGAGTAGAGTAGAGTAGAGTAGAGTAGAGTAGAGTAGAGTAGAGTAGAGTAGAGTAGAGTAGAGTAGAGTAGAATAGGAGAGGAGGGGAGGGGAGGGGAGGGGAGGGGAGGAGAGGAGAGGAGAGGAGAGGAGAGGAGAGAAGAGAAGAGAAGAGAAGAGAAGAGAAGAGAAGAGAAGAGAAGATGGATAGAATAGAATAGAATAGAATAGAATAGAATAGAATAGAATAGAATAGAATAGAATAGAATAGAATAGAATAGAATAGAATAGAATAGAATAGAATTCTTTATTGGCCAAGTGTGATTGGACACACAAGGAATTTATCTTTGGTGCATACACCCTCAGTGTACATAAAAGAAAAGATATGTTCATCAAGAATCATAAGGTACAACACAATGATAGTCATAGGGAAACAGTCAATATATATCTTAAGGATACAAGCAAGAAGGTTACAGTCATACAGTCATAAGTGGGAGGTGATGGGTGATAGGAACGATGAGAAGATTAATAGTAATGCAGACTTAGTAACTAGTTTGATAGTGTTGAGGGAATTATTTGTTTAGCAGAGTGAAAAGAACTGTCCTTGTGTCTAGTTGTTCTGGTGTGCAGTGCCCTATAGCATCGTTTTGAGGGTAAGAGTTGAAACAGTTGATGTCCAGGATGCGAGGGGTCTGGAGATATTTTCCCAGCCCTCTTTTTGACTCGTGCCATATAAAGGTCCTCCATGGAAGGCAGTTATCACCTGTTCTGCACTTACACATTAGGTTTTCCCTGCCTAAGCGCAAGAGCTTTTCTTACCAAGGAACTGCAACTTGTTGGATAATTGTTGGATTCAGCTCTTCTGCCTTGGCACCCGTACAATAGCCACACAACTTAGCTGTGATCACATCTTTAAAGAATCCCTATTTTTCTTTTTTTCTTTTCCTGTGTGCTTATATGGACGCGATCTGATTAGAGAACTGTACATTCGCATCAGGATGAACTCTGCCTCACCTTTTATTAAAAGTTGCAGACGGGATGTAGGAGAAACAATGAAAAGCTGCTGTTTTCCCCAGTCGTGCCGTGCCTTTATTTGTTTTCCCCAGAATACGAGCCAGCCCCTTGGGATGGCTTTAGGGCAGGATGGCCCCTTCACGGAGAAGAGCCAATCTACGATCATCCCAATTACAACATGCCATCCGCAGAGGAGGCAGAATTGCTGCCCAAAGGTGTTTTTATCACCCCAGGATTGTTAGCGTGATGTGAGCGCAGCCTGGGCTTGTCCGTGGTCTGGCTTCCCAACGATCACATCATCGCGAAGAAGCAAAAGTTAATTTGGTTGCTGCTGTCAACCAGCGTCATGCGCTACATGCTCAAGTTAAGATGCTGCTGTTATGAAAGCGAAGATAAGAATTCTGTCTGAAGGTCCCGGTAATTATCAGTCTTTGTCAAATATCAAAAATTGCTACAGGGAATTTTCTACTCTGGAGAAGAGCAGCTGGGTATCAAATGACTGCATTTTCCAGAGAGGGCGATGATATATTAGGCAGGGAATAGCACAGAATAACAGAGTTGGAAGGGACCTTGGAGGTCTTCTAGTCCAACCCTCTGCTTAAGCAAGAGACCCTATACCATGTTTGACAAGTGGCTGTCCAATCTCTTCTTAAAAGCTTCCAGGGATGAAGCGCCTACAACTTCTGGTGGCAACCCGTTCCACTGATTAATTGTTCTGTCAGGAAATTTCTCCTTTGTTCCAGGTTGCTTCTCTCCATGATGAGTTTCCACCCATTGCTTCTTGTCCTGCCTTCAGGGACTTTGGAGAATAGCTTGACTGCTTCTTCTTTGTGGCAGCCCCTCAAATATTGGAAGACTGCTATCATGTCTCCCCTAGTCCTTCTTTTCACTAGACTGGACATACCCAGTTCCTGCAATCGTTCATCATCTGTTTTAGTCCCCAGGGCCCTAATTATCTTTGTTGTTTCTCTACACTCTTTCCATCCTTTTTCTAATGGGTTGACCAAAACTGGATGCATTATTCCAGGTGTGGAACCCTTATTAAGGCTTTATAAAATGGTATTAACATTTCACATGATCTTGATTCTATCCGTCTGTAAATGCAGCCTAGGACTGCATTAGGCTTTTTGGCTGCTGCAACACACGTATGGCTCATATTTAAGTGATTGTCTACTAGTTCGCCAAGATCCCTCTCGTGAGTGGTGAAATCCATTTTTTTTTACTACCGGTTCTGTGGGCGTGACTTGGTGGGCGTGGTGTGGCTTGATGGGCATGGCAGGGGAAGGATACTGCAAAATCTCCGTTCCCAGCCACTCCAGGGGAAGGATACAGCAAAATCCCCATTCCCTCCCCACTCCTGGGGGAAAGATATTGCAAAATCTCCATTCCCAACCCACTCTGGGGCCAGCAAGAGGTGGTATTTGCCGGTTCTCCGAACTGCTCAAAATTTCCGCTACCAGTTCGTCAGAACCTATCAGAACCTGCTGGATTTCACCCCTGCCTCTCGCAGTTAATGCTATTAAATCTGGTTTTAGTTAATCTGTACCTATACTGTGCTTGATTTAACTGTGTTAAAGGGGGGATGGGTGCAGGATGGAGGGGAGGAGCAGGAGCATCAGAAAGGAGTCAAAAGCATCCCAACAGATACGAAAAGGGGATGGGGCTTAAATTACACAATTCTGATCATCATTTTGATATGTTTATGATACAGGTTGCCCAATGTGTATGTTTTATTTTTGCCAGATGACTTCCACAGTTTTTATAAATAACCCAAGGTGGTGAACATACCTCCCCTTCTTATTTTCTACACAACAACAATTCTTCGGGGTGAGTTGGGCTGACAGAAAGTGTGTCAAAGTCTCCCAGCTGACTTTCATAGGACTAGAACTCCCAGTCTCCTTCCTCTAGCCTGAGGCCTTCACTACTAGACCATAAAGGCAAATAATAGAAAACCCAACTACTCAGATTAATCTAGCAAACAGGATTTTAATATTTTCGAAGAGGATTTAAAAGCAGCAAGCAGGGAAATGAAGTTGATGAGTTATGCCCCGTTGCTGTTAACGTGCTTCCATTTCAAAGTAGATTTTTTGGTTGCTTTGTTTTTTTAAGAAAAGGCAGAATTGTTGATCAATCATCTGTTTGTATGGGTAATGTGTAGTTTGCTGCATGGTGGCTCTAACCAGGGGGTTTGTCTTAATAGCAGCATTTTGAAGAAGGTATCAAAAGCTATATTTTCACTCCGCAGATATGTGAGACCACAGAATCACCAATCAAACTTAAAATACTCTAATGTCTGCCCAGAGTTTTACCGAGTGAAAATGTGGAAGGAATACCAAAAATAAATGAACAGAAGTTGTGTTTCCACAGGTTCAAATGTTATGGAACCCAATCCAGTGGAGTTTACGTCTGAGTAAAAAAAGAGATTAACAGCATAATTTCCCTGGTCTCAAACTTCCACTCAAAAACAGTTAGTAATCCAATAACATTGAGGCTTCCAAAATACCGTCATTCACATTTAATGTGGAATTTTATCACACTGCCCTTTGCAATAGCTAAGATGCTCTGATAACATTTCCGGATAACTCGTTTTCTTTAGCAAAGATTCCTGGCAACCTTTTAAAAAAAAAGTTTTAAAACTTGCACATTCAGAGGTTTTATTACTTCCTGTTGTTCCCCACGGAGAATTAGTGCTGGATATCCTGCAACTTATTTTCTTAGTGTCAATTTTGTTAATTAATTAATTAATTTATTTATTTATTAAAGGACTCAGGGCGGTGTACAGCCCATAATAAAAACTAGAGACACAAAAGTTAAAAACAATTAAAATAGATTCAATAAATTGGCCGTAATAATTAAAATCCCAAAGCTAAAATACCCATTAAAACTCATCATTCCGTCAGACCAGCTTGTTGGAATAACAGGGTCTTAAGGGCACGGTTAATTGTTTTTGCCTTTCATGTACATGGGTCTGTAGGTCACGGGTGCCACAGGGCCATATCAGTGGGCACACGAACTCAGCTCCGGCACGCATGCGTGCTCCAGCCAGCTGATTTTTGGGCCTTCTGGGCCCACCAGAAGTCAGGAAACACACTGTTTCCGGCCTCCGGAGGGCCTCTGGGGGTGGTGGGAGAGACCGTTTGTGCCCTCCCCAGGCTCCTAGAAAGGCTCTGGAGCCCGGGAAGAGCAAAAACCGGGCCTACCGGGCCCACCGTGCCATCTCATGCCAAAAGCGGGAGGAGCACGGGGTAGGGGGCAGGGCGCATAGAATTATGGACGTGAGCACGCGTGCATGTGACCCCACCGTGCTCCCCCCGCTTTTGGCACGCGATGGCAAAAAGGTTAGCCATCACTGGTCTAGGTGTTCATTTAATATCCGAATAGCACTACAGGGAGTCCTTGTCCTACGACCACAATTTCTGTTGCTAAGAGAGGCAGTTGTGAAGTGAGTTTTGTCCCATTTTACAATCTTTCTTCTGCAGTTGTTGAGTGAATCAGTGCAGTTCTTAAGTTAGCAACACGGTTATTAAGTGAATCAGGCTGCAAAGCCTGTCAGAAGACCCCAAAAGGGAACCACATGACCCTTCAACCGTCGTAAGTACAGGACAGTTGCCAAGTGTCCAACTATTGATGTCCCATATGACCATGGGGATGCTGCAAGGGTCATAAGTGTCATAAGCCGTAAGTCACTTTTTTGATGCTGTTGTAAGTTTGAATGGTCACTAAACCACTAAACCAACAGTCGTAAGTCAAGGACTGCCTGTATTATGTACCAAGAGGGAAATAGATTGAATCACTGGGTTCAAGACCCAGACGAGGAATTCCATTCTGGGTCTGCAGAGAAACTTCTCTGTCCTTCCGTCAGTCAGTGAGCAAAAGATTGTCCCCACCTTTAGAATAATTACAAAGATCACTTTAAATCGTATTTTATTCCAATTTCATTTTAAATCGTGTTTTATTCCAATTTTATTTTAAATCGTATTTTATTCCAATTTTATTTTAAACCGTGTTTTATTCCAATTTCATTTTAAAATTGCTTTCATCAATGATTTTAGTAATCATTTGTGTCTGGAACTCTGGAACTCTCGATATGGCCCAAGGGCTAATCAATAGAGTAAACTCAACTCAATTAATGAGCAAAAAGCAATTGCCACCCACTTTATTGAACGTATTCTTACCTTGAACATTTTCGTGGTAAATTTGCTCACTGGCCTAAAACAGAACCAGAGAGAATGATGAGGATGTAAAGTATGGATAAAGTTTAGCTTTAATCACCCCTGTCAAGAATACGGTGCCACATGGAGAAGTTGGGAAAGAGATGGGGTGGGGGGGGGGGGTAGCAGTCCAGCCACAGGGCCAAGAAAAAGTCAAGTTGGACATTGTGAGTCCAGAGGTGGTATTTAACCAGTTCAGACTGTTTTGGGAGAACCGGTAGCGGCAACTGCTGCCCCCTGCCCCAGCGTAATGCCATCCTATTTAGCCACGTTTTCGAGGCTGGGCGCATGCAATATTCATGTGGTAAGAATATTGGACACCCACCAGTGATTGTGACCATGTGATTGGAGCCCCATCCCATGGGTATCTTGCGTGGACAGCATATCAAAAACTGGCTGGAGTTTGATGGCATGGTGGCAACCATCATCTTGCTGTCTTTCACACACCTACTTCCTGTAGACGCTCCTGCCCAGTCTGCCCTCTGCCCGTAGCACCCACAGCAAAACCGAGACTTCACTTCTTTGCTCTTATTTACCCTTTCAAATCCTTCGTGCATGTAGGTGTCTCCTCCTGGCAAGACCTTCTGAAGCTCGTCTAAGCCTTGACGGATTTTTTCCCTGGAGGAGCAGAAGACACCATCTTTGGTTAGAGAGAATGTAGATAGAGATTAACAGAATTGGAAGGAACATTGTATTGAAAGCTTCCATTGATGAAGCTCTCACAACTTCTGAGGGCAACTTCTGTTCCACGGGTTGATTGTTCTCTGTGTCAGAAAATTCTTCCTTATTTCCAGGTTGAATCTCTCCTTCATCAGTTTCCATCCATTGTTCCTTGTCTGGCCTTCAGGGGCTTTGGAAAACAGGTTGACTCCCTCCTCTCTGTGGCAGCCCCTCAAATATTGGAAGACTGCTATCCTGTCTCCCCTGGTCCTTTTCTTCACAAGACTAGCCATGCCCAGTTCCTGAAACTGTTCATTGTATGTTTTAATTCCAGTCCCCTCATCTTCCTAGTTGCTCTTCTCTGGACTCTTTCTAGAGTCTCAACATCTTTTTTTATAGTGTGGTGACCAAAACTGGATGCAGGATTCTACATCTTACTAAGGCTTTATAGAGTGGTATTAGTACCTGCTACAGGCAAGATAGTTTTGCCAAAGAAGCCACAGCTCTGAACTCTCCCACTGTCTACTTGAAATAAAAATGTTTTGCAATGCTGTGGCGAGAGAGAAATGTTGAGGAAAACTATTATTATCTCAAGGCAAGACATTGTTTGGAGACAGCCAGGATGGTGAGATGGCTGATAACTATTTTGCTTTCTAGGCATGGGAAAAATTCTCTTTCTTAGGACTCCCGTCTTTTTTTCTTTCTCTTTATTCTTTTCTGCCCCTCCCAAAGATAACAGGGCCTGGAAACCTCCATTTCCAGAGTCCTGAGAAAGCCTAAGGGTAGTGAAAGGGGGGGGGGCAGCTGGATTTTTCTCCCCCTGAACGTCACCATTCACCAATATCTGCAGAAGCACGCATGGGAAAAATCTGATTTGGCTCCATCCGTTGCAATTCCCAACAAGTGAAGAAGTGTCAGATTTGCCCACATCTGCCTTTCCCCATCCCTCCCTCCCTCCTCCCCCTTCTTCTCTTACTCTTCTAATGCTACTGCACTAAAGGATGGAACCCTAACTTCTGAGGAAGAAGGTAAGAGAGACAAAGGAAAGGTATTATATTTAGGGAGGAAAAAGCTTGGCCCCATAACCTCCTTTCAACATTTGGCTGAAGAAGGCCCTCCAAATATGTCCTAGGGATCATTTAGGGGGGTTAGAAGAGGTGGTCCTTAAGAGACAAGGACCCCAAGCCTATTTAATACATTGGTCATGCTTGCTACCCAGTGTGTAACATCAACATTTGTGGGTGGAGTAACATGTAGGATGGCGGGTTCTAGGACAGGTAACACCTCCCTCCTTCTTACCTGTCTTCTGTCAGGTCCATGAGGGTTAAGCCATGATTGGAGAAGACAATGAAGGACATTCTCAACTGGGGGCTGCAGAAAGAAAGACAGCAAAGTGAGGTCCTTCCTTCCTTCCTTCCTTTCTTCTTTCCTCTCTCCTTCCTTCCTTCCTCTCTCTTTCCTTTCCTTTCCTTCCCTTCCTTTTTTCCTTCTTTCTTTCCTTCCTTCTTCCTCTCTCCCTCCCTCCCTTCCCTCCATCCCTGTCTGCCCCCTCTCTCCCCTTCCCCTCCCCCCTCCCTCCCTTTCTTCCTTCCTCTCTTCTTCCTTCCTTCCTTTCCTCCCTTCTTTCCTTTCTTCCTTCCTCTCCTTCCTTCCTTCCTCTCTCCTTCCTTTCCTTTCCTTTCCTTTCCTTTCCTTTCCTTCCTTTCCTTCCTTCCTTCCTTCCTTCCTTCCTTCCTCTTTCTTTCCTTCCTTCTTCCTTCTTCCTCCCTCCCTCCCTTCCCTCCCTCCCTGTCTTCCCCCTCTCTCCCCTTTCCCTCCCTCCCTTCCTTCCTCTCTCAAGGAAACATGGCAATATTCCTCTTCCCAGATGAATGTGTCAAGATGTGATTTTGAAATGGAACCTCATCTCTTTTTGTGTTCATTCCATGCGTGGCTGTCTCTGCAGACTGTATATAATTTTTGGCGCTGCTGGTAGAAAGAGATCCATTCCTTACATCATTCCTTACATCAAAAGGCACGCCTCTTCTACAAATATAAATTAATCTGGGGATCATTTTTTGGATGCTCTTCTCTGAGCAGAGCCAGGGATTTATTTACACTACTTAATATGGGTTTTTATTCCACTTCAACCCCCCAAAAAAAGACAAATCAAGGAGATTTACAAAAGTAGTTGGCAACCTTGAGCAAATCTTGGACAATTCTCCACCCCTCACCAAATCACAACTTTCCTCTCATAGATCCTTTCGTGACAACTCAGTGAAAGTATATTTCATTGCTTCCTAGGTTTAGAACCAAACCGTAAGACTCAAAATGTGGCAATTTTCTTCCCCTAAAAAAACTAGAGCTTCTTGAAAACAATTAATCAAGTTCTGATAAATTCCAGGAGTTTGTGCTCTCGAAAACACACAGGGAAACAAACTGTTTGGAATTCTTTGAAACTTGTGTTCCCTTTCTTCAGTTAAGAGGAAATCCAGTTCAAGGCAACAACAACAACAACAAAAAAAAGCAAAACAAACGGGGTGTTTTTCTCAATTATTTTGAAATTGCTCAATAAATTTCCTTCAGCTACAATGTTGCTGAGAATCAAAGGAACAACCAGGTTTTAAGAGGGCAAACTTGAATCAAGAGAAGAGAAAAAAAATTAGAGTAGAGTAGAGTAGAGTAGAGTAGAGTAGAGTAGAGTAGAGTAGAGTAGAATAGAATAGAATAGAATAGAATAGAATAGAATAGAATAGAATAGAATAGAATAGAATAGAAATAAGAAGAATAGAACAGAACAGAACAGAACAGAATATTCTTTATTTAGCCAAGTGTGGTTAGATACCCAAGGAATTTGTCTCTGGACAGAAGCTCTCAGTGTATATGCAAAGCAACAGAGTAATAGTAATCATAATATGATACCAATATGAGGAAAGCAGCATAGAAGGTGAGAAGGGTAATAGCAGTAATACTACATCCATACAAGATGGGTAAATATATTTAGACATAAAACAATACCATCTCTGTGTCTAGTTGCTTTGGCATGCAATACCCTAGAGCGCCATGAGTTGAAACAGTTTATGTCCAGGATGTGAGGGGCCTGTAGATATTTTCTCAGCCCTCTTTCCGACCTGTGCAATTGACAGGTCTTTGTCGATAGTCCTAACTATCCGTTGAAGTCCGTCTCTCTCCCTCTGTACCGAACCAGACAGTTACAGAAGCACCAATGACAGACTCCATAATTCATCTGTAAAGCCATATCAGCAGCTCCTGAGGCAGTCTGGATTTTCTGCGCTGGCTGACGCAGGGAGAACATTCTTTGTTCTTTTGTCCTTTTTAACGATGGTTCTAATGTTAGGTGTGTCAGCATTCCAGAAAGAAACCCAACTCCAAGTAAAAACTCTGAAGCAAACATTTTTTCAAGGTTCTATTTACTAGACTAGGTAAACTGGCACATCTGGGAAAACCCGAATCTGAGAAGTCCAGGTTTTCCTTCAGTAAATCAAACCCCCCAAAACCATCCTCTCAGTCCTCTGTCAATCACATGCTCCAATCTACCGCCGTCCCATCTCGAGACCTCACTCTGATCACTCCTTCTCCAGATGCAGAATTGCCCTAACCTTGATCAACAGAAGAATGCTATTATGTCTAAAGACCACCTCTTTATTACTTTCCCACATATGAGAAGGTGGCAGCATGGAAGCTTCCATCCTAATATGGCTTCCAAAGCTAACAAGGTGTGTATTTCAAATTGTAAGAGATTACAGGACCCCAAAAGTTGATGGATTCTACTGTTGATACTGAAAAGAACATCTGCTTGATTCTCTTCTAGCCTTCATCAAGGCCACAGTCAACACACTTGAGTATCATGACTGCTATGACTTCAGAGTAAACATGCAAAGGGCCAAGGCAGATGGCTCAGCCCACTGCAACCCACATCTTATGCTGCCGGCCGGCCATAATTTCTTACCTTATAAATTTGTGAGCCAGATGTTCCACAAAGTAATAGATTTCACTCCAGTGGTGTAGGACGCTTCCTGATCTGGAAAAAAAGAGCATGCCAGAGAATATTGACTTCAGTAATTTTATGTTGTCTTTTTAAAAGCGTCTGTTGTTTGGCAGTTGTTACGTGAGTGACACCCAATTTTACAACTTTTTTTTTTGCCCATGGTTTTTAAGCAAATCACAGTTTTTAATTGAATTTGGCTTTCCCCATAGACTTTGCTTGTCAGAGGCCAGCTGGGAACGTTGCAAAAGCTAATCACATCACCCTGGGACACTCCAGGGTGAATTTTGACCACAGAAAAAGACTCAAAAGTAATTGTATGAAAATGCTGGCACCCCAAGTGGGTCTCCTTGGTGAGCTGCCTTTCATAGAATTCTAAGGCTGGAAGGGATTTTAGAGATCTTTTAGTCCAGCCTCCTTCAGGATACTTTATTTATTTATTTATTTGTTTGTTTGTTTGTTTGTTTGATTGATTGATTTTTATACCGCCCTTCTCCTTGCGGACTCAGGGCGGTGAACAGCCAAAAATAAAAAACAATTTTACAAAAGTTAAAACAATTTTAAAAGCAACTAATATGAGATTTGGCTCATAAATTTAAAACAGTTCAATTAGCATTTAATATCAACTCTAAAAATTAACCATGGAATCAGGCCAGTCCGGCTAACTGGAAAAAGTATGTTTTTAAGGCCCGACGAAAAGTCCGGAGGCCTGAGATCGTTCGCAACTCTGGGGGAAGATCGTTCCAGAGGGTGGGAGCTACCACAGAGAAGGCTCTCCCCCTGGGGGTCGCCAGCTGGCAATGTCTGGCTGACGGCACCCTGAGGAGGCCCTCTCTGTGGGAGCGAACCGGCTGGTGGGAGACAATTGGTGGCAGAAGGCGGTCCCATAAGTTATTCCATTCCCGTATTCCATTCCAGACAAATTATTGCCTGGTCTTTTCAGCAAAAAAGAAATTCCAGATCTCTCTTTTTTGCTGCCTTCACACCGTCCATCTTTAGAGGTTTTGAAAGGCCATCTGAAGAGGTTATTTCAAACTGCATTTGATGCCACAGAACTAATCCTGCCAATTATTGAAGAACCCAACAAGCCTTTCCTTGTTCAAAAGCATTTCTTTATAAACCTGATTATTCAGCACAAAGCTCAAGATAATTCACTATGACACGTAGGAAAAAATAAATGGGTGTTTAGAAACGATAGATTGTTTCGCCTTCCAATAATCCAAATAGGTCACCATTCTCAATTGTCTTTCTTCTTTTAACCTAATAACATAGGTTAATGCAGCCAGATTTCTGTTTTCTGACTCATCCATTGAAGATCCTTGGCATATAAAGCTCTGCTTATCCAAATTGCGTTTGAAAGTTCTCTGCAGGGAAATTAAACTCTTCACATTTTTGCAAGTCCATCACAGGCAATAAATAAAAATAGTTGCAGGATTAAACCACGGTTTGCTCTCCTGCTTTGTAAAGTTAACTCAAAGCCCAAACCAGCTGGGGAATAAACCCCCTCTTAGATTTGCAAGGGGGGAAGGCAGCTCATTCTGATGCATCCACACCCAGGAAGGGGGTTTGCTGAGGAAAGCAATAGATCCAGCAGAATTCACTCTTTTTTCTTTCCTATCCACAAGCGTCCAGAGAAAGGAGGGGCCAGAAGCGACAAATGAAGAGAATTATGTAATCTGCAAAACTGACAGCAAAGACATTGTGATGTGTGCAACATCATCAGCCTAAACAAGGAGAGAAGCAATCTGGAATTAAGGAGAAACTTCTTAACAGTGGGAACAGTTAACCAGCGGAACAGCCTGCCACCAGAAGTTGTGGGTGCTCCTCCATCACTGGAGGCTTTTAAGAAGAGACTGGACAGCCATTTGATTGGGATGGTGTACAATCTCCTGCTTCAGGAGAGGGTTGGACTAGAAGGCCTCCAAAATCCCTTCCTTCTATTCTATTCTTTTTTTAAAAAATTGATTTATATGCCGCCCTTCTTGGGAGACTCGGGGCAGTTTACAATGCGTTAAGAAATAGTCTTCATACTTTTGTATACAAAGTCAGCTTATTGCCCCCAAAATTTGTGTCCTCATTTTATCTACCTTTGAAAGGATGGAAGGCTGAGTCAACCTTGAGCCTGGTGAGATTCGAACTTGCAGTAATTGCAGGCAGCTGATATCACTTAAGCACCACTTAAGCTGCTGCTTAAACTGCTGCGCCTCCTACGCTTCTATTCTATTCTATTCTATTCTATTCTATTCTATTCTATTCTATTCTATTCTATTCTATTCTATTCTATTCCCTTCCCTTCCCTTCCCTTCCCTTCCCTTCCCTTCCCTTCCCTTCCCTTCCCTTCCCTTCTCTTCCTCTTCTCTTCTCTTCTCTTCTCTTCTCTTCTCTTCTCTTCTCTTCTCTTCTCTTCTTTTCTGTTCCTGTTCTGTTTATTCTATTCTATTCCATTCCATTCCATTCCATTCCATTCCATTCCATTCCATTCCCTTCTCTTCCTGTTCTCTTCTCTTCTCTTCTCTTCTCTTCTCTTCTTCTTCTCTTCTCTTCTCTTCTCTTCTCTTCTCTTCTCTTCTCTTCTCTTCTCTTCTCTTCTCTTCTCTTCTCTTCTCTTCTCTTCTCTTCTCTTCTTCTATTCTGTTCCTGTTCTGTTTATTCTATTCTATTCTATTCTATTCTATTCTATTCTATTCTATTCTATTTTCTATTCTATTCTATTCTATTCTATTCTATTCTATTCTATTCTATTCTATTCTATTCTATTCTATTCTATTCTATTCAGATACAGATCGTAGAAAAAGACAGATAGCAAATTGAGTCACATAAATAAGCAAGAATGATAAGCCACACTTGCAAATGGGTGAGAACAGGGCAACATAAGCTTCTCTCAATTCCTAATTTTATACTCATTTTTTTCCCCATAATAAACAAGTTTCATTTTTGCAAAAGTTTGCCCTAAAGGCTTTGTGCATTAAGGTGCCTATGTCTTCAAATAAAATCTTTTTTTTTTGTTGCAATTTTGTATCCTTTATATCCTTTTTTTAAAAAAAACAATAAAGCACATTAGGTTGATGAATAGGTGCATTCTAGTAATAAGCACTTCTTTATTCCTTCTTTGGAAATAGAAGGAATGTCCTCAAACCCCCCAAAACTCAGCTTGCTCAGATCCTGGGAGTGAGATGTCTCCAGGGAAAGGTCCAAAGAAGCTGAGATGGCAGGGATGACGATGCAACGGAAGTTGCCATTTGGACTTTTTTGGACCAAGCCCAGTGGCTGCCCTTCTTTTGAAATCTCACTGTGCTACTAGACCGCCTGGAAAAGTTTCCACATTCTGCTTCTTTTGCAGAGATGCAGCTAAGAGCGAGAAGCACCGAGCTACGAAAGCTTGATTTTTCCATGGCTTTTAGCAAGAGGTTGGAAGCAGAAGGGAAGGACACGGCCTGCATCAAACCCACCAACCAGAGGGGCTGTGAATGAACTCGGGGTGTGGGGTAGGGGTGGGGGGCTGAGCCTGGTCTCCCCAGACGAAAGATTTGCGTTCTGTGTGGTTTTTGAGTTACACACCACTTCTTAAATTCGCCACATAACTACATCTTGAAGAGTGGTTTTTTTTCTCCGCTTGGAACAAGGATCCAAACAGCTAAAATTACAGCTCTTTTTTCCATGAGATCTTCCCACACAAAGCCTCGCACAGAACAAAATGCTATAAAGCCAGCAAAGAAAGGGGGTTGGGTTGAAATCATTTGGAGGAAAAGATTTTCCCTTCTGGATACTGTGCGCAGATTGAGCAAAGAACTCGAAAAAAACCAAGGATTTTTGCCCCGGGGGGAAAAAAAATGGAGGAAAAAAAACAAAGATTGCCACAGCTAAAGGGATTAAACCTTTTTTGAAAATGATCTGGGAATTGAGAGTTTGCAGAAGCTCAGGCTGCATTTTGAAGGACGTGATTTATCTTTTCCTGGCTTTTGATGGCTCTGTTGGCTTTTCCGTCAGCTGCCTTTAATCGCTCTTTAAATGAATTTTTTTTGTTTTGTTTTTTTCTGGATTAAAATACCAAAATGGCTAAAAGAAATTACACCCTATAAAATAGAATTTAAACCTGAACTGTTTCTTCTGGGGATTATTAAAGAAAATTATCCCAAAAGGATAAAATATTTAATTACTCATATAACTACAGCAGCTAAAATCATACTTGCGCAAGCTTGGAAAATGCCCACTATTCCAACAGACTGTGCAATAATCTGGAAAATTTTCAAATGTGCAGAAATGGACAAACTTACTTTAGAATTAAATAATAAGGAAGACTCAGAATATTACTTAATTTGGGATAATCGGTATCAATGCATAGAAATTTTAATAATAGAATAAATAAATAAATTAATTAAAAATAAGGAATATATGGAACAAAATAAGATATAAAATGTGATTAAATATGTCGATTAAGTAGGAATATGTGGGAATAGATGAAAGAAAGTTAAGAATTAAGTACTGTCAGAAAGACGTTGAATTGTATAATTATTACGGGTATATTTTTGTTATAGAGGTATTTTAACTTGTATTTTTGGATTTATTGACGGCCCTATTTTGACGGTCATGACTGCTTTTGCAAAGCACTATATTTTTATTTTTATTTTTTGTCTTTTTGGGTCTGCAAAGTGATCTGTAAATATAATGAATAAATTTAAGTGAAACACATTTCCTGTGCGGGGAAGACAAGCAAAAACGGATTCCCAGCCCTGAGGCCCATGACATCCAGAGCTCATTTAATTGACATTTGCACTGAAATCGCTCTTAGGAAATTGACGGAGGTTTTTTTTTAGCAGTAGCTAATATGCTTCCACTCTTCCGCAGAATTGAGATAGTAAATAAGGCAGATAATCCTCGGTGTACGACCCCAATTGAGCCCAAATTTTTGTTGCTAAGTGAGACAGTTGTTAAGCAAATTTGCCCTATTTTACAACAGTTGTTAAGTGAATCACTGCCGTTGTTAACACCATTGCAAAGTGAATCTGTGTTGTGGTCCACCAGCAGCCTGCGGAGCTGGCAGTGGAGTCGGACAGTGAGGAGGCTGAGGAGGAACATGGGCCAGTCCTGGAGTCTGGGGAAGGCTCGGACGAGGGCTCTGCGTCGGAGGCAGAGAGGGGGCCATGGCCATCTGGGAGTGATGCACTGACTCTAGAGCTTTCAGAGTCGGACAGCAGAGAGGCAGAGGAACAGGAGGAGCCTCTTCCTAGTGCGCACATGCGCAGAGCTGCCAGAAGGCACGAACAGTGAAAACAAAATGGACGACTCAGGAGCAAGGCCTGGAGATGATTGCCCTCTCCCATAAGTCTTAAAAGAGAAGCAAAGGCACGTGGGACCTTCGCAGGAAAGCAACATAGTTAATTCTGTTCCCAGTCGGCATCTCTGTTTGATTCTGGACTCCGTGTGGCTTTGCCAAGTACGTCTTTGGCAGCGTATCAAGGGAAATAAAAGTTGGTGATTATCCTGAAGGACTTCTCCCGAAGGACTTTTTGCAATTAATTTGAGACTCAGCTGTGAATGAAAGTAATTCACAGCTGTTGCAATAAAAGAGTTTTTTGGGACTACTCGTGTGTTTTAATGACTCAGGAAGCCTAGGTCACAACAATCTGGCTTTCCGTTTGACTTTGCTTGTCAGAACTTGATAAAAGGGGATCACACAATCCTGGGACATTGCAACTGTCATAAATATGAGTCAGGTGCTGAGTGTCTGAATTTTGATCATGCGATCAAAACATCCATTGTATGTCCCTGGGAATGAGTGGAATGGGCAGAAGAAGAGATGGTTAGAGAGGACACAAGGAGGATTATTGGAAGACAAGAAAGTTCTTGGTTGAAGAAAAGGGTGAGGGAAGCATATATATTTTATTTTGAGAACTTTGTTGTAATAGCCCTCTTCAAGGACTTGTAGGAATGATGCCCAAATTTGTTCTCTGTCATCCAAGAGTGGAGGACATGGAACAAGAGTCTTCAGCTTTATTACAGTAGAGTCTGGTTGAGCTTCATCACCGTAAGTTCAGTTGAACAATGGAACCATTGACCAAGAGAGGTGAGGGACTTCTCTTCATTAGATGGGCCCAAGTGAAGGCTGGACAACTGCCTCCTGGGGAGACTTGAATTTGGATTCTTGCCTGGGACAAGAGATGGACCTTGATGGTTAAAATGGCTGCTTTCAATTCTTTTGTTGTTGTTGTTGTTAGTTGCGAAGTCGTGTCCGACCCATCGCGACCCCATGGACAATGTTCCTCCAGGCCTTCCTGTCCTCTACCATCCTCTGGAATCCATTTAAGCTCACACCGCCGACTGCTTCAGTGACTCCATACAGTCACCTCATTCTTTGTTGTCCCCTTCTTCTTTTGCCCTCAATCGTTCCCAGCATTAGGCTCTTCTCCAGTGAGTCCTTCCTTCTCATTAAGTGGCCAAAGGATTTGAGTTTCATCTTCAGGATCTGGCCTTCTAAAGAGCAGTCAGGGTTGGTCTCCTATAGGACTGACCGGTTGGATCGCCTTGCAATCCAAGGGACTTGCAGGAGTCTCCTCCAGCACCAGAGTTCAAAGTCCTCAATTCTTTGGCGCTCAGCCTTCCTTATGGTCCAACTTTCACAGCCATCCATTGCAACTGGGAAAACCATAGCCTGGACTATATGCTTATTGTTGGCAGAGTGATGTCTCTGCTTTTTACTAAGATATCAATTTGATGCTCAGATTACCTTCTTTCCAGGATCATAGAAAATGGCTTTTGCCACTTTCCAACTATTTTGGTCTTATTTTCCAAAATGACCAATACAGAAGAAACCAGGCAGAAAAAAATTCCTCAGATCTCTTTTTTCATGCATGTTGAACACATAGCTAAACCAAGATCTTCTAGGTTTCTCTCCTCAACCCCCCACCCCAGGGCCCCCCATCAGTTTTGGACAGCTTCCTTTTCTCAATTTCCTTTGGAGAGCTCTGCATGGACCAACCTCCATGCCTACCTAGCTGAGTAAAAGATCTAATTTTTTTTTGCCTAAAAAAGTGGTAAACGAGACAAGGGGGTTGGGAAATGAAGTAACAGGATAATAAGATGATCGCAAGAAAACTCAAAAGAAGTATTCATTTCAAACCTCCCAGAATAGAAGCTGTTTTGCTGTTTTATTCCTTTTGAGTACCCAACTGAACCAAGCAGACTTCAAAAAGCCATTGACAAAACACATCGAAACACATTTAAATCAGAAATAGAGGATTTAGTAAATGCTTCTTATACAGGAAATAGAGCATTTCCGAATGATCCAGAAGTTTGGGAGATGTCAACAAATAAGACCAGATCTTATTTAAGGATTCCGGCTGAAAACCCCCTAAAAGACCCACTCCCCCAAACATGGTCCTCCTGAAGCAGGAATGGCTTCTCTACCAGCCAATTCTTCAATATATTCTATATATCAATGGAAATATTTTCCCTGTCCAGTCGTGCCTGACTCCAGTTGTGCCTAGAAAGAGTGCAGAGAAGAGCAACAGAGATGATGAGGGGACTGGAGGCTAAAACATACAATGAAGGTTGCAGGAACTGGGCCTGGCTAGTCTAGTGAAGAGAAGGACCAGGGGAGACAGGATAGCTGCCTTCCAATATTTGAGGGGCTGCCACAGAGAGGAGGAAAGGGCTCAAGCTATTCTCCAAGGCATCCTAAGGCCAGACAAGTAACAATGGATTGGAACTGAACAAGGAGAGATTCAACCTGGAAATAAGGAGAAATTTTCTGACAGGGAGAACAATCAACCAGTGGAACAGAAGTTGCCTTTGGAAGTTGTGGGAGCTTCATCCCTGGAGGCTTTCAAGAAGAGACTGGACTGCCATCTGTCAGAAATGGTCTAAGGTCTCCTTCTTGGGTGGGGGGGTTGGACTAGATGACCTACAAGGTCCCTTCCAACTCTGTTAATCTGTATCTAGTTCACCTGAACCTGTGAAGACTTCACACTTGTTGAAGAATTAAATGGGTATGTAGACATACATTCATGAGGCATTAAGATCAGAAGTCTTCGGTCTGACCTAAACATAGCTCATAAAATTATCTGCTACAACGTCCTACCTGTCAGTGACTACTTCAGCTTCAACCACAACAATACACGAGCACACAATAGATAGAAACTTAAAGTGAAGCGCTCCAAACTCAATTGCAGAAAATACGACTTCAGCAACAGAATGGTCAATGCCTGGAAACCTGACTCTGGTTTCATCCCAAAACCCCCAAAACTTTAACCTTAAACTGTCTACTATTGACCTCACCCCATTCCTAAGAGGTCTGTTAAGGGGCATGCATAAGAGCACCAACATGCCTACCGTCCCTGTTCTACTGTCCCTTTTTATTCGTATCCATCTCATGTATTCAATTCATGCTTACGCTTACATATATTACCTAATATGTTCTTGACAAATAAATAAAATGAATAAATAAAAGTGCAAAGAGGAATAACACCTGTATCAACTCTAAGGGAGGGCGCTCAATTCCACTTCCTAGCCAAGGAAGCCAGCATTGTCCGAAGACACTTCTGTGGCACATGGAATGCTGTTACCCTCCCACTGAAGTGATACCTATTTATCTACTCGCATTCGCATGCTTTCGAACTGCTGGATACGTGGGAACTGGAGCAAGGAACGGGAGCTCATCCCATCACGTGGCTCTTGGGTCTCGAATCTGGGCTGTCAGCTTTCCAGATAACAAGCTCAGCGTCTTTAACCACTGAGCCATTGCGCCCCTCACATGCTCTCTATACAAAGAATAGTAAACAAGACAGCAAAGGGGAAACCCCAATGATTCATAATCCGGATTAAAAGCTGTTTCTCTCTGCCCACCAAGAACACCTGCCAACTTCACCCTCCTTATTATGGTGCAATGCCAAAATATAGTCCGTGTGTATTTTTAGAGGCTGTGCTGGATTTCTAACTCTGCATGGATAAACGACAAGAAAGGGATAAGTTGGTGGGATGGCAGAAGGACAGAAGCTCTCTCTGGACTGGATTAGAGGTTAAACTATCTATCCTCTGTTAGGACTTATTGTCATAGAGGTGCTCTGGTCCTGGTGTGAGATCCTTGGAGGCCGCTCGTGATGTTTCGGTCCAGCTGTCGAGTTTAACTGTCAGCCCTTCAGGAAAGACCAGACATGGAAACTAATGCCCTGAAGATCAATACTACTTTTGTAAGAGCTGTGGTGGTGCAGTGGTTAGAGTGCAGTACTGCAGCCTACTTCTGCTGACTGCCAGCTGCCAGCAGTTTGGCAGTTCGAATCTCACCAGGTTCAAGGTTGACTCAGCCTTCCATCCTTCCATCTGGGTAAAATGAAGAACCAGATAGTTGGGGGCGACATGCCGACTCTATAAACCGCTTACAGAGGGCTATTAAACACAGTGAAGCGATATATAAATCTAAGTGGTATTGCTATCAAAAACCGTGGTGGCGCAGTGGTTAGAAGACAGTATTGCAGGCCAACTCTGCCCACTGCCAGGAGTTCGATCCTGACCGGCTCAAGGTTGACTCAGCCTTCCATTCTTCCAGGTTCAGTAAAATGAGGAGCCAGATTGTTGAGGGCAAAAGGCAGACTCTGTAGACCACTTAGAGAGGGTGTAAAGCATTGTGAAGTTGTATATAAGTCTAAGTGCTATAGCTACTGCCCTCCCTCCCTCCCTCCCTCCCTCCCTCCCTCCCTCTCTCTCAGTGGTTAGAAGACAGTATTGCAGGCTGACTCTGCCCACTGCCAGGAGTTCGATCCTGACTGGCTCAAGGTTGACTCAGCCTTCCAGGTTCGGTAAAATGAGGACCCAGATTGTTGGAGGCAAGAGGATGACTCTGCAAATTGCTTACAGTAAAAGCACTGTGAAGTTCAAGTGCTATTGCTATTATTATTATTATTATTATTATTATTATTATTATTATTATATTATAATTATACTTTATTATTATATAATAAAATTATTATATGTATATGAAATCTTAATCTGTTCACCGCCCTGAGTCCTTCGGGAGAAGGGCGGTATAGAAATTCAATAAACAAACAAACAAACAAACAAATAATTATTGTAAATCAATAGTAAAAGAATCGTGCAAATCTGGATGTACTTCCCTTCGCTCTCCCTTTATGTTTGTGAGAATTAGGAAGCAGCTTTTCTGAGATGTTTACTCACATTCCTTTCTTGGCCAGGCTTAAGTCCCTCTTATCTGACCATTGCCTCTGTTCTATAAACCAGGGGTCCCCAACCCCAAGTCCAAGGACCGCTACTAGTCCACAGCCTGTTGGGAACTGGGCCATGCAAGCAGCAGGAGAACACACTAAGTTTCATTTACACAAATGCAGGATCTAGGCTGCATTCATTAATCCACTCCCACCCCACCCCCATCCCGCAGCTGCCACCACCATCACTGTGACTGCCGCTGGTCCATGGAACCAGAGGAGTTGGGGACCATTTGTCTACTGAGCTTTTAATAATAATACTGTAAAAAGAATAATAGAATAGAATAGAATAACAGAGTTGGAAGGGACCTTGGAGGTCTTCTAGTCCAGCCCCCTGCCCAGGCAGGAAACCCTACACCACTTCAGAGAAATAGTTATCCAACATCTTCTTAAAGACTTCCAGTGTTGGAGCATTCACAACTTCTGGAGGCAAGTTGTTCAACTATTTTAACTGTCAGGAAATTTCTCCTTAGTTCTAAGTTGCTTCTCTCCTGGATTAGTTTCCATCTGTTGCTTCTTGTCCTGCCCTCAGGTGCTTTGGAGAATAGCTTGACTCCCTCTTCTTTGGGGCAGCCTCTGAGATATTGGGACACTGCTATCATGTCTCCCCTAGTCCTTCTTTTCATTAAATACCCAGTTCCTGCATTCGTTCTTCATATGTTTTAGCCTCCAATCCCCTAATCCTCTTTGTTGATCTTCTCTGCACTCTTTCCAGAGTCTCCACATCTTTTTTACATTGTGGCAACCAAAACTGGATGCAATATTCCAAGTGTGGCCTTACCAAGGCCTTATAAAGTGGTATTAACACTTCATGTGAACTGGATTCTATTCCTCTGTTGATGCAGCCCAGAACTGTGTTGGCTTTTTTGGCAGCTGCTACACACGGCTTTCTTTTGAAGATATTTATAGGCCATATATAGGATTGCATTATAAGCCAATTTCTACTAGGGCTAATCTCTGTGAAATTGCAATCCATTTCAAGAAGCATTTCAAAAAGAAGCCATGGCCATTTCTCTTTGCACATGATAATGGGGCCAACTTTGGCATCATGGCCACCAATTATGACTTGCCCGGCATAAAACTGTCAACAGTGGTATAAAATAGCATTTTACTTTATTGACCAATGACATTTGATCCAACCTCCATACCCTTCTTCTCCCAAGGAACGATGGCCATTCACGTTTCGGACAAGTGCACCCTAAGCTACAAAAACATATGTTGTCATAAAGCATATTACCCTACAGAATTAGTGGCTGCTTTTTTATGACTACAGATAAACTAATACGCCTGCCCAGCTCAAACTGCACAATATTTTTTGTTAAGGGTATTTGCAGGACAGGGTAAAAGGAGTCAGGATGGCATTTGGGATCCAAGGCTAGCGTGTTTTTAGGTGTCGCGGACATGAGATGCCCACGTAACACGAGCAGAGTTTCCGTGACATTGTTGTGACCAGCATTTTTGTTTCACACTAGTCATTGGCTATAAGCTACGATACCTTTTGCTTCACCAGGCTCCAAGGCCACCATGACTCAGGTGATCCTTGGCCTAAGAAGGGGGTTGGACTAGAAGACCTCCAAGGTCCCTTCCATCTCTGTTATTCCTATTCTATTCTGCTCTGCTCTGCTCTGCTCTGCTCTGCTCTGCTCTGCTCTGGTCTACTCTACCCTACCCTACACTACCCTACACTACCCTACCCAACCCAGCCTACCCTACCCTACTCTACTCTACTCTACTCTACTCTACTCTACTCTACTCTACTCTACTCTACTCTACTCTATTCTATTCAATTATTTCCATTTCTATTCTATTTCTATTGTTTCTATTCTGTTTCCATTCCATTCTACTCTTTCTTATTCTATTCTGTTCTGTTCTGTTCTGTTCTGTTCTGCTCTGCTCTGCTCTGCTCTGCTCTGCTCTGCTCTGCTCTGCTCTGCTCTATTCCTATTCCTATTCCTATTCCTATTCCTATTCCTATTCCTATTCCTATTCCTATTCCTATTCCTATTGCCATTCCCATTCCCATTCCCAAACAGGCACAACCCAGATGAGCTGAGACAGCCAGGCTGGGTCTCCCTGCCAGAGTCTTGGTTAAGCGATGGGCTTGGAGAAAGGAGGCTTGAGATAATCCAAGCCAACACGTCTTAGACATCTTTAGCCAGAAGAAAAATACAACTACTTGTTAACACTCATCACATGAAAAACACCCGCCTTTAACTGTGGAACATTACAAAATGTTAGTTTTGTTCCATTCCCCTGAGACAGAAAGAATTTGGTACACTCACTGGGAAAAAAAAAAATTATGCACCTCCTTCTGTGAAAGTGATCCTTGCTTATCTCTGCTTTTCTTCCCTCCATCATCAGTCTCCAACCCCTTCACCAATCTCTCAGATCTCTGGCTTCATTAATGGGTTCTGTTTAGCTTGGGGCTTCGTGCATTCTGTGAGCTCAGCTATTGTGGTTCGTTGGTCACACTTTGTAGCTTAAGGGAGCGCGTTACGAAGTTTACTCCCCAGAGTCTGTGGCGCTTCACGTGTGGCGTGTGAGTTCCACGCCTCCGTACGAGGAAGAGAGGGGTCTTGAATGCAAAACTTTGAGCAGCCACTTTGCTTTGGAACCAGTACACAGATGAAATGTTAGTTAATATTTGTGTTGATGTTTGTGGGGGAATGTTCTATGAACAAGGGTATTTCAGCTTTCGTTGCGCTGCATGGAGGAATATTATTCAGGGCACCTTGTGGGGAAAGAAATGGGGAAGGAAGGTTTTGAAGCTCAGAGTTCAAGACTCCATTCAAAAAGAGGAAAGAGTAGGAACGTATGATGGGCCCACACTTTTCTCTGCCCACTCAATCAGCGAATCAACAAAGTCCTTTTGGGTCTCAGTTGTGAACCACCCCACTTCACTTAGCGGGATTCTTTACATGCTGCTCAACCCTATAGGACTTACTGCCTTGACACTGAAAACAATGATCTGATCTGGATTAGGATCACAATGCCCAGCACCTGGGAATCCTAGCTTTCCCTCAGACCCCCTAATTACAAGAATCTACCTTCCCTTTTCCACATGTCCACCTCAATCCCCTCTACCTTAAGCCTCCTCCATGCTATCAAAGCCTTGGACAAGAAGGAAAGTAAGTTTTAATGAACCCAAGTTTGCATTGGGACAGGAGGCTCCAAAAAGACAACACGGCAGTTGCATCCACACAACAAAACATTTTCCTGTTCCACGTGCATTGGGTTAGGGTTAGGGTTAGGGTTAGGGCCTGCACAAAAGGGAGGAATTTTGATTGCACAACTGGGACCTCCATCTTAACCCTAACCACCCACCATCCAATGCAGAGTAGATTCAGCCACCAATACCTTATACCTCCACCAATTAAAGGAGTAATGTAAATATTGGACATCTTTGTAGATCTGATTACCCCATGTTTATTCAGTTTTTCAAGGTTTGCCCAATACACTGAATCATAAACTAAAACCAACCAGGAACCCATAAGACACCAAGCTAAGTCTGTCATTGGCTGGTATATGGCTCAGTGCAGAGGTGGGGGTTCAGCAGGTTCTGACCGATTCTGGAGAACCGGTAGCGGAAATTTTGAGTAGTTCGGAGAACTGGTAGTAAAAATTCTGACTGGCCCCGCCCCCATCTATTCTCTGTCTTCCAGGTCCCAGCTGATCAGGAGGAAATGGGAATTTTGCAGTAATCTTCCCCTGCCATGCCCACCAAGCCACGCCCACCAAGCCACACCCACAGAACCGGTAGTAAAAAATTTTGAAACCCACCACTGGCTCAGTGTGTCACTCAAGTCCAGCCACTCTTCATTATGTGATTGTTTGGGAGCGCTAACAGAAAAGATGCAGGCCTGACAACCATCCATCCATCCATCCATCCATCTACCACCCACCCACCCACCCACCCATCCATTTCAGCTTCTTCTGATTTCCTTAAGTGGAAGACTTAAGGAGAAAGTCTCCCGAAAACACCTGCATTTCTCCTCTGCAGGTATCACTCCTGCCTGCCCCAAATTCTTCTGCCTTTAGTTCTTCCACCATCCCATCTCTCTCCTCGGTCCTTTTCTCTTGGAAGCAGGCTTAATTCTGCACAATACAGAGGTGCCCCTTTAATTAAGCCGGCCTTTTCTGAGCCTAGAGTGTTTTATGACTGCTTTTTCCCTCTCACAGTCCTGCTGGCAGGGAGTAGGAGAAGCAGCCTCGCACATCTGGAGGGTCCCAGGTTTGGGAAAAACTTTTCCAGAAGCGAAGCCACCAAACTTGTCACTCGGAAGGAAACATTACACCGAAATGAAAGCACCAAGATCTGCAGGCAACACTTAAACTCCAGTTGCAGGAAACGAGAATCAACTTCCCTGCTGTCCTCAAGAACAAAGGCCTTTCTTTCCCTTACGTAACTCGCTCTCTCCTTCCCAGGCCAGTTGTGTATCAGTTTGCACAACCCATTTCACCCAACCAGTTAAAAACCTAGTTTCTTGTATTTAGTTTGAGGGTTTTTTTTGGGGGGGTGGGGGTAGTAGCTTAGCCTATGTGTACCCAATGCATTGCATGAACTTAGAAAGAAAGGTGAATTTACTGAGTTGAGAGAGTTGTGTAAATAAAATGGTGGGGTTTTTTCCCCCCAGATTCTGGAAAGGCAATGGGAAAGATGGAAGACCCACACAGTCCATCTTGCAAAATAACCTCTGGTGATTTTTTCACTGCCCTCAGTCCCTTTTGGGAGTAGGGCGGTATATAAATTTGATAAATAAATAAATAAATAAATAATGTTTTTATTGCTACTGTTAGAGTTAGAGTGAGTTAGAGTTTATTGCATTTATATACCGCCCTTCTCCCCGAGGGGACTCAGGGCGGTTTACAGCCATATTAAAAACAGTCACATATAAAAATATTCAGGCATGTCTGGAAGGCACCTTCTAGGAGCCAAGGGAAGCCTAAATGAGCCCATCCACAAAATGTGCTGGACCGAATCTGGATGCAGAAGGTTAGTTGGGAAGGGGTGGCCCAACCCTGTCTTTGCTTCACTCCCAGTTCATACGAGCCTTTCTGGCTTTCCTACCCTCTGAAAATGCAACGGCTGAGCTGAAACCTGCTAGTGGAAATTCACAAACACAACTGACCATCCATCCAACCCACCCAAAACAGGAAGGTCTCCACATGCGGTCAAAAAGTCAAATGGCACCTCCATGGGAGGGTTGCATCTGCCACCTTTATGTTTTTGGGTGGGGGCAGTTGCCTCCCCTTGCGGATTCTCTGATCCGAAGAGCAGCAGTTGGGGGATAAGAGGCCCAGCCGAACTCCCTGGTTCTATATTTCCTACTTTCCTTTTGGGGGGGGGAGAAATAGCATAGAAATGGGATTTTAAAAGCCACTTTCACAGAGATGCAACAGGCAGGACTCTTTGCAAACTGGTAGCTCTCCATAATAGTTTTTGACATGAAATGGAAAAAAAAAACAAAAACATCCAGCCCTTTGGAAGAAGGATAATTAAATCCACCCATCAAATCATCTTTTCACAGCCCTGGGGCTCTGCTGAATGTGGCTCTTTGGAAACTCAGCCTCTACAAAATCTTTTGTTTGGTTTTGTTGTTACATGTCAGGCGCTGTTAATTTTGCCAAGGCTCCCTGGCTGCTGCTTCATTCTTCAACACATCTGGCCAATATTTCAGATTGCAGCCCCAAACCTCTTATGCAAACACAATGCATCATGTCAGTTGCGGAGCAAATAACATGAGCAAGCATTTCATTTCTTCCCTGGATGCAATTCCTGGAACTGCAGAAAGCAGCAAAAACCGGGAGGAAAAAAAGAGAACGGGGAATACACATTTGATTCATGGAGAACAAAGAAGCAGCAACTCAGACTTAAGGGGGGAAATGGGCTAAAAATAAATTTAAAAAGACACAACACAACAACGTATTCTCTGCAATGGAGCAACTTCGAATTGACTCCGGAGTTCAGGAGATCTTAAAAAGTTGCTCCGCAGGAATTCTTAACAACCCAAATCTAAAACCAGAGAGGCCAAAGCTGACAGCTGCTCTTTGGCTAAACTTTTCCCAAACAAAGCAATGTTGAGAAAGAAAGAAAGAAAGAAAGAAAGAAAGAAAGAAAGAAAGAAAGAAAGAAAGAAAGAAAGAAAGAAGAAAGAGGGAGGGGGAGGGAGGGAGGAAGGAAGGAAGGAAAGAAGAAAAAAAGAAAAGGAAAGAAGGAAGAAGGAAGGAAGGAAGGAAGGAAGGAAGAAGGTAAGAAGGAAGGAAGGAAGGAAGGAGGAAGGAAGGAAAGAAGAAAGAAAGAAGGAAGGAAAGATGGAAGGAAGGAAGGAAAGAAGGAAGAAGTAAGTAAGAAGGAAGGAAGGAAGGAAGAAAAGGAAGGAAAGAAGAAAGAAAGAGAAGGAAGGAAGGAAGGAAGGAAGGAAGGAAGGAAGGAAGGAAGGAAGGAAGAAGCGAAGGAGCCAAATCTGGAGGGAAGAGGAAGGCGGCCCCCGCGGGGCGCTTTTGTCCAAAGTGGGCACCCAAACCAAAGGGTCACTTACTTGTCCAGGATGAAGTAGAGGTCGAAGCCCCCGTAGCAGGCGGCGCCCCCGTCCTCCCGCTGCCCGCCTCGCCCGTCGCAGGTGAGCACCAGGGCGGCCAGGAAGAGCCACCGCGAGCCCCGCAGGAGAAGCTTCTGTTCCGCGAGAGCCATCGCCGAATGCAGGCAGCGCCAAGGCGGAGGAGGTCCCGGGACTCTCGGCTTGCCAAGCTCCCTTAGCGGAGGGCCATGCAGCGGCTCCCCGAGCCTCGAGCAGGGGGAAAGTCCTGGGAAAGGAGGCGTTCGGGTTGCCCTTCTTTCCCTCCGGTCCGTTTTCAGGGACCCTCCTTCGGCCCCTGCGCTTCGAGCGCAGCGCAGCCACTCTCTCTGCAAGGCGATTGGCAACTTCCGGACGATCTCTCTCTTTCTCTCTCTCTCTCTCTCTCTTTTTTTCTTTTTCTCCTTGGCTTTGCTTTGCCCCAGATTTGAGGAACGTGGAAGCCTCTCCGCCCCCTTCCCCGCCAAGGAAAGCTCGCTGCTTTGCCTGCTAGCGGAGATCCCAGGATGCCTCCTTGTGGCCCAGCGCAGGCTGCGCTCCGACGATGCGCTCATCTCCTTCGCCCAGCGGAGCTTCCCGCTTCTGTCTTTGGCAGATCCAGACTCCAGATCCAGGAGGATCTCCAGAGGCTCGAGCACGGGCCCCTATCCTACAAGGGGTTTATTAAGGAGAAAAATTAAGGTCCTGCACCTAGAACTTTCCCCAGGCTTAGAAGAATTAATCAATGGAATGAGCTACCTTCAGAAGGTGAAGGTGCTCCTTCACTCGAGGCTTTCAAGAAGAGATTGGACAGCCCATTTGTCTGGAATGGGATAGGGTCTCCTGTTTCAGCAGGGGGCTGGACTAGAAGACCTCCAAGGTCCCTTTCAACTGTTATGCTGTTTCTGTTTCAAATAAATGGGCTGTTATTTATGCACTTTGAAGAACCTGAATTTGTAAGCAACTCTAGGCAGTGTTTGTGGTACATTTTATATGAACTGATTTTTTGAACAGAACAGTATAGAATAGAATAGAATAGAATAGAATAGAATAGAATAGAATAGAATAGAATAGAATAGAATAGAATAGAATAGAATAGAATAGAATAGAATAGAATTTTTTATTGGCCAAGTGTGATTGGACACAGAAGAAACTTGTCTCTGGTGCATATGCTCTCAGTGTACATAAAAGACTAGACTAGACTAGACTAGACTAGACTAGACTAGAAGAATAGAATAAGAGTAGAGTAGAGTAGAGTAGAGTAGAGTAGAGTAGAGTAGAGTAGAGTAGAGTAGAATAAAATAGAATAGAACAGAACAGAACAGAATAGAATAGGAGATAACTGAGAGTAGAGTTGAGTAGAGTAGAGTAGAGTAGAGTAGAGTAGAGTAGAATAGAGTAGAGTAGAGTAGAGTAGAGTAGAACAGAACAGGACAGGACAGGACCTTGGAGATCTTCTAGTCCAGCCCCCTGCTCAAGCAGGAGAAGCTATACCAGTGACGGCAAAGGGACTGAGTACCCAAATTGCAACCCAACCCCCACTTTTTCTCACAAAGTGCCAACATGGCAATTTAAACTGAATAATGAGGTTTTGTGCGGAATTTCAGTCACTCTTTCACAACTTGATTTCTCCCTGGTGGCACTGGATTTCTAAGTGACTGTCTAGCCTGTTCTTAAAAACCTCCTGTGATGAATCACCCACAACTTCTGAGTGCTTCAAGCTGTCCCACTGGTTAATTGTCCTCCCTGTTAGGAAGTTTATCCTTAATTCCAGGTTGCTTTTCTCTTTGATTAATTTCCATCCATTGTTTCTTGTCCTGCCTTCTTTGATGCTTTGGAGAATAATTTGACCCCCTCTTCTTTGTGGAAGCCCCTCAGATACTGAAATACCTCTATCATGTCACCCCTAATCCTTCTTTTCTCTAGACTAGCCAGACCCAAAATTCACAGCTGTTCTTCATATATTTTAGTCTCCAAGACTTTAATCATCTTAGTTGCTCTTCCCTGAACTTTTTCCAAAGTCTCAACTTCTTTTTTGTAGTAGACTTTTAGAAAGCCTGTGTAGCGTAGAGGGCTAATGCCTCCTACTAAAGGCAGCAATTAACACCAGCTGCCTGTAATTTCTCTGAGTTCAATCCTAGCCAGGCTCAAGGTCGACTCAGCCTTCCATCCTTTCTAAGGTGGGTCAATTGAGGACCCAGTTTGTGGGGGCAATAAGCTGACTTTGTATAAATATAAATATACAAAAGTATGAAGGCTATTGCTTAACGCATTGTAAGCCGCCCTGAGTCTCCGGAGAAGGGCGGCATATAAATCAAATTAAAAATAAAAAATAAAATAAATAAATAGAAGAGACCACCACAAAAATCAAATTAAAATCAGTACACGCTCGTGGAAGGTTGCTGCAATGGGGCCTCTCAAAAGAAGAACAGGGAAGGTCCATGGCATTCGTTACCTTCAACCAATGCTCAGGGCATGAGAAATACTCCATATTAAGAGACTCAGCTCTTAATTCAGAAATGCAAATAGATTTTAATAGGCAGAACCCAGATCTCCTTTCCCATGATTGGAAAATAATGCTACAAGGATTAGCATAATAGGAGCCTGAGTAGCGTAGGGGAGTAATGCCTCCTACAAAGGCAGCATTTAAGATCCAGTTGCTGCAATTACTTGCGAGTTCAATCCCAGGCAGGCTCAAGGTCGACTCAGCCTTCCATCCTTTATAAGGTGGGTAAATTGAGGACCCAGTTTGTTGGGGGCAATAAGCTGACTTTGTATAAATATAAATATACAAAAGTATGAAGGCTATTGCTTAACGCATTGTAAGCCGCCCTGAGTCTCCAGAGAAGGGCGGCATATAAATCAAATTTAAAAAAAAAAAGGATGCCCCTGGTTTGAAAGAAAATACAAGCAACAGAAACATCACTCCATATGGAAGAAGTAGTCATTTCTTCTTGGGAATCCAAATGAATGAAATTGGCAATGATTTAAGAAGCATCTGGGTTAAATTAAATTAAGGTGGAGGGGGGGGGAGGAATGGTGTGTACTGTTGCCCACCCAACCAAGGAGAAGTTATGGACGATGCTTCCAAGAGCAAATTGCAGATCTTCCGAAGAGGTATGAAGTCATCGCGATGGAAGACTTTAATTACCCCAACATCTGTCGGGAAACAGCTCCGCCAAGCATGGTCCTTCCAGGAAATTCCTGACTTGCCCTGCTGATAACTTTCTCCTTCAGAGAATGGAGGGTCAGCTTTCCTTGGCTGAATACTAACCAGTAGGAAAGACTTAGCTGAAGGAGTGGAAAGAGCAAGAACATGGAGAGAACATGATCACGGGGCGGGTGGGGGGGGTGGAATTCTTGATTTTGAGGGAAATCAAACCTGGGTGTGACCAGCACAGAACTTGGACTTCAGAAAATTCAGATTTTAACACAGAGATTAATTGTAAGTAGAACCCTATGGATGAAAAGGAGGAAGGAGGCTCAAGATGAGAAGAGGCCGTACCAGAACTCAGAATGGCCTTATCTATTTCCAATTAGATTATTGTCTGTTCAAGATTTCTATTGGCTTGAATTAATCTTTCTTCCATCTCCTCCACTTTTTTTTCTTCCCTTCCCATTCTGTCTTCCATCTCCTGTAATTTTTGTTCATTTTTAGAATCTGTTGCTGGAAGCATTCAAATTTATCATCCATTGATCTCATATTTTCTTTCATTTCTCCCGTGTCACTCCTTACTTCTCCTATCTCTCCTTTCAAATCCTCATGGTTCTTTAACATAACCTTTTGCATTGTTTGTAGCATCTGTTGTAGATCCTTAAATGAGTTTGATCTCTCTCTCTCTCTTTAGCATTCCTTCAATAGATCTTTGTCCTGCTGGACTTAGCTTCATTGTTGTAGTTTGAGCTCCTTGCCTCCTTCCTGCACCAATTCTTGTAAAATTGGGATACTTGTCATTTTCAATTCCGCTTTAAATTGACTTTCCCACTTCCTTATATTTCTCTTACTTTCCTTTAGCACCCTTCAACTATCACTCTCTCAACTAGTTAATTCTCAATGCTTAACTTTGCAGCTTTCACTCTCTATTTTATGTTTTTAAATGTCTCTTATGTATTCTTTAACTTCCTTTCTTGATCTTTCCTACCCAAACTACAGTCTGCAAACCTTCCCCCTAGTGAACAATTAATAACAAAATCTATAATTAAATCACTTAATAATATCAATAATTAATGTAGGTGGTGGAGCTAATAAAATAGAAGTCCAAAGATTGCATAGAAAGAACAATAATAATGAGAGAGATGATTTCCTCATGAAAATGTTCCACTACGACTATTTCATTAAATTTTTCACATCCAAATTTACTCCTTAAGTTTCCTCGATTTATAAATCAGTTATTGGCAGGCCATCCAAAATAGGTCTTGTTTCTCTTTAAATTTCCTCTCCTTACTTAAATTGTGTCCAGGTTTTTCCTTGACCAGTAGGTGTCTTTTGCTCTCTATTTCCTAGTTAACAGTCAGTTATATGCCTGCATTCTCCAGTTAGTCAACACTTTTGCTCACAAGCTAAATTGTCTACTTAAATCAGGAATAATGGTAAGTTTCCTCTTCCTCTTTCCCCTCACACCACCAGTGATATCTATCGCATTGAAATGGTCTCTTTTTTTGGCTCCCACTTGCTGTTCACCACTTTACTATGGAGGAAATTTCCTCTTTCCTTGGGCCTCCTTCTGACTCTTCCCTCTTTGCAATCCCCCGAGAAGCTCTTTACCCCGGGATCACTCACAGAGGGCTGCCAAGATCACTTTCGCCCAGATCCCTGTCTCTGTTGTCCAGCTAGTCCACTGCTAATGTTGTCCAGCTGCCTGTTGTTGTTTCTTCATGGCCACCATTATGGGCCGCCTTTCTTCCCCATTCAACTTCTCCGAGGTTTCTTCTGATTTATTTATTTATTTATTGGTTCGATTTATATGCTGCCCTTCTTCGGAGACTCAGGGCGGCTTATAATGCGTTAAGCAATAGCCTTCATACTTTTGTATATACCTGCTTACCTAGGGCTTTTGGCTCCCCCCGAGCAGTGTTTTTTTTAATACAAAGTAAGCTTATTGTCCCCACAATCCGGGTCCTCATTTTACCTACCTCGAAAGGATGGAAGGCTGAGTCAACCTTGAGCCTGGTGAGATTTGAACAGCTGGCAACTAAGTGCTACTTTTACTTAGTTTTTCCAAGGAATCTGGGACTCCGAAGAATCCGCTGATTGGAAGGCAAAAGCTGTGTATTCGACTCTCTTAAATGGAGAGCCGTTCTGCACAGCTTGCGCTCTTGACGGGAGGGGTTTTAAGGTAGCTGATACTTAGGAAGTGAAGCACCGATACCAAGCAGTGAATGGTTCTTTTTCCAACAAGGCTTGTGCAGTGTGGCACAGCCGAGGAGGAAGGGTACATACCACTGGTGGGTTTCAGATTTTTTTACTACCGGTTCTGTGGGTGTGGCGTGGTGTGTGTGGCATGGATTGGTGGGTGTGGCTTGGTGGGTGTGGCAGGGGAAGGTTACTGCAAAATCCCCATTTCCTCCCAATCAGCTGGGACTTGGGAGGCAGAGAATAGAGGGGGTGGGACCAGTCAGAATTTTTACTACTGGTTCTCCGAACTATTCAAAATTTCCGCTACCGGTTCTCTAGAACTGGTCAGAACCTGCTAAAACCCACTTCTGGTACATACCCTACCTTTGCCGTGCTCCTCCCTGCAGCCTTTCCATCAAGCTACCACCTGATCTATCTCAAAAGCTGGAAAGTTGGAGAGTATGAAACGAGTGTAACAAATGGGGGGGACAAACCGAGACTTGACCGAGACTTGTGAGTTCAATGCATTTATTTATTTGTTCAACTTGTATGACGCCTTTCTCCGAAGTCTCAATTGTTCGGAGCAAGTGTTTAATTGGCCACATTCTCATTTTTCTGCCCTCTGAGGGGAGAAGAAAACAATGCAGGTAATAACCCCTGCAACGTATCCCAGGAGAGAGTTATTCGTACACGGCTTCGCGGCAGTAAGAGATGTGGAGAATGAAGAGGATGTTCATCCGGAAACAGGATGCTCCTTCCGAGTAGAAAAAGCTTGGCTCTGGAAGGAAAGACATTGGGACAAATTGAATGACCCATTGAGATCCCCACATCAAAACAACTTACCTTATGCACAGCCAGAATCTGAAAATAACATTTAACCCAGCACAGGCACTTAAGCAAAAAGGTTTGGTTGAGATCGGCATACATGGAACTGATTGGGGTAGATTGCAGGGCTGGCACTGAAATATAATTTTATCATATTTTATCTACATCTTAAATTATTGTGTTTTGTTCCAATTTCATTTTAAATTGTATTTTATTCCAATTTGATTTTAAACCTTATTTTATCCAATTCCATTTTAGATTGCTTTTATCAAATTGTAGTAATAATTTGTTTCTGGAACTCTGCACTTTAATATGACCCAAGGGCAAATAAATAAATAAATAAACATTGGGACAAATTTGACAGCTTCACATGCCCCGTAGGCTGCGGTGGGATTCAGCCAGTTTGCATCTATTCGGGAGAACCGGTTGTTGGAAGAAATCTTATTTTGTTTTTGGCCCACTTCACAGGGCTAATCCTGTAAGGAAGGCAGGGAGGAAACATTCTGGCGTTGTTTCTAGCCTCATCTTTATTGCCCTGCTTACAGAAACTGCCTCTCTGGTTAACTCTTATTACATTGTAACAGCTAAGGCAAAGCACTCACCGACTTGAGTGATGTCAAGTTGACCACGCCCACACAGTCACATGACCACTGAGCCACGCCTACCCAGCTGGTCATTAGGGCAGAGAACCGGTTGTTAAATTATTTGAATCCCAAATAAGAACCGGTTGTTAAATTATTTGAATCCCACCACTGCCCACAGGACTAGCTAAAGGGGAACCAGCTGGATGGGGGTTCGGCCCTGATTTAAGCAATCATCAAGCCCAGATATGTGTAATATAGTTTCCACAAACGATGCTTTGGGAATGTATCTTTAGCTTTTTAAACAAAACCTGGGTGTGTGTTTCAGTGTGTTGCGTGAACACAGTCCGGCCACAGGAATGATAGTAACATCCCTTCTTCAAAACGAATGGTGCCATTTGGAGGGCTCTGTAAATCATCCTAAGGCTACATGCAAGGTTATTAAAATGAGTTTGATTACAATTGCTATTGTGGTTTGTCACAGGCCAGAGGTTCAGACTGGAAGTGGCATTTTTTGTCTGCCTATCAAGTCCTTCCCAAGGTGCATGAGGCTTTTGCCTCTGTGGTTGTGTTGCTCCAGTTGAACCTGTTCTCCAGCTGCTACTGCATTTCTCCTTCTACAAGGAACTCAGTTGTCTTCCTTTTTCATCTCCTCCCTCCCTCCCTCCCTCCCTTTTTTATTTGCTGTATTCACTTTTTATGAGTTCTGTTTTAACTGGTCACTGACCAAAATATCTTTCCTTTCCTTTCCTTTCCTTTCCTTTCCTTTCCTTTCCTTTCCTTTCCTTTCCTTTCCTTTCCTTTCCTTTCCTTTCCTTTCCTTTCCCTTCTCTCCTCCTCCTCCTCCCCACTTTCCCTTCCCTTCCTCCTCTTTCCTTTTTCCTTTCCTTTCTCCTCCCACTTTCTTCTTGGATTCATAAAATTCTGCAAACGCTCCTTGGTTTATTTAAAGAAACCCAAAGCCAATACTTACTTTTAATTTCAAAAGCAAGATAGCTGGGGATCCCTCGGCAAAATGTTTGCACCTGCTTCCCATAGACGGACAGGTCTGAAATTTTCTTATGGGAAACGGTGAAGGAGACCTCCTTTGGGGCAGGTCCACTTCTAGGATTCTTCTAAAAGAGGAGAGAACAAGAGGGCTGCATTTAAAGATGGATGCAATAAACAGCATGCAATAAAATGGGAAGAGGGATTTCATGTCACTTTTTAGGCTTTGGCTCATTAGCCATCTGGGCCACAGGGGGAAAAAAATTCTCTCTTATCAAAATACAAAATAACAGAGTTGGAGGTCTTCTAGGCAAGCAGCAGACCCTATACAATTTGAGAGAACTGGCAGTCCTGTCTCTTCTTAAAAGCTGCCATTGATGGAACATCCACGACTTCTGAAGGCAAGCGGTAGAATAGAATCATTAAAGACAGGATGCAAAAGGAGGGACAAAATGAAATGTGAATGACAAAAATGTTTTAAGCATTATTTTAAATGTTGAAATAGAATTGTTGAATTGTCCCACAATGAGTTGTCCCATGGCTAGTTGGCCATGGCGAATTGGCCATGGTACCGTTTTGCTGGGCCCAGGTGGACCTTCCTCCCAGCTCTCCCTATCTTTACCTGTTTTTCCCGGATGGTTTTGGGAAGAGTAGTTATGTCCGGCATGATCTGTTTATTCATTCTGACGATGAAGCAGGTTTTCTTGGACAATATCCGGGTTGCCATGAAACCCTATGAAAGCAAAACAAGACCCCAAAAAATGACAACTACGCCAAGAGAATTTGAATCTGGGGAAGATTCCTGAGCCTTCCCATTAGATCATAAGATCTCAGTTAGCAATAGCAATAGCACTTAAGACTTATAGACCGCTTCACTGTGCTTTCCAGCCCTCTCTAAGCGGTTTACAGAGTCAGCCTCTTGCCCCCCAGCTATTTTGGGTCCTCATTTTACCGAGCTTGGAAGGATGGAAGGCTGAGTCAACCTTGGGCCTGGTGAGATTCGAACTGCCAAATCGCAGGCAGCTGGCAGGCAGCAGAATTACTGTATTTTCCTGCGTATAAGACTACTTTCTAACACACAAAAATCTTCTCAAAAGTCGGGGGTTGTCTTAGACGCCGGGTCTCATTCTCCTGTAACCAGGCAGACCAGCCCATAAGGCTCTGACGAGCCTTAAATGGCTCTGAGGAGGGTCGTCTTATACACCCAGTCATCTTATACGCCGGAAAATACGGTAGTTTGCAGTACTACATTCTAACCACTGTGCCACCACTACTGTATTAAGTCCACCATTATTTTTATTGGATGTGGGGAGACAATAAAGTTACAGGACTTCCAAATGGCAGCAAACTGTGCCTGGCTTTGACAAGGTGCCCCATTCATGGAAACAATGACCATTTCTTCACCCCCTCACTGAGAGTCCCTGAAGAGGCCACTGGTGTGACTTGATATAAAACAAGAGAGAGGCAGTTTGGTGTAGCGGTTAAAGGGTAAAAACCAGAAAATGGTGAATTCTAGTCCCACCTTAGCCACCGAGCTAATGGGTAACTTGGGGCCAGTCGTTCTCTCAGTCCAAACGACGTCATGAGTTTATTTAGAAAATAGGAAGTAAGAGCATTAGTTGCATTCGCTGCCTTGAATTGAACAAAAATATAAAGGTAGGGAGGGAAAGAAACCCAACTAAGGCAGTTCACTGCATCTTTAGAAGTAGGGTATATTCTGGAGCCCACCAGCTTTGAAGGGAAGTCATTGAAGAAAAGCTGCGCAGAGGCTTACAGCACCTTCTGGAGAAGGAAGAGGGCAGGAGAGATTCATCTCAAGGTTGTCCCTTGGATGGAACGGAAGAGTGGAAAAGCCTAGGCCAGGGGTCCCCAAATTTGGCAGCTTTAAGACTTGTGGATTTCAACTCCTAGAATTAGCTGGCTGGAGAATTCTAGGAGTTGAAGTCCACAAGTCTTAAAGCTGCCAAATTTGGGGACCCCTGGCCTAGGGAGTTGCAGATGCTGGAGAAGATTGTGCAGTGGGGGAAAACTCTGAACAACATCGTGACTTCACAACATGTAAAAACTTCACACCCTCCAGGTCAAATTCTCTTTTGGATGCTAGTTGAAGTCAAAATAAGATTAAAAAAAAGTGTTTCTTACAGTGCCATAATCCAGGACGGAGCTCCAGGAATTCCAGCCATTGTTATGGTCTATATTCACCACCTTCCTTTGGTGATCAATGTTGACAGATTGATGTGAAGTCCCTCCGACATTTCCTTGGTTGTTTACAACGATGTTCTTGGGTAGGAAAGATAAAGGACAATGGTTGAAAATATGTTCTTATATTCATGAAAAATAAAATGTCTGATGGGATGTGCTCCAATGGATAACAGAAAGAGATCTGGCTACAAGTGTGCTACACAAAAAATCCAGACTTTGCAAGAATATTGCTTAGCGCCTCAAAACTCTGGTTTATCCTTTCTCTCATTTCCAATATTGGGTGAACTAATTTGTGGAAAAGCACATCTTTGAAAGCATTATTTTTACTTCTTTTAATCCTGCTTTTCAGCTTAGAACCCTTCAAAGCAGTGGTGAAATGTAAAATTTGTTACTACCGGTTCTGTGGGTGTGGCTTGGTGGGGGAGGGGGTAATATGACTGAGTGGGTGTGGCCAACTTTTTTAAAAAAACTTTTAAAACCATTTTTTTTTCAGCTGAAGAGGTTGTAAAAAATGCTTTTAAAAGCCTCTGACGATCCCAGCTGACTTGCCTGATCGGCATTGTTTTTACTTTTAAAAGCATTTTTTCAGCTGAAGAGATTGTAGAAAAAATGCTTTTAAAAATAAAATAAAAAGCCTCTGATGATCGTGCGGCTCAGCTGAGCATGGGGGTGGGGAGGGATTTTTGCTACCGGTTCTCCGAACCACCCACTGCCATCACTACCAGATCAGGTGATCCAGTCCAAACCGGGAGCATTTCACCCCTGCATCAAAGGAGCTTTGCCAAGTGTGGCAACAGTGGAAAAAATGCAAACACTAGCCACTTCAGCCAAAACTTTGAATGTCTAATTGCAAGAATTAAATGGACGCGCCAGATAATTTTATCTTTTAACTTCATAAAAAGCGAAAACAAAAGAAAACAGATGTGTTTGCAATAATGCTATACAATGGTACTTACGGTCAAAACTGGGGCTAGGAAAACTCCTAGAAACACCGCACTCAGAATCTGGAATGGAGGTCAAAAACAGATTGGCAATTAGAGAGAAAAATGGGGGCGGGGAATGATAATTAGCTGATAGAGGATAGATAGATAGATAGATAGATAGATAGATAGATAGATAGATAGATAGATAGATGATAGATAGATAGATGCAAATAAATAAATAAAATACAGATATCATTTAGAAATGGAAGCAGCAAATTTAAAATTTAAAAAATCATGTTGGCTAGTTCACTTTGCACTCTGATGTGCTGTGTCAAATCTCTCTACAAATACAAAGCTTGAAGTTCGGGAACATGCGTAGATATGCCCAGTTTATTATTCAAGCAGCATTTTTAGACATTCTTCTAGCATTTTAAAACACAAAAAGATCAATGGCTATGTTTTCCTGCAATCAGATTCACCGGCTCACAATCTCATAGATCCTCTCTTGGCTCTCCCAAGACAACTCATGTGTCATTTTCAGCATTCTGGGCCACCTGAGATTTAGCATAAGAACATCATGCACAAAAGTGTGCAAGTGGGAATAAGCATGGGAGAGGCAAGGCTTTTGGGCTGATTAATGGCCTCTAATCCATGATTTTCAACTGATTCCTGATTCCCACTTATAACTATCCCTCCTTCCGTGAAAAGATTAACCAACTCTCTTCATGAAATAAGAGTCCTCTGAAAAACCAGATTTCCCCCCTTATTTTTCTACCTATAAGTGGGATACAGTTTTGACTACGGATTAGGTGAGATGGACTTTGCTATTACCCTAGAAGATTTCAAGATCAAGCATCAGCATACAGAATAACAGATTATTGGAGGTCTTCTGGTTTAACCCCTGCTTGTCCACTCTCTTCTTAAAAACCTCCAGTAAATGGAGCGCCCACAACTTCTGAAGGCAACTTCTGTTCCATTGATTAATTGTTCTCATAGGAAATTTCTCCTCTAGCTTGGATCTCTCTTCGATAAGCTTCCACCTGTTACCTCTTTTCCTGCCCTCAGGTGCTTTGGAGAATAAATTAACCCCCTCCTCTCAAATATTGGAAAACTCCTTTCAAATTACCTTAGTAAATCGTAAGGCAGCAGAAAATGAAAAATATCTATACTTACAACCAGCTTCATTTTGGCACTAGAAGAAATACAAGACTAGCAAAGCTGAATACTACTACTATATATACCAGATTTGCAAGGACTGAGATACAGTGTATTATCTCGTTGCAATCTGCGTGCCCCTTGGCCAGCACAAGATATGGTTGTCAATGGAAGAGGGTGACACCTTACAGATAAGCAGAGGGAGATAAACATATCTTCAATAAACATGGGCAGGGTCTGTCATTTTAACAATGCCCAATTAATTAAACCTAAATCTAATCCCAGAAAATAAACATATTTTTTTTTAAAGTAAGAGGGGACATAAAAACCGATTTATTTCCCCATGGTGTTTGAAAATAGGACCAGCACCAATAGGTAGAAGAAAGAAAGAGAAGAAAAAGATATGTATTTTATTATGTTTTATTTTACCTACTGGTCAAGTTTAAAATAATGGGATACATTTACTGTATTATTTTTATGTGGGTTATTAAATATTGCCTTAAATCTAGAGCAGTGGTCTCCAAACTTGGCAACTTTAAGGCTTGTGGACTTCAATTCCCAGAGTTCCTCAGCCAGCAAAGCTGATTTAGAGTAAAGAGTTATTTTTTTATATCTGTATCTGTACTGAAAACAAAATCAGAAGTCACTCTTTTTATATATTTGTTTTATTCATTTTTGTTACCTTTTAAACTTTCCCCTTTTTTCACCTCCCATTTCTGTTATTTGATATTTTATCAGGCATTTTTTGAAACTCAATAAATGATTTAAGACCAAAGAAGGGACCAAACTTAAAATAAGAAGGAATTTGGTATTCCCTTACTGGTTAGGGAATTCCGGAAGTTGAAGTCCACACATTTTAAGAGACACTGTATGGGATACTTGTCATAACCTGGAGTTATGGGGCGGTCCATCAATGCAGGTTTTCAAGGAAAATTTGTAGAGCTATTTGACTGGGATGGCTGGAGGATTCCTGTTTAGAACAGGGGTTAGATTAGATGATCTCCAAGAGATCTTATAGATTCTATGATTCCAAAATCAGCCATTCTATCTTATTTAAACATCCATTTGAAATGTAGCGGAAAGTCTTTTGTTAATGAAAAAAAAAACCAGTTCTAAAGAAGATGTGTTTGAACAGGTAAGTCAGAGGGGTATTCTGAATGGCCCTTCAAAACTAGAGTTGGCAACCTGTAGCCAATTAGCCAGATTAACCAGGTTGCCCCCGATTCAGATTGGTCTGCAAGAACTGGTAGTAAAACGACGGGAGGCCCTGCCCACTGGATGTCGTCATCGGTGATTTGCGCATGCACGATCCCATTGCGAACCGGTAGTAAAGGTCAGTAGAACCCACCTCTGGCTGCAGGACTAACTTGGGGAGAGTTAATCATGGAGAAACTCTATCTATGGAGTCAACAATGACTTGAAGGACATAATCAATCCTATGAGCAGAACTATCCCTAGCTACAGTATCATCTCATCACATACCTTCCCATAATTTTTTAACCATGTGTGATATAAAAGCTTAATGGTGCCATTCACACAGCTTGGGTGAGTATTAATTCTGGTTTGATTTTGAGGGTTTTTTAAAGATTTTTGTGACAGCCCAACCCAGGCTTGCCTAAATGATTGGAGTGGGTCAATAATAATAATAATAATAACTTTATTGTCATTGTACATGTATACACAGTATACCCATACAACGAAATTCACTTAACACTCAAAGACCAGGTCCAACACACATAACAATCCCCAAACACACACCCACCCACCACAATTCCCCACCCCTAAACCACCCAAACATCTACACAACAGACCAAGTAATGCTGTCCAATAGCTCAATGATGGTGGCCCTTTAGTTCAGTGTTGAGTGCCATTATAGCTCTGGGATTAAAAACTATTCAGAAAATGTGTGGTCCGAGTTTTAATTGGTGTCTTCTGCCAGAGGCAACAGTCCAAAAAGATTGTAAGCAGGATGGGAAGAGTCTCTGAGAACGTTATGCAACTTTCTCAAACAGCGAGATTCGAAGATGTCATCCAGGGCTGGTAGCTGGAGTCCAATGATATTCTGGGCAGTTTTAATGATTCTCTGTAGAGCTTTTTTGTCCACTACAGAGCTGCTCCCATACCATGCAAGAATGCTGTATGTCAGGACACTCTCAATGGTGCTGTAGGACAGAAGTAGATGCTGAGATAGATTTATTTACCTGAGTGCTGTACGTAATTAAGTATATTGTGTGAGAGGAACCACAGACATTCCTAGATTTCATATGCAGAGTAGAAGGGTCAGTGAGATTGAAAGAGGCCATGGGACTGGTGTGGTGGGCTTCTTAACAATCAGTAGCAGAACCTGAGGTTTCTTTGGGGGCCTCACCTAATTCCTGGCTGCCTGTCTAGAGCATTGATCCATCCTTGCCCCAAAAGTCTTTACTTTCCTCTCTTTTCTTACTTACCCTTGACCCCATTTATGCTGCTAAGCAGGTTTAAATCAGGAAGACAGGCTGGTCACTTTTCTGATATTAAATATATACCCAAATCATTTGGGAGAGGTTAATTGATGTTTGCAAAAGGACAAACATGAAATCATGCACCCATGACTAATGTGCTCAGAAATATCAGGGCTTGGGTATCCGTTCAGCCCAAAATTCAGATAAAGCTATTTACCAGGGTGTGTCCCACAGATATGAAACAAAAGTGCCCAGGGCAGGTTTCTGTCCACCTACAGTCCAGATATAAATGTTCAATGTTTCTGGAATTTTATTCCACTTGCATCTCTGCCTCTACCCTTACCTGGAAGAAAAATGAACAGGCTTGTGAGTATATTTGACACATTCTTCTTAAGAAAAGCTGGAAAATATTTAGGGACCAATGTGGATTGTCTGGGTGAAGGAGGACTGCTCTTAAGGAATTGAAAGAGCCTGACTAGGTGGCTCAGTGGCTAAGACACTGAGTTTGTCGTTCAGAAAAGTCGGCAGTTCGGCAGTTTGAATCCCTAGTACAGGTGTCTTGTGGACTAGATAGCCTCCCAGCTCTGTTACTGTTATGTTGTACATGTTCACCATGTGGTTAGTTTGGGGAGCAAGTTTTGGCAAAATATCTCCTGCAAGCCTTAGCACTTGACCAGCTGTGCTCAGCAGTAGGAGGCATTTCGATGGGCAACATTTAGATAATGTTCAAATGGCCTTTGAAAGTTTCCACATTAGTAACAGCCCCATACTTTTTTGATTTTCTGAAACACCAAATGACTACGAACTGGTCTTGCCAACAAGCTAGAACATAGAATGTAGAATAAGGTCAGAAGAGATCTTGAAAGTCTTTTAGTCCTACCTCCTGCTAATCTGGTGCATCTTTTCCTGAAGTCCCATTCTTATGCTTTGCATTGACACAGGTGTAGGGAAGTATTTGGCCACAGAGAGGCTGTTTTGAGTGAATCCATTGTGCAATGGGGCATGTTTTGAATCAGAGCTCAGGATGGCTTTCCTGCATACACATAAAAGGTTCCGCATTCAATCCTTGCAATCTCCAGCCAGTTCCCATGTAGAAAGCCACAGAGTAAGGAGACATCAGCAATATGTCTCTCAAAAGAAGGAGAATTGTGCCCCAGATGTGTTGGTAGCAAATGTTGCAAAGTAACTGAGTTCTGTGGAAGACTGCAAAACAGGCTAGCTTGAAGTTAAATTCTTCGGGCATTCCTGCATGGGCATGGACTTCATCATTCAGATGGGACTGTTCTCCTGCTGACCATTGATGGCCCTCTTATTTCTTTCTTTTCCAGGTGGCAACATTAGTTTTGCTGGGATTCCTCTGGAATGCAGCCTCTGCTTCCTTCCAGGTAATCATCTCTGCTTTTCTACGAACAAAAAATTCAAAGGTGGAACAAAGATATTTTTTTTTCTTCTGTACAGTCACGCAGATATTCAGTACATAACTAACTATGATGCTTTAAAACAGGGACAGGTACACAAGCTAGATCTATTTCTTTAGAGCATCAAGATCTGAAAATTGATGGTGAATCACTTATTTCAATGGCATTCTTCTCAGAATGCCAGGCTCAAAATACATGCATTTAGCTTGTAGATTTAATGTATTGATTTGGAAAGGGGTAATTTTTTTAAAAAATGGCCTGAACATTTATCTTTTGCAATCCTTGAAGACATCCAGTCCCAAAGACTGGACGTAAACATGAACTAATAATAAATTTACTTTTTTGAATAGTGCATTGCACCTTATTTTCAATGAATATTACCATTCCTTCTGGATTCTACGTCTTTCATAGCTGTTTTCATGCAGAGAAGCAGAGAAATGCCAGTAATGAATAAATCAAATGTATGAATGAATGATTAATTTTTCTGTTCTGTGGAAGAGAATGCATTCTTCTTAGCAGCAGAAAAACCTGTAAAGGTTTTCAAAACAAGTCCTGAAATTTGAGGAATAAATAAGATTTATTACCCATCACATAAGCTTAAGTACCAGTGTACTTTACCTATTAATACCTTGGTTTTATTTAGCATATGCTTGGTTGTTTGGTTTATGGTTTGATATTTTGATCCATGGCCATCAGCCAGCCCCACCTTATCTAAATCCAGAACCAAACGTCCCTCGGATTCTGCATTTCACTTCAGATGACAATTAAATTCTCTCCTGTTCAGGTTTACAGCATCCCTAGCATGAATGGTGATTATATCCAGCAGACGGTCACCATAGACAACGAGAGGAAAATAGTCATCATCCACATCCACGAGGGATCTTGCTCTTCTGATACAATTTTTGACTATACACATGTAAGTGTGAATCCGGCCCTTTCTTCACTCACTTTGTCAGCGCAAGAATACTGAGGCCATGCTGAGCTGGGGTTGCTCTTCTGTGTAGTTCCACTTCTAACAAAAGGCATCCATTCATTTTCACTCATTATCCTGCCTCAAGTTCAGGCCCTCAAGAATTCACGAATCGAGATCACGTGAAGTGTTAATACCACTTTATAATGCCTTGGTAAGGCCACACTTGGAATACTGCATTCAGTTTTGGTCACCACAATGTAAAAAAGATGTGGAGACTCTGGGAAAGAGTGCAGAGAAGAGCAACAAAGATGATTGGGGGCTGGAGGCTAAAACATATGAAGAAGGGTTGCTAGAATTGGGTATATCTAGTTTGATGAAAAGAAGGACTGGGGAGACATGATAACAGTGTTCCAATATCTCAAGGGGTTGCCACAAAGACAAGGGAGTCAAATTATTCTCCAAAGCACCTGAGGGTAGAACAAGAAGCAATGGGTGGAAACTAATCCAGGAGAGAAGCAACTTAGAACTAAGGAGAAATTTCCTGACAGTGAGAGCAATTAATCAGCGGAACCACTTGTTCCACTGTTGTGAATGCTCCAACACTGGAAGTTTTTAAGAAGATATTGGGTAACCATTTGTCTGAAGTAGTGTAGGGTTTTCTGCCTAAGCAGGGGGTTGGACTAGAAGACCTCCAAGGTCCCTTCCAACTCTGCTATTCTATTCTATTCTATTCTATTCTATTCTATTCTATTCTATTCTATTCTATTCTATTCTATTCTATTCTATTCTGTCGCGGAACTGCAAATTGCAAAATTCCTGTTCAGAACAGGCAATGGACCCAGAGGATGGGAATTCTGGGATATGCAGGCACCACCATTTTGGAGGGACCCAAGCTGTAAAACCGATAGGCAGAATTTTAGTTGAATGTCCCTCCATGACCCTTTTGCACATTTTAAATTTGAATATCCAATGATTAGTAATGGAACCTATCTGTTATTCCTTTCCCTCTGGCATAACAGGGATACATCGCCATGCGGATCTTCTCCCGAAGGGCTTGCTTCGTGATGAAGATGGAAAAAGGCTACATTCCAGAAATTGAAGAAATTGGGCGGTTGGCTTATGAGAGACAGGTAAAGGTTGGGTTCTTTACTGGGAGAGATTGTGGAAGGCTGGAAAAGGGAAGGAAGAGAGAATGGACAATCGAGACACAGAAAAGGAGTCAGTTGGCAGCCCAACCCACATTTATATGGTAGAAGCCAATCTTCTCCAGTATGGTACTTCCCAGTTGTGTTGAGGTCATAATATTGAAAAACCACCATCCTCGGATATGGGGCAAGAGTCACAGCTGGAAACCTAGTTCCTAATATTTACTGCAACAGCCTAATTTTGAACCTTGTTTTCAATCAACATCTTGTTTCAGATGATGGGTCGAATGTTGTCAGGAAGAAACATATGGGTGAAATATGAACCTGCAAATTCTTTCTTAGGAGAAATCAAAGAGTGGCTTATTTTTGGAAAACCCATTGAGCATCTCTGCAGGCACATACCTGTTTATAAAGTAAAAAGAGCTGGATGTGAGTATCCTAGGAGGAAGCCAACACGGCTTCCTTTTTAACGGAACAGCAATTCCATGCACTTGAAGGTACGGTAGAAAGGCAGGTTAAGGCCCACTCAATTCTGCAGTGTAAAGGCATCTGGCATCATATTTTGTAAATAAAACGATGTGGGTCCCAGGATCAATTTTAACAACCATTAGAGCATAATATTTAGTATTTTAAAATCTCTCTAAGACTTTAATAGTGTGCTCACTGTGCTGGGGCAAGACCTTTTGAATTAAATGGTGTTTATATTCATGTAAAATTGTCCTATACTCATCTCTGCTTTATTCTTAAGGAAGTGTTCTGTTTTAGTTTGGAGAGAGGTGGTTCAGATCAGCAAAATATGCCAACGAACCTAGCAAACTACATAACTCTGGGTGGTAGGGACGCACTGGATGGCCCTGCAAAAAGATAAAAGGATATTTCCTAAAGAGCAGAAGTGCTTCCCCCACCCACAGTTGCTGAACTACAGCTCACATACCTGGGTCAAATATAAATGCCTAGAAAGAGGCAATATGACTCTCTCTCCCTCTCTCTCCCTGCTCTTCCCTACTGATTTCTCTTTCTTGTTTCCCATCTAGATGAAGTACATGCCAGGAGTTGCGTTAAGGCTGGCATCTTAAATATTTTGGGTATTTCCATTTGTGGAAGTATCAACCTGGAGTAGCCTTGGAGTCTCTGAAGATGCCCTACAACAGTTTCAGTCCAACGAAGAAGATTCTTCCACCTCTGAAGATATTCCTAGTTGTTCAAGCATTTTAGGACTTCTGTGCTTTCCTTAAATATGGTCTTATAACCCAGCCTACAAAACTTCTAATAAAGGGCAATTTTTGAGCGTCCTTGGTTCCTTATTTTTTTTAAAAAAATCCTTCTTTTGGATATGAAAGAAAATAACCTATTAATGTGCACAAAGCCTTGGCTGGTTTGATCACAAACTACTGTAACAAAGTAGTTTGTAACAGAGTTCTCACAATGTGCTAAGCCACAAATCATGGTTTATAAACTTCAAACTATAACAGATGGATTTACATCACACCGCACTAAACCACAAATAAGGAAAAAGGATTATTGATTAAGGGTAAAACATATAAAGAACGGTTACAAGAATGGGTTATGTCTTTTAATGAAAAGAAGGACTAGGGGAGACATGATAGCAGTCTTCCAATATCTTAGGGGTGCCCCAAGGAAGAGAGAGTCAAGCTATTCTCCAAAGCACCTGAGGGCAGGACAAGAAGCAATGGGTGGAAACTAATCCAGGAGAGAAGCAACCTGGAATTAAGGAGAAATTTCTGACAGTGAGAACAATTGATTAGTGGAACAACTTGCCTCCAGAAGTTGTAAATGCTCCAACACTGGGAGTTTTTGAGATGAGATTGGACAGTCATTTGTCTGGAATGGTATAATGTCGGGGTTGGATTAGAAGATCTCCAAGGTCCTTTCCAAGGGACCTTCTGCTCTTCTGTTGTTGTTGTTGTTGTTGTTGTTGTTGTTGTTGTTGTTGTTATTATTATTGAGAGAAAAAGAGAATTACTAGCCTAGAATCCTGTTGATCCATACTGAAATTTGCCTGGGTATGGACTTTGGCGCTGGCTGGGGGATTCTGGGAGTTGAAGTCCACCCATCTTCAAGCTTCCAAGGTTGAGAAACACTGGTTTAGCCTAATAACGAAACTCAGCACAAACTGTGTATTTAGGGAATGTGCCAGTAATTATGGCCTGGAAACACTCACCTTGCCAAAACGGTTGGCTGGTCAACCTGCAAATGGGTGCCACTGGGCTAGCTGTTGGCATAAGGAATGGACGTCATCTGTAAGACATACGTTCAGAAGATGTTATTTGTTCATCTCATCAGAGCCACTGTGGTGGCGCAGTGGTTAGAGTGCAGTACTGCAGTCTACTTCTGCTGACTGCCGGCTGACTGCAATTTGGCAGTTCGAATCTCTCCAGGCTCAAGGTTGACTCAGCCTTCCATCCTTCCAAGTTCGGTAAAATGAGGACCCAGATTGTTGAGGGCAAAAGGCTGACTCTGTAAACCACTTAGAGAGGGCTGCGTAAAGTGGTATATAAATCTAAGGACTATTGTTATTGCTCTCTCTGCATCAGCCCTGCTATGTTTATTAGGTAGTCATGGCATGGCTGTCTTATTTCCTGTCCTGTCCCCGCTCCCTCACCCAGTGAAACAAAATGGCTGGAAATCTCTTACCTCGGACAGCCGGTGTTTGGCAACGTCCAAGGTGAAATGGCTGCCATTCCGCTAGCCAGTGGCACAGCTCATTCATTTCATCTGAAAGACAAAAGAAACAAGGCCATTAGTCATTCTTAATATAGTATGTTACTGTGTTATGATTGCTGGAAAACACTTGCCTTCAAAAAGGGAAGATGGGCCATGTCCCTCCTGAAAGGGGTGCCATCCTGACAGCCGAACGGACAGTTTGTCGATGTCCTCTGGAAGACACAATAGGAAGCAAGTCCATTAGTCATTCATCTCTGGAACAGTGCCAAGATAATAATATCTTTATCTGGGGTTATTCTTACCTTTGAGCTGTCTAAAAGAATAGGGATGCCACCCAGCTAGCAGGAGACACAAACCCTCTACATCTGTAAGAGACACAAGAAAACAGGAAGAACCATTAGTCCTTCATCCCCTAAGATGCCCTCATAATATACATATCTAGTTATTTGTTTTAAACACTTTACTCCTCTTTTGTGTTAGACCTTTAGCGTTTGGTTGCACATCTCTGGATAAAGGGATTTAAATCAGCAAATACTTTATTGTAACTAGGTCCTCCTTATGAAATGTCCAGGGAGAGGTTAAACCCCTATGACTCCCCCAGGCGCAAAGTCCTTCTCTCCAGCACACCTGCCCCAGAATGAAAGGCATGGGGAGTTAGCTGTTAAGAAAGAAACATTTTCTTTCTTTTTACAATTTCCTTGTAGTGGGGCTGAGCGTATTGTGTAGTTTAGTCGCTCTATTAGAAGTTACTCCATAAAAGTACATCCAGTGAAAAGGAGTCAAGAATTTCCCAAAATTCTGGGTTTAGAGATGGCTCGCCCCACTGGTTTCCTTCTGACTTCCTTTCCATCATGGATTCTCTTGGCTTTTCTTTTAAAGCCCATCCCAAAATCTTCTCCTCTCCCCAGCTCTGCCTCTTGATTCAACTATTTCCCTTTGACTAAGTCTTCTGGAGAACCAAGGGATTCCTTCAATGGACCAAATGGACCAATTCCTACCTGCCATGGTGGAAGAAATTACTTTCAAAAACCACGAGTAGTACTGGCACTACCTCCTATCGAGTCAGTGTCCGGTAAAGAGTGGCCAGTATAAGTGGAATCATTTAAAAGGGTTTACTCCTGTCCCTACGGTAACCCTGGACATCTTAGATGCAAAGAGAATTTTCAAAGTAGAATCTGATGATGAAACCTGATGTCACCGCAGGAGACAAGGAGCACATCAGTGATGGCTATCAAGAGCTAAGCCTGGGAGGGAAGAAAAGGTCCAGTCCTTCTCCTGACCACTCACCTTCCCTGGTAGCCCATCGTCACTTTCGCAGAACCAGGAAAAAGCTTTTATCTGGGCAGTAGGTCTCTTCTTTCTTCTTGAATAAAGTTTTCCTGAATGGCCAAAAGTTAGATGGCTTGGTGATTGTAACCCTGCCCTGCATTTCAGGACTATCACAAAAAAACATGGAACTCAAAGTATTTGGCTTTCTAGATCCATTCCTGCGTAGATCTTCGGATGTTGGCAATATCCAAAGCTTTGCTAGATGGCTGTGCCCACGATAGAATATAAATTGGGATGCTAAAGGCACAGCTGCCCATCAGCTGCTCAGCTGCAATTCAAACCCTATTTCTGTGAAGACGAGGAAGAGGGAACAGTGGGGTTCTGGCTGATTCTGGTGGGCTGGTGAAGGCCAAACATCAATTCTCCCTGAAAAATCAAGATGAAGAGATAGTCAGGAAGACACTAGATCAGTCTTTCTCAACCTTGGTACCTTGAAGATGGGTGGACTTCAACTCCCAGATTCTGGGAGTTGAAGTCCACCCATCTTCAAGCTTCCAAGGTTGAGAAACACTGCACCAGATTGTGCAGAAATGGATAGATTGACATTGAAAATTAAAACAGAGATGTAGAATATTATCAAACATTGGAATTTATTTTACCAATGGTTGGAAAAAACGCATGGAGATTTAGAATGTAGATTTGTATTGTTAAGCAAACTAAATACCCAGACTGCACGATGTTGATTAAGCACTAAGTAATGTATTTAATAGAAAATCAATAAAATAATAATAAAAAAATTAAAAACCTCTCCCCGAAAAGATCTCAGGGAAGCCTATTGTGTAGGGATGATGGCCAAGCAACACCCGACACCACCTTGGAAGTGTGCAGGAAGCACCTGCTCCAAAATGGCAATGGTGGAAAACAAGGGGTGGCTATTTGGTCAGAGAGGAGACCACCCGGTGAAAGGCCTCCTGGGGAAATCGAATCTGATGGGAGGACATATTTGGATGGGGACCATAGCACACCACACCTGTGAGGGGAGACCTAAGATACTGGAAAATTAATAGCTGGAGCAGTGGAGGGCTGGACAACGAGTGACGACACACAGTTCTAACGGTTGAAGAGAGCATGAGGGAATCTGAGCTGTCATTGGTTGCTGTGAGAATGAAGGGAGAATTTCTTTGTTTCCTGCCTTTTTCACGGATGCTGCGTGTGCTCATGATGTTCCTATTGTGTTGATTTACCTGACGATGCTTCTGTTTGCCTCCTGTAAATACGTTTATTTACATAAAACTGGAAATTTGTGTCAATGTCTCCACTTGCACACCGGCTGTGCAATTTCCTGACCAACATATTTGGATGGAGACCATAGCACACCCCACCAGTGAGGGGCTCCTCCCTGTTAAGCTTCACCTGTCTGCAAGGACTTCTTGCTGCCCATTCACAGCCTGGAGAGGGAAGGACTGCCCACCTGTCTCCTCATGGTCTCTTCCACACCTGAATGTGTCACCTGAACAGGTGTATCTCTTGGCTCAGCCAACTAAAACTGAAAAGGCACCAACTGAGCCCTGTCCTCATGAAGTCAATGCTACAGACACAGAGGAGGATGGATTAGAATGTGTTTTTTTGAACATCAGCTGCATCTCATCTCTTAGTCGATCCTAACCAACTCAAGGTTGACTCATCCTTCCATCCTTCCAAGGTCGATCAAATGAGGACCCAAATTGTTGGGGGCAATAGGCTGACTCTGTAAACTGCTTAGAGAGGGCTGTAAAGCAGTATATAAGTTTAAGTGCTAGTGCTATTTCCTCCAAGTACTTTATCAATATGGAGGTTCCTATTAGCTTTATATTTAAAATTCCTAATTTTAATCACTTTGTGTTCTCTTTCCTACTTTTATTATATGGTATGCTGCCCAGAGTCACTGCCTCAATGGGAGAGGCGGCATAAAAATGCAATAAATAAATAAATATGCAAAACCTCTTCCTCTTAACCAGGAATAAAAAGCCAGTGCAAATTGAGTTCACCACTAGATGGCAAAGGATTCTAAGAGTGGCCCAGGAGCTGAATTCTTTCGTGGCTGAGAATAAATAAGTTATCGTTTTAGCTTTCCACAATTGTTTTCTAAGCAGCGTGGCTCAGATTTAGAGGGAAAATAAAAATGCAGGTGGTTCTCAATTTACAACAATTGAGTTCGCCATGAAACAAAGTTTGCCAGTTTGCCATGAAACAAAGCTAAAAACAAAATAGCACATGTACTATTTTAAACAATGCTGGTGTTGTATAGTTATTTCTGACCATCGTATTCTAGAATGTCAACTTATCTATCTATCATTCTCCTACCTGCATTCTAATACATACATAGCATTTCTTTCCATATCCACGTCTTGCAGACGTTTCCTTACCAAACTTGGTAACATCATCAGTGCTAAAGGAAGCTATGATGCAACGGAACGTTTGCAAGAAAACCACCAAGCTCAGAGATCACAAAAGACCCCCATAGTACAAGTCTGAGCTGGGTGCCTGACTAGGTGGCTCAAGTGGCTAAGGCACTGAGCTCGTTGATCAGAAAGGAGGTCGGCAATTCGGCGGTTCGAATCCCTAGTACAGGTTTCCCGCGTGAGCAGGGGGTTGGACTAGATGACTTCCAAGGTCCCTTCCAACTCTGTTGTTGTTCTTCTTCTTCTTCTTCTTCTTCTTCTTCTTCTTCTTCTTCTTCTTCTTATTATTATTATTATTATTATTATTATTATTATTATTATTATATATTCTCTTCTACAAGTTCAGTTGTGGCAGACGATAGATACTGAACAATAGGACAGGGGTTTTTTTGTAGTCCCTATTCTTCTATGCCCCTTTAAGGGCACCCTGCACGACAGCTGAGCCCCTCTCTGCCCATTGAGGAAGAACTTTCACTATTAAACAAAGCAGCTAAATATATTTCACTGCCCTACTTGACTTCCCAACAGGGAACAGGTACAGTTTTTTTAAATGGAAACATTGGGTGACTGTCACGTTTGCCCAGGGAATGTTCGGAGGTGTTTGACAGAAACCGGTCCTTGCCTTGATGTCCCCGGGGGCATCACTTGGAGAGCTAATTCAGAGCACTCTGCTGCAGATAAGCCGGCCTCCTTGCACTCACAGCCTGTGATGGGATGGGAGAGCGGTTGTTCCATGCACTCCTGAGATAAGGGGCTTTCAGCACCTTCTTGAGCAAATGGGTCTGCCAGGCTGGCTTGGGAAAAGGACTGACGCACGAGGCTGTTGCCAGCTCGTTCGCTTCAGGCAGCAAAGGCCGGGAGAAGGAGCAGAGACGCAATAGAGCATTGACAGACCGGTGCTTCATTTCTCTGCCCATAGCAACGGCAATAGCCCTTAGATTTATACATTTGGGTATATTTGGGTCCTCATTTTACCCACCTCGGAAGGACGGATGACTGAGTCAACCTTGAGCCAGTCAGGATCGAATTGCTGGCAACGGGCAGAGTAAGCCTGCAATACTGCATTCTAACCACTGAGAGGGAGGAAAGGAAGGAAGGAAGGAAGGAAGGAAGGAAGGAAGGAAGGAAGGAAGGAAGGAAGGAAGGAAGGAAGGAAGGAAGGAAGGAATAGCAATAGCACTTAGACTTATATACTGCTGCTTTACAGCCCTCTCTAAGTGGTTTACAGGGTCAGCATATTGCCCACAACAATCTGGGTCATTTTACCCACCTCAGAAAGATGGAAGGCTGAGTCAAGGATCGAACTCCTGGCAGTGGGCAGAGTTAGCCTGCAATACTATATTCTAAGCACTGCAGCACCAGGAAGATGAAGGAGAAAGGGAATAAGGAAGGAAGGAAGCAAGGAAGGAATAGCAATAGCCGTTAGATTTATATATCACTTCACAGTGTTTTACAGCCCTCTCTAAGTAGTTCACAGAGTCAGCCTGTTGCCCCTAATCATCTGGGCCCTCATTTTACCCACCTCTGAAGGATGGAAGGATGAATCAACCTTGAGCTGGTCAGAATTGAACTGCTAGCCATTAGGGAGAATTAGCCTGCAATACTGTATTCTAACCACTGCGCCACCACAGATTTAATGGTGTTTATTGCACAATAAGGGACATGGTGGCTCAGAGGCTAAGACACTGAGCTTGTCAATCAAAAGATCGGCAGTTCAGCGGTTTGAATCCCTAGTGCTGCGTAACAGGGTGAGCTCCCGTGACTTGTCCCAGCTTCTGCCAATCAAGAATCATAAGGTACAACACTTAATGATAGTCATAGGGTACAAATAAGCAATCAAGAAACAATACCAATATAAATCGTAAGGATTTTAAAACAAATTATATTTCATTTAAGCCACCTTCTACAAAACTGGACAAAAATTGTATCAAATAATAGAATATAATTCAAAAATGGCATGGATGGTTGCCTCTAAGCAGGAAGAGCCATCTATTTTTTAGTTGGAGGTAGATTGGTCAAAGGGAATGACTCAGATTCCTCTTTAATATCACCTGAAATTGGGGCCATACTTCCATGTTTCCTTCTTGGAGCTGGGGTCTGTGTTCAGGAGAAAAGAGAAAGACGCCGTCTTGTGTCCCAATTCTGTTGACCTAACAGAGAAATCCCCATTTTGTCCTTTTAGTCAGAGAAGTGCATTCTTAGTCTGATGAGTTGAATTAAAAGATCTGCTAAGGTGATCTATTAAGATTCTCCAGCAGCGAGTCTAACCTGGAATATGCTAATTCAGGCCAGACCCTAATCCAACTTCCTTTGATCATTCTAGGTGAGTCAAAGCAAAGTTGAGAGAAGCTCATTGAAGCAGCAAATGTTTCTGGGAAATTCTGACACTTGAGAGTTCATAGAGCTTTCCCCTGGAATGTTCATGAAGGATAAGAATGTAAGTCTTGAAATAACATCACAGCAGAAGGCGAGGAATAAGTTGGACGTTTCTGCAAAGATTTTGGCCAGCCATCTTGCTTTTGTCAATGTCATGAGAGAGACTCTTTTCTCCTTATCGGACACCCAAATGAATACCAAACTTGCAACGAAATAAGGGATCGACAAGTGGGAGAATTCCAGAAATGTCCTGCAAGAATTCCCTCCCCTTTCAGAAGCAACAATCTCTTTGTACCGTTGACCCTGAGAAGCTTTCAATAATCTCCAAAGAAAAATTAAGCACCATTCAATGACATATTTCTGCTACACTCAGTCAGCTAATTTATTCCCTTGGGGTTGGGCTCCCTGGTGTTGTCTAAATTTAAATTCCATGCAGATGAATGTCCCCAGATTATCCACCAATGTTCAGAGGAAGAAGGAAAAGGCTTTGGATAGCTCCCATCTTCATCTTCTGACCACCACAATTTTTCAAATGCATGTTTTCTCACTCCAACATTATCATCTATATCAGGGGTCTCCAACCTTGGCAACTTTAAGCCTGACGTACTTCAACTCCCAGAATCATGAGCTGGCCAAGTCTCAGGTCATAAAAGGGTGGGCAGCTATGGTCCCTTTAGGACAGGGGTCTCCAACCTTGGCAATTTTAAGCCTGGAGGACTCCAATTCTCAGCTTTGCTGGCTGGGGAATTCTGAGAGTTGAAGTCCTCCAGGCTTAAAGTTGACAGGGTTGGAGACCCCTGATCTACACCAAGCTAATGATTGTAGCTCCATAGGACAAAGAACTAGAAATATTGACAGGACCAGATCTACTCTGCATGCTTCCTTTTGAGTAACATCCCTTTTCACTATGACTTCTTTGCTTCAGAGGGAGGAGGGAGGATGCGAACCATTTATGGAGAGGAAAGGAGAGAGGAGGAATGGTGTTGAGAAAGAACACATGGGAAGCCACTCTTCAACATATTTATTCCATCGCATGTCCATCACACTGTCCATGCCAGTTTTTATCTCCTCAACTGTTACCTCATTCATCAAGCAGCTAAAATATCAAAATGATGGATTTTCTCAATTTTGTTGACTGTATTTTAAGATACTTCATACCATTCCTGGTTCAAGCAAGGATGTGTTAATGTCAACAGAGCAAGGCCAGCAAACACTGTCTCTCTCCTTCTATTGCCTTCTTCACATTTTTTTTTTTTACAATTGAAGCCCAGTTGAATGACCAGAAATGGCTGACTTGATATCTCAACAAAGACCTTCCTCTTACTGTTAGCTCACGCAGCTCTGTCCAATGTTGGGTTGCAAGTTTGGTGTGTCTTTTGATTCACAGCACATGAAACTGCCAAAGATCACAAGATTTGGCCCATCTTGGCCTTGTCTTCTCATACGACAGCATCAAAACCTCCTGAGGTGCTTGTATTCTCGTCTGAAACTGACTGTTTTTAAAAAATGATATTTTTTGGTTTCATTTGAGGGTTCTGCAGATACCATTGGGAGAAATACGTTTCCATTGAGAATACAAATATTCGGTTAGACTAGAGAACCCATCATTATAAGCCATAGTGGCCCAGTCGTTAGAATGCGGTATTGCAGACGGATTCTGCCCACTGCTAGGAGTTCAATTCTCACCGGCTGAAGGTTGACTCAGCCTTCCATCCTTCCGAGGTTGGTAAAATGGGGACCCAGATTGTTGGGGGCAAAATGCTGACTCTGTAAAACACTCAAAGAGAGCTCTAAAGCACCGTGAAGTGGTATATACGTCTAACTGTCCCGCCTAAGCCAAGTACTTCATCAATGTAGAGGGTCCTATTAGCTTTATATTTAAAATTTCCTAACTTGAATCCCTTTGTATTATTTTTTCTACTTTTATTATATCGTATGCTGCCCAGAGTCACTGCATCAGGCCTATTGTGACAGCGATGATAAAAGAACTCCCGCTCGAGCAAGGGGTTGGATTAGAAGACCTCCAAGGTCTCTCTCAGCCCTATGATTCTATGTTTTATTTTTTATTTTTTCAGTTTCCTTTTCTCATTACATTTTTAGCTTTTTCTGTTTTTTTCTATCTTTCCTTTTGGCATTCTTTGTTCTAATTTAATTTCTATTACTGCTCTATATCAATAAATGAAGCTCTGCCCCTGTTAATCTCTGTATCCCACCCCATGCCCAATAAAAACCAGATGAATTCCTCATTGCGACAGTCTTACTGATTTTTTGACCCCAAGCTGCAGTCATCCCTAGCCTGAAGGAAGGCAATGTACTGTTGGTAGGGCCATTAAGTGGGAAAAATTAAACCTGAATACTTTTTTTAAAAATGAGTCTTAATCATGGTTTGTTTGAATATATACAAATTAGTGCAATGATTAAGCCAGGGATGAAATCCAACAGGTTTTGACAAGTTCTGGAGAACCGGTAGTGGAAAATTTGGGCAGTTCAGAGAACTGGCAAATGCCACCTCTGGCTGGCCCCAGAATGGGATGGGAATGGAGATTTTGCAATATCCTTCCCCCAGGAGTGGGGAGAGAATGGAGATTTTGCAGTATCCTTACCTTGCCACGCCCACCAAGCCACACCACGCCCACCAAGCCATACACACAGAACCGGTAGTAAAAAAAAAATTGGATTTCATCAATGGATGAAGCGTTCCCTTTCGCGATATGTATAATATTTGGAATATTTTAATAATATGTTTAAAAATACCAGTGTTGGATATAACTAGGCATATTTTAATAAAGAAAAAATTAACTAATGAATGGATGGAAGGATAGATGGATAGATTCATGTATATTTTGAACATGAGCAATTTAGACGATCATGCAACTGTTTCATCACAATAGACAAATTTTATTTTGAACATGGAAACTGCTCTCTAAAGTAAGAAGCCCAAAATTATCACAGGTCTTAAATCTTTTATCTTCAATCACTTCCTTTCATTTTCAGCTCTTTAAGGAGTCCATACCTAAATCAGAAACTTGTAGGAACAAGACACAGGGGTACCATCTCTTACACATTTAGCTGAAAATGCAACAAAGAGTCAGAGTTTTTTTTTTAAAAAAATTAAAGCAGTCAAGCTAAGCCAAAAGTAGTTATGGGGTGGGGGTTGGGGGGTACAATCAGGTCTTCTGCAAAGAGGAAAAATGTTCCTCTCTTTTGGAGCATCTAAATGTGGAATGTTTACAAAATGCTCATTAAGGGAAAAGGGGGTTGTGAGATAGCGGGAGAAATCTGGTGGACAGCTTACACTGGAGGAGATAAGAGAAGGAAAGCTACCATAGGAGACAGAGCAGGCCATGTCCAATTACTGAGACCTGGACGAAGGGGGTGTGGGGAACAAGAATGGGAGAGTCAGTGCCTGATCACAAGTTCCAAACTTGTCCACCCTCGGTGTCACAAGCCGTATATAACCCTCGCAGGGGGATAAAAGAGCCACTTAGACTGCACCCGAACAAACTTGGTAGAGCAGCCTGACCACTTTGGATGGACGTCATGGAGTCTGTAGCCTTCCAGATTTGGGCCGCCATTTCTCTTCTGACCCACCTTGCAGATGGGAGCCCCATCACCAGCCTAGATGTACCTCTTATGGAGGAAGAGGTGCCCTTCTTTGACGAACAGGACGCCCTGCTTCAGAATTTGCAAAATGAGCTCCTGAAGGCACTTAACCTCTCAGGGATCCCCCTGCAAGAGGAAGCCAAGGTGGACCCTCCAGAATATATGTTAGAGCTCTACAATAGGTTTGCCAGGGACAAAAGCTTGCTGCCATCAGCCAATATTGTTAGAAGCTTCAAAAACGAAGGTAAGTCCTTGGATTTTCTTCCCAACTTTAGGAGGAGCAACCAAGTAGGTTGAGTAGCCAATTATCTCACTGGCTTTTAGTTGTTAGATTACAGTTGTAAGTAGAGAAAAGGAAGATTATTATTTTAGTGGAGCAGAGAGGAAGTTTGGAAGAGGAGATATTAGCAAAGAGACACAGCTGGCCCAGTGTTGAGTTGTCTTACTGCTTAATGGGGCACATGTAATCTCCCAGCTAGTTGACTTTCACACTGCAGGCTAATTATTGTACAGTGTTCCTCAGATTGGCTGTGCTACATTGAGCTAGAGCGTGTGTGTTTCGTGTAAGTTTTGAACAACTGATGAAATTCTTAAAGATGCTGTCATTGCATGATCTCAGGCATTATCCTACAAATGTAGAATTCCACCGGCAAAGATTTTCAAAACATACATTTCAAGCTCCATAATTTTTCAGTTTTGTTTTTGACACAACTGCAGAAGGTTTTTGCAGGCGCACAACTTCAAAGTTGGTTGTTTTAAGGTCTGCCTATCCTAAGGAGAAGGATTCGGAATGAGCAGAAGGTATAAATCAGAAAGCAAATTGATCTAAAAATCAGCCCTGTGCCAGATTTATTGATCTCAAATCTGTTAATTTGAAGAAACGAAAACCTTTTCTTTGCAACCTTGTGTAAGAGAAAACAGTTCTTATAAGCACTAGTTTGATAGCATATCACACGACTATCTTGAATTATACATATAGGTATATATTTCTGGCTTGCAGAAAATGATTTTTGCAAATACTTTTAACAGCTCATCCAACATTTACTTGTCAGAGCACTTGAGCGTGTCAGTGTTAAGATGCCTTACTGCAAAATGCTTCTTCCTAACTACAGATAGTTGCTGCTGATACTCATTTTCATGGATCATAGTATAACTAAGGCATATAATTATGCTTTTCAAAAAGCTAAGAACTTGGCTCATCTTCCAACTAGGTTATAGTGTAGACTTCCATGGACTACAGACCACATTTTCAGCTGGATTTCTGCTGCTCCTCACAATCAGCCTTCTTCATGGTCTCCGGTCTATAGTAACTATGAATAGGTGTTACGTTTTTTATGACAATGCACTCTATTGCAGCTACCTGCAAAAAATTAGAACTTCATCTGGTAAAGGCCGTGAAATTATAAATCCACTGCTCTCAAATGGACCTCATCAGGGTACAATAGCGAAGTTCACCATGTTAGAATATCTTTGCAATATCTCAGCCTGCCATTTTGTCACAAAGCCTTCACTTGATTAATAGATTTTTCTGCCTCTTTTTTTTACTGGCCACCCCATTGCCAACCGTTAGGACAAGTTTTTGTTTCAAAAGTGACCTCTCTCCCACATTTTTTACTCCAATTTAACTTTCTCCTGTGGCTACTTAGCAGTTTAGTTGCAGAAAATCAATTTATTTCTCCAAACTGCAACATCAATACTGTTATCCTCCTGTTTTTTCCAACATGCCTTCCTTCCTCCTCCTATTTTCTGCAACAGCAACCCTGTGAGGTAGGTTGGTCCGAGAGAAAGGGACTGATCCAAAGTCCCTCGGCCAGTTTTCATGCTTGGCAGGGGTGGGTGGGGTTGGAATTCCTGGTTTCGAAGCCAGCACTGCCTCTCAATGTCCATTGAAAACTAGATTTAGTCAGGTTGAACTGTATTGTGCAATAGTGACAGTTCTTTACATCCTGTATCAATGTGAAATATAATGTGATTTTAAAAAAAACATTTGCAGAACAGAGTTCACGGCCCATCCGCTTTAACGGCGTACGGAGGTACCCTCTCCTGTTCAATGTCACCATCCCTCACCATGAGAAGATAACCATGGCTGAGCTGAGGCTCTACACTCTGGCGGAGGACAGACCACTCTATGAAAATCTCGACCGGAAGGTCACCGTCTTTGAAGTGCTGGAGGGTGAACACAGAGGAGGAAAAGAGGGAGAGGAGAGGAAGCTGAGAGTGCTGGCATCCAGGTTTATTTACAGCACCGACAATGAATGGAAGACGTTTGAGGTAACAGAAGCCATCAGGAAGTGGCATCACTCTGACTCAACCACTCACCAGCTAGAGGTGCAGGTGGAGTACCGAGTGGGAGAGAATCCCAACCCAGGAAGACACAGAGGCGTAGACATCAATCTGGAACCCAAACACAAGCCGTTGTTAATTGTGTTTTCAGATGATCACAGCCATGCCAAGAAAGAGGAGAAACACGAGCTGAAGGAGATGATGGAGCACGAGCAGATGCAAGAGTGGCCGGATTTAGATTTGCAAGACTTCTCCAGCAGCCCCAACGATCTGCTTCAGATCAGGTCCAACATCATCTATGACTCAACCTCCAGGATCAGGAGGAATGCCAAGGGAAGCACCTGCAAAAAGACGTCCCTCTATGTGGATTTCAAGGAGATCGGCTGGGACTCCTGGATCATTGCACCCGCCGGCTACGATGCCTACCAGTGTAAGGGAGCCTGCAGCTTCCCTCTGGATGGTAGCCAGTCGACCACCCATGCCATGGTCCAGACGTCCGTTCACTTGAATGATCCCCAGAGAGCTTCTCCTGCCTGTTGTGTCCCAACCAAGCTAGACCCCATCTCTTTGCTATTCTTGGATAAAGGGATCGTCACCTTCAAGCAAAACTACGAGGGCATGTCCGTCTCTGAATGTGGCTGCAGATAGTAGCAGGAGATGGGGCTCTTGCATGGTGTTTTGGCTTTCGTGGGATTTCATGGTTCCATCTGAACAGTTTTGAGATGCAGTCAACTCCTTGAACAAGGGAAAGGGACCTTGGAGACGGGCAAGGGTTTAGGGATGATGGCTTGGAGAAAAGGGGAGGAGGGGGATGGGAGAAGACAAGTGACCTCCTAGACAGCGGCAAGTGGAGGCATCTCCTTACCTTCAACTAGAGCTCCCACAACATCATAGAACTTCCTCTTCAACTGTTCATCCCAGACATTTTACTGCTTAAGCAATCCTGTTCAGTTCCTTCCAATTTCCGGCCGCTACAACTGAGCCAACAGTTGTCAGAAAACATAGCAAAAGTCCCAAAGCTGCCATTTCTTATCATATCCCTAGGGAAAAATATGGCTGCTTTACTGAATTACCTCCGGGAATTGCATTTTTTGATTTCTATCTCTACAACCTAGCATGATCATGCTACCAGTTCAATTCTGCTGTCCCTTGGAGACTGTCCTGGAAGGAAGCCCTAGTCCTTCTTAGTGACATTCCTTTCTCCTAAAACCCCAGCCAATAGCTTTGCTTTCCAACAGAAGGGCAGTCCAATGTTCTGCTTGGACTTTTCCTGGGAGAAGAAGTTCAAGAAAACTTTCTTAAGCTGTGACACCTGGGGTTCCTACCACTCAGTAAGCATGGTTTCCTTAACCATGATTTATCAAATAAAACCACAATTGGCTGGATTCCTGCAATACACCAAGCCAAAAGCAAATTGTTAGGGGAACCTAAGTCATAATGTTTTCCTTGTTTCGTTGCTTACTCAGAAAAAACACTGGCCTAGTGGGTGATGTTGCTCAGAAAGCTTCTGCTTTCCAAATTCTCTTTCTGGAAAGTTCTTTGCTACTCCCTTCATCCCTCTCAGGATTGTTCTTCGTAGTCAGTTTAGGGGAGCCCTTCAGATAGCATAACCAAGACATCCCTCAAAGCAATTGTATCTCATTGCTTTGGACAAAGCCACTCCAATTGAGGTGCACGCGATACGAACCCTACTTGTCTCTTGTATCAATGTCCCAATGCAACTCAGAATCTGGCTGATTGTTGTTTTGATCACTGTTAAAAGTTTGGGGGGAGGGGAGGATTGTTTCGTGCTGAAATTTCAGGGCTCTTCGGACAGAAAAGGAGCTCCCTCCTTACTGGAGCTGTCAATTCACGAGACAGTACTCCATGCGTACGATGGAGGTCACATGTCAAGTTTCCACCACTCCTCTCCGACAAATCTTTGTGATAAGAAGGTGTTGGAGTTGAGAAACAATAGGCCTGGTGGTGCTTTATTTATACTAAGCTGCAAATTGGTCAGATTCTTTGGAAAGTGTAATTGACGTTGTGTCTCCAGCCCTTGTGGTCTTACTGTACTACGCCCCACCACTGCTTTCTACTTTTAAGGAGAAAGAGAGAGAGAGAGAAGTTGGGTTTTGAGAGCACCAACCTGGGCCCTTCAGGAGAATTCTCATGCAAAGCACTTGGACTTGTGAAATCCACCTCACCTTCGTCCCTGAAGCCATTATTTATTGATCTATTTATTGACTGTCGTCCTTGTAATATAATGTAGAATACAAAACGTTTTATTTTTGTGCTTGTATGTTTACCAAACACACTTGGGTAATCCTGTATATTGAACTGTTTCATTGCTAATACCATCCCCAGTTTCAATGGACTTTCTTCTTGTCTTTGTAAATATACAGTATTAATTTGTCCTTGTTTTTTCATCTCTTAGTGTAATACGAAATACAGTGACATCCAGCATACAATCACTTTCAAGTCTAAAATGAATACAGAGAGTGTGCATTTTTTCATATGGCCAAAACTGAGAGCTGGTGAATTTGCCCCCCAAAATTCCAGTTTTGCCGGAAACATCCCATTTTCAAACATACAGTGAGTTCTTACAGTGGCAAGACTTCTGACTGTATCTTGAGGCCAATTTTGGCCACAATTGCTGCATGTCTCCAACAGATTTGGGAGGAATCTATCACAATTCTCATCGTTAAGGTGATCCTTTCTTCTTCTGACTAGCTGCTGCAGTGACCCTAATCTCTCCTCTGCTCCAGATGTTACTATCTTATATCCTATTTCTCTATGGAGAAATCTACCCACTTTAGATGTCCATTGAATCAATCAATCCTATTTATTCGGTCAAAGACCAGCAAAATTTAAATGGCCAAAGCAAACAAATACCATAAACCACTAGCTAGCAAAATAAATAAACAAAATATAACATTCATTCCTCCATTATTACGTTAACACAGTTGTTTCTCAGGTGATAAGTCTAAAACGTTAATAGGTACAAAATAAAAATAAAAACTCTATTTCCCCTGCAGCAAATAGTTAAATGTGTCCAAACCAAGTTGTATGTTAAAACAAAGGTAAATATGCCTTTCACCAATTATAGCTTGTTTTCATCGCAGCCAGACAAAATATACTTCCTGCACATGTAGTGAATGGTTTTAGATCCTGAAGGAGAATGTTCATGTAAAAATTATCTGGCCTCCCTGGGAATTTATCTGTTAGGGGTACAAGGTAGAGTGATGTCTCCGTACAATTTAGATTAATGTCTCTGTAAAAAGGGACGTGGTGGCTCAGTGGCTAAGACACTGAGCTTGTTGATTGAAAGGTTGGCCATTCAGCGGTTCAAATCCCTAGGGCTGCGTAACGGGGTGAGCTCCTGTTACTTGTCCCAGCTTCTGCCAACATAGCAGTTCAAAACACGTAAAAAATGCAAGTAAAAATGCAAAATAGGGACCACCTTTGGTGGGAAGGGAACAGCGTTCCGTGCACCTTTGGCATTGAGTCATGCCGGCCACATGACCACGGAGACATCTTTGGACAGCGCTAGCTCTTCGGCTTAGAAATGGAGATGAGCACCGCCCCCTAGAGTCAGGAACGACTAGCATGTATGTGCGAGGGGAACCTTTATCTTTACCTTAAAATTTACAACGTAGTAATGTGTGAAACGGTTTCAAATTCCACATCATCAGTTAGACAAATACACTCAGCTACAGGATTTTACTACCGTATATCTGCCTTGAAGAAGTGCAGAGGGGAAGAACGTTGAATCTAGCTTTAAAGAATGCTAGATCTTGAAAAGCTTAGATTGACCAAGTAACTTGCTGGTGCTCCTGTTAATCCAAAATCCATCATATTGATGGAGCCTATTAACTTCAGTCTGGAACTTCACGTCCCTTATTATTGAGAACAATTAATAAGTTTGCCTTCAGAAGTTCTGGGTGCTTTAGCACTGGACTGGAGGTTTTTAAGAAGAGATTGGACAGCCATTTCTCTAGGCCTAGGGTCTCCTGACATGGCCTCTAGAAGACCTCCAACTGTTCTATTTTCTAGGCTGGGTTTGATGGTCATCTAAGGATTTTAAGAATAGTGGAGAGTTTATGCTCTACTGCCTGTTTCTAGAGTAAGGAAAAGTTATCTGTTGGAATTAGAGGGCTCAGACCAAACTGGGGGGTTGGGGATGGGATTGCATTTTGAGTCATTATTATCTTCTGGCCCCTAATCTGAATCCGTGGCATTCCTGTTCCCAGTCTTAAGAAAATATTTGACATTTCACAGGATGCAGCTCGAATTCATCTCAGGAATTTTGTGGGCACCATTCCTTGCAGTTGCTTCATCGGATAGATTGCTGTTTCCTGTAACAGATTCGGGCCACTGTTTTGGCTTCAAAATGTTTTGAAGCGGTGGGGAGAATTGTCCACTGTCAGTGTAAAAGAAATGCTTCATGGCATTCATCTTCTTAAGACAGAGTTTCTCAACTTTGGAAACTTGAAGATGGATGGACTTCAACTCCCATCTTCAAGCTACCGAGGTTGAGAAACACTGTCCTAAGGGTAATTCCACCACGTTGTGCTGGAGTGTGTATCAGCTTCCTTTCATGTACAAAACCACTCTGAGCTATAATACATTGACTGCTCTAACTGATGCCCTTGTTTGGCTCTCGTGGTGAAAACCCAAATTTCTGATTTATCAAAATTGAGAACCAAATTGTTGTATATTGTTTTATCAACTTCCTGCCCAGGAGTGCTGCTAGCTTTTTGAAGGACAGAGCAGTTGGTCGTCTTGGCATTGTGGATTGGACATCCAGAGCTAGAGAGGACAACAGAAGAACTGTGTGATGTTGTCCCATGCTAAGTGATGACCAAGGAGCTGGCCTAGAATGAGGGAGGTGACATTGACCTGATTATAGCAGGGAAGAAGCCAGCTAAGCATGCCTGGGCCTCAAGATTCAATTTGCGCTCCAGATCACAGATCACAGAATCAGAGAGTTGGAAGGGATCTTGGAGGCCTTCTAGTCCAACCTCTGCCCAAGACAGGAGGAGTGCTTGGGCCATCTCAGATAAATGGGTGTCCAAGAAAACCTCCAGTGATGGAGAAACCTCCACCTCTGGACGCAAGCCATTCCACTGATCAATTGTTCTCACTGTCGGGGAATTTCTCCTTAGTTCCAGCTTGGATCTATCTTGAATACTCTTCTACCTGTTGCTTCTTGTCCTGCCCTCAGGTACTTTTCAGAATAAGTCAACCTTTCTTCTCTGTAGCAAATACTGGAAGTCAACAAGACTCCAAGATTCCAATCCTTTTCTTTGACAGACTAGACATAACTAGCGCCCTCAAACATTCATCATACGGTTTACACATTTGAGGAAGACACAAACCAGGGACGCACACATACACCGGTGGTTCTGTGGGCGTGGCATGGTGGGCGTGGTGTGGCTTGGTGGGCATGGCAGGGAAAGGGTACTGCAAAATCCCCATTCCCTCCCCACTCTGGGGCCAGCCAGAGGTGGTATTTGCTGGTTCTCTGAACTACTCAAAATTTCCACTACCAGTTTTCCAGAACCTGTCAGAACCTGCTGGATTTCACCCCTGACACACACACACAGAGACACCCCTCCCCACCCTGGGAATGCATCCCAAATCCCTCCTCAGGACAAAAGAAGAGGACAAAAGAAGAGGAGGACAAAATCAATCCTTTTACAGATGGTTCCAGGGATGCTTTCCACCCACCTGCCTCTTGTGGGGCCAGGGATTTTCACGCCTGTCCTAGGAGATGGCTTTGCAGGATGGCTGTTCATGAATGGGACTTTTCCCAATATGAATTATGGGAGGGCGAGAAGGGGCCTCATGCAGCTCTCCCTCCCCAAGGCAGGAGCACGCTGGCTGCTTCCAATCATCCATATCTTTCCATTCTCACTTCCAACCCAAGTGTCACTGGGCAGCGTGCTGATGAGGTTAAGCAGGGTGCGAGCCAAAGATGGTGTTGAAAAGTGTGTGTTGAGTTAAAGGGGAAAAGGTTTAAATGCTGGGTCATCTCTGGAGGGCCCAGCATGGTCAGAGAGGCTCAACCAGCCCTCTAGCATTCCCAGCGTCCATCACTTCCAGGTTGATGTTGTCCTTTGCTGTAGCAACTCCTTATCTCGGCAGAGATTAGAGTATTTTCAATCACTAGAGATTTATTGTGGGAACCCATTTCCTGAGCTGTCACCACCCACTGCAAAGCAGAGTTTAAAACCTGCAGGAGAAACGTAAATATTGCACCTGGGATTTGAGATGAAATGCTTGGCTAATCCTTAGCTTAGCCTTCACCCATCCCTGCCATGTGTGATTGATCCCAGGATTAACTTTCCGGAGAGGGGTCTGTGCATCCACATGTGAGACATTCTTTTGGAAATAGCAAATGCCACAGCAAGAGGGACAAAGCATCAGGAGTCTGCGACCACTTTTTGCAACTCACAAATTTCATTTCAGGGCTGCCCTTCCCAAAAGGGTTTGTCACTTTATAAAATCTGTGAAAATCGGGAAATGGCGTTCCTAGACTTCTTTGGATTTTGGATTCCGCAGCCTGGCAGTTCTAACACATTTCGGTCTCGGGATGCTCGGATCTTAGAAAGTGTGCAGAGAAAAGTAACAAAGGTGATAAGGAGACTGAAGGATAAATTGTACAATGAACGGTTGTGGGAACAAGGCAGAGGTGAGTTCCTCCCGGTTCAGTCCGGTTCGGCCGAGCTGGTAGCGGTGACAATATGACATCACCGAACCGATTCTTACCTTTTATTTGGCCCCACGCCCAATCTATTGCTGCCTCCCAAGTCCCAGCTGATCGGCTAGAAGGAAAAAAACTATTTAAACTCTTACCGCAGGGCTTCAAAGGGCCGCCCTACAGCTGATCAGTGTTAAAAGGCAGTGTGGTGATAGACCGGTGCCTCCAAAAATGAATGAGTAGACCGGTACAGCTCTGTAAGCAGTTAAAAGCCTGGTAGACCAGTACTTCTGCTAAATCCTAAAGAATTGTCACATGACCATCAAGCCACACCCACAGAACCGGTAGTAAAAAAATTTAGAACCCACTCCTGGAACAAGGGTATGTTCAGCCTAACAAAGAGAAGGATGAAGGATGATAGGATGATTGTCTTCCATATTTAAGGGGCAGTCACAGAGAAGAGGGGGTTGATTTAATTCTCCAAAGCACTTGAGGGCAGGAGAAGAAGCAGTGGATGGAAGCTCCTTAAAGAGCGATCCAATCTGGAATTAAAAAGAAATTTAGTGTCAGAGAGAACAGTTTATCAATGGAAGATCTTGCCTTCTGTTGGTGCTCCACATTTGAAGGTTTTCAAGAAAGATTGGACATGTCTTTGTGGGCGTGGCAAGGGAAGGATATTGTAAAATCTCCATTCCCACCCCACTCTGGCCCCAACCACAGGTGGTATTTGCCGGTTCTCCAAACTACTCAAAATTTCTGCTACTGGTTCTCTAGAACCTGTTGGATTTCATTCCTGGTTTAGCGAAACTTCATGTCCACTTGGATTGGTTTCATTTTTTTCCCCACATCATTTTTTGCTGTCTTTTTCTACGCTCAAACAACTTGGTGTGACATTCTTGCCTTCATGCCAATGTCAAGACCGTATGAGTAGGAACATCTTGTCCTCTCCTTCCCGAGTTTCCAAACCTTTGTTTCCCTTTGTAACAAAGGTTGTTGTTTACTTCTCAACAGCAACAGCACTTGGTGGGCAACGAAGAGTTGGATATGGTCAACCCTAGCTTATTGCCATGGGCATTTTCTTCTCCAAACAGCAGGAAGGTTCTTTGAGAACAGTGTTTCTCAACCTTGGAAGCTTGAAGATGGGTGGACTTCAACTTCCAGAATCCCCCAGCCAGCAGTGCTGGCTGGGGGATTCTGGGAGTTGAAGTCCACCCATCTTCAAACTTCCAAGGTTGAGAAATACTGTTCTAGAAGGAACGTGGCATTGCTAAAAGCCTTTAAAATCCATTCTGGCTTCTCCTTGGCTACCTAAGAAAGAACTTTCTGAATACAAAGTACCTCCCAGCTCGGAAAAGCAGAAAGAAAATTTGACATCTTGTTTTGAGACAAAACTTGGATTGTAAGGAAAAGTTGCCCTTATAAAACTTTCTTTCGGAGCAATTTTGAAGGAGTAGGTGCTCAGGTAGAGGAACGGCCAACAAGTATTTTCTCAGCTCTCCCTCAGGTCGTTGCTGAAAATCTACTTGAATGGGTGTTGGCTGCTCTAGGGAAAGTCTTCGATGCTGTTTCCTTCCTGGACTTTTGATGGTAGCTTTTGAATGATGCATAAATGGGATTTCTCTCTGCCTGACAATTGATGGCTCTTACAGGAATTCCAGAGCATTTTTGGTCTGGGCTTGATCTAAAACATTAAGCTTCCTGATCTATTTCAAATTTTAAGGAAATGTAGGAAAACATGGATGGGAAGAAATTCCCCACCAGAGTAAGGAAGGAGGGAGCAAAAAGTCAAAATGATGGTTGTAATTCTGTGATGGAAGCTTGTCCCCCCCCCCACTCTCTCTCTCTCTCTCTCTCTCTCTCTCTCTCTCTCTCTTTCTTTCTTTCTCTCTTTCTTTCTCTCTCACGTTTTTTCTTTGTCTCTTTTCTTTCTTTCTTTCTCTTTTTCTTCTTTCTTTCTCTCTCTTTCTTTCTCTTTCTTTCTCTCTCACGTTTTTTCTTTCTCTTCTTTCTTTCTTTCTCTTTCTTTCTCTCACTATCTTTCCCTCTCTATCTTTCTCTCTCTTTCTTTGTCTTTCTTTCTCTCTCATGTTCTTTTTCTTTCTTTCTCTTTCTTTCTTTCTTTTGCTTTCTTTCACTCTTTCCCTCTCTATCTTTCCCTCTTTCTTTTTTCTTTCTTCTTTCTTTTCTTTCTTTCTCTCTCTATCTTTCTTTGTCTCTTTCTCTCTCATGTTCTTTTTCTTTCTTTCTCTTTCTCTTTCTCTTTCTTTCTCTCACTATCTTTCTCTTTCTTTCTTTCTTTCTTTCTTTCTTTCTTTCTTTCTTTCTTTCTTTCTTTCTTTCTTTCTTTCTTTTTTTCTAAAATTAATCTGCCACCCACCTTGTATCCAATGGCTCTGGGTGGCTTTATTACCTGTATGTCGGGAAGGGACAGTGCTTCAGTTGTGCAGTTGAATTGCAAAGTGAAAAATCTCGACTGTGTTAGACTCTCCTGCAGATGCCCCTGGAGAGAAGTAGGGAAAGAAAATGAGAGCAAAGGGACGAAAAGAAGAAAAAGCAAAAATACCCTCCTACGTATGCGTCAACTTCACTCATAAGCGACTACTGTAGCCCCTTGCCCCTGGGCACCCAATATTGCCCCCTTCCCAGGCTGGGTAAGCCTGAGAAAGCCGCAGGGCTGAAAATAGCTCAGGAGATTCAACAATTGCCAGCAGGCATAGCAGGCGATTAAAGCCACATTCCCTTCCTCCCGTCCTCCTTATCAGTACATTTTGTCAAGAGGGCCTAAATATCACATCATGTTTTTACGCGCGATAAGTCAAATTTTCACAAGCTGAACCAGCCGCTGCAGATGATAGAGTGGTGAGTAAAGCAGTGCTTGCAAGCGGTCCCAGAGAGATCCACGAGGGAGGCCTCCTGCAAAGCCACAATTTTATCATTACCTGTTTGGGTCCTATAGGGAGAATCTCCCCCCACCCCCGCACCCATATGGGGGCTTTCTTATAAAACCACTCAAGCGGCTAGGCCCTGTGATTGAATATTTAGTTTCATGAACAGTTCCATTCATAAACGAAACGCCTTCAGCTATAGACTCCACAGAAGGCTGATCAGATTGATCAGATTAAAAAGCAGAAAGCCCAAAGACACCTAAAATCTACATTCCCCGCCCAGCTCCAAGGACAGGGCCCGACCTCTCAGCCACAGCAAGAATCAGGCAACAAAAATTGGAATATTAAAATAGCAGACTCAAGCACAGATTAAAGTGCATTTCACAAGGAACCTGGGCATCTAAATCACACAGCCCAAAAACCACATAAAAACCTATCCACTCACCAGGCTGTTTTGTCAGCTGTCCCAGAACCGATTGCTATGTCACTTCACTTTCGATTCCTAAAGAAACGGAGACCTCCTTTCCTGCAGACTGCTTCCAATTCATTTTTTTCCAGTGTCTTTCTCCCACCTTAGAACTGGACCAGATTATACTTCCAATGGTCCCTTTGGGAGAAAGAGCAGTGAAATAACAGGTCCTTGTCTTCCATGGACAAAAACAATGGAGAAAAATTGCATTGGTGGCCGTGCCAAGAAATTAAGTCTGAGGATGCAGAAAGAAATTGTCAATCAAACCTTTATTACAGTCATAGAGCAGTGTATTATTTATTGATTAGATGGATGCTTCACCTCTTTGCTCCAAACTTTTGTTCATGGGAGAGGGAGGGAGGGAGGAAGGAAGGAGGGAGGGAGGGAGGGAAGGAAGAAAAGAAGGAAGGAAGGGTGGGAGGGAGGGGAAGGAGAAGGGAAAAGGAGAGAGAAGGCAGACAGACAAAGAAGGATGGATGGATGGATGGATGGATGGATGGAAGGAAGGAAGGGGGAGAAAGAGAGGGCAGACAGAGGGAGGGAGGAGAAGGAGGAGAGAGGGGAGAAAGAAAGAAAAGAAAGGAGGGAGGAAGGAAGGAAGGGGAAGGAGAAGGAGAAGGAGAAGGGAAAAGGAGAGAGAAGGCAGACAGACAAGGAAGGATGGAAGGAAGGAAAGGGGGAGAAAGAGAGGACAGACGGAGGGAGGGAGGAAAGGAAGGAAGGAAGGAAGGAAGGAAGGAAGGAAGGAAGGAAGGAAGGAAGGAAGGAAGGAAGGAAGGAAGGAAGGAATTATAGCTCTTCATTTAAGCTAAATTCAAAGAATCCGTCTTTCTCTAAACTGTAAAAGGAACCCTTGTAAATACCTAGCTAACAGCTACCATTTCTCTTTCCTTCCTTCGGCTCCTCCTCCACCACAAGCAACAATTTCAGGACGGGAAGGTGTAGCATTGATCTAATGAGTAAATAAATACATCTGAAGGGAGCAGAGAGGAGGAAAAACAGAGAGAGTTCAGGCGTGATTGGGGCCCCCTTTGAGCCACTCTTCCCATTTCCTAAGCGAGCATCGGCTGGCCAGGCTTCAAGTCAGAGGGCATGTTTTCATCCTTCACCAGATGTTTCCAGATGTCATGCTTGAAGAAGGTCGATGCCCTCTCTAAAAATATAACCATTAGCAGCTCAATTTCCCAATGACTTGACCTTCAAGCCTGCTGAGCCCTTCCTTCCCTCAGCTTCAAGCGAACCTCCTGGATTTCGGCTGGCAGAGACGCATCCAAAAAGGCCAATCCTGCTTTCTAGAAAGCATTCTCTCTCTCTCTCTCTCTCTCTCTCTCTCTCTCTCTCTCTCTCTCTCTCTCTCTCTCTCTCTGTGTGTGTGTGTGTGTGTGTGCAATGAAGCCCCTAACTAAGGAAGTGGAGGAATCTTCAGTTTATGCTAAACTGACCCCACCAGCCCTCCTTCAGGCTGCTTTACTGCTCAGCCAAGCCGACTGACGTCATAAAGAAATATGTACACAATAAATGGGAATGGTTCTATCAGGGGATTTTTTTTTTAAGTAACAGCAAAGCAGTGTGTGACTTTTTTTCCCCTCCCCGGGGATATGGGGTGGGGGGGAGGGGGTTTCCTCCCCAAAGTTTATACCCAGCCACTGTTCTGCCAAATTATGCGAAGGGACAAAGGCGTGATGTGGAATGACACTTGCCATGCCTTTAAAAGAGGAGAGATTGATGGAAGATGCCAGGGCTTGCTCCAAGAAATATTTCCTTCCGTGCACAGGAAGGAGAAACCTTTCCATACTTCCATCTCTCACAATACTAGACAACACAGTATCAACAGCAGAGACTTTCAAATTTCTAGGTTCTACCATATCGCAAGATCTAAAATGGACAGCTAACATCAAAAACGTCATCAAAAAAGCACAACAAAGAATGTTCTTTCTGCGGCAACTCAGGAAGCTCAAACTGCCCAAGGAGCTGCTGATCCAGTTCTACAGAGGAATTATTGAGTCTGTCATCTGCACTTCCATAACTGTCTGGTTTGGTTCTGCAACCCAACAAGACAGACACGGACTTCAGAGGATAATTAGAACTGCAGAAAAAACAATGGCTACCAACCTGCCTTCCATGGAGGACCTGTATACTGCACGAGTCAAAAAGAGGGCTGCGAAAATATCTACAGACCCCTCGCATCCTGGACATCAACTGTTTCAACTCCTACCCTCAAAACGACGCTATAGAGCACTGCATACCAGAACAACTGGACACAAGGACAGTTTTTTCCCGAATGCCATCACAAGGACCGAACTCTGCACTCGCTGCCGGAAACAGACTTCGGATGCAATGCAAAGAACAGGACAGGAAAACATACAGCCAGATAGCAAGTTTACTTATTTAAGACACCTTTGTATTTTGTTTTTATCATTCGCAAACAGGAATAGAAAGTCTTGGTGGAAAAAGTAATATACACAGAGCCGCCAGAATCAACCATCCTGAGAGAATGGAATCCAGCCTTGGTGAAGTGTAAGTACAACAGTCCTTTGCCAGAGAGGAATCACAGCTGCTCTGCACACTCTGTCTTTGTAGGCACCTGGCCTGTGGACTTCAACAAGTCTTTATGGTGTTGGTTCTCCTCGTTGACCTTCCTGGAACGTTTAAGGTTCTGGAGCTCAGATTCCAGCTCTGAAATTTTAGTCTTTTCTTCTTCCATCTCTTTATTAAGCCTCAGCACTTTGGTCCAGACTTCAAAGTTTTCCTTCTCAAGGCTGCAAAAGGAAGAGCAAATCATATCAAGCCGCGATTCAAAGGAGCGACTCCCGTATTACCAGATAATGGGAAGGAAGGAGGGTGAAAATCTGGGGCCACCAACCAACCTGTGGTCAGTTTGAGCTAAAGGTTTAGGTTTACATGGTAAGACAGCAGATAGCTTGGCTCACAGAACATCACCTCCTGGGTCAGAGGTCTTCAAACTTGGCCGCCTTAAGACTTGTGGACTTCAACTCCTGGGAGTTGAAGTCCACAAGTCTTAAAGTCACCAAGGTTGGAGACCCCTGCTCTAAAGAGATGCATGAATGACCAGTTGGCTGGAACGGAATAGACTTGGAAGAACCCTGAAGTCCAGCCTACTGGAATCCAAATTAATTAATCCTGCCCCAAAATGCCCGTTCTCTTTTCAGCATTGTTGTAACATTAATGGTCATTAAATAAATGATCATAAGTCAAGGACTACCTGTAGAGTTTGTTGGTTGGTTGGAGAGAGAAATGGAATCAAGCCAGGTGTTTGCATTACCTTCTCATTTGCTCCTCATAGCTATTTTTCTGTGCCAGCATCTCCTCTTTCAGCTTCACAATCATTTTCTTAAGCAATTCAGGATCTTCTGGATAAACGTTGTCCTCCTCAAATGGGACCTCCAGAATTGTGGTGCCATTTTCTTTAGACCTGGGAGGGTCATTCACTTGTAAACACGTTCCAAAATCTTCTCCTCGTTGGCCTGAAGAACTCTGGTCGGCCTCACTTGTGGCATCTTGCTCTACACTGCAGAGACTGCCAGAGTCTGAAGATTGTGTGAAGCTAAACAGTTTAGAAATTCCCTGAGATAAAGTTCTTTTGTGACCTACTGAGGGAGAATTAGGACCGGGCTGGACCATGGATGAAGATGATGACGATGACCAAAAGTTGCTACTGAAAATGTCACTTCTGTCCATGTTTTGATGCCGCCTGTTGGAAGAAAAACTCTCAATGCATTTCCTGTTTGGAAGGGTTTGAGTCCTCTTCCGCATGGCCTGAGTCTCCCTAGACTGAGGTTCTCCTTTATCTTCTGCCGATGGAGCCAAACTGTCGCTTAATTTGGAGTTGGAAGTTTCGAGATCGTCTTGCTGAAAATAAAATCAAGAATGTTGGAGAATGCAGGCTTATTGGACACAACCAAGCAGCTCTGCTGAGTGTCATGCCCCGATTAACACGTAGGGGCCTCACCTCACCACTCCCCCATCTGTCTGTTCCACCTGACGGATTGTCTGGGGAAGGAGGAAAACTTTTATTTTTAATTAGGTGAACATTCAGAGTCGGTTTTCACCAGCCTGTGCCAATATGATATATCCAATAAAACGATTCCTTGAGGAATTCACTTGCCTCGGAGTTCTGTTTGCTTTGGGTGTATTACTTGGAGCCCTGACACCGTCCCTTTAAATCCTTCCATTCCCCACCAGTCAGTTAGAACGGAAGAAGCTTCTTGGATGAGAAGCGAAATGTTTTCAAAGGGGGGAAAAAAAACCCTAGAAAGTCCAGATACCTTTTGGGAAAAGCATCTTTGGGACAACCATGACCTGAATGATGGGGAATCACCATAGACACTCTCCCATCTGATTACTCTACAGACTGCTCTCCTGCCAGGTATTATGCAGGCAGATCTCTCCGTGGAGGCCAGAAATCTGGTCTCTGTCAAAGCCCAAATGATTATGCAAGCCATGATCCAGTCACCAGTGTAATCTCAATCTTGACCACTGGGACCTGGGAATTCCCATTTAAAATCCACTGTTGATGGAGACTATTCAACCGTGACTAAAACAGTGTTGGAAGAGAAGCAAACTCTATCTTAAAATGGCCAACAACTAAAGCTGACTTTGGGCTGCCTCAGAGGGATCCAAAGGCAACATCAAGAGGATGTTGCATGATAGGGGAGAGGATAGTTTGGAGGAGAAAGGTTGCTGTACAATAAAAAAGATGAAGTAGAAGAAAGGCAACGCCGAACAAACAAATATAAATATATTAAGCTAAAGAATGAACCATTTAAGAATAAAAGAGAATAAATATGCAGTAAAAGTTAGAATTTAGGGACAAATGAAGATGGTGTTTAGGTATGCAAGTATAGAAATATTGAGATAGGTTTAAAAAAAAGAAAAGAAAAGACGATTTTTGGCAAGAATTGTAATTAAGTAAAATGTATTTGAATTTGATTAATTGTATAAGATAAGAAATGGCCAACACTCTGTTCAAAAAAAAAAAAAAGATATGGGTGAATGTGGGAGAGGAGGAAAAAAACCAATAAAATTTGGTTTTTTTTTAAAAAAAAAGAGGACGTTGCAATAAAAAAAAATTTTTTCCAGATATGTCCCTGGAAATTTATGCTGGAATAGCTCCCTTTGCTATTTTGCAACCATCAATAAAAACATATTTATTTATTTAGGTTTTATTTTCAGGCAGGATTTCAGGGCTTGTCATTCGAACGCTGTCTTAAGTTTTCATGCTTGAAGCTGTTGTTAAAATAGTAATCTAATTTCACTGTTCTTCTTTTCGCTAGCTTCCTTCAGCGCCCCCTGTAGGCCAAACGAAGGAACTGAAATCTCAGAAATAAGCGTGTTTTTTTTTAATGCGTTTTACGCCATTTCAATACGGATACAATGGGCAGATGCACTCATGGGTCCTTCCAGGTGAATCACAGAATTAAAAAGCCCAGCAGGCACTCACAATTTGCAACAGGCTCCTGTTGTCCCGCCAGGTCATGGATGGCCTCTGTACAGCGTCCCAACCGACAGAGCTCCGAAGCACCGGAGTTTTGGTGGAACTGCTTTCGGAGGGAGGCGGAGAAGGCCTAGCGTCTTTGACCCCTGGGAAGAGCTTCTCATGGTCACTGATCATTGTGGTCATCACTTTCTGAATCTGGGGAGTCCCTGTGGGAGAAGCAAGGAAAGCACAACAGGCATTGCTTTTAACACACAACAGAGTGTAAATGGAAAAGATTCACAGCTCCCACAACCTGGCTACTGGGAGCAATTCCTCAGGCCGGTCTGGAGAAATTGGTTCTCGAAGGAGATCTCCCAAAAGTGGACTGTGCAACTAAAAGTTCTAGCTTATAGGTAGTCCTCAACTACAAGAATTCACTTTAGTGACCGTTAGTGACAATGGCACTGAAAAAAGTGACTTACGGCCATTTTTCACACTTATGACCACTGCAGCATCCCAATGGTCATGCGATCAAAATTTGGATGCTGGGCAACTGACTCACATTTAAGACGGTCACAGTGTAGCACAATCAATTGAAAATTTAAATTTTTAGGCATAATCGGTTTGTCCAACCGGAAGTGATCAGGACATTAAAAGGTGATTTCGGTTACAAAAGATGGTTCCAATTTCGTAGCTGGATTCTCTACTCCAGCAAGAGAAATGATTACATTACTGGACAAAAGATTAATTGATCTCCACTTAGAAGAGGGTCGCAGTGGCTCAGAGGCTAAGCCCTCTCTAAGCAGTTCACCGAGTCAGCCTCTTGCCCCCAACAATCTGGGCCCTCATTTTACCCACCTCTAAAGGATGGAAGGATGAATCAACCTTGAGCCGGTTAGGATTGAACTGCTAGCCGTTGGCAGAATTAACTTGCAATACTGTATTCTAACCACTGTGCCACCACGGATTTAATGGTGTTTATTGCACAATAAGGGATGCAGTGGCTCAGTGCCTAAGACGCTGAACTTGTCGATCGAAAGGTCGGCAGTCCAGCGGTTCGAATCCCTAGTGCCACGTAACGGGGTGAGCTCCCATAACATGTCCCAGCTTCTGCCAACCTAGCAGTTCAAAAGCAGGTAAAAAATGCAAGTAGAAAAACAGGGACCCCCTTTGATGGGAAGGGAACCAGCATTCCGTGCGCCTTTGGCGTTGAGTCATGCCAGTCACATGACCACGGAGACATCTTCGGACAGTGCTGGCTCTTTGGCTTTGAAACAGAGATGAGCACCGCCCCCTAGAGTTGGGAACGACTAGCACGTATCTGTGAGGGGAACTTTTACCTTAAGAAGATGACTTTCTCCAAAACCAGGTAGATGCTCATGGTTATTTTGTTCCTAATCTATATTTCTAAATATAGTGGTAACTTGGTATGCAACATTAATTGGTTCCAGGAGGCACAATCAGTACCCAAAATGATGACTAGCCAAAACAATTTTTCCCCCTTAAGGAATAATGCAGTGAGTCACAAGGCAACTGACACTTAGTTTGTGTCAGGGGTGAAATCTACTTACTTTCCTTACTGGTTTGGAAGTGCATGCACAGAAGGTAAAAAACACATTACTTCCTCGTTAAAACCAGGAAGTATTGACACCCAGGCAGGTGGGCGGAGCTTTGCTCCGCTATCACTACTAGATCGCTGAACCGTCAGCCAAGATCGCTACCAATCGCTAATCTGGTCCAATCCGGGAGCATTTCACCCCTGGTTTGTGTGTTGAGTACCAAACAAACAATGAGTACCAGGACAAAACTTTCTTGTCAAAATGTGCTGAGTACCAAATCCGATGAGTTTCAAAGCAGTTGAGTACCAAGCCCCCACTGTATTAGTAGTATTCATCACTTTGATTTCCTGGTTTGATCTACCTCAAAGGATTGATGGAGAGGAGCTGAACATGAATGATACACAGACCATCTGGAGGTCTCCAGGCACAGGGCAAGCCCTTGACCGCAATCTTACAGACATTCTGGCCCCTTAGAGACCCACAACCGAGTCAAAAATCCCTGTGCAAGGAGCGGGTTCCAATTTCACCTCTCATAATCATCACTGGATCTTCCATCTGGGGCCGGATGAGGTTCACACCAAACACGGTTGCCAGGTTCTCCACACACATCTTGTTGGTGTCAGAATTCTGCTGGACTTCATGCAGGAACCTGTTGGAATAGAAACCAAGGGTCCAAAGCAGGGGTGAAATCTAAAATTTGTTACTACCGGTTCTGTAGGCGTGGCTTGGTGTGGAGGGGGTAATGAGACTGGGTGGGCGTGGCCACTTTTTTTTTTTAACTTTTAAAACCATTTTTTCTACAACTTCTTCGGCGAAGAGGTTGTTAAAAAATGCTTTCAAAAGGCTCTGACGATCCCAGCTGAGTTGCCTGATCGTCAGAAGCTTTTTTTTCTTTTAAAAGCCCCTGACGATCAGGCAACTCAGCTGGGATCGTCAGAGGCATTTAAAAGAAAAAAAGGGGTTTTTTTTCCTTTTAAAAGCCTCCGACGATCCCAGCTGAGCTGTGCGATCATCAGAGGCTTTTTTTTTTTTACTTTTAAAAGCATTTTTTCGGCCGAAGAGGTTGTAGAAAAAATGCTTTTAAAACTTAAAAAAAAAAGCCTCTGATGATTGTGCGGCTCAGCTGGGCATGGGGGGGGGGGCAGGAATTTTTGGTACCGGTTCTCCAACCACCTGCCTCCATCGCTACTGGATCAGGTGATCTGGTCCGAACTGGGAGCATTTCACCCCTGGGTCATCACCTGGGTGCTCGTAAGTTGCAAGGGAGGAGCAGATAAGAAAGGGGGAGAAACTGGAAGCAGGAAGCAGAAATCTTCTCTAGGAGAACATCCCATTATGAACCTTCTAACAGAGCAAAATCGCAAACAAAATGGACATGTCTGAAAGTTGGAATTCATGTTAGACCAGGGGTCTCCAACCTTGGCAACTTTAAGACTTGTGGACTTCAACTCCCAGAGTTCCTCAGCCAGCAAAGCTTTTTTGACTATCTTTTTTGACTATATTTGCAAACACCCCTGTAAGGTAATGTGTTTGCAGATATGCAATATACAAATGGAAAATACAAATGGAATATACGAATGGAAATATACAAAGGGAAAATATACAAATGGTAAAAAGGATTGTTACTGTGGAAGATGAGTTGTAATTTCGTAATTTTCAAGGCAAGGAAATGACCCGTTAATAGCAGGGGCTATGAGCCTTAAAACAGATAAACTCAGAAAAGTTGATGTGCTACTCGTTAAAAATCACATGTCTTAAGATCAGCAATTTAGGATCAATTCCAAGAGGAGATCTGAGCAGCAGCTAATCTTTTGCCCTTCGGTTGAAAACAGCAAAGTCTCGCAAGGAGAACCTACCGGCAGATGAAACTCAGAAGGTTATAGTTGTCCGGGGGTAAATGTGCCAGCTGCTTCACCAGCTGTGGGTAACCCTAGAAGAGGATGGTTTTAATTAAAGGATCATCCAATCACCTTTTGCAAACTTCTAACGAGCAAAGTCAACGAGGAAGCCAAATTCACTTAAGAACCATGATACTAACTTAACAACCCCAAGTGATTCATTTAACAACTCTGGGAAGACAGGTTATAAAATGAGACAAAACTCATTTCACAACTGTCTTGCTTAGGAGTGGAAATTTTGGGCTCATTTGTGGTTGTAAATCAAGGACAGCCTGTATAGGTTGTGGGGAAGGGAGGAAAAAAGCTAGGCCCCCCTCTCCTGAAATTCCACGGTTCTTGAACCCTTTGCCAGGTTCAGCCTCCCATCTTGATACACCTTCATGTTCTCCAGCTCAAGGATGGAAGGAGACAAACAGCAATCAAATCTGGGTGTTGCTGGAAAGTAGACATGGATTAAACACTAAAATTTAAGTTACTTAAATAAAGCTTATTTATTTAAGCTGTGAAAGTTGGACCATAAGAAGATGAAACTCAAGTATTTTGGCCACCTAATGAGAAGGAAAGACTCCCTGGAGAAGAGCCTCATGCTGGGAAAGATGGAGAGCAAAAGAAGAAGGGGACGGCAGAGAACGAGGTAGCTGGATGGAGTCACTGAAGCAGTCGGTGGGAGCTTCAATGGACTTCAGAGGATGGTAGAGGACAGGAAGGCCTGGAGGAATGTTGTCCATGGGGTTGCGATGGGTCAGACACGACTTTGCAACGAACAACAAAATTTAAGTTACTGGAGTTCAGCCCATGGTCAAGCTAGGGTGGTAGGGAGACGGACTTCGGCCTCTCTCTCAGACCCCACTTTGGGCGATCTCATGATATCATCAGAGTGGGAGGAGCTACTTCAGGAGGATCTTGAGAAGTATCTGGGATTGTAATACCTTGCCTTCATCCAACGTTAGAAGTTGACCGCACAAGAGAAACTCCTCGTATTGGCCCCAAGGAATGACCGGCTCAGGAAGTTCTCGTAGGTAAAGCTTAAACAAAGAAGCCACAGTGTGCACATCTGTGTCTCTGTAAGTTAAATAAATAAATCACCGATCAATCAATCAATAAAAAAAATAGGATGAGCCAGACATCACAGGAAGTCATCATTCCACTTTCATCCACAGGGAGACCTCGACTTAGGACCATAATCGAGGCCAAACTTTCTGTGGCTAAGCGAGACATTTGTTAAGTGAGCTTTGTCCCATTTTACGACCTTTCTTATGACCGTGGTTAAGTGATTCACTGCAATTTGTTAAAATAGTAATGTGGTTGTCTATGGAGATTCTCAGTCCTCCGGTCTCCATCCAAGGAGAACGACAAGAAGAACTGAAGAAGCTTCTCGGATGAGAAGTGAAACATCTTCAGAGGAAAACCAGAAAGTCCGGCTGCCTCTTGAAAAAGCACCTTTGGGTCTGAACTGAAGGCTGATTGGCTAAAGGGAACTTCCAGCCTAGCCTTTCCCACCTGGGCTCCCTCTGAGTTGAAATGGGTTTCAACTTTTAGCAGTCTTGGCAATGCTGGCTGGGGAATTCTGGGAACTGAAGCCTCCCTGGTTGTGGAAGCCTCACCAGCCTTTATCATTGCAAGCTTGAGAAAAGGACCACCTACTGGTCAAACGAAGGTCTCTCGCCGGCATCAAATGCATCCCGCAGTTTCTTCACCAAATTGTCTTGGCCAGGCAGTCGGAAAACACCTTCCTCATTCAGGCCGTTCTTTCTGATGAATTCTGCACACGTCTCCACCAAGATAGGAACCTGATGTTGTCCAAAACGCTGTTCATACATCATTGTGTCCCCCAACTGTTGTCCAAAAACCACTGGAAGGAAGGAAGGAAGGAGGGAGGGAGGGGGGAGGAGGGGGAGGAAAAGAAAGGAGGGAGGGAAGGAAGGAAGGAAGAAGGAAGGGACAGAGAGAGAGAGAGAGGGCAGAGGGAGGGAGGGAGAGAGACGGAGAGAGAGAGGGAGGGTGGGAGGAAGGAAGGGAGGGAGGGAGGAAAGAGAAGGGGGAGGAAAGGAAGGGGGAGAGAGAGGTGGGGGCAGAGGGAGGGAGAGAGAGACGGAGAGAGAGAGGGAGGGAGAGAGGGAGGGGAGGAAGGAGGGGAGGAAGGAAAAGAAGGGAGGGAGGGATGGAAGGGAGAGAGAGACAGAAAGAGAGAGAGAGAGGGAGGGAGGGAGGAAGGAAGGAAGAAGGAAGGGACATAGAGAGAGAGGGCAGAGGGAGGGAGAGAGAGAGAGACAGAGAGAGAGAGGGAGGGTGGGAGGAAGGAAGGGAGGGAGGGAGGAAAGAGAAGGGGGAGGAAAGGAAGGGGGAGAGAGAGGTGGGGGCAGAGGGAGGGAGAGAGACGGAGAGAGAGAGGGAGGGAGGGAGAGAGGGAGGGGAGGAAGGAGGGGAGGAAGGAAAAGAAGGGAGGGAGGGATGGAAGGGAGAGAAAGAGAAAGACAGAAAGAAAGAGAGGGAGGGAGGGAGGGAGGAAGGAAGGAAGGAAGGGGAAGGAGAAGGAGAAGGAGAAGGAGAAGGGAAAAGGAGAGAGAAGGCAGACAGACAAGGAAGAATGAAAGGAAGGAAAGGGAAGGGGGAGAAAGAGAGGACAGATGGAGGGAAGGAGGGAGGGAGGGAGGGAGGGAGGGAGGGAGGAAGGAAGGAAGGAACAGAATTTTCAAATGCTTTTTTCAATTCTGCAGAGCATATTCTTATATGAAGCCCCACTAAGAATATCAAATTTCAAGTATACTAATGGTGAAATAATAAAAGTATATTGTAAGCTGCCCACGGCCATTATATCAGTGAGATGGGCAGCATAAAAAAATTAATAAATAACTAAATAAAATAAAAAATTAAATATCATCAAAATTCTAGTCCATCTCTGTGCAAGAAAACCAACTGGATTCTCCATGGGAGGCAGCTGTCCAATCTCTTCTTTCAAGCCTCCAGAATCGGAGAAGCCACCTCATCCACAGGTAAATGACTCCACAATGGAACCTATGTAGTTAAAAAACTCCTGTCTTTAAAGTCTACAAGGGAGTCAACCTAGGGCTCTTTTTAACCAGGTCCTGCTAATTTTATGCAAGACGACACATTTCGAAAAACAGCCCATCCAACCCCGAGAGAGAGAGAGAGAGAGAGAGAGAGAGAGAGAGAGAGAGGTAGAGGGAGAGAGAGAGAGAGAGAGAGAGAGAGAGAGGGACCTTGTCCTGCAAAGATGCCCTTGCAATCCTAAATGATTGCATGAGATCCTAACTTTCAACATTGCCCTTGACTTCATCCCTGGAAATTCTGGCCTTAAATTCTTGTCATGGCAATTCAAGGAAATCCATTCTCTAACCTGTCCAATTGGGGTGGATATTATGGAGCCAGACTAGAAGCTCTTTGAGTGTCCCCTGTATGATTCTGGCTGTGCTTACCTCCTAATGGGGAGCCAACCACTCTTCGGAGTAACTTGACCCACTCCTCCATGTCAGCCTGAGAATTCGCCATCAGCACGAAGGAGTCTGGCCCAGTTCGAGTTTGCTCTCCTGAAAGCCCTGTAGCCGGGGGTGCGGTGGGGGTGGGAGGGTAGTTAAACAAACCATAACCAACTATTATACAAACACACACAATTTTAATTTGCTGAATTATACATGAAGGACAGGAGTCATATTTCACTGTTTTCTCACCAAAAGAAGGGGAAGGGCTATGTCAGCTCTCCTGCTCAGCCCAGATTCCATGTCCACGCAGTTATATTTACATTAACAGAGTTAGAAGGGACCTTGTTAAGTCATCTAGTCCATCCCCCCAGCCTACACCATTTCTGACCGATGGCAGTCCAGTCTCTTCTTGAAAGCCTCCAGTGATGAAGCTCTCACAACTTCTGAAGGCAACTTCTGTTCCATGGGTTGATTGTTCCCAGTGTCAGAAAATTTCTCCTTATTTCCAGGTTGAATCTCTCCTTGGGCAGTTTCCATCCATTATTTCTTCAGGTGTCTTGGAAAATAGCTTGACCCCCTTCCTCCTCTCTGTGGCAGCCCCTCAAATATTGGAAGATGCTATCCTGTCTCCCCTGGCCCTTCTCTTCACTAGACTAGCCAAGCTCAGTTCCTGCAACTGTTCATTGCATGTTTGAGCCTCCAGTCCCCTAATCATCCTGCTTGCTCTTCTCTGCACCCTTTCTAGAATCTTAACCTCTTTTTTATAGTGTGGTGACCAAAACTGGATGCAGTTTTCTAGGTGGGGTCTTACTAATTAATCACAGTTTATCAAAGCATGCATTTGGTAGTCCATCTGGACTTGTTCAAATTGTAATTTAGTTCCCTGTTACTGACCTGGAATGATTTCGAAGATAAATTTTCCAGCTTCATCGGACCCAGAAGCCACTTCTCTGATGGTGCAGCCCTGAAGTCGCAAGGAACCCTAAAGCCAAACAGTTGCACAACAAGGTCAAAAACACGAGGCTTTCTGTCCTGCCATAGGATCACAGTCTTCGTTTTATAAAGTAATCATATTGCAGACATAATGCAACTGTCAACAGTTCATAATTCGCATTCCTCTAGGAAGCACAAGAGCATCGGGTATTAAATCCATCTTTAAAATGGTTAAATGTTAATACACCACACACAAATCTAGCAACAAGTGCATAGGATTGATTGAGTAGCTTTATTGATTAGCCTATAGACCAGTGTTTTTCAACCTTGGATGCTTGAAGATGTTGAAGTCCACCCATCTTCAAGCGTCCAAGGTTGAGAAACACTACTATAGGCCATATCAAAATACAAGGTCCAAGCACGTATTACCAACAAAACCGTATAATAACAATTTAAAATAAGAACAGGATAAAATACAATAATTATGGGATAAAATACAGTAATTTAAATATGTAAAATAGAATAAAGTGGCATAAAATTACATTCCTGCATCACCCCTACAACCTACCCCAATCAGGCCCACCTATGCCGATCTCAGTCGGATAATTTTAGCCAGAAATAGTGCTGTATTAAGTGTCCTTTTCAAATTCTGGCCACACAAGAGGTATAAGATATTTGGGGTATCAGAAGGGACAACTGCAGTGGTGAAATCCAAAATTTTTTTACTACTGGTTCTGTGCGCATGGCTTGGTGGGCGTGGTGTGGCTTGGTGGACGTGGCAGAAGGATATTGCAAAATCTGCATTCCCACCCGACTCTGGGGCCAGCCAGAGGTGGTATTTGCCAGTTCTCCGAACTGCTCAAACTTTCTGCTACTGGTTCTCCAGAACCTGTCAGAACCTGCTGGATTTCACCCCTGGATCACTGAAATCACTTAGTCTGACCCTCTTCAATATACAAGAAACTATTGACAATAGTGTTTTTCGAATTGCAAACTTTAAGATGGCTGGACTTCAATTCCCAGAATTCCAAGTTTGAAGGACACCAATTTACAGCATCCATGAGATGTGGCTTCCCATCTTCTTAGAACTCTGAGATGGAGAACCACCAGCCTCTGTGTTGTGGTCCGCCATCAGCCCACGGAGCTAGCAGCGGAGCCGGACAGTGAGGAGTCTGAGAAGGACCATGGGCCAGTCCTGGAGCCTGGGGAAAGCCCAGATGAGGACTCTGCATCCGAGGCAGAAAATGGGGCCAGGGCCATCTGGGAGTGATGCGCGGACTCCGGAGTCCCCAGAGTCGGACAGCAGAGAGGCAGAGAAACAGGAGGAACCTGTTCCTAGTGCACACATGCGCCGTGCCACCAGAAGGCAAGAACAGCAAAGGCTCTTGGGCTCTTTGTAGGAAAGCAACGTTGCTAAATCTGTTTCCAGTCGGCACCTCTTGTTTCTGAACTTTGTGGGGCTTTGCCAAGAAAGGCCTTTGGCAGGGTGCCAAAAAAGATAAAGATTTGTGATAAGCCTGAAGGACTTTTTCTGAAGGATTTGTTTTGGAATTAATTTGGACTAAGCTGGGAATGAAGTAATTCTCAGCTGTTATAAAAAAAATATGTTTGTTTAGGACTAATTGTATCTTGTATTGACGAAGTGAGCCTAGATTACAACAGTCTGTCAATTGACTATTCCCTGTTGGGCAGATCCTACTGACAGAAAGTCTTTCCTTATACTCAGATGACATTTAGATAGCTGTAATCTGGGCTCCTTACTTCTGACTCTAGATTCGGTGGGCCATGGAAAACAAATCAAATTATGGTTACACATTAAATGCTCACATCTTCAAATCACCTCAGTGACTTCTGCTGTCTCATTCCACATCAAACCAAACTGTCTGAATTTATAGTCTAGTTCTTGATAACATTTTCTTTCACAAAACCAAAAACAAATATTTTCCAGGACCAGAGCAGGCTAATTAAAAGCAGCAAAAAAATATAACACAGGGCAGAGGAGAAGATGAAGGAATGCCAGCTGGATAGTTTTGAGGAGTGACGTGTGAATGGATTTGTGATGTCAATTCTGACTGACATGGATTTCAAGCTGTCAGAAAAATCCGACTCGGTTCACAAATGCAAAATTGGAGCGGAGGCATTCAGAGGCAAGCAAACCAAACAAGATCTCTAGCAGAGCCCACAGCTAAAAATGGCAGCTTATTCCATTGCTGGTGAAATCCCAAGATTCTTCTGGGGGGAAAAGAAGAAGAAAGAAGAAGCAGCCCTTTCTATTTAGCCACAAAGAAGGCTGCTCACCTCATGAATCAGACCGGTCATGGGGCCAAGCCAGGAAGGTGCCTTGTGACTTGAGAACTGAGGGAACTTACAAGCTCTTGTGTTTTGGATCCTGGATGGACCAGAACAGGAGGGGAAGCAACATGGGTTGAGCGACTCCAGCTGTCGGAAACCAGAAACAGGCAGGGCTGGGTGGCAGAGCTGAGCGGTAAGACTGCAGTGGCAAGGGAAGAGCATGGCCAAACTTCTGAGAAGAGAAATTTGCAGACAGGAAGCAAACTGAGGGGGAGGGAGACAGAGAACAGGATGCTCAAGCAGAACAGAGAAGAAGTCCTCTGCCGCCATGGGTTAGAAGTGCCAACTGTTTGAGCAGGCTCTGTTCCTCAACGCTTGGTTGCTCTCCCAAGTCAAGAGCTGAACACGGCATGGGACAGGGAAGGAAGGCTGGCATCAAGGCAGAGCAGCTTTTGAGAAAGGTGGGATCCTGCCCTCCACTCAGAAGAGTTGTAGGTCATTAGAGAAGAAAAAGATAAGGATCAGATTAGGGCAGTCCTGCTAGATTCCAATCGATCTGATTATGCAAAGTAGTATTTAGGCAAAGGTCTAGTTTCTTCTGGAGGCAGCAAAGAGTTAGAGATTTCTGTTTCTCTTCGTGATTATCTAGTAAGGGCAGGAAATCTGCAACGCAGAGATGTTAACCACAGAAATGCCAGCTTGGTCCTTCTCCCCAGAAAGGAACTTACACCAAAATTTCAGAAAACTTGCCACTTGCAGAATTGTTCATGGAATGAAATAAAGTTACGGATGAGATTTTAAGAAAAACCATTCATTTATACAGCACCACTTAAGCTGCCCTAAGATTTAAGGCCAAATTTTAGCTATTGTTCCCTGAAAATAAGACATCTCCTGATAACAAGCCCAAAGGGCTTTTGAAATGGTGTTCAAGCCTCTTCTCCTTCTCCTTCTCCTTCTCCTTCTCCTTCTCCTTCTCCTTCTCCTTCTCCTTCTCCTTCTTTTCTTCTTCTTCTTCTTCTCCTTTTCCTTCTCCTTCTCCTTCTCCTTCTCCTTCTCCTCCTCCTCCTCCTCCTCCTCCTCCTTCCATGATATTTAGATTGGATTTGACAGTTTTGTCAATCGAGTCCTTCCCAAATCCCTGGGATAGGCAAATGCTGTCATTCGATGGGATTACACGTATATTTCTGTAATCTTCCTGAAATTTCTGCTACTTTTCAAATTATTCTTTTTCCCAAAAAAGGAAAAAAAGATCCATTTAGAAGGAAAAAAACAATCCAGATTGTTTCAGATGGAAATACTCCATGGAGGAAGTCTTAAATTTCAGGAATAACTTGAAAATATTTTACTGGGGTTGTATTATTACAATGATTTATAAGTACTAAGCTTCCTATAAATTCTATCACAATTCCACTTGAATGCATTTTCATGTAATTCCGTGAAGCGTAGAAGATGGAAGCACTTAAACCCCTATATAATTTACAAAGGTTCCCAAATAGTGCACAAATCACCACGTTCCTTTCGATTTCATTATCATCTGAAATCGAGGAAAAATACAAGAACTTTCTAAGTTGTTGAACAGAGGGGAAGACTGACTCTCCATTAAAATGATGGATACTTTATTCTCAATGAAACATTCATTTGTAAATGAAAATCAATGTTAACTTTGCCAATTATTAACAGAACCGCATTGGCAGAACTCACAGATCCAAGCATAATACTCAAATAAACTTATTTGAATCTATTAAACGATGCTTATGGGTCTCTGGGCCGCTTCATCACATCTGTCAATGATGGGCATCATTGATCATATCACTATAGCTTGGGGGAGGGGTCTCATTAAATTTGATATGCAATGCCCTATATTGCTGTACTGCTAACATTTTTCAGCACCTGTTTTCATTGAATAGTTGGGTAGGATTTTCACAGAGTGACTCTTTGCAAAGGGTTACAGTCAGATCTTGTTCTGCAATTGTGGGAATGCAGAAAGATCCACTTAAATGTTAAAAACAAAATGCTGGGGTGCAGAAATAAAAGGCTTTGGCCCTTTTTGTTACAAACAACACACATTTGTTCCAGTTCAAAGGTTTATTTCCTTATGAGAGGATACAGACTCCAGCACCTATCCGCTTTTCTGTTTTCCGCGTCCCAAGCTTTTGCTTATCACGGTGAAAGTATGAGATCATCAAACATTGAAACTTTGTTCTTTAGCTTTGCTAAACTCCACTTCAGAAGCCCAAACACCTAGCACAGCCTGCAAGAAGACTCCCTGGCAACAGAGCTTGCTCAATTGGTAGTCAGAGGTGGGCCCAACCTAGAATCAACCAGCAGCATGGAGGACATCAACTGAGAATGGATGGCATGATTGTGAATCTCAGTTCCAAAAATCTGGCTAAGTATTGCACCCTGGATGTAGTAGCCCAGAGCATACAAAACCTTTGCTAGATGAATTCTCGAATACAGCTCATCTGCCTGGAACCCGCACTGCATATCAGACATTAATACAACTGAGCATGTCCAGAAATATTTCACAAGAAGAGTCCTCCACTCCTCTGCTCACAACAGAATATCTGATGCCACCAGACTCCAAATTTTGGGCTTAGACAACTTAGAACTATGCCACCTTCAGTCTGACCTAAGCGTAGTATGCAAAATTATCTGCTACAATGTCCTACCTGTCAGGGACTACTTCAGCTTCAACCACAACAATACACGAGCACACAATAGATAGAAACTCAAGGTAAACCACTCCAAACTCGATTGCAGAAAATATGACTTCAGCAACAGAATGGTCAATGCCTGGAATGCACTACCTGACTCTGTGGTTTCTTCCCCAAACCCCCAAAATTTTAACGTTAGACTGTCTACTGTTAACCTCACCCCATTCCTAAGAGGTCTGTAAGGGGTGTGCATAAGCGCACCACCATGCCTACGGTTTCAGTCCTACCGTCCCCATTTATTCATACCCATTTCCTCTATTCATAATCATGTTTATATTTATCTTATACATGCTTGACAAAATAAATAAATACATAAATAATAGAATCAACCAGCAGCATGGAAGACATCAACTGAGAATGGAGGGCATGATCGTGAATCTCAGGTCTGAAAATCTGACTAAACAGTGCATCCTGATGTAGCCCAGAATCTTCTTAAACTGAAGGAGAAACTCTTGAAACTTTATCTTAGATGAATCATCCTCTACAAACACCAGCCAATTAAGCAGCTCTCTTTGAGATGGGCGAGCTCTTCTTTTAACCAGAAGTTGTCTCCAGAAAACACAAAGCGGAGACAACTCTGTCAAGACTGATCCAAAGGCTTCTGAAATATGATTTCTTCAACTCTCCTAAGTTGGTGCAAAACCAAAACGCCGTGAAACCTTTAAGAGCCAGAGCTCTTGCATTCTTTCCCTTCCAACTCTTTAAAATCGGTAATTGGCTACCCTCAAGTCATTTAACATTGCACAATGCTAAAAACCAGGAGCTCTTCTCTGGTTCAGATGTCAAGCTGAATTGAAGAGAACCAGAACAGAAATTGGAGGCTGAGATTCAAGGTCCCTCTAATTCTTTTCCTGGCTCAGGAGAACCGCATTGGCCTCCTCTTTTGTAAGGCTAGAGAAGGTAGATGGTGCCTTTTGATGCACTTCGGTGGTTACAAACTCTTTCCCCCATTAGCCTTTCCATCACCCCAGCAGTATAAATAGGCATCAACCTATGCACCTTTCACCGCGCCCTCAAGACATTTTTATTCCAACAAGCTGGGATGGCCTAAACACGAATTTTAACTGTTGGTTTATTTTTAATGACATTGGGGCCAAATTATTTAATATGTTTTTAAACTGTTTTTAAATTTTGTATATGGGTGTGTTTTATTGTTGGCTGTACACCGTCCTGAGTCCCCTAGGAGAAGGGCGGTATAAAAATTAAAACAAACAAACAAACAAACATCCAGAACCCTCCCTACCTGGGGCTTCAGATCGTCCTCTTCCTTGTAATAATGCAGGTGTTGCCCCTTCAGCACGAAGTACCTCTGCTGCCAGTTCTTGACGATGGATCTCTGCTTCTTCAGCCAACCAGTTTTCAAGGGGCGCTCCAGAGGGTTGGGGGGCTGCAGCCAAGTGCTGGAGCCTTTCGCGTCAACGGCCATCATGCTCTGCGAGCGAACTAGGGAGAGAAGCAAAATGTGAGCCCAGGAGAAAGAGCACCACCAGAGGAGGACAATCAAGGCAGGACCTCTGGCCCAGAAGCATGTGAGGCTTCCTTGATAGGGAAATCTCCCATTGGGTCTCCAGAACTGGACCCAGAGAGCGAAGCTGATTTTTTGCTTTGCTAAGCCCACGCCTGGGCTCAAAAGGAAGCTAATTCTCTGAGTGGACTTCCTTTTTCCTGTGCAGGCGGTATGCTTTGCAAATAAAAGAGAGAGAGAGAGAGAGAGAAAGAAAGTTTCCAAGGCACTTTCTTTTCGTCATTAAATTTGCAGAGGGTCCCAGGGGACCCTCGCTTGAGCAGACACGGAGGAAGAAACACATGTTGTGTGGGTGGAGTCCATTGAAAATGCCTGGATCGTTCTTGCTGCATTTGTAAGCTATCCTCAAGGAAAAGACAGAATTCTTCACTTATTTGGGATATTATGCGCTGCCTGGTTAGTTCTCAAAGAACAATAGATTTGTAGCTTGGTGAAAATACACCTCGGGGAAAAAATAGAGCAAAATCTAAACGTCAAAGAAACAGAGCGGGGGGGGGGGGCAGATGAACAAGTGGCCACGTCATCTCAAGGCCACGGGTGGGAGCTGTTATGAGTCCACATCCAAAAGTCATTTTTAGTCAGGATGGGTATTCAGGGTATTCAAGAAAGGGCAGAACTTGGGATCTTCCAACTTTTGCAAAAACCTCATAATAAAGGTTTTGCAATAGAGCAGAAGGCACGGAGCTCATGTCTGAACTGTTGGGGGGCTTCGTGCCCTCCGAGATTGGTTTTCACCTTACAGACATTTGACTGCAATGTCAAAGAGCATCAAGAACACAAGGAAGTCTCAACGCTGGAATCCATGTTGTTTGTTGCTTGCCAACAGAGGGCCTCCTGTCAATCCCAACTCTTTCCTAACTTCTTTGCAAATGATTATAAAATGAAAATCTTCTGCATTTCTGCAACCTTTCAAAAGCCTGATGAAACAGCCTTGTGAGCATCTTAATTTTGATTGTCAGGAGAGAGAGACACGAAGAATTGCAGCTTTTCTTAAAGCGTAGCAATTAAAATATTGAAGCGGGCAAGAGCCGATGGATGGATGATTTCTTTTTTTGCCGTTGTTGTTCTGATTTGCCTTCCCTTCTCTCTCTCTCTCTCTTCTCTTTCTTTTTAGGTAGGTGACATGATTAGTAGTTAGATAGGAAAGAAAGATAAAGTTGTTTAACAAAGGATGACATGATTAAAAACTAGAATAAGTGATAGAAATAAGAGAAGGGGGAATATTAGTGTATACATTTTTATACAACTAAATGAAAGTAATAGCAAGAAAAAATGTGGAATGATTGAATAATGATAGATTGAAACCTAATATAAATATATATTATTATTATAAATGCATAAGTTGATTGAAAGTAATAATTATATTAGTTTTATTTGCATTAGAATGTATGACACTGATGCCACACTGTTCATACATAGATTTGAGATATTTATAAAAATAAAAAAACTTAAAACACTGTAACTAACATTCAGCTGCCTGCAATTACTACAAGTTCAAATCTCCTCAGGCTCAAGGTTGACTCAGCCTTCCATCCTTTCTAAGGTAAGTGAAATGAGGACCCAGATTGTGGGGGCAATAAGCTGACTTTGTATAAATATACAAAAAGTATGAAGGCTATTTCTTAACGCATTGTAAGCCGCCCTGAGTCTCCGGAGAAGGGCGGCATATAAATCAATATTTAAAAAAAAAATAACAAAAAAAGAATGGCAGCTTTTCTTGTGTGCCATTTTATCAATTGTATCCTCTTGTTTTTAATTATGAATTGAATGATGAATTATGAAGTGAATTGTCTTGACACACATAGAAAGAAGCAGAGCTTGTATGGTGATGTCACAACACTGTTTCCATCAGTCAGACACACACACACACATCTTGACCTCTGGCAGAGATCATGTTGTCCTTTAAGTGGCCAAATGCCCTAAGTGCTAGCACATCTTGGCTCACAGATTGGGATAGCCACGGCGGCATCGGAATGGTGCCAAAAAGAAGGCAGCCATGACTGTGTGATCGAAGCCCCATCTTATTTTTATATATATATACCTCACACTTCTTAACTATCTATCTCCTTCAGGGTGGGGCTCTGGACGATGTGCAATTTAAGCAACTAAAGAAAAGTTAGCCCTGAAGAAGGTTCTTGGATGAGAAGCGAAACATTTTCAAAGAAAAAAGGAAGAAAGTCCAGTGCCTTTTGGAAAAAGCATCTTTGAGATAACCACAACCTGGATCAGGGGTCTCCAACCTTGGTGACTTTAAGCCTGGCAGACTTCAACTCCCAGAATTCCCCAGCCAGCTTTGCTGCCGGACTTCAACTCCCAGAATTCCCCAGCCAGCTTTGCTGCCGGACTTCAACTCCCAGAATGCTGGCTGGGGAATTCTGGGAGTTGAAGTCCACCAGGCTTAAAGTCACCAAGGTTGGAGACCCCTGACCTGGATGATGTAGAATTTCCACAGAAAATTTAACAATAAAAATAAGCATTAAGGTTTGTAGGTATTAAAAGGTCAACAGAAGCAAGGCTTTCATTTTGCCACTGTGACCATCCTCCAGTTTCTACTGGCAACTGTCATCTAGGAACATCTGGAGAGCCAGTTTCTTCACTTTTGACACAAGAGAGGCCTCCACAGTAAACACAACCACACAATCCGTTTTTACCCCACTGGTAGATTTGTCATCTAGGGTTGCCTCTCAGCTGTCACCCCCACACCCCACCCCCAACAAAACCTGAAGTTTCTGTTTGCTCGTTGACTTTCGCTCTCTGCCTAGACCGGCAGACAAAATCGTCACAAGAGGAGATTAAGTAGAAACGAAACTTTTGGGGAACTTGTGGTGGTGTAGCAGCTCAGAACTTCAGCTGATTGTGGGGAAGAATTCAACTTTGCCTCCATACTGCCATTTCACTCCAGCTTAGTTCAGTAGCAATCCAGCCAAAGAATCCCCCTCTGGGAACCCCATAACTTTTCTCAAATGGAGAAAGGCAGAGGGAAATCTAAAGAAATCTAGAATTTGTTCCCGGGTGCTCTCTGCTGGCTGCTGATGGGTGAGGCAGGAGGAAATTGAGGGTGTGAAATTGAAAAGAAAAAGAAAGAATTTGCCTCTTTCCATTTTGATTCATCTGATTTCTTTGAGGGGTTTAGTGCAAGCAACATGCTTCTTGAAAATGGGGCTTAGAAGGCTCAGAAAGAAGGCAGAAGACTCCCATCTCCAGATTCTCGGCAAGGTCTACACGGAAATCTCCATAACGTCCAAGGAGTTCAAGAATTTACTTTACCTCCCCAATTTTCTTATGACAAAGCTTAGCCTCCTTTCCCGATTCTGGAGGTCTCACCCTTCCAAACCATGAGCCCAAATCACTCAAGACCATCAAAGCAGAGTCGGGAACAAACGATAACAATTTATACTGTATAGAGACTTTTTGTTACCAAATTGATGATTCAGAGATTCAGAGATTTGGAGACTAAAAAGGATTAACAAAGAGGGGAAAGAGTTAAGTTGGTCACTATGTTAGAAAGAAGGGCAGATATCAAAATCCTATTCTCTCTCTCTCTCTCTCTCTTTCTCATATTCTCCTTTATTGGTTTTTCTCTCTTTTTTTAATTTTTCCTTTATTTTTTATATTTTTATTGCATTTTAAAATGTAACTAACTAACTAAATAAGACTGCTTTTTGGATTTTCAAAGTTTTAAAAATCTTAAAAAGTCTTTCAAAATTTAAATCTTAAGCTTCCGTTGTATTTGCCTAGAGTAGGCTTGCTGGTCTTCTGAGCACAGAAGGCCATGCTTTCTGGATTTATGCTGCAGTCAACGGTGGGTGGGGGTGGGGGACAAATGCAGAAGTGATGGCGCTGCATAACATACATATAAAAAAAGAATCAGAGACTTCCGGCTGTTGTTTTATGTTCCAGAAATAGGATTGATTTTCCTTTCACTTTCAACATGCGAAAATCTGTTAACAGTGATTTCAAGTTTTATGACTGGAAGAGCCCGAAATAGACTACAATACGCATGTGGAAAGGGCCTTACACTGCATTTTGATTTCCCTGTCCTGCTGCAGAAAGATGAAGGCTGAACTAATATTATCATTATTATAAACTAGGGCTTATCAAACCTTTGCCAGACTTATCCTTGAATACTGTTCACCTACCTGGAACCCTCATTGTATTTCAGACATCAATCCATTAGAGAGGATCCAGAGATATTTTACTAGGAGAGCCCTCAAATCCTCTTTTCGAAATAAAATTCCCTATCCCACCAGGCTTGAAATTTTAGCCTCGAACTACACCGGATAGCCTTCTAACCTAAGTTTAGTTCATAAGATTATTTACCAAAACGTCCTACCTGTAAACGAGTCCTTTAATTTCAACCGTAATAACACAAGGGCTATCCATAGATTCAAACTCAATGTCATTCGCTCTAATCTTGATTGTAGGAAATATGACTTCTGCAATAGAGTATTAAATGTCTGGAACACTCTACCTGATCCTGTTGTTGGTCTCTCTAACCCCCAAACCTTTTACCTTAAACTGTCTACCTTGGACCTTTCACATTTCTTAAGAGGTCTCTAAGGGGGCGTGCATAAGCTCACCAGCGTGCCTACCATCCCTGTCCTACTGTCCCCATTTATATGTACCTATTTATTTCCTTTTATTTGTGCCAATTTGTTTTTCATGTGTCCATGTCTATGTCTATACTGTTACTTGTTTTCTTGTACTTGTTGAGAAATAAAATAAAATAATTTTATTTCCACTTTTATTCAAATTATTTCATTTCTGCAAGACTCTTAATTGTTTTTCCCCCAATAATCTATAGGTTCAATTTTCAGTAAGAAAGCAGTAGAAATTATTTTTTCTTGCTAAAGGCTATCTTCCCACAACCAATGGGGGCCACCTGATGGGCTGGGAGCACTGAAGAAAATAACAGTGGACCTGAATTCCAAGCTGGAGAAGGACACAGCTTCCCTCTCTGAAAATGCTTTTCCCAGTTTGACCTCAAGCCTCGGTCAACTGAGAAGGCATCAAATTCTTTCATTATAAATCTGAAGTGGATTCTTGCAGAAAACTTTTGAAATAAGGTGACATAAAGCCTGAAATCTAACCACTTTCGATTTAAGGAACCACAATATTCTTCTTTCTATGTAGATTTATTCTCCTAGTTCATTGTCTTTCAAAACCGTAGTCTAAACCTTCACTAATCTACAACTTTCAGGTTAGTATTCTCCTATTTACAAATACATAAAAACTGCCAACCACGTTAAAGCAGGGGAATTTGCAAGGGTGGGGAATTTTCTGACAATACAAAAATCTTTGTTTAGAAAAAAAGAACAAGGACAGCAAAAGTCCTCAAATGGTAAATTGAAGATCAAATAAGTTTCTTCCCTAAACGATGGAGAGAAATGCTGCACTGGAGGGTTGGAGGGGGTGGAGAGGAAATGAAAATGGGAGGGGAAAGTTGGAGGGAAAAGGGAAGGCAGTGGTAAGTCAACAATGGTTGACCATGGAACCATTAACTTCTCCAGGTTCTTGGAAATCGAGCAGAGCTCAGGAGCAGTGAGCTAAAATGCCTCTCAAATGACAAAATGCTCATGAAAGTTAGGGTCCGATCCTGTCCACTGGCAGGTGCAAAGACCTAGTACAGCAGGGATCCTTTGGGAAAGCAACTCAGGAGATCAGAACTCATAGAGTCTGTTTCTTGCAGGACCCTGTGCTGCATCCCTTTTCTTGAAGACTTATTGGAGAATGACAGAGATTTTTGGCTTAACTGCTCAAAGCAAAGGATGCACCCTCAAGATGGAGATTTTGCAGGCGCAACTGGAACCTTGATTCAGCAGAGATGCTTTTGCTCAAAAGATGGATCCCCCAGAAACTTCAGCCCTCAACCAAGATTCCCCTCCCGTTTCAATACACCTTCCCTTAGTTGACAAAATCTGAAAAGTGATTGAAAAGAAAGAAATGGATGCAGTCACCATTGTGGAGGTTCCTTCTTGGCAAAAGGGGGGAAAAAAAGAAAGAAAATAATGATTTGATGGACTTGGATGGTGCAACCAAGAGCTCTCCTCCGGTTGTTAGAAAAACTGAAGTGGGGGAGGGGGCGAGAAATAGCTTCTTCCAGCTTGTGAGAATGGAACCCTGGAATCCCACAGATCCCAAATTTGCATATAAAGTCAAAAAGCCAGAGCAAGATCTTGCAAGGAAAAAAGAGCCACCTGCCTGCAACATGGAAAACCGTGTTCAACTGGGTGATGCATTTAAATCAGAGCCTCAAATGGCCTATCAGTAGGAACAGCTCTTTTGTCTCGAGGGGCAACATTTGCCTATGGTTAGGAGGAGGGCTGGAACTCAGCAAAACGCTTTCAAAACCCACCCCAACCCCGAGACACACAAGAGAAAGGTTGAGGAAGGAGGGAAGGAGGATCTTGAGGGGCTCACCTGGGTTTAAACCTTTACACAGCCAGGAAAGGGAGCAACTCCACATGTTCACAGCCTTTACACCAGAGGTCTTCAAACTTGGCCGCTTTAAGACTTGTGGACTTCAACTCCCAGAATTCTCCAGACAGCTATTCTATGATTGAGATTACACCTGGATCCTAGACCTTCTAAAGCAGAGGTCTTCAAACTTGGCCGCTTTAAGACTTGGAGAATTCTGGGAGTTGAAGTCCACAAGTCTTAAAGCGGCCAAGTCTGAAGACCTCTGCTTTACACAGTGACCCCCAAGGACAAAATCTAGGGCTACTATTGACTCCTCCTCGACTCGCTTAAAAAAAGAGAGAGAGAATACCTATTTTGGATATTTCCTTCTTCAGATGGAAATCCCAGTGACGAGAAAATTTGAGAGACATCCCGGCTCTAGGTGTAAGGTTTGCATCCACACAAGGGGGTCCGTAGCGTGGGTCCTTTTTTTCTGCTCCAGATTATGAGCCCCGGAGAGAGACGTTGTTCAACTGACGTCTGAGCTTCCTTGAGAAAAGCTAAGTCGCTTGGTTTGCCAACAACTTCCGCCTACCCAGCGTGCGACATAGAGATAATTCTCTCTCGCTTTCTTGTGGTGCAAAGACAGCTCCCTCCCTTTCCAGATGTTAAGTCTGGCCTCAGTTCATTTCACAGCCCAGAACCACCTAGTGAAGTCACCCTTCATTCTTGGTAGGTCCTTGGTTGCATTTAGCTCCATGTTCTCAAGAGCGTTCCTCAGCAAAACCCACAGACGTGCCACGCAAGGCACCCGCCCTGGCTGAACACATGGGTGCTGCTGTCTCACCAGCTTTGAGGAACTGAGCCTTTTGCATGTTAAGCTGGTGGACTAAAGCAGAGGAGGGGAGGGAGGGAGTGGGGAACGAAGGGCTAGGGAGTCTCCAGTGTTTCGTCTGCTCGTCTCAGCCCACAAGGTTGGGAAATGACTAAACGGCAGTGATGCTCTTGTCTAGGTCATGGGTCTCCAACCTTTAAGATTTGTGGACTTGAACTCTCAGAAGTCCCCACCCAGCCTGGTTGAAGTCCTAAAAATTACAAAGGTTGGACATCCCTGACCTACATCAAGTTGCCACCACCTCCATCTTTCGGTCTCACTTGGCCTTTAGGTAGAAGACCTGACAACTCACTTGGCCTTTAGGTAGAAGGCAGTAGCGCCTTCACTTTTACTGCAAGACAACGTAAGACTTTGGCATGACGCATTAGTCAAGAGTAGAGCTAAACTGGGAGGCTGGCAGGCCCCTCAGATTCAAGAGATGATGAGCACTCACCTAGTATCTCCACAAGTGTTCTGTCCCAGCTACGGACCCCAAAGAACGCAGCACACACAAAGTCTGTACAAAACTTGGTTTACTAAATTAAATCAGTCTTTTTCAAATAAAGGCTGCTAATTAACTTTCTTAACAGCCTACAAGAATCCAAAGAATAAATAATCTTACTATGGTTGGCAGAAAGCCCAGAAGCAATTTGCAGGAAACTGATAAGAGAATTAAGATCAGGACGCGAAGGAGAGTGAACGAAGTTGTTCCTTGCAAATGGCTTCAGTCAGCGTTCCTCCTTAAATAGGCTAAGGGAGTGGCCAATTAGCCCCAAGCCTTACTCTCGAGGAGACCTCCTCCTGAGGAGCCACTCCTGCCTTTTGGCAGCTCTGTGCGCCCGTGCGTCGAGAAGAGGCTCCTCCTCTTCTTTCTCTACACTTAAGGGAGCTTCTGGAGGCCCTGGCTGAATCCCCACCTCTGGCACCACATCTTCGCCAGCCTCATTGTCTGACTCGAGCACCATGCACAGGCTTCTGGCACAGCAACACACCAACCTCCTGTCAGAATCGGATACTAGCTGCACAGGCCACTTACGGGCCACAACAACGGGGAACCTTCCCTGAAGCACAGGCCCAGGGAGATGATCAGTCTCAAAAGACCCCTTCTTCAGAGCAGTGCTCTCAATTCTGCCCACTTGAAGATGATGCATGGACTTCAACTCCCAGAATTCCCTAGCCGCCATGTTTTAAGAGGTGTGGACTCCAACTTCCAACTGTAAATTGGGCTCATGACTCATTGCAGGTCAATATATACTGAAAATCTAATTGAGCTTTACAACCATGTCTCGTGTTTAGTTGTGTTTATGGTTTGCACCGTTGATAGCACACCCCCCCACCCCCACCCCCTTTGCCCCAATGTTTTACAAACCCTGGTCACTAGTCACTCACAGAAGCTGAAAGAAATCTGGTTCCCTCAACTCTGGGTGCCAACGAAGGATGGTGCAGATGGTGTGGCTTGCAGAGGTGGATTCACACGAAGTGCTCTTCTGGGAACCCTCAGCCAGCTGTTTCAACTAACGCGAGTTGAAATCGGCCCTTTTTTTCCAAAGTTGCGTGTACAAATGATGACTTTGGATACGTTTTATTTAATAACATTACAGTATATAAATAGGATAAAATGCCTTTGTACAGTAATTCACATTCTGACAGTCAGAACAAAACAATAACAACAACAAAAATTAAAACCCATGAAACTCAAAGGTTAGCTTATGGGCAAGGGTGTCTGTTGGGTATGGTCAAGAGTCAAGATCAGGGGGTCTCCAAACTTGGGAACTTTAAGACTTGTGGACTTCAACTCCCAGAATTCCCCAGCCAGGCTGGCTGGGGAATTCTGGGAGTTGAAGTCCACAAGTCTTAAAGTTCCCAAGTTTGGAGACCCCTTGGTCAAGATGGTGGCCACAAGAGTGCAATGGAAGCTCCACCCGCTTTGCAGCACACGTTAAAAAAATGCGGAGGTTTGGACTGCCCCCATGTGGCCCCCCCATCCTGACTTTTTTTGACCCCATCCTGCAGACCCTCCTACCTTATTAGCATCTGCAAAGAAACAATACAGCCATCAACCCCCCTTCCTCAAAAGGACACCGCACAGAGAAATAAGCAGAGGGCACGGAAAGGGAGAGAGAGGGAGAGAGAGAAAAGAATCGGGGTGCAGAGTAGGAAACACAATTTCTCAACGGAGCTAAAGGCTAGGAAATATTCACGGTGCTCATATAGCTACGCTGGCCGGACTAATATTGCCAGCTTTAGGTGCCGTCTACAGGAGGCCGATGGGGCACTAGAGTTGTTTAGCAGAAGGAAATATGGGGAGGGGGTAGAAGAAGGAGGAAAACGGCTAGAGGATGCTGGCTTTTTCGGTTACAATAGGAGTTGTAAGGTTGGCGACTTTTAAGACTTGTGGACGTCAACTCCCAGAATTCCCCAGCTAGCATGTGCGGTTGAAGTCCACAATTCTTCAAGTTTGGAGACCCCCTAAAAGCTACGGGGTTGTAGACATTTCTCCAGTACTCCACAGAGTCTTGCTTCTTCTTAAAAGAGGCATTCGGAGGTCTGGAGGTCTTCTATAGCAAGCAATACGTGGAAGTTCAGGAAAATGTGATCCAATCCCTTAAAACAGTGTTTCTCCACCTCAGCGAAGTTGGAAGAACTGGGGGCCGAGGTTGAGAGCCCAATGCTACACTTGGCCTCCCACATCTTAGAGCTGTTTGACAGGGTGGAAAGAGTGCCCAGCCAGGACCCACTCATGCCCCTCCCACACCATACAATCCACTGTCCACATCCATCTGTGGTATCGTTGCCAATCCTTAAGTCTGGCTCCAGAGAGACCCACACACTTGCCACCTTCACAGGAAGATTGCTCAAGACATGGGGGACGAGGCCTTGAATCCAGTTCCTACAAGGCTTCCTAAAACAACGCCGTAGACCAGAGGTCTTCAAACTTGGCAGCTTTAAGACTTGTGGACTTCAACTCCCAGAATTCTCCAGCCAGCATGCTGGCTGGAGAATTCTGGGAGTTGAAGTCCACAAGTCTTAAAGCTGCCAAGTTTGAAGACCTCTGCCATAGACCATCCTGGAGCCTCTTGTTCTGATTGATGCTGTCGAATGCCTTAGTAGCTCCTTTGCTATAGACCATCCTGGAGCCTCTTGATGCTGTCGAATGAGCTCCCTTGCCAAACAGGAGCTCCAGCCCCGAAGCCAAACTAGGGTATTGATGGTTAAGGCTGCCGGCCAAGCAACCCATGCAGAACAGACAATGCAACCTACACTTTCCTTATCTAGGACAACACTCAGTTCAAAAGGTTCATGACTTTCCATCTGTTTGGTCTTAAAACCCCCCCACCACCACCACCTTCTTTTCAGAAGACCTTTGTCAGAGCCTATCAAAAGGGTAAACTGAGACACTCTCTTCATTTCCTGTTCTTTATTTTGCTGTTGCATTTTGGTATCGGGCCACGCTGTGGGTGGAGGTGGGGAGAGCACCTCTCGAGGCATCAGGAAAACCCCCTGCATATCAAACAGGCTTCTCTGGAGTTGAGTAGTTTGATGCCAACAACGTCAAGAGTCCTTCCAGCCAGCTCTGTTTTTTTCACCTTGATCAACGTAAACCCAAATTCTCCAAATTCACGTGCCAGCTCACTTCCTTCCTTCCTGCCGTGCCTTCCCTTCTAGCGAGACCATAACAAGCCTCCATCTAGATTACAGCATCTGCAAGCACGATAGGATAGAAGATGCAGCTACTTTGCTGTCCCTGCAGGCACCGGCTTCAATGAGCTCCCTTTGAGAAGCAAACTAGTTTTTGTGCCGATTTTCCAGGCAGCAAATGTTTTGGCGCCACAAGGAGTGATTCTGCCTGCCTGCCTCCCTTCCTTCCTTTGCAAGCGGGACCACAGGAAGCCATTCTCACATCCCGAAGCCCATGGGGCCTTCTGTTTCATGAACAGGTGCTGGGAAGGAAGCCAGCAATGAGTGGGATCGTCTTGTCATCCTCTACATGGAGGGGACGTATTGGGGGGAGATCAGGATGGGAATGAGGTTAAGATCCCAACTGATCCCCTTCCCAGCCACTCTGTCTCCCTGGAGAAGTTTCCAGGCCCCAAAAGCTCCCTGTGCCTTCAGATTCTCACGCCACGCAGCTCAAAGGGCCGAATCTTGATTCTGTCAACTGTCTTAAAAACTCAAGATGACCTAGAGCAAAGAAAGCAGGAGAATTACAACTACTATGTCGCTGTTCCAGTTCTCTTTGAAGTCCTGGGCGTAATGCAATTTTCTCCAGACTAGTTCCCATAATTCTCCAGCAATCTCTAGCCCTGTTGGCTGAGGGATTCTGGGAGTTGATGTTACCATACATCAAGAGGGAGCCAGACTGGATAAGGCTGCTTGGACACTCACAGCTTTCAACTTTAAGACATCTCTATCTATTTCTCTTCTCTTGCTCAAAAGGAACAGCTTTTTTACAAACTTATTACTAGAGCTGAACTCCTGAAACAGCTGCACTGGTGGCCAACACTGGCCATCTTCAACCTCCAAGATTTCCCCCACCAGCAAGCCATTGCTAAGAATTCTGGGAGCTGAAGTCCACACCTCTGTAAAGGGTGTGTGTATGTGTCAGATTTGGAGAAGACTAAACCAGCGGAAACAATAGTGCTGTCCGGAAACAGAGCTTCAAATCCTATGAAAGTCTAAGATACATCTGAGCCAAAAAATAAATAAATCACCAATTCTGATCAGAGAGGAGGCTAACCTGACTGAATACGCTCCCTGTTACCAGATAGTCACATATATTCCAACAAATACGAGCATGTCCTTCTCCGCACAGATTTTTCCCGCTGTCACATGTGACCTCTTATCTGCAGTCTGAAATGCTGGCCAAAACGCAGCTTCTAGCAGGCAGTGCGGCCCTCAACAGAGAATAAAGAATCTCACATCAGAGCATTTAAAAAAAGCAGATAAAGAACTTTCTTAAGTGCACATGGCATCCAAGGCTGAAGCCCATGACTGCTGTGGGTGGGACAGCCTCTGCTCCTAAAAGCAATCTCCCTCAACCTGGACCCTTTTAAGAGGAGCTGAATTTACAATTCCTTCTGTTATCTTTAATTAGCATGATCGGTAGTCCCATTACTGGGGATTATGTGAGGGGCAGTCCTGCTTTTCTAGAAGCATCAAGGTTGCCTCTAAATTTTCTCTTTCGGTAAGTTTTCTCTTTCGGTAATCAAATATTTCTGTATTTTGCACCTTTCTTTTGTACCAAAATGGATTTTTTTAAAAAAATCTAAACTGTTTTAAGATGTGTGCAATGTTTTTAATATATAACCCGTTTCCCCCAAAATAAGACATTATCCCCTGATAATAAGCCCCATCGGGCTTTTGAGCGCATGGCAATAAGGCCAAGCGCTTATTTCAGGGTTCAAAAAAATGTAAGACAGGGTCTTATTTTCAGGGAAACACAATATATATATATGTATATATTTCCACAACCTTCTTGGGATTTTTGTTTTTCCTGTCTGAAATCTCTTTGCTCCGTTTGATTAAGGTAAAGATTCAATAGTCACCTCTTCCAATTGGAAGAATAACTGATGTCATCTCTTCTAGGTTTTTTTTTTAAAAAAGGAGGAATCCCAGAACAATTTGACTCGGCCCCCTGCTCGTTAGTTATATTTCTACGATGCAAGGAAGAATGAGCAACGCCACAATATCACAAAACCTGCAAATGATGTGGGCCGCTCGGATGAACGGAGCGGAGGAGGCAGCAAGCCGACGAACACGAAACAGCGGCCGTTGCTTAAAGGGAAAAGAAATTTTGTTTTGAAACGATCTACTTTGGGAGGTTCTGCAATGCGCGCGCACGCGCACACACACACACACACACACACACACACACACACACACTCTTCCCATCCATCAAGACTGCAAATGGCCACTTGGCAAAAGGAATTGTTGAGCAGCTCCTGGGGAGGCTGATGTGGGAAGCGTCGTGATTATTCTAGTCTCTGGACAGTTTGGTCAAATGCCACAACCATTTTTTGCTACACAATATGATTCAGGAAGGAACGTCAGTGCACAACCAGACTCCTTTGGCTTTCTGAGCTGCGGAGAAGTATTTCCCCCCTGCCGCCTGCTTCCTTTCTCTCATCCCTCTGTCCACCTCACACTGGGGAAAAAATAAATGAGACACACCCCCCACCTCCCCAGGAGCGGAAAACCACAAGTGCAGCTCTGAAGAGAAAGGCTGCGTTCTAAAACACTCCCCTGCACCCCAAATTTCTCCCGAGTGAAGCCCCCTCTCCTGTCTGCTTGGAAACAAACTGTCCGTCTCCCCACAAAAGCCACCGACACCCCCCTTTTGATATGGAAGGAAGGAGAAAGTGAGAGAGGCTCAGCTCAGTTATCGTGCTAGGCCGGGCAAGGTGGATGGATGGGCAGGGTTCCTATGGTAGGTAGGAAGGGTGTGGGGGGGCTTGTTCAGTCATAGTCCGATCGCCGAGCTGCCTACGCGTCCTCGGAAGTGGGGAGCACCCCCCTGTCGACGAGGTGAGCCTTTAGTGTGTTGAAGATGTTCAGCTGCTGATCGGGCCTCAGGGTTAAGAGCTGCTGGATGAGCTTGCTCGGATTGGGGCCCCTGGAAAGAGGAAAACAAGAACAGGGGTGGTCAGATAGACTGTTCCTACACGAACGGTGGGAGGCTCACTCCTCCTGTCTACGGAGATTCTCGTTCATACATGGTTGTCTCAAAGGTGTTTCTTTTTCAAGAGGCAACTGAACTCAGAGGTGAAATCCAGCAGGTTCTGGAGAACCGGTAGTGGAAATTTTGAGTAGTTCAGAGAACCAGCAAATACCACCCCTGGCTGGCCCCAGAGTGGGGTAGGAATGGAGATTTTGCAGTATCCTTCCCCTGGAGTGGGAATGGGGATTTCGCAGTATCCTTCCCCTGGAGTGGAGAGGGAATGGGGATTTTGCAGTATCCTTCCCCTGGAGTGGGGTGGGAATGGGGATTTTGCAGTATCCTTCCCCTGGAGTGGGGTGGGAATGGGGATTTTGCAGTATCCTTCCCCTGGAGTGGGGTGAGAATGGGGATTTTGCAGTATCCTTCCCCTGGAGTGGGGTGGGAATGGGGATTTTGCCGTATCCTTCCCCTGGAGTGGGGAGGGAATGGGGATTTTGCAGTATCCTTCCCCTGGAGTGGGAATGGGGATTTTGCAGTATCCTTCCCCTGGAGTGGGGAGGGAATGGGGATTTTGCAGTATCCTTCCCCTGGAGTGGGGTGGGAATGGGGATTTTGCAGTATCCTTCCCCTGCCACGCCCACCAAGCCACACAACACCCACCAAGCCACAGCCACCGAACCGGTAGTAACTGCCTGGTTTTCCTTTGAAGACGATTTGCTTCTCATCCCAGAAGCTTCTTCAGCTCTGATTGGATGATGGTGAGGAATGGAAGGATTGATACTCCTTGCAGTCATCTGGTTATTAGTACTCTCTCTGAGAGTCACTGAGGCCACTTGGAGGTTTCTCTATGTGGCCAGGGTCACCTGAGTGGTGCAAATGAGCATGGAGCCTCCTTGGACTGTGTTGTAGACTGGAGATAGATGATGTCGTACCCCTTCCCCTCTGTTGAGGGAGGGCTGTTCAATTTTGACATAAGAATGCAAATGATCAGCAGTCTCCAAGTAATATAAATCCTTTGATTCTCCATCATCCGGTCAAAGCTGAAGCAGCTCCTTGGATGAGAAGCAAAATGTCTTCAAAGGAAAAGCACGGTAGAAATGGAGAGGGGGGGGAAATAACCCACCCACCCACAACCGTTACCTGATAAAGCTGGCAATATACACATTGACAAAAGTGGCCATCAAGTACTGGCAGTCAAATCGATCCATGATGCCCCCATGCCCAGGGATGGTGTTGGCAAAATCCTGAAAACAAAAATGTGTTATTGAGCCTTCTTCTTCTTCATCATCACCTTCTTCTAATGACCCCATAATCCCTTGCAGGGTGGGCAACTGAATGGAGCTAGCATTTTACTGGCCGGATGCCCTTCCTGTTGCCAATGCGGAGTTTTTTGCAACAGATATATTCTCAGTGTGCCCAGAGTCAGAAGTGTCTGCCTCTACCTAGGATTGAACTCACAGCCTCCTGATTGTGAGATGGGAGCCACCGCGCCACCTCCTTTTTATTGAGCTTTCATGAATTCCGATATTTAATCCATGAGAGAACTAGGGGGGGGGGGGGAACCCAGAACTTATATCACCGAAAGCTAGAGTGGGAAGAGGGTCCTTGAGGACATCCAGTCCATCCCCAGGGCAAGAATGCAAAACAAAGCACCAGAAGATTAGAGATAGGCTGCATCTCATTCATGGCCTGGGCAGTATGTGGGCTAAGATTCGGGGCAAAACTCATCATTTGGGGAACATCTCATGATATACGTCAATTGACTCCGAAAACAACTAATAGACCAAGATCTGAGACGGTTTCAACCATCATCCCTGCTTGCTTGAAGCCTAGAAAAATCCTGGTAGAACTTAAGCAGAGGATACGGGAAGACTTAGATATGAAGGACAGAGAATCCACTCTCTGTGGCAGCCCCTCAAGTATTGGAAAGTTGCTATCCTGTCTCCCCTGGTCCTTCTCTTCACTAGACTAGCCAGGCCCAGATTTGATTAGACCTTTTTCTAAAAACGGTTCACAGCCTCTGGGATGCCGATGTTGATGCTCAGGTGTGGCCTACCTTGATTTTGAACGCTCTTTTGAAACCACTGGCAAAGAAACCCCCAAAAGGTCCAATCAGGGACGCAAAAGTGGAGAGGGCAATGCTGTGGATCTGGAAGGGATACATCCGGACCGTCTTCTGCAGGAAGGAGAGGGAAATAAGGAAAACGGGACAGGTGAATGGCATGCCTCACAGCTGAAAGATGGGGAGAAGAGGGATGCTGACCACCATGCCCCCACCCCAACCTCTGGGCTCAGCTTTCAGGCCAGTTCATTAGTTCCCCAAGATGAGCTCCTGCTTTGCCAGCTGGGGCTCACGAACTGCCAAATGTGGGAAAACCAGAAGTCCAGGCAATTAAAATGAATATATAGTTTTATTGCAAGCTAACACTCTCTGTACATGAATCTGAACTACTAACGGTCAAAGCAAACTGGTGGTGGATAAGAATCAATGGAATTCAAACTGGGCTGGACTCAAATCTCTTGTGGGCACGAAGGGATTCGAGGCTGATGACGCGTTTGACCCCTCCCTCAGGATCAGGCTGGTCATCTCCTACCAGGAGATGTGCCTGTTATTAATCACACCTTCAGAGTTTGACCATTTTTAACTGAAATCAAATTAAAGGCCAAAGGCTCATTTCTGGGAGAAATTAAACCAATACGGTCTGGAACTCAACCCTAGATTCTGGGGGATGTCGGTTTGCGTTTATCCCTTAGTTCAGTTTTGGCGGATTCTCTGAAGTTGGGTTCCAAACCGTAATGAGATTTGGCACTTTGCACCGTCCTAACCCAACCTTGGAGGTCAACAGTGAGACATGGATGGTCTGAATCTTATTTTTGGCACCATCACAAGCTGAAGGACACAGAAACCACAAAGGGAGTATTGGGGGGACGGGGTGGGGGGGACGCAATTCTTTTCATCCAAATGTTGTGGATCTGAAGAGTGAAAGAGTGATGGGCAATTAAGAAATATATTAAGAATATATTAATATATTAAATATAGTTATATACATATATTCCTAGTTTATATTTATGTTTATATACATTCTTAATATATTAAAATCCAGCTTATATTTAAAAATGTACACACACACACACACACACACACACACATTGTTGTAAGCATTGCAAAAGGCTTATTATTATTATTATTATTATTATTATTATTATTATTATTATTATTATTATTTATTAGATTTGTATACCGCCCTTCTCCTTGCGGACTCAGGGCGGTGGACAGCCAAATAAAAACATAGTATACAAAAGTTAAAATTTCTTAAAAAACATATAACTATGGCTAAAATTAAAACCATTGAATAATTAAAAAACCCAACCCTCTAGTACAAATCTTAAAAATTCAGCGGGGTCAGGCTAGACCAGCAAGCTGAAAGAGATGGGTTTTTAGGGCCCGACGAAAAGTCCGGAGGTCAGCAATTGTTCTCAGTTCTGGAGGGAGATCGTTCCAGAGGGTAGGGGCTGCCACAGAGAAAGCCCTCCCCCTGGGGGTCGCCAGCCGACATTGTCTAGCTGACGGCACCCTGAGGAGACCCTCTCTGTGGGAGTGCACCGGCCGGTGGGAGGCTATTGGCGGCAGAAGGCGGTCCCGTAAGTACCCTGGTCCTAAGCCATGGAGCGCTTTAAAGGTGGTCACCAACACCTTGAAACGCACCCGGAAGTCCACCGGTAGCCAATGCAGCTCGCGCAGGAGAGGTGTCACATGGGAGCGTCCCGTCGCTCCCATAATCCCCCGCGCGGCCGCATTCTGCACCAGTTGGAGCCTCCGGGTGCACCCCAAGGGGAGCCCCATGTAGAGAGCATTGCAGTAGTCCAGGCGAGAGGTGACGAGTGCCTGAGTGACTGTGCGTAGGGAGTCCCGATCTAGAAAGGGCCGCAACTGGCGTATCAGGCGAACCTGATAAAAAGCTCCCCTGGCCACCTAAAATGCTCCCTCCTAAAATGAGAAATATTGATCCAAAGTTTTTTTTTTTTAGGGGCTGGAGTGTTTTAGGGACCAAATTGGATTCCACCCCAGAAATGCAATATGATGGTCATAACCCACCCACCACTTTTCAGCATGGGAAAAGGAACACATATTTTAGCCACTTTGTGATGCTGCCAGGGCAAACTAAGTTGCTGAATCGAAAGGCCTACCCAGCCAATCACAGACTGAAGCACCAGTGGGATGTTATATTCTTGCAGCTGGAAAAGCTCCGGAGGCTCACAATCCACTGTGAAGCTGTTGGTGTCGTTGTTGAATTCAACTGGACATATGAAACATCTGTATCCGGACATCAGATATGATAGCTTGGTGGGGAGTGATAGAAGGACAGAAGAATCACAGAGTTAATTTCCGCCATGGTGCCTTAAAAATAGATCAAACTAGTATACATGAAAACCAGAAGGGATAAACCTAACAATTTTTCTAAGGCTTAACTACAGGCAGTTCCCAGTTAACTACGATCAATGGGACAGGATTTCTGTCGCTAAACTTCACGTGGTCATAAAGCATGCTGTCAACTCAGCATAACAGCAATTCCAGCAGGCCCTGTTACTATGAGGATCGCAAGTCATGAAGTGAGGACAGTGGTGAAATCCAATTTTTTTTATGACTGGTTCTGTGGGCGTGGTGTGGCTTGGTGGGTGTGGCAGGGGAAGGATACTGCAAAATCCCCATTCCCACCCAACTCCAGGGCCAGCCAGAGGTGGTATTTGCCGGTTCTCCGAACTGCTCAAAATTTCTGCTACCGGTTCTCCAGAACCTGTCAGAACCTGCTGGATTTCACCCGAGTGAGGGCCTCCCACAGCATCCAACAATCAACGTCAATGGGGAAGCCAGCAGGAAATTGCAAGTAGGGAAGCTTGGAAATGGTGATCAGGTGACTGTAGGGCTGCTGGGACTGATGAAACTTCGAAGGCGAGTTTTAAACCCCTCTCATTCAGTGCTGTCGTAACTGAATAACCACCGAACGTTGTTAACTGAGGACTATTTGCATAACCCTCTCAAGGAGAAACCATTAAATCTTTTGCTCAATAAAGGTGGAATTTCTTTCGAGCTAAACTTCAGCTGGATACTTCCATGGAACTTTCTTGGCAGAGACCTGGAAGATTTTTGCTACTACACTCTTTCCAGATGTTGGGTTAACTTTCCAATCTATTTTACTGCCCTGGGATTCTGGCAGAAATCCAAACTTAAGCAATCCAGACAGAGAACCTTCTAATGCCTTACCAATTGTGTGGTTTTTTATTAAAGTAAAATGAACACTTACTAAAAGGCCAAACACCACAGTGGCAAAGAATCCTCCAATGAACCCTTCCCAGGTTTTCTTTGGGGATAACTGCAGGTAAAAAAAGAAAAAGGAATGAATCAATGAATAAAAAAAGAGAGAGAAAGAAAGCAGGAAGCTCAAGACCAAAAACATGCAGGATTTCCAAAACTAAAACAGAATAGACGGATTAGGGGTGTCGTGATAGCAGCCTTCAAATAATTGAAGGGCTGTCAGAGAGAAGAGGGGGGGTCAATCTATTCTCCAAAGCACCTGAACGCAGGATAAGAAGTGATGGATGGAAACTAATCAAGGAGAGAAACAACCTAGAACTAAGGAGAAATTTCCTGACAGTTAGAACAATTAATCAGTGGAACATCTTCCCTCGAGAACTTGTGTGTGTTCCAATACTGGAAGTTTTAAAGATGATGTTGGAGAACCATTTGTCTGAAGTGGTGCAGGGTTTCCTGCCTAAGCAGGCAGTTGGACCAGAAGACCTCCAAGGTCCCTTCAAACGTTGCTATTCTTATTCTAGCCCATCAGTTGGAGTGGATCATGGAGGACTTTGGTCTTAACTGAAGCCTGACGCTGCCCCCTGCAGATTTCCAAGCACCCCAACGTAGGAACCGACCTTAATCAGCGGGGTGCGTCCGAAGAAGAACCCAAACATGTACGCCATGATGTCATTGCAGATGACACAGGAAATCGGGACAATAAACCTAGACAGCATCCGAGGTGGGTAAAAGAGAAAGAAGAATCTGATTCAATCATAGTCAGGATAAGAGAACTGCCAACCGAGATGCTCTTCGCTTGGACGATGCTGATTGGAAAACTCAAAAGCTCCACCCCTCTGGAGGAAGGTGGTTTTGGATAGACAAGAGGATTTGCCCTAAACAACCAGCATCCTTAAAGGGTCCTTAAAGAGGGTCCTTAAAGAGCTTTGCCCCTCACCCCCTTCCTTGGAAGGTGCTCCCTATGAACTCCTCAAAGCTATTTGTCCCAAAGGGGCTTTTTCAAGAGGCAACTGGAATTTCTTAGAAGACATTTCGCTTCTCATCCCAGAAGCTTCTTCAGCTCTGACTGGATGGTGGGGAAAGGAATGGTCATTTGCATTCTTTACAGGGTAGTTGAGGCCACTTGGAGACTTTTAGCTAAACAATTTGGGATGGACACCCTTTGAGTGGTGTGGGAGTAGGAATGGATTTCCAGAGGGAAAAATTGCAGACTAAAGGAACCATTAGAACCAATCAGGTGAACCTTGAGGACACAGATAAATCTCCAAGGGCTTCAACGACCCTCTAAAAGGGAGAGAACCTTCTCTGTGGGGGCACCTACTCTTTGGAACAAAATACCCCCTGGAATACGAATAATCCCAGATCTTCACACTTTCCGACGTGCCCTGAAGACCTTTCTGTTTCAACAAGCAGGGTTAGCATAAACATCTAAATTCTATGCCAAGGTCTTAGCAGATACACTAAGTTGACTCAATTTATTACTTACTGTTTATAAAAAAATAAAAATCAAAAAAAATATTATATGTATATGAAATCCTATTCTGTTCACTGCCCTGAGTCCTTCGGGAGAAGGGCGGTATAGAAATTCAATAAATAAATAAGTAAGTAAGTAAGTAAGTAAGTAAGTAAGTAAGTAAGTAAATAAATAAATGGGATCAAATGACCAGCTGTTTGCAAGGAATATAAATCCCCCACCATCCAGTCAGAGCTGAAGAAGCATCTAGGATGTGAAGCAAAACTTCTTCAAAATAAAAAACCAGAAAATCCAGTTGCCTCCTGAAAAAAGCCCCTTTGAGACCACCATGTCCTGGATGACTGAGAATCTCCAGACAAGCCTATTTGTCTTTTATAAAAAATATAACAATATTTTATTTTATATAAATAACTATCTTTATAACCTTGAAGCCAGCAGCTCTGAAATTCAGCAGTTCTCAGCTGGGATATGCTTCCCTTTTTTAAATGAGTAAGGCTCAGTATCATTAATATTTCCATTATTACTTCCGCCACCAAAACCCTAAAAAAAGAGGCAGAAATATCCAGCCCCTTCCCTCTCATGACTGCACCCGTCACCAGCCCACACTCCCAGGGTGCTAAATCATCAACAAAAGAAAAGCTGCGCATCCTGTTTTAATTTACGCCTGCATTTCTTGAATATACCTTAAATAGCAATAAAGGAGCCTATGCCTTTAATTTGTAAAAAGTCCCGTTTTTAATATTGGTTTCATCGTTCCGGTTTGAAGCAATTCTCTTGCTGCTGCAAAGCTTAGTTTAGAAATTACATCACCCTCATGCTCTTCTTCTTAATAAAGGCCAAGCTCTATTTTGGTAAATGGATTTCTTGTCGTTTTATTTAAAAAAAAAAAAAAAGAGGTATGAATCAACTTCTATTAACTGTTTTTCAGGGCACTAAAAATGATCCCGGGATGAAGCGGGCCTGTTTAATCCCTGGGAATTCCGTGACAAAAACGGCAAGATGCTTTTGGAAAATGTCGGAAGAAACTTCTATTAAAAACAACCACCACCAAAATCTGAAAATTCTTTCAGCAATCTTGGATGTGAAGTCTTGGTGAAACCTACACAATTCGTTCCATGGGGTCAGCTACTGTACGTATTCTCTTGGGCCCTGCACGCTGCTGGCCAAATGGAAATGAAGTCTACCAATTGCCAAGTTTGGAGACCCCCTGAACTAGACCCAACATGAGGGCAGTTTTGCTCTTAGCAAGCCTGGGTTTAAGAATCAAGGTAGCATCCTTGGGAGAAACTGGCAATTAGGTCAGTCAACGGATGACTGGATCCATAGATGTTCTTGTACATGTATGTGTGAGATGGTGGTGGGGACGGTCAAACTACCCCATAATGAGAGCTGGCAAAGCGTTAAGTGGATGTTCGCCCAGATCTGGCCAAACATTTGCACCTGCTGTTTCGAGCCCCTTCCAGCTGAAGGAAGCCTCCGTATTGCAAAAGTGGTTCCTAAGCTCCTAGAGGTGGTTTGAAAAAAGACTCCCCGCCCCCCTCCCAGAAGAGTTACAAAGAGACCCAAATGGCCATTCCTTCATCCAGAACTAAACCAAGAAACACCCATCAAGCGTTGATCCTTCCTTCCCTCCCTCCGTCCCTCCCTCCCCGATGATCAGAGCTGGACTGCCAAATAGCAATGCTCAAAAGCACTCTGCATACCAAAGGCGTCTGATGTGCGCCTTTCACACCATGCTCAAGCGAGAGAAAAGCTTCCGGAAAACACTTCAAGGCAATTGTGCTTGTGGCTTAATGCGTAACAGCTACTGCTCAAGACCCCAAAGGGGCAATCCCCTCATCTTTTAGTAAGAGCGCAGCCAGGCACAGCCACTGAGAAGTTTTGAGACTTAGTAGGGTCTTCTGTTCGGTGGAGACCGGAAGGACCCCAGAGACCCCGGGCCATTAACGCTCCCCCCCCCTTGAGCCAGAGACTTCCTCTCTGTAGGACCCATCATGCGGCAGCTACATGCACAAGGTCTCTCCTACGAGATGCTGCCAAGCCCATCCTCCCCAGCAGTGGGGGGCGCCATACCCCGCCCGCTGCGCTGACTCACCAGATCATTCCTTCAAACAGGTTGTGAATGATGAGGTGCGACTGGGTAACAATTATTAGCAAAGTCACATGGGTCCAGCCAAACTAGAAAGAGAGAACATGCAGTCCAGTTTGGAGAGGAAAACATTTCTCGGAGACGAGCCAAAATGCTAAGAAAACTCACGCCCATATATACATTTAAATATATACAAATATATATATCTGCACATATATATGACAAAGAAAGGGGGAAGAGAGGAGGAGGAGGAGAGAGAGAGAGATGGTGGGTACAGCCGAACTCCCATTGGTGTCTCTTTTTTCCAAGACAAAAAGTATTTTTGTAGTATAGTAGTCTTCAACTTACAAACCGTTCATTTAGTGTCTATTCAAAGTTACAACAGCTCTAAAAAGAGTGACTTGCAACCAGGGGTGAAATGCTCTGAAGTCTGCTATCGGTTCACTTCGTGCACGTATGTACAGTGTGCACCCCAGGCACTAGTGTGCAGTGCTGAAAAAGGATGATTAAGCCTTCTCTGGTATAAGAACGATGGGGGGGAACAGCTGTGCCGCGCGATTTAGGTTGCTTAGAAAGCAGGATTTCCTGCTTTCTAGTGACTATAAATCGTGCGGCACAGCTGATCATTTGGAAATACCGATTCGTCCAAACCGGTAGGATTTATTACTAATGGTTCGGGCGAACCACTCCAAACCAGTAGCATTTCACTCCTGTTTTCAACTGGTCCTTGTACCTGCGGCTGTAATAGCATCCCCATGGTCATTTGATCAAAGTTGACCAGATTCAAAAGCTCCTGGACATTTCAAAACCCTGGTCAACAATTCCATTTTATTACTGCCTTAAAACTTTGTCTCCATTCACCCTTACCTTCCTGACATGGGTAGCAACAGAAGTCCATTTTAAGTGCTTTCACAATTTAAGGGAGAGGCTTGCCCAAACTTTAGGTAAAAGCAACCAACTGGTTGCCTGCAGAAGAGGCATCAACGCATGATAAGCACAACTACACAGAAGATGCGGCAGTCAACAAGGACTTTCTAGTCCTTTCAAGGATTTTCTATCAAGGGACCTTCAGAACTTGCCTTTATGTATGGTTAAGAACCCATACAAGTTCTTACCATAAAGGGCAGATTGTCTGAAGGATGATCTTCATTCATATCACTTTTCCAAACATTTACAGTAGCAGCCAAAATTGTGGAATCCTTTTTGGGAAAAGTGTATTTTCTAAAACTAGCTAGTAACACCACTTTCTTTTTGGAGTAGTACCATAAAATTATATTATCAGTGGAAAGATACGTTTAATCAAGGATGTAATGCAATACCTTTTATGAAGGATTTGCTGTTAGAATAGCAGTTACTGGATAAACACGTAGAAAAAACGAGATATACAAAAATGATCACCAGAGAAAAAACGAGATGGACAAAAATGATCACGTCAGTTAACCCTTAATTGGGTAGCCTTTAGCATGAATGACGGCCTTACAACGTCGTCCCATGGAGTGAACCAAGCCTTTTAGTTCTGCAGCTGTTATAATATGAAACCAAGGTTGAATTATTGCTTCTATGAACTGGGTTTTATTGCTGGGTCACTTCTGACTAACCAGTTTCTTTCGTCGACTCCACAGATTTTCAATTGGCTTAAGGTTATTGGGCTATTCCCAGTCCATTCCAGCAGTAGAATAGGATTATCTTGAAACTCAAAAGGAAAAAAAAAGTGGTGTTATTAGCCACCAAACCTCAAAAATGCACTCCCCCCCCCCCCGAAGGGTTTCCACAATTTTGGCCACTAGACTCGCAAGGATGGGGAAGGTCTTCAGACCTTCTTGGTGGTGACTCCATAACTATGTATGTCCCTTCCTCAAGGATGTCTTGGACTGTCTTGTAGATTGGTTCTCATGATGGAATAACACAGATAAGGGGAGACTGTGGCCCCGGGTCACGACCTTTCTCCCACATCCTCCGACAGCCTCTGTTTAACCCTCTTGCAAAACTCTATATCTAACCACAAGGCTTACTTTACTTCTGTTTCTGAAATCAGTTCGTCATAGATGGTTATTACTATGAATTTTGTATTTAGCTTTCCAATGCAGTTGCATCCTATCTCTGTGATGGAAGACTGAAGCCATAAAGCATTGTTTCTCAACCGTGGTAGCTTGAAGATGGGTGGACCTCAACTCCCAGAATCCCCCAGCCAGCAGCGCTGGCTGGGGGATTCTGGGAGTTGAAGTCCACTCATCTTCAAGCTTCCAAGGTTGAGAAACACTGCCCTAAAGGCAACTTTTTTTTTTTGGAATAATTAATCTAAACCTAAATAATTAAAGTTAAGGACCAGGAGGTTATCTGCTTAAGGGAATCTACTTTGCACACTTTTGATCTGCTTCCCTCCTAGGACAGATTTTTTTTCTCAACTCTTGACAATTTTAAGGACTTCAAGTTAAAACGAAATGAGTTGAAGTCTCACCTCAGAGTTGCCAAGGATGAGAAACAAAGTTCTAAGAAATTGGAAGAATTTGATTTTCAAACTCTACATTGAAGTAACTCTTGGGTTAGCCTTCTTTATTGGATGTCCATGTTTAACAGACGGAAGTACTATGGATTACAGTGCCCAGACATGAAGTGCAAATAAAGAAAAAGAAAAAAAAGGATATTTATGAGAGCTGAATGTTGAGATGGCGGAGAATCAAAGATGCCAAGGAAGCTTTCAGAATATCTAGAAACCCAGGAGTTGTGGGTTTCTCCACTCAGGCGAAACCTCTACGGGTTTTGTTGTTATATCCAGGTGCCAATTTTGTGTCCGTTTCCATCTCTCTCTCTCCCTCTCAGCCTCCCCTTCTCCCCAAGGTGGGCTATTAAACTCTGAAAGCATGGAATCCATTTACTTAATCTTACCATGTAGAACTGAAGGCGATAATGCTTTTTCACCAGGCTCAAAACGAACATGCAAAAACCTGCGGTAGAAGAAAACAGGATTGAAGGAAAACTGGCCGTCCACTTGTTCTCCGCTCACCCACAAGGAGCAGAGTATAGAGCAGGGGTGTTAAACTCAAGGCCAGTGGGCCGGATCCGGCCCAAAGGGCCACCCTGGAAACAGCAAAGAATTGGGCCCACGGTGCCTCTGCGACGGCCAGAGGTGGGTTTCAACAGGTTCTGACCAGTTCTGGAGAACCGGTAGCAGAAATTTTGAGTAGTTCGGAGAACCGGTAGCAAAAATTCTGACTGGCCCCGCCCCCATCTATTCTCTGCCTTCTGAGTCCCAGCTGATCGGGAGGAAATGGGGATTTTGCAGTAACCTTCCCCTGGAGTGGGGTGGGAATGGAGATTTTACAGTATCTTTCCCCTGCCACGCCCACCAAGCCATGCCCAAGCCATGCCACGCCCACCAAGCCACACCCACAGAACCGGTAGTAAAAAATTTTGAAACCCACCACTGGTGACGGCCTCCTGCAGCGCTCTGCCAGCCAAAACGGAGCTTGGGAGGGCCGCGCTCCATTTTTGCTGACAGAGTGCTGAAGGAGGCCGTCGCAGCCGAAAATGGAGGCAGGGAGGGGTGCTCCCAACATGAGTGATGTCAAGCTGACCACGCCTCTCCCAGCCACACCCACCCAGGTCCTGAGGTCAAACACAACCCTGATACGGCCATCAATGAAATCAAGTTTGACACCCCTGGAATAGAGAGTCCAAATTGGCGATGGGCTTGACCCTTCCTGGGACTCCACCTGGTCATCTTCTACATAAACCCAAGCAAGAGATCCCAAGGCTTACCTGTTAAATAGAGGGTGAAGGAAATGAAGCGGTGATATTTGCTAAGGATGCGTAAGGGCTCCTCCCTCTGGACCAGAGTGAAAAAATAATCCGTCACCGTCTCGCCGTAGAAGAAATAATTCACACAGAGCAGGAAGTACCTGCAAAAGACATACACAAGCTTTCTTTTATTGAGCCTTGCTAGAGCTTTTTCCCAAGGAACGGTTGGAATTCCTCGGTCGGAGGGGCTGAACTAAAACCTATGGTAGATTTGGAGGTGTTGAAGGCTTTCAACACCTGGGCCACGGTGGCGCAGTGGTTAGAGTGCAGTACTGCAGGCTATTTCTGCTATCTGCCGGCTGCCTGCAATTTGGCAGTTCAAATTTCACCGGCTCAAGGTTGACTCAGCCTTCCATCCTTCTGAGGTGGGTAAAATGGGGACCCAGATTGTTGGGGGCGAGAGGCTGATTCTGTAAAACCACTTAGAGAGGCTGCAAAGAACTGTGAAGCAGTATATAAATCTAAGTGCTATTGCTATTCCCACTTAGCTTTCTTTTAGAGGCACTTTTTCTTTTTTAAACAATTTTTCAATTAGTTTATACTAGAGCACACAAAGGAAATACAAAAGTAAATAAGTTAGGGAAGGGAGAAGGGAAGAGAAAAGTGGGGGAAAGCAAGGGGGAAAATGAGGGGGAAAAGGGCATTGACTTCTGACTCCCTTTGGTGTAGTAGAACAAGGCAATATCAAACCTCAACTTTTTACTTTTACATAATACTATAAACTAGCCATTTCTATCACAACACATTTATTTAATCGGTAAAAAGCAAAATCAAAATTTCTTCCCCCCCCCCCACTTCAAGAGCAAAGTCCAGAAGTGGTTTCCAAGTAGAAATAAAAGTGTTTGTATTTTTTTTTTCTTTAATCAAAACAGTCAATTTAGCCATCTCTCCTAACTCCCTCAGTTTTTACAGCCACTCAATGGATGACCTTCCATTTCTGGGCAAGGTCTTACTGCTATCAACGTATATAACAACAGAGTTCTGAATTTTTTTCCCTCCCAAGTCTTTTTTCCATGAAACCCGAAAGAAAAATCTCTGATTTTCTTGCTATATTCACTTTAAGACTTTTCTGTATGAAGAACCACTTTCTAAATAGCTGGTCATCCAAAAACTTTCACCAAGGATGACAACCTTAAATAGATTCAGATTAACTGAGTTGGAAGGGACCTTGTAGGTCATTTAGTCCATCTCTGGTAGTGCAGCAGACTAAAGCACTGTTATTAACAGTTATTAACATCAGCTGTCTGCAATTACTGCAAGTTCAAATCCCACCAGGCTCAAGGTTGACTCAGCCTTCCATCCTTTCTAAGGTAGGTAAATTGAGGACCCAGTTTGTGGGGGCAATAAGCTGACTTTGTATAAAATATACAAAAGTATGAAGGCTATTGCTTAACGCATTGTAAGCTGCCCTGAGTCTCCGGAGAAGGGCGGCATAGAAATCTAATTAAAAGAAGGAGGAGGAGGAGGAGGAGGAGGAGGAAGGAGAAGAGGAAGAAGGAGAAGAAGAAGGAGAGGAAGAAGGAGGAGGAAGAGAAGGAGAAGGAGGAGAATAGCTCAGCAGACTAATGCATTGTAATTAACTCCAGCTGCCTGCAATTACTGTAAAGGAAGGAAGGAAGGAAGGAAGGAAGGAAGGAAGGAAGGAAGGAAGGAAGGAAGGAAGGAAGGAAGGAAGGAAAGAAAGAAAGAAAGAAAGAAAGAAAGAAAGAAAGAAAGAAAGAAAGAAAGAAAGAAAGAACATTCAGCTGTCTGCAATTACTGTAAATTCAAATCTCCCCAGGCTCAAGGTTGACTCAGCCTTCCATCCTTTCTAAGGTAGGTAAATTGAGGACCCAGTTTGTGGGGGCAATAAGCTGACTTTGTATAAATATACAAAAGTATGAAGGCTATTGCTTAACGCATTGTAAGCCGCTCTGAGTCTCCGGAGAAGGGCGGCATATAAATCAAATTTTAAAAAAAACAACAAAAAACCCCCCACCCATCCCTGCCCAAGCAGGAGACCCTACACCAGTTCTTGGGTCATCCTTGGTGGGAGTTTCTCCAGACTGTACAGACAAACAAATAAACCACTCTGCCCCCACTTACCAACTCAGTGTCCTGAACCAGGGCAGCTCATAGGAATGGTACACATTGTAACCGATAGTGATGATCTCGTGGAAACATTTAATCTGGACACACATGACCTGCAACAGATTTTATACTGTCGATTTTCGTGGCAATAATTATTTCTTCAGACAGGTGAGTGGGGGATCTTTTAGCCCCAAACATTTTAGCCTGGTGATAATATAATCGTAACAGAGATGTGGCTCGGATCAGTTTCTCTTACCTACAGTTGCTCTTAACTGTGGGTGATGGGAGATGAAACCCTAACAACAACCAGTTGGGTCTAGTGGTTAAGGCACCAGGCTAGAAAGAAAGATTGACTTTGGGTCAATCACCAGGAGACTGTGAGTTCTAGTCTGGCCTTAGGTATGAAAAGTGGCTGGGTAACTTTGGGTCAATTACTAGGAGACTGTGAGTTCTAGTCTGGCCTTTGGTATGAAAAGTGGCTGGGTAACTTTGGGTCAATCACCAGGAGACTGTGAGTTCTAGTCTGGCCTTTGGTATGAAAAGTGGCTGGGTAACTTTGGGTCAATCACCAGGAGACTGTGAGTTCTAGTCCCATGTTAGGCATGAAAATGGGCTGGATGACGTTGGGCCAATCAGTCTCTCTCACCCCAACCTGTCCCATAGGGAAAATAGGAGGTAAATATAAGGTATTTTCCCTCTTGAATTATTTGTAAAAATAATAAAAGGCAAGATACAAATAAATAAAAACCCTCCAGATATTTGGGGGAAGAAATGGTGAATGGAAGAGGACTACGGTGGAATGAAGAGCTAGTGAGGTAGAACAGTTCTTTGCAATGTCTCTCTGGACAATGAGAGGACTTGAGATTGCCCTCAAGTGCTCCAGACAGCTGCTCCTCGTGAAGGAACCACAAGAGAGCAGCAGGTTGATAGTGCTGGGAGATGAGGAAATTGCCTTCTGGCTCAAACTGCAGTCGGTACCTTTGAAAGCTGTTCTATTTCTTTTTTTCTAATTACTTTCTGAAATTGCTTGTTAATTGCTTTTAGAAACCTTTGGATTGGCAAATTTGAGAGCACTGGGTAAATGTTCTTCTTACAAAAGAAATCTTAAATACAAGCGTAAGAACTTTAAAATTTTGTTTGGAGTAAACTGCAAAAGGCTGATTAGAACTTGGATTCTGGACAAGTTAGTTGCAAATGGTTCCTTCCACTTGGCTCTCTCAGACATGGGTGGGTGCAGCCCCTCTTCCCTCCAATTCCCACCCACCCACCCAATTTGAATTTCCTTCTAACCTGCGATCCAAGCCATCCATCCATCCATCCATCCAGAGGATGAAACTTCTCCAGAACCCTCCCTCTCCCCGAGAGAAGGTTTTTCCCCAGACGCAACAGGGACTTACAATCATCATCAACACCATGGGTCCCAAGTAGATGATGATGAAGAAGAAGACAATCATGGCCAGGGTCAGGATGCCCCTCACCCACCAGTTCTTCCATCTGCAAGAGAGGACGAGTCAACATTGAACTCGGAGAGCTCTGGTTTCAACAGCAACAAAAGACTATAATCTTGTCTGGGTTTTTTCCCCTTTAACATTTACAAACAATAAAAACTCAAAGCCAGAAGATTTTTTTTTAATCAAATAATTCAATGTCTTGCATACAGTAACTGCCTATCGTTGCCATACTTAATTTTAATCAGCTTATGTTCTTGTTACATTTTTAGCAGAGGCAATGGGCAACTACTTCACCTCCTGCCAGAACACGAGGGGTCCCCTGAGGGTCTGCCTGCAGAAGCTCACGAACTAAATGCTGCTCAAGAGAGGAAGGATGGAAGAATCTGAGTTACTGAGCCTAGCAGATACATTGACCCCACCCAGCAAGCAGACTTCAAATTCAAATTGAACTGTGTTTAAATTATCTTTACGTCTTCGTAAATATTTACAAGGACACAGGCATCCTCGTAAATGAAGGACATGCAGCTTCCACTCCAGAGAAGGCAGAAGGAGATCTGTAGGTGATTAGCTGAGTGTTGGTAAGAGATTCGGACTACGCTTTCCAAAGTTAGGCTAGATTACATCCAAGGATTATTTACTTGGCCTGTGGGTCTCCCACCTCCATTCCTGAGGATCTCGACATCCGGAGTGGAACCAGGCTGCGAATCTTGTCTTAGAATGTGGTGCACACACATTGTTGAGGAGCAAACCTTTTAAGTGAGGGTGTAATAACCAGACAACCCCCGATATACTGAATGTCAACTTGGGGTTCGGATCATCTAAAGTTGCTTGTTTTTCCCCCATGAAGACCCCACCTGGCTTCAGAAAGCCTGGTTTGCTTAAGGATGGTTACCAAATAAACTACAACCAGTTGTATTTGCACGACATGGTAAACTATGAAGCTATGAAGAAAACCAAGCGTATAATGACTTCTACATTGGGTAGACTTCTCCTGGGAACCAAGGACATTCCCACAGGTGGCCGGAGAGAAGAGGAGCGATGTCACCAGGCAACTGGACGGGGACCCTGATTGGATCATGTGACTGATTGTTTGGGAAAGGGGAGAAACTTTTAATTAGATGAAAACCGTGGGAATATTCAGAGTCGGTTTTCACCAGCCTGTGCCAATATGATATGTCCAATAAACTTATTCTTAAAGGAACCTACTTGCCTCGGAGTTCTGTTCGCTATGGGTCGGGGGTGGGTTTTACTTACCTTTACTACCGGTTTGCAATGAGGCCGTTTGTGCGTCCTTGCTTCACTCGCGTGGACGCGCTTCTGCATATGTGCAAAAGCATTCTGATGACGTTGGGGGTCAGTGGGCGGAGCCTCCCGCCGGTTTTACTATAGTTCTATAGAACCGGTGTGAATTGGGGGGGGGCATCCCACCACTGCTACGGATGTATTACTTGGAACCCTGACAAACGGTACCTTGAGGACAGATGAGACAGTGCTCTGTTGAGGACCTCAGGGGTATCGTCAGCCGAAGAAGCCGGGGCGGCCTCTGATTTATTCTCGCTATCCGATGCAGTTTCTCCTCCGTCAAGCTTGTTCTCCAGCTCCAACTCCTGCAAGGTAAGTCACATGAGGGGTTTCCAGCAACTCAGGATGGGCAGCAGAAACAATTCGAGGCTGCCTGCCATTCAGGCACTTAAACCTGCCTCAATCCAACACTGAACGAACCGCTAAGCTGGACCCCACCTTCACCAACAATGTTTCTCAACGTGGCTTGATGACCGATCGTAACTGTCAACTCGCAAAGCATCTCCGGCCTGCTCTCGAGTTGCCATAGGCCAGGGAGGATGGGAAACGGCTGAAATGACACAGCAACCAAAGACAGATGCACATTCCACGCTTCTCTCTCTCAAGACTGTATCCCAGGGTTACCTACAGCAGCCGAAGGGGAGTGACCTCTACAACCCCCGAAATTGCTCCATTGGCGAATGTAATTGATGACACACCCTGGAGGGAGGAGGGAAAGAGTGTCGTAATTGGAACGTAAATTAGGTAGGGTCAGAGCTGGCTTCACTTGGGAACGTGCAGACATGAAGCTCCTAATAAATAACTGGATTTCTTTTGAAGCTTGGCTTGAGGCTCATTATTTAATTAGGGCATCATCCGAAGTAATGATGACTGAGTCAGTAGACGAGCAATGCTTTCACAGCCTTTGAAAAGTACTCTGTTGAGAATGTCGTATGTCATACAAGGCAGCAAAAACGACAAGGGGAATCAGCCAAAATCAAGCAGATAAACTGTATTAGGCTCTGTTAGCCCACTCAAAAAACTAGTCACAAGGCCAAAGATTTTGAGGGAGGGTTGTGAGCTGAAAGAAAGCAAATATAGCAATAGCAACAGCCCTTAGACTTATATACCACTTTACAGTGCTCTACAGCCCTCTCTAAGCAGTTTACAGAGCCAGCCTCTTGCCCCCAGCAATCTGGGTCCTCGTTTTACTGACCTCGGAAGGATGGAAGGCAGAGTCAACCCTGAACCTGGTGAGATTCAAACTGCGAAATTGCAGGCAGCCGGCAGGCAGCAGAAGTGCCTGCAATACTGCACTCTAACCACTGCGCCACTACGGCTCTTGGTATATAACTTGAGCAGGAGAATTTGAAAAGGGTTTGCAGGTGGGAGTGGGGGGAATGGGATTTAAAAAGTGTTTTTGGCATAGCTGATTGTACTGCCAAGTGTTTAAAGTAACCATGTTACTAACTTATCAAAAAATTTATTTATTTATTTATTTATTTATTAAATTTATATACTGCCCTACTCCCGGACAGGACTCAGGGCGGTGAACAGCCAGAATAAGATATAACAAATACAAAAGTTAAAAAATCATTAAAAACGAATTAAATAATTTGGCTCAACAGTTTAAAAGTCCAATTATGATTATAAAATTTAAAACCCAAAAAAGGAGGTTAAGCCAGCCCAGCTAGTTCAAATAAGAATGTTTTCAAGGCGCGGCGAAAAAAATGTCGTAAAATGGAGCAAAAGTCACTTCTGCCCACAACAGGGTACGAAAGTTAGGATGACACTAAAAATTGTAAGTAAAAGTCTATTTGTTCCTAGACTCATTAGCTTGCTGGAAATTTTACTACAGATAAATAGAAGGAAAAATAGGAACAAAAAACCGACAAATTGTTCGAAGGCCAAACAGAACATTTTCATCCCTGAGAGATGGGCTTGGTGCAAAGCATAAGAGTCACCCAGTTCTAGCCATTTTTTAAAAAATCATGATTGCAAATCAATCCCAGTGTATACTGTTTGGAGTGCTTTTGTGTCATCTTAACTGTAGTTTCATTTTTATTTTTCAATTCTCATTGCAAGGGTCACATTACAAATATTTCTTTTCTTTTGCTTGTTTACCATATAAACACACAATCCTAAACATTGCATCTTTTGTTCATTTGCCATCAGAGCTCAGCCGAACATATTTCTTAAAACGTAGGCGCAGAGGAAGAAAAGAAAAATAATTAAGTAGATAGATAGCAGGAATAGTTTGGGCAGGAACCTTCTGCGAGCACAGCTTTATCCGTGCAGCTTATTTACTTTGCTGAGGCTGATGAAGTCTGAAGAAGGCTGGACTGAGAGGGGATGCAAGATCCAAGCATCTCCTAGCTGGATGCATCCTTGCAGCACTGAAAATTGTACAGGAATGTGCTTCATGTGGACAGGGGAAAAGGAAACCAATAATAGAAGGAATCCAGAAATCAAAACGCCAGCTAACTGGCCTTCCTTCCATCTCCTCCCCCGCCAATCCTTGGTTTGTGCAGCTGACTGGAAAGGCCAGTGAGATGCTCCATAATGGTCCAACCCAGATGGTTTCCATAGCAACTGCCTCCTGCTCTCTCATGTACAATGAGATGCCAGGTTTCTTGCGCTCGTTACAAAACTGGGCTGACAGGCAAACACGAAAGCAGGGTAACTTCCTACACAGGCGGACCTCCACTTACAACCACAATTGAGACCCAAATTGGCGCTGCTAAGGGAGACGTTTGTTAAGAGAGGTTTTGCCCCGTTTTTTACGACTTTTTCTCGCCACCTTTGTTAAGCGAATCAACGCCGTTGTTAAAATTAGTTCGTTCTGTGAATGTGATTTCCCCATCAGGCCGCGGAAGGGGAATCACGTGATCCCGGGATACTGCAACCGTCATCAATGTGAATCAGTTGTCAAGCACTTGAATTTTGGATGAGGTGACCATGGGGATACTGCAATGGTCGTAAGTGTGAAGAACAGTCGTAAGTGACTTCTTTCCATTGTAACTTTGTAATTATAACACACACACGAAAAATACACCACCCACAAACTCTAGTAGGCCAAATTAGGCTTACCCGTATTAGCCGTCATGGCAACCAAACCAAGGTAGGATTTTAAAAAATGGATTAAACTTGTATTAAGCAAGTTGCTTTGACCAGCAATTTGCTGGACGTGAAAGTGATCCAGATGAGCAATTGGCTTCGAACATGAGCATATTTATTTACAGATTTACAGAGTTGGAAGGGAGCTTGTAAGTCATCTAGTCCATCCCCCACCCAAGGAGGAGACCCTACACCATTTCTAACAGATGGCAGTCCAGTCTCTTCTTGAAAACTTCCAGTGATGAAGCTCCCACAATTCCAAAGGCAACTTCTATTCCATCGGTTGATTGTTCTCACTATCAGAAAATTCCTCCTTGGTTGAATCTCTCCTTGATCAGTTTCCATCCATCGTTTCTTGTTTGGCCTTCAGGTGCCTTGGAAAATAGCTTGACCCCCTTCCTCCTCTCTGTGGCAGCCCCTCAAATATTGGAAGACTGCTCTCCTGTCTCCCCTGGTCCTTCTCTTCACAAGACTAGCCATGCCCAGTTCCTGCAATCGTTCTTCATATGTTTTAGCCTCCAGTCCCCTGACAAATATGTCCACGTTTGATGCCATTGATACAGATGTGATATAGGTATGTCCGTAAGTATATGTTTATGGGTGAAGGCATCTGAGAAGACCACGGACAACCAAGACTCCGAGACCAGGGCTGAAATTCAGAGGTTCTGTAGAACCGGTAGCGGAAATTTTGAGAAGTTCGGAGAACCAGCAAATACCACCTCTGGCTGGCCCCCGAGTGGGGTGGGAATAGAGATTTTGCAATAGCCTTCTCCTGCCATGCCCACCAAGCCACGCCCACAGAACCGGTAGTAAAAAAATTTGAATCCCACCCCTGCCCGAGACACTGCAACCGTCATAAACATGAATCAGTTGCCCAGCATCCGAATTTCGATCCTGTGATCCTGTGAATCAGTGGTGGGTTGCTACCGATTCGCCCCAGTTCGGGCAAATCGGTAGCAGAGGTGGCGGGAGCCTCCGCACCCGGATGTCATGAAATATGATCTGCGCATGTGCAGAAGTGGCACACACGAGTGAAGCGTGCACGTGTGATCAGACCGGTAGCAAAGGTAAGTGAAATCCATCCCTGCTGGGGATGCTACAATGGTCAAAAGTCACTTTTTTTCAGTGCCTTCAGTTGTAACTTTGAACGGCGACTAAACAAACCAAGAGCCTTGGTGGTGCAGTGGACTAAGTGCTGTTATGTAGCACTTAGCTGCCAGCTGCCTGCAGTTAGTGCGAGTTCAAATCTCACCAGGCTCAAGCTTGACTCAGCCTTCCAACCTTCCGAGGTAGGTAAATTGAGGACCCGGATTGTGGGGGCAATAAGCTGACTTTGTAGAAACACTGCTTATGGGGGGCCAAAAGCCCTACTAAGCAGGTATAGACAAAAGAATGAAGGCTATTGCTATAAGTGCATTGTAAGCCGCCCTGAGTCTTCGGAGGCATATAAACTGAACGAATAAATAAACAAACAAACAAACAAACAAACAAACAAATAAACTGTTGTAAATTGTGGACTAGCTATATTAGTCTCTAGAAAAAGGCTAAAAATAGTCTGAGATGGAAAATGGGCTGTTCTCGGACAAATGGGGAAAACCAGAGAGAATGGAATGTCTTTATCTTATCAGAGACGTTTGCATCAACCCAAGAGAAGCCAGTCTGATGGAGACCTTTGACATGGACACGCTGGAATTTTCATTCTGGAAAGGCCACACAAAATACAGCCACATCAGAAGGGTCACCTTGCTCTATGCCTCTAATCGTAGGGTGTTACCAAATGTTTATCGATGGCCTTGCTCCAAGGATGGTCCCCTTCCCTCCCATTTATTTCGGGCTCAAAATACTGGCGTGACTTCTCTTCGATTGCCGTTCCTGGGCTGTTAGTCATCAATCACGCAGCGGCAGAAAACCCAGACAAAAGGCAGCGATGGTTGAGCCAAGATTTAAAATCCAGGATTCCCCCAACCTGGTGCTCTACTTGGCATAGCTCGCCCTTTTTTTTCAGTATTCAGGCTGCTTCTTCTACCTAGGAAATCCTTGTGAAGTCCAGCAGCCGGAATGCGTAGATTATTTAGCCGCGACAAAGGCATATTTGCCCATGATGCACCGCGAGGAGGTTAAGTCTACATTGCATTCCGTTTAACTCTATTCGTATTTTTATTTATCGCTCGTCCTGTGTTAGTTAGTTAGTTAGCTTTATTGATTAGCCCTTGGGCCATATCGAAGTGCAGCGTTCCAGATACAAATTATTACTAAAATCCGATAAAAACAATTTAAAGTGGAATTGGATAAAATACAATTTAAAATGAAATTGGAATAAAATAACAGTAACTTAATATATAAATAAGATATGATGAAATTATATTTCGGTGTCAACCCTGCAATCTATCTACCCCAATCATTCCTGCATATGCCGATCTCAACCGAACCATTTTGCTTAAGTACCTGTGCTGGGTTAAATGTTATTTTCAGATTCTGACCACGCATAAGGTAAGTTGTTTTGCTATGGGGATCCCAACGGGTCCTTCGTTTGGTATAGAGACCGAGGTACCTATTTTTCATCCTCTTATACAGGCAACCATCAGATTAACAGATTAAGAGGTGGAAGGGACCTTGTAGGTCATATGTTTATTATTTATTAGTTTGATTTATATGCTGCCCTTCTCCGGAGACTCAGGGCAGTTTACAATGGATTAAGCAATAGCCTTCATACTTTTGTATATACCTGCTTAGTAGGGATTTCAGGGGGCCCCTAAGCAGTGTTCTTTTTTTATACAAAGTCATCTTATTGCCCCCACAATCCGGTTCCTCATTTTACCTACCTTGGAAGGATGGAAGGCTGAGTCAACTTTGAACCTGGTGAGATTTGAACTCACAGTAACTGCAGGCAGCTTAAGTGCTAATTTAACAGCACTTTAGTCCACTGCACCACCAAGGCTCCTAGTCCCACCCTCTATCCAAGCAGGATAGGATGTGAGCCCAATCTTCTACCTCTGCTGCTCTGCAAACAGAGATGTCCATTGTAAGGTATAGAATGGAATCTCCCACATCTGATCATTGTGTCGAGCTGTTCGAATCTCACTTATGTAAATATCGTTTTGGCAGTTGTAACTTCAAATAGCTGTCTATCTGAAAAGTCGTATTGTGTGTTTTTATAATAATTCACTGTTCTGGTGTTTAATATTTTGATGCACGTTTTATATGCTGTTTTTGTGAATTTGTACACACTAAGGCTGTATTCCATTAACGCCCTATGAAATAATAACAGCTCAACCGGAAACTCCTGCTGTCGTCCTCCAGAAGGCAACGAGAGTTTATCATTTCTAAAGCAATGTAAGGAGATACTGGTGCTTTGATGTTATCTGGGAACTGGCGATACGACTACATGGTACACATGTAAAAAGGCAAAATCCACTAATTCTGGATGCTTTCCCTTAACATCTAGCCATCACAGCACCATCTGGACCTCTCCAGAGGGCCCATGTCCACCTATTGATAGATAGCCATTGAGATGTCCTAATTTGGGAGGAAAATAACAGACTTGGAAAGGGCCTTGTAGGCCTTCTAGTCCAACCCCCATTTCAGACAAGTAGTTGTCTAATGTCTTCAGTGATGAAGTAGCCTCAACTTCCGGAGGCAATCCATTCCACTGGTTGATTGTTCTCACTGCCAGAAAGTTTCTCCTTATTTCTAGGATGAATCTTTCCTTGATCAGTTTCCATCCACTATTTCTTGTCCTGCCTTCAGGTGCTTTGGTGAATAGCTTGACTCCCTCTTCTTTGTGGCAACCCCTGAGATATTGGAACACTGCTATCATGTCTCCCCTAGTCCTTCTTACTCCTTCATTATTTAGACATACCCAGTTCCTGCAACCCTTCTTCCTATGTTTTAGCCTCCAGACCCTTCATCATCTTCATTGCTCCAGATAAACATCTGCTAAAGTATTAAGGTGCTGGGTTGCTAAATAGAAAGACCAGCACGCAGTGTAAATAACAAGCCCTCAAGCCTTACAAGATCACAAGGAAGTATTGCTTAACAAGTCGCATCAGGTTGAGACACCTCCTCCACACCAACGCTCAGCTTCCTCCTATGAATCTGTATAAACAGAGGCTTAGATTCAGAATCATGGGAAGGATTAGTACCGCTTTGTAAAGCCTTGGTAAGGCCACACCTGGAATACGGCATCCAGTTTTGGTCCCCCCGTTACAAAAAAGATGCTGAGACCTTGGAAAAAGTGCAAAGAAGAGCAACTAAGATGATTAAAGGCCTGGAGACAAAAACATGTGGAGAACGGTTTCAGGATTTGGGTCTGGCCAGTCTAGAGAAAAGGCGAAGTAGGGGTGACATGATAGCAGTATTCCAGTATTTAAGGGGATGCCACAAAGAAGAGGGGGGTCAAATTATTTTCCAAAGCACCAGAGGGCAAAACAAGAAACAACGGATGGAAACTAATCAAGGAGAGAAGTAACTTGGAATTAAGGAGAAACTTCCTCACAGTGAGGATAGCTTTCTGTCAGAAGTTGTGGCTGCTTCATCACTGGAGGTTTTTAAGAATAGACTGGACAGTCACTTGTTTGAAATGACATAGGATCTCCTATGGTCCCTTCCACCTCTATGAGAAGAGAAGAGAAGAGAAGAGAAGAGAAGAGAAGAGAAGAGAAGAGAAGAGAAGAGAAGAGAAGAGAAGAGAAGAGGAGTAGAGTAGAGTAGAGTAGAGTAGAGTAGAAGAGAAGAGAAGAGAAGAGAATTCTTTATTGGCCAAGTGTGATTGGACACACAAGGAATTTGTCTTGGTGCATACACTCTCGGAGCACATATTCTGATGAATTGATTGAATCCTTCTGTATTCCAAGCAGCTACTCATCCTCTGGGGGGAAATTTGCAATGGAGGCTATGATTGTTTTTGGAACGCTGGCATCAAACCATTAGGGGAACGCCACTAAAACGAAGCCATTAGCCTGATTGCTCAGGAATGAGATACCTTTGGTTTCCAAACATCCTCTCTCTTGCTAATGGTTTTCTAAGCAAAGGAAGGAAGGAAAAAGGTACAGCTTTCTGGTTTTTTTTTTGCTGCATCCTGTCTGACTAGCAGGCCATTGCCGAGCGTAAAAACTCAAGTGTGCACGGCTCATGGAAAGGAAAAGGCTTCAGTTCCTGTGAGTTTATTTTAACAACACATACGGAAATGTATGGGCATGTGCGTGAAAGCAAGCACACACACACACACACACACACACACACACACACACACACACACACACACACGGTAAGTAGTAGAAGCAGAATTCCATAAAAGGAAAAGCATTCCCTAGAATTCACTCAGTACACAAGGTCCTAGTTGCAGAAGCCAACAGCAAAAACCTAAAATGGGATCATATTTTGCATTGCAAAATGAGGAAAAATCAAAGGGGAAAAAACGGTGATCCTTATTTTGAATGAGGAACATTTTTCGAACAGTCCTGCGATTAAAATACAGGCCCAAAATCTCCTCCTGTTATACAATCGTGCTGGAAATAAAAGCCTCAGGGTGTCGCTCATGTTTTATTCCTTGCTAAAGGTGACTTTCTGTCTTCTTGGTCTATTTCAGGATTGCAAACCTCTTGAGGCCGGGATTTCGCTCTCAGGCTCCGCTGAACAGGAACGCATCGTGGCTGACAGTAATGTACAGCAACAGAGTCCTGAGATTAGTAAAATGCTCCTTCTTGCAGAACTCCAAAAATATAGAAATATTGGAATAAAGCAGGGGTCTCCAATCTTGGCAACTTTAAGCCTAGCGGACTTCAACTCCCAGAATTCCCCAGCCAGCTTTGCTGTTGGACTTCAACTCCCAGAATTCCCCAACCAGCTTTGCTGCCGGACTTCAACTCCCAGAATTCCCCAGCCAGCTTTGCTGTTGGACTTCAACTCCCAGAATTCCCCAGGCAGCTTTACTGCCGGATTTCAACTCCAAGAATTCTGGGAATTGAAGTCCGCCAGGTTTAAAGTTGCCAAGGTTGGAGACCCCTGGAATAAAGCATTTCCTACCCCTTTTTCTTTTAGCATCAAATTTGGAAAGTTGTTTTTTTTGGGGGGGGGGGGAAGATTTTGCTCCAAGCTAGAACTGAATTCTGGCCCATTTCCAAATGTCAGAACTTGACTGATATTAATTGAAATGTTTACACTATCCGTTCCAAGATATACAGGTCTTACAGTCATAGCACTTCCCGGAGAGGAATATCAGCAAAGGATATCTTGGTTCCAGGACTCTAAGAGACGAGGTCCGTCATGTATATGGACAATGCTATCTGCAAGGAAAATAATCCAAAAAAATTTAGGGCAGGGGGTGGGTGGGGAAATGATACATTTTGGGGCACCCACCTGAGCTCTCTCCTGCCCTGAAATCTGATTCTTCCTTTTCAACTATTCCAACCTAGTACTTAGCTGCCAACCTGTAGCCACTCAGCTTTATCCCATTCTCAGCTTTCTTTCTGAATTGCACGTATTTCCTCTTCTCGGCTTCCTTGTTTCTAAAACAAGCATTTTCCATCTTGAATTTAAAAAACAAACCAACAATAAGCTGCCCTTTCTGGCACTTACAGGAAGCAGAATCCGAAGAAACAGATTCCTTCTGGGACACTGCAGACCCCAGACCACAGGGGGAATGGAGGCTCCCCCAGGAGTAAAGCACAGAAACCAAGAATGTGGCTGGTATTTAATGCTGCATGTAATCCATGTTGCATAGAATGCTCTAGATAGGTAAGTAGGTAGGTAAGTGGTAAGCAGGCAGGCAGACACTGGATAGATAGATAGATAGATAGATAGATAGATAGATAGATAGATAGATAGATAGATAGATAGATAGATAGATAGATAGACAGACAGACACACAGAATGAATGAATGAATGAATGAATGAATGAATGAATGAATGAAAGAAAGAAAGAAAGAAAGAAAGAAAGAAAGAAAGAAAGAAAGAAAGAAAGAAAGAAAGATTCGCAGGGGTTCAGACGAACCTCTAGCTAAGATTCTGTGCAGTTCGGAGAACCCCCAAATCCCACCCTTTGACTGACCTGGCCCACCCTGCCCCTCCCCTCCCAGGAGTCCACATGTGGCCAATTTCGGATGCGACATAAGTGCAAGGTGCACACAGAGGCTCGGGGAGAGCAAAAACCAGGCCTACCAGAAGTTTGGGAAGACCTCCAGAGGGCCTCCGGAGCCTGGGGAGGCCGTTTTCACCCTCCCGGAGGCTCAAGAAAAGCCTCCAGAGCCCGTGGAAGGGCAAAAATGCCACACACACACCCCCAGTGAGGCAGGAAGCCAAACAGGCCACGCCCACCATAGCCACGCCCACCCACCAACTGGGCAGAGAACCCCCTTGCTAAAATTTTTGAAGCCCACCCTGGAGATAGGAGATAAAGACAGTCTCTCTCTCTCTCTCTATCTGTGTGTGTGTGTTTCATATATATATGTGTGTGTGTGTGTGTCTTTGGTTATTCGGGTCTTCTCCCGCGTAAAATTGGAAGTATCTTGGTGACGTTTCCAGGAGCTCGAAGCCGAGAACCCCAGCCTGAAGATGACGAATGAGACTTCGTTGAAACGTCGCCAAGATACTTCCAATTTTATGTGGGAGAAGACCCGAATAACCAAAGACCTAAATACAAACACCCGCGAAAACCTCAGAAAACACACACACACACACATATGTGTGTGTGTGTGTGTAGGTCTTCGGTTATTCGGGTCTTCTCCCACGTAAAATTGGAAGTGTCTTGGCGACGTTTCGACGAAGTCTCATTCGTCATCTTCAGGCTGGTGTTTTCGGCTTCATGCTCCTAGGAAATTGCTTCTGGACATTCTACCAACCATAGTAAGCTTTCAGTTATTATTCTTTGAATTCTTGGCGGCTGTTAATTGGCTGTTAATGCAGTTAATTAACAGCCGTTGTTGTAAAAAACTGGTTTATTTAGTAAACTAAGGTTTGAACTGACTTTGTGTGTGCTGCGTTCTTTGAGGTCCGTCGCTGGGGCAGAACACTGGGAGAGATTTTAGGAGAACTGTGTTGTGTGCCTGTTGTTCCTCTCTGATCCTTGGACGAGAGGGCCAGAAGCAGACAACACACATGACCGGGAAGAACAGATGTGTACACACATGTAGGACTACTGAAGTTCAAATAACTAATTTAGAGTACTTCAGTAAAAGCAAAGTTTTGTTCGGCACCCAACCTTCTATTATTCCGAATTGTTTGGGAGGAAGAGGGGCATGGGATTTGGGTCAGGCGATCACAAGGCAGATGCTTGAGATAATTGGTTCGTATTTATGATCGTTGCTGTGTATCAGGATCACATGATCCCGTTTTGGGACCTTCTGACAAGCAAAGTCGACGGGGAAGCCAGGTTCCTTTAACCACCTGGTTACTAACATAATAACTGCAGTGATTCGCTTTACAACAGTGGCAAGAAAGGTCATAAAACTCACGTAACAAATATCTCGCTTAGCAACAGGTCCACTGCGGTCGTAAGTCAAGTATACCTGTATCACTTCTTTCAATAAATATTCACTCCGTGCCCTGACTTCATAAAGCATCTCCACATATTAATGCTCCTCCAACACCTTTCCCAATTTCTACCAATATTTCTTCTACTACTATAACAATTTCTACCGCTGGAAAATAGTTTTCCCCTTTTTCTTTACTGTCTTTCTTCTTTAAAGCAGAAGCTCCCTGAGCCTCTGAATGCACTCGACTTCAATTCCCATAGTCCCCAGCCAGCTTAGGGTCTCTCGAAGCTTGGAGGGCGCCGAGTTGCAGAATAGAAATGCTGGAATAATGACCGTTGAATCGTTGTTTAAATGAGCTGCCATAACACCAAAGCGGTTCGTAATCATTCCCTTTCTTAAAAAGCTGCTATTAATGGCCACTTGATGTAATGTTGGACGCCCTGCTGAACTCAGGCTTCCAACGCCATTACGCCCAAAATGAGCAATTTTGCATTTTGTTATCACTAATGCTTCTCAGAAGAAGGGTTGTGATGGCTCAGCGGTTAAAGATGCTGACCGTGTCAGCCGGAAGGCCCTAATGACGGGGTGAACTTCCGTGACCCTGCTCCTCCTCCCCGAGCAATTCAAAAGCGTGCAAATGCGAGTAGATAAATAGGTACCGCTTTGTTGGGAAGGTAAATGGATCCATGTGCCTCAGGGAATATCGTGCTGGCCACACGACCATGGAAATGGTCTAGGGCAGGGATGGTTAACCTTTTTGCCATCGCGGGCCAAAAGCGGGGGGAGCGCAGTGGGGTCACACACCCGCGTGCCCACATCCATAATTCTATGCACCACCCATGTTCTCCCCCGTTTTTGGCACGTGAGTGGGCCCGTTTTTTGCTCTCCCCAGGCTCCAGAGCCTTTCTAGGAGCTTGAGGAATGCAAAAACGGCCTTCCCCAACCTCCCCGCCCCCCAGGCCCTCTGGAGGCCAGAAACAGTGTGTTTCCTGACTTCTAGTGGGCCCAGAAGGCCTGAAAATCAGCTGGCTGGCGCATGCATGCGTGCCGGAGGTGAGCTCGTGTGCCCAGCGATATGGCTCCGTGTGCAACCTGTGGCACCTGTGCAATAGGTTCGCCATCACGGGTCTAGGGCTAGGAAATCGACATGAGCATCGGCCCTGGGTTTGGACACCACTAATAGCAATAGCCCTAAGACTTATATACCGCTTCACAGTGCTTTACATCCCTCGCTAAGCGCTTTACAGAGTCAGCCTAAGGCCCCCAACAATCTGGGTCCTCGTTTTAACCAACCTCGGAAGGAAAGGATGGAAGGCTGCATCAAGCTTGAGCCACTAAAAAGGGGAAACCTTTACCTTCAATGCTAGCGCGAACCAAATACCAAATGTCAGAAACTATCTACTCATATAACAGAATAACAGAGCCAGAAGGGACCTTGGAGGTCATCTAGTCCAACCCCCTGCTTAGGCAGGAAACCCTACACCACTTCAGACAAATGGCTATCCAATATTTTCTTAAAAACTTCCAGTGTTGGAGCATTCACAACTTCTGGAGGCAAGTTGTCCCACTGATTAATTGTTCTCACTGTCAGGAAATTTCTCCTTAGTTCTAAGTTGCTTCTCTTCTTGATTAGTTTCCATTCATTGTTTCGTGTCCTGCCTTCGGGTGCTTTGGAGAATAGTTTGACTCCCTCTTCTTTGTGGGCAGCCCCTTGGATACTGGATCGCTGTTATCATGTCACCCCTAGCATCAAAGCTTCAATCAGGAGTGACAGGGGATTAAGTACTGTACCACTGTTCTCTCGCCCCACAAAAGATCAGCTTCGTTCAACCCTTTCTCAATGCATTTTTCCAGATGGGTGGACATCAATACGCAGAATTCTCATCAACAGCTGCGGTGGGTGGAGTTGTTTGGCTGGAGGGCATAGGACGTGTTAGGGAGGCCTTTACCATCAAGCGGCAGACCTAAAGTGCTTTTTCCAGAGGCAACTGGACTTTCTGGTGTTTCTTTGAAGACGTTTCCCTTCCTGTCCGAGGAGCTTCTTCAGCTCTGAATGGATGAGAAGTGAAACTCCCATCTTCAAAAAGTAAAAAAAAAGCAAGGAAATCCAGTTGCCAATTGAAAAAGCAACTTTTTGGGACAACCATGACCCAGAGGACTGAGAATCTCTGTAGACATCAAGTAGTAGATTGGGAGCTGCTATGCACAGAGTTTAAAGCCAATCAGATGGAGAATTACTGTCGACAATTGTCAGAATCGGGTGAGAGTTCTGATGACTGATGAATTTCGTGCTCACACTAAAACCAGTGGTGAAATCCATTTTTTTTAAAACTACCAATTCTGTGGGTGTGGCTTGGTGGGCGTGGCAGGGGAAGGATACTGCAAACTCTCCATTCCCGCCCCACTCCAGGGGCGGGAATGGAGAACAACAAGGGTTGGAAGGGACCTTCTCTAGATTACAGAACAACAAGGGTTGGAAGGGACCTTCTCTAGATTATCTAGTCCAACTCCTCATCCAAGCAGGAGACCTCTACCACATTTCTGACAAATGGCAGGCCAGACTCTTCTTGAAAGCTTCCAGAGATGAAGCTCCCCACACTGCAAAATCCCTACTCCCTCCCCACTCCTGGGGAAAGGATACTGCAAAATCCTCATTCCCTCCCCACTCCTGGGGAAAGGATACTGCAAAATCTCCATTCCCTCCCCACTCCTGGGGAAAGGATATTGCAAACTCCCCATTCCCTCCCCACTCCTGGGAAAAGGATACTGCAAAATCTCCATTCCCTCCCCACTCCTGGGGAAAGGATATTGCAAACTCCCCATTCCCTCCCCACTCCTGGGAAAAGGATACTGCAAAACCTCCATTCCCTCCCCACTCCTGGGGAAAGGATACTGCAAAACCTCCATTCCCTCCCCACTCCAGGGGCCAGCCGGAGGTGGTATTTGCTGGTTCTTCAAACTACTCAAAATTTCTGCTACCAGTTCTCCAGAAGCTACTGGATTTCACCCCTGACTAAAACCGGGCCAGACTGCAATGGTTGGCCAAAAATTTAAACCTGACCTCTGACGGCCCGATCAAGCAAGTCTCCAAATAGAGTAGGTTTAAGCTGGGTGGCACACCTGTGGCACAATGCCATGGAAAGGAAAAAAGCCCAGCCCTGCATTCTCAGGCTTTGTGGAGCTGCTGGGTGCAGTTAGAATAGAATAAGAGCTGGAAGGGACCTTGGAGGTCCTCCAGTCCAGCCCCCTGCTTAAGCAGATCTTATACCATTTCAGATAACTGGCTGTCCAATTTCTTCTTAAACACCTCCAGTCATGGTGGGATGCCCACAATTTCTGGTGGCAAGCTGTTCCACTGTTTAATGGTTCTCCCTGCCAGGAAATTCCTCCTTAGTTCTAAATTGCTTCCCTCCTTGATGAGTTTCCACCCCTTGCTTCCTGTCCTGCCCTCAGGGGCTTTGGAGAATAGATAGACCCCCACTCTTCTTGGTGGGCTGCCACAAAGGCTTAAAAAGCACCCTTAAATAGTTGCTTTTCCTCCCTTGTTGGAGACGGCCCAGAGTCTCGGTCTGCAATGCAACAGGGCTGGACTAGACGACCCCCAAGGTCCCTCCCAGCTCCATTTCATCCGATGGACGGACTTGGTGGATTGATGGGCAGGCGCCTTAGCAGCGCGCTGACATCTCCCTTTTCCGCCGCTGCTCCGGGGAAGCCCCGCGGGGTTGCATTCCCCAAGCTCAGCCCACGCACCGGCTCGGCGCACCCCTTCCCCGCCGAGAAGGAACCCCGAAGCGCTGCGGCTTTAAGAACCGGAGCCGTCGCTCTTCCGGCCCGGGGCTGCGCAAGGCTGGGGGACGCTTTGCAAGCCGCCTCGCCTTGCACGAGCTCCGGGGGTGGATTGCAAGCCCCTCTCCTTGCAAAGGGAGGGACCCCCGCTCCCCTCCACCGCCGCCGCCCCGGGACCCCCCCCCTTTTGCCCCAGATGCCAAACACGCGTCAACGCATACAGACGCTTTCCGGCCGCTTTCCGTCCCTGCTCGCCTTCAATGCGGCCGCCTCGCCTACCTTCCCCTCGGCGTCGGGCTGCCCTTCGGGCTCCCGGGCCAGCCGCTGCCTGAGCTCGCTCATCCTGGGCCGCCGCTTCGGCTTTGCACGACGCAGCAGCAGCAAAAGCAGGAGCTCCGCCTAGAGTGACAGCCGAGCCCGGGAATCTGGGCGGGATTTAAAGAGGCGAAGGAGCCAATCCCGGCGCGGATCGACCGAGGGGGCGGGGCCCGCAAGTGGCAGGCTTTTTTTTTTTTTTTTTTGCAGCGCAGGAATGGAAGCAGCTGCAACGAGGCGCCCGGGTGCTTCGGTGGTGGGGAAGGGGAGACGCGGGGAGGGAGGGTTTCCAACCCCGGTGGGGTTTGCTTAGGGCATGGGTGGGCAATTGTGGCTCTTTTCTGTGGACTTCAACTCCCAGAATTCCTGAGAATTCAGCTTTTGGCTGTCTTAAGGAATTCTGGGAGTTGAAGTCCACAGGTTGTAAAAGAGCCACAATTGCCCATCCCTGGCTTAGGGGAAGCGGCCCCTGGGTCAAGGCCTCGTGGGAATCCAGCCGGATGGAGATTCTCGGTCATCAGCTGTCCTGAGGACACAGAGAAACCTCCATAAGTGGCCTCAACGACCCTCTCAAAGGATGCAAATGACCAGCTGGTCTGCAAGGAATATAAATCCTTCTGCTCCCCACCGTCCAGTCAGAGCTGAAGAAGCTTCTTGGAAGAGAAGCGAAATGTCTTCCAATTTATTTATTTATTTATTATTTGAATTTAAGAAAAAACCATGACCTGAATAGCTGAGAATCTCCATAGACTTTTAGCTATCCAATTCTGTTCAAATGGTTTGGGAGTATGAACCCATTTCTAGAGGGGGGAAAAATATTGCAGGCTACAGGAACCGTTAGCACCACTCAGGTGACCCTGAGGACACAGGTCAACCTCCAAGTGCTTCAACATCCCTCTAAAACAGTGTTTCTCAACCTTGGTAGCTTGAAGATGGGTGGACGTCAACTCCCAGAATCCCCCAGCCAGCATCGCTGGCTGGGGCATTCTGGGAGTTGACGTCCACCCATCTTCAAGCTACCAAGGTTGAGAAACACTGTCCTAGATCTTTTAGCAGCTTTTGATAACAGTTGGCCACGGTATCCTTCTCGACCTGGGAGTTGAAGTCCACCCATCTTCAAGCTACCAAGGTTGAGAAACACTACTCTAAAATGATTCCTTGCAGTTGTCTGCAAGGAATACAAATCCTTCCATTCCCCACCATCATTCAGCCAGAGCCGAAGAAGCATCTTGGATGAGAAGCAAAATGTCTTCCAATTTATTTATTTATTTATTTATTTATTTATTTATTTATTTATTTATTTATTTATTTATTTATTTATTTTTTATTTATTTATTTATTTATTTATTTATTTATTTATTTATTTATTTATTTATTTATTTATTTATTTATTTATTCAATTTCTATACCGCCCTTCTCCCGAAGGACTCAGGGCGGTGAACAGTTAAAATGACATACATATAGAATGTGAATATAAATAATTAAGCCAGTTTGGCTCGACAGTTAAGAATCTTATTATTTATTTATTATTAAAATAAATAAATAAAAAACCAGTTGCCTCTTGAAAGAAAACACCTTCGGGGCAGCAGAAGTGATGTTTCTCCAAGGTGCGAATTTTCCTCTGGGCAAAACACTTTTCCAATTGCCGCAAGGTCTCTATCTCATCAGGTTAAGGAAACAGTTTCTTTTGGGAACAACACAATGATGTGAACTGACAGTTCTGATTTATACTGTGCTGGGGAGATCACATTTATAATACTGCGTCCATTTCTGGTCACTCCAATCTGAAAGCCCACGGAGAGGGCTCGCAACTTGGGCGTCCTCCTGGACGCACGGCTGTCTTTAGAAGAACACATGACGGCTGTGGCCAGGGGGGCTTTTTATCAGGTTCGCCTGATACACCAGTTGCGTCCCTTTCTAGATCGGGACTCCCTACGCACAGTCACCCATGCTCTCGTGACTTCCCGCTTGGACTACTGCAACGCTCTCTACATGGGGCTCCCCTTGAGGTGCACCCGGAGACTCCAACTGGTCCAGAATGCGGCCGCGCGGGGAATTATGGGAGCGACGTGGCGCTCCCAAGTGACTCCTCTCCTGCGCGAGCTGCACTGGCTCCCGGTGGTCTTCCGGGTGCGCTTCAAGGTGTTGGTGACCACCTTTAAAGCGCTCCATGGCTTAGGACCTGGGTACTTGCGGGACCGCCTTCTGCCGCCAATAGCCTCCCACCGGCCAGTACGCTCGCACAGAGAGGGCCTCCTCCGGGTGCCGTCGGCCAGACAGTGTCGGCTGGCGACCCCCAGGGGGAGAGCCTTCTCTGTGGCAGCGCCCGCCCTCTGGAATGACCTACCCCCGGAGATACGCAGGATTCCAGATCTCCGGACCTTTCGTCGGGCCCTTAAAACCCATTTGTTCCATCTAGCTGGGCTAGCTTGATCCCATCCTCCGTTTTTAAATTTGACATTGATTTTAAATTGGGTTGTTTTAATTCTCGGCCGAATAATATTTAATAATTTTTAATTGTTTTTAACTTTTGTATACCATGTTTTATTCTGGCTGTTCACTGCCCTGAGTCCGCAAGGAGAAGGGCGGTTTATAAATTGAAATAATAAATAAATAAATAAATAAATAAATAAATAAATAAAAGACGCTGAGACACTACAATGAGTGCAACAATAGCAATAGCACTTATTATTATTTGTTATGATTGTTTATTGGTTCGATTTATATGCCGCCCTTCTCTGGAGACTCAGGGCGGCTTACAATGTGTTAAACAACTTAGACTTCTATACAGCTTCCCAGTGCGTTACAGCCCTCTCTAGGCAGTTTACAGAGTCAGTATATTGCCCGCAACAATCTGGGTCCTCGTTTTACCAACCACGGAAGGATGGAAGGCTGAGTCAACCTTGAGCTTGGTGAGATTCGAACTGCCAAATTGCAGACAGCCGGCGGGGGGTGCAACAGACTAAAGTGCTATTAACTAGCACTGCAAGTACTAGAAGTTCGAATCTCCCCAGGCTCAAGGTTGACTCAGTCTTCCATCCTTCCGAGGTAGGTAAAATGAGGACCTGGATTATGGGGGCAATAAGCTGACTTTGTATAAAAAAGGGCCTGGTGGCTCAGCAGACTAAAGCATTGTGATTAACTCCAGCTGTCTGCAATTGCTGTAAGTTCGAATCTCACCAGGCTCAAGGTCAACTCAGCCTTCCATCCTTTCTAAGGTGGGTAAATTGAGGACCCAGTTTGTGGGGGCAATAAGCTGACTTTGTATAAATATACAAAAGTATGAAGGCTATTGCTTAACGCATTGTAAGCCGCCTTGAGTCTCCGGAGAAGGGCGGCATATAAATCAAATTAAAAAAAAAAAAAGAACACTGCTGGGGGGGGGGGGCCAAAAGCCCCAAAGCCCTACTAAGCAGTTATGAACAAAAGTATGAAGGCTATTGCTTAACACATTGTAAACCGCCCTGAGTCTCCAGAGAAGGGCAGCATATAAATTAAACTAACAAATAAATAAATAAATAAGCAGTCTGGATGCCAAATGTACAATGAACAGTTGCAGGAAATGATTACAATTAGTCTAATGAAGCACTCGAGGTGACATGAAAGATTCCAGGCTGTCACAGAGAAGAGGGGAGGGCAGGACAGGAAGTAAAGGCGGTGGGGGAAGATCATTAAAAGAGAAACACAACTTTTTCTCCTTGCAATTAATCAGTGGACGGCTTGTTTCCGATTGTTGAGGGTGCTCCATCACTGGAGATTTTTAAGGGGAGACTGAACAGCCATTTGTCTGGAATGATAATACGTTTTCCTGCTCAGGTAGCAAGGTTGGACTAGAAGACCTGAGAACCCAGTTCTAACCTTGTTTTCTAGCTTTAAATATTTTTATATTGCCATCGGTTCTTATCCTGGGTATCAATTCAGATCCTCTTACACAATTTGCTCACGTGCTGTGCTTATTGTCCACATATTGCTGTATTGCAATTTCTATAGATGTCCAGAGTTCATTTAATACTTTTGTGAGAATATGCTGGAGAGACCTTTGTTACATAAAGCTTCTATTTATTTCCAAGTAGACAATATTGAGTTATCGCAGATATTTCCTTATCTGAACGGAAAAACAGAATGACTTGGGGGGTGGGCATAAAACATGAGAAGGGGAGCTATTTTTGACTTCCTGCTGGCTTCCCCATTGAGTGTGTTTGTGGGAAGGTTGCAGGGAGAAAATCAGTGGGGAAATTTGTTTATTCATTAGTAAAATGAACACCGCCACAAGTCAGCCTGACTTAGGACCTGGATACTTACAAGATTGCCTTCTGCCACCAATGGCCTCCCACTGGCCAATATGCTCCCACAGAGAGGGACTCCTCAGGGTGCCGTCGGTCAAACCATGTCGACTAGCGACCCCCAGGAGGAGAGTTTTCTCTATGGGGGCACCCGCCCTCTGGAATGAATTGCCCCCAAAGATACGTATGTACTTATGTACCGACCTATGTACTTTTCGCCGTGCCCTTAAGACCTTACTGTTTCAACAGGGCTGGCTAAATAACGAATTTTCATGGGTGTTTTAGTTTTTGAGTTTTTAATATAGGGTCAAATTATTTAATCTGTTTTTTAAATTTTGTGATATATGTTGTTTTACTGTGGTTGTGCACCGCCCTGAGTCCCTCGGGAGAAGGGCGGTATAAAAATTTAAATGAATAAAATAAATCTCCGCCAAAAATATTTATATTTGTTTTTAGAATTATTTTAACTTTTATGTACTGGTTTTTATTCGGCTGTTCACCGCCCTGAGTCTGTAAGGAGAAGGGCGGTATATAAGTCTAATAAATAAAATAAAATAAAAATAAACTGCAGTTTGCAGGGTTTTTTCCAAGTTGGATTTCAATTCCCATCATCCCCAGCCGAAAGCCATCCAGCACAGATTTATTTTTTTATTGTATTTATTTTGTTTGTCAAACAAACTAACAGGTGTAAGTATAAAAAGGTACATGAAAAAGTTTACATATGAGCACATGAAATGAGTACAAATCAATGGGGACAGATGAAAATTCTGTTCTGTTCTGGGGAAGAAATATCCATGCCTGCCTAGACACGGTGGACAGCACATCCCTGTTTGCGGCCGCTGGTCGGGCTTGGGAAGGCTAATGGGGGATTTTTCCCATCACATACGGAGGGCGCCCGGTTGGAGAAGGAGGCTGCCTCTGCAGCCCAGGCGAACAAGTCCGGGCAAAGCCTCTTCCAGAAACTGGGAGCAAAGCACGGGTCTTTCCCTGCATTCTGACTGGTCAGCACATCCGCGAGGGGCGGAGACAACAATGAACTCCCATTTTGATTGGTCCTACGTTGCGGACAGCCTCTTCGGGGCCGAAGCCAAAGGTGACGTGCCCGGCGCGCAGGCGCAGTAAAGGTTCGTCGGCCAGGGGGCGGGGCGTCGGTCTCTCAGCTCTATAAAAAGACGCGGGCAAGCCGGTTCGCGCGAAAAGTTTCCCGCTCTCGCTGACAGGATGTTTGAGGCGCGGCTGATTCAGGGCTCGCTGCTGAAGAAGGTCCTGGAGGCTCTCAAGGACCTGATCACCGAGGCCTGCTGGGACTTGGGCTCGGGCGGCATCAGCCTGCAGAGCATGGACTCCTCGCACGTCTCGCTTGTGCAGCTCACCATGCGCTCCGAGGGCTTCGACACCTACCGCTGCGACCGCAACATCGCCATGGGCGTCAATCTCGTCAGGTAGCGGCGGTGGGAGAAGTGGGGGGGGAGGGGAGAGAGCATAAAACATCCAAGGCGCGAATTCTCCTCACGCGCATAGAAAGGCGGGAACCATCCCTGCGCCGGTCGCGCCTCTTGTGACGTCACTCCCGGCGCGCCATGGCGGGAAGCGCCGGAGGCGGGGCCGCGGAGTGTCAAAAGCGGGCTTCGCGCGCTCTAGCTCTGGAAGGGGATTGGCCGCGCTGGGTTCCGCCCTTTTCGGCGCGCTCCCGCCCGATTGGTCGCCCTCTCTTTCGGGGCCTGGCTTGGCGTTTAGGCGCGGGATTTTTGCAGGAAGCATGGCGGCTTTTCCATTTGCAAAATGGGGAGGGGGAGAGAAGGCAGGGCAGGCGTCCCTCTTGGCCCCTGGGGGTCGATGCTCATCCTGCCCAGCCGGGTTTCCTCTCTTTTGGAAGCAGCCCTTTGGGGCTCCCAAGACCCTGCTATTCAAACAGGCTGGCCTGCCTGGATAAGAACTTGGATGGGCTTTTAAACTTGGGGGGGGGGGGTTAAAAATGGATAAGGCCAATTTGTTTAATTCTTTTAATTGGTTTTAATTTTTGTATGACTTGTGTTTTCTTACGGCTGTGCACCGCCCTGAGTCCTTCGGGAAAAGGGTGGTATATAAATCCAATAAACCTCAAACCTCCCTGGCCTCTTTTTGCAGCTGGACGGGGCATTTCCAAATCTTTCCCTGTGTTTTTCAGAAAAAAGGGCGATCTGTTGCAAGTTTATTGTAATCCCTACACACACACACACACACACACAGACAGTTGCTAGAGGGCCCTCCTTTTCCAGTTGAGATATCTAACACTTTAAACCTGTAGGCGTCCACAACAAGAATTAGTGAAAATGCAAAAAAATTTAAAAAAAATGAATCCCCCCCCCCAAATATATTTTTTTCCAGCATCAGAAAACAATGGTTTATTTTCCAGAATGTATTTATTTATTGTGATTTATATGCTGCCATTCTCCCGAAGGACTCAGGGCAGCTTACAAAGAAAAACAGAAATACAAATCACAATGCAAAATTAAAATCCCCAATACAAACCATATTAGAATTATAACAATATACAACCCCCAACGGATCAGGTTAATTGGTGGAAAAGCCACGTCTTCAGTTCGCGGCGAAAGGAGAGGCAGTTGGGGGCTATCCTGAGCTCGATGGGCAAAATATTCCAGAGGGTCGGCGCTCCGAGAGAATGCTCTCCCCCTGGGGTCCGTCAGCCGACATTGTTTGGCTGACGGCACCCTGAGGAAGCCTACTCTGAGAGCACCAACCCTCTGGAATACTCTGCCCACCAGAGTATTCCAATGATAATACCAAAATGTCAATGATGTGCTTTCTAAATTTCCCCCTAGAAAGTATGTTGAGTTGTGTGAGCTTCTGACCACAGTTAAATCACAGATAGGAAGGGGGAGGGGGCTGGATCAAAACCAATTTTTGGATCAGGAAATAAAATTGTGTAAATCTAGGCTGTTGTGTTTGATTTTAAAGTAATACCTGCTGGATCACGGGTATGAGAATTGCTTGTGTGGCTTGTGGGTCGAAGCAGGCAAGGAAGCCTGTTTTCTAAACCCACTTTGTGTACAGAAAGGCTGCTGCTTGGTTTATGTGAAAATAGGTCTACAGTCAGGAAGTTGTCAGGCTTTGTTCTCTGGAAGCTTCTTTACAAATTTTGACCCACAATTTCTCTTTGTTTTCCCTTGGGACAACAGCCTACTGAGCCTTTTGGCTTGCACTGATTTATTCAATGTGTCTCATGTTACGTATTTTCCAAATAAAGCAGTGCATCAAAATAATGAGATGTTCATTTCTTTTTCTTTCCTAGTATGTCCAAAGTGCTCAAGTGTGCTGGTAATGATGACATCATCACCCTGAGAGCTGAAGACAATGCTGACACACTGGTTTTGGTATTTGAAACACCAAGTAAGTTTTAAATGAATTATTAAATCTCGTCTTTTCTTGGGAGTAGGTGTTCATTGTGAGACTAGAAAGGGATAAAATAAATTCTGATGTAGAACAGAGTCCCTTCAAGCAGTCTATTAGAATATAGAACATCCAAATGTGTCCAGGTAGATTCTACTTTTGCAGACCAGAATAGAAAGGTTTTTTGGATGTGGCCATTTAAAGAAAACACATGACAAGAATATTGCAAGCTATGAAAGCTAATTGCTGCACCACAAATCTTTTGGAAAGTATATGTACAAAAGGCAATATTCTGATATTCATTAGTCTAAGATGTTCCTTTATTTATTTGTTTGTTTGTTTGTTTGTTTGTTTGATTGATTTATATGCCACCCTTCTCCAGAGACTCAGGGCGTCTTACAATGCATTAAGCAATAGCCATACTTTTGTATATACCTGCTTAGTAGGGCTTCCCCCCCCCCCCCCCCCCCCAGCGATGTTCTTTTTTGTACAAAGTCAGCTTATTGCCCCCACAATCTGGGTCCTCATTTTACCTACCTCGGAAGGATGGAAGGCTGAGTCAACCTTAAGCCTGGTGAGATTTGAACTCGCAGTAATTGCAGGCAGCTGGCTACTTTAACAGCGCTTTAGTCCACTGTACCACCAAGGGTCCTTTAGAACATCCGTTGTTTATGGTGATCAGATATAGGCATGTTTTTCCAATCCTGTAGGTGGTTCTCTACAGCTGCACCTGAGTGAGGTGATATCTGTAGTTTCAGGATTATACCATCTTTGATACTGCATTGCATGGCTTCAAACAGACCCATTGTGCAATGGGGGTGGGGGGGATGTTGTACTGGACTTTAGCTCAAACAGCATGTGGCATCCTTGGCTAGGAGAGCCTTTGCACAGTTTCAAGCTATCCACCGGTTGTGTCCTCAACTGGAGCAGTGGGAGGGAAAGTGTGCTCAGTTACTCATGCCCTGATCACCTCTGATTGGATTATTAATGTGCTTTACATGGGGCTGCCCTCGAAGAGTATCTGGAAGCTTCAGCCAGTGCAAATTACAGCAGAGCAGGCAGTTTTAGCTGAGCTTCTAAAACAGCAATCCACAAGTTGCATTGATTGCCAATCTGCTAACACCTATCAAAATATTTTTTTACTCCTATGTTTAATGTCATACTGATGACAGCTTGCAATGGAAATTATAACATCCATTATGTAATATATAAATAACAAAACATGCACAATCAGACATAAATGTGCATTTTGATGTGAACAGTTTGGAATAGAGAACATTTTTAAATGTAATCCCAACCAGAAGCTGATTATATGAAGATTCGTTCGCAACATTTTCAATCTACGGGTAGCCCTTGACTTGGTTGCTTGGTTCAGCAACCATATTCCCAGTTCTTCCGGTCATTAAGCAACCGGAGCACAAAAGCTGCCTGCAGCAGGAAGCCAGGCAGCTTCCCTCCCTCCCTGCACAGAAGGATCTCCATCAGGTTGCAGAAACAAAGCTTGAATCTTTGGGATTCAGACTTTATTTCTACAGGCCGCTGTGGGATTTCCCCTCCCCTCCCTGTGCAGAAGGGAACAGCTGCAGTGAGCTGCCGAAACACCTTCAGTCCCAAAGGTTCAACCTTCTGTTCTGCAGGTTTTTGGAGGAGTTCCCCTCCTCTTGGCAATCAGCCCCTTTTCCTCTGCAATCTGGCAGGCGGGAGCCAGCAACCTTCCCAGCCAGTTTCCCCACTGACTCACAGGAGTACAGAGAATTTGGCAGCTGGTTCTAAGTGCCAAGAACCCGGATCAAAGACTCTGTGGTTTTGTTGCCGTCTTTTATTTGATACGTACTCAAATAGCTTTGCAGTTTATGGCTAGTAAACAGTATTGAGTCAGGAAATTATTTTGTTCTGGTAAAGAATGTTAATTATATAGTTTTGTTGTTTTTTTTAACAGATCAGGAGAAGGTTTCAGACTATGAAATGAAATTGATGGATTTGGACGTAGAACAGCTTGGAATTCCAGTAAGTGAGTTTTTACCTCAAAGGTACTATTAATGAGTTTGTTAAATGTAAGCGCTATCGTGGATGGTTAAAAGACTGGCTTTTGGACCCGTTTCCCACAGAAAAGAAAACACCGGGAGCCACAAAACCCTTCCTGTGCCTGACTATTTCTTGAGTGGCCACAAAACTAGCATATGGAGTTGAATTAAACGTTCTGTTTTCTTCTGAAACTTTTCTTGGATTTATCCATGGTTGGCCTACCCGGGGGTTGAAAAGCCCAATAAATCGTGTGCCGGCGGGTGTCGCACATTTGCAGTTGTGACACACATTTTGAGTGACAGAGCTGCAGCAGAGGGGTGAAAGAGCTACATGCTCCAAACCCCTGGCCTAAATGAGTCCTACAATTCCTAAAACTTAAATGATCTTTCAGGAACAAGAATACAGCTGCGTGGTGAAAATGCCCTCGGCTGAATTTGCACGTATCTGCCGCGACCTCAGTCAGATCGGAGACGCCGTTGTAATCTCCTGCACAAAAGATGGTGTCAAGTTTTCTGCCACGGGAGAACTTGGGAGTGGAAACGTCAAACTGTCACAAACCAGCGTCGTCGATAAAGAGGAGGAAGCCGTAAGTAGGCCCTGAGGAAGCTTAAACTGTCTCTCTGCCATTGCTCTCCCTCCTCTCCTCCGTTTTTTAATCTTCATTCATTTTTTTGCAGGTGTCCATAGAGATGAACGAACCCGTCCAGCTGACTTTTGCTTTGAGATATTTGAATTTCTTCACCAAAGCTACACCTTTGTCTCCTACAGTGATACTCAGCATGTCTGCGGATGTTCCCTTAGGTGAGTGGCATATTGCAGAAGTGGCGCCCAAGGCCATTTTCATTGCTTCGGTCCATGGTTTCAGGCCGGCCATTAACTCTTTTCCTTGGCTCTTTTTGTCTCCTGCAGTTGTGGAATACAAGATAGCGGATATGGGACATTTGAAATATTATTTGGCCCCAAAGATTGAAGACCAAGAAGAATCGTAAGAAATTAAGGCGGGGAAAATGAGATTTTGTGAGGCTGGTAGCCCAGTGTCCCTTTCAGTTACTCAGTCTTGGTGCACCAGATGCACTTAGACCCTATTGTAGATATTTCCGTGTAAATACTTCTCCTTTTTATTATGTGAGTACCTAAAATAGTTGTAGAAGCTTTTTTTTTTATTATTGTTCAGCTTTTAACCCTTTTCGTATGAAAATGAATGCGGTATTTAAAAACGGATAACTTCTGTGTGTGGAAAGCCTGTGACCTTTAGGTGCTGTATGTCCATAATGACCCTGCACGAGAAGCAGAATTTTGCGGTATTTTTGCGCTCATGGCTACAAAAAGAAATGTTTGGAGGGGGAAAAAAATGTTCTAATCGAAACTGAAAACTTTTCAATAAAGAATACTTCATTTTTTATTTTGCCTCGTGACCGTTGATCGTTTCTGCCCGATGTCTTGGATCCTGCTTGTATTGTTCCATTTCTCCTGTGGATAGGTTTTCCTTCCCCACCATTATTTCAATTTTAGGTGACTGCTTAATTTTTGCCCGAATGTTTAATAAAATTGCCAAGTTTCAGAATATTAAACCTTAGACTGCAGGTTTTGAAGAAGGGTTTTAGTCAAGATGGCCAGGGAGTATTTAGATGCATTCAGCTACACATGATGTTTGGGAAAGATGCCTTTCAGTAAATATTGACTTGCTGAGTCCATGCAGTTTTCTTGACAAGATTCCTGGGAGTGATTTGTTCTTCCCTTTTTCCTGGGAGAGAGAATGTAGTCCATTGTTTTTCTTTGCACAACCGAAATGCCTTGAGGGGAGCATTGGAGTGTATAGAAGGATAAAGCATCAATTAAATCCCTGGCAAGAAAGGAATAAAACTGGAAGAAGAAATTAACCTTTTCTGGTAAAACTATGTTTTTAATGACTGGAGGTTGGGAGAAGTTGGCTTTGCTGCTTTTTTAGGGTAAAGGGGGGATTTAAAAACGCATTGGCCAGTTGAGCTGGAATTAGGGTGCTGATTGGAGAATGGTTGAGGGGCATTTTTACACTTTGTGGAATTGAAGCAAGATCAAATTAAAGAATATGTCAATATGGAACCAGCAAAAAAATAAATAAGTAAAATTCCCTGGGATATGAAATTATTTAGCAAAGTAATTGATGGTAGGCAGGATATTGTCAAGGATTACCCAAAATATGACACTAGAAGCGCAGATTTAGGATGATTTGCTAGAGGCAGCTCTGAATGGACAGAGGAGGTGGATAGCATGTAAATTGGATCAATAAATTCTTCCAGGGAAAAGAGCCCAAAAGTGATTTTTTCCAAGAAAGCTGCCTCTTGAAAAGGCAAGCTTGGAGGACTCAGAATCCAGAAACATTTGGAAGAAATAATTCACACGTTGGCTTTCTTTAAAAAAAAAAATGGGTCTATTTCTCAAGCCAAGGAAAAATAGATAACCAGACACGCAACTCTTATCGCGTCTTTGGGAACGTAACTTCTTAGATGTTTGTCTTAGTTTTCTCACTTTAGTTGCCTACTAAAATCCAACTATCCTTCCAGCACTCCCTCGAGTCTCGGGGGTCTCTGTGGTCAGGGTGGGTTTTAGGGTGAACTGAAAAAGTGTCAGAATCCTATTTCACCTCAACATTTTACATTGTTAAAATTAACAATTTAAAATTGTTTTTAAATTGGAATTTTAATTTTTACTGTTTTAATGAGGAATTACGCATTTTTACTGTCGTGGGCCGCCCTGAGATGGGGCGGCATATAAATTGCATTATAAATTATAAATAAATATAAATTTTAAAATTTTGGCTAGAAAATACTCAACTTCTTGACAGTGGTTGGATTGTTGCATTCTACCCTACTTACTGTGACAATATTCGACCAGTCCAGCAAATGTGGACCTGCATCTCTACAAAGGGAATGAATTCTCAGGAAGGGCTTTACTTGGGGCAGCTCAGGAGAGGCTCCCCTCCGGCCACCTTGAAGCCCAGGAGTGGAGCAGTTTTATGCCCCAAATTCCCGAAGAATTGGGCTTTTTTCACAATTTAAAATGGCTCCTATTCTAATATTTCTACTGGTGGGGATTGTAACCTATCCAAGCCAGAAGAGCAGGTGTGTGTCTAAGGATACCTACCCAATTTTGTCACTGGAAGGGGAAAGGGATATACACTGCTCAAAAAAATAAAGGGAAGACAAGCAGAAGGACTCCGAGAGCTGAACGAATGAAATGGCCTTATGAAATACGAAGTATTTCATAAGGCCATTTCATTCGTTCAGCTCTCGGGGTCCTTCTGCTTGTCTTCCCTTTATTTTTTTGAGCATTTTATTTTGGGTGTTGAGCAAGGGGCAATTCTCAATAAAAACCAAACCATTCTGGCATCCTTTTTCAGCTACAGGCGGTCCTTGAGTTCACCACCGCCACGGAGCCCATTAAAACTCCTGTCCAAATAACGGGTGGAGTCAGTTAATAATAATATAATTTTATTTCTATATCGCCCCTCTCCTGAAGGACTCGGGACGGTGCACAGCCTAATTAAAAACCCAAGACAAACCACAATTTAAAAATTAAAAACATTAAATCTGGCTCAATATAAAAACCCCAAATTTAAAAATCCCAGATTAAAACCAATTGAAAAATCTTCACATCGATAGCCCGGCCTGGCGGAACAAAAAGGTTTTGAGGGCACAGCGGTTCTGCCCCGCTTTACGACCTTGTCAGATCAGTGAACCCGGCTTCCCCGTGGATCACCGTCTCGAAAGGGAATCCCGCCGCCCTCGTGAAAGGAGGAGCCGCCAGAATTTTTGATTCCCACCACAGTTGCACAAGCTGTGCAAAAGGGCAGGGTTTTTTTTCCCAGCGCCGCCGTAACTCTGAACAGGTCGCCCCTTTGTAAGTCGAGGACTCCCGTGCTTCCAAAAGAGAGGCTGGTGTCATATATGGTGGACTTGTAAGAAGATCAAAGCATTTTGGATAAAAGTTTGGTGGGCAATTCAAAATATTTTGAAAAAAAGAGTGAAATTTACTCCACGGTCCTTCTTATTGGGTATAATAACTGATTGTACAGTACTAGAGACTAAATTGATTTTAAACTTTATATCAGCAACTAGGCTGTTGGTAGCCCAATACTGGAAGAAAGACTTTGTGCCTACTATAGAAGAATGGACACTGAAAGTAACACACTTAGCTGAAATGGCGAAGATCTCAGCATATTTGAAGGCTCATACGCAAGAGAAATATATTTTGGAGTGGAAAAAATGGATAACTATGTTCAAAACAAATGCAAGACAAGAAGATATCAAATTGCGTATGAATGAGTTAACGATGACTTGGGTTATCTATAAGGGAGTTAAGGTTTTTTGGGGGGGGGGGGGTTAGCTTAGTTTATAATTGTTTTTCTTTTTTTCTCTTAATACCTTGTATTCTGCTCCGGGAAGGGGAGGTGGGAAGGAGGAAGAAAAATGTTATTTTTTTGTTTGTAAAACATTTCAATCAAAAAACAAAAGAGAGGCAGGCAGTTCAGGGGAAAAGCCGGGCGGCTTGGCGAGGGGCGCAGGGGCTCTTGCGCGCGCTTTGCACGGTTGCTTAGCCAGCCTGGATGCCGCCCGAGCGAGCGGTTGGCCGCCTTTTGCCCCAGCCCGGCCCGCTCCGGTGGCTCCAGCAGGGCGAGCCCGGGAAGGGAGGGGAGCAGCGGAGCCAAGGAGGCCGGCTTCCCTCCGCAGACCCGCCCGGGGGCGGCGCAGCTGCTCGGCGACCTGGAAGCGGCTCCGGGGAGCGGCGCCCTCCACTTCCTGGGCAGCCGAGACGGCCATGGCGCGGTCCCCAAGGTAGGCAGGCGGGCAGGCGAGGGAAGCGGCCCCCGGTTCACCGACTCTGGGGTGCCCGGGCGGCTGAGGCTGCTAGAGAAGGACCCCTGCAGGGAGACCGGCCCCTTAAACCCCGAATCCTCATTTCATGCAACTAAACCAACATTGGCTCCCTCCCTCCCTCTGTGGGCCACTGGGCAGAGGGCCGGACTTCAACTCCCAGAGCTCCCCGGCTGCCTCGCCACCACACCCCCCCCAACTGGCTGGGGAATCCTGGGAGTTGAAGTCCAGGCTTCTGAAAGGGGCTGCCCTCCCTCCAAGGGGGGTCCGAGGAGGAGGAGGACCCAGAGGCCGGCTCTGGAAACCTCTCAGAGGGGGTTGCAAAGCCCTGGGAAGCCCTAGGTAAGTCTTACGGGCTATGGCTATTTTCCTTCCTTCCTTCCTTCCTTCCTTCCTTCCTTCCTTCCTTCCCTTTCCTTTCCTTTCCTTTCCTTTCCTTTCCTTTCCTTTCCTTTCCTCCCCCCTCTCTCTCTCCCTCATTCCCTTTCTCCTTGGTGCTGCAGTATTGCAGGATAATTCTGCCAACTACCAGCAAGTTCAATCCTGACCAGCTCAAGGTTGACGCAGCCTTCCGTCCTTCCGAGGTGGGTAAAATGAGGAGCCAGATTGTTAGGGGCAAGAGGCTTAAGAGAGGGCTGTAAAGCCCTGGGAAGTGGTATATAGCTTGCTTCCTTCCTTCCTTTCTTTCCCTTCCTTTCCCCTTCCCACCTTCCTTCCTTTCTTTCCCTTCCTTTCCCCTTCCCCCCTTCCTTCCTTCCTTCCTTCTTTCTTTCTTTCCTTCCTACTCCCTCCCTCCCTTCTTTCCCTCCTTCCCTGTCTGCCCCCTCTTTCCCCTTCCCCTTCCTTCCTTCCTCTTTCTTTCCTTCCTTCCTTCTTCCTCCCTCCTTCCTTTTCCCTTCCCTTCCCTTCCCGCCATGGTGGCACAGTGGTTAGAATGCAGTATTGCAGGCTGACTCTGCCCACAGCCAGGAATTCGATCCTGATTGATTCAAGATTGACTCAGCCTTCCGTCCTTCCGAGGTGGGTCAAACGAGGACCCAGATGGTTGGGGGCAAGAGGCTGACTCTGTAAACCGCTTAGAGAGGGCTGTAAAAGCACTGTGAAACGTGTATATAAGACTATTGCTATTTTCCTCCCTCCCTCCCTTCCTCGTTTACAACTGCCACAATTCAGCCTCCTTTCCCGTCGTAGGTCGAGGATTATTAGCTCTCCCCACTCCACCTAGGAGCAAAAGTTCGTTCTCCTTAAACCCCGAATCTTCTGGGGTTTCGACATTGTCTCCACCTCGTAGCTTAGTAGGGTCTTTTGCTTCCTTGCATGGGGACTCGCGAGGTAAATTTGAAGTACTCAGGGTTTCTCTCTGCTTTTACGGCTCTGATCCAGGTTGTAGCTGTGAGGAGTTGTTGCTTCTGCTGAAGAAGATGCCGTCCAGGACGAATTTAGCTGCTTCCATCCCCAGCAGCAAAGTGAAATATTCTAAGCTCGCTTGCACGGATGAAGGATACATTGACCTTCAGGTAAAAGGAAGGGAGGGCCGCATTTTATTTTATCATTGTCTTTTTAATCCCACCGTTATGTTGGGGAACTCAAAAGCAGAGCCCACGATGCTCCTGCTTCTTTTTTCTACAAAACAACAACAACAAGAACAACAACCGGGCCTGGTGACTCAGCAGACTAAAAGCATTGTGATTAACACCAGCTGTCTGCAATTACTTAAGTTCGAATCTCACCAAGCTCAAGGTTGACTCAGCCTTCCATCCTTTCTAAGTTAGGTAAAATGAGGACCCAATTTGTGGGGGCAATAAGCTGACTTTGTATAAATATACAGAAGTATGAAGGCTATTTCTTAACGCATTGTAAGCCGCCCTGAGTCTCCGGAGAAGGGCGCCATATAAATCAAATTAAAAGAAGAAGAAGAAGAGGAGGAGAAGGAAGGAGAAGAGGAAGAAGAAGGAGAAGAAGGAGAGGAAGAAGGAGAAGGAGAAGGAGGAGAATAGCTCAGCAGACTAATGCATTGTAATTAACTCCAGCTGTCTGCAATTACTGTAAGTTCGAATCTCACCAGGCTCAAGGTCAATTCAGCCTTCCATCCTTTCTAAGGTAGGTCAATTGAGGACCCAGTTTGTGGGGGCAATAAGCTGACTTTGTATAAAAAAGAACACTGCTTGGGGGGGGCAAAAGCCCTACTAAGCAGGTATATACAAAAGTATGAAGGCTATTGCTTAACGCATTGTAAGCCGCCCTGAGTCTCCGGAGAAGGGCGGCATATAAATCAAATTAAAAAAAACAAACCCCAACCCTACCTGTGGGTTGGGCTAATAGAAACTGTCCCAGAGTCAACCAGCTAAGCGAGAACCGGATCTTCCAGTTTTTCACCCAGCATCTTCCCCACAACAGCAGAAGGACCCCCTTTCCTTCCACGCATTGCAAAAGTGGAGGGGGGGGAGGAAGGGAGGGAGGGAGGGAGATGTCATAAGAGTTTTGTGGTTCCCGGTGTTTTTAAACAACCGGTTCTCTGCCCTAATGACATGTGTAGGTGTGGCTTAGGGGAGTCATGTGACTGGTGGAAGTGAGTGATATTGAATTGGCCACGCCCACCCAGGTTTTGTGGCTCCCGGTGCTTTCTTTTCTGTGGGAAATGGATTCCAAATGGCTCTTTGAGTATTTATTTATTTATTAGTTTGATTTATATGCCGCCCTTCTCCGGAGACTCAGGGTGGCTTACAATGCGTTAAGCAATAGCCTTCATACTTTTGTATATACCTGCTTAGAAGGGATTTTGGGGGGACCCCTAAGCGGTGTTCTTTTTTATACAAAGTCAGCTTATTGCCCCCACAATCCAGGTCCTTATTTTACCTACCTCGGAAGGATGGAAGGCTGAGTCAACCTTGAGCCTGGTGAGATTCAAACTCGCAGTAATTGCAGGCAGCTGGCAGCTTAAGTGTTTAAGGTTGCATACCCCTGGGCTAGCACCTTCACTCTTGTAAGGTTCCGTTGTGCAAGCCAGCCTCAATCTGAGTAGTCTAAACCTTCCCATGGAGTTGTTTCCCTGGCCTGTCTACCTCGCAGGGTTGGCAGTATCTTCCTGCGGTCCCCCTCCAAATGAAAACCCAATGAAGGAAGACGGGAAAATATCACATCCATGGATTTATATTTCCTCCCCAAATTTTGGTGGAAAAGTTAGGTCACAGGATAGTCTCCCCCCAAGCAGTTGTGTTGGCAAGATGATGGGACATGGAGTCCTGTACTGCTGGACTCCACCTGTTGGTGGTGTTTTTTCTGAGTTTTTCATCTGTTTGCAGACATGTCCACCAGGGGGCAGCCTTGTCACGGCAATTTTTATTTATTTTTACTTATTTATTTATTTGTAGAGAACGTGTTAGGTAATTTATGTAATGATAAGCATGAACTGAATACATAAAATGGATACAAGTAGAGGAAACATTAGGACAGGGACGGTAGGCACGCTGGTGCTCTTACGCACTCCCCTTCTTCCCTTTTAAGGCAGGAGTGTAGAGAAAAATCTTTAAATATAACGAAGATGTATAAATATTATCAAAATATAATTGTACCCAGAATACACATGGATGGAAATTGAGTGTTATATAAATCATGAAAAAAAAAAAAAGAAAGTAATAAGAGAAATTTTAAAGGGGTTTTAGTTTTTTAGTTTTTGGGGTTTTAATCATTGGCCATATTATTTAATTAGTTTTAAATTGTTTTAACTTTTGTATTGATGTTTTTATTGTTGGCTCTACACTGCCCTGAGTCCCTCGGGAGAAGGGTGGTTTAAATTTAAATAAATAAATGAATGAATGAATGAATGAATGAATGAATGAATGAATGGAGCATTACTAAAAAGATCTCTGTTAGAATATCTCCCTCTCCACCCGCCCCCCAAAAAGAAAGAAATATGGTAGAAAAGAAAGCCCGGATGTATGGAAGTGCTTTATTTGATGTCTCCCATCCCCTCTGTTTTCTCTTTCCCGAGTCTGAGCAATAATTTGAAAGACACGAGTGAACTTCAAGCCAGCATGGCCGTAAATTTAGATTTACATACATGACTGTCTATAAAAAACTTGTCATAAATTCCTCCAGACGCTCCTGATTTGTTGACACGTCTCCAGGAACTGCTGGTGCACCCAGTTTTACCACCTAACCTCTTCTTCACCCCTTCGTTTTATATCCGTTCACACCCCAGCTGGGTTGGTTTGCCGCAGGCTCCATTCAGAAGAAAAGTGCCTTCCCAGCATGGATGTCTCTCACCTTTTGTTCTCTGCTTTAAATGGGTTGGGGGTGTTTTTTGGGCCGAAAAGTCACTCAATTGGCTTGTGCCGTTCCTTTGAATTGGTGGGGAATTGAGATTCGTAAACACGGGGCGGGAATCCGGGCAAATGCTGAAAGTGCTTCTTTAAAAAGTTATTTCCCGCCCTACTTCCAAGGAAAAAGACTCGGAACGATTAGTTATTTATATGTTTTGCTGGAAAAATGGCTCTTAAACAGGACTTGGTGCCCCAAACTTCAGCACCTTTCAGGTTTATGGACTACAGTTTCCAGAATTCCCCAGCCAGCGCAAAGTTCCCGGTGGTCTTCCGGATGCGATTCAAGGTGTTGGTTACCACCTTTAAAGCGCTCCATGGCTTGGGACCTGGATATTTACAAGACCGCCTTCTGCCACCGATGGCCTCCCATCGGCCGGTACGCTCCCACAGAGAGGGCCTCCCCAGGGTGCCGTCGGTCAAATTATGTCAACTGGCGACCCCCAGGGGGAGAGCCTTCTCTGTGGGGGGCCCCTGCCCTTTGGAACCAATTGCCCCCAGAAATACGTAGGATCCCCAACCTTCGCGCCTTTGGGCCCTTAAGACTCTACTGTTCCAACTAGCTGGTCTGATGGAAGGATGAATTTTAATGGGTATTGTAGTCATGGGATTTTAATAATACGGCCAAATCATTGAATCTGTTTTAAATTGTGTTAACTTTTTGTGTCTAAGTTGTTTTATTACGGGCTGTACACCGCCCCAAGTCCTTCAGGAGAAAGGCGGTATAAAATTTTAATTAATTAAATAAATAAATTAAATAAATAAATAAAGCGTTGCTGAGAACTTGAGGGTGTGGAACTCTGGGCCGGGAAGCCTGTTCTGCGTTGACCCCCTTTTTCTCCTAGTTCAAGAAGAGCCCCCCGAAGGTCCCCTACAAGGCGATTGCACTGGCCACTGTGCTGTTCCTGATTGGGACCCTCCTCATCATCATTGGTGCGCTCCTCCTGGCGGGATATATTAGCCAAGGGGTAAGTCTGAACTCAAGAGGGCTCAGTTGGGGTCCCAGAATTCGGGAGCGCTGTGGCGGTTTGGAAATTTCGAACTCCCTTAACAGAGTTTGGCTGATTGCTTCCTCTTGGAATCTCTCTCTTCACAATTCTCAATTCTTAGAGCAAGTGGGAGACGAATACAGGGAGTCCTTGAGTTATGACCACAATTTCGGTTGCTAAGCAAGAGTTGCCACAACTTCTGAAGGCCACTTCTGTTTCCATGGGTTGATTGTTCTCCCTGTTAGAAAATTTCTCCTTATTTCCAGGTTGAATCTCTCCTTGTTCAGTTTCCATCCATTGTTTCTTGTTTGGCCTTTGGGGGCTTTGGAAAATAGCTTGATCCCCTCCTCTTTATAGCAGCCCCTCAGATATTGGAAGATGCTATCCTGTCTCCCCTGGTCCTTCTCTTCACTAGACTAGACATACCCCAACTCCTGCAATCATTCATTGTGTGTGTTTTTCATACGTTCTTCATATGTTCATATGAGGAGGCTGCTCCAAATTGAAGGGGCTGGTAGGGATCTCTTTTCTTGGCTTCTGCTTCTGTTGGTATCACGAAGATGCCTTGAACTCCCCTAGCTATGCAGAAGACAGGTGTGGTCACAGAGGTGCAAGAAAATGATTGCTTCCCTCTCTCAGTTGTGTGCAAGTTCTCTTAACCCAGGGGTCTCTTTTAAGACTTGTGGACTTCTACTCCCAGAATTCTCCCACCCAGCATGGGAGTTCTGGGAGTTGAAGTCCACAAGTCTTAAAGTGGCCAAGGTTGGAGACCCCTGATTTAGATGAATGGAAACTAGCTAGATTCTCTCCCCCCCCCCACCTTCCAGGGTTTTCCATGCATGGTGGGGAGGGGAAAGTCCTTGAACCTGGGGCTCCCTGCTCTCCATCTAGCCTCTTCACCATTACACCACTCAGGCCATGAGGCTGAGGAGGAAGGACTGGCCCAAAGTCGACAGAGAGATTTTTGTGGCTGGGTCTCCTGCTAACGGTCCATCCCCTTCACCCTGGGGCCATTTTAAAGACCGAGCCGGTCTCCATTTTGTGAGGGTGGGGTATTTTAATGTCTTCCTGCAGCCCCTGGAAATCATCCACATTCATCTTCACCGCTGCGTTCGAGGCTGGTTGAGTTGCCTGGTGACCCTCTTCCTCCTCCCCCTCTTCTGTCTGTCCTCCAGGGAACCGATCGCGCCATCCCTGTCTTGATCATCGGAATCCTGGTTTTCCTTCCTGGCTTCTATCACTTGCGAATCGCCTACTTCGCTTCCAAAGGCTACCGGGGCTACTCCTACGACGACATCCCGGATTTCGATGATTAAAAGGCTGTGAAGAACACGGAGCTTTGGGCCGCCCGGATCTCGGCCTCCAGAGAGAGAAGATGCAAAAATAAGCTTACTCGAGCGATGCTCTCTTTGGACAATCAACCTAGCAGTGTCAATACCCATTAAGGATTTCTTTGGTTAGGACTTTCGATTCTTGGGTTTCCTCTCTGGCCCCTCTGGGGAAAAAAATTAGCTGCGTCACATGGGGGAGGTCTTGCGAGAACAGCTTCTGGTTTGAAGTGGGAAGTTCTTTGACAGCTGTGCTCCCACCAAGCCACTAGAGGAAAAGAAACTCAGGGGTTTAATAGGCACTTCTACTTTTTATTATTCTATTATTAGTATTATTTCACTTCTTCCTCTAGAGCAGAACCTCTGCAAAGCTGATATCTGGATCCAGGGGTGAAAGGTGGAGCCCTAATTAAATATGTCTAGGCCAGGAGCCAGCAGCAAGAACGCTGAATTCTCGTTGTTGAATAGTGACATCCGAGGCAAGCCTTGAAGGCTTCTCTGAGCTCCTTTTGTAGGGGAATTAAGTAGGGTTACAGCTTTACCCATCCTAGAGATGAGGCAGAATAATTTTAGCATCCAAAACATATTGCATTCCCCACCACCACCACCACAAAAATCCCAATTTCCCCTTGGGCAGCAACCAACAAATCTGAGCCAGGAGGGACTTCATGTTTCATCCTGGGCAGAGGGTGGGGTGGGCCCTCTCACACCGACAGATTTTTGTTACGTCAGTTAAAATGTGTAGCTAGTCCTCTTGAAGCGAGCAATAGGGGGATTTTCTCCAATCCCAGCTTGATCGCTTCAGGATCTTGGTAAAGAAGATATTTTGTGATCAGATTCTGTCCTCCTGTGTCTTGAGATTTTCCAACCCATGTCTGCAGATCAGAGATCCCTTCCTAGGATCCCCAGATCCCATTCCAGGGTTGTTAGAATTGGCTCCTCGGGAGAGTAAGCCCACAGTGAGGTGGCATCCTCGGACGGAATTGAGCTGTGACCCAGCCCTTGGGGCCTGACAACGTGGAGCATATTCCGGAGACATCAGAATGAAATGATGTGTAAAAAAATAGGTCAAATGCAGAGGCAGAAAATCAAATACTTGGTTAAAAAGCAACACCCCTTCCTCCACAGATGAATACTCATCTGTTTCAAAAGTCTGTGTGACCAAAAATCTCTGAATCGCGGCTGGACAAGCGTGGGCCCTTTAAGACCTGGTAACTTCCACTCTCAGGAACTCTGGGAATTGAAGTCCACAGGTTCTAAAGGGGTCATAGCTGCCCACCCTTTTATGACCTGTGGACTCGGCCGGCTCAGGAATTCTGGGAGTTGAAGTCCGTCCACAGCTCCTAAAGCAGGGATCCCCAACCTTGGCAACTTTAATCCTGGAGGACTTCAACTCCCAGCTGGCTGGGGAATTCTGGGAGTTGAAGTCCTCCAGGCTTAAAAGTTGCCAAGGTTGGAGATCCCTGTCCTGAAGGGACCATAGCTGCCCACCCTTTTATGACCTGTGGACTCGGCCGGCTCAGGAATTCTGGGAGTTGAAGTCCACAGTTGCCTATCCGTAGAGGGAGGAGGACATTGCTGTCCATGAGTCATGGTTAGGTGTCTCCAGAAAAAGCTGGAAAGCATGGAAAGTGCAAATGGGTGTGTATATACACACCCAAACACATGCACACACGCATGCAACCTGAAGACCTCAAAAGTGATGACAAGACCTGTTTGAAGTCGGCCCAAGCGTCCATGTCAGCATCACCCGAAGTGAAGCCACGCTTATTTTTGCGTTTGTTAATGTTGAAGTAACCATGATTTCTTGAAGGGTTTTTGGCTGCCTGGACCAATTGTCTTGTGCTGCGCAGACATCCTGGGCTTCCTTTTGCCACCAGCGAGTTATCGGGCATTTTTTTCTCTCTGGATTCTCCCACAGGATTTGCAGCCTGTGGAATGCAAGAAAAAGCTTAAAATATGTGTTGGAAAAGCTTAAATCTGCAGACGCCAGTTGCCTACTTAATAAAGAACTTGTGATGTTCAGTCTTGACTTATGTACTTTTTCAGCCTGACGTGGTCTCTGTTCTGGGGTAAAGCCAGGATAAGGAGCCCTTGTCCTAGGAAGTCCCCTGCCTGATATTTTAATTTGGATTTTTGTAGCAAGCCTTTCAAGATAAAAAAAAAACCCAAAATCTGACTTAACAAAACACAGTTGTCGGCCTTGCTTAATATGCTGCGTCTGAACAGACAGGCAACAAGAATGGTCCAACTTAACTTGAAAAACTACTGTGTAAGCGGCAGAGTTCACAGAACGTGCTAGAATCCTAGTTTTGTGCTTCGTACTGACCCAGATTTTATGTTTCTTGTCAATAAAAAAGTTACTGCAATGCCGACAGGATCGTGTAGAAGTAATGGCTCTATTTTTATTCTAAGGCAGCAGTGGGAAACTGGCCCCTTTATGCCTGGTGGATTTCAGGTCCCAGAATTCCTGAGCCTGTATGGGTGGCACAGGAATTCTGGGAGTTGAAGTCCACCGCTCATAAAGAAGTCATAGTTCCCCATCATTGTTCTAAGGTTACATTAACAAAATCTTGAAGTCAGAAAATACATCTTCCCCCCACCTCACTTTTACAGTGGCCGTGTGGGGTCCCCTACCACAAAACTCTCTAATTGTGACTTCTATAAGATCTATAGAATAGAATAGAATAGAATAGAATAGAATAGAATAGAATAGAATAGAATAGAATAGAATAGAATAGAATAACAGAATTGGAAGGGACCTTGGAGGTCTTCTAGTCCAACCCCGTTTAGGCAGGAAACCCTACACCACTTCAACAACTTCTTAAACATTTCCAGTGTTGGAGCATTCATAATTTGTTCCACTGCTAATTGTTCTCAGTGTCAGGAAATTTCTCCTTAGTTCTAAGTTGCTTCTCTCCATTGGTTTCCACCCATTGCTGCTTCTCCTGCCCTCTGGTGCTCTGGGAAATAGCTTGACTCCCTCTTCTTTGGGGCAGCCCCTGAGATATTGGAAGACTGCTATCATGTCACCTCTAGTCCTTCTTTCCATTAAACTAGACATGCCCAGTTCCTGCAATCGTTCTTCATATGTTTTAGCCTCCAGTCCCCTAATCATCTTTGTTGCTCTTCTCTGCACTCTTTCTAGAGTCTCAGCATCTTTTTTACATTGTGGCGACCAAAACTGGATGCAGTATTCCAAGTGTGGCCTTAGCAAGGCATTATAAAGTGGTATTAATACTTCCCGTGATATTGATTCTATCCCTCTGTTTATGCTGCCCAGAACTGTGTTGGCTTTTTTGGCAGTTGCTGCACACGGCTGGCTCATAGTTCAATGGTTGTTCATTAGAACTCCCAAGATCCCTCTCACAGTTACTACTATTGAGCAAGGTACCAGATATACGGTACCTGTGCATTTGGTTTTTCTTGCCTAAATGTAGAACATTATTACAGTTTGGGATCCAGATTTCGACATATCTAGGGTGACCTTTGAGGCTTCTGGAAACCCTTCTCTCCGGTAAACCTTTGGTTGTCTACCTCTATAAAAACAGATTGTATTCTGTATACAGAATACTATCAGACATGGAATTTATTTTATCAAGGGCTGGGAAAAAAAAGGGATAAAGAAGAGGAATATAATCTGAATTGTTAAGCAAACAAAGTAACCCAGACAACACGATGTTTCTTAAGCCCCAATTAAATGTAATAGTAGAAAACTTTATTTTTTTAAAAAAAGAACATGTTATATCACAGCTCTGCATTCCGTGTGAAGTCAGCAAATTGCGCTTATCCAACGAGCCCCAATTAGTCACACCAGGAATCCATGTGACACGTAAAATCCAAGTCGGTGTGATTGTTTGTTTTGGCTCACTGTTGGGATACATCCAGCCAGTAGCAGCTGATTCAATGATCCATGATTTATTGCATTGTGCAGGATGGGTCAGTTTGACTTTGGGATAGCTTTACCTAGCCATTATCAACATAGGGAGGAGTTTATGTAGTTGGGCTCCTTTCTTTCCACCTAATTGAACTAGTGAATGAATCCCCGGTCAGGAAGCATGACGCAAGAGAGGACTCTGTTGCCTCCAGCCGATCGCCTGTTTTCCCCACTCCCAAGGCCCTGCCCCCTCACCCACCCCAGCTGATCTCCATGCCTGTCTGAGATGCTCCTGTATTAATGGCCTCGGTCCTTGAGCAAAACCCGCTTTCCAGAGGCATGGATGACACGTGGGGATGATTCAGCTTCCCCTCAGCACTTTGGTTTTGAAGGCCAAGATTTACAGCATTTTCATTTCGGCAGAGTGGGTGGCAGAGGTGGGTTTCAGCAGGTTCTGACCAGTTCTGGAGAACCGGTAGTGGAAATTTTGAGTAGTATGGAGAACTGGTAAATTCCACCTCTGACTGGCCCCGCCTCCATCTATTCTCTGCCTCCCGAGTCCCAACTGATTGGGATGAAATGGAGATTTTACAGTATCCTTCCCCTGCCACGCCCATCAAACCAAACCCACAGAACCGGTAGCAAAAAAATTTGAAACCCACCACTGGTAGGTGGGTGGGCGATGCTTATGGAAGGTGTACAGTTGGAGTCTTGGGATGGCGGGGAAACAGAAAACCGAATACATTGCTAAATATTTCTTTTGTAGGCTAAAACAAGGGTTGTAGGAATTGCATATCTCCAGCCTAGTGAAAAGAAGGACGAGGGGGGACGATAGCAGTGTTCCAATATTTGAGGGGCTGCCGCAAAGAAGAGGGGGGAAGGGTCAACCTATTTCCCAAAGCGCCAGAAGGCAGGTCATGAAACAATGGATGGAAACTAACCCAGGAGGAGAGAAATATCCTGGAATTGAGGAGAAACTTCCTAACAGTGAGGACAATTAACCAGTGGAACAGAAGTTGCCTTCAGAAATCGTAGGAGTTCCATCACTGGAGGCTTTTAAGAAGAGGCTGGACCGCCACTTGTCTGAAATGGTATAGGGTCTCCTGCTTAGCAGGAGTTGAATAGAAGACCTCCAAGATCCCTTCCAGCTCTCTTCCGATTTTGATTCCTAGCGTTGGACTCTTCTGGACAGAGGGTTGATCTTGTTCCTGGGATCTGTTGGAGCCACCTTCAAAAGCTCGAAGTTCAGCTTTGCTAAGGCAGTTGAGGAAGGGAGAAACATTGAAGTGTGGTGTAGGATACCCATCTGGCTTGTCTGTGGCGATGTTCTCACGATGATAAGGGAGAGAAAGTGGGGTCCTCTGCTTTCTTTCATATCCAGAAGATTGTACTTCTGGGTCTCCAAAGAGCAAGAGGTCCTATCAGGCGGTGTCCTTCTTAAGGAAATCTGGCAGATCAATGGGCAGCCCTCAATTCTCTTCGGGCCTCTCAAAGCTGCACTCTTGAAGTTCAACCACACGTACACCTCTCCAGTGGTGGGATTCAAGTAATTTAACAACCGGTTCTCTTCCCTAATGATTTCTTTCCAACAACCACTTTGCCAAACTGCTCAGAAAGTTAACAACCGGTTCTCCCGAAGTGGTGCAAACCGACTGAATCCCACAGCTGCACCTCTCCTCCCCACCCAAAAGCAAAACCTCTACTCTTTTCTTGTGAACTCTTAAAGACCAGCTTGGCAGAAAATGCCAGGGTCCTTTGCAACAGATCTTGAATATGCCTCAAATCTCCTGCAGGAGAGTTCTGGTGGTGGTGGTGGAATATCAAGCCACTGATGCTGTAATCCAGTGAATTCCTGTGAAGCTTTGACTGGTCTGTTTGCTCAACCCGCCTGGCTGGCTCTGGGGGTCATGGCCCCGTTGATGTAAGAACAACCCACTCCCAAAACGATGCCTCAAGAAAAACCCAGCCGTTGTCCTAAACAACGTCAGCCCGAAGCCTTGTGGAACATCACACAATGATGCAGAAGCGGTGGCTTCTCTGTTGCGGGGCCAACAAAAATTATCCCCAAAAGGTCAGGATGCTGGATGAGAAAGAAGAGTTTGGCGGTGCAAAATAATCCTGTTAGGTCCACTCCGTTGCCTCAGGTGTTCTAAGAGTCCTGGGAGCTGCCAGGCTGAAGGAGGAGGTGCAGGACATGGGCACCAGGAAGGGCAACATGCCAAGAGCCTGCCAGGGCGGACAACAGGAAGGGGGGCGAGCAAGTCAAGGTGGCCCCTGTCCCCCTTTAATGGGAGCCAACCGTTGTTTTACTTGTGTCATGAGGGCTCTCACTGAGAAATGGGGGTGGGGAATCAAACTATTCTCCTTCTCCTCCTCCTGTGGTTCCTTCACTGGGACATTTTTTTGATTGTTTTTTTAAAAAAAGGAATTATGTTGTGGTATTACAACACAAAATACCCGTTCTTTTCAGGCATACTTTAACATCTGAACAAATTGTTTCCCATGCGTAGGTGGTCCGTGTTTAAAAGCCATGGCAATCTGAAGACCAATCTTTACTGTGCGAGATGGTATGTAGATATCAGTGTTTTTAAGGTACGGAAACAATTTTTACGAGACTCTTAAGCATCATTAAAACTGAGATACAACATTCTACTTCCCCTGGTACGATGTCATCCTGTGGCTTGAATTTGTGTGTGGCTTGAATTTAGACCTTCTGGTTAGTATTAATAAACCGGGTTTTATAGATTGGTATGCACACAAACTACTACACTCCATTCAATACAGAATAGATCATTGTTAAACAAGCCATAGGTAAACATGATGGCTTAACTGAGCAGACTTTGAACACAAAAGCACAGCAAAATTCAAGTTTTCCTCTCTAACAGATCTTAGAGCAGTGTTTCTCAACCTTGGTAGCTTGAAGATGGGTGGACTTCAACTGGTGGCTGGGGGATTCTGGGAATTGAAGTCCACCCATCTTCAAGTTTCCAAGGTTGAAAAACACTGCCTTAGAGAGTCAATGGCCTTTCTACCATGGAAGGTCAGTGGTCCATCTATGCTTAATGTCTTTGGCTCATTTCCCTTCCTGATCCCCATCGGCAAATCCCAATAACTAAATCTAGCGGTCAATCTTTGTAAGACAACAGTCCTTCCCGTGTCTTAAAAAAAAAAAAATCAAAACTGCTGCAAAATTGTCTGACTTATAAATGTCCACACTCTGGAATGCATTTCAAGACGACGACAAACTGCAGTTCCATCTCTTACTTCTGTATTCTACTAGGAGACAATACTATTTTTGCAGGACCAAAGGAATAGCAAAATTATGCATCCTATGTGTGGCCCACAATGCGTTTCTCCCGGGCTGCATATGCATGCCATTGTACAAGTTTGCAAATTCGTTGGATGTACAGTGCAGAATTGTTATGGTTTTTAATGGGATGAGGGCTGCATCTTTTCATCTCCATGCTGACTTGCTGTAAAATTTGAGATCGTTCTTAAGATCCATTCTGACCAGGAATTGTTGTTGGGCTGGACAATAAAATGCTTACCTCACCAACCAACCAACCTGATATATAAATTTTTGCTGCTGGCATTTTCTTCCATATCACAAGCCCTGGCCTGGTATGGCCATGGCTTCACAATTTATGGTAAGAAGATATGAATCAGGAACAGGAAATGGGAAGGACAAAAACAGGACCAAGAGGGGAAAACAAGACAACATTGTGATGTATGAGGTCCAAGGCTACACCATGATCTGACAGGCATGGACAATCTCTCGCTCTCTTGTCCAGGCAGCCAAACCAGGATGTGGGTGACCAGAAGGCCATGTTTGGCTTTGAAAGAGAGACCCCAAGTCCTTATAATAAGAACTGTCACCTGGTGTGCTCAACAACTTCATTTTTTCACCTCTTTCCAGGTGCCCGGAGGGCAAGGGAAATGTGCCATGAAGTCCAACCAGCAGAACTGGCCTCAGAGTCTGGGGTGATCAGAAGGGAAGTTACTGAAGGCATGCAGAGAGTCTTGCAAAATTATTATCAACTGCATTGTGCCAATTGTGTGCAATTCCAGTGCTGTGCTCTGTTTGTTTGTTTGTTTGTTTGTTTATTTATTTATTTATTATTAAAATTTATATGCTGCCCTTCTCCCGTAGGACTCGGGGCGGCTCACACAGTGAAAAGCAACAACAGTAAAATATTAAAATCCAATCCAAATTTAAAATCCCCAAAGTTAAAAGCCCCATAATCGGTCAGGGAATTTGGTGAAAAAGCCATGCCTTCAGGCCAGTGCGGAAAGTACGGAGATTGTGAGCCTCCCGGAGCTCGGTGGGTAACCCATTCCAGAGGGTCGGTGTTGAAGCCGTGAGTTCTTACACTGAGTCCTGGATCACATCAGGACTGGTTGCTTCTATTCTGAGGGTTTCCCAGTCTTCCTATTTCCCCAGGGGATTTATCTAGTGATCTCTGGACAAGACCCTAATCCTGGGAAAGATGAAAGGAAAGAGAAAAAGGGTGGTGGGTGATTGCCAGCAGGGTGAAAAGACCTGGTTAATATGGCTTGCTTGTATGTTAGTTAGAGAGCGAATGGCTGCTGCATTTTTCAACCTGTGGGGCGCATAAGGAGGCTGCATATTTATTTATTTATTTATTTATTTATTTATTTATTTATTTATTTATTTATTTATTTATTTATTTATTTATTTATTTATTTATTTATTTATTTATTTATTTATTTATTTATTTATTTATTTATTTATTTATTAGATTTGTATACCGCCCTTCTCCTTGCGGACTCAGGGCGGTGAACAGCCAGAAATAAAAAGCAAGCTACACAAAAGTTAAAATTTTAAAAACATGCATTGCGTTTTGAGGGTTCACGTACGCGCACACTTTGGACACTCGGTCCGAAAAAGGTTAGCCATCCCTGGTATAGCGTCTCCTGCTTGAGCACGGGTTGGACTAGAAGACCTCCAAGGTCCCTTCCACCTCTATTCTGATTGATTGATTGATATCAGCAATCATTAAAAAAATATTGATTGACTTAAAACTAATGAGCTCCAGAATGTTGATGACATATACAGAAATGATAGTGAGTGTATTTTAACTCCCATCCTTTTCGTCAAACGACGGCCTCGGTTTTTCATCCCGAGGACAACGGCTCTTGTTTTGTCTGCCCAGGGGCCTGCTTGAGCGACAGGATTGCTAGTTCACACCAGGATGACGCTACCCACGCGTTGAAGCTACTAATAATCGCACAGCAAGCTGAAGGCGTGATTTGCATATCGCGTGGTGCGCGGCTTCAAAATAACTCTTCCAATAAAAAGAATAGAGAAGTGGAACCGAGAGTGGTCATGCGGTGGAAGAAAGCAGTTTTCCTTTCAAAGTTAAAGATGAATAAATAGCCTTCAGGAAAAACCAGTAAAACAAGTTGAAATGTCTGTATTCAGCCGGTGTGTTTTAACACTGAGTAACTCATCCAGGTATCCTTTATAGCTGGGGTCTCCAACTTTGGCCACTTTACTCCTGGAGAACTTCAACTCCCAGGATTCCCCTGGCTGGGGAATATAATATAATATAATATAATATAATATAATATAATATAATATAATATAATATAAGGATAGGGTAGGGTAGGGTAGGGTAGGGTAGAATTCTTTCTTGGCCAAGTGTGATTGGACACACAAGGAATTTGTCTTTGGTGCATATGCTCTCAGTGTATAGAATAGAATGGAATGGAATGGAATGGAATAGAATAGAATAGAATAGAATAGAATAGAATAGAATAGAATAGAATAGAATAGAATAGAATAGAAAATATGGAATGGAATGGAATGGAATGGAATGGAATGGAATAGAATAGAATAGAATAGAATTCTTTATTGGCCAAGTGTGATTGGACACACAAGGAATTTGTTGTTGGTGCACACGCTCTCAGTGTATAGAATAGAATAGAATAGAATAGAATAGAATAGAATAGAATAGAATAGAATAGAATAGAAAATATGGAATGGAATGGAATGGAATGGAATGGAATGGAATGGAATGGAATGGAATAGAATAGAATAGAATAGAATAGAATAGAATAGAATAGAATAGAATAGAATAGAATAGAATAGAATAGAATAGAATAGAATTCTTTATTGGCCAAGTGTGATAGGACACACAAGGAATTTGTCTTGGTGAAAACGCTCTCAGTGTACATAAAAGGAAAAATTACATTCGTCAAGAGGAATATAATATATTGTAATGTATGGTATGGTATGGTATGGAATGGAATAGATTAGAACTTTTTATTGGCCAAGTGTGATAGGACACATAAAGAATTTGTCTTGGTGCTTACGCTCTCAGTATACATAAAAGAATAGAGTAGAGTAGAGTAGAGTAGAGTAGAGTAGAGTAGAGTAGAGTAGAGTAAAATAGAATAATATAGAAGAGAAGAGAAGAGAAGAGAAGAGAAGAGAAGAGAAGAGAAGAATAGAATAGAATAGAATAGAATAGAATAGAATAGAATAGAATAGAATAGAATAGAATAGAATTCTTTATTGGCCAAGTGTGATAGGACACACAAGGAATTTGTCTTGGTGAAAACGCTCTCAGTGTACATAAAAGGAAAAATTACATTCGTCAAGAGGAATATAATATATTGTAATGTATGGTATGGTATGGTATGGAATGGAATAGATTAGAACTTTTTATTGGCCAAGTGTGATAGGACACATAAAGAATTTGTCTTGGTGCATTCGCTCTCAGTGTACATAAAAGAAAAGATACATTCGTCAAGAATCATAAGGTACAACACTTAATGATAGTCATAGGGAAACAGTCAATATAAGTCTTTTAAATTTTGTATACATGTATTTTTATTGTTGGCTGTTCACCGCCCTGAGTCCTTCGGGAGTAGGGCGGTATATAAATCTAATAAATCTAATCTAATAAGTTTTAAGGATACCAGCAACAAGGTTACAGTCATACAGTCATCAGTGGGAGGAGATGGGTGATGGGAACGATGAGAAGGGATAACACAGCACAGATTTTTCTTATTGTTCCAGAGGAAAGAAAGAAAGAAAGAAAGAAAGAAAGAAAATATCTCTAGCCATGTTGAACGGTTGCAAAGAAGTTACAAATCTTTTTGTTGTTGTTGTTGCTCTGAATAGTATGACAGTTTCTCTCTCTCTTTTAAAATAAATTAGTGTTTTACAAACACTTCAAACTTGGCAAAGAAGGAAGTAGAAAAACTTTAGTCTTCACCTCCCCAGTCAAACTATATTGAATGTGACCTGAGCTATTAGCCAAGATTAAAATTGGTCCTTGTTGGTTCCTATTATGAAACATTCCCTAAATACACAGTTTGTGCTGAGTTTCGTTATTAGGCTAAAGTAGTGTTTCTCAACCTTGGAAGCTTGAAGATGGGTGGACTTCAACTCCCAGAATCCCCCAGCCAGCGCCAAAGTCCATACCCAGGCAAATTTCAATATGGATCAACAGGATTCTAGGCTAGTAATTCTCTTTTTCTCTCAATAACAACAACAACAACAACAACAACAGAAGAGCAGAAGGTCCCTTGGAAAGGACCTTGGAGATCTTCTAATCCAACCGTGACATTTTACCATTCCAGACAAATGACTGTCCAACATCTTCTTAAAAACTTCCAGTGTTGGAGCATTCACAACTTCTGGTGGCAAGCAGTTCCACAGATTCATTGTTCTAACTGTCAGGAAATTTCTCCTTAGTTCTAAATTGCTTCTCTCCTGGATTAGTTCCCACCTATTGCTTCTTGTCCTGCCCTCAGGTGCTTTGGAGAATAGCTTGACTCCCTCTTCTTTGGGGCAGCCCCTAAGATATTGGAAGACTGCTATCATGTCTCCGCTAGTCCTTCTTTTCATTAAACTAGACATAATCCATTCTTGCAACCGTTCTTTATATGTTTTACCCTTAATGAATAATCCTTTTTCCTTATTTGTGGTTTAGTGCGGTGTGATGTAAATCTATCTGTTATAGTTTGAAGTTTATAAACCATCATTTGTGGCTTAGCACATTGTGAGAACTTTGTTACTTAAGGTTTGGTCAGTAGTTTGTGATCAAACCAGCCAAGGCTTCGTGCACATTAATACGTTATTTTCTTTCATATCCAAAAGAAGGATTTTTTAAAAAAAATAAGGAACCAAGGACGCTCAAAAATTGCCCTTTATTAGAAGTTTTGTAGGCTGGGTTATAAGACCAAATTTAAGGAAAGCACAGAAGTCCTAAAATGCTTGAACAACTAGGAATATCTTCAGAGGTGGAAGAATCTTCTTCGTTGGACTGAAACTGTTGAAGGGCATCTTCAGAGACTCCAAGGCTACTCCAGGTTGATACTTCCACAAATGGAAATACCCAAAATATTTAAGATGCCAGCCTTAACGCAACTCCTGGCATGTACTTCATCTAGATGGGAAACAAGAAAGAGAAATCAGTAGGGAAGAGCAGGGAGAGAGAGGCAGAGAGAGTCATGTTGCCTCTTTCTAGGCATTTATATTTGACCCAGGTATGTGAGCTGTAGTTCAGCAACTGTGGGTGGGGGAAGCACTTCTGCTCTTTAGGAAATATCCTTTTATCTTTTTGCAGGGCCATCCAGTGCGTCCCTACCACCCAGAGTTATGTAGTTTGCTAGGTTCGTTGGCATATTTTGCTGATCTGAACCACCTCTCTCCAAACTAAAACCGAACACTTCCTTAAGAATAAAGCAGAGGTGAGTATAGGACAATCTCCAGTGATGGAGCACCCACAATAGATTTCTGTAAAATCTATTTTATCCAGTCTGTACTCCTAATATTGGGTAAGAGAATTAAAAAAAATGATGCCAATGTACTTTTTAGTTTTGCCTGATGTTTGTGCCCAGGTGGGAAGAGAGGCATCGGTTCTCCATCTCTCCTCATCCATCCCTTGCCACAAACTCTGGGGCTATTGCAGGGGTGATATCTAAAATTTGTTACTACCAGTTCTGTGGACGTGGCTTGGGGGGGGGGGTGCAAAAATGCGACTGGGTGGGCGTGACCAACTTTTTTTTTTACTTTTAAAAGCATTTTTTTTACAACCTTAAGAGGTTGCAGGAAAAAATGCTTTTAGAAGCCTCTGACAATCAGGCAAGTCAGCTGAGATCGCCAGAGGCTTTTATAGGCATTTTTTTCCCCTATAGTTTCTTTGGCTGAAGGGGTTGCAGAAAAAAATGCTTTGAAAAGCCTCTGACGATCCCAGTTGAGCCGTGCGATCATCAGAGGCTTTTTCTTTTTTTTTTACTTTTAAAAGCATTTTTTCGGCTGAGGAGGTTGTAGAAAAAAATGCTTTTAAAAGTAAAAAAAAAAAAAAGCCTCTGATGATCGCCGCAGGGATTTTTGCTACCGGTTCTCCGAATCACCATCGCTACCAGATTGGGCAATCCGGTCTGAACCGGGAGCATTTCCCCCCTGGGCTATTGTGAATCCTGGTTGAGTTGCATGGCTGGTTCCCTTGGACCACAAGACGTGCAGGTTCCTTTAACCCTTTGGGCTTTCCCACCTCAAGAGATGAGATGAAGCCGATGTTCAAAAAAAGACATTCTAATCCATCCTCCTCTCTCTGTGTGTAGCATTGGCTTCAGGAGGACAGGGCTCAGTTTTAGTTGGGTGAGCCAAGAGATACACCTGTTCAGGTGACACATTCAGGTGTGGAAGAGACCCTGAGGAGACAGGTGGGCAGTCCTTCCCTCTCCAGGCTGTGAATGGGCAGCAAGAAGTCCTTGCGGACAGGTGAAGCTTAACAGGGAGGAGCCCCTCACTGGTGGGGTGTGCTATGGTCTCCATCCAAGTGGAGTCAGAGACATTTGACACAAATTTCCAGTTTTATGTGAATAAATGTATTTACAGGAGGCAAACAGGAGCATCGTCAGGTAAATCAACCCAACAGGAACATCATGAGGTAAATCACAGACCGCACACGCAGCATCCGTGAAAAAGGCGGGAAACAAGGAAACTCCCCCTTCACTCTCACAGCAACCAATGACAGCTCAGATTCCCTCATGCTCTCTTCAACCTATTGGTTAGAACTGTGTGTCGTCACTCGTTGTCCAGCCCTCCACTGCTCCAGCTGTTAATTTTCCAGTATCTTAGCTCTCCCCTCACAGGTGTGGTGTGCTATGGTCCCCATCCAAATATGTCCTCCCATCAGATTCAGTTTCCCCAAAAGGCCTTTCACCGGGTGGTCTCCTCTCTGACCAAATAGCCATCCCTTGTTTGCCCTCGTCGCCATTTTGGAGCAGGTGCTTCCTGCACACTTCCAAGGTGGCGTCGGGTGTTGCTTGGCCATCCTCCCTACACAATAGGCTTCCCTGAGATCTTTTCAGGGAGAGGTTTTTAATTTTTTTATTATTATTTTATTGATTTTCTATTAAATACATTACTTAGGGCTTAATCAACATCGTGCAGTCTGGGTATTTAGTTTGCTTAACAGTACAAATCTACTTTCTAAATCTCCACGCGTTTTTTCCAACCATTGGTAAAATAAATTCCATATTTGATAATATTCTACATCTCTGTTTTAATTTTCAATGTCAGTCTATCCATTTCTGCACAATCTGGTGCAGTGTTTCTCAACCTGGCTGGGGGATTCTTGGAGTTGAAGTCCACCCATCTTCAAGGTACCAAGGTTGAGAAAGACTGATCTAGTGTCTTCCTGACTATCTCTTCATCTTGATTTTTCAGGGAGAATTGATGTTTGGCCTTCACCAGCCCACCAGAATCAGCCAGAACCCCACTGTTCCCTCTTCCTCGTCTTTGCAGAAATAGGGTTTGAATTGCAGCTGAGCAGCTGATGGGCAGCTGTGCCTTTAGCATCCCAATTTATATTCTATCGTGGGCACAGCCATCTAGCAAAGCTTTGGATATTGCCAACATTCAAAGATCTACACAGGAATGGATCTAGAAAGCCAAATACTTTGAGTTCCATGTTTTTTTGTGGTAGCCCTGAAATGCACGGCAGGGTTATAATCACCAAGCCATCTAACTTTTGGCCATTCAGGAAAACTTTATTCAAGAAGAAAGAAGAGACCTACTGCCCAGATAAAAGCTTTTTCCTGGTTCTGCGAAAGTGACGATGGGCTACCAGGGAAGGTGAGTGGTCAGGAGAAGGACTGGACCTTTTCTTCCCTCCCAGGCTTAGCTCTTGATAGCCATCACTGATGTGCTCCTTGTCTCCTGCGGTGACATCAGGTTTCATCATCAGATTCTACTTTGAAAATTCTCTTTGCATCTAAGATGTCCAGGGTTACCGTAGGGACAGGAGTAAACCCTTTTAAATGATTCCACTTATACTGGCCACTCTTTACCGGACACTGACTCAATAGGAGGTAGTGCCGGTACTACTCGTGGTTTTTGAAAGTCATTTCTTCCACCATGGCAGGTAGGAATTGGTCCATTTGGTCCATTGAAGGAATCCCTTGGTTCTCCAGAAGACTTAGGAAATAGGAAATAGTGGCATCAAGAGGCAGAGCTGGGGAGAGGAGAAGATTTTGGGATGGGCTTTAAAAGAAAAGCCAAGAGAATCCATGATGGAAAGGAAGTCAGAAGGAAACCAGTGGGGCGAGCCATCTCTAAACCCAGAATTTTGGGAAATTCTTGACTCCTTTTCACTGGATGTACTTTTATGGAGTAACTTCTAAGAGAGCTACTAAACTACACAATACGCTCAGCCCCACTACAAGGAAATTGTAAAAAGAAAGAAAATGTTTCTTTCTTAACAGCTAACTCCCCATGCCTTTCATTCTGGGGCAGGTGTGCTGGAGAGAAGGACTTTGCGCCTGGGGGAGTCGTAGGGGTTTAACCTCTCCCTGGACATTTCATAAGGAGGACCTAGTTACAATAAAGTATTTGCTGATTTAAATCCCTTTATCCAGAGATGTGCAACCAAACGCTAAAGGTCTAACACAAAAGAGGAGTAAAGTGTTTAAAACAAATAACTAGATACGTATATTATGAGGGCATCTTAGGGGATGAAGGGCTAATGGTCTTGCTGTTTTCTTGTGTCTCTCACAGATGTAGAGGGTTTGTGTGTCCTGCTAGCTGGGTGGCATCCCTATTTTTTTAGACAGCTCAAAGGTAAGAATAACCCCAGATAAAGATATTATTATCTTGGCACTGTTCCAGAGATGAATGGCTAATGGACTTGCTTCCTATTGTGTCTTCCAGAGGACATCGACAAACTGTCCGATCAGCTGTCAGGATGGCACCCCTTTCAGGAGGGACATGGCCCATCTTCCCTTTTTGAAGGCATGTGTTTTCCAGCAATCATAACACAGTAACATACTATCTTAAGAATGACTAATGGCCTTGTTTCTTTTGTCTTTCAGATGAAATGAATGAGCTGTGCCACTGGCTAGCGGAATGGCAGCCATTTCACCTCGGACGTTGCCAAACACCGGCTGTCCAAGGTAAGAGATTTCCAGCCATTTTGTTTCACTGGGTGAGGGAGCGGGGACAGGATAGGAAATAAGACAGCCATGCCATGACTACCTAATAAACATAGCAGGGCTGATGCAGAGATAGCAATTACAATAGTCCTTAGATTTATATACCACTTTACGCAGCCCTCTCTAAGTGGTTTACAGAGTCAGCCTTTTGCCCTCAACAATCTGGGTCCTCATTTTACCGAACTTGGAAGGATGGAAGTCTGAGTCAACCTTGAGCCTGGAGAGATTCGAACTGCCAAATTGCAGTCAGCCGGCAGTCAGCAGAAGTAGACTGCAGTACGGCACTCTAACCACTGTGCCACCATGGCTGTGATGAGATGAACGAATAACATCTTCTGAACGTATGTCTTACAGATGACATCCATTCCTTATGCCAACAACTAGCCCTGTGGCACCCATTTGCAGGTTGACCAGCCAACCTTTTTGGCAAGGTGAGTGTTTCCAGGCCATAATTACTGGAAAGCAGTGGGTTAAGACACAGCCTTCCAGGGTGGTTCCTGGTTCTTCAAGAGAGAACCTGGAGAACCAATCGCCCATTTTCAATCTGGCAGATGAGTCCAGACTGACCTCGCTTACCTGACCAGCTCCTGACCGAGGTCTGCTACTACTCAGCAGGTGACCTCAAGGAAGGGGGAAAGGGAAGCATGCTCTCCTGCTTCCCTTCAATTGTAAACAAAGGGGCCAAAAAAGCACCCCCAGACCCTGAAGCGAGTGGGTCAGGAAGCTACGTCCAGCCCAGGAGAAAAGGGGCTGTTGCTGACAATTGCCTTTTGATCCCCAGGTCTCTCAGTCGGCTCGCGCTCTGTGGCCAGAAGGGCCCACGGGGGAAATCCTGGATTCAGTGAAGTTTTCAAGGGATGCAACTTCCATGGGTCTGCAGATACATGAGGCAGAGCAACAGGTCTCAGGACTCCAAAAAAATCCTGTTCAAGCCACGGACACTAAATACAAGCATCAGACACCTATTTTTACTGAAGTCAGACTCAGAGGAGGACTACAAATCCCATCTTCGGGGATAGACTTTTGAGTTGTATTTTTATTTGAACACTTTCTTACTTTGCACGACTATTCCAAAAAACTGGAATTTAGAATTCATGCATTGAATTAGTGTTTCACTTAGCTATTATGGATATATAGATGATATATAGATTTATAGAAATAGATATATAACTAATATATAAATTGTTCTTTGGTTTGTACATAGTTTTGATGGTTGGGATGGTTGCCCATTATTTAAACAATGCTGTAATATTTAATTCAAAATATATTCTTCATGAGTTAAAAATAAAATGGCTTGTTCAGGACAGTGAAACAATGACATGTATTTTAGAATTCTTCGTTGTTTATTTTGTTTTGGGGAGGATTCATAAAAAAGAATTGTTAATTCTGGTTTCTCTTATGTGCAGTTTTGTAACCCAGTAAGGACTCACTTATTTTGTTTTTCTGGTATGATATACTATTAAGTATATTAGGTATAATCTTATGCTGGCACAATAAAATTCCACAGTTTGGTGTTCAAAATAAAATTTGTGTTAATTCAATTCAATTTCATTTTTCCTTGTCCTTTCATTCTGGGGAATGTGTGTTAGGAAGCATAGTTTTGTGCCTGGGGTGGGGAGGGGGGGTTAATAGCAATAGCACTTAAGACATATATACCCCTTCACAATGCTATACAGCCCTCTCTAAGTGGTTTACAGAGTCGGCCTCTTGCCCCCAACAATCTGGGTCCTCATTTTACCCATCTCAGAAGGATGGAAAGCTGAGTCAACCCTCAGCCAGTCAGGATCGAACTCCTGGCAGTGGAGTTCATAGTGCATTCTAGATGCTGCAGGAAAGACAATTTTACACCTTTACCTGAAAATTGATAGGTAACAGTAGCACCAAAGACCTGGTATGTCTCCAATAAGCAAGTCCTTGAAAAAAGGAAAAAAAACAAGAGCCAAATCTAGGTATTGTCTTAAAATATTTTACTATAGGAAGGATGCCAAGCTCCTGGCTCTGTTCTACGATGTCCATTTGCTCCTTTCTGTCTTCTCTCTGAAAGTGCTGGAAAAGCAACTGGCTAGAGTTCACATCTCCTTAGACAACTGTCTTGAAGAAGAATAGAATAGAATAAGATAGAATGGAATGGAATGGAATGGAATAGAATAGAATAGAATAGAATTCTTTTTTGGCCAAGTGTGATTGGAAACACAAGGAATTTGTCCTGGTGCATTCGCCCTCAGTGTACATAAAAGAAAAGATACGTTCATCAAGAATCATAAGGTGCAACACTTCATGAGAGTCATAGGGAACAAATAAGCAATCAGGAAACAAGGTGAGGATGCCAGCAACAGAGTTGGAGCCCTGCAGTCCTAAGTGAGGGGAGGAGGGATAGAGAATATACAGGCAGCTGTGAAATAATAAATGCAGGTTATGCTTGTTTTTTTTGTGGTATTTTTCTTTATTTTCAAAACTTAAAAAAAGTCAATACAAATTATTTTTAAAAAAAGGAGATACGGAGAGCAGCTGCATAGACACACACACACACACACACACACACGAGATCCAGCCATGCGCATCCTGCAGCTCGCTGACGTCAATTCGTGCGATGACGTCACGGCGCGACGTCATCGCGACTCCCCTCCCCTCCGGCCCAGCTCGCTCCCTCGTTTGCAAGCGTCCGCCTCAGCAAAGCAGCGGCTAGGGGGATGCTTCCCACCCATCGTCCACAGGCGGCCGCTGAGGGGCGAACCCATCAGCCACGGCCAGCCGCCGGCTTTTCAGCCCGGCGGTAGATCCCGGCCGGGGGCTCACGTGACGCCGAGTGGGCGGGGCCGGGCGGGGCGCAGGCGCGTTCCCCTTCCGAGCGGGGGGCGGGGCCCCGCACCCGAGCCACGCCCCTCTCTCTTGCCGCGCGGCCGAGCCACGCCCCCTTTTCACCCCCCTCCTCCTCCCTCCTCACGCCGCTGCGGGTCGAGGCTCGCTCGCTCGCTCGGTCGGTCGGTCGGTCGCGCGCTCCAGCTCCGCCGCCGCCGCCGCCACTCCGGCTCCTTCCCCTCAGCAGCCGCGCCGGCCTCGCCGACGCCATTTCCAGCCGCTGCTCGCCGCGATGGCAGGTGAAGGGATGGGGGGGGAAACCCCTCACCCCCCCCTCACCTCGGGGGGGGCCCTGAGGCGAGGACTCCCGCTCCCATCATCCCCATTCGCCTCACGAGGTGTCATTCCCCCCTCCCCTCCCCTTCCCCCCCCTCGCTGAGCTTCCGGTCTTTCATCCCCCTTCCTCCCCCCCTTCGCTCCTTCCCCCCCCCCGGGGTCGGTGCTCCGGCCGCTGGAGGCTCTCGGGGGTCTCCTCCCTCCACAGTCACGCCCCTCTCTTTAATGCGGTGGGGGGGGGGGAGTCTGCCCCTCCCAGCGATGCGGGGCCATCTTGCTGCCCGACCCCCCCCTCACCCATCCCCCCCCCACATTGCCTCCGAGATCGAAGCCCCCCCGCCCCTCCTCCTCCTCCTTTGGCTACCCCTCCCCCCCTCCCCGCGTGCACGTGCCCCCCCCCTTTCCTGGGGGAGCCTTGGGGTCGGGAGGGGGGAGGGGGCCGTCCAGGCCTGGAGAGGAAATGCCTCTTTTTTTGGGTGGTGGGGGGGGGAGAAGGAGGGGGGAGGGGGTGTCCTCTGCCCTTGGTCTCAGCCTCCATCTTCCTTTGCCACAAAATGGGAGGCCGGGGCGGGGGGGGGGGAGGAGGAGGAGGAGGCGGGGGGGGGGCGAACTCACCTGCGGCCCAGGCCGGGTGAGCTTCACCGGTTCCCCGGCACGTGGCTGGAGCCTCCTGGGGAGGGGCTGGAGGGAGGGGAGGGGAGGGGAGGCGGTGCGTTGCCTATATAGGGGAAGAAGAGGGGCTGCTGGCTTTCTGGAGGGGAAGTTTGTCTCCTGCTTGAAGATGCAGTAGCTTCCATCTGTCTTATCTCTCCTTCTTTTATATTCTATCTCTAGTTTTATATCTATATCTATATCTATCTATCTATCTATCTATCTATCATCTATCTATCTATATCTACCTACCTATATCATTATATCTATCTCTATCATCTCTCTCCATGTCTCTCTTCATCTCTCATATCTATATCTATCTATCTATCTATCTATCTATCTATCTATCTATCTATCTATCTATATCACTCACTCTATTGATCTATCTCAGTCTATATCTATAATCTATATCTATCTATCTATAATCTGTCTCACTCACTCACTCTATTGATCTATCTCAGTCTATATCTATAATCTATATCTATCTATCTATAATCTGTCTCACTCACTCACTCTATTGATCTATCTCAGTCTATATCTATAATCTATATCTATCTATCTCTAATCTAACTCACTCACTCTATTGATCTATCTCAGTCTATATCTATAATCTATATCTATCTACCTCAGTCTGTCTATCTCCATCCATCCATCCATCCATCTCTCTCACTCTTATCATCTCATCTATCCATCCTATCAATCTATATCTATCTATATATGTATGTGTGTGTGTATATGTAGCAAGTACAGTATATATACATATAGATACACAATATATCTAAGATATATAAAGATATGTGTAATAATAAATATCTGTCTGTTATCTCTATCTATCTCTCTCACACCCTCCATCCATCCATCCATCTATCCATCTGGAATGGTGAAGGTTCTGGCTTAAAAGCCGGGGGTGGGGTGGGGTGTTCTGAGTTCTAGGCCCTCCTTAGGCTTGCAAGTCATCTGGGTGACCTTTGGGCCAGTCACTCTTTCTTAGCCCAACCCACCTTATAGGGTTGTCCAGGCAGGGAAAAAGTATTATAATATTGTACATTTTTTTGAAAGCTGAATAACGGAGCTGAGTTCCGTCTGTGTGGCTTTCGTCATAAATTGATTGGATCTGATACTTTACCATACCACGGGGTGTGATTTTTATTTCCCCTCACTCGTCTTCATTTCTGATAAGCTCTTGAGCTAGATCTGACACTGTAATTTTTCAGGTGAGTAGTTAGCAGAGTATTGGGTTTTAATTAATCTATATGGAAGATTCTTGGTAAGGGACATTTTTTAAAGGAAAGTTGCCTTTGAGCCCATCCTCTGCCAGCCGGCCTCCAGATTCAGTTTTTTTCCTTACAGAAATGATTTGCCATTGTTGTTTCAGGGGTGTTTTGTGGAATTCTCTGTTTGACTCTAGTGCTGAACTTCCTATATAGTCCCAGCTAAATACTAATCAGGACAAACCCACCTTAGCCAAGCTGAGTTGGTAATATTTAGTCTAATGTAAAATGGAAGCATTATACTAATATCTAGAAATTATTTTTGTCATTGATCAATAAAAATGTAGCTAGGTATTTAAGTAACATAGAAATAAAGAAGCGCTACAGATATATTAGCACACTTTAATGTGTTATCTACAGCTGAACTATAAGAAAATCCCAGAGGGAGATTGCCACTGCTGGTGCAGAATAGATCTTTTTGAAACCATAAGTCATTTTAATTACACAGCATAGCATTTTTCATTTGTTGCCCAATTCTGGAAATATTAATTCTTCTGGAGAATTCTACTGTTGGGTCCGAATGGTTTGCTTTGCCTAAATATTTTTGAATGTTATGTTGCCTGTAGAATTCTTTTGGAGTTGACTGTATAATATAATTACTTTATGATTGATGATGTCAGTTTTTAGTAAATCTGTTAATTGTGTGACTTGCATATTTGTGATCTTTACCTTAACAAGAATAACAGCACCCTCCATCTCTGACTTTCTCGGTGTTCATTTCCCAATCACTCTGGTTTTATGGTTTGATCTTAGTTATTCTTACTATTTAATCAAATATCCCATCTGATAACATTGTGATCACTTTGGTATTCTGTCCTGATGCAGGATTTTTTTCTGTGAAGGTTTTGTTCTAATCATTTGCTTACATCCATTCAATCTTGAAAATGAGAGGATAAACCTATAGTTTAAGCAATAGCTTAATAACTTTTTATTCTCATCAGAATCAATAAGAAATAAAACAATGCCCAGAATGATGGTGGATATTATGTGAAAAAGATAATGGTGTGGTGTGAACATTCATCTCAGTATAAGAGACATGACTCCAGTGTTCAGTTTTGAGAATGGTGACACAGAGCTGAATCAGCAGAATAATCAGCAGAATCGCACTGGAAACTTACAAGAGAGAAGCCGAGTCATCTTACAGAATTTTGGAGCGGTTCTAAAGGGACTATGCTTGCAGTCTGTAATACTGTTGACAGCCTGGAAGAAACAAGGACGTGTTTTAACAATAGAAATATTAACTATCTTCTTGGAGTAAGTTTATGGGTTGGTTAACCATTTACAAATAAGGTTATTTCCTGAGAATCTGGAAAAAACCTGGACAACCCATATGCTCTGTTGGGTCATTATCTTGATGATAATTCCTCAGTGCCTTCAAAAATTGCAGAGCTTCTGGTGTTGTGGAAGAGCTCTTAAAAATTCAGGGAGATATTCAGAGATGTATCTGCTTTGAAAGTATCTCATGTTGAACTGTATACTACAGTCAAACACCAGCAGTTGATCACAGGAAATCTTTTGTGACAATTTGTATGGAATAGGATAATTTTTATGCCATAAATGTTTTATATAATTTGCCAAATTTCAAGGGAACCAATGTGTTTTAAATTAGCCCATTTGAGGGACCGTAGTTGAAAATGTTTTGCTTTATGTTGCATTATATTGGCTGGTTTATAGCCTTATAAACCGGCTTAAGGCTTATAGCCATGAGCGTTTTAATAGGATATAGATGAGAGGTGACACCTTGCTGTATAACTTTTAATCTGCAACTTGTGCAAGTTACATGTGTATTAAACAAAATGTTAGATAATGCCCTTCAGTATTGCGGAATTTTTGTAATACATTACTAAATCCCTAAGGTAGGTCTCATTGAATTTTTTTTGTGCTTGAAATAAGAGGAAATTAACAGGAAATGCTACTCTCCCTCTCTTCAGTTAACTAATCTTCCTTTTCATTTTTATTGAACCTAAGTTGCTGATTTCCACATATCCTTCATGAAATAGCAGTTCAACTGTCATAATTGGAAATGTGCATGATTAAATTCCACCAGCGTAATTGAATGGAGCTGCAGGAATAGGACGTAGTTCTGATTCAGTGTTGTGGTTGCTTGAGTCTGTATCTGTCGCTCAAAGATGGAACTGATGGGTAGACGTCATGCTTGCTGTTTGTGAGGTCATGGAGATGCAGCAATATTTTTGTGAATCAGCTTTTTTCAAATCTGCAAAATAATGATATGAATTCACTGAAAATCCATTTTGCATGATTATTACAGAAAATTATGCAGGCAGGGTTGTAATAATAACATCATGAAAAAAATGTTCCATGAGCTGCGCAAATCGTTAAAAGGTGTGCTGATTGAGTTTACTTGAAAGAGAAAATGTGTTACCTGAAAAGGGCTTGGATTGGTGAGAAATAATCAAAGAATCAGTGATAAATCTGTAAGCCATCCAGATGCCAGATTCACTTAACAAACATGTTACTAACTTAACCCACTGCACTGATTCATTTGACAACAGTGGCAAAAAATGGTCCTAAAATGGGGCAAAACTCACTTAACAAATGTCTCACTTAACAACAGAAATTTTAGGCTCACTTATCGTAAGTCGAGGACTACCTGCATTTTAACAATAATTTTTCTATTACTATTTCAGTTAGATAAATACCGTTAGAACTGTTTTTAAAACAATTGCAAATGTTTTAATAAGGCCTGATTGATTACAGTAATCTCATAAAAAGTTTAATAAAAAATAAGTACCATGTTTCTCCAAAAAGACGACCCACCTTGAAAAGAAGCCCTATCACGTTTTTGAGCCCATGCGATCAAATTAAGTCCCACCTACAAAATTAGCCCTAAATTAAGACACCACCCACCCCATGGTGCAAGGGGGTGGGGCGAGGCATACAGGTAAAAAATAAGCTAGGGTGGGGATGGGGGGTGGTGGAGCTGCCCTTCTTACCAATTCTCACGCACACCAACACTTGCCTCGCCTCCATCTGCGGCTGCTTGCCGCCACTCGCACGCATCGCCCCGGCCTCCGTTTTGACTTCAGATGCCTGCCAGCATCTGTTAACTGCAGCCAATAACAGAGCTCCGGATTGGTCCAGAGCTGTGTTATTGGCTGCAGATGCCTTCCAGCAGGCATCTGAAGGCAAAACGGAGGCCGGGGCGATGCGTGCGAGTGGCGGCAAGCAGCTACAGAAGTGGGCCAGCAACAGGCTCCTGCTGGGCGGGGCTGTCAGTGCCAGCACCGCGAGGTGAGTCAATAATTAGAACCTTCCAAAAAGAAGGCCTAGCCGTTTTTTCGGTGGTCAAAAGACCCGGCCTTCTTTTTGGAGAAACATGGTAATATTTTATTTTTAAAAAGCAGATATGTCTCATTTAAGTGTTCCAGAATAAAAGGAAGCTCAATGTAAATACGTAGTATCTTAACACTTTTTTCTGATGATACCATAATGTAAAAAATGTCTTCCGATTATACTACAGATTGATTTTCTTTGGAGGGAAAGACATGCGGAAGAAAAACCATTACATTGCACAATAGTTCTTAAAATGATACTTTAAATTAATTTATTAATTAAAATTAATAATCTCATAGATAATAAGTGTCAAAAACCATTTAAACTCATGTTTTACTTATTTATTTGAAGTTATTTTAGCCACCCGACTTCTATGAATTTCAATATTTTGCATTCTATATGCAGCTATTTTCTGGATATTTCCCATCAAAGTACTAAGCAGGATCCTAGAGATGTTTGCGATCAGCCAAGGCTACCTCAGTGCTGCCACGTGCTGTCTGGGATGAAATATAGAATACTATACCAGGGGTATCAAACTCATGGCGTCACATGACTTATTGTGACTTTTTTGCCCTTTGCTAAACTGGGTGTGGGCGTGGCCAGCCCGTGACACATCTGGCCCGCAGGTTTGATACCCCTGCTCTCTATAGTACAGCGGATGGAAATAATGCTGGTAATGTATAGTGCAGAATTTATTCAGTAGAAGCTAATGAAATTCTAGTGCAGTTTAGTTTCATTACTTCACATTACTTAATGCGAGCCTAAATTTAACTGTCTATACGGAAAGGTGTGTACCTGTGTTAGAAGAAAGTCAATTCGAATCACAATTGGGTCATCCAAAGAACGCACAGGTGAGTTGCTTGGAACAGAGCAAAGATGATTTGAGAGCATAAAGTGAAGTAATACCAGTCAAAGATAGTGACAGTGTTACAGGTTTGAGATATATCAATTGGCTGGAGGGGCAATCACACAGAGGAAGGGGTCTTTTGTTCCATAATAGGTGCGATGTTTGGTATCCTGAAAGGAATGTCCACTTGGATGGACTGTCACCTTTGGCCAATTTCATCCTCTTTGTGTGCCTGGGTGTTGACCTTGGATGACGGATCTTTTATGGGTACAGCATTTCCATCTCCTGGGGGTTTTGATTGAGTTACTAGTGTCTGCCACTTCCTGTTGGCTTTATCCACAGGCTCAAGTGGTTCTTTGTTTTGTGACCTGGGATTTCCTGGGGCCAGGCATGGCCAGGACTAGTATGGGGTCATGGAGGCTTTTACCTTCTCCCAATTGGTTGCGGAGAGGGTCAGTAATGGATTTGATACAGCAGATCTGCCTGGAGACTGAGTCAGAATTGTCATTGGCCATGCCTCCCTGTGCCTCCATTGACTCCAGTTTTTCGACTCAGTCCATCTGTTGAGACTTACTAGCAGTTTCTCCGTGTCAAACACCATTCCTGACCCACTTGGATTCTTCATTTGGGTTTTTTCTTTCCTTTTGGTGACTTACACCATTGCAAGCTGGCCAGTTCAGTTTAGGCTGAAAAAGCCAAATTCTAACTTTGTCTCTCTGTAAACGTAATTTCTGAAATTTAAAAATCACGTAAATACTATTAAATTTATTGTAAAAAAATCTTTAGTTTACAGCTGTGTACCCGTATACCAGTTGGTATGCACTTTTAAATAAGAATTCATCCAGGCAGTCCTCGGCTACAATTGAGCCCAAAATTTCTGTTGCTATGCGAGACAATTGTGACCTTTTTTGCTACTGTTGTCAAGGGAATCAATGCAGTTGATAAATTAGTAACACACGTGTTAAGTGAATCTGGCTTCCGCATTGACTTTGCTCGTCAGGAAGTTGCAAAAGGGAGTCACGTGACCCTGGGACACTGCAGCCGTCATAAATATGAGTCAGCTGCCAAACGACTGAATTTTGATCACGTGGCCATGAGGATGCTGCAGTGGTTGTAAGTGTGAAAAGTGGTCATAAGTCACTTTTTCAGTTCTGTTGTAACTTTGCATGTTCGCTAAATGAACTTGTGCAAGTCGAGGACTATGTAAATGTACACTTTTAGCTAGGATTCGGTTATGTTGATTTAGGGTACCAGACATGGCACTTATTAATTAGGATTAAGATTAAGGCGCTGTGGTGGCACAGTGGCTAGAATGCAGTATTGCAGGCTTAATTCAGCTCACTGCCAGGAGTTCGATCCTCACCGGCTCAAGTTTGGTGTCATTTGTGGTCGTAAGTCGAAGACTGCCTGTATTAATTCTTATTCTTATTTAAAAGCTGTATAATAATTAGCTATACCATTCCAGATAGGTCTCTTCTTAAAACCCTCCAGTGGTGAAGCAGTTACAACTTCTGGTGGCAAGCTATTCCACTGGCTAATTGTCTTCATTGTTAGGAAGTTTCTCCTTAGTTCTAAGTTGCTTCTCTCCTTGATGAGTTTCCATCCGTTGTTTCTTGTCCTGCCCTCTGGTGCTTTGGAGAATAAATTGACCCCCTCTTCTTTGTGGCAGCCTCTTAAATACTGGAATACTGCTATCATGTCCCCCCAGTCCTTCTTTTTTCAATCCCATTTTCTGACAAGAGATATGAGTGCTGACCTAGAGTCCAGATTTCTGGATTTTATTTATTTTTCAATAGTTTTATGCCACCTGGTAGCATAACCCTTGGCAAGTTACATCTCATGAAACCATTAACAGACAAACAGACAATATGAGCCCCCAAAATCAATCCCCATCCCTAGCCTTGGTTATGTTGCCTCTTGCATTCTGAAGGATAAGGCAGATGCTGTCTCGATCCCCTTTCAGAATGCTAATAGAAAAGGACTGTTACAATCTCCAAAGATATATAAGGAAAGAGTTAGCTCTTATTCTATAATTCTATAGAGTCTAGAAATTAGGTTGCCCACCACTCTCTTGGCCTCATGAAAATAGAAGTATATTGGAGGGCCTATGGGGAATGGTACGACATCTGGTTTGATTATTTTTATGGTGCTTATTTAATTTTTATACTTACATATTCTACTTTCAACTCTGGATATGTTATTTAATCGACTGTGTTGTTTGTAGTTGAAGTAAGCCAACATGACGGTTATACATGCAATAAATAAACAGAAGTTCTGCCTTGAGGCTTTGGCTTCCTTAACATTTCAGGGTGGGGAGGAATCCAGAGTTTATCCTCTCGGTTAGGACATATCAGATGAGCTAATTGCAACTGTCAGAGAGTCCGATCCAGATGAGTCTTCTAAATAAACAGTCCTGTCTCTCTTGTTGAGACTCGTCCTAAAATGTTTTACGTCATCCAGTACTTCAAAAGCCTCCAGGCACCAGATCAAGATTTTGACTTGCTGCTCTGACTAGGATCTGGGGATCGCTAGCATGCTTCACCCCAAATTGATGAAGTCCTCCTGCAGTGGTTTCCTTTAGGTGACTTCTTGGATAATTGTCTGCTGTTGTTTGGAAGCAGTTTTGCCAAGAATGACCATTTATTTCTGATGATTTGTTTTTTCTTTTCGCAAATCAGCTTGATGACTCTGAATGGGGGAAAGCTTCCAGAAAGGTTCATAACCATATCCAGACTCACAACTGCCCATGACTTTTGTATTGAGATCTTCAGAACATTCTTTTGAGTGGGGCAAGGTGTGCTCGCTCTTAAGAGTAGCGTTTCCCAACCGTGGCAACTTGAAGACGTGCTGGCTGGCTGGGAATCCCGGGAGTTAAAATCCACAAAAGTTGCCAAGGATGAGACACCCTGCCTTAAAATCTGGGTGGTGAGGACTTCAGTAGAATAAGGGGACCAAAGTTTTAAAAATGTATATATAGCCACATACAGCAAGGACTGTACCAAACAGTAATATATATTACTGTGAAGCACTTATATATTGCTTCACAGCGCTTTACAGCCCTCTCCAAGCAGTTTGCAGAGTCAGCCTGTTGCCCCCAACAATCTGCTGACCTCAGAAGGATGGAAGGCTGAACCTTGAGCCGGTCAGGATTGAACTCCTGGCAGTGGGCAGAGTTAGCTTGCAATACTGGATTCTAACCACTGGGGGAACCAGGACTTTTGGTCTTTGGCTTTATGTCTCTCATGGCTCTGGGATTCCCTCAGAAGCTCTATAAAATATTTGCAAACTTTCTCTTCCATGGGAGTCACAGGTTCCAGACTTTTGTGAGTATTCTGTAAGCTACCCCACTTGAGGCGCCTTGGTTCAAAAATTGTTGCCCTAAGATGCACCATGTCACCCAGTTAAAGATTACATGCTGACAAACTGGAGAATTTTAATAGAATATAGTGATACGTATGTGTGTGGGGGGGGGGGGGGGGAGGTATGTGTATGTATTGTGTATGTATTTGCATGTGTGTAGTCACAGCAGATGGCAGCACTTAACCACCTAGGCTGAAAGTCGGAAAGGCTGGACAGAGGTCAGGCCAGTCCTGGCTTCCATTGCCTGTAACTGCCTTCACAGGCTGCATAGTTGAAATGGCTTCACCACCATTTACCTTCATGCAGAAATCGACAGTGGGAATTCCATGGGCTTTTCTGGGCTGCATTCGGAACATTTCAAAGAAAACAAGTGCTTTATCCATGGTTGATGAACCTGAGGGATGGGAGCAGGGTTGTTTTGAATATAATACCGTATGGTAAAATAATACAACGAACCTGGATACAAACAGATAATTCGATTGAAATAAACATACTCATTTCAGTGTACGTGATATTTGGTCTGCTAAAATATGGCCTGGCCAAAGTAATATATTTACATAATGCTGCTAAAAGTGTAGCAAAACAAAAAAAAAGAGAGTGAAAAAACTGAGTTGCAGCAATTTGTTATCAAAATTAGACAGCCCAATCTCAGAGTCTCTAGATTAGAGGGGCAAAATAAAACGTAAATCAGCTTTCAGACACAGCTTTATGTCCTATTTGATCAGGTAATCTTTTATAGGCCAGGAACAATCATACTTCAGTTATGGTTTCCTGTTTGAAATAAACCATGATTTCTTAAATGAAATAGATTTGATCATAACCAGAGAGAGTTGGACAAGCAACACCACATCTTCATGTGATGTGCAGAAGTATTATGTATGTGCAGCCGTATATAAAGGTTTAATTCATATATATTAACCCATGGTGTAATTGTTGAGTTTTAGTTTCATATATTACATAAATCCACAAAATAAACTGCTTTATTATTTAACACAGTAGATGAGTTTTGTTCCTTTTTAATGTCGTCCTTTAGTTACTGAATTAGGTTAAGCATTTCTTTCACTAAAACAAAGATGCCTTTATCTTGATTGAAGCTTAATTTTAGAATCAAAAACTTACGTTTTCCAGCTCTTTTCAACATAGTCACTAATGAAATTTACTGAAAATAAAATTATTAGAATTGGGGTCTAATTTGTGCTGTTGCTTTTCTCCATCATTGCTAGTTTAGCACATTCAAAAGTACAAACCCAAATTTTGGGACATTTATTATTACAGATATTTATTACTACTTTAAAAGCAATATTGTTATCTTCCAGAGGTTTGTCACTTCCATTGTTATGCTTGAGTTGGGCTGTACAATACAGCCACACCTAGGGCTTTAACAAAGCAAAGCCTTTAAATAAAATAATTATTGTTATAGGAATGGGTGTTCTTGCTTGCATGTGGCTCTTTCACCCCTCTGCTGTAGCTCCCTGTCACTCAAAATATGCATCGCAACTGCCAATGTGTGACACCTGCCGGCACGCAATTTATTGAGCTTTTCAACCTCTGGTAGGCCAACCATGGATAAGTCCAAGAAAAGAAAAGTTTCAGAAGAAAACAAAATGTTTAATTCAACTGCATATGCTAGTTTTGTGGCTGCTCAAGAAATAGTCAGGCACAGGAACGATTTTGTGGCTCCCGGAGTTTTCTTTTCTGTGGGAAACGGGTCCAAATGGCTCTTTGAGTGTTTAAGGTTGCAGACCCCTGGTATAAGGGAACTCCAGCCATAATTAGGTGCCAAAAGGTTTTGGAAATTGATGCCTTTGGCTTATCCAAAACATTCTGTCATCTGATTTGAAAACTTCAGTGGATGTTTTGTTAAGAGAATTTAGAATCAAGTTCGTTTGAAATTTATATTTGCAAACCGTGTTGAAATGAACAAGTTGTTCAAATGTTTGGAGCTTTATGGGGTTCCAAGTTTGCTGTAGTCAGTGTTCCTCGGAATTGTATGCTAGCTGCAGCTACCTCATTTTGTTTCATGCTGAGGATTGAGAACTTATTTGGATTTGCTCAAATAAGAATTATTTGTACTTTCTCACTGATCAGTTTTTTTCGCTAAGAAATCCCTGATTTTGTCATCCCGCTTGCAAAATAAGTGAAGCTGACGTAATTGCATCCTTTACTTTTTGACAGTGAAGCTTTATTCAAGGATGGTGAGCTTGCATAATGGTTCTTTAATGGGTCAGTGCCCATGACATTTTAAGAAAAACTCCTCAGCCTTGCAAGGATTCTTCTCCGATAACTCACTCTGATTTTCCCACCAAAGAACAACCTTTCCAATGACCCAGGATAAAAAGAAATATAAATAGCACGTGGCCTTGGAAAGATAACTTTGTTGGTTACTAGAGGAGAATAGAATAGAATAGAATTTTTTATTGGCCAAGTGTGATTGGACACACAAGGAATTTGTCTTTGGTGCATACGCTCTCAGTGTACATAAAAAGACAAGATGCATTCGTCAAGAATCATAAGGTACAACACTTAATGATAGTCATAGGGAACAACTAAGCAGTCAGATCATACTAGGAAACAATATAGGTCGTAAGGATACAAGCAGCAAAGTCACAATCATGCAGTCATAAGTGGGAGGAGATGGGTGATAGGATCGATGAGAAGATTAATAGTAATAGTAATGCAAACTTAGTAAATAGTTTGACAGTGTTGAGGGAATTATTTGTTTAGCAGAGTGATGACGTTTGGCAAAAAAACCTGTTCTTGTGTCTAGTTGTTCTGGTGTGCAGTGCTCTATAGTGTCGTTTTGAGGATACGAGTTGAAACAATTTATGTCCAGGATGCGAGGGGTCTGTAAATATTTTCTATTTACTATTGCTTAAATTGCTGTTAATATTATAATTAGCTGTAGTTTAAAAACCTTTTTGCTATGGGTTTATGAAGTCTGCCAGAAATAGCTACAGCAGCACTTTTTAAAAATTTCTTGGAGTTTTTCTTGCATTGCCTACTCTATTTTTATTTATAAACTGTAAGCTTTTTGGAATTTGGCTCTGTTCTCAAATACTTTTGCAGAGCACTGTTCACAATAGCAGGATTCTTGAACTGTATCCCTAATATTGGTAATGGCTCATGCACAGAAGTGGATATTTTACCTTGAGATTAGAGAAACTACAGTATCTTTTGTCTTTGCATTACTGGTACTCAATCTTTTCACTTAGCAAGATTGCCTAGATTTTTATCTTAGATGGCATTCTTTGTGACTGAATGTAGACAACCTCTATATCTGTCAAAAATATTTATTTCCTGGTTATCTTTGGTTGTTTTCTGCAGATTCTCACTATGAAATGAGATGAACAAGATAGCACTTCTTCAGCTCTAAGGAATTGGGCTCATAGTAAATTCAAGCTCATTATGTGAGTGAGCCAGCTCATAGAAAGTCTAAGCAGCATTTATTTGGGAAATAGTCATCCTTTATACCAGTGTTTCCCAAATTTGGCTATTTTAAGGTGCATGGACTTCAACTCCCAGAATTCCCCAGACAGTATGGCTGGTTGAGGAATGCTGGGAGTTGAAGTCCATACATCTTCAAAGGATCAAGTTTGGGAAACACTGCTTTATACCTTGCATCTTAGTCCTTAAAATAATGAGACTTCCTGTCCCCAAATAGTTGAGAAATCATGCTCTCATTTTTCAGTCACCTCGACTACCAGTTTGCTGATTGGTGCTGAGGCTTAATTCACACGTTGGGTAAAATCCAGTAATGAAATGCAGTATCAACCAGGTTTTTCCTCCCTTTTTTGCAGAATTCTGAACATTCTCAAAGCATACTCTGAAGCGATAGATACCGTACAAAACAGGAGGTATGTAAACAGCAGAAGCAAAGTTCCATTACGAAGGCTCCGTTTGAGAGCAACTTTATATGTGGCTCACTCTTGCTTAAATGTTCAAACAGAAAATAAAGTGTGAAAGAAAGACCTATATAATCCAGTTTTGCCATGCTGAATTGTTTTAACTGAGGCTTTAGGACAATCTCAGTCCTTTGCCTGAACCATTCAAATCTGCGTGAGGTCAGTAGCCGGCTGGAGACCCTTGCCCATCGGACAGAGCAGCTGCAGTGCCAGTGCAGTGAGAAGATCACAGACTGAAGGACCAGTTGTACTTTTGGACAGAGCCAAAACTTCACCGATTGCATAAAACCATCATGCAGTTTGTTTATTTGGTTTGGCTTAGTGACAGTGTAAAGCATCCCCTGGGAGCAAGGGTCTATCCCATTTGCTAAGCTGGAAAAGTTTGCCTTCCTGTCTGGGTGGAGTTCTCAGCTATGCTTTATTCCAGAAGTCCTCAAACTTGGCAGCTGTAAGACTTGTGGACTTCAATTCCCAGAATTCTCCAGCCTGCTGGCTGGAGAATTCTGGGAATTGAAGTCCACAAGTCTTACAGCTGCCAAGTTTGAGGACCTCTGCTGTATTCCTAGAAAGGAACAATCAGAGTGGCTCGTAGTTAAGACGCTTGGCTTAAATTCAGAAGGTCCAGCCTCTCATACATCCTTACCATGGAAAGTCCCTGGGTGGTTTGAGGTCAGTCCCCCTCATTCCAGTCTCTTCTATGGCTGCTTATTGACAATTAAAAATGGAAGAAATAGGGTTCTGTTTAGTGCCTGAAGCCTCCGACGTAAAGCAGATGCTGTATGATCTATGACTCAGTATTGTGTTAACTCGGGTCACATTTTTGGAGAGCCTGCCTTGCAGCTGAATGCCAGACTGATTACAGGCAGTCCTCGACCTACGACCACAATTTGAGCCCAACATTTATGTTGCTAATTGAAACATTACTTTAAGTGAGTTTTGCCCCGTTTTGCGACCTTTCTTTCTGCAGTCGTTAAGTGAATTGTTGCAATTGTTAAGTTAGTAAGACGGTTGTTAAGTGAGTCTGGCTCTCCCATTGACTTTTGCTTGACAAAGGGGGGGTCACAGGACACGGCAACTGTCATAAATATGAGTCAGCCGCCCAAAATCCAAATTGTGAAAAATGGGTGAAAAAAAAAAGTGTGAAAAACGGTCCTAAGTCACTGTAAGTTTGAATGGTCACTAAACAAACTATTGTAAATCGAGGACTACCCAGTGGTGAAATGCAAAATTTTTTCCTACCTGTGTGGGCGTGGCTTGGTGGGACTGGCTTGGTGATGGGTCATGTGACAGTGGGCATGGCCAACTTTTTTTTTTAACTTTTTAAAGCATTATTTACTACCTGTTACTACCTGTTAGTAGTAACTACCTGTTACTACTATTTACTACCCCAAACTGGTAGTAAAAAAATGCTTTAAAAAAGTTTTTTAAAAAAGGAGTTCAGACGATAGCGCAGCACAGCTGTGATCGTTGGAATCTTTTTTTTTACTTTTTAAAGCATTTTTTTACTATCTATTCGCCCGAACCGGAGCGAACCGGTAGCATTTCACCCCTGGGATTACCTGTATTGGGAAAGCAATTGGAATCCAGGATTTGCTCCTGGGTGAATTTGGCCTGACATGTCTCATGGACAGCTGATTAGATAAAGGAGGAATAACTGAGCGTGTCCACCAACTTCCTCAACGTAGCAGAAGCAGAAAGAGGCCTCCAGAAGTCCACGCAATGTCCTGGACTACTTGTTCTGCAGGATTTGAAGTTTATCCTCAGCTCACTTGATGTGGGCCAGTTTACGTTTGGGTAGTTTTGTAAGAGGAGTCCTTGGTAAGCACCTGTGTAAATACCATTTAATGCTCAAGGATATGTAAACAGGAAATAACGTTTTCTTTACTTCTGACGGAGAATGGAATGCTTCCCATCTTTTCTGTCCGAGTTCCCTTCATTTTGTAATTCCAAATATGGTTATCTGCAATTATGGCATAGTCGTGCAATAATAATTCCCGATGTAACCAAAAAAAAAAAGAAACTACAGTGAGACTTCCTCTTCCGTTATTTTTAAATCATCTACGTCCACAAACACCTGAGAGTCTTTATTAGCGTTTATTAGACAGTATTTATAACTGTCATAAAATAAATACATCTGGGCATGTCCTATTCTGCTTAGTAATGATACTTGTGCAATGGTATATTTAAAACTAAACGTTATATAAAGGGAGGCGGGTAACACATCTTTTTGAATTCTGGAGATGCTGAATAATATATATTGGTAGCAGTTCCAGAGGTTTCTTGAGATTTGTTTTACAAATGTAAAAATAAAGTTTGTTACATTACGCTACCATGTTTATAGATATTTATAACCCAACCACTGCAGGAATCTTGGGCTCACAGTATGCTGTTAATGTAGTTATTCAAAAAAATGTCAGCAAGACTTAATAGGTTATTTTCTCCATTTCCAGCCCTAGTAATGTTACATTTTGCTACCTGACCAGAATTTGCAGAGGATGGGGATTTTGAACTTTTAAAAAAATTATAGCTAAGATATCCTTTCAGTTATTTCTATAATGTCAGAGTGTGTGTGTGTGTGTGTGTGTGTGGGGGGGGTTATGCAAAATACTTTATTAATAAATGGTGTCCCTAAACTGGAGGAAGTTGGGGCACTTTGCAATATTCCTGCCACCCACTCTCCAGCTGCACATCTTTTATTATGGTACATTCTCCTGAAATGAACCTCCAGTTTTGCTGATAAAAGGAATCTTCTACAGTTACTGATTACCTATTTTACGTGGACCCAGGGGTGCTTTGCTTAGTGCTATAGAGACGTTGATCAGGTGTAAAGAAAGGGAGGGAGCCTCTGTGTATCCAGCGGTCCCGTATGCAAACTTGTTGCCTACTTAGCCCGCAGAATAGCGTTCATTTACGGAATGGCAACCCATGTTCGTTCTGGGTCCTGTCTGATGGGCAGATGCTGGCGAAGCGTCCTTGCTTTCTGGTGTGCTGCTGAGGTACCCTGGGACAGTGATTGGCAGTGCTCGTTTCCATCCTCCCGGGTTAGTTTAAGAGTTGTATTTCTGCTAAACCAACGGAGAAGAAGGAAGCTCTTCTGTGTGTCTTAGGAGAAGCAGGGAAGCACTAGGAGAAAACAAATGTGAATGAATAATGAGTGAATGAAATAAATCGGAGTATTTTATATGAAAAGAAGCATGCACAGGAAAACAACTTTTTAAACGGGGAATGAGATTTTGCAGGAAAAGGGAATGTAGGTGCAAGGTCTTACTACCTATTATTTACCTAAGGTGCCAAGTGGTAACCAAGTGAAGCGTACAGATCTATATTTAGCAGTCCAGGTGTCCAAATAAGCGTTCCCTTTGTGGGAACAATAGCCTCTGTTTTCAAATAAGGAGAGGTGAGACCTCATTGGCTATTCGGCCATTGAGCAAATACCAAAGGGTAGGAATGCAGCTTGACAATAGGGCTGCATTGAAGCATGCAGAGTTCTTCCATGTTCTGCTCTGGCAGGTAACTCTTGCCACTATAGCAGTGTTTCTCAACCTTGGTAGCTTGAAGATGGGTAGACTTCAACTCCCAGAATTGCCCAGCCAGCAGCGCTGGCTGGGGGATTCTGGGAGTTGAAGTCTACCCATCTTCAAGCTACCAAGGTTGAGAAACACTGCACTATAGGATCACTTTTGTTGGATCCAGCCATTATCAGATGCAGATCAAAAATACACATGGTGGTATTTATGGTTTGCTTAGTATATCATCTGAACTAGGGATGCTTATTTTCTCCCTCTCTCAGAAGCTAGCCACACACCAAACCATGGTATTAGTGTGTGCATGCACACACATGTCTCGTTTTCACCTTGTATGACCTGAGACCGTTGTGGTTGATTTCATAAATTAAACAGAATACGACATCGTGTGATGCACAAATCTAACTTGCATACACATCTATACGCAGCGAAGCTTTCTCCAGAACAAGATTTTATAAAGTAACAGCTTCACTCTACATAAAAAAGAATGAAAGAGTCATAAAATATTAGATCTGGAATGCAGTGCCAGTGAGCAAGGAAAAATAGAGACGAAGAAGGAAAAACAGTTGAAAACAACCCAAAGTGGTACAAAAGTTAGTGAAGTGGGGGAAAAAATTGCATATACAGGTGGTCGTTGACTTAGAATCACAATTATTAGCGAGACAGTTGTTAAGTGAGCTTTGTCCCATTTTACGACTTCTCTTCCCACAGTTATTAAGTGAATGACTGCATTTGTGAAATTAGTAACACGGTTGTTAAGTGAATGTGGCTTCCTCCGTGACTTTGCTTGTCAAAAAGATTGCAATAAGGAAATCCCATGACTGCGGGACACTGCACCCGTCATAAGTATGAGCCAGTTGCGAAGAGTCATAATTTTGAACACATGACCATGGGGAGGCTGCAGCGATCATGAATGTGAAAAACACTCAATTTCTTCGGTGCAGTCATAACTTTCAGCACTCACTAAACGACCTGTTGTAAATCAAGGACCCTCTGTAGTCATTCTGTATTTTGCCATCCTCGTGTGCAGGTCGAAAGAGGCAAAATAAAACCAGATGGCCTTGCCTATTTTTATGTCTGGTATCTGGCACTCTGAACGATACAGCTGTAAATGCCACAATTTTTATTATGAAACAATCCTTACATCTTCTGCCTCTGGCTATGCACCTTGGGCATATTATTTTTCTGGGATTTATTATTGCACTTATTAACCGCTGGATGCTTTAATAACTGCAGGAAGTTAGTCATAAGGCCACATTTAAATTACTATGAATTTTTAGGAAAGGGGAATGCTTGATGTAGAAAAGAATGTAACTTTGAATCTGGGTTTTATAGGTCAGATTGATGGATCTTTATAGAAATGACTTGTTCATATTATTATGGAAAAACAAAAAATTGTGACGCTGCTAATGCCTTATTCTAGTGGAACAGAGAGTTTCGGAAGTCAAATGTTTCTTTTTCTTTTCTTTCTCCTACCCTTCCTCACTTCTCTTTCCCCTTTCCCTTCCTTCCTTAATGATCCTCTGGTTACTTTTATGTTTTGTATTTTATAATACTGAATAATTTAATTTAAAAAAATGTTTGAGGGCTCTTCCTGTCATTTTCCGGGAGGGGGCACTTGTGGGAGCTTGAGATCTTCCTGTGTGTAGTCTTCAGATAATGGCTGATGTGATGGACATCCCCAGTCATAAAAGAGGCACTTGCTTCAGGCAGAACTAGCAACTGGAAAGACTCCTCCGGTTTATTATTACTATAAACCATGGATGGAAAAACAAAGTCTGCTTTGCGTGAAGGAAGCTTGCAAGGCACGCTGATCCGATCTCCAGTGCCGTTTTAGCAAGCAAGGCTCTGACAGTATAAGAATGTTCGTTTCGGATGCTGGATTGCTATTGTTGCATAATGGATGAGGGCTACGTAGGAATGTGATTGGAGTCATGAGGGAGGGAAAAGTATCCTCAGGTTTTAAACATCCTGTTACTGAATAAAGCAGAAGCTTAGCGAAGTTACAAAATCTGTGAGTAAGCTGGATGGGATGGGATGGGATGGGATGGGATGGGATAGAATAGAATCAGAGTAGAGTAGAGTAGAGTAGAGTAGAATAGAATAGAATTAGAGTAGGATAGGGTAGAGTAGAGTAGAATAGAATAGAATTAGAGTAGAGTAGAGTAGAGTAGAGTAGAATAGAATAGAATAGAATAGAATAGAATAGAATAGAATAGAATAGAATTAGAGTAGAGTAGAGTAGAGTAGAATAGAATAGAATAGAATAGAATTAGAGTAGAGTAGAGTAGAGTAGAGTAGAGTAGAGTAGAGTAGAGTAGAGTAGAGTAGAATAGAATAGAATTAGAGTAGAGTAGAGTAGAGTAGAGTAGAGTAGAGTAGAGTAGAGTAGAGTAGAGTAGAGTAGAATAGAATAGAATTAGAGTAGGATAGGGTAGAGTAGAGTAGAATAGAATAGAATTAGAGTAGGATAGGGTAGGGTAGAGTAGAGTAGAATAGAATAGAATTAGAGTAGAGTAGAGTAGAGTAGAGTAGAATAGAATAGAATTAGAGTAGAGTAGAGTAGAGTAGAATAGAATTAGAGTAGGATAGGGTAGAGTAGAGTAGAATAGAATAGAATTAGAGTAGAGTAGAGTAGAATAGAATAGAATAGAATAGAATAGAATAGAATTAGAGTAGAGTAGAGTAGAGTAGAGTAGAGTAGAATAGAATTAGAGTAGGGTAGAGTAGAGTAGAGTAGAAGTAGAATAGAAGTAGAATAGAATAGAATAGAATAGAATAGAATAGAATAGAATAGAATAGAATAGAATTAGAGTAGGATAGGGTAGGGTAGGGTAGAGTAGAATACAATACAATACAATACAATACAATTAGAGTAGAGTAGAGGAGAGTAGAGTAGAATAGAATAGAATACAATTAGAGTAGAGTAGAATAGAATTAGAGTAGGATAGGGTAGGGTAGGGTAGAGTAGAATACAATACAATACAATACAATTAGAGTAGAGTAGAGTAGAGTAGAGTAGAGTAGAGTAGAGTAGAGTAGAGTAGAGTAGAATAGAATAGAATAGAATAGAATAGAATAGAATAGAATAGAATAGAATAGAATAGAATAGAATAGGGGAAGGGAATTCTTTATTGGCCAAGTGTGGTTGGACACCCAAGGAATTTGTCTCCAGTGCAGAAGCTCTCAGTGTACATACAAGCAACAAGTGGTAAATCATGATCGTAATCTTAAAACAATTAAAATGATAGAAAGTACTGCTTAAGCAATTGTAGGAGTATGGGAGAAAAGGGTGGGGAATGGTTACAAGGGTCAGGAGGTAAAGTAAACTACACAGGGAATCTATCCCAGAGTGCTATATCTCAAAGGACAGAAAATCCATTGTTATGCAACCTTTTTATTTTAAAAAAGGAATGTGCTTAAATAAACAGCGGCTTTTGCAAGGATGAGAGGTGAGGTGCAGAGTAAAAAGCTGTTAAACATGATACACGTAATCTACTGGATTATTGGTTGCTATCTAATAGAAGTCCCTAAGAGAAACATCCCCCCCCCCAATACACAAAAAAAGGCTATCCATCTTAAGCCACAAACTAGATTGTCGGCAGATGGTTCAAAGAAGTGGCCTCTAGAGTTGTGCAGCTGGTCCTGCACCGTTTCTGCAGCGGAGCTGCGATTGCAGCGGTCCTGCCAGCCGCAGGCTGCACGTGCAGAATCAGCCCGAAATTATTTGGCCCCAACGTTATTTGGTCGTGAGTCAGAACAAAGGGAAGTTGGGGATCAGCAAGGAAGGCAGCAGAGTTCATGCCAGTGCAGTTTTCTGCTGACTTAAGGATGGGTGGAGTTGGGAAAGGCCCATTGAATGTTCCTGGGTCTTCAAACTTGGCAGATTTAAGACTTGTGGACTTCAACTCCCAGAATTCCTTTCTAGGAATAAAGCAGAGGTCCTCAAACTTGGCCGCTTTAAGACTTGTGGACTTCAACTCCCAGAATTCTCCAGCCAGCATAGCTGGCTGAAGAATTCTGGGAGTTGGAGTCCACAAGTCTTAAAGCGGCCAAGTTTGAAGACCTCTGATCTAGAGAGAGGATTTTTCAGAACAGCTGGGGGCGGGGGGGGGGGGAGAGAAACTACCTTTTTGAAGACAGGAGTGTAACCCCTTCTTTTCTCTTTAGGTAATGAAAAACCGTTCTTTCAAACACTTAACATGAGCATTACAGTCAGTATAAGGAAAAAAGCAGGAATGGCACAATGTTTTTAACAGTTGGGAGTAAGACAGACTATCTTCAAATTTCATTTGTTACGAAGTTAAACTTGATGGTGAAGAGGAACTAATAGAACAGCCTGAGACGTTTAGAGTTATAGGAGGACAACAATAGTTAATAAGTACAGCAATAAAGAGCAAAATCTTAATTTATTTTGAATAGAACTGCCTTGTGTTATGTTGCCTGTGCTCGGTCTATGTTGTTTCCCAGGCTAGTGTTCAAACCTTCAACATCTGAACCTTAGTTCTGAGGTTTGATGCAGATGAAGCCTCCCGGTTAAAGTGGGTGGGCAGAAACTCTTTTCGACTTGTGGGATAACAACCAGCTCTGTAGCAGCAGTGCTTTGCATGTGTGTGGCAGAATAAAAATCCGTAATCGTGATGCCATTGCTTTGAAATCAGCAATTAAATCTGCATAGCTTGTAATTTGCATTAATTATGGCATAGACCCTGTGTAATTGCACTCTCGAGAGGCAATATGAAATCCTTACTGAATTAAAGATGTCTTGAGGTACCTATATGGAGAGACTGAACATGCATTTTTCCAGAAAAAATGATTTTGGACACTTGACTGTGTCCATTGAGTGTACATAGTAAACTCACTGATAATTTAGTATTAGAGCATTTTAAAAATAAGGACTATTTGGCATACGTAAGAAAATAACATTTCCAGAAAGTTGTGTATGCATATACTATGTGCCAGCCAACCTTATTTTAAAAAACAGTAATAGAAGTTGTCCGGTTAGCATAATTCCTTTACATAACTTTCCTCTGTATCAAAAAAGAATTTTGGGGGGGAAATTGAAGTATAGGAAATGTAGGTTACCAAACCTAACTTTAGTTTGATGTCCTCATGCGTCTATTTTTACCCAAACACTTTCACCCACACTTTTGTTCAAAACTGCTTGCTATAGAAAGGAGGGAAATTTTGAGAATGTAGAGAAATATAAAAGAAATTTTCCCTCCGGCATTCTTTTAAACCTTCGTGCATCTTGGTCTTTGTGTGTGTGTGTGTGTGTGTGTGAATACACATACATACATACGTACATACATACATACATATATATGTTTTTCCTTTAAGCCAGGTTTTTCCTACGTAACCAAGATTTTTCTGGAACCACAATTGAGTGAAATCACATTCACTACTTTCTGGGTTTTTTTCTCCCATCTTTTCATTCTGGCAGCAAGCAAATTTTGTGCTGCATTGTGGCCAGAATGAAAAGATGGAGAAAAAACCCAGAAAGTAGTGAATGTGATTTCACTCAATTGTGGTTCCAGAAAAATCTTGGTTACGTAGGAAAAAACTGGCTTAAAGAAAAAACACACATTAAACCTACGAAAAGTAAGAAAATAGACATACATACATACATACATATGTTTTTCCATCATATTTTCACTGTGATGTTACGTCTAACGTGCTATTTCTGTGCTGCTTCTGAATGAAGTCAGATCAACATACTTGGCCTCTTGATCCTAGCAATAGGCAGCGATTGTATGTTAACTTAGTTTGGCTTCCTATAGCCAAGTCAGTTAATTTTGACTTCCTGGTTGTGGCAAACGGGTCCATTTGTGGCTTATTCAAGAAAGTATCCAATCCAAACTGTCAGGACTAAATCAAAGCCAAAGGCTTTTCATTCCAAGATTCCCATTTTACAGCCTTGTTTCTTTGGTTAACATCTAGTATAATTTGCTTGGTCCCAGCAGAGCCATCCCTGGCACTGAAATGTGTGGAAAAGCAGCTCGTCGTAAGCTTGCTGCTCTGGCCTGTCTTCTCTTTAATGCCATGTCAGAAAAAAAAATAATTCAACCCAGCCTGCATCAAGGATCAGTTCAGCAGGTACCTCTGTTGTAATTGATGAAGATAGAAACATAGCAAGAGAAACTGCTTGTATTCCCTTGCACACAGCTGTTTCTGACAGCATCTGAAGGCATGGCTAGGATGCCAGTGGCATAGATGCTGAGCCTTTCATCGTGATCTTACTGATCTTATGACATTTCTTCCAGCTGTTCATTTGATACGCCGCATTTCTCTGAAATTAGCAACAGAGCATTTGCCGGAATGATTCTCATTCTGCAGAAATGGATGTTAACTTTTTTACGGAGTTGGCATGATTCTTCCCGTGTTTTCTCTGATATGTAACTTTGTTTTTCAGGGCACATGACATAACTTGTTCATAACTTGTTTGTACATTTTTTTAAAAACAGCTACTTTAATACTTAGAAAGTGTTATAGTTATGTCAGAGGTTTATACAATACCATGTGACCATGTGGTGATTTTTGGTATTTTTAAGTAATTGTGTAATATAAAACACTTACTTCTGATTGGATACAGTTATACAATATTTAAAACTTAAAGTCCTCCATCATTGTTCTCTTGCCATAAAAGAGTTCAACAGCTGGCAGGAACTGATAGGAAGCAGATGATTTTTTTTTTTTGCATAAATCATATCCACGCTAATATCTTAAGGTAAGATAATTTATTGAATGAAATATGTAACTAATACGGAGGAAGTGCTCCATTAGTAAGATGCCAATAGCAGTTTATATGCAATGCTAAATTTTGATATTAAAAATATTTTATACATTGAATTTTCATAACTGGAAAAAGACTTCTTGATTAAGATTGTCAGTGTACTTTAGCATTTTGAGATGAATCAGTATCATATATATATTAAAAACATTTATTAAAAACATATATATATATATATGTATAGTAAGATTCTTGTAATGACATGGCTTTACAGAAGATCAAATCAATGTCTGATTTTAAAAATTTGCTTTGGCAAATTTTTCAGCCTCAGCTTTGCTATCCATATTACGGGATTTATTAATTAGATTTCAATGCTGGTTTTCTTTCCAGAGCTAATAGTGACAAATGTAAGTACATCCTCCTCTGGTTTCTCCCTACAACACTTCGGGAAGTAGCTTGGGCTGAGAAAGAGCATCTGGGCCAAAATCCCCAGGAAGCTTCTGTGGCTGGCAAGGGACTTGCCCCTGTGCTAGGTCCAACGCCATCACCACTGTGCCATAGCGATTCTCCTACCGGTATTAAATATTAAAGTTCACCATTAATGGGTAGGACATGTTTTGGATGTTCTGAATCATCTTTGTCTGCCCTGCCAGATTGCAGCTTCCATAATCTTAAGAAAGCGGGACATCTTTGAATAGGACTGAGGAAACTCAAGGCATAGAAATCCATGGGGTGGTTTTGGGAGAGTCCTTCTCTCTCAGCCTAAGCCAGCGCACAGGGCTGCTGTCATGGGGATCAAAGGGAAGAAGGATCCCCAGGAAAATTGCCTTGAGCTGCAGGAAGGGCGGAGGATCAAAATGTAAAAAATAAATCAGGTGGCACAGCTGTGGTGGAGGATAGGAGCTGTGGTCCAACTCATTGAGGAACAGTGAATCCGGCAGAGGAAATATTTAGGTGAACTGAAACGGACAGAAAACGAAGACTGACTGACTGATGTGGGAAATTTGGAGTACGGTGCCAAGAACAGTTGAGGAAAAAAGAGGATAGGAAGATTTGAACGTAGGACATGGAAGATTTACAATATAACAAAGGGGCATTTTAAAAAAAAAAATAGATTATTTTGATAGTTGATTGATTGCCTCATCTGGGATATTGTTATAGTGAGCCATTACAGAATTCTGATTCCTGGAATGCTGCTTGGTTTAAGGGACCATTTTCAATGTCTTTGCAATGGAGTAAAATGGTTTCATACAGCTTACATAAGGGATATTTTTCCACCAGTGAGTCCTGATTTGATCTCCTGCTCCTCCGTTTGTCACATTTGGGAGTAAGTTTCTGTCTTGTGATCTGGACTGACTATCACCCCTCAGAGTTCTACTCCTGTTCTGGATGCATAGTCAGTTGGAACAGTGGAAGGGGGCCTGTTGATTTGGAGACCCTCTTGGTAATTTCCTGGTTTGGGACATTCACATAATATTCTTTCGGATGTCATATTCAGTCTGTATTTCTGTTTAAGAAGACCTTTGAACTGCAAGTCAGTTAATCTTTCCCTTTTGTTTTAGTAAAGTCATGACAAATCATGTAGATTACTTGGCAGTTTTGTTGCATTTGAATAGTTTGTTTTGCTAATGTTTTTTATAACTGGCTTAAGGGCAGAACGTAAAAATACTTATCACAAACAAGCACATAATAAAGCCCCTGACAAGCTACATAGGAATGTCCCCTTAAAGATGGCATAGACATAGAATACCCTATTAAAAAAAGGTGAAGCAGTGAAGGAATTTTTTTAAAAAACAGAAGGAAATAAACATCCACAGTGAATATTTCAATATTCTTAGAATTAATAGCGTAAACATATTATCTGAGGATTGGACTGATGTAGCTGAATCAGGGGTCACTGGTCAAAAAGAAACCCACTTTTCTGATTTTACCAATTAGAAGTAGACTGTTGAAATTGAAAATCACATCAGAATAGCTTTAATGGGAGCCCCTGCCCTGCCCTTCCTTTTCTTTTCCCTTGTATGACTCTCTTGGAAGAAAAGGGGCACTGTGCATTCTGGAGAAGATTGGGACAAATCACAGAACAGCTGGGAAAAACTGGGTGGGGTGGGGTTAAACTACCTTCTGAAGATCCAAGCAAAAGTGCTTAAAGCGTAAGACCCTCTCTCCGTTTTCTACCTGAGTAATGCAAATGGTTCCTGTAGTCTGTAGTCAGTTGACCTTGAGGACACAGATAAACCTCCCAAGTGTCTCAACCACCCTCTAAAAGGATGCAAATGACCAGCTATCTGCAAGGAATATAAACCCTTCCATTCCCTACCATCCAGTCAGAGATGAAGAAGCTTCTTGGAGGAGAAGCAAAACAGTTGCCTCTTGGGGGTGGGTGGGTGGGGAAAGCACCCTTGGGACAACCATGACCTGGATGATGGAAGAATCTCCATAGAAATTAAGGTGGTCTCTTTTTGTCCAGGTCCCATCATTATCTTTTTGGATCGTGGCTTCTCGCATGTTCCTCAGACCAATCGTGCCTGCCCTTCCAGGAAAAAAAATTATTGTAAGACTTTCGTCACTTGTTTTGCTCTCCTCAGCCAGCTGGAAGGATTGTGGGAAAGCAGAGGGAACGGAGTCTGAACATTGATCTCAGGGAATACAAGAAAAAGCATTTCAAACAGACTCCATCTTAATTAGTTTGCTATAAACAAGGCTGAGAAATTCTTCTTATTGAGGTCAATATTCTATATACCCCAGATTAGTGTTAAAATTATCTTCCTTCTTGCTTCTTCGGGCTTGATAGACAGTGCTGTCCTTTTTTTTTTAAAATGGAAAATCTGAGGCACTGAAATCCCCTCTTTTGACAGTTAACCTTGATAGGAAATTTTGTTGTCACCTCTCTGCATGGGCTTCTCAAAATGAAGGCACCGGGACCGAAAGGACAATTTGGGTTGACCAACGTTCCAAGTTTCAACTCTTCAAGTAATCGTTTTGGGAGAAAATGAAAGACTTTTTGGTGGTGCAGAATTAAGTTCTGGCAGTCTTTTTATCCTGCCCAAATTATCTGCTTGGCTTGTTCAGAATACTTCAGAGAGCTTTTGTTTTGCTAATCGGGACATTCTGTGAAGACCTTTCAAAAGGAATCTGGTTTGTTGGCCAACCTAAACCTCTTTTGATACTGATGCCGGTTTTTCTTACCTCTTTGCTCGCTTTCCTGGCAGCCACCTCAATTTTATTACGTTAATCCCAACTGTTTTCTGTCCCCCTTTCCCTCCTCCCATCTCTTCTCATGCAAAAATTGAGAGGATAACGTTCCGGGTTATTTTTTTGCTAACGATTCAGTAAAAAAATTTTTTTAAAAAAATCCCTAAGCATCTGGATGGCTAGATGTTTCTATGGTTGCACAAGCTTTCTGCTATTTTAGAAACAAGAAGTAAAAGTTAACCTTGTCCACGTGAATTTCTATTAGGACTGTCCTAGGGGTGACAATTCAGTTGGAGTGATTCTATTGTGAGAACTTAATGGTGTTCCTGACTGTCGGGCTTCACAATTTGCAAATTGGCAAAATGACCAACAATGAAATTCCAGGCTTGAGAGGTGCTCCTTGCTGTGTGAACTCAACATGTGGCTTTGGGAAAAAAGGTCTCTCTGTATGTGTGGGTTGGTGGGGGGCACCAATATTCCAAAAGTTGGCACAGTCCCAAGATATTTGGGGGGGGGGTGTCACTCATTCTCTTAGCTGCCATGTGATTTCTTTACTTTTGGCCTGGTGTGTAAACTTGTGATTTACTCCGTCTTTTCACTAGTGAAAGTCTTTTTAAAATAGTGTGTGAGGAGCTTTGTCATTATGACTAAGCAGATACTCGAATCACATTTTTTCCTCTTGGCGTTCCCAGAAAGGGCTGCTTTGACTTTGCAGAACAAACATCATGTGGGTCTGTATTATAGAAGGAGCATTTCTTAACTACGTTTTGCCTGTTTCTTGCTTCTAAATGTGCCTTTTACTCAGTCTTTCTAGGTATTGCTTTTGGAAGAAGGGAAAGTACATTCTTACTTTGCTAAAGAATTTGTGTGAGCTTGTCCAGGGATTTATTTCTAATTGCAGGGCTATTCACTGTTTTTTTTTCCCTGTTGGAAATTTACCTGAAAGTGTCATTTTCCAATTTCTCCAATAAACAGGTTTATTCTCTTGATTGCCTTTTATAATAAATCCCCTTTATTGTGTTTTTTCTAAATGGAACATTTTTTTACCCTTGCTCTTTTTTGGCTTCGTGATTTGTTCTGACCTGTATTCCTGCTTTTGTTAGCTGCTTTCACTTCATCTTTCGGATGGAATTTCATAACAAGCAGTAGATTATTATTGGTCATTGTTCCCCGTTGGAGGGAAACGAAGCATGGGGCTGATTTGGTATGACTGGCTGCTTCAGTTGGGCGAAAGGGCAAAGTCTCTGCAACCAAAGGATAAGAAATCAATTCTTGATTGAACTGCTGTTTTATGACGGGAGATATTTATGTACCCTTAAGAAGAGTAAAATTGTATACTTAGAGCTTCGTCTAGCCTTTATGGCAGGGGTGGCCTTGGCTTATTATTTATTTATTTATTTATTATTTATTTATTTATTTATTTATTTATTTATTTGATTGATTGATTGATTGATTGATTGACTGATTGATTTATATGCCGCCCTTCTCCAGAGACTCAGAGCGGCTTACAATGTGTTAAGCAATAGCCTTCATACTTTTGTATATACCTGCTTAGTAGGGCTTTCGGGCTTTCTTTTTTATACAAAGTCAGCTTATTGCCCCCACAATCTGGGTCCTCATTTTACCTACCTTGAAAGGATGGAAGGCTGAGTCAACCTTGAGCCTGGTGAGATTCGAACTTGCAGTAATTGCAGGCAGCTGGCAGCTAAGTGCTACTTTAACAGCACTTAGTCCCCTGCTCCACCAGGCTCTTGTGGACTTGCCAGCCACTGTCTCAGAGGCAGAAGGGTGAGCTCTGTCCCTTTACAGAAAAAGTCTATGGCGCCCACACCCGCTTTAACGAAAAGGGGGGTGGGGAGTCCCAATCCCTCACGTGATGCTGCCGTGACGACATGAGTTTGATACCCCTGCCTTATAGATACCTACCATATCTATTGAAAAACAACTTGATGGCACAATCAAGTTGTCAATATCAATCAATTGCTATCATCAAAATAATTTGGGAGGGCTTTGCCATTAACTACCTTATGGAAGGAAACCTTAATAATTGAATGACATTCATGACGTAAGTCATCCGTTACAGGAACTTGACTCTGGGTGAGGGTTGTGAAATGCTTGCAAATATCTTTTCATCTTTTTCATTTCTAGGGACCATAAAGGGACAGAAGGTGTGCAGGACCTAAGGCTAAAGGACCCCGATACGGCTCTTCTCTGGTGCTTTCCTTCTTACTGAACCTTCAGCCCATATACCTTAGTCACCAATTCAGTTTTCTGAGTATTTTGGAAAGCCATGGGGATTGGCAAAAACACTACTTCGAAATCCGTAGAAACTGGAAACCCAGCAGAGGCCAAGTATGAGGATGAAGCCAAGCACACGGCTTTCTTTACCTTGCCAGTAAGTTCACGTTTAGAAATGTTGATTTGTTTTTTAGCAGTATTGTGAGGCCGGTGCCTCACAATACTACTAAATCTCTAGTAGTCTTCCTTAGAAGTCCTATTGGGTTAAGGACTAATTCTCCAAGAAGCGAGCCATGGCAGGCTTTTGAATTCAGCATAGAGAAGTAGCATCTTGTGATGTGCTTCTCACTGATGTCACAATCCCTTTCTGACAGGTGCTTCCTCTACAAGCTTTTGATTGCTGTGTTCTGAAGGTGGACAATGTTATAAAAGCTGTCTGGGTAAATCAGATCTGTTGAAGGCCAGAGCCGAGCGTATTTTTGAGCAAAAGAACTTAAAAGGAACAGCCATTCCAAGCTTATAAAATGAATTTGACAATAGCTTATGAATGACTTATTTTGTTCAGAAAACTGACGCAATAGGGTTGGCTAATTGGATGGCTCAAGTGACCACAGTCTTATCTCTCTGAAGGCATTAAATGAGATTAAAAAGATTGCTTTCAGCTATCCCTAAGGATGTTACAAAGGACTGCAATTCATTGAAGGTCATATGAGTCCTGGTTGCTGCACCATGGATTATCCTAGAGATGGAAATGATACAGAAATGCACTACTCAGATCCTTGAGGGAATGGAGCAGCTAAAAATGGCAAGGGTATAAATGTATGCATCGTGTTTAAGAATTTAAAATAAAGCACTTGCATAATATAAAACCTAAGGTAATGCAATAAAAAAACCCATACTTTAGTTCATTAGGTTCATGATAAAAATAATCTTAAATTTACTATAGATACATATCTGCATATTTAGTACTTTATATATAATTAAAAAACAATGCATTATATTGGAATTCTTTATTTGTCAAATTTAGAATCTATGTTGTAGTTGTATAGAAATTGTTTTTCTAAATATATTTTTTACAATAACAAACATCTTGATTTTAAGAATCGATGCAACAGACAAAATCTAATTCTTCACTCCAAATAACAGAAAAGTTCAGACACTTTGCCTGCAAATTTGCATTATCAGATTTTTATTTTTGACTGACACTTCTCATTGCCAACTAGTCAGTGAATTCAAACATTTTCTGTACTTTACGTTGTTCTGTGTTTTGGTTTAAAAATATTATTAATATTCTGTTATACAAGATTATATTATATACTCTGTAATTATTTTAGAGTATTACTATTAATTATTATAATTATTTTTTTAGGCTGTAATAAGTGGAGGAGCAACCTCAAGTGGCGATCAAGATACAGAAGACACAGAACTTATGGCAATCTATACCACAGAAAATGGAATTGCAGAAAAGGTACCTTAAAAAGTAGATGAACCCTACTGGTTGGGTGGTGGTTGGGAAGGGGAAGGGGAGGGGGTGGGAAGGTAGGGATAGGGGAGGGGGGGAAGAGGAAGGGGGGAGGGGTGGGGGTGGTAGGGAAGGGGGGGATATATATGTAAACTTTTTGTAAAACTTTTTAATTAAAAAAAACGTAGATGAACCCTAACGTCTTGATACAAATGAACTGCTACAATTAATTTGCATGTTTGCTCAAATTTGGCTGCTAACAATGCCCTGTGGAGTTCTTCAGTAGTTCAAACTGATTTCTGTTGAGCGAAATCATTAAAAGGAGGGCCAACGTTAGTATTCTAAGGCCACATGGCCGTAATAAGGAAGGGCATGAAGACTCGAGAAGCTGATAGTTGAATGCAGCAAAATTAGGTTTGGAGATAAAAACAGAGGAAGGCACTCCCCATCTTTTCTCAACCAGGCAAGTTAAAAAAATCACACACACCATTTCTATAAAGCCGCAGGTTCTGATAAACTACAGAAGAAATGACTCAGTAGCTTTTGGCTGATAATAATGGAAAACAAAGCTGATTCATTCACCCCTTGCTTATTGTAAAAAGGACGTCTGTCGTATCATTGGTTCTGTGGGAAAACATCCAGTAATGGGGGCCTCCTTATCACACGAAGACTACCCACAAACTTTTATCAAGTGGATGAAGCTAATGCAATTGAAGGCTGCTTTTGCCCTCAGGCCCCAGTAAGGCATGAATCACAAGATTGCTGTGATTGCTCCTGGGGCAGATTGGATCCCAGCAGTGCCCTTGGTTGGATTCTTCACATTCTGTAATCTCCTCCTTGAAAAAGGGGGCGGGGGGGTGGTGGTTTATAACAGCTTCAAAGGTTTTTGTCCCTCCACCCCCTTCAGTTCTGGGATTTATGGGGAAGATTCTTGTCTTCTACAAAAGGCTTCAAGGCCGGGTCTCTTGATGTAGAATCTGTCAACAAAACTTAACCCTTAAGTGTACTTTCCTGAATCTTTTAAGCCCAGTGTTTCTCAAATTTGGCTGCTTGAAGCTTGGCTGGCTGGAGAATTCTGGGAGTTGAAGTCCACGCATCTTCAAGCAGCCAAAGTTGAGAAACCCTGATTTAAGCAGCTGGTGCGGTCTAGCCTAAATCTCCCGAAAGGATAAATCCAATATTGCCACGTTTAGAATATTGCCAAGTTCGGAGTATTTCAGGAAAGTGTAAGGAGCAAACAGAAGTTAGAACATTTTGTATCATGGAACTCTTCTGGAAAGGCATTATATTTCTAAAACCTTTCCCCTATGTTCCTCCCTCCCCCCAATACCTCATTTTTTAAAATATGATTAGGATTTTAAATTCTTTTCACAATTGACAACTGTATACTGTCAGGTATATAGATACCTGACTTGTATAATTTGACTTATTTAATACCCCGACTAAGCTGTCATGTAACATGTCAAGAGCCATCATTATTTGACTTTCAAGATCAGATTGCTTCCTATGAAGTTGGCATTAGATGTTTTGTGTTAACATAATTCAGTTTCAAGTGGATTGCACACCCCTAATGTGCAAAGTTGTAAATGAAAATTTTCAAGTCGTATAATCTAGGAAACAAGCCTGATGGGGTTTTTAAATATTTAAAATAACAAGACTTTTCAGTGAACATACCATTTCATGAGGCCGCCTATTCCACTCTTTGGCTGGCCTGACCATCAGGAAATTTCTCCAAATAACTAACACGAACCTGCTTCACTGTAGTTTGAATGCAATTGTCTATGTTCATTCAACTCATTAAGTCCTAAATCGTGATTTTCAAAGAGTCAAACCCAAACAGATAGCTCTTTCCTGGGGTCACGTTCCTCCCAGGTAAAGCTACACCTTGCAGTGTAAGTTTTCTATAAGCTCTCTTTTGTGCACATTCTCCTAACTCTTTTGAAAACTTGGTCTTCAGAGGAGGTGAGAGATCTGAGTGCTTGAGTTTAGTCGTTTCTTGTAGGAATCCGCTGACATCAGTTGTTTCCTAGGGCAGGGCTCTCCAACCTTGGCAGCTTTACGACTTGTGGACTTCAACTCCCAGAATTCCTCAGCCAGCATGCCTGGCTTAGGAATTCTGGGAGTTGAAGTCCAAAAGTCGGAAAGCTGCCAAGACCCCTGCCCTAGGGGGATTCACGGATACCATGCCCCACTGCTGTGGAAGGGATTGGGTTCTGATGCTTGAAATCGCTACAGCTACAGTGACGTCTTCAGGGCATGCTTTCTTGTGAAATAAAAATTACTCCTTTGTTTGATTTCCTGTTAATCCCTTTGATAACGAACACGGCATATACACAGGAGGAAATATGAGGAGGAAGCTGCATGTGCTTAAATCAGACCGGACATGTGGTTTCAGGGTTTAAGAAGCCAAGTCATGTTTGAGAACAAGATACTCTGCAATCAAGTATGGATTAAGTCAGCAATTTTGTTATATAAACCTAAAGTTTCAGCAAAATCTACAACTGCTAAACTAAATAGATCTTTTTTCTCCCAAGGGCTACTGCCAATAAAAGGTGTTAGGTGGTGTTCCTGTTTTCATAGCCCTTAAATAACAAAAATTTAAAACCATTTATATGAAAATGGCATTATAGGCCCTATACGAAGCCTACAGCCTTTTGAGATTTGCAATGAACATTTATTTTGGTCTTTAAACCTCGACATGCAACACAAAACTTATATTTTTTCACTGTGAGCTTCACGCTGTTTTCTTTGCTCTTCTTTTTCTAGCCATCTTTTTTTCCTCTTCAAAAGCATGCTGCATTAGACAAGTAATTAATTGCTTGCATTAGAGATTAATAACTTCATTATTAAAGAGTAAGATAATCTCCACTGTTGGACAGAGAATTGTGTGTCTTCTTTGCTTGACCTTTCATATTCACTGCTTGTTTACTTTCAACATTGTTCCTCATATATTTCATTTGACCTCATGTAGCTTTTGGAAACTCTCCCTTTCAATCTAAAGCCTTCTTAAAACTTAAACTTGAAAATTCCCAAGGGAAGGGAAGGGTTCTCTACCAAGTCAGATCATTTAGGTCAGTATTGGCCGTGCCATTTTTAACTTTCCAGTGCTGGTTCATTTAACAAGTGTAGCTGGAACAGATGTCTTAAGTCAGTGTGGTCATATGATGTTGCACTTAACTTACTCAGTGTGTAGCGATTGAGTTGCAGCTTTCAGCTGTACTTGGTGAGTGAGGATTACCTGTAATGTAAAGCAGATTGCCTCTCACACAAACCTAATCTTCATCCTTAGTTTTGTTACCTTTGATTGCTGCATAATTTTTTCCATTTTTCTTCTGAATGTTTATGAGGCCTAAAAACGCTTTTCCGACTAAGAACCTCAAAAAGGATTTTAAAGCTCAGATTTGCCATGTTTATCAAACTTTACACCTCTTTGTCTTCCCTAAACTCTGAATCTGAATCTGGGATTGGAAACTCCAGTCCTATGAAGAGAACTTAAGGAAAGCGATTAAGTCTGGTCCTGAGAAGAGAATATTTGTATGATAGCAAAACTCAGATCAGGGGTCTCCAACCTTAGCAACTTTAAGACTTGTGGACTTCAGCTCCCAGAATTCCTCAGCCAGCTTCCTCAGCCAGATAGATAGATAGCTTTGCTGGCTGAGGAATTCTGGGAGCTGAAGTCCACAAGTCTTAAAGTTGCTAAGGTTGGAGACCCTGCATTAAATAACAAAAAGATAGAGACAGTGGGTTCCAAAGTGTAGGACCACAGAACAATAGATTTAAGTTATAGGAAGGTAGATTTTGACTGAACATTTGAAAGTGCATTTTTTAAAAAAAAACCTGAGAGTTGTTCATCTGAAAAGCCAATCGGCAGTGGTATTTAACAGTGGTATTCCACATTAAGTGTCTATATGTTACAGAAAGCAGAGACTGGATGGACATTTGTTAGGGTGCTTTAAATTAAATTCCTGGATGGAGATGAGAGTTGAATTAGGACTAAATGGTCCCTTCTGTGCCCAGGGTTATATTTCTAGCAAAGCTATATATCTTGCAATAAACGAAAGCTCATTAGAAAACAGTAAAGTGCTCTCATAAATCAGGGAGTCCGGATCTCTTATGCAAGTGTAATCTTTCTTTTCCCCCAGAAAATATCCCTTAACCTCTAATCTACCATCTACATTTCTTTGTGTAAACAGTTGGGCAACACACACACAAACACAAAAATTCTGGCGCAGGATATGCGGTGATTATATCATAGGAACAGAATAATGCTTTGCTTATATGTAAAAGCAGAGGTTGGTCACATTAAAGAGAGGAGGGCCTTCATGCAGTTTAGTTGATGACTAGAAAAGTAAAAGGTTTGAGGTTTTTGTTGTTGTTGTTTTTTGCTATGTGAACTGATAATGCTTTGCAGCAGGCCTTCTCGGACCTTCTCAGACGTATCCCAGTAACCTATTAATAGACTGTGGTATTAAATGGTGGCTAATTTAATGGTTGACAGAGTTCTCTGGCAGAAACCCTCGACAGTAGTGGAAGCTCAGACGCACAAAGGACGGACATGATTTACACAATTGAAGATGTTCCGCCTTGGTATCTCTGCATATTCCTGGGGTTACAGGTACAATTTGTTCCAATATCTTTTTTTTTTCTCATTGAAATGCTAGCGAGTAATTAAGGAAGTCGGAATTTAATGTTGAAGCATTATTTTTAGAATTACTTAGCAGGGACTGAACGGGAATGACACTTTCCCAGGACTCATGCTTATTAGGGTAATTCAGGCAGCAAGAAACTACGGATAATTTATTCCTGGATTCCTTCTCTGTTGCTCTGAACAGAAATGCATGGGCTCTTCCCTAACATCTGCTGGACCCTCCCCAATAGAATTTGGAAACTTGATGGCCTAATACTAGTTTTTATTTTAGACTGCCATTTTCTAATCCTTCACTGAGATCGTCAAAGTTAGCTTCCTTATTAAGATAATAGTCATTTCCTAATGGATAGAACTTTTCATACAGAATTATTAATTGTCTTGGTTTAACCATAATGATACTGCAAACATAGGGAAAGCAATTTACACAGGTATACATACATACACGTGATTAAAAAAAATAACCCTTTGTTCTTTGCAGCATTACCTGACCTGTTTCAGTGGCACCATAGCAGTGCCCTTCTTGCTAGCAGATGCCATGTGTGTTGGATTTGATCAGTGGGCCACCAGCCAGTTGATTGGGACCATATTTTTCTGTGTTGGAATCACAACTTTGTTGCAAACAACATTTGGGTGCAGGTGAGTTACTCTTTGATGATGCGTTAACTGCTTATAACTTTTCCCATGAACTCCTGGCAGTAATGTAATCATTGTTTTCTCAGGTTTTCACGGGTGTTTGTATGTAGGTCTTTGATTATTCGGGTTTTCTCCCGCGTAAAATTGGAAGTGTCTTGGCGACGTTTCGACGAAGTCTCATTCGTCATCTTCAGGCTGCTGTTTTCGGCTTCATGCTTCTAGGAGCAATGCTCCTAGACTTCGTCGAAACGCCGCCAAGACACTTCCAATTTTACGCGGGAGAAAACCTGAATAACCAAAGAGAGAGAGAGATATATATAACAGATATTTTATACAGTAATGTAATGATTAGTAATCATTAAACAGTTCAGGAAACAGGTAGATAATATGAAAAATTAAAAGCATTAGTCCTATTTGAGTCTGATAATAAAATGAAAAACGTTACTTAATTTATACAGAGGGAGTTGAAGTAGTGCCTAAATTGTCCCCTCTCAGTAGCAGCTGCTCCCCAAGTTCTCCGCCAGATACTTCTCTTAGTTCTGGAGCCTGAAGTCCTTTCAGCAGAGATTAGAAGGACCGAAGGCACTTGGATGCTCCAGCACCATTTATGTCCGTGTCATGATCAGAGGGATGGCCAAGCATTCTTTCAGCACAGATAATAAGAATACATCACTCTTACAGGCGTAACAACAGCCGCAAAAAAAAAAAGGCTGGAAAATCAAGAGCAGTCACATGATGACCCACTTAAAGACCGTCATGGCTTAAAAGCAAAGTTACTGGCTCAATTATGGTTGTAAATCAGAGGCTACCTGTTTAATATCTGATGCTGGCAATGTGCTATGGGGTGAAAGGTAGCAAAGCTTCATTAACATTAAACCTTGTGCTCTGATTCTCTAGAAGAGTGTTTCTCAACCTTGGAAGCTTGAAGATGGGTGGACTTCAACTCCCAGAATCCCCCAGCCAGCAGGGAGTTGAAGTCCACCCATCTTCAAGCTTCCAAGGTTGAGAAACACTGCTCTAGAAGCTGCATCCTGCAATGGTTAGAAGGTGCAATCGTACTAGTTAAACTCCCTTGGTATACTTTACGTCTCGTTTTGGATAACGGTGGGGTTGACCTTGTCAGGATTGAACATTTCATCTCCCGAAAGCCAGCGCAATCCTAGGTTGCATTAACAGACGGACAGCATCGAGGTCCCGTGAAGTATTAGTGCTTCACATACTAAGATTTATAAAATCTTAGTAAGACCACACTTGGAATACTGCATCCAGTTTTGGTCATCACAATATTTTTAAAAAAAATGTGAAGGGAAGAGCCAGAATGATTAGGGGGCTGGAGGCTATAACATATTTATTTATTATTTATTTATTTTTGCGATTTATATGCCGCCATTCTCCCGAAGGACTCAGGGCAGCTTACAACAGCAATCAATGATAGGAATCACAAAATAACAAAATAAGTTAAAAAAAACCCCTTAAAAACCATATTTAAAATTATTACAGTTTGTGCAACCCCTAACAAATCAAGTTATTTGACGGAAGAGCCTCGTCTTCAGTTCGCGGCGAAAGGAGAGGAGGTCTGGGGCTATCCTGAATTCGGTGGGCAAACCATTCCGGAGGGTCGGCGCTCCGACAGAGAACGCTCTCCCCCTGGAGTCCACCAGTCAACATTGTTTGGCCGACGGCACCCTGAGGAGGCCTGCTCTGCGGGAGCGCACAGGACGATGGGAGGAAGGCAGAAGAGGCTCCTGCAAGTACCCTGGGCCTAAGCCATGAATAACATATGACTTGCTTCCCTCTGCCAGCACTTTTGCAGCCCGCAAAGAATAGCGGCAATGGATACCCCATTTCCTACCCTAACTAACATTTCTCTGCGTGGTCGCTGGAGTTGATTTGCGTTCAACTGGCAGAGCTACCCACAGCGTGTAAATGTTCTTTCAGTGGGAGACTTGCGGTTTTGTTTCTTTTTAAAACATATATTTAACTTTTCTCATTTCTCTATTACATATGGTATTAGAAATGAATGATCAAAGCAAAACAGGTTTTCGATTTCCTTTAGTATTAAGGGCATAGAATTTTCCATCCAGTTATAGTCTTCTGTTACTGTAGAAAAAAACAATGTACACTTTTCACCTTCGCACGAGGGCCAAAGTATGTTGAGTACCTACATCTATATTATGTTTATTCTAGGCAGGATATTAAAAAATAACATGGTAAAATAACAAAAGAATGAACGCAGTCATCTTTTGCTTTAGGTCTACCCATCCAAGTATGATTTCATTTCGGAGCCTTTCTTTCAAAAAATATTGAGTATATTTACCTACGAAAGAGAATACCAGGCAGGGAATGAAAACTCAGTAGGATAAAGAAGGCAGGCCGGTTTAAATAAACTAGTGAAGCTTATTGAAGGATACCAGCCCAAAGAAAACCTCCAGGATTTGTTCAGTATCTTTCTAAGTTTCCTGAATTAGAACAGGCTGATTGGAAAAGAGGATCTTATGAAGGAAAAAAAAAAAAAACACGAATTGAGTATTTTTGCTTGCCCATAAGGTTTCTGACTTGGTCCTTTTGATCAACCGATGCGATGGGTCAAAATCCAGAAAAATAAAGATTGTTTTGAATTGACCGAAGGAGGACCCGGATCGTTGGGGGCCATGATGCTGACTCTGCAAACCGCTTAGAGAGGGCTGTAAAGCGCCGTGAAGCAGTTTTGAAGTCTCAGGGCTATATATAAAGTCTTCATGAAAGTGGATGCCAGAAAAGAAAGCTCCTAAATCAGCTCTTGACTAGGTGGACTTCAGCAGAGACAAAAACTGGGCTGGATCTTTTGAGCTGAATAGGCCAAGGATGATGGTGTCTCTTCCATTCTCCTCCACCAGCTTGCCCACCGATGTTCTAGTACAGTGTTTCTCAACCTTGGAAGCTTGAAGATGGGTGGACTTCAACTCCCAGAATCCCCCAGCCAGCACTGCTGGCTGGGGGATTCTGGGAGTTGAAGTCCACCCATCTTCAAGCTACCAAGGTTGAGAAACACTGCTCTAGTTCATCATGCTGTTGCTAAAAAGAGCCAAGCAGGTTACGATGAGCATCTGTGTCCCTTTTCCTTATTACCAGAAATGTACACAAAGTGACACCTGTCGTACGTAGAAACAGAAATCAAGTAGCTTCTTTTTTTTTTTGCATTGTTTTCTTAAGCAGTTTCTGCTTGCTTTGCCACCAAATACATTATTCTGGAACAATTTTGGGAAGGATCCTTTTAAGGAAGAACAGTTTGGTTTTGCAAATCCTTTGCAAATGTTTTCAGAATATTGACTGCATGCTCTCTGAGGAAGTCTCCGGGTTGAATCCACGCATCCTAAAATTGCTAAGTTGGAAACAGGATGAAAGTGATCATTTAGAGAGTGATCCTGCAAGAAGGAATCCGCTTGTAAAAAGTGGAGCTTTTTTTCTTTGTAGATGTGCTTGTACTGATCCTGAGATTACGCAACGGTTATTTGGTTATTCGATCATTCCGGATGCACGCCTCCTTTTAAAACTTTTTTTTTTTTTTTTTACTATTATGAGCGTTAGCAAAGCATGTTAATGTGAGAGGGTTAGGGTTAGGGTTAGGGTTAGGGTTAGGGTTAGGGTTAGGGTTAGGGTTAGGGTTAGGGTTAGGGTTCTTTGTTAAGTCAAATGATTTTGCCCCTCCAAAGAACAGTTGTAATTATGAAGGAAGACCAGCTGTATCCAAAATAAGCAAATAAACAAATATTAAAGTGAACAACATACATTCAGGCTACAAAACTGAAAAACGTGTGTTGGTTGTAGCCTCATTTTCACTGCAGCCAGACAAAATTTGGCTATAATATTTATGCTAGACAAAATTTTGCTGCCCGACATGGTGATGTATCCTTGACATTCCAACGTCAAGGATTTTAAGCTGTAGGAGCTGCCAATTTTCCTCCCCAAAGGGAATGAATGGTGCCCTTTGATTTCTGCTGATTGTATGATTTATTGGCTAATAAACCTTGACTCTAACCTGGCCTACTAGAAGAAATGGACTCATGAAGAAAGCGAAGGAGAGGAGTAAAGGATTCTACCTTGTGCACAGTTGGGGCAGATTCTGTGGATTCTTGTGGAAGAGAGGATCCCTGTAAGAGGGGGTCTTATCATTTGAGAATGCCGAAGAAAAGATAATCTCAAAACTGTCCAGGACTAAGGTATTTAGGATTCCCTAGATTAAAATTTAAGAAATAGCTTTTGCCCTTGGAGTGATTTATAGTAAAATACTATTTACTGTGAAGTTTCCGAAAGATGCTCTCTGTCTCTCTCATTCACCTTTATTGTTTAAATCGGCTCTCTAAACTGGGCAGCCTTAAGACTCCCAGAATTGTTCCAACTCCCAATGCTGGCTGGGAAATCCTGGAAACTGAAGTCCACAAGTCTAAAGGCTGCCCAGTTTGGAGAGCCCTGGTTTAGATAAAGAGGGAGGTTTCTAGAATATTTCTGTTTCATTGATGGAGATAGTTGTCCTAAAGGTCTTTATGACTGTTCAGAAATGGTCAAATTAGTCCACACATTGCTTGATGTCAACTCCGTTCCTTGTTCTCTTCATTGGTTTTTGTGCTTTGGTCAACAATAGAGTAACATTTTAACTTTTAACTGCTTATGTTGCCTGGTATTCGTATTTATGGGCACTACAATACATTTAGATAGATTGGGAAGATAACTAGTAACGATAACACTGAAGAGATGGCTCTTCTCACGTGTTGTGGCAGTTGTCAGCACTCCAAACTGCATTTACTCTAGTGCTGACATAAGAAGGAGAAGCGGAGGCATCTGGAAAGAGACGGTTGACTTTTCACCTACTTATTTTCCCTGGAGATAAGATCCCCTAGGAGATGGGATGGGAGGGGGGAAATTCCTTTGAGCTGGAGCAGTAGATTAGGGGTAGAGTGACTTGGAAGATGGCCAATGAGCGCAGAGGAGTGGGGAAAGGAAAGGGAGGGTTTTTGGGTCGAAGTCACTGTTGGCTACGATGAGTCGGAGTTAGAATGTTCGTGCTTAATAAATGAGAGTTTTTTTCATCAGAAACTTTGTTTGAAATGCAATTTATTTGAGACGACCTCGAAACCTGACAGCAGTCTTGTAAAATGTGGGGTTTTTGCCTCTTTCAGGTTACCCTTGTTTCAGGCCAGTGCGTTTGCATTCTTGGCTCCCGCTAGAGCCATCCTCTCTCTGGACAAATGGAAGTGTAATAACACAGGTGAGCAAACCATCCTTTCCCTCCAGGCCTTTGGTCCTTCAGGGCAAGAGCCAAAATGGAGAGAAACTCCTTTTTTTTTAAAAAAAAAGGCTGACTCAGGAGGAGGACTTGCCTTTACAGAACCTCCAGAGTGGTTTACCAATTCTGTAGCTGGTCTAGAAGATCCCCGAAGGAAAGACAGAACAAAAATTGGCCTTTTGATGCAAATTTCAGAGTTTCTCAAGGGACAGGCAACCCAGGCTTCCCACATTCTTCCCACGAGAATTTCATTGAAGTTTTTCTTGGGAGGAGTTTATGAAAGTTGAGTGGGTGGGGGGAACCTCATGGGCCAATTTACTTATTGAGGCTGGGAGATGGTTTTGTAACACCTTCGAGGTAATACATAGCCAAGGAGGAACAGCAGGAACAGGATGTGTTCCCAGGGGTTTGGGGATTTTATTTTTTTATTTTTTTGAGCCCTCAGAACCTCCTGAATTGAGCTGAATTGAGTGTCAAGGATTCAGGAAATCTAAACTGTGTTCCCTAAAGTAGGATATATACACTCCACTCTTTATAAACTAGGAGAAAAAAAAAGAAAAAAAAATCTTAGTTTTCATTATTGCTTCACCCACTGGGTGAGCTACAAATAATTTGCATCAAGCATTGTGAACGATGATTAGTGAAGCAAGTTTTATAAGCAATTCTTTAAGAAGGTTTGCATAATTAGAACTAGCTTGTCTAGTTTAGGCAAGTTTCAGTCTAACTGTTGAAAAGACCTGCCCGAAGGAAGGGTCCTGAGTGAACAGCCTGCAGCTCAGCTGAATCAATATTCCCCCTGTCAATGCTGGACTCTCTATGCTCAGGATCCAGCATGGAAAAGGCTGCGTTAAACAGGGACCTCGTTATATAAATTGAAATAAATAAATAAATAAATATGCAAATGTAGTCAGAAAACAGAATTCGTTCCCAGAATTGAAAGTAGGCGATATATTTTGCTTCCAATCTTGTTTGTATAGAATTTTGCAAATTTAGTTTTTTATGATTGCCCGATAAGTCTTGCCCAGAGGTGGCCGTCGCATAATGTAACAACCGGTTTGCTCAGAACCGAAAATGTGAACCTCTGCGGTATCAAACACACGGCAATTATATAGGATGGGATAGCCGGGGAGGGGGTGGGGGGCAGCTGCTGGTCAGAACTACGGATTCGCCCAGATTGGCAGCTCTGGTCTTGCCCACGCTTAGGTCATTGGAATTTGGTGGATGATTTTGAGGATATAAGATCAGTTTAGCTGGACTGTTACTCCAATCTAAGTGCAGAAAATATAAGTAAAAGCATTTCAGAGGCTGACAGGCACTTATAAAATAGCTATAAGGTATTCCAAAAGTAATTGGCATGCATGAGGAAAAAGTAATCTGTTAATGAGATGTCAGGTTGATCAATCCCAGTGACTCAAAGCATTATGCCGGAGGGTACTTCGCTTTGAAGTATAGCATCTTTGGAATTAGATTAATTTTCTGATTCCCAGAAATATCAAAGAAGAGCGTGTGAAAAAAAATGGGCAATTAATGTTTTCCTTTTGTTCTCCAAGTAATTGGTTCCTGAAAACTCCGTGATTGTTGTCCATTTGAATCATTTAGTCATAGAGCTGGAAGGAAGCTTGGAGGTCCAGTCTCCAGGACTCCAGTGATTCTGAGATCACATCTGCCAGCTCCTTTACTACTCTGGGATGTAAACCATCTGGTCCTGACAATTTGAACTTGTCCAAAATGGATAGGATCCTTTTACCAATTTCTTACCTCCCTGTTCTGTCTCCTACGATGCTACTTTTCATAACTTCGTCTATTTTTTTTTCTTTTGCATGAAGACAGATGCAAAGAAGGAATTGAGCAGTTCCCCTTTCTCCCTTCTGCCCATCTCGTTCTTGCCATCTTCTCCAGTTAGAGGACCGTTCATTTCCTTGGCTTTTCTTCTTATTCCTTACATAATGAAAGAAAATGTTTGTTTTTGGCATCTTTTGCACCTCGTAGTTCATTCTGAGCCTTTGCTTTCCTGACCTATCTTTGCAGAGTCAGGCTAGTTGCTGGAATTCTGTTTCAGTTACATGTCCATGCTTCCATTTTTTATTTCTTTTCTTTCCTTCAATTCGTTAGAGATCTCTTTGTGTCTCGTCTGGTATCTTTCGTTTTTCTTCCTCTGTGGTATTGTTTTGATTGGGCCTTTAATATTTCATTTTTCAGAATTTTCCAAGCATCCTGAACTGTTTTCCCTTCTAGGATTTCCAACCATAGAATCCTTCCTAATCTCTTTCTTAATTTGTTGAATTTGGCTCTCTAGTCTAAAACACAAGTCTGACTTTGTTCAGTTACCTGTGGCAGAGTATGACATGGTCACACTTTTCCAAAATGTCTACAATTTCCACTCCCTCAGCATTTCATCCTTATTAGGATTAAATTTAATATAACTGACCCTCTAGTTCCCATCTCCACCTTCTGGGTGACAAATGTATCAGCTGGGCACCTCAATTTGCAGCAGCCATGTATAAATTAAAGATTTAGGCTTACTGTAGTTAGAATTATGCCACCAAATTCCTGTTTTTTGTTTGTTTGTTTGTTTTACTAACATGGCTCTCCTGCTGTAAAGTGAAATTTTCACATTACAAACAAAAAAACCCCTTTAAATAAACGTATCAGCCATGAAACTTACTGTATTTTCCTGCATATAAGACTACTTTCTAACACACAAAAATCTTCTCAAAAGTCGGGGGTCGTCTTATACGCCAGGTCTCATTCTCCTGTAACCAGGCAGACCAGCCCGAAAGGCTCTGACGAGCCTTAAATGGCTCTGAGGAGGGTCGTCTTATATGCCCAGTCGTCTTATATGCCGGAAAATACGGTATATTGAATTCTGGTTTTTATTTTTCAAAGATGAAACACATTCAATAAAAGCAGCAGAACAGGAATTCAATTTTTTTTCCCCTTCAAGCTAGACATTTCCCAGAGAAATCTCATTTTGCATCTAGAATATCAAGAGTGGTTTGAAATATTAAATAAGAGGGAAATGCTTTACTAATTTCCACAGCTGAGTCATCTTGTTCGGCTGCCAATAGGCAATAGCATGCATAGGCATAATCATATTTTACTTGAGATAGGCCCTAGTAATTTGGCAGCGCTCCGAAGTCTTTTCCAAAGGAGGAGCTGTTAACGAGCACGACTTTCCAAATTCCTGGGAAAAGAGGCTTTCAGAGTTAAGGTCAAAAATTAAGAGCATGTTCACATATTGTGTAAAGCCGTAAGGTAGTCCATTTAGTTTTAGCATTTGGTGTATTTGCAACCCCAACTATTAGTACAGGACAGTTAAATAATAAATGTGACCGGTTGCCGCTTCTTTAGTAAATAGTGCTTAGTGTGATGACTAGCCCAAGTGCCTAAAATGTGTGTTTCTTATAACGGCATCGGGAAAGCTTTCTGGATTCAGAAACAGATTTTCTCCCCACCCTGTAGAGATTCAGGGCATGGCAGAAGGTCAAATAACGTGACCACAGTTTTTAATAGATCGGGATGATGACGTTGTTCTTTGCCTTCAGCAAAAGCTAGAAATTTTGTGGGGGCTAGTTGGGTAAGTAGAGAACATTTTGTTTATAAAGAGACCTCTTGTTCTGCCTTAGAAGCCGTCCTCTTTAAACAGGAGGCGTCAGACAGGAGCTGTTATTATAGTCTAGCCAGCCAAATTAAGAAGTGACATTTTTGTGACATAACACGCCCGAATCACATCTGTGCTATGAAATTATCCTCCGGATCATCCAACTGAACCTCTGCCTCTTGGTGCCCGCTGGGGGTTTGCCCATTCCGGGATAACAACTGGCTGTAGTAGCAGCACAATATATGGATGCTGTAAACTCTGCCTCCTTGGATCATTTTTGCTTACCATGAGTAGTGGTGGACTAGAAGGAAGCTATCAGTTGAGAAGAAGGCAGCCAAACAGATACACTCAATTGGTGGAAGGGAAAATTAGGTTAGGGAAGGAGCCAGGCACTTAGAGCTGGCTAAGCATAAACTCACAATTTCATCCTTGATCTCCCTAACTCATGGAATGCAGAGGTCTCCTCTGGCTAAACAGGTAGATTTCTCCAACTCATTTCTTGGAGTCTTTCTATGAAAGCTTGGGTAAGCAGGGGGGTGATCATCATTTTGGATTTGCTCCTCCTTTGTCCCACCTGCCCCCCTCCCCTCCTCTCCCCTCGCAAAATATATTTCCCTGTTGTTTATAAGAATTTGTTCAATTAACCTTTCAGTCAAAACTCAGGACAGAGGGGATTAAAAAGTTCAAACCAGACCAGGAAGGGATGTTCTGCAGTTCACAAAAAATACAGGCAATTCTCAATCTTATATAAGACAATTTATAAAATATTATACAGGGCACACAATGTGGATTACTAGAAGTCAGTTTGGGTTTATTGTTTGTGATTGTAAGGTGGGAACAACAAGCTATTTATCTGTACGTACAGTTATTATTTTAAAAAAAACAGAGAAGAAATGTTTTTTTTTTTAATTCTACCTCAGCATAAGCAGGACAATAAATAACGTTCCTAACACTATTTTAAAAAGTACATTTTATCAGTACATGCTACAGCTTCAATTACCACCATCTCACAAAGGCATAATTTCAATTCCATAGAGGTTTTTGGTGGCTGTGGGGAGGCAGTTAAATTGACCAGCAGAATGGATTAATTCTGTATATAAAATGTAGTATGTATATATGATCTGGGGCAGTAGGGGACCAAGAAGAAGCTAAGTTTTTATGTATATTAAAGCCGTTTATTCTGCCATAACGAGAGGTGTTTCTTTTTAACCTTCCAAGCTGTAATGGCTACAAACGGAACATCGGAGCTGCTGAACACAGAACATATCTGGTACCCCAGAATCCGAGAGGTAAACTTGCATAATCTATTCAGCACTGGGCCGTCTGTTGGGCCCTTCTCCAGTTGGCTGACTCTGGTTTCCTAAAATTCCTTCTCCATGTACGGAGTTTAACCTTTCCTGTCCTTTTCTTTGTGATCGCAAAATTCCCAACTGCATGAGATTCAGACCATGGTTGCTAAGGAGTGATTATTACTCTCTGTTTCATGGCATGCAAGTGCTTCTCGTCAGTAATAATAACGAAATAACTGTTAAAAGGCTGCTGGGTCATTTATGTAGCTGTGCAGTGAAAGGCTTATTATAGGGAGAGTAATCTGCACTGCTTTACTGTATTTCTGCTCCAGAAAACCATTCTCAAGAGTTAGAAGCGCTGCCTTGCGTTCTATAGATGATTTGTCAGTCTTGCTGCTTCACTTCTCTTTTCCCACCTGAACTCCCAATATTTTAGGCGTTCTTGGTCCTTAAGAGTCTAGAGCAATTAACGGTAGTAAAATATCGATCCACCTGTGGCACACCTGTGACATGGAGCTTTTCACCCATCCCATTGCTGTGGGCTGCCAATTGTTCCTCAATTTAAAACAACCCCTCTCTCTTCCCCATCTTCAAACCGTAGCTCCATCCTGTCAAGAGGCCCGCAGCCCATCCAGGGGGGGGCTGGCAGTCTCCTGAGACCGCTGCGCTGCTCTATGCCAGCTTCTAAAGAGCCCGTGTGACCAAATGCATCATACACTCTGCCCCCCTAGGAGCTAAGAGCATCACCTCCGTGGCATCACCAACCCTTGCCGGTCCGATCTGAGAACTTGAAAGGTTAGCTCGGAACCCAGGTCTTCCTGTAATGAGCGTGTGATGTGGCTATTGACACAACTGCCAGAGTCGGTCTAATGACGCCGTTGTGCGTTACAACCTGAGCTTTATGCTTAAGCAGTGAGAAGTGGACGAGGTTAATCATCTTTCGGTTGAATCATCTTCTGATGATAACAGAGCATGCACCTCTGAACTTCAGAGGCTCTTCAGTCTGGGAAGCTTGCTGCTTAAGCACTCCATTGCATAACACATGCCATTGCCCAGTTTTGCCTAGTTACTTGGGTTTTTTTTTTTTGACTTGCAGTTCATGACCCATTCCAAAAATCTCTGCAGAAATTTAAAACCTTCTCTGTTAAAAAAAAACAAAACAAAACAAAAAAATGGAAAGAAGGGGAGGAATCTAATTAAGTCTTCTCTCTTTTCTCTGTGTTCAGATCCAAGGTGCTATTATCATGTCTTCTTTGATAGAAGTGGTGATTGGCTTCCTGGGCCTGCCCGGAGCACTCTTGCGATACATTGGACCTCTGACGATTACCCCCACGGTAGCTCTCATTGGGCTCTCCGGGTTCCAGGCTGCAGGCGAGAGAGCAGGCAAACACTGGGGCATAGCCATGCTGTAAGTATTCTTGGTCACCCAGCTGTCAATCTTGAACAGGTGTCATGTGTCAATCTCCTCTTGAGTGCTTCCACTGCCCGGGTAGACCGATTAAGTGACTGGGGCTCAGGACCCCGGATAGCAGCTCCGGTTGGAGCGTGAAGTTTAGAAGAATCGTTTTAATGTCAGGGTTCCAAGTCATATATCCATAGCAAACAAAGCCTGAGTAGCGTAGGGGGCTAATGCTTCTACTAAAGGCAGCAATTAACATCCAGCTGCCTGTAATTCTGCGAGTTCAATCCTAGCTAGGCTCAAGGTCGACTCAGCCTTCCATCCTTTCTAAGGTGGGTAAATTGAGGACCCAGTTTGTGGAGGCAATAAGATGACTTTGTATAAATATATACAAAAGTATGAAGGCTATTGCTTAATGCATTGTAAGCCGCCCTGAGTCTCCGGAGAAGGGTGGCATAGAAATCTAATGAAAAAAAGAAGAAAGGGAGGGAGGGAAGGAGGGAGGGAGGGAGGTCGGAAGGAAGGAAGGAAGGAAGGAAGGAAGGAAGGAAGGAAGGAAGAAAGAAAGAAAAACATTCAGCTGCCTGCAATTACTGCAAGTTCAAATCTCCCCAGGCTCAAGGTTGACTCAGCCTTCCATCCTTTCTAAGGTGGGTAAATTGAGGATCCAGTTTGTGGGGGCAATAAGCTGACTTTGTATAAATATACAAAAGTATGAAGGCTATTGCTTAACGCATTGTAAGCCGCCCTGAGTCTCCGGAGAAGGGCGGCATATAAATCAAATTTTTTAAAAAAACAACAACTCTTGAGGCAGGCAGTTTCCTCAAAGAATAGGTTTATTGGATATGTCATATTGGCACAGGCTGGTGAAAACCAACTCTGAATATTCCCGCCGTTTCCACCTAATTAAAAGTGAAAGTTTGTCACTTTCTCAAAGGAATCAGTCACATGGTCCAATCAGAATACTGTCCAGTTGCTAGGTGACTGCAGCCCCTTCCTTCCGAGCACCTGCAGGAATGTCCTTGGTTCCCACGAGAAAGCCTTTTGTTTTGGCTGCAACACCCCAACATTCTCTGTTCCCCCGTCTCTCGTCCCTCGGCTCCTGCGTGTCAGCACTGGAGTCTCAAGATGGCCTCTGTCAGGCCAGCTTCAGGGGTGACAGTCACTTGCTACCCTGAGCGGGAGAATGTCATTATTAATCAATACGGACGGTGGCTTTTTTCCCCGCTTAGGCCAGTCTCCAAAAACAGTCTATCTCGTAAATAGGTCATCCTTGGTATGATGCCAATACTTTATTTTTAAATTGCTTTGGGGGGGAAAAATTACACAACAGTAACAGAGGAGATAATGATGCAAACTGAAAGACAGCAAAAGAAAACAGTGGCACCCAGATAATCGGCCTCCAGAGATGCAGCGTTTAAAGTCAAGAGAGGAGAACCTGGACCTTGGCTGCTAAAGTTATCTTAGGATAAGTGTTACATAAGGATCACCTTAAATAATATTTGTGCTCTCCTGTTTATGGAATGCAAAGGGGCCGTTCCAAATGTCATTTGGCGCACCAGTAGGGCTTCACCACTGCTTCAACAATATACACTTTGTGCAGCTCCTCCTGATCAGTGGATATATGTTGTCCATGCCACCAGCCATGCGTGAGAATGTAATAACAGAACCTGACCTAGTGATGGTCTGTGTGGTTTCAATCCCTTTTGCATCACAGAGGAAAATGCTTAGATATAGAACAATGGAGTTGAAATGGACCTTGAATTTAACCCCCCAGCTGAATCAGGAGACCCCAGGCCATACCAGACAAATGGTTGCCCTTCCTCTTCTGGAAATCTCCAGGGATGGAGCATCAACCATTTCTGGAGGCAGCCTTCGTTGCTAGAGGCCAGTAAATTTGAGGCAGTAGCTTTATTTCCCACCAGGGTCACTGTCGTGGAACCGTGTCTCTCCGATGTCATTATTTTTACTTGGAACGATTCCTTTAGCTAAATGCACATTATGAAGTCCTTTCAAGAAAGAAATCGCAAAATCAACCTGGATTTGGGAAAGGCAAATGCTGAAGGTGCAAAAGCATTTGGAGGAATCAAAATTAGTAATTGATTAACCTGGGGGGTGAAATACAGCAGATTCTGGAGAACCGGTAGCAGAAATTTTGAACAGTTCGGAGAACTGGCAAATACCACCTGTGGCTGGCCCCAGAGTTGGGTGGGAATGGAGATTTTGCAGTATCCTTCCCCTGCCCCACACACACCACCAAGCCACGCCCACAGAACCGGTAGTAAAAAAATTTGGATTTCACCACTGGATCAACCGTTATAATTAAAATGCATCACAGTAAATGAGGGAGGATAGTAGATGAAATACTTTTTCTCTGCACTGACTACAGAGGTCACGCGGACCGCCAATATATTTAATTTACCTGATTTATTGAACCTTTTCAAGAGTCAAAGCAAGTAACAGAAACAGATTAAAGCACATTACAAACATAGCAGATGAAACAGGGAGCCAGCCCTCCTGTCCTTTGCCCCAAACCTTTAATTAATCTGAAAAAATATTACGTCCTTTGCAGTCCTATTGAGGGAGAGAGAGAAATTTATTTCACCAATTTATTTTTTTAATCTATTAAATCCATGGAACTGCTGCTGGAATAATAGTAATTCTTTTTCATCTTTGCAGGACTATTTTCTTAGTGCTGTTGTTTTCTCAGTATGCCCGAAATGTCAAATTACCATTACCCATTTACAAGTCCAAAAAAGGATGGACTGCCTATCGCTTACAGCTTTTTAAAATGTTTCCTGTAAGTAATCTTTATGTTGATTATTATCGGTATAGAAGGTGTGTTTGTGTCTGTGTGATTGATTGTTTTGGAATGTAGACGAGGCTGTAATTTCATCACAGTTCTCTAGCAAAGTCTAAGGTAAGCTTTGAGAAAGAACGCAACCTGCTTAGTCTTCCCTAAAAGAGTGACGTGGCAAGCCCCAAGCTAACTGTGAAAAAAATAAATATTGGCAAACTAGAAAATAGGATGGAAGAAAAGGATAAATGTCACCACAAATCTGTTGAATAACTATGTATCTGTAATTTAAAGCCACATAGAATATTCTGTTTTCTTCACTTAAAAATGCATTTAAGTTAAACAAGATGCAGAAAAGAGCCAAGAATGATTTCTAGGTTAGGGGCAACTATCAAATGAAAAGTACCAGGTTCCGGGCTTTTTAGCTAGAGAGAGAAAAAAAAAAACCAATGTGGAGGGATAAGTTGTTTTCACTTTCAAACAGTATGTTTGTTCACAAATGCTTCGTAAAATAGCTGCCAGCGGGAAATCCTTAAAAACAGTCTACTTTATTTAATACATTGATACTCGGCTTCCAATGCCAAAACATTTCTCAACCTTGGAAGCTTGAAGATGGGTGGACTTCAACTCCCAGAATCCCTCAGCCAGTGCAGGTTGGGGATCATGCGTATCCCCGGGGGCAGTTCATTCCAGAGGGCGGGTGCCCCCACAGAGAAGGCTCTCCCCCTGGCGATTGCCAGTCGACATTGCTTGGCTGACGACACCCTGAGGAGCCCCTCTCTGTGGGAGCGTATTGGTCGGTGGGAGGCCATTGGTGGCAGAAGGCGGTCTCGTAAATATCCGGGTCCTAAGCCATGGAGTGCTTTAAAGGTGGTAACCAGCACCTTGAATCGCACCTGGAAGACCACTGGGAGCCAGTGCAGCTCGCGCAGGAGAGGTGTCACATGGGTGCGACCAGTCGCTCCCATAATCACCCATGCAGCCGCATTCTGAATTATTTATTTATTTGTATCCCACCTTCGTTACTTTTACAAATAACTCAAGGCGGCGGACATATTCAGCACCCCTTCCTCCTCCCGTTTTCCCCACAACAACCACCCTGTGAGGTGTGTTGGGCTGTGAGAGAGGGCCTGGCCCATGGTCACCCAGCTGGCTGTCATGCCCAAGGCGGGACTAGAACTCCCGTTTCCTGCTTTCTAGCCTCATGTCTTCACCACTAGCCCAAACGGGCGCTCGTTGCTTGTTCCACCTTATTTTAAGTGCCTTCCTGTCTCCCTTGCAGATCATCCTAGCTATCCTGGTTTCTTGGCTGCTGTGTTTCATCTTTACTGTGACGGATGTCTTTCCGCCCGATAACACTAAGTATGGATTCTACGCTCGCACTGACGCCAGGCAAGGGGTTCTCCTGGTAGCTCCCTGGTTCAAGATCCCATATCCCTGTAAGTGAATCTAGCCAACATTCAGGAGGAGGAATCTCCCTGAATACCGTATTTTTCACAGTATAAGACGCACCTTTCCCCCCCCCCCAAAGGGGGTGAAAATTTGGGTGTGTTTTATACATTGAATGTAGCCCGTCCCACCCACTGGCCCCCACCCTTTCGCCTCTGCCTCCCAGCAGTTTACCTTCTTGCAGCAAGCAGCAAGAAGAGACAGCCCGTTTCAGCTTCAGCACAGCCTAATTAGCACAAGTTGATTGTCCCTTGGATCGGCCTCCCGACTCTCAGCTGTTTCAGGCTGCAGGGATTTTTTTTTTTTAAATTTGATTTATATGCCGCCCTTCTCTGGAGACTCAGGGCGGCTTACAATGCGCCAAGCAATAGCCCTCATACTTTTGTATATTTATGCAAAGTCATCTTATTGCCCCACAAACCGGGTCCTCAATTTACCTACCTTAGAAAGGATGGAAGGCTGAGTCAACCTTGAGCCTGGGGAGATTCGAACTTACAGTAATTGCAGACAGCTGGAGTTAAATTATAATGCATTAGTCTGCTGAGCTATCCAGGCTCCTTAGGATTAGGATTGCCATTGCCTATTGCTGCACGCAGGCCTCTGCTGCTTGCTGCAAGGAGGTAAATTGCTGGGAGCTGATTTTTTTTCCTTGTGCTAATCAAGCTATGCTGAAAACGAAAATGAAAGTAAAACAGGCTGTTTGCTCCAACGAGGCAAAATTGCTGGGAGGCAGATTTCTTTTTCTTCTTTTCCTCACCAAAAAAGGTAGGTGCGTCTTATAGTCCAGAGCGTCTTATACTCCGAAAAATACGGTATTTTACATTTTTGGTGCAGTCACTGTAGTCTCTTTCCCTGTGTGAATCTGAAGATGCCAATTTCGATGGACCGACTCTGGTACAGTACTACATTTAATTTTGATTTTTCAAGTATTAGTATAATTGTCCACACTGAGACTTTCCAAATGAACTCCTCTGACATTATCCAGTCCCATTCAAGAGGGAAGGAGAGCATGCTTAAATATTTTTGAATATATATTTGTTTCATTTTCATCCACACTTTACTCCGACTGGACGGTCACTCAGAACTCCCTATCTGCGGTAAGATTTGAATCAAGGTCTCCACGATGCGAGTGCAGCCTTTTTTTAACCCATATTTATATTACTGTGTACTGATTTGTGCCCATACATGATAAACGTGTACACATTTGTTCATAGAAAGTCTTTCTAATCAGAAAGGAGAAAGGAGATTAACTATCTAGGAGGAATCATTGCTGTAGCAATGTACACTTTGGATTCCCAATATTCTGAATACCTTGCCTCTAACTCAGGGGTCTCCAACCTTGGCAACTTTAAGACTTGTGGACTTCAACTCCCAGAATTCCTCAGCCAGCAAAGGTCCTGTAGGAGCTTTGCTGGCTGAGGAATTCTGGGAGTTGAAGTCCACAAGTCTTAAAATTGCCAAGGTTGGAGACCCTCGAGCTAGGTTACAGAAATTACCTGTCCTGGCATGTAGAGAAGTATTTTATATCTCGAAAGTGCTTTGCTTTTAAAACAAGGAGAAAGTCTGTATGTAATGATGATGAATTTCCAGGCTAATAGGTTGTGTTTTAATTATCTGCAATCCTGATGATTCACCAGCATGCCTTCCTTCAGAAGCAATGCTACCTGCTCCACAGCTGACAGGCAACGGAGCAGAAACCGATAGCGCTATTATAACAGAATTTCTCATTGGACCATGCCAGTGTAATTCTGAAAAGCCAACTACTGACTGGCTTTCTGATTTTTCCAGGTTATTTTGTAATTGGTTTGATTTGAAGACGTTTGAAAGGAGGTAAATTTGATTATTCTGCCTTTGAACCTCCTGTGGTTCAAAGAACTGTGGTTTTTGGTGAATTAAGGGCTCGCTTCCTAAACTACACAAAAATCCAAGAAATGATTGGATCGAAGTTTTATTTATCACGTACTTTGTAGTTGTGGACAGGTATATATTGGGACTGTAAAACAGAGTATTGATGCTCAGCTAGAAAAACATAAAATATGTTGTTGATGGAGACATCTTGAAATACCAGCAATAGCTGGACACAAGTGGCTATTATATCACAGGCACAATTTTAAATTTACAGACCTACAAATGCTAGCAATCATAGCAAACCACCACACACAAGTACATAGAGAAGCTATTGAGATTTATAAAAGTCCCAAGAATTTGACAAGAAGAGAGTCTGCAGATTAACGAAACGCGGCTTCTAGCTTTACATCACACCAAAAATAAACGAATAAACCCCACATAGAATCTAAAGAGTGTTACGAAGACACCAATTATTTTGGAAATTCTTCAGATCAGACCAATTACAAATTCTCCAGGATAAAGAAATCCAATTGCAGCTCAGCTTTTCAGTATTTCATTGGCGTGATCTAATGAGAGATCAGTTCTGTTACACACACAGGGGTGGAATTGCTCAGTTGCCTGTGAGCTACAGAGCAGATTGCTTTCCCTCTGAAAATGCCAGCCACGGATGCTGGAAAGAAACATCTGGATGCCAGTTAATTAGACCACCGTCGGTTAGCCTGGAAGCTCATCATTGGATGGCCCCTATATCAATAATATGGAATGTCTTTGCATTTCCAGTTCAGTGGGGATTACCGACCATTTCAGCTGCTGGTGTGATCGGGATGCTTAGTGCTGTGGTTGCAAGTATTATTGAATCCATTGGTGATTATTACGCTTGTGCCAGGTTGTCTTGTGCTCCTCCGCCACCTATCCACGCAATCAACAGGTGAGCCTCCAGGGGTGGGCCAAAGCAGAACTAAATGTTGATTTCCTCTGACGGTTCCAATATTATTCCAGGGCCAAGATCAAACTCATTTTCTGATTAAAAATAAATGGACATAGAGTAAGCGCACGGACCATTGAAATTGGCAGCATCAGCTGCAGATCTTTTTTTTAAAAAAAATCTTTTGTTTTAGAATTATTTCAGCACCTTTCACCAAAGGCTGCTCTGTCTCCATCTGCAAGCCCCGATGAACTATCAGAGTTGAATTATCTTGCGGGAAGATATATTGAGCGTCCCCGGTTGTTCGTGCCTGAAATTTGTCTTAGGAAATCCAAAACATGCAATGAAGAGGATGGGACGGACTGCTTCTCTCAGTTGCCATAAATTAAAAGCTTTAAAAGTGATCCGGCGTTCTTTGTTACAAATATTTGTAGGTTAATTCCTTTGCCAGGCTCTCTGCCAAGTTAGTTCCCGGGCTTCCAGTGGTGCAAATATATTTCGAATTGGGCTATTGATTACTCTGCTTTTATTGCCACTGGATGCTTGATGCCTCCTTTAGGATTGGCAAGAGGGTCAACTGACAGATCCGATCAAGCAGGCAGATGTTTTTAAGCTTGCGGTTCCTAACGTATAATCTGAATGGTGCACCTGGAAGCTTTTCCATTGGTGTCTACAACATGGACATTTTCATGTCATGCAGGAAATGAGCCCATGGTGTTCTGGCTGGAGTTATGGATCAGTCAGAAGAAAACCTAGATCTTGACTAGGTGGACTTCAGCAGAGACAAAAACTGGGCTGGATCTTTTGAGCTGAATAGGCCAAGGATGATGGTGTCTCTTCCATTCTCCTCCGCCAGCTTGCCCACCAATGTTCTAGTACAGTGTTTCTCAACCTTGGAAGCTTGAAGATGGGTGGACTTCAACTCCCAGAATCCCCCAGCCAGCAGCACTGGCTGGGGGATTCTGGGAGTTGAAGTCCACCCATCTTCAAGCTACCAAGGTTGAGAAACACTGTTCAAGTACTTTCCTTGCCTTCAGCTGGAGTTTTCTAGCACAGTGCAGCCAACCAGCCAATCCATCTCTGTCCCTTTCCAGTCTCTCTTCTTTTTAACGAATTTTTATTGACGAAATTTTTACGGAATAAAAGCACTTAAAGGAAAGGTAAAATTCAAAGAAAAGTGGTTTATCTTCATATTTTTCTTTTTGTCACAGGGGCATTTTCATCGAAGGCCTTTCCTGTGTATTAGATGGAGTGTTTGGCACCGGAAATGGATCGACCTCTTCTAGTCCTAACATTGGAGTTTTAGGAATTACAAAGGTATTTGACGTGAACTAAGCAAGCAAAATTCATCGGCTTCTCAGTATCCTTGAGAGTTTAAACTTTTCGCGTAGCGTGCTGAGCCCCAAGTTGCTTAATCATGGTTCTCCGAATAGATTACAGCTGGCTGAAGTCATGGGCACAATGTGTCTTTCTTGCCTGAAGGTTCTTCAGATTGAGAAGCGCTTGCTCAGGCGCACAGGGGAACGAGTGCGATTTTCGTCTTCAGCACATCCTTGGAGTGTCAGGCTGTGGCTTGCATATTTGGAGATGTGATTTGGAATGTTCAGCATGGAAAATTTGATTTAAAAAATTGATATAAATTCTGAGCACAGATTGCAATGGAGGAAGGCTGCTAAACTGCTTGAATATGAAACGCAATGGTTATTATGAAGGGAAGCAGTTAATGAACACCTTGTTGAATGGAATTTGATTATGGAAATGTTTCAGAACCCTTGTTCAGACAAAGCGAACCAAAAAGAGAGAGCCAGTGATACTCCAGAGGGCCATGGAGCCCTTTGTGTCTGCCTTGATTCGATGTAGCACGGGTGTCAAACACTTATTTCATTGAGGGCCGCTTCAGGATTGTGTTTGACCTTGCTGGGCAGCAAAAATGGGGCTCCAGAGACTCTCCCGAGCTCCATTTTCACTGGCAGAGGCATTGCAGGCTGGTCCTTCGCTGTTTCCAGGATGGCCCCGGGTGCCAGATCTAAGCACCCCACGGGCCTTCCCCCTGCTACATAGGCTTTATAGGCCTGTTATATAATTCTGAGCACAGCCGATCCCACACGTGGAAATGTCAAATCTACCTGACTACTCCATTTTACCCTGCAGTCCTGCAACCTTTCGTAAAGGAAGGCTTAATTTTTCTTTTTAAAAAAAGCCATTGAGAAGTAGGTTAAGTACTGGCAGGACAGGGGTTTGCAATTCAAACTGTAGTTCATGCAATCCTAAATCCGTTTTACTCACAATTAGGTCTACAAGAATGTAAGTCAGGGGTCGGCAACCTTAAACATTCAAAGAGCCAGAAAGGTCCTAACCGGAAGCCCCCGTTCAATTCTGGAGCCAACCAGAAGTCCAGTTCCCCCACCTGCAGCAGAGGGATGAAAGAGCCACATGCAGCTCCAGAGCTGTGGGTTGCTGACCCCTGATGTAGGTTGGCCTATAACCACTCCTTCCCCCTCCCCTAGGTGGGGCTTTGCTTTGGCAGTCCAGGCTCAAACGTTGCCATCTACTGGATATATTTCTTTTGAGTATTAAAGGAGAAAAATGTTTGGGGGGCGGGGGGAAGCCTGACATGGACTGATCTCTGTTCCCATGGCCTAATTATATTTATATTAAGTTACAGGATATTCAGAGAAGCATTTGTATTTGATAATTGTGTTACTATGCCGATGGGCAGGCATGTAGCATCCTACAGCTAGTCAAAAATATTAATTGTTGATAGCCACAAATAAGCAGATTACATTGTGGCTTAACCACCGTATTTGTGTAACAAAACTGCATTCTTGTTATTCTTCCTTAGCTTAATCCAGCCACTAAAAGAGAATTCACAAGAGAAAATAATTGGACTGCTTTTTAATTGGTGTCCTATCAATCAAACTCAGAAGGGAATGGAGTTGATTAAGCCATTGTTGCTTCAATTCTCTGACACACACCTGTTTTTGAGTTGCCTTCTTGGCAAGCCGAAGATACGATAAAGCTTGTATATTTTGTGGTTCTTGCATGAAGCAGATTGTAGCCCTAGAGAAAGATTTGTTAATAGCATCTGCTTTGCCACATTAATACATTTATAACAGTAAATAATGCTAAGATTTGATCAAATCAATGGCAATATTATCTTTGCTGCAAAAATCTGTTTTGCAACTGCATAAGGTGTTTAATTTGTAACCGTAGTTTATATCATTTTTTCTTGGTTTGTTTCTAAACCATTTTTTTTTTTTTGGTTTGTTTCTAAACCAAAACAAAATATTTCACACAAACATAGATACTGTATATAGTGGAAAATGTATTTTTGGTATTTCCTGTTCTGAAATAAGGACCCCAAAAGCTTAAAACAAGCTTTTCTTTTGTATAAACTAATTGGAGTGCTCAGTGTCTTTAACAAAATGTTTTCCCTGAGGGTTAAGGTGTTCCTGTAGCTTTTCTAATATTGCACAATTTTTATTTAAGCGTCTGTTAGTAACATTAAGTAGCAAATCCATAGGTTCCATATTTAAAAAAGAATAGCATTTAAAAGTTTCAGCAGTAAGCAGTAGCCTGCTAGGTTTTACATACAATATTATTCGTCACATCGTTCCAGAATGATGTCAAGTTTACCTATGGCCAGAGAGTGTCTTTCTGCTTTCAAGGCTCTCCGTCTCCAGCATCTACCCACGGCCACCACAGTGGCCCTTATTTTGCTTTTATTTTTAATCATTTCCTCCGAAAGATTTTCAGGCTCTGTCACGGAGCGCAAATCTGATGCCAGTTGCTGTGAGAATATTGTTTTTTTATTCTTCCCACATGAATGTTTTATAGGTTGGAAGCCGACGGGTTATTCAGTACGGCGCTGCTTTCATGCTGCTACTTGGAACAGTTGGCAAATTCAGTGCGCTGTTTGCATCTCTTCCAGATCCAGTGCTGGGAGCTCTGTTTTGTACTCTCTTTGGTAAGTGATTATCACTCTGTTGCGTTTGTGTGAATTGTGCTTTTAATATCTCCTTTTTGAAGGAATTCTGGACCATCTTAAACTCCTTTTCTCATTAACTTCCCTCAGTAGGGGATCTTGGCAATGGTTAGATGTGCAGACTTCAGCTCTTAATTCCCTAACCAGAAAGCAGTTGCAGTTGACACGTTGTAAAGTTGCCATGGCTGAGAAACTCTGGTTTAGAATCAACCCAGGCTAGCAGAGAGCTCAGTGCCTGTAAGGGTACATGTGAATCATGGAATGCTGGAGCTGCATTTTCTTTAAACAAAGCTCTGAATCCTATGAAATAATCCCCAGAGTGTTTTTATATCATAGAATAGAATAGAATAGAATAGAATAGAATAGAATGGAATAGAATAGAATAGAATAGAATAGAATAGAATAGAATAGAATAGAATAGAATAGAATAGAAAATGTGGAATGGAATGGAATGGAATGGAATGGAATGGAATAGAATAGAATAGAATAGAATAGAATAGAATAGAATAGAATAGAATAGAATAGAATAGAATAGAATAGAATAGAATAGAAAATGTGGAATGGAATGGAATGGAATGGAATGGAATGGAATGGAATAGAATAGAATAGAATAGAATAGAATAGAATAGAATAGAATAGAATAGAATAGAATAGAATAGAATAGAATAGAAAATGTGGAATGGAATGGAATGGAATGGAATGGAATGGAATGGAATGGAATAGAATAGAATAGAATAGAATAGAATAGAATAGAATAGAATAGAATAGAATAGAATAGAGGATGGGATGGGATGGGATGGGATGGGATGGGATGGGATGGGATGGGATGGGATGGGATGGGATGGGATGGGATAGAATAGAATAGAATAGAATAGAATAGAATAGAATAGAATTCTTTATTGGCCAAGTGTGATTGGACACACAAGGAATTTGTCTTGGTGCATTCGCTCTCAGTGTACATAAAGGAAAGATACATTCGTCAAAAATCATAAGGTACAACACTTAATGGTAGTCGTGGGGTACAAATGATACAAGCAACAAAATTACAGTCATACAGTCATAAGTGGGAGGAGATGGGTGATAGGAACGATGAGAAGATTAATAGTAATGCAGACTTAATAACTAGTTTGACAGCATTGAGGAAATCATTTGTTTAGCAGAGTGATGGCATTCGGGAAAAACCTGTCCTTGTGTCTAGTTGTTCTGGTGTGCAGTGCTCTATAGCGTCGTTTTGAGGGTAGGAGTTGAAACAGTTGATGCCCAGGATGCGAGGGGTCTGTAGATATTTTCCCAGCCCTCTTTTTGACTCGTGCAGTATTCAGGTCCTCCATGGAAGGCAGGTTGGTAGCCATGGTTTTTTCTGTAGTTCTAATTATCCTCTGAAGTCCATCTCTATCTTGTTGGGTTGCAGAACCAAACCAGACAGTTATAGAGGTGCAGATAACAGACTCCATAATTCCTCTGTAGAACTGGATCAGCAGCTCCTTGGGCAGTTTGAGCTTCCTGAGTTGGCACAGAAAGAACATTCTTTGTTGTGCTTTTTAGATAACATTTTTGATGTTGGGTGTTAGCTGTCCATCATAGTGTGTAATGATTACATAATCCAAGTTCTTTAAAGATTTTTTAAAAATAGAAAAATATCAAGATTTTGGGTTTTTAGTCCATATGTCATTTCATTAACATATAAAGTGGGTTGTGCTATGATTCCCATTTTCCAGGTAGCCACGCAACTTTTCAAGGCCATATTTCAAAATAACTTGGAGGCTGTTGTACAAATATGAATAATTTGGAAATCCTGTCCCTTTCTTATTTAGGGATGATCACCGCAGTTGGACTTTCAAACCTGCAATTCATTGATCTGAATTCTTCACGGAACCTTTTTGTTCTTGGATTTTCTATCTTCTTTGGGCTGGTGCTCCCAAGTTACCTTCGGCAAAACCCCCTTTTTACAGGTACACGTAATCTATATCTATATCTTCTTAACTCTGCATGTATGCTCAAATACCTTTCTATTAAAATAAGAAATTGTCTTACAACTAGTCACTTAGCAATCGTTCCAAGTTATCTTCCAGGTGGAATAACACTCCCCTAGACTGCAGCTGTTCACCAGGGAACTGGGACGATCAGTTAATTAACTTTTTAAATGCAGATTAAGATTGGCTCGGTCTACTTAAAGCAGCTTTCCCAAACATTGTTCTCTGCAGCTAAGGATTTTGGATCCAAAGATCTGGAAGGCTCCCCAATTGGCTTAGCTGCAGTCCAGTTTATCAGCCCTAATTCCTTCCCTGTGCACCGCATTTAATAAAAAATAGGTTTTAAATCTGGGCTGTCTTCCAAATTGAAATACTTTCTGTTTTTCATCCTGTTTGACCTGCAGGGAAAACTGGTTTACTCCGGCCTTTCTCAAGTTGTCATCCTCCAGATGCTTGAGACATCTGATACAGCCTACTGGTTTTGGCTATAAGAAATTGCCTTCTTTTTTTCAAATTCCTTACAGAGGCATCTTTCTAATTAATTAGACAGTTAATTAGCCATCTGCTTAAAAGTCACAGCTAATCAAATTAATAATTATCTGGCCAATCTGGTTGCCTATGTTCATTCAAGAACCTGAACATAGGAGACCAGAGCCTACGGGCAACTTTCCATCTCTTTCTCTCCCTCCCTCCCTCCCTCCCTCCCTCAAAAAAAACAAAAAGAGGGAGAGGAACAGTCACACACCAAGAAAGAATCAAAACCAAGACATGAGGAGAAGCAGTGAGAGCAAGAGAAGGACAGGCCAAACCCAGGGCAGAGAGAGGGAGCATTTTCAATAAACCGACCTTGAGTTGACTGGGGAAATAGCTCCATCATCTTGATAAAACACAAAATTTTATAAGCCCTGCAGAAGAATGCTAGGGAGGGCTGCATACCAACTCCCTGGGCCCTTCCACGCTTTTAGTCTTTGACTTGCCAAGAAATAGTAGGATGCTGGGGGCTTCGTCCAATCCTTCAGGATATTTTCAGCGGAAGGGAAATTCTCCCCCACTTCTAGGTCATTCTATTGGCCGATTCTATTGGTTGGCTGGTTAGTAGAACTTCAGCGTCAAAGATGGGCTGAAGGCCATCATTGTCCAAGGGCTGCGGGGGCAACCAAGCTTCCACCTCTCTTGTTCTGAGCAGTGGAAGAGAACTCTTCCCCTCTTCTGACCTTCCCCAAAGATCTTCAAGTGAGATTCCGGCCTTTATCTCCTTTTCCCCTGAGATCTCACCCTTCCCCAAAGTAGACGAATGGAGATACCACCGTTTCCCCTTGCAGGCGAGGAATTAAGCGGCAGGAGCTTCACCGTTGACTGGTGGGGACAATGGCTGCTACTGGACAAGCTGTGGGTTCCAGCCCTCAATGTTTCAAAAGGGAGAAGTTCTGTAGGAACTCAACCACACTCTGCAACTTCAGCTGGGCCAGGAGGGGATGGATGTCCCTGTATCTCTATGGAGCTGCTCATTCTCCATCTTGGCACCTTGTCCCAACTTGCCTTTCTCTCTATGATGCGTCTGTTCGGATTCTGACAGACGCCATTTCCCATCTTCTACCCTTTTCAGGAATCGACAGCATTGATCAAGTCCTCAACGTCTTGCTGACTACCGCTATGTTTGTTGGTGGCTGTGTGGCGTTTATTTTAGATAACACCATTCCAGGTAGGTCTTCCAGCGTGCTCTTTTCTTTCTGCCCTCCTTCCCTTTCATCCCGAGGAGGCCCTCATGCTCAAGGAGAACATCCCCGTCACCAGCGCTCATTAGCAGGGGTCTCCATCCACCAGGATATTCTGCTATTTCATCAAAAGAAATGAAGGAATGTCATACAACCGGGGTAGTTTCTGTTTTTTTGAAGTGGCGCTTGTAGAAGGGAAGCTGCGCGGCTATGCTTGCCCGCCGCTTCTGCGGTCCAGTATCGGACCATGGCCTGGATGTTGGAGATCCCTGTTATAGAACATAATATATTTAATTAAGATAAAGCCAGTGGTGAAATCTGAGCCAGCTTACTACCGGTTCCCTGGCTGCGCATGTGCAGTTTGCACCACGCACCAAATGCGAGGCGCACGCTCGTGTGCGCAGTGCACACCAAGAGGAGGCATGGGGTGCGCGAGAAGGGTGATGATCAGCTGTGGCGCGATCTTTTTTTTTTTTTTTTAACTTTTAAAAGCGAAAAAGCATGCGCAGAGAGTACAAAACACATGACTTCCTGGTTAAAACCAGGAAGCAATGACAACTGGGCGGGTAGGCAGAGCCTCGCGCCGCGATCGCTACTAATTCTCCGAACCACCCGCCACGATCTCTATCTGATCGGGCGATCCGAACCGGGTGCATTTCACCCCTGGATTAAGCCACCGTAAAATCTCCCATTCTATGGAGCCATAGAATTGCAACGGGAGAGCGGCTGTCCTTCGCTACCTAAGGAAGCTAACCATCTAAGTCAGTGTTTCTCAACCTTGCTAGCTTGAAGATGGGTGGACTTCAGTAAACCAGCTCCACCATATCACTGCATAACCTCCCACTAACTTCTAGAGTATAAGACCTATAGCAGTGTTTCTCAACCTTGGTAGCTTGAAGATGGGTGGACTTCAACTCCCAGAATCCCCCAGCCAGCGCTGCTGGCTGGGGGATTCTGGGAGTTGAAGTCCACCCATCTTCAAGCTTCCAAGGTTGAGAAACACTGGTCTAAGTGCTTCCGGTGTGACTGCGGTGGGATCATCCCAGGGAGGTCTTGACAGTTCCTGAGGAGGGTCTCTGCTGCGTCTTCCCAGGAATAGGAGTGAGGTTTGCCGTTGGAGGAAGTTATCGCAATTGGATTTTACCTGGGCTGCTGGGGGTGGGGGGGGGGTGTCCCCTTCATTCGGTCCCCGCTTTTTGCTTTTGAACTGCCGCGAGATTGCACCCACTAGAAATAAAACCCAGCGGAGTCTTTTGGCTTCCATCAAAATGACACGAAAGCAGGGTCATTTCATCGAAACGTCCAAAGCAGCGACGGTCCTTTGCGCCACCCTGTGGCTGGGGAGGGGCGGGGTGTAAAAAGATTTTTGTCTTATTTTATGGGAAAGGAACAGCCAGGCGGCTGGGGGGGGGGGCGGGGCGTATTTCCTGTGTGGAGAGAAGGGCTGCTTCTCAGTTCCTGCTTCTGCCTTGGGCCTTTGAGTCCTCTTGCAAACCTCCCTGCTGACACATGACTGTGGGAAGCAGGACCCACAATCCTCTCCTCTCCACCCACCCCGAAAAAAAATCCCAATTTCAGCCACACGCGGAGGAAGCCCCCCCCCCCCCCAAACGAGCTTGTTCCGTTCTCGTTCACACCTTGTTGTTGTGCCTCCCTTTTGAAAAACGAAGGCAGCCCCGAAGAAAGAGGCATCCGGAAATGGAAGAAGGGCTCAGGCAAGGGCGGGAAGTCCCTGGAAGGCCTGGAAAGCTACGACTTGCCCTTCGGCATGGAGTTCATCAAGAAGTACAGATGTTTCAGCTTCCTGCCCATCAGCCCCACCTTCCTGGGCTACAACTGGAAAGGATTCCGGAAAGGCAGCAACTGCAGAGCTTCAGAGGACGATTCGGAGGCCACCGTATAGCCCCGGCTGGACCTCGCTCTCCCGGCTGTCGTCACAGACCCTTGTGCAGTTTCTGGCTACTTTACTGTGTTGTATTGTATTGTATTTTTATTTTTATTATGATTTTGTATATTTGCATTTTTAAATTCTGGAACTTAGAGCCGAGGCAGGTGATTTTTTTTTATTTTTTTTTAAAGCAGCTTTCCCTATTGTAGATGGCAAGAGCGATCTGTAATGTCTCTCTACAGTTACATGGTATATTTTGTGGGCATTCAGAAGAAGAAGAAGAAGAATCCTTTGGGGGATTAGATGCTTTTATATTGGGCAAAACTGCTTTTCCTTTTTTTGAAACAATCCTGATAAAATGGTTCCATGGCCTGTGCGTAGCACCACTCAGGCAGGCCGGATTTATCCTGTTTGCAGGCTCTACATTCCATTTACTTTTAAGCCTGCATCACCTTAACCCAAACCCTGCACAAGCCATTGGTATTCTGTATATAAACTGTTGCCGCAGAGCCTAATACAGTAAATCAGGACTGGTGGTGCTAGTGTATTTCCAGGGCTAGGGTTGGGCAGCCGGCTAGAATTTGCTCCCATGGCCAGTTAGAAGGTTGCAGGCGATGCTCCTGGAACATTGCAAGCCTCAGAAGAAAGGGGGTGCATGGCAGAGAGAGAGGGAAACCTCACCCCCTTTTTTGACTTTCCCCTTCCCACAAAAATTAAGATTCCGGATGACTGAAATCTGGCTGGCTGGTCTCGGATTGAGGCCGCCTGTTCAAAACTTTGGAAGTCGGGATTGTTTTTCTCTGCCACGCCCTCCCTTTCTTAAACCAAGCAGCACTTTCAATCTTCCCCAGTTCTGGCTGCAGTGGATCATGGAGGCTTTGCCCTGAATGCAGGAAGAGAGAGCCAGGAACCCTCCTGCTCCTGGCACCCCTGGGGTGGAGAAGGGGCAGAGGGCGCTGCCATCTTCACCTTGACAGCAGTGAGGCTGCATAGCACGTCAAGTCTGATTCCCTTAAAAAGGTTTTGGGGTCCGGAGACGCAGCCCTGCGGTGGTGACGCAAGCCCTGCGATGGGGTGGGCATTCCCAACTCTTGGGTGCTCTGGGACCCTTGCTACTGAAATGCCTCGCAGCTTTACTAAGAGATTCATTGCCTACGGTACAAGTTGGTTTTGTACAATAATAACGCTATTTATTAAGCGCTTGAGTTGTAAAACTGTCCCTTTGTCTCCGGGCCTCTCCGTTTTCAGACATTTTGGTCAGCCCCCAAAGCGAGAGGCAGGTGGCATTGCCTTTTCCCACACTCTTTTCCCCCCAAATGGAACCCAGGGTCCCTTACGAGGGGAGGAGAGATGCTATGCATGGCATTGCCGTCTGCCAAACAGTTTTAACGGGTATTGGGGCGCCTCCGTGGGCCCCATTCAGTCTCTTCGTGTTGTGGGGTGTTTTTTTTTCCCTCCCCCGCCCCCCGAACTGATCTTGGCTCTGATATCGTGCAGCTGTTGAAACCCTTGTAAGAATTGATTCCTATTTAATGTTCACACTGTAACAGCTTAGTTCGTAGATACAGGCGAGTTAGCTTTCCTTGCTCTCCCCCCCCCCCCCCCAAAGGTAGCACCCAAATTATTCCCCCTTTTTTTAAGAAAAGGAAAAGGAAAAAAAAAAGTTGCGGGAAGATTTGTCAGAGAGGCATTAAGGGATTTTAAGGCCAGTACTGCTCTGACCAGCTGCTCACGATTGTCATTGTGGTTGATGGCAAATTCTGCAGGTGGTTGTTGATTTCCTGCTCGAGGATGGCTAGTAGAGGGGTGGCCCAAGCGGCCGTCCGAAGGGCACCAGGGGCTTGAAGGCTGCAGAACAGAAACGGGAGGTCAGTGGAGGGTTAGCCGTTTCCTGCCATTTCTGTAGTTCCCATCCAGGAGCTTTTCTTTCCTCTGATATTTTCTTCGAGAGCTTTCGGCACTTTGCATCTTTAGAGTCAAGCCTGCAAGAAGGCCTCTCTTAATTATTTTTTTTTTTAAATCAGAATTCGTGCTCCGTTCTTTGAAAACAGGACCTCCTGGGATATATGACACTAAGGCCTTCCTCTGCAGGGAGCCCCCATGCGTTCATCTGGACCTCTTTCCGAGAAAAGCTTCATTACGATCGCACTACAAGGCTGCCATCCTCGGCATATTTACGTAAGGAGTTAACACAACTGAGTGTAGCCCCAGGTTTTGAATTAGTTTAGAGCAGGGGTCCCCAAACTTGGCTATGCTGGCTGGAGAATTCTGGGAGTGGAAGTCCACAAGTCTTAAAGCGGCCAAGTTCGAAGACCTCTGGTTTAGAAGGACCAAGCTTGCGTGTTTAGTTTCCCCCCGTTACATTTAGGTGAACCAAAGAAAGAAAGAAAGGCGGAAAGAAAGAAAGGCGGATCTGCCCTGTCTTTGGTGGTGGTTGTAATCTTGTAAAATGCCAAAGCCCCTTCCATTTAGGTGTATTACAGAAGCAGAAGAAAGTTGTACGGCCAGAACATTGAAAGAATGTAATACATTCTGATTTGGCTCCTAGTCTTTCTCTCTCTCTCTTTTTATTTTTATTTTTTGTCTTCTGCTTTGATGCTTTGCTAAAGCAAACCCCAAATGACCCTGACTGTGAAACAGTGCTATCTCTCTCTCTCTCACCTTTGCACATTTGTTTCCACTCGCTTAGCCAAGAATAACAACGCACGCAGCTACTGCTGGTGAGGCCTGTATTTTCAGCAACGGTGGCACACGGCAAACCTTAGTTTTCCCCGATTCCAGTCAGGTGCAATGATGATCCGAGTGCCTATTTGTACATTACACAGAAGCCGGGAAGGAGCAACTCCGTTAGATTTTTTAGATTTTAGATTTTATTGGATTTATATACCACCCTACTCCCGAAGGACTCAGGGCGGTGTACAGCCAACGATAAAAATACATGAATACAAAATTTAAAACCCAACTAAAAACAGATTAAATAAATTTGGCCCAGACAGAATTAAAAGATTAGATTCATTCCTCCTGTTAAAAAACACAAGGCCTTGCTTTCCTGAGGCTTCCTCATCCAGAATGTAGTGATGCGTAGAAATGGTATCTTAATCTTAGCTAATGCGGTTGTAGTAGCTGCCTCAGCAGGACTGCAAGCTGAGGGACATGCAGCATTTACAGTGATTTAATCTGATTTGGGAAATGATGCAATCATGAAATTCATGGAGGGAAGCCAGGCCCTCCTGAAGAGCTGATTTTACTGTTAAGAAGGCATTCTCTTTACCCTATACAAAAGGAGCTAGGAAATGGGCCTGTCCGTCTGCCATGCAGCTTCCCGCGTAAGATTTGGAAGGGCTCCGTGGCAATAATATTGAAGCCACCGAGATCCCAAATTCCCAGGAGCTTCAGCGTTTCTGCAGCTGTAAGAACAAAAAGAAACCGAATGTCAGTCCTCAAGAAACTTGGTTTGATTTTTTTTTTTTTTTTTAATGTAAGCTCTTTTGGGGAGAGTTGGTAGCTGAATTGCGGAGTGGTTCCTGTCCATCAAAGGGGGAGGCAGTAGCAGGAATCTTAGCCTGGGGAAGGATTCTGTTTCCTGCACCTTTTCCTTTGTTGCATGGATCTGAGCTGCTTCTCGGTGGGCTTTTAAGTGCTGTGTCCCGAGTCAAGACAGGAATGCCCAAATTTGTTTAGGAGAGAGCCTGAAATCAATGGATATTCCTTGGAATGAGGGGTGGGATGTGGGTTTAGGGGAGGAGGGGGGTTTAAAATGTGTCTATGTATTTTAGCTGGAAAAAAAGTAAAAGCAAGACACTTTAAACTGTGTCTTTGTGCATAGCTATCTGGCTTTCAGCCGTCGGAGTGAGAGAATGTTGTGTACAGAGAAATATGTAGGGGAAGGGGAAATTTATTTCATTTAAATTAAAAGAAATATTAAGGAACACTGCTATGTCACGTTGAAGATGTAAAGACAAATATTCAGAACAAAATAATTTGAAAAACTTTGTTTTTTTTAAATATCATGACTTTTTTTGTTGTTAAATTAAGTATTTTGAAAAGAAAAGATGTTTGAATGTGTTTTATAAAACGATGCCTCTTAAATTTATATTTAATTGTTAATTTTATCCATGAATAACAAAAACGTATTAATCAGAATAATCTGTATCAGGGGGGAAAATGGTTTTTAAATTTACAGTTGGTTTTACACCGTTTAATACTGACTTTCAATGTGACAACTTTGTACATGAACATTGCAGTATTTTTGTTTCCATGAGCTTAAAAAGGTAAAAAAAAGCAAAAACAAATAAAACCAATATCCAACAAGTGACATTTCCACCTAGGATAATAACTATCTGACTTCCTGGGTGGGAGTGATATATATATGATTGTCATGACAGTGTCATGTGATGAATTTATTTCATTGACAAATTGCTAGCAATTGTGTATACTTTATTTACCCATGTTTATACAGTGTCCTTCAAAGAAGAGGCAGGGTTTCTTGGTCATTCCCTCCGAAGAAAACTTGCAACAAATACTTCGGAGCCCAGAGCTGGTCCAGACACAGAGCATGTGTGACCATCTCAGGTAGCTATTTTTCAACCTGGCTCCCATTCAGGGAAGAGAATCCTGGCCAAGCAGGAGTCCTTCTAACAAGCAGGCCTCATTTGGAGAGAGTGAGCTCAGCTCCCATCGAGTCAGTGGGGCTTGTGCTAGGAACACAGCCCAATGGATTGGACCCCATCTTAATGAACATGGGTTATTTGGGGGACTTCCCACCTCAAGTATCCAGATGTCTTGTGCCAACTCTGTTGATTAATTAAAAAAAAAAAGTTAAGCAGATGCAAAGGTTAAGCAGTTAGACCAAAACAGATCAACATCTTGCTGGTGGCCCAGACCCCTCTTTAAGCTTCGATCATCTCTCTTAACTAATGCTGATATAAATGTCGGGCTGTTTCCATGTTACAGCTTAAATGTTGGGCAACCCCAGGTCCTCGAGGCCTTGGCCTCTTCTGTTGTTTCTGAGCTCCCTTTTGCTTTCACCCTATTAGCGGTGGGTTACATACCTAGGGGGAAGAAACGGGGACCTGTTCAGAGGAGAAATGGGTCATTTAGAGCAGGGGTCTCCAACCTTGGCAACTTTAAGACTTGTGGACTTCAACTCCCAGAATTCCTCAGCCAGCTGGCTGAGGAATTCTGGGAGTTGAAGTCCACAAGTCTTAAAGTTGCAAGGTTGGAGACCCCTAGTTTAGAGCAGTGTTTCTCAACGACAGCAATTTCAGGATTTGTGATATCCTGCATACCTGCTGGGGAAATCTGGGAATTGAAGTCTTAAAAGTCTCTGAGAAACCTTGGCTTAGATCCTTGGTAGAAATTGACCCATCTTACCTGCTAAAAAACTATTTTGTATTCATGGTCTCTCGAATTGGTGGCTAGGCTGTTCGCATCCGCATGTAAATTTGGTTCATCCTGAACATATTTTTAAATAGCTATCAGGATCTCCCAGAGAGTTCGTTTTTTCAGAGGTAACTCTTTACCTCTCCGAGACTTTTTTCTCAGGAGGCTTTCTTGGTCTTAAAGAGCTTTCCACAAGCTCGGCCAGGCTCAGAAACTTCTAGAGTAACTATACTGTGTCATTTGTCCCAAGGTCTCCAGAGCCCTTCCAAAAAGCACAGGGGAGAAAAAAATTAAATAAAAATCAAAAGAGTTCCCATCGATATTAGCTTTCCCTTTAACTGTCATTCAATAAAACTGGTTCTCGGGCCCCAATCCAATTTGGAAATGAAATCCTTGGCATTCCACTCCAAGGCCTGCTTAAACCGAACCCCAAAGTAGTCGGGTACCCCCAGCGTTGAGCTGTAAAGCAGATAACCATCGCTCGCCATTCGATGTGCGTTGGCATGCCGAAGCGACGCATTTCATCTCGGGGTGTGCGTGCGTGAGATAAGCCAGCACAAAAGGAGTTTATGTGGGATTTGTTTTTTCCCCAGTGGCCTTCTTGAACAATATAACCAGTCCTTAAAACCTCCAGAAGGGTAATTCTCTGTAGAAAATGGGGGCTTGTGATGGTCCCTGTTGCCTATCTAGAACAGGGGTCTCCAACCTTAGCCACTTTAAGCCTGGAGAACTTCAACTCCCAGAATTCCCCAGCCAGCTTGCAAGCTGGCTGGGGAATTCTGGGAGTTGAAGTTCTCCAGGCTTAAAGTGGCTAAGGTTGGAGACCCCTGCTCTGGAGAACTTCTCTGGGAAGCTTCTTAACCAGGCTGGACAGAGGTTAGCCAATCTATTAAGGGATTTGCCTTTTGCAGTTCAGTCCTTTTGTCCTTCGCCCCGCAAGGAAGCCGCCACCTCCTAGCCAGTATTTTGCTTCTGCCCATCGGTCTCTGCCATTGCCAGGCCGGCCTGCTTTGAAGTATTGAGAATTCATCTCCAGCACTTCCCAAAGCACTCCTGCTTGGTTATTATGATTTCATTGTGGCTGTGATTAGTCATCCATACCTATTTGGTAGCCGAAAATGGAATGACCTCGTGTTATCGTCCAGCATCTGTTCAAATAGTAGACCATCTTGCTGCTGATTTAAACTAGAGTGCATTCCCCACCTCCCACCCCAACCCACCCCCTGTTCATAACAACTTTTGCTGTAACAAACTCTTAACTGTTTTTTAGACAGTGGGACTCTCTCTCTCTCTCTCTCTCTTTTTTCATGAGTTTTCTGTGAATGACCTTAGCTACACAATCTCGTGTTAAATACCAAATTGGGTTTTTTCTTGGAGATGTGTAGTCCTTTTATTGAGATTTTTATGGGTTTTGTTCTGTTTTGTTCTTTTTTTTTTTTCCTAACAATTGCTTTATTAAATGTTAAAATATTTAAAAAATATGTAATATTTGGACCAGATGTTGTGAATAATAGTAGATAAAAGCTATTTTATTCTGTATTTTTAAAAGCTGTTCGGTATAAATAAAAGTTGACATAGATGCAACTTTGTAACTGGATTGTGGTGATAATTTTGCAAGTACATAAAACTCAACACTGGAGCCAACCAGTTGCCTTATTGTCCCAAAACTGCTGAGAAAAAAAAATTGCCAACAAGCCTTAACATTTTAGTCCACCCAGTATTGACAATTCAGACAATTCAAAAAGAGATGTTGGCTACACTTCTACTCCTGATCGATAAAAAAATGTAAAAAGTTCCTCCGAAAGAGATTTGAAAAGCAAATTGTTTTTTCCTGAGCAAAAGATAGACAGCTGGTAGTATATATAAATATAAATATTTTATATAAATATGTTTAGTAGTACCACAATGCTAAAGCATGGCTGTCTATTGAATAAACCACAGTTGGCTGGATTGACATAATGCATTGAGACAAAACCAGCCAATAACTTGATGAAGTGGAGTGTGAAACAAGTTGTCTCTACTGCATCTAGTGGGGCAAATTGTGTGTGTATCTGTTTGTGTATGTGTGTGTTTTTAAGTAGGTCATCCTTGAGTGGATTACATGGTTACAACAATGCCATTTACTTGGAAGTCATCGGCAGGAACGGCTTGCCATGACCTAAACCAGGAGGGTCTCCAAATTTGGCCACTTGAAGACTTGTGGACTTCCAGAATTCCTCAGACACCCTGCTGGCTGAGGGATTCTGGGAGTTGAAGTTCACAAATCTTAAAAAGTGGCCCACGTTGGAGATCCCTGGCCGAGACCTGCGTATTTCTCGGCAGCAATATTTCCTCCGAACAATCATTCTTTCCAGATAACCTTCTGACTGCAGCACCTTGGACAGCTACTGTACATCTAGAGGCTGCAGCAATTCCCAAGTTGCCTTCCCAACGTGGCACGCTCTCCATGTGTTGGGACTTCCTTCCCAGAATTCCACCCTAACGGCCAAAATTTATACGGGGGTTCTGAAATTTTGCAGCCCCCATCAAATCTGGAGAATACTTTTGGAAGAAGGCCAGTCTGAATTTCTATCAGCGCCTGTGAAATAACTCCGATGCCCACCATTCACATGCTTTGGACCAGCCACAGTTCCGTTAGATTTACGATAATCGCTAAGCGTTGAATTTGTTGAAATAGCCGAGCTTAAAACAGGACCTCTCTGTCCCTTGCCTTTAAGAACCATCCTAAATTTGGATTCCCCGGAAGCCATAGGAGCGCATCACCTTGAATTCCTACTAGCAGTAGATGATGAGGGAGCCCGGAGTATTCTTTACGTGGCAGTATGAACATCCATGATATTTTGCATGTCGTGGGCCAATTCACAGCGGTTCAGCTAAACAAAACCATACTTCTGATATGTGAACTTTGAGTTTTATTGCACTTTCTCCCGACCAAAATTTGAATTCTGTATTAAAAAAAAGTAAAAAGAGAGGCACACGATTAGGGTAGAAAAGGGTCAGGAGTATAAGCCTTACATCTTAAAAAGCCCGCTAAACTAAATCACGCTAGCTGATTGTAAATCAAAAGAAGAAAAAAAGGGCCTTAATTTTTCCAGAATAAGCTGGATAGCAATTATTAAATCTAACCAATTTGCTGTTTTCTATCAAGGGCTGTTTCCTTCTGGCCGCGTCTTGCTCCAACATCAATTTTTTTTAAAAAATTGATTTATATGCCGCCCTTCTCCGGAGACTCAGGGCGGCTTACAATGCGTTAAGCAATAGCCTTCATACTTTTGTATATCTATACAAAGTCATCTTATTGCCCCCACAAACTGGGTCCTCAATTGACCTACCTTAGAAAGGATGGAAGGCTGAGTCAACCTTGAGCCTGGTGAGATTCGAACTGGTGTAATTGCAGACAGCTGGAGTTAATCACAATGCTTTTAGTCTGCTGAGCTATCCAGGCTCTTTCACCTACCTTAGGCCAGTTGGGATGTGTGCAGGGCAGGGAGCAGCACAACAACTGAAGACACACCCTCCTGTCTTCACACACACACACACACACACACACGATGGGGGTTTCAATTGCATGGTCCTGACTTCATTTTTTTTTTAACTTTACTTTTTTTCCTGATAGTCCCAGGAAACTCTCTGCCCACTTGAAGAATAAGAAATGGTGTTCTTTAGCTATGCATAACAATCAAAACTCTTCAATCATCCAGTTTGGGGCAGGACCCCTTACAGGTAGTCCTCGACTTAACAACGGTCCACTTAATGACCACTCGAAGCTACAGCGGCACTGACAGTAGTGACTTGTGGCAATTTTCTCCGGACTTAAACCGTTTGCCGCATCCCTGTGTCATGTGATCAGAATTCAGACACTTGGCAACTGGTTCACACTTATGACGGTCGCAGTGTCTCGGAGTCATGTGATCCCCTTTTGTGACCGACCTGCTGACAAGCCAAGTTAATGGAGAAAGCCAGATTTGCTTAACAACCATGTCACTAATTAACTGCAGTGATTCACTTAACAACGATGGCAAGAAAAGTCACAAAAAGTCATAGGTGGAAAAAATCCACCTATGGCTGAGGAATTCTGGGAGCTGAAGTCCACAAGTCTTAAACCTTGCCAAGATTGGAGACCCCTGGTCTAGAAGACAGTCCATTAAAACAACAAAGCTGTGAGGCCCAGAGAGTTGGATTTGCAGAACTGTGTCGTACCCTTGGGTAAATCTCAGCCCGCAGGAAGCCTTGGCATAGTTGATTTCTGAGCGTTTTTGCAGGGAAACTGAGAAATAGCAGCTCACCCACCCACCCACTCATCCTTTGCTTCATAGGTCCGTGGCGATTGGAGTGTGTGCAAATTTAATGATTCCTCCATCACCTTGAATTAAACATGTGCAAAATGTGAGTTTCCTCAGCTGGAAAATACATTACTTCAACTCAACCCAATTCATCCCTTTCCCTTTTTCGGCCCCCCCTTTTTCAGTGACTCTGTTATATGCTGCACATTTACACATAATAATTAAGTTTTTAGCAGCACCCATTCCACTGTCCTTCTGCTTGACTGTTATGTGTTTTGCATCTGGAGCATTTGACATGAATTGTTGAAGTACAGGGACTAGTATCTTGGTTTGCAAGGTGAATCCCTAGGCCAGGGGTGTCGAACTCAATTTAATTGAGGGCCGCGTCAGGGCTGTGGTTGACCTCGGGGCTGGGTGGGTGTGGCCAACTGGGTGTGGCCGACCACGTGGGCATGGCCAGCTTGATGCCACTTCCCAAACTTGTTCTGACCTTGGCTCCCTTAAAAAACAAAAAACACAGTTTTGGTCCCGACAAAACTCCTTTTATTTACACGACTGTGAATTACGTTCATTCACAGTCAGCAAGGCTTGTCCAAACAGTTTTTCAAAGAAATATTTATCAACACACCTTATCTTGCTTGGCAAGCTGCCATGTAACTTGTTTGCAAACGCAAAGTAAGGCCTGTCGAAGTGTGAATCAGCCTCGGTCCCTCTCTGGGAAAAATGTAAATTAATTAAAGGTGACTGGATCTTGTTTTCCATGGTATATACTCTCAAAGAAAGAAAACCCGAAGTATAAATCCTAATAAACATATTTATTATCAAAGTAAAAAAAAACCTAGTTAACTACATTTTGCCGGAAGTTTATCTCGGAGACGGACAAAGGAAAAAAGTAAGTCAGGAAGTTAGAAAGAAAGAATGTAGACATGCGCAGCAGCTTCAAAAATCACAAGACTGTCTTATCTCTTGACTCTGATAAAGTCCTCTGGCAGACTACCGTAATGCTCAGAATGGAAGCTCAGCTGACAAATACAAATAACGCAGTGACAAGGCCAAACTTGGCACAGAGTCTCTTAGAGTCACGAACAGAACTTTCCACTCTTGAAACTACCAAATAAACGAATGAATGGTTTCCTGCCAAAGCCCCCTCCCCATTTGCTCCTCTTTTGTTTCCTATGGGAGGGGCCAATCACCTCCAAGGTGTGGCTTTACTCCCGAGTCGACCCTGCTTTCTGAGTTGTTCTCGTCTTCTGGTGGCTCTGCGCATGCGCACACTGGGAATGGACTCGAGCTGTTCCTCTGCCTCACTGCTGTCTAACTCCCTCTCTGCCTCCGACGCAGAGCCCTCGTCCGAGCTTTCCCCAGTCCCCAGGACTGGCCCATGTTCCTCCCCAACCTCCTCATTGTCCGACTCTGTTGCCAGCTCTGGTGGACCACAACAAAACTGCTGCCATGTTTCCTCTTCTCATTGGGTAGACCGGCCCGAAGCTAGGCTGGCCCGATCTTCCCTGTTTGCATTGGGTAGATCAGGATGGCCCCATGGGCCAGATCCAACCACATCGCAGGCCGGATCCTGCCCACGGGCCTCGAGTTGGACACCCCTGCCCTAGACCAAAGCTCCAAGCTTGCATAGAATATAAAAGTAGTCTGTTCTTATGGAATTGGTGAATTCACGCATCGAAGCAAATGCGAAGGATTCATAATGCCAAAAAGAATTGAAATGTATACCTCAAATAATGAATTAAAACTACTAGTTGAAATGACGAATTTGAAAGTGAATCCGGAAGAAAATGTGTATAAAGATGTGGGGGGGAAAGGGGAAAAATTGTAGGATTGTAGGAAGTAAAATCCTGTGTGGAAAAAAAAAAAAGAGAATTAGATGAAAGATTGTCCCAAAGGTGATTTTTTTTTCAAGAGGCAACTGGACATTCTTGGTTTTTCTTTGAAGACATTTTGCTTCTCATCCAAGGAGCTTCTTCCGTTCTTCAGTCCAGTCAGAGCTGAAGAAGCTTCTTAGACGAGAAGCGAAACGTCTTCAAAGAAAAACCAAGGAAGTTCAGTTGCCTCTCAAAAAAAGCACCTTTGGGCCAACCACGACCTGGAGGGCTGAGAATCTTCATAGACATTTGAATGAAAGATTAATCTCTGAAGAGAACGAATGGAGCAGGATATAAGGACGAATATGGTGATCAGAGTGAGAAGAATGATATTTACAGGGCTACGATGCGATGACAAACTGCAAAAAGAGGGCAAGGGATGAATATTGCATGAAGGGCATCAAGAGGAAAACAGTTGCGAAGAATGTGACCGAAGAGAGCAAGGAAACGTTAAAATTTAAAGGCAGAAAAAATGCAGAACAATTTTGATGGGAAGTTTTAAAAATCGTTCTGGAAGTGGCTGCAGAGAGTTGGTGGCGCAGGGGACTAAGTGCTGTTAAAGTAGCACTGAGCTGCCAGCTGCCTGCAATTACTGAGAGTTCAAATCTCACCAGGCTCAAGGTGGACTCAGCCTTCCATCCTTTCGAGGTAGGTAAAATGAGGACCTGGATTGTGGGGGCAATAAGCTGGCTTTGTATAAAGAAGAACACTGCTTAGGGGGCCCAAAAGCCCTACTAAGCAGGTATATACAAAAGTATGACAGCTTTGCTTAACGCCTTGTAAGCCACCCTGAGTCTCCGGAGAAGGGCGGCATATAAATCGAACCAATAAATAAATAAAACAAGGAATCTCCGGCCGTGAGAAATGAAATTGAAAACAAAAGCGATGAGAACACGAAGGGGACAATGTCCGAAGGGGCTTTGAGAGATTTGCAAGGGCATGGCGTGTGCGTGGCTTGTTTAAGAGCAGAGCTGAGTCGAAAGGAACCCGGTAAGCTTGCATACCCAAGAGAGAAACGATGGGAAGGGAAGAATGGATGTTGTGGAGAGTGTTGAAAAATGATCAGGCTGCAGGTGTGAATGAGATCATTGGAGAAGGTGTAAACGGGTGTAGTTTACTTATGGGACGGCTTGGCATAGTTCTTTCACAGGTGTGCTGCTATTGTTGCCCATTCAAAGGCAAAGGGAACAAGAGGGGGCACAAAAACGACGATCTGTTTGTTAAGCCAACCTGGAAAGATTTGGCAGAATTACGAGAGCAAACCTGGGAACTGCAGTGCCTCTCGGTGCCCAGCAGGGGGCGATCGGAACAGATTTTTGTTTTGTTCTCACCCTTAATTTTGAAAGTTTTGAAGTAAGGGAGATTGTCCTATGGCTGATTTAGAGAAAGCATAAGAAAGCAAATGGGATGTGCGACATAAAATACTGGAATTGAATTTAAGAAGTACATGATGCAGTTCAAGCAGGCGAGGAGTAAATGGCATCATAATGAAGCAATGGTGAATGGTTCAGTTGTAAGCAGAGGGTAAGAGAAGGACGGCGGATCATCTCCTTTTGCTCGCTGAATGTATTGATTTGTAGATAAATATAGGAGGAAATTCAGGGGAGGGGCATGTTTTGGGGGAGGAGGCGGCTCCCTGCCCCCAGTAGATATTTGGTGCACGTTGGGAGTGGGCCAGCCTGTCTACGAGGCGGGGGACCTCGGCCCCAGGGTGATGGGGTTGGGACATGGTGGGATTGTCTATCGGCGGAGCTCACCACATGGCTCGGCTGCCCCTTCGTTGCATTGCCCAGTAGAGTTGGGCCAAATCTATCTCAGACAAGCTCCTAGGAACTGCACATGACATGCCCTTGCCACAGGAACAGGAAGCTCAAGTTCAAGGTCCGGGAGAGGGTATAAACAGCACTCACTCTCCGCTCCATGTGGTCAGCTACCCAGGACTTTTTTTAAAATTTGATTTATATGCCGCCCTTCTCCGGAGACTCAGGGTGGCTTACAAAGCGTTAAGCAATAGCCTTCATCCTTTTGTATATGTTATACAAAGTCAGCTTATTGCCCCCACAAACTGGGTCCTCAATTTACCCACCTTAGAAAGGATGGAAGGCTGAGTCAACCTTGAGCCTGGGGAGATTCGAACTTACAGTAATTGCAGGCAGCTGGTGTTAATTACAATGCTTTTAGTCTGCTGAGCAACCCAGGCTCAGTGGTCCTGTCCCATGTGGTCCTGTCCACCATTAAACCATCCCTCCAAGCAGCCTCCATGTTTCCAGGGTCTTTCTCCTCACTTGGAACTGAACCCAGATGGACATGCCTTCCAATGTAACTTTGCAAAAAAATATACAGTGATTACACCTGGGTGTGCTTCTTGCCTGGACTACCTCACAAGGCTGGCTTGAATCTCACAAGTTTCCCACTCTCTTCCAAAGAGAGTTGGAAGACACACACACACACACACACACACACACCTTGGAGTTTTAGCAACAGCCTCCAATCCCCAGGGGACTCTTCTATCCATCAAGCGCCAGTTTTGTTGCCGCACAAGACTCAGCCAGATGTACCGAGGCCAATTTTCAGAATGTCATGATAGAAAGCAGCAGAGATAAGAGTTTGCCCGGCAACTCTTCCAAGGTCACTCCGACATGCCATTAGGGCAGGTGATATATTGCCACCCTTTCAGTCTAGACTAGAAACATAGAATCGCTATGGAATAAGAATCTCGGTTTAACTCTGCAGCAGAAAAGAAGTTTTAAGTGGACAACTCCCGAATTCCAATGAGTTGGAATTTAAATGAGGACAATTTATAAAAGACCATTTATGCTGGCAAAATTGGTTGAAACTTGACAGTTTGGGGTGCATGTTTGTTCACAGTTTGGGGGATTGCTCTTCCTTCTATGAATTTGAGAATCTGAGTAATAATTGCCGTTGAATGTTAAGTCTGTATCATGCCAGGAAGAATATGGAGTGGAATATTAATGAATGAAAGACCGGAGTGGTTTTGTCTCACAGGAAAAATAAACGCAAGTTATACATAAATAAAATGCCGAACCTTAAAACAAATAGATGCATTTGTTTATTGTGGTAGAGTGTTTACCAAAGACCGGAAAACCAAGGGAGAAATTTTAAGATGCACAAATCTGTTCAAAAAGGGACTGGAAAGGTGCATACTCTGTTGGGAGAAATGATTGTCATAAGATGCAAAAATGGATGGGTTTCTGCTACTTTGTTAATGTGTGAAACAGTTTGTTACGTCAATGAGAAAGAGGAAATAAAGTTTAGTAGAGCAAAATAAACGTTAAGAAACGTGTGCAGTACAGCAAAGCGATTTTGAAGGAGCCAAGTGAGGGTGGTGGTGGGGGGAAGGTATTGAAAAATACTCCTGAGAAGATGGTGGACAGCCTAGGAAATAAGCCGAGTTAATTGTGCAGCAGCTGCCAAAAAAGCCAACACAGTTCTGGGCTGCATCAACAGAGGGATAGAATCAAGATCACAGGAAGTGTTCATACCACTTTATAAGGCCTTGGTAAGGCCACACGTGGAATACTGCATCCAGTTATGGCCACCACGAATGATATAAAAAAGATGCTGAGACTCTGGAAAGAGTGCAGAGAAGAGCAACAAAGAGGATTAGGGGACTGGAGGCTAAAACATATGAAGGACGGTTGCAGGAACTGGGTATGTCTAGTTTAATGAAAAGAAAGACCAGGGGAGACATGATAGCAGTCTTCCAATATCTCAGGGGCTGCCCCAAAGAAGAGGGAGTCAAGCTATTCTCCAAAGCACCTGAGGGCAGGACAAGAAGCAATGGATGGAAACTAATCAAGGAGAGAAGCAACTTAGAACTAAGGAGAAACTTCCTGACAGTGAGAACAATTAATCAGTGGGACAACTTGCCTCCAGAAGTTGTGGGTGCTTCAACGCTGGAAATTATTAAGAAGATGTCGGACAACCATTTGTCTGAACTGGTGTAGGGTTTACTGCCTAAGCAGGGAGTTGGACTAGAAGACTTCCAAGGTCCCTTCCAATTCTATTCTATTCTATTCTATTCTATTCTATTCTATTCTATTCTATTCTATTCTATTCTATTCTATTCTATTCTATTCTATTCTATTCTATTCTATTCTATTCTATTCTATTCTATTCTATTATCTTATTCCAATCTTAATTTCTATTCTATTCTAAATCAACCTGAATAAATCAACCCAGATTTCATCCTGCAGGCCCAGACGGTCAGGCTCGCATTGTCCAGCTTTGGACACCTTATGTGAAACCTCAGCTCTCTGGAGAAGGCTCCGGTGGTGGGAAGGATGGAAGAAAGAGGAGAGGAGAACAACCAGCAGCCGGTGCATGGATTTGGTTATCGTGGCGATGGAGGCACCCTTGGAGATGCGGATTGTCACTGAGAAGGTCCATCTATAAATTATGCAAGGCTTGGGGAGACTTTCTAAGAAGCTGCTTAGAATCGCCTTTCAGAAGCCACAATGATTTCGCTCGCCCCTTTGCAAGCTGTGACAATAGAAGAAACTTGCCCAAATAGAGTTATGTGAATATTTAATATTATGCGGCCCAGAGGAAGCATAATTAATTACAATCAGAAAAGCAACCCTTTTGTGGGGGAAAAAAAAAAATAAGCAAAGGATTTTAGTGGCAGGCAATTAGATACTTGATACCAATGGCAGACTGCAAGCCTGAGAAAGATTTCTGGACATTTTACAAAAATGGACGTCTCTGTTTCCAAGACATGCAAAATTCACATCAGGACCTGAACCCGGGAGAAGAAAAAGGAGCTCAGAAATCTCCTCCTTCCTGGGGATATTTTGAACTCTGTTCTTTTGGAGCAGAAGCCGTGATTTTAAAATGTGCCTCAGAGAAACTGAAGCAGGTTTAAGGATTAAAGCCAATCCATCCATTTAAAGAATTTGGAGTTCTTAAATTTTTGGGTTTTTAACAAATTTTGGCCTTAAATGTAATACTTTTAATAATTTTTAAATTTAAACTATGATATGTGTATGGTGCTTTTACTTGGCTGTACACCGCCCCGAGTCCTTCAGGTTAAGGTTGACTCAGCCTTCCATCCTTCCGAGGAAGATAAAATGAGGACCCAGATTGTGGGGGCAATAAGCTGACTTTGTATAAAAAAGAAAGCCCGAAAGCCCTACTAAGCAGGTATATACAAAAGTATGAAGGTTATTGCTTAATGCATTGTAAGCCGCCCTGAGTCTCCGGAGAAGGGCGTCATATAAATTGAACCAATAAATAAATAATAAATAAAACATCTCCCAAATCTTGCCAAGGGAAGTGCAAGGCCTGATGCAGGCGGGTGTGTGTGTGTGTGTGTGTGTGTGTGTCCAGCAGTCAAACCTCATGAAGCCCTCTCCCCCAAAACGAAACTGCTAGGAGTGAGTGGGAAAGAAAGCCCCCTCCCAGCCCTGGGTGAAACCTGGAGATCTTTAGCCAAAGGCGGAAGAGGTCAACCCTCCTGGAAATGCCAGCCTACCAGTTCTGCCCCCCCACCCCCCACCCCATGGCACCTGGAAGTTTGGGGGTGGGGGGGGCTGCCCAGTTTCTCGGGAGTGGGGAGGGGGAGGCAAAGGGTCTCTTCCCTCTCCTTCCAGCTGGCTTTCTTCCAAAACGGAGGGGGGGGTGTATTGAGGAGAGGGGGGAGGCTGCCCTGATGGAGGAGGGGGAGTGAGCTGGTGCCCCCCCCTTCCTTTAAGAGGGACCAGCCCCCCAGCAGCAGCCCCACCGCCCCCAGCCCGCGCCGCTGCCAATGAAGCGAGGCGGGGGTGGGGGTGGGCGCGGCTATTGGCAGGCTGGGCGGGGGAGGGGAGGGGCGTGAGGCTGGGAGAGGGAGGAGGGAGGGAGGGGGGCGATCCTCCGCCTGATCGGACCCGGCCGCCGCCCGCGCAGGACCAGGGATCGCGGCTCGCAGCCCGGACTGTCCGTTCCTCCGCCTCCCCGGTAACCGCTTCGCTCTCTCTGGGCTTGGGCGGCTGGGCGGAGCGCATCCTCCAGGGGCTGGAAGTGGGGGGAAGGGGGAAAGACGGTGCTAGGAGCCCCCCAGGACCCCCAGGCAGGCAGGCCGGTTGGCCGCCCGCCTCCTGCGCCCCTGCCCGCCTGCCCGCCCGACCCGCGGCATCCCCAAGGTTGCGCTGCGCCCCCGACCCTGGCCAGGATGCCCCAACAGAGCCCGGGAGGGTCTAGTGGTTGGAGCCCCGGGGGTCTTCCCGCCCGCTTTCCCCCCCAGAAGCCCGGAGAAGCGCTCCGTCGGCTCCAGGCCAGGGGATGAGAACTGGGGGGATGCGGAGTCGTGGGAACTCAAGCGCGAGCTGGGTACCACTTTTCCATCTCTCTCCCTCCTGGGGGAAGGGGGGGGGGGCGCGCTCCTGGGATGGTTGGACCCGAAATGCGATTCCTGGGGAGAGTGCGATCCCTGACTTTGCCCCGGTTTGCGAACTCCGCCTCGGAGGGACGCGTTCCGACGTTTGGTTTTCGCGCAGAAAAGAAAAGAATCTGGGCTTGTTGAAAAGAAAAAGCCAGCTTAGAGGTGGTGCGAACTGAAGCCGCTGGAGTTGAGCAGCCAGGAAAGGGGGGTGGGTGATGGGGAGGGGAGACAGAGGTGGGGGGGGGGTTTCCTTTTTTTGGACCTGAATCTTTCCTCTGCCCAGGGGATCTTTTGCTGCCTTGGAAGCCCAGATTTAGACCTTCCCCGGTTGGGCTCTTGGTCAAGATTGCTGATCTCAGAAGGAGCCCCAAGAAGTGGGGCGGGGGGGGGGGGAAGGAAGGGGAAAAGAGGAAGCTGGGCTGGCAGGCAACTGCAAGGGTTGCCTTCCTTGCACTGGCTGCCTGGGTGGGTAGTAAGTAAGACGTGGTGGTGTCACTTCCTCTTGCAGACACCCGTCCACGCTGCTGGTGCAAGGACCATCTGGAGCGCATCGGGAGCCTCGTGTTTCCGCAGGACCCTTGCAGGTGAAATGCGTAAAGACCCTCCTTCCTTCCTTCCTTCCTTCCTTCCTTCCTTCCTTCCTTCCTTCCTTCCTTCCTTCCTTCCTTCCTTCCTTCCTTCCTTCCTTCCTTCCTAAAATTGCACTGGCTAGACTCTTAGCCAAGTGAATGATTGTTGTGATTGTGGGTTGTTGTTAAATCAACAAACGGGAGTTGTAGTTGTGAACAAATGGAGAGCAGCTAGCCATGGCGGTACTTGATAATAACTTCAGGCGTCCTGTATTTATTTCCCTCCTATTTTGTTCTATTTCCATTCGAATTTTGACCCAAAGGTAGAAATTTCCTTCTGATGCTATGCAGGTAGTTCTCAACTTACAATGCTTCGTTTAGGGACCATCCAAAGTTACAACGGCACTGAAAGAGGGGACTTACGGCCGTGTTTCACAGTTGTGACCTTTGCAGCATTCCCACGATCACGTGATCAAAATTCAGACAACTGCTTCATACTTAACGCCTGTCTTGGGGCTGTGCCGCCCCCTTTTGCGACCATCCGACAAGGAAAGTCAGTGGGGAAGCTGGATTCACTTAATGACCGGATTACTAACCTATTCACTTAACGATGGTTGTAAAACGGGGCAAAACTGACTTAACAAATGTTTCACCAAAGAACAGAAACGTTGGACTCACTTGTGGTCGTAAGCTAGCTGGAGAATTCTAAGAGTTGAAGTCCACAAGTCTTAAAGCTGCCAAATTTGAAGACCTCTGTTCTAGAACGTCGCCACTCTTTATATTATTAACTTGCTCCATCTCTGAATATTGAGAGTATCAATCAGAAGATCAGATCTTCGGCACGGAATATGGGGAATTTCCAATTTAAGATGCAGCACATCTGAGAGATTCCAGATCGGGGAAGATTTTTATAGTTTCTTAACCAATTTGCAAATGTATTTCCAAACTCCGAAGGCCTCTTGAATTGAGGGAACAGCTGCTGGTTCAAACTGCTGCTCTTCTGTTTCCTTAAGAGTGAGATGTTTCAACAACATCTTACTCACAGACCCTTCTAATATTCAGGAACTGCTACATCAGGAAATGCCTCTCCGGCCTACATCTGTTGCAGAAAAAGAGGCAAACAGCTTGTACATCCCCATTGTTAGGCATAAGGGATATAGGAATTGTGTAGAACTTGGGCCCCCAAACTTGGCAACTTTAAGACTTGTGGACTTCAACTCCCAGAATCCCCCATGTGGCCTGAGCCATTGCTGATCAGGAAAGAAAAGAAGGGCTTTGCATACAAACCAGGGGTGAAATCCAGCAGGTTCTGACAGGTTCTAACGAACTGGTAGCGGAAATTTTGAGCAGTTCAGAGAACCGGCAAATACCACCTCTGGCTGGTCCCAGAGCGGGGTGGAACTGGAGATTTTGCAGTATCCTTCCCCCAGAAGTGGGGCGGGAATGGGGGTTTTGCAGTATTCTCCCCTGGAGTGGGGAGGGAATGGGGGTTTTGCAGTATCTTTCCCCTGCCATGCCCACCAAGCCACGCCGACAGAACCGGTAGTTTTAAAAAAATGGATTTCACCACTGATACAAACGGAGCCCAGATGGGGATCTGGCAGCTCCCGATGGGCTCAGAAAATTGCTAGATATCAGAATGGTCATCAGGTTAGTTCGGAATCCTGTAGTAAATCTCTAGGAACCAGAATTTTAGTTGATTTAGCAGGAAGGACAATGAAATGGTATCTCTTCTAAATTAGCGTGCTGGAAAAAAAACCACACACACACTTGAGGCAAGAGGTGCCAGAAGTACTCTGGATTTAGTCCGAAAGGACTTGTAAACCTTCTTCTGGTTCCAAGCCCAAATTCCTGAGTGGAGAGATACCATGTTTGTTCATTCTGTGTCTCCAGCCCCGGTTCGCACATGGCTTCCGTCGTCTGTCCTCGAGAAGTTATTGAAAACAAAGTAGATCTGTTCGACTTCGCTTCCTCCCATTCTTGGCGTGGGACTGAGTGGAAAGATGCAGTAAATGGGATTTTATTTTACGATCCTGGGAATCGAGAAGGCTTGAGCGTGATCCAAACCAAACGAAGAGAATTTAGTGTTCCAAAGTGTTAATATTTATGCTGATGACAAAAGCAAATTGGTTAAACGATTCTGGGGAAGAGTGGATTCTTTTTTTTTTTAAACGATCATAAATTATAACTTCACACGGTGGTGGGAAGGTTTTGATAAATGCAACAATTAAAACCTTCTGTAATTTGGTTTTACTCAAGGATAATCCAGGCCGTTCTGTGGTTGCTAAATATTTATTGAACAAAGGCAGAACAAAGCAAAAACAGTCGAAAACACAACAAACGCCTCATTTTTAAGTTATCTTTCTCAAGCCTCTTTCTTGGTTCAGAAAGTGAAGTTGGCAGCAAGCCAGTTCTTCAGTTGACCACGCTGTGTTCTGGATGACTCTGACAATATTTGACCTACAGTGATATCAGTGGGTGTTTACTGGCTAATTATTGGAAAATATTTAACTAGTTATTTGGCCCTTCGGTCCAGAGATCAGCCTGATTTTGTCCTGAAATGCTTTGGCGTCTGTAAAAATCCTTTTCCAGTTTTCTCTTCCAAGTTTTTCCTTCTGGCTGTTTCCAAGATAGATTAGCAGCAGGGTCTGTAGGACGGATTAAAAAAAAAAAGTCAAGATGGCCGCTGTGTGAACATGTGATCCCAGCCACGCCTACAAGGGGGCGGGGTTTTGCGGCTGTTATCTTGCCCTTCCCCCCCTCCCCACTCCCCTTGCAAAAATTTTCACAGAATCGTCTTCTGTGTCTGCAGAGTTATAGAGTGGAAGGAAGAGTGGATCTAAATTAATACAGCAAATATGGAATGCGGGTTGAGCTAAAATGAGCGACAGTTCATTTAATGACCGCTTAAAGTTACAACATGAAAAAAGTAACTTATGACCATTTTTCACACTTATGTCCTTTGTAGCATCCTTGTGGTCAGGTGATTCAGTTGCTTGGCAACTTGACTCATATTTATGACGGTTGCAGTGTCCCGGGGGACACGTGATTCCCTTTTGCGTCCTTCAGACAAGCAGAGTCAATGAGGAAGCCAGATTCACTTCACAACCACAATGTTAACTTAATAGCGATTCCCTTCGCAACGGCGATAAAAAGGTCATTAGATGGAGCAAAGCTCAGTTAACGACTGTAATGCTTAGTGAGGAAGGCTACTGGCTGGGCACGATGGGATCTGTGGTCCGACACCTCTGGAGGGTTTCACATGGAGGAAAACTTGCTCGGGGTTTTGTTTCCGGCGGGAAATGAAATCTTAAGCAATCAGTTAAAAGTTGTATCTCTCTCTTGAGAAATAGGGGTTTTTGCAGATAGTCGAGAAAAAGCTGTCGGAACAAAAAATATTCGGAAAAAAACCCCCTGATTTAATCTGATCCTGAGGGAAGACAAGAACTATTTAGCTGGCAGCTTTCGAGACTCCGTTGGCCCCAAGAGGGATGGTCTGACGTTGTTTGGTTCTGATGCTTTGGGCCAGCTGCTCCGGGCCATGTTGGTGACTACGGTTTGTGGTTTCCGAATTTAACTATCTCTGTATGAAGAACGGGATCCCTTCTTCCTCTAAGTCGGGCCCCTTCCGTGCACCTGCTTTTCACCACCACAGATGAATGGCAGTTTCGGTGCCTTGTTGCCTTGCCCAAATGTGAATGTGATGCTGGCAGTGGGTAATAGTAGGAGGCTGTAGTAATTTATGGTGAAAGGCTGAAATGTCGAATGCAAAACAAATAGGGGATTTACGCAAGCAGGAAAAGAAAACTTAAGAAGTTAATAATATGAACATCAGCTCATCGGATGGCGGTTAAACCTGAGTCTTCCTGAAGTAAGCAAACCGAGCAAATGAGGGCAACTCTCCTAGATGAACAGATTAACAGAGTTGGAAGGGACCTTGGAGGTCATCTAATCCAACCTCCTCCCAAAGCAGGAGATCCTACACCATTTCTGACAAATGGCAGTTCTTGAAAGCCTCCAGGGATGAAGCTCCCACAACTTCTGAAGGCAACTTCTGTTTCATGGATTGATTGTTCCCAACGTCAGAAAATTCCTCCTTATTTCTAGGTGGAACCTCTCCTTCTTCAGTTTCCATCCATTATTCCTTGTCTGGTCTTCAGGTGCTTTGGAGAATAGCTTGACCTCCTTCCTCCTCTCTGTGGCAGCCCCTCAAGTATTGGAAGGCTGCTATCCTGTCTCCCCTGGTCCTTCTCTTCACTAAACCAGCCATGCCCAGTTCCTGCAACCGTTCATCGTATGTTTTAGCTGCAGTCCCCTCATCCTCTTCGTTGCACTAGATATTTAGATATTGCAATCTAGATATTGCACTAGATATTTCTAGTGTCAACCCTTTAAGGCAGATCAGACTATTCTTTACGGAGATAAGCTACAATAATAGTTTTGCAAGCTTGTCTATCCCTTCCCTTCCCTCCCCTTCCCTCCTTGTAATTAAATTCTCCAAACTCTGAACTTAGCATAAAAGTTTGTAACGAAGTCATGGCTGTCCTATTGGGACTGAATTTAGCATGTTTCTTCTGCTCCTAATGGCCTCTGAATTCCTTCTCCAAGGTCGCCTCCTTACGTCTAGAGCAGAGGTCTTCAAACTTGGCCGCTTTAAGACTTGTGGACTTCAACTCCCAGAATTCTCCAGCCAGGCTGGAGAATTCTGGGAGTTAAAGTCCACAAGTCTTAAAGCGGCCAAGTTTGAAGACCTCTGCTCTAGAGATTGCTCCACTAGTGAGAAGAACCTGCTCTCCAAAGGCTTACCATGGATGTTGGTCATAGTCATCTCAAAGGCTTCCATGGGAAATAATCAGGAACCTGCTTCTCTATAAATCCAGCTCCAGGGCTTTGTCTCTCTCCCAAGTCTCATCATCATCATCATCTTCATCAAAATGGTGACTGGGTGGCTACAACAATTTAAGTTCAAAGTGATGCTCTTGTTCCAGAAGAAGCAGTGAATAGGTGGGTCAAAGATCCTCCTTTAAGGCTGAATTGGCAGATTCCTTATCAAGCCTCTAAGGAGCCCAAGGCCAAATTCTGGATGAAAAAAGAGCATTTCACCCACAGCACAAAACTATCTTCTGGATAATTTAAACCGAATGTTTAGTGTTCAGCTAGACAGGAAATTGTGCTCTCTAAAGCAAATTCTCCTTTGTCCAAATTCAGTTCTCCTTTCCTCCTTTCCTTCATTCCTCCTTTCCTCCCTCTCTCCCTCTCTCCCCTTCCTCCTCCTCCTCCTCTTCCTCCTCCTCCTCCTCCTCCTCCTCCTCCTCCTCCTCCTCCTCCTCCTCCTCCTCCTCCTCCTCCTCCTCCTCCTCCTCCTCCTTCTCTTTTTCCTTCTCCTTCTCCTTCTTCTAATATAAGGCTCTTTAGATCTTTGGCGTCCCTGACCTGCTCAGGGTGAGGACAATTGGGCGGGGGTGGGTCGGACTAGATGACCTTCAAGGTCCCTTCCAACTCTGTTAATCTGTCAAAAAATTAACCTGCTTCTTAGAGAATCAAAGCTTTTTTCCGTGGAGCAGCTGACACTCAATTTTTCTTTCCTATACAATGCCGATCGGACTGACTGCCTCAGGGATAGTTTCTTCTGTGTGCGGTGGCAGCCAAAAAAGCCAATGCAATCCTAAATTTTGCATTAACATAGGGATACAGTCAAGATTGTGAGGTCCTAATACCACTCTATAAAACCGTAGTAAGACCCCACCTAGAACGTTGCATCCAGTTTTGGTCACCACTATAAAAAAGATGTTGAGACTCTAGAAAAAGTGCAGAGAACAGCAACCAAGGTGATTAGGGGACTGGAGGCTAAAACATAGGATGAACGGTTGAAGGAACTGGGCATGGCTGGTCTAGTGAAGAGAAGGACCAGGGGAGACAGGATAGCATCTTCCAATACTTGAGGAGCTGCCACAGAGAGGAGGAAGGGGGTCAAGCTATTTTCCAAAGCACCCGAAGGCCAGACAAGGAATAATGGATGGAAACTGAAGAAGGAGAGGTTCCACCTAGAAATAAGGAGGAATTTTCTGACGTTGGGAACAATCAATCCATGAAACAGAAGTGGCCTTCAGAAGTTGTGGGAGCTTCATCCCTGGAGGCTTTCAAGAACTGCCATTTGTCAGAAATGGTGTAGGATCTCCTGCTTTGGAGGAGGTTGGATTAGATGACCTCCAAGGTCCCTTCCAATTCTGTTAATCTGTTCATCTAGGAGAGTTGCCCTCATTTGCTCGGTTTGTTTACTTCAGGAAGATTCAGGTTTAACCGCCATCCGATGAGCTGATGTTCATATTATTAACTTCTTAAGTTTTCTTTTCCTGCTTGCGTAAATCCCCTATTTGTTTTGCATTCGACATTTCAGCCTTTCACCATAAATTACTACAGCCTCCTACAGACAACAGAAGTTGCCTTCAGAAGTTGTGGGAGCTTCATCATTGGAGGCTTTCAAGAAGCCTAAATTTATTAAATTTATACAATTAATAAAAAATAAAATAAAATAAAATAATAAAATAAATAAAATAATAAAATAAATAAAATAAAATAAATAAAATAAAATAAAATAAAATAAATAAAATTAAATTAAAATAAAATAAAATAATAAAATAAAATAATAAAATAAAATAAAATAAAATAAATAAAATAATAAAATAAAATAAAATAAAATAAAATAAAATAAAATAAAATAAAATAAAATAAAATAAAATAAAATAAAATAAAATAAAAAAATAAAATAATGAAATGAAATGAAAACAATAAAATAAAGAGACTGGACTATCAGACTATCAGGTGTAGAATCTCCTAATTGGGTGGGGGGTTGGAATAGATGACTCACAAGGTCCCTTCCAACTCTGTTAATCTGTAATCTATAATCCGCCAAGAATTCCTTTCTGCCAAGAAATGCAGCCCAGGACGGTGGCTGGTCCTCACAAGATACGTTAGCTTAAATTTCCAGGTCAACCATTTTCCATGCAGATGCTTCATAACGTCATATTTACAATATTTGGAAGACTCCCTTGTGACCTTCCTGGGCCTTTCTTCTCGAAGGAGAGGACTCCAGCATCTCAACAGAATGGTCAATAGATAGCTGGGCACAGGAAGTCCCCAGTTGGAATGAATGTTAAAACGTTCTGGGGGGGAGGGGGAATCCACTTTTCTGTTTTTTTAAAAGTGTACGATAACTGGAGAGGTCTGAGAGGCGGAGAACTTTGTGAACTCAACTTGCGTGGTTGGCTGATGATTCACAGTTTGCATTCATGCAAGCCTTCATTGTCTGCGGCCTCTCATAGTTAAGAAGTAGCTCAGGACGATTATGGAGAAGTTATTTGACTTGGTGATTTGGGGGTGGGGGAGAATCTTGAAGCAGAAACTAATCAAGCAATGTGGACTCACTAATTTAAAAAAAAAACATAAACGTAAAAATAACCAAGTTTAGCTCTTGTGCCAATGTGGGCATTACATCTTTAACTGTCCTTGTGTTGTGTGAACCCCAAAAAAACAACCCCTGATTAAATAGACCATGATTTGGTTAAATCCGGGGTCTCCAAAACTTGGCAACTTTAAGGCTTGTGGACTTCCATTCCCAGAATTCCCCAGCCAGTTGCCAAGTTGGGAGAGCCCTGAGTTAAATGAAATCTTCATTTCAAATGACAATTATGTTTCCCCCCACGCACTTTTTAAAGTTTTTTTATTTTTTAGACAAACATTTAATACATCAATTATCACTTTCCTGCGATATCTTGGTGTTATCTTCCATAATTCTTTCTTCTTCTGTATAGTTATTATTTATAATAATAATAATAATAATAATAATAATAATAATAATAATAATAATAATAATAATGATGATGATGATGATGATGATGATGATGATGATGTTGATGATGACAATTATGTTATGGGAATGTTATTTTCAATATTTTGCCTTTATATTGCAGAAAAATTGCCTCAGAAAGGAAAGCTCCTCCTGGATTTTTTCCAGCTCCTATAGCCTTTCGCGAAATTTTCATATATTTATTTGAGAAAGAACGGATTATTCAACTGCTAGATCGTCCAAATTTCTGGGTTTTTAAACAATGAAAAACAAACTTCTTAGCCACGCCAGGGATGAGGTGTGAGCCAGTGAGATTTATGCCTACCAAACGGGTCAGAATTTAGATCTTGGCGGTGAGGAATTTCACCCGCCTTCCTGCCCTTCACTAATTAGGGTTTATTGATTTAGAGGCAGATGGCAAAGCTTTTGAAATTATGAGAATGGCATAAATTATACAAAGCAAAGCAGGGAGAGAGAAAGAGGCTGTAATTTAGTCTGAATGGCGTCTTCGTGGGATTTCCCAGACAAAACTTTCAGTGTTCTGTTCAGTGGCATATTGGAAGCGTCTTGTTCTATGTCAGCGAAGGCACTGAAGCAATGCTGGTTTTTAGGGTGGGAGTGGGGGGGCTTGGGGAGGGTGCCATTCTGGTGACCTTATCAACCCGCCGCCTTTGCATTGGGGGCTGAGCTAACCCTCCAGGCAGGGTGCACGACAATGAGTTGGTGCAAGAATTGTTTATCTCACTGATGTGTGAACTGCCCTTGTGTTGTGTAATCGGGGTGTATCGTAGAGAACTTCCAACCTTTTGGGACTGGTGAGCAGGCAGGTTGAAAGCGTGTTTTGCAAACCCTGTTAGGGTTCCCACCAAGCCAAAGAGCATAAATGTTGCACCAGGGATGAAATCCAAAATTTTTCCCTACCGGTTCTGTGGGCGTGGTGGGTTGGTGGGCGTGGCAGGGGAAGGATATTGCAAAATCCCCATTCCCACCCCACTCCAGGGAAAGGATGCTTCAAAATCCCCATTCCCTCCCTCCTCCTGGGGGAAGGATATTGCAAAATCCCCATTCCCACCCCACTCTGGGGCCAGCCCGAGGTGGTATTTGCCGGTTCTCCGAACTACTCAAAATTTCCGCAACCAGTTCGCCAGAATCTGTCAGAAGCTGCTGGATTTCACCCCTGTGTTGCAACCCACATCTCTGCTTCCTGGGTTGTGAAGAAGGAAGACCAGGTGGGCTGAGGCCTCTAGGGATTGTTGTCCAGTTTAGACTGGAGGTTTTGGATTAGAGGTTTGCAAAAGGGGTGGGTTTAGCAAGGGGGTCTCTGCCTGATTGCTGGGTGGGCGTGGCCATGGTGGGTGTGACCTAGTCAACCTCCTGCACCACGAGGGGAGGGGGTGTTTTTGCCCTCCCCGGGCTCTGGAGGCTTGCTTTGAGCCTCCGGGAGGGAGAGAATGTCCTCCCCAGGCTCCGGAGGCCCTCTGGAGGCTGAAAACGGGCCTGTTTCTGGCCTACCTGAACTTCTGGTAGGCCCATTTTTCATTGTCCCGAGCCTCCATGCACACCCTGAGCTTACCTGCATCCAAAATGGGCTGCGTGGGGACTTCTGGGAGGGGCAGGGTGGGGTGGGCGGAGCCAGTCAAGAGTGGGATTTGGGGGTTCTCCAAACTGTAGAGAATTTTAGCTATGGGTTCTCTCGAACCCCTGCGAACCCCCAGCATCCCACCCCTGGTTTTCAAGTACAAGGACATCAGTAATTGGAGGATACTCCTAAAGTCCAGTTTGCAAACTTGGGGGAGCTGGGATGAGCCAACCTGTCTGGCTTCTCTGAAGAGATTTCATCGATGGGCCTCATTGTCTGCAGTCTTCCGTAGTTAAAAAGCCATTCAGGACAATTATGGGGAGGTGGTGGAGTCATGGATACACCATTATGGCTGTCACCTTACCTTTTCTTTACTGTGCCTTGTTGCTGCCCCTGGAAGGTGGTCTCATTCTTGAGAAGGAATGGGCAGTCAAAGACTCTCATGCCTTTTCAAGAACTCTTAATCCTACCTTGTGTCTCTTTTAGATTCAGGACAAACCGCTTGATGTTTGCAAGGAGCTTCTGCCCTCCATGCTTTTGTGTTTCCGAGTATTGCTGGAGACTGTTAGAAGAACAACAAAATAACAGAACAATAGAGTTGAAAGGAGCCTTGGAGGCCTTCTAGTCCAACCATCTCAGAAGAGTGTCTTCTGAGATGGTTCTGGAGGCAAGCAGTTCCCCTGGTTTATTGTTCTCACTGTTAGGAAGCGTCTCCTTAATTCTAAGTTGCTTCTCTACTTGATTAGTTTCCATCCGTTGTCTATGGAGCTTCTCAGTCATCCAGCTCCTGGTTGTCCCAAAGGTGCTTTTTCAAGAGGCAACTGGACTTTCTGGTTTTTCTTTGAAGACTCTGAAGAAGCTTCTTGGATGAGAAGGAACACATCTTCAAAGAGGAAGCAGAAAGTCCAGTTGCCTCTTGAAAAATCATCTTTGGGATTTCCATCCGTTGCTTCTTCTCCTGCCCTCAGGTGCTTTGGAAAATAGCTTGACTCCCTCCCTCTTCTTTGGGGCAGCCCCTCAAAAATTGGAAGACTGCTACCATGTTTCCCCAAAAATATTTTGTCTTATATATTTTTGAACCCCAAAATAAGCGCTTGGCCTTATTTTCAGGGAGGTCTTATTATTTTGGGGCGCGTGGAGCAAGACGGGGCTCTTCTTGCAGTGTTACCTGATTTCCAGTTCTGCGTTTAAATATTTTTGGAGAAGGCTTATTTTCAGGGGAGGCTTATTTTATTTATTTTATTTTATTTATTTATTTGTTTAGACTTACGTGCCGCCTTTTCTCCGAGAGGACTCAGGGCGGCTCATAACAATAAAACAGAAAAATAAAACAAAAACTCCGGGTTAAAAGTTACACATAAAATCCTTAATTTTAGCGCGTGTGCTCAAAAGCCCGATTGGGCTTATTATCAGGGGAGGGCTTATTTTCGGGAAAACAGAATATCATGTCACCCCCTAATCCTTTTTTTCTCCAGACTAGCCAAACACAAATCCTGCAGCCCTTCTTCCTGTGTTTTAGCCTTCCCTCCCCTAACCATCTTTTGCTTCACAGTCTCTTTCCTGGTGCTTTGGAGACATTTCTCAGCCGTATCTTGGGGAGTCTGGTGTGGGGAGAACCCCTGGCAGATGCTGGGCTGTCTGCTTGTGAAGGACAAAGGCTGCCTCACTCGGAGGCCGAGCAGCTGCCATCCTGGCACGTGATACGCCTGCATTTCTCACAGGGGTTGTGTGTGTTTCGCAGATAATTGTGCAACTTGGTATTCTCTTTGCAAGCCGGCCCCTTGTTCTTAAGTCCTGGGACGATGACACTGAAGGATGATTTCATGGTCGCATGCAAATGATTTCCCAGGGATTTTGTGGCCACCAACGTTGGTGTTTCCTTGGCAAAAAAACGAGGGTGCCTCGGATGCATTTTGGAATGGCTGCTGCCTGGTTTTCTGCCGGTCTCCTCTAGTGTAAAGAGCAGAGAACGAGAGCCTTTGCCAAGTTCAGGAGGTGGCCTGATTGGGGGCTGTCCCTGAACTCAGATCTTTCCCTGAAAATCAGTGGGTCTCTCCCCCATTGTACCCAAGAGTGAGGAGGAGCTCATGCAACTCTAAAGGGAAGATGACATGATGGGGAGGGAGGGCTGCAGTGCAGGGGGGTTGTGACATCTTCCCTTGAATGACAAATGGCATCATTTGCATCCTTTCCTCAAAGATGCCACAGAGGAGGTGATGCCCTATGTCCCTCTGCAGATGCCAGGCAAACGAACCCAGGGGGATGGCGAGGCCCATTGGGCCCTTTCCCATAGTGACCACTCTGTTCTTGCCCGGCACCCATTTCTAACCCCCCGCCACCCAGCCCCATTTATTGTGGCATCGTCTTATAACTTTCCTTCGATTTGAGTTCAGCCCATCCAGAATCTGCATTTTGGGAAAAAAAGCTTTGCTTTTTCGAATGTTTATAGCGTTCATCGCAGAAGCAAGTCAGCAAACTCTGGTGGAAGGAAGATCTGATTCTCCCTAAAACATCCAGAAAAAGGGCAGAGGTTTCCCAGATATTTCTGGGAACTGTCTCTTCTTTCACAGTCTCTTGGGAGGGAGGCATCATTGTTTTGAAGGAGATAAGAGAAGGCAGAATATTGTCCAGGCTCTGATCTGCTCTCTTCTCCCATAGATGCAAAAGGGCAGGGTTTTGCTTCCATGGGTCCAGGATCGGGGATAATGGAGTTGAAGGCCAACCCACGCGCTTGACAAGGAAAACCGATTTATTGTAATCTGAGAACAAACATCTGGATTAACCAAAATTCTTTGCTTGGGAAAGCAAATTCCCCTATGCAGATGTCCTATGCATCTGCTAGCAGCTTCTTCTTCTTCTTCTTCTTCTTCTTCTTCTTCTTCTTCTTCTTCTTCTTCTTCTTCTTCTTCTTCTTCTTCTTCTTCTTCTTCTTTACTTTATTCATTAAACATGAAACTCAGTCAACTGAACATTTAAAAATGTGTCACAAATACCATTGACTGGTGCTAATGCTTGATATGGGTTGCTGCCAGCGTCCTAGGGATCAACCAAGGACCTTCTTAAGATGTACGAAGTTCCGAGTAGCACAGTTTTTTTTCTTGATGTATTATTATTATTATTATTGGTTAATCTGTAGTGAGATTCACAGTCTTTGAGGCTGGTTAATAGCTCAGCAGCTCGAGTCCTAACCAAGGACCTAGGAACTGTTAAGTTATCATCGGAGGATGTAAGCTGTTCCGAGTAAGGCGGTTTTTTGTAGAGTCAAAATGTTCAAGTCCGGTAAATTTAGAATTTCTAAATAGTAAATTGTAAATTGTAAATAAATTGTACATTTCGGTTTTCGACAACTGTGATATCTGGTGTGTTGTGTTCCAAGTGACGATCCCTCTGTATTCGAAAGTCCCACAAGATCTTCACCTTCTCATTTTCTATAACTTTTTCCACTTTATGTTCCCAGGACTTTTTGGATACAGGAAAGTTGTATTTTTTACATAATGACCAGTGGATTAATTTAGCAACTCGGTCGTGTCTAGCATTGTAATCAGTTTGTGCGATTTTGCTGCATTCACATATGAAATGTGAAACAGTTTCGACTTTGTTGTTGCAAAGTCGGCAGTTTGGATTGTCGGTGGATTTTTGTATCTTTGCTTTCCTGGCATTAGTTTGTAGTGCCTAATAAACTTAGTAAATAAATAAAATTAGATGATGATGATGATGATGATGATGATGATTGGTTAATCTGTAGTGAGATTCACAGCCTTTGAGGCTGGTTAATAGCTCAGCAGCTCGAGTCCTAACCAAGGACCTGGGAACTGTTAAGGTATCGTCGGAGGATGTAAGCTGTTCCGAGTAAGGCAGTTTTTGTAGAGTCAAAATGTTCAAGTCCGGTAAATTTAGAATTTCTAAATAGCGGGGTAGCTCCAAGGGCTCCAATTATAATCGGGACAACACACGTTTTCTTTTTCCACAGTTGCTCAACTTCAATTTGCAAGTCCCGGTACTTTGTGATTTTTTTCTTGCTGTTATCTTCAATCCGTGCATCACCAGGTATTGCAATGTCAATGAACCAACCTTTTTTCTTTTCAACTACTGTTATGTCAGGTGTGTTGTGGACCAAGTGCCTGTCAGTCTGAATCCTGAAGTCCCACAAGATCTTGAGTTTCTCATTCTCTAAAACTTTCTCAACCTGATGTTCCCAGTGGTTTTTGCTGTACTCAAATCCAAACTTCTGGCACAATTTCCAGTGAATGATCTTAGCAACGCAGTCATGGCGTTGTAGGTAGTCGGTTTGTGAAATTTTGCTGCACCCACTGATCAGGTGGTCGACTGTCTCATCTTTTTCATTGCAGAGGCGGCATTTGCTGTTGGTGGTAACATGTTGAATTTTTGCCTTCATGCAGTTTGTGGCTAGGGCTTGTTCTTGAGCTGCCAAAATAGAGCTTTCTGTTTCTTTTTTCAGTACTCCTGATCTTAAGCAGTTCCAAGTTAGTTTCTGGTCAGCTTTGCCTTCAATACTTTTCAAGTATTGGCCATGCAGAGCTTTGCTTTTCCAATTTTCAGCTGACTGCTCAATTACTTCTTTCTTATATTCTGCTTCTGTTTTAGTTGTCTTTAAAAGGTCTCCTTTATTTACTTCCTTAATCATTGGTTCTTCACTTTTCTGGGTGTAATCATTCAAGCTGCGTTTTTCTTCTTCCACAGTCTACTTTACTTGTAGGAGTCCTCGACCACCCTCTGCTCTTGGTAAATAATAATAATAATAATAATAATAATAATAATAATAATAATAATAATAATAATAATAATAATAATAATAAGCAAAATCAGCCAGTTCCACTACCAACCCAGTTGGCTTCCGTACATGGAATTTGGACTAGAGAGACTCTGTTTTTCGTGGGTGTCTGGGCTCCCTTTTCTCTGGCTCCAATGCCCCCTCCGATGCCCCCCCTTCACCTGGAAGCATCTAGCCAGGCTCCCCAAAAGTCCGGTGGAGCCTCCTGGCCATGGCCTGCGTTTTGTTGTGCTAATTTATGAGACCCGGCAGGAAATGCAGAGTGGAGAATGCATTGTGATATTATTAGTACTTCTGCTCCCTTTTTCTCCTTTGGAAAAAAACAATGTCTTTGCGGATGCAGCGCCGGCCTTAGGCTGCTGGACTTCCTGCTTTAGGGGTTTTGCAAATAAGGAGAATCAATGAATAATCATCTCTGTCTTGTGGGCACCTGTGAATAATAGAAGCCAGGGAGAAGAACTCCAAAGAATTGAATCAAGAATCTTTCGTGTGCTGCGGCGAGGAAAGCTTGTTTTAGAACTTAGCCTTTTTCAAATTCAAATTTTTATTGTCAGTGCACAGCATATATACAATGAGATTGGTTGAGCTCCCTCAGTGCACCCCCCCCAACACAATACAACTCACAGTGAAGACAGAAAATCCCTAAGTGAATAAATCCTATTAACAAAACACCCGGTCCTATTGCACCAGTGTGAACATGTTACCCGTTGCACCGGCCCTGCAGTCCATCATACTACGTAGTTATGATGTTATTTCTCATTCAGGAGTCTGACAGCCCACAGATAAAAACTGTTCTTAAGCTGTTTGTGTGGCTGGCTAACCTTAAAATTGCTTAATGCATTGTAAGCCGCCCTGAGTCTCCGGAGAAGGGCAGCATATAAATCAAATAAATAAATAAATAGTAAAAATTAGGCTTTGGGCCCTTAAAGCTGGCAAAGGGGTGCTTGAATTTTTAGAAGTGGGATAGAAAAATCTGAATATGCCCTCCAATGCTTTTGGACCAAGGATTCAGTCATCGATGGGCTCGTAAGTTTGATGCATTCACTAGGTAAATCTTCCCAAGTATAATTTTTCGTCCACCTGTCCTGAAGATGGTGATGGCTTCATTGCTTAGTGATCATCTGCATGTTTTCCTTGGCAGGGAATTCCTCTGCATTTGATGCTTAATATTTCTCCTCTGGACATTTGCCAGATCAGAGGCATTGACCAAAAGGAGCAAAACAGAATTGTAGCATCACAGGGCAAACTCCGTCCCTTGTGTGATGTCATGACACACGTTCAAGAGGATTGGAGGTGGCATCACATCAGTGTAGTAGAGCTTTTGTCATCCCCGCGTACCCCAAACTGCCCCTGGGGGTCTCCCTACAATCCAGAATCTGAGTCAAACAGAGAAGATGCAAATTTTCCACCACTATTTCCTTTGCAGTTTTACTTTAATTCTGGATCTGGCTAATGTAAATTCTGGATTTGCCTATTCTGGATTTGGATCGATTTATGATCTCTGGAAGCTTGAAGATTGCCTTGCTTTCTTTTCTTTTCTTTTCTTTTCTTTTCTTTTCTTTTCTTTTTTCTTTTCTTTTCTTTTCTTTTCGACAGAAGATGAGGTTGCTAGCCAGAAGCACCCTGCACCACTCTTAGCCCTGGCTGATGAATTCCCTGTAGAATTCCAGCTTGCTGACTAGGGAACTCTGGGATTAACAGATTAACAGGGTTGGAAGGGACCTTGTAGGTCATCTAGTCCAACCCCCTGCCCAAGCAGGAAGACCCTACCTACACCATTTCTGACAGAGGGCAGTCCAGTCTCCTCTTGAAAGCCTCCAGTGACAAAGCTCCCACAACTTCCGAAGGCAACTTCTGTTCCATGGGTTGATTGCTCTCATTGTCAAAAAATTCCTCCTTATTTTTAGGTTGCATCTCTCCTTGATCAGTTTCCATCCATTATTCCTTCTCTGGCCTTCGGGTGCTTTGGAGAATAGCTTGACCCCCTTTCTCCTCTCTGTGGCAGCCCCTCAAATATTGGAAGATGCTATCCTGTCTCCCCTGGTCCTTCTCTTCCCTAGACTAGCCAGGCCCAGTTCCTGCAACTGTTCATCATTTGTTTTAGCCTCCAGTCCCCTCATTGTCTTGGTTGCTCTTCTTTGCACTCTTTCTGGAGTCTCAACATCTTTTTGATAGTGTGGGGACCAAAACTGGATTCAGGATTCTAAGTGGGGTCTCACTTGATCTTGATTGTGTTCCTCTGTTAATGCAATTTAGGATTAAAATCTTAAATCTGGCTAGGCTGAAAAATCCTGGTCTATAGAGCAAAAGCAGGGTTCGAGAGTTCACCTCTTGCCACCTGCCCATTTTAGGAATAAAAAGCTACTGCGGACACCCTACTCGTCCCTTGGTCCTTAAACATCCCTCTCTTCTCCTGCGCTTTTGGACTTTGCTGATCGATCAACATGTACCAACCATGATTTGGGGTTTGTCACTGCATTAAGTCACCTCTGGATGCCGAGATTCTTTGCAAACTAGATCTCTTTTTTTTGTCTTCAAACCCAGGCCTGTGTTCCTGATGCAATTCCCGGGATGGAGTTTGACAACGAGGCCTCCCTGGTCCCTTGCGGGCAAGACAAATTCATCTCAAAGTAAGTATCCCCTTCCGTTGTCTCTCTGTGCAAGTCTGCGGTAGGCTCTTCAAGAAAAGAGCGCCAGAGGGGCAGCGGATGTGGGTCAAAGCAGGTGAGCCGATCAGGCAACTCAGCTGGGATCGTCAGAGCCTTTCGAAAGCATTTTTTTTACAACCTCTTCGCCAAAGAGATTGTAGTAAAAATGGTTTTAAAAGGAAAAAAAAATGCCCATGCCCACCAAGTCACATTACCCCACCCACCAAGCCATGCCCACAGAACCGGTAGTAACAAATTTTAGATTTCACCACTGCTTATGACTGCTTTTCACACTACCATGGCAGTGATCAAAATTCGGACTTTCTTGGCATCAGACTCATATTTATGATGGTCGCAGTGTCCTGGGGTCGTGCGATCCCCTTTTGTGAACTTCCCACAACCAAAATCATTAGAGAAGTCAGATTCAACGAACAACGATGTTACTCACTTGTCAACTGCAGCCATTCACTTAACGAGGGTGTCAAGAAAGCTCATAAAAGGGGCCAAAACTCACTTAACAACCCTTTGCCATAGAAATTTGGGGCTGAATTGCGGTCGTGAGTGGAGGGTTGCCTGCATTTCTGTCCCGTCCCCCGTCCCCCACTCCCTGTTTTCTCCTAACCCTTGTTTCCTCTCCCTTCTCCCAGGAATGAACTTCTGTTGCACTTGAAGACGTACAACCTGTACTACGAAGGTCAAAATTTGCAGCTTCGGCATCGAGAGGTAGGATGTCCCCAGGCTCACAAACCGGCGCGAAATTAGGGGCAGAGGAAATTTCGCTGCATGAGTTTATAATAATACAAAACTCGTAACAAACACTGATTATGATACAATAATCAGAATTGCAAAAATTATGGCATAAACTGGCCACAACTCGGACATGTAGAAAAATGTGCGCATGGATGAAATTTCCACCTGTCAGTTGCAAAAGGCCACACGGCTTGGGTCTGCGCCTACCGGCAGTCCTCGACTTACGACAGTTCACTTAGTGACCATTCAAAGTTATGGCGGCCCTGAAAAATGCGACTGACGACCGTTTTCCACCCTTACGACCTTCGTAGCATCCCCGGGGTCACTTGATCGAAATTCAGACGCTGGGCAGCTGGTTTGTACTTACGACCGTCGCAATGTCCCGGGTCACATGATCTCCTTTTGAGACCTTCTGACAAGCAAAGTCAGTGGGGAAGCCAACTTCACTGAACAACCATCTTCCTAAATGCAGCTGATCCCTGAATGACTGTGGCGAGAAGGGTTGTAACATGGGAGCAAGACTCACTTTGCCAATGTCTCACTTAGCGACAGGAATGCTGGGCTCAATTGTGGTTGTACATTGAAGACTGCTTGTGTGGGATATCTATATATCTATATCCATCTATCATCCATCTATCATCTATTATTATCTATAATCTATCTATAATCTAATCTATCATCCATTTATCATCCATCCATCTATCATCTACAATCTATCATCCATCATCTATCTATCATCTATCTATAATCTATAATCTATCTATCATCTATCATCTATCATTCATCTATCATCTATCTATCATCTATCTATCATCTATAATCTATCTATCATCTATCATCTATCATCCATCATCTATCATCTATCTATCATCCATCTATAATCTATCATCAATCATCTATCTATCATCTATCATCTTTAATCTATCTATCATCTATCATCCATCATCTATCATCTATCTATAATCTATTATTCATCTATCTATCATCTATCATCCATCTATCATCTATCATCTATCAATAATCTATCATCTATCTGTCATCCATCTATCATCTATCATTATCTATAATCTATCTATCATCTATCTATAATCTATCATCCATCATCTATCTCTCATCTCTCATCTATCTCTCATCTATTCATCCATCATCTATCTATCATCTCTCGTTATCTATAATATATCTATCATCTATCATCTATCTATCATCTATTTATCATCTATCATCCATCTGATAGATGATCCATCTATCATCTATCCATCTATCATCTATCATCTATCTATAATCTATCATTATCTATAATCTATCATCAGCTATCAGCTATCATCTATCATCCATCCATCATCTATCATCTATCAATCTATCAACCTAATTCCCTGCATACATATATATCGGGATAGACATTGATCTTTTGGAAACTAAAGAAGAGAGGAAACGGGGGCCTCCCTCAGCCGTCTGGTCCGGCTCCTTCTCCCCTCTGGCCGGCCAGGCTCTGCTCTTGGCTGAGGGTCTCTTGCTCTTCCCTCCCATGCAGGAAGAAGGCGAGTTCATCGTGGAGGGGTCCCTGAACATCTCCTGGGGTCTCTGCCGGCCCATCCGCTTGCAGATGCAGGACGACAACCAGCGCCTCCGCCCGCCTCCGTCCTCCTCCTCCTGGCACTCTGGCTGCAACTTGGGTGCCCACGGGTCAGTGCACCTGCGCGCACCGTCTCGTTAGTCATGGCTTGTGCCCCGAAACAAAGGCTAAGGATGGGTTGCTGGCACTTCTGGCAGCTCCTTTGTTCAGAGAGGAAATGCGAAGGAGCAGCTGTTCTCTGCCCTAGACACCCCCCCCCGCCCTGCTCTGAATGGGCTTTTCTCAGGGGTGAAGGGGCTCCGATAGCCTGCTGGGAGGGGTGGGGAGGAGGGGATTCAGGACTCTGGGGAGGACAGGAAGCCCCTTTGGAACTCTGGCCCCCTGACGCACCCCTCCCCCCGCCTTTCTCACCTGATCATATATTTTTCCCCCCAACATCTGTTTGTTTATATTTTCCAACATTTGTGCGTGTGTATATATAGGTGGGGTATCTTACCTGTCTGCCTACCTATCTTCTATCTATCCATCCATCCATTCATTTATCTATCCATCTCCATCCATCCCTCCCTCCAAATCTCTCCCCCCCACCTTTGTTGTTCTTATAAATAACTCAAGGCGATGAACATATCATCCAACCCACCTTCCTCCTCCTGTTTTCCTAATTTCCCCACTATTTGGTGGGTTGGGCTGAGACAGGGATCGGCCCAAAGTCACCCAGCGAGCTTTTGTGTCTAAGGCAGGACTCGAACTCACAGTCTCCTGGTTTCTCTCCTGATACCTTAACCACTAAACCAAAATGGCTCTTCCGATGTTTGTGATACGAGAACTACAAGGGATTCCTAGCACACTCTGGGGCAGGTGTCAGCAACCTGCGGCTCCCAAGCCAAATCTGCTCTCTGGGCCATCTGCTGTGAGGGGCTTGGCCCGAGACCCGCAGTCACAAGGACAGCCGTGGGCCAGCCTGGCCTTTTTGGAAGGACAGAGTTTTGTACGGAAAATTCCCCAAACCTGCAGTTACAACCCTTGGTGTGATAACATATAATTCCTTTTTTTGCGTGTTTTAATTTTCCTGTTTTGGTTTCAAGATGACGCTCTGTAATCTTTGACTTAAATAAAGGTTTGGACTGGAGGAAGTGAGGGAAGGTTGACCTAAATATTAAAATACCATCCGATGAGAACTTCAATGCCAATTCCTGGAATCTTTATTTTATTTTTTATTTTATCCCTGTCTTTTTTTTAATTATTATTTATAAATAACTCAATGATACTGAATAATCCTTCCTCTTCCTCTTTTCCCCAAAACAACAACCCTGTCAGGTGGGCTGGACTGAGAGAGGGAGAGAGAGACTGGTCCAAAGTCCCCCAGCCAGCTTTCATAGCAAAGGTGGGACTAGAACTCCCAGTCTCCTGGTTTCAAGCCTGGTGCCGTAACTACTAGGCCAAATGGCCTCTCTCTCACCCAAACCCACATCACTGGATTGTTATTGTCGGGGAAAGAGGAGGAGGAAGGAGTAGTATGTATGTTCGCTGCCTTGAGTTATTTATTCATAAAACAAATGAATTATTTATTATAAAATAACAATATTTTTATAATATACTATACAATGCAATGCAATGCAATGCAATGCAATGCAATGCAATACAATACAATACAATACAATACAATACAATACTCCATGGATAATATTTGGGAGTGGAAATTGGATTTTGTCCAGAAGGTTCAGCTCATTTGGCCAAGATATATTTAAACTTTTTGATTGAAATTGGGATTCTTGAGAGTTTTACCCCAAAGTTTCATCCCATCCCATCCCATCCCATCCCTCCCTTTTCTTTCTTTCTTTCTTTCTTTCTTTCTTTCTTTCTTTCTTTCTTTCTTTCTTTCTTGTTCTTTTCTTCTTTCTTTCCTTCCTTCCTTCCTTCCTTCCTTCCTTCCTTCCTTCCTTCCTTCCTTCCTTCCTTCTTCCCTTCCCCTTCCCCTTCCCCTTCCCCTTCCTTCCTTCCTTCCTTCCTTCCTTCCTTCCTTCCTTCCTTCTTCCTCCCTCCCTCCCTCCCTCCCTCCCTCCCTCCCTCCCTCCCTCCCTCCCTCCCTCCAAGCAAAATTCATCCAGGCACAAAGGCTGCTTCATCCATGCCTGCAGCTACCCAGATTATAGCTTTAAATCCTAAGCAGCTGCACTATTGTAGGATGAGTTTCTCCGTCTTGATGGCCAATGATGCTGTCATCCCAATGAGCACAGATTCCTTGGAAATGGACAGCTCAACAATGGGAAGGCCTTCTCGGAGGCTTCTTACTGCAGAGAGAGAGAGAGACCAGCCTTTCAACGTTGGAAAGTTTTGTCAATCCAACAAGTCAGTGGATTGATCTTGTTCTGGTATTCTGTGGACCATCAAGTCCCAATGGCCTGCAGGACAAGTCCATGCAGTTTTCTAGGGATTTTGGGATTGGCTGAAGGTCATTCAGATGGCTTCCATACCCAAGGCAGGACTAGAACTCACAGTTTCCCTGGCACCCTTGTTGGAAATATGGAGCTCAGCTTGACTCTTTAAATCAGGGGTCTGCAACCTTGGCAACTTTAAGACTTGTGGACTTCAACTCCCAGAATTCCTCAGCCAGCTTTGCCCTCCTTTGGGTCTCTGTTAACTTCTTTCTTTCTTTTATCCAGGGGTGAAATGTTCCCGGTTCGGAACGGATCACCCGATCTGGTAGTGATGGCGGTTTGGAGAACCGATAGTAAAAATCCCTGGGCCCACCCCCCGCATGCCCAGCTGAGCCACATGATCATCAGAGGCTTTTTTTTTTTTACTTTTAGAAGCATTTTTTTTCTACAACCTCTTCCGACAAAAAAATGTTTTTAAAAGTTAAAAAAAAAAAGCTTCTGATGATCGCATGGCTCAGCTGGGATCGTCAGAGGCTTTTCAAAGCATTTTTTCCTGCAACCCCTTTGGACGAAGAGGTGGTAAAAAAATGCTTAGAAAAATGCTTAGAAAAAATGCTTTGAAAAGTTTTTTAAAAAAAAAAGTTGGCCACGCCCACCCAGTCACATTAACCCCCCCTAAGCCACGCCCACAGAACCGGCAGTAACAAATTTTACATTTCACCCCTGCTTTCATCCCCCAGGTCTGTCATTAAGCCCACGACTTTGCCTGATATTCAGGTCACGGAGGCCGAGCCCACATCCGAAGGGGACGCAACAGATGAGAAAACAGGTAAGATCGGAAAGGATGCGGCTGCTACTCAGACCAAGGGATGGATGAACGGAGAAAGCTCTTTTTCCCATGAATTTCCACCCGTGGGGTCTCCTCGTATAGTTTCAGAAAGAGGAAAAAATAATAGGTAGATTTGTTAGATTTATATCCTGCCTTTCCTTTAGTTTAAGGCATACTTCGCATAGACCTTCCTCCTCCTCTTTTCCCAAAATTGATTGATTGATTATATGCCACCATTTTCAACTCCTAGAGACCACTTGGAGAAACCTTCTCCATCTGTCCCTGACCTGGCTCTTCAGGTTTACTAGGGCATCCAGTGGCCACTGAATCTGAATCTGGCTCCCTTCTTTCTTTCTTTCTTTCTTTCTTTCTTTCTTTCTTTCTTTCTTTCTTTCTTTCTTTCTTTCTTTCTTTCTTTCTTTCTTTCTTTCTTCTTTCTTTCTTTCTTTCTTTCTTTCTTTCTTTCTTTCTTTCTTTCTTTCTTTCTTTCTTTCTTTCTTTTCTGTCTCTTTCCTTCCTTCCTTTTTCTTCCTTCCTTTCCACCCTCTCTACCTTCCTTCCTTTCCTCCCTCCCTCCTTCTTTCCTCTCTCTCTCCCTTCCTTCCTTTCCTCCCTCCCACCTTCCTCCCGTCCTTCCTTTCTTCCTTCTGTTCTCCCTCCCTCTCTCCCTCCCGTCCTTCCTTCCTTCCTTCTGTTCTCCCTCCCTCCCTTCCTCTCTCCTTCCTTCCTTCCTTCCTTCCTTCCTTCCTTCCTTCCTTCCTTCCTTCCTTCCTTCCTCCCTCCCTCCCTCCCTCCCTCCCTCCCTTCCTCTCTTCTTCCTTCCTTTCCTCCCTCCCTCCCTCCCTTCCTATGCTCTTGTGTTAGATGGTTGCAATGTATGTTTCATTTCAGGATTAGGAGTGATGCTCCCTGCTCAACTCTGGGGATTAATTGCTATAAGAGAGTTTCCAGCTTGGATGTTTTTAAAAATAGAGAGCTTTGTGGCAGGCAGGACTGTGATTGCTTAGCTCTGAATTATGTGCCGGCAGATGTGATCGGTTAAGAAACAACAGTAAGAGGAGAAGGGCTTTGTCAGTAGGCACACATACATACACAATGACACGTGCACATTACGGGCAGATGCCTGCCTGAGGGATTGTGGCATCTGCGGAGAAGGAAGACCTTTGATGTCATCCAGCTCAGCTCTGTGGCTTAGGAATTTGCAAGACCAGCTCTAGAAACTCAGCTTGTGTACACACACAGAGAGACATCTGGCACCCGGGGATGTGAAGGAATCAGCCTGGCTCCTCCTCCCTTTGGCAACGGAGTCCTCCTTCCTTGAAACACAAAGCCTTGTTCCTCTTGAGTTGCCATGGCTGTCCTTCCTGTTTGAGAAAACAGAGGGAGCTGCCGATGGGCTTGGGAGAAAGGCTGGGATTGATTTCCTGGCCATCAGAATCACATTTCTTCCCTTAGAAAGGACAAGCCAACTGCTTATTGCAGCTCCTAGAACAGGGGTGTCAAACTCGATTTCATTGAGGGCCTCATCAGGGTTGTGTTTGACCTCGGGAGTGGGGGGATGTGGAGTGGGCTTGATGTCATTCATCTCAGGGGCACCTGTGGTGGCCCAAACACTCTGCCAGCGAAAACTGGCTCACAACTTCCGTTTTCGGCTGCAACAGCCTCCTGCAACCCTCCGCCAGTGAAAACGAAGCTTGGGAGGGCCACATGTGGCCCTCCCGAGCTCCGTTTTCACTGGCGGAGGATTGCAGGAGGCTGTTGCAGCCGAAAACGGAAGTCAGGAGCCTGTATTTGCTGGCAAAAGCACTGCAGGTTGGGTCCTCCGCTGTTTCCAGAGCAGCCCCGCAGGCAGATCTAAGTACCCCTGGGCCTTGAGTTTGACCCCCCCCCCCGGTGTCTTCGGCCTTCCGGAGATGTTAACGTACTCGCAGGCTTTTCTGCTGTACCGAATGTGTGTGTGTGTCTGTGTGTGTGTGCAGAAAACCTATCGTTGTGCATTCATCCCGCCCAGCGAGGCCTTCCCATTCCAGAAAAATTGCTTTCTGTTCCCTGGGCTATCAGACGACAGCTCTCCCCTCAACTCTCAGCAACCTTTTCTCACACTTCTCCAACCCTCTAGTAGTTGCTCCAGTTAGCATTTGCAAAGTTTTGGCCCCAAAGTTCTGCAGTCACGGAATGAACAACGCCGGGCTGTGCATGATTTGGAAATTGCACAGTTGCAGCCTGACTTCCGTAGGGGTAGAGCTGCTGGGTTGGCCCCATACAACTTAGGGAGGAAGCTGAGGTCGGTCCCGCTGCGTGCGGAGTCTGCTTATCTTGCCATCGGCTGACAGTGGTTGATAACTTCCGCTTCTTGCTTCCTCCTTTAACGGCAGGAGTCAAAGAGCTGTTGCCAAAACTTCAAATACAGGAAGGGGCGAATTGCAGACGGCAGCTTAAGTTGCACCAAGCTTTAAAAAACGGAGAACAGTGTGACAATCCAGTCGAAGTCTGGAAGAAGGGTTGCAGGAACTGAGCGTAGATAGTCTAGTGAAGAGAAGGACCAGGGGAGACAGGATAGCATCTTCCAATATTTGAGGGGCTGCCACAGAGAGGAGGAAGAGGGTCAAGCTATTTTCCAAAGCACCTGAAGGCCAGACAAGGAACAATGGATGAAAACTGAACAAGGAGAGATTCAACCTGGAAATGAGGAATTTTCTGACAGTGAGAACAATCAACCCATAGAATGGAAGTTGCCTTCAGAAGTTGTGAGAGCTTCGGAGTATAATAATAATGACTTTTATTTGCGGTCACAGGCCAAAATACAAATATAATTGCAAAAGAACATGGGGAAAGTAACATCATAAACAGCTGGCTACCAGAAGCCTTGGCTGAGAGGAATTACATTGTTCTCCTCTATTGTGAGAGCTTCATCATTGGAGGCTTTCAAGAAGCACCTGGATTGCCCTCTGTCAGAAATGGTGTAAGGTCTCCTGCTTGGTGGGGGGTTGGACTAGATGACCTACAAGGTCCCTTCCAAGACTGTTCTTCTGTTCTATTCTGTTACCCTTTTGCAATGTTGAAAAACGTGTCAGCTTCGGAACAAGCGGCATTGCAGCTGGGATGGTGACTTGCCTTTTCCTAGCCAGTTGTGTTCAGTGCAAGACCATCGCTTGCGAATTTGGTCCTGCTTCATTTTCAATCCCCCCATCCCCCACCCCCACCCCCGGGGCTGCTCTGTGGTCTGAAGTGGAGCTGTCCCGTCAGGATCTCTGAACAAAAACCAAGGCTGAAGGAGGAGGAGGCAATTAAAAATGGATTAGCAGGAATTTCATTATGCTGGGGATCTGTACCAGGAATCCCACAAAACCTCTCCGGGGATAGAATATAAATTTAAAAGCTGTTGGATTGGAGCTTTGTCCCCGGTGCAGTCGGGCTGGGGGTGGGGGGAAATCGTAGTCACTACGGCAGAAACAGAAGGTCCCTTTTCAGATGGCGGGGAGGATGGGGAGGGGGCTTCTCCGCTGTGCCAGGAGCTGAATTCTCAAAACAGAGCCAATTATTTGCATTAATAACATTGGTATTGTTGCATTAACAAAGCGGTGTGACGTGAAGGCTGTCATATGGGCATTGGGGAGCCCCGAGAAAACTTTAGTTCCCCCTATAGGAATATAATAACGAGAGGAAGTCGTAAGTCTCCAGATTGCTTTCAGGCCAGCCTGTCTTGGAGGGTTGTTGTGCGGGAAAAATAAGAGGGAGGGCTACGTTCGCTGCCTTGAAAATTGGAAGAAAAGTTTGAGGGATAGAAAAGGGACAAATATCTAAACCATGTTCTTACTTTCCATCTTCTTATTTCTCTTCCCCCTCCCCTCCACTTTTTTCCCCCCTTCAATTTTCTCCTACTTTCGGTGTATTGGGATATTCTAATAGAACTTTTTGTAAAGACAAATATATAAAGCCAAATTTGGAAAGGCTCAGCAAAGGCTGAGTGGTTGCAGTAGGCTTCCAGGCTTCAAACTGAGCTCCTCAATTAGGAGTGACTATCAAAATGCCCCCCACTTTTTTAATTTCGGGGATTAGAAAACAATCCATCAATAATTCCAATGAGCTGCATAGCCTTCCCACAAATTTCGCCGTCTGGTGGCAAAAAAGAAAAAAAATTAATGAAACCCCCGGGCTGTCAAATTGACTTGAAAAGCCAAAACAGGACAGAAAGTTAAGCCAAAGGCATTTTGGGAGTTTCTACAGAAATCGGACAATGGGTGAGCTTTGCCATCTGGTCTCCAGAACGGCGTCTGTGAATTCCATCTCACAATAGTGGCCCCACTCCAGGCCACAAAAGGAGAGCGAGACAGATTGGCTGCCCAGCCTCTTTGGGACAGACCGAGAGCCACGAGGAGGATTTCGTGGGCTTGATGAATTCCAGCATAATTTAATTGCATTTCCACTGAACAGTTAGTTCCAATTAACTCGGACTGCTTTCATTCTGATGCTCCACCCTCCCCTCTTGGAACAGTGAAATTAAGATCCGAGAGAGCCCTGAGTAGCAAATCTCCTTTTGCAGATTGTAGGCATGATTCTCTGCACGCATAACGTGGCCTTTGTTGATGTGGAAAGCATCTTTTTTCGGTGGAAGAACGTAACAACCGAGAGCTGGCTCCTATCTCTAAAAGGCGTCCATTCATCAGACAGTTCTCCCTGTTCAAGACAGATCTTGAAATGTTTCTCTTCCTAGAGAAGAGAAAACAAAGGGAATATTCTCTCTCTCTCTCTCTCTCTCTCTCTGTGTTTTCCACAATTTAAAGTGTCCTATATTTGACAGAGGTTGTCTGCCACATCTATTCATCTCCATCCCCTGCCTTTTATTCCCAGAGCTAGGGTGGGGCTTCGCTAGCAGTGATGGCTCTTCCGTCCTGAGGACCAGCCCTTAGATTTCCACTGTTCTCCTCTCCTCTGCTTTCTGTGCATCAATGCGTCAGGCACTGGGCCCAGCTGTTTCTCCTCTTCCTCATCAGCCACCTCCAGATCTAGGGGCAGTTGAATCTCCATCTGAGGGCTGACGGACGGCCCAGGCTCTGCTTCTGTCTTTCTCTCTCTGCCACCTCCATTCCGTCTTCCCCCTCGGAGCTCTCAGGTTGCCTTAATGCTGACCCAGACTCCCACCCCTCCTCCTCCTCCTCTGATTCAGCGGGTGGAGGGGCTGGGAGCCAACAGGCCACAACACTTCCTCTATGTGTCTGACTCGCAGCAACTGGGAGTGTGGTAGAGTGCCCCCTCCCCATTTTACAGGCATTGCTCACACCTAGGAAAGGGGTGGGACAAGGGGGGAGGTGGCAGCCACCTTGGTTTTGTCACTTTGGGGAACGCCTCCTATCCTTTGGATGCCTCCGATGTTTGCATGCTTTTAAGGCACCTTTGCAACTCTGCGTTTCAGAGGACAACGAGTTCAAAGCTCAACTAGAAGAGACGCCCCAACTCATGCGGACACGGAGCGACGTGGGTGTGCGCCGCAGAGGGAACCTTCGCACCCCCAGCGAACAGCGGCGGATCAAGCGCCATCGCTTCTCCATCAACGGGCATTTCTACAATCACAAAGTGAGCCTCACCGGGGGCAGTAAGGGGTGGGGGTGGGGGTGGGGAGTCCCTTCGGCCAACCAAGCAAGAACATCTGTAAAATAGAGGTTGAGACTCTGGAAAGACTGCAGAGAAGATGATTAGGGCACTGGAGGCTAATATGAATAACGGTTGCAGGAATTGGGTATGTCCAGTTTAATGAAGAGAAGAACTAGGGGTGACATAATAGCAGTCTTCCGATATCTCAGGGGCTGCCCCAAAGAAGAGAGAGTCAAGCTATTCTCCAAAGCACCTGAGGATAGAACAAGAAGCAATGGATGGAAACAAATCAAGGAGAGGAGCAACCTAGTTGATCATATTATGGGAACTTTGTCTTTTAATCTAACATTGTCCTTGCCCACATTGTATATGGCTTGTAACAGCTTCCTTCTCCTCTAACAAATGCCCCATGCCTGGTTCTTCTCATCTTGCTCTCTCCTTCTGCTTCCTCCCTCAGACGTCCGTGTTCACCCCAGCGTATGGCTCCGTCACGAACGTCCGAATCAACAGCACCATGACTACACCACAAGTTCTGAAGCTGCTCCTCAACAAATTTAAGGCATGTTTTGTTCTGATTCTGATTGAATTCCGCTGCAGGTGAGGTCAGGGGTGCGCCAGCTTTCACGCTTAGGGTACCAACACCAAAGCTTCTCTTTTTCTTAATGATTCCCTCCCTTACTCTATACACCAAGCAAATCCTGTTTTTAAGGCTTCGTTCCGGGGGCATTTGAAGGATTATACCCCCTGCTTGATCAGGGATGCAGGGGGTCTCTTCGCCTCCCCTGCTGTCCGTAACGTTCCTTCAAACAGGCCTTCAGTCTCCTGGCTTTGTCAGGGAGCTGAATCAGGGGTGGGGTTTTCTACAGCGCAACGAAAACAACTCAACACTATCAAGTCGTAATTTTGTCCCAAAGACTGATGGGTTTACTTGCTAGTTTTTTTTAAAAAAAATCCTACCTTTATTAGTGTTTATATATAACTCAAAGTGGCAAACATGCCTCATATTGAGGGGTCCTTGATGCTCCCTGAGCTTGGTTGTCTTCTTGCAAACTAGGTAACATTAGCTCAGCATTGGGTAACGAAATGTCTGTGAGAAAATAACCAAGCTCAGAGACCACCAAGGACCCTTCATTATGACCTTGAGCTACAAATATTCTCCTTTTATCAATGCCTAATATTTCTTCCTCCTCCTACCTTTCCCATAACAACAACCCAACTAGAACTCATACTCTTCTGGTGATTGGCACAAAGTCACCTAGCCAGGAGTTGTGCCCAAAATGGGACTAAGAACTCTCACCTTTTGGGTTTCTCATTTGTTACCTTATGTCAGCGTTTCAGAAAACCCCCCAGCTCCAAGTAAAGACTCTGAAGCAAGCATTTTTCAAAGTTCTTCTTATTAGAATAGGTAAACTGGCATATCTGGGAAAACCCGAATCTGAGAAGTCCGGGTTTTCCTTCAGTAAATCAAATCCCTCAAAACTATCCCCTCACTCTTCCGTCCATCACATGGTCCAATCAACCACTGTCCCATCTCAAGACATCATTCCGACCATTCCTTCTCCAGATGCAGGATCTCCCTGATGTTGACCGACAGGAAGAATGCTACTATATCTAAAGACAACCCCTCTATTACTTTCCCACACGAGAAGGTAGCAGCGTGGAAGCTTCCGGACTAATATGGCTTCCAAAGCTGACTCCTTAACTATTAGAATGGACTGTCTCAACTGAAGTCAGGATACCAGGCAATGATGATCTGGACATCTGGAACTTCTTAAACAAGGGGACTCCATCGTGGCCTGTTTGGAACAAGAGATGGATCAGAGCTGCGTGCGTGGAGAACTAATGCTCTTTTTTTCCTGTTTTTCAGATTGAAAACTCGGCGGAAGAATTTGCTTTGTACATTGTACACACCAGCGGAGGTGAGGGGGGATGTGTTTGTGTCTTGCAGTGGTAGGGCTTCTGTGCAAGCTTTTGGTGACCCATGGTCCTCTCTTGGACCTCGCTCCAGGGAGCAGGTGGATAAAGACACTTGTAAGGGCAGAACAAATATTAACATTAACATCCATTGTTGTATTTGCCTATTTTGTTCTTAAGCGTTTCTCAGCTTTAAGATGGGTGAACTTGCAGGCTGGGGAGCTCTGGGGAGTGGAAGTCCCAGAAGTCACATATTTTTAAAAAAATATTTTTTATTAAACAGTTTTTTTAAAAAAAACCAAACAAAAACAGATATTTACATCTTCTTTTCAATATATTTGCATCACCAACAGGAGCTGTTTTCATGCATCCTGTGTAAACCGGGAGAAGTTTCTGGATTTGTGTATTAGAGGGAAGCCATTTTCTTTCTCCTGTTGGTAAAAACGAGTTGTTCATGAGGTCTGGGTCCCTGCCAATCCTTCTCCTTTTTCTCTATTTCCTGCAGAGAAACAGAAGCTCAAAGGCACAGATTACCCACTCATTGCCCGGATTCTGCAGGGGCCGTGTGAACAGGTTTCCAAGGTTTTTTTGATGGAGAAGGACCAGGTGGAAGAAGTCACTTATGATGTGAGTTGTGGTGTGGTGGGACTCCATCCTTCGCTTATCACCTAGAGAGACTTCCTCAGCGTCCAACTTCTTTGGAGGAGGAACACACTGGGCCCCCCATTAAAACTTTTGCCGGGCTCGCTTTGCAAAATCTCCATGTCTCCAGGAGATAACTCTTCACTTACTTGTGTTTTTATTTCCATTATCTATATTAATAATTGACTTGCTTATAAACTATTGAGAGCTATTTTGAATACTTGTTGCTACATTTATTTCAGGGGTCGCATATTTTTATTTTCCAGGGTTTTTTCCCAGGCCCTCAAAATCTACTCATTCAACCCTTAAAGAGATGGGGTATTTAACTTAGCACAATCCACTCCATTAGTTTGTTGTAGGAGAAGAGTGGAGACACAATGTTGTCTCTAAACTTTTGGGTTCTGGAGGAAATGTGAGGTATGAAGGTACAGTTGACATGTGCTTTATTCCCTCAAGTGCAGAAGAACACAAGTGCTTCAGAAACAGCACCAAGGGATAAAATTTCCCCATTATTAATCTTATTTTGTTGCTGTGGTGCCTAAATGACTTAGAGTGTGGTGTTTCTCAACCTTGCAAGCTGAGGGATTCTGGGAGTTGAAATCCACTCATCTTAAAGTTGCCATCGTTGAGAAATTCCGGAACAGAGAGCCAGGAGAGTTATACAAAAATAGCCCATCGGACTATCCCTGGCAGTGAGTGGTGCGGTGGCCTAGAGGTGGACTCTCGCCTCAGAATCAGGAGGCTGTGAGTTCGATCCTAGGTAGAATCAGATATTTCTCTCTCTGGGGACAATGAGAATATTTCTGCTGAACAAAAAACTCCGCATTGGCAACAGGAAAGGCATCTGGCCAGTAAATACTCAGCTCCATTCAGTTGCCTAGATTCCACCCCACAAGGGATTATGGGGGTCATTAAAAGATGGAATTCCCAAACCATCGGCTTCACTTCTCCATACTTCGTGTGTCTTTGCAGGTTGCTCAGTATATTAAATTTGAAATGCCTGTTCTAAAGAGCTTTATCCAAAAACTTGAAGAAGAGGAAGACCGGGAAGTGAAAAAATTAAAGCACAAGTAAGTTCTTTCTTTCCGGAGAATGAGCAGCAGCGAAGGAAGTTTCTACTAATCTTCTAAACTGTAGATTACAACTAGTCCTCAATTTACAACAGTTCGTTTAGTGACCAAAGTTACAGTGGCACTGAAATGACTGTTTTTCACACTTACGACCGTAATAGAATCTCCATGGTCACATGATCAGCAGTCAGGCACTTGGCAAGTGATTCATAGTTATGACGGCTCCCAAGAAAAACCAGAAAGTCCAATTGCCTCTTGGGAAAAAAAGCACCCTTTGGGATAACCCTGACCTGGAGGATGGAGAATTTCCGTAGACGTTAATCAGGGAAGGAAGTCATTTTCATCCCATTCTCTTCCTCTCTTGATTAGCCCACCAGTCACTTCCTTTAAGCTGCTGTAAATTCATAACTCTTCTATTTTGGGTCTCTTTAAGGTATTCGGTGTTGCGTATAATGATTGAGCAGCGGTTAGAAGAAATCTCTGATGGCCCAGCAACGATGTAAAGGCTCGATTTGAAAGACTGAGACCTCCTGGGCCCTCTAGCCAGGCATCCTGGAAACAGACTTCCTAGAGAAGACTCCTTCACTCGCTCTTAGGAACAAGGATGTTTCTTCTTCCAGGAAAAGGACTTGAATTGGGGATGCTTTGAGCAGCAGCCATCTTTGCTCCTTCTTCTTTTAACAACGGCGAACTCAGTGGAGAGTCTGGGAAGACGGGGAGGATATCTCTCAGGACCAAGTGTTGAAAACGGGACATCTTGGCGTCTTTTGGAGCTGATGCTGGTATTGGAGGATCGTCCTTGGAACAATGCCTGCTGGATGAAAGTTCTCCAGAAGTCATCTAGAAGTTCCTTCTGCAGAGCAGTTCTTTCCTTCTCAAACCCTTTTAAAGCCAGGGTCTTCAACCTTGGCAACTTTAAGACTTGTGGACTTCAGCTCCCAGAATTCCTCGGCCAGCTTTGCTGGCTGAGGAACTCTGGGAGTTGAAGTCTACAAGTCTTAAAGTCGCCAAGCTTGGAGACTCTTGCTGTAAACAATTATCCAGGATTGGGAGAGGGTGTTTTTGGGAGGATGGAGAGAAGAGAGATGCTTAATGGAAAACCGAGTTTTCCCTTCCCTTGACGTCTGCAGCTTAGCAGTACTAAATATGGACCTTTCGTGGAGTCAAAGTATTAAAATGCTTTGAATTCTTCCCCTTGTCCATCCCTCCGCATCCAACCACTCATGTCTGGCCTCTTGTGATCATCTCCCACTTCCCACCATGCTCATTGTCATGTTTGTAATAGCTATGTTGGCACAACTCTTGACCTTGACCCCAGAAGGGTCTTCTTCTGAACTGAGCCTTGCCTTCTCTCTAACTTTCCTGCCTTGGTTCCCAAGTTCTCCAAAGCAACCTCAAGAGATGAAGTTGCCTGCCCAACATAGGAAATCTGCTCAGTTCATTTGGTTCATCGGTCAAGGCTTCGCAGATGGGCACAGGAAGCAGAGCCTCCAAAAATCAAAAACAGCAAGAGCAATAGGCTTATATACCGCTTCACAGTGCTTTCCAGCCCTCTCTAAGCGGTTTACAGAGTCAGCCTCTTGCCCTCCAACAATCTGGCTCCTCATTTGACCCACCTCGGAAGGATGGAAGGCTGAGTCAAAAATACTTCCTTGCCCTTCCTTTTTTGCCTCTACCTTTCTCCAAGCAACTGTTTCTTCTCTTCATGTTCACCTGTTGTTCCTCAATATTTCGATGCGATATGGTACTCATTTTGTCCCAGGTTTGTGAATTCCCTGACTGTGGGTGGTGTTGGCTGCTGGCAGCTGGGCTCAGGAACTCTGACCCTTTGCAAGTCCTTTCCTTGAGGGGGCTTCTGGCAAGACCACCCTGCTCTTCTGCAGCCTTCCTTCTCATAAATCCCAAAGTTGTGCGGTGGCATCTTGGCCCAGCAGGGGCCATGCGACCTTGGAGGCCCTTAAGTTCCTGCTGAGTTTTGATCAGGGGCTCTGGATATTCTCTGCTGCCACAGACTGTGGAAACTGTTAGCAGGGACAATGATGTGGAATAATAGCTAAGTAAGCAAGCATGCTTGGTCCTGCCCTTTCGAAATGTCCCTTCCACCTTAAATACGAGACATGGGTTATTCTCAGGAATGCCAAAATTCTGCACAGTGTCTGGCTTTGCACAAAATTTCGATCTAGGCTAACAAGTTAGGTTGCTTGTGAGAACGCAGCCATTGTCTTGGGAGTGAAACCATGGCCTGTCACCACAAGATGGTTTATATTTGGGGCATTGCATGAGATGTGAACCATTCTTTTGATCAAATGATTTGGACTTGAGATGTGAACCATTCTTTTGATCAAATGATTTGGACTAACCTGTGTGAACCTAGGATGCCATTTTCCACTGAGTTACATCACAGATTTTTGGTGGTGGTCCTCAGCGCTGACAGGCAGCAACCCTCCAGAGAGCTGGACTCTTTCAGATCCACCTGGAGACCCCATGGATTGACCCTTGGGTCTTCTCTTTGCAAAGCAGATGTCTTCAGTGTCTGCCATGCTGGATGAGACAGGAATGTTGTGGTCCAATACACTGGAGTGCATCCATTTTATAAAGGCCATATGGATCACAGGAAATGGGGGGAAATAGATATGCAACTCGCATTAATTGATCGTTAAAAATTTAGCTGGTTGTAGTTAAAACGATGAGCTGTCATAGGTAGCCGAACAACAGATACTTTAGAAGCTATATCACTCCTTCTCTCCTACTTCTGTGGGACTTCGCTTTGGTCTTCATGGAGATCTGAGTTAGGCTTGCCACCTGATGTGCATCCCAAGTAAAAGTTGACCAAGAGCATTATTTTTAAAGCCCTTTCCCAGCGTTACTCCCAGGGGGGTGGGATTCAGCCAGTTTGGGCTGGTTCATGCAAACTGGATGTTAATTTTAGTCTGGTTCACCGAACCGGTTGTTCCAAGGACTGGTTGACCACCTCCCCCCCGTAGGAGTCCCCAGCAGCCCATTTTGTAAGTGCAGGGCCTGCGTGGAGATGGGGAGGGTGAAAAACAGGCCTACCAGAAGTCCGGAAACAAGCTTGTTTCCAGTCTCCGGATGGCCTCTGGTGCCCGGGGAAGGCCGTTTTGCCCTCCAGGAGGCTCAAGGAAAGCCTCCTGAGCCTCGGGAGGGTGAAAACGCCCCCCCACCCCCACTGTGGTGCAGGAGGCCGAATAGGCACTACCCCCATGCCATGCCCACCCAGCAACTGGGCAGCAAACCAGTTACGTTTTTTCGCACCACTGCTCCCAGGGCTATTGGAACAGCCTCCATAGAATACTACAGTTGCATCTTCAGGATAGCAATGAAAAGGAGGAAGGCCGGTTCCCATAGTTTTTCTGAAAAGCGCTTTTGGGAGCTAGTATGAGTGTCATTTCGAGCAGAGAAGGGAAGAAGAGAAGATTTTCTCTTATTTGCCTCCAGAAGTCATCCAGAAGTTCCTTCCTGCTGTAAACAATTATCTGGTCAGGATCGAACTCCTGGCAGTGGGCAGAGTCAGCTGGCGATTGTTTATTCTAACCACTATGCCTCTAGGGCTCTTGCCAATGTTTCGTCTTGACAGTTCGACTGGGGGACACACCTGGTCCATCTCTGGAAACTACACAACGGTGGGCTGAGACATCTGGGCCACCCTGTAGAGCAGGGGTCTCCAACCTTGGCAACTTTACGACTCGTGGACTTCAACTCCCAGAATTCCTCAGCCAACATGCGCTGGTTGAGGAATTCTGGGACTTGAAGTCCACAAGTCTTAAAGTTGCCAAGGTTGGAGACCCTTGATTTCTGGAAGGCTGCTGGAAAGAAAAGAATTGGAGTAAAAGTGAACGAGGGAAGGACATCCCTCGCCCTCTTCTTCCGTCTTACCTGCTTTGTGCCAACAACACTTTTGTTTTCTCCTGTTTACAAGGAGAATCCCAGCTTCAGTTTCGACATTTTCTTGAGGGATAGATTCCTGCCTACACTTTTCTCTGTTTAGACCAGTTCTTCTCAAACTTGGCAGCTCTTAAGACATGTGGACTTTCGACTCCCCAGGAATGGCCGGCTGGGAAACGATGAGAGTTAAAGTCCATATCTTTTACATTGGCCAAGTTTGAGCGGGGAAAAATAGTTTAGACTAGTGATGGCTAACATTTTTGTCATTACGTGCCAAAATCATGGGGGGGGGGGCCACGCATGTGTGTGCCCACACCCATAATTCAATGCGTCCCGCCACCCCATGCATGCACATGTGACCCCCGCCTGCACAAACCCCACTTTTTGTACACGACACAGTGGACCCGGTAGGTCCGTTTTTTGCCCTCCCCAGGCTCCAGGGGCTTTCTTTGAGCCTGGGGAGGGTGAAAACAGCCTTCCCCCTCTGAAGGCCCGCCAGAAGCCAGAAACAGTCTTGTTTCCCGATGTCCGGTGTGACCGGTAGGCCTGTTTTTCACCCTCTCAAGGCTCCAGAGCCTTTCTAGGAGCCTGGGGAGGGCTAAAAGCCCCCCCCCCTCAGAGGACCTCCGGAAGCAGGAAACAGCCCATTTCCTGACTTCTGGTGGGCCCAGAAGGCCTGAAAATAAACTGGCTGGTGCACGCTGGAGCTGGGCTAGGGCAATGCATGCCCACAGATATGCCATAGATTCGCCATCACCGGTTTAGATCATTCCTCTGGAATGAATCTCACCGAAAGGAGCGATTATATATATATATATTTAAGGACTGCAATATTAATCAAGATACATTTACCGGGAAATTTATCCAAGGGGTGTCTATGGAATGTTTATATATATAAAAAGCCACAATGGTGAAGCTTCAAATTTCTTGTAACTCCACCCTCCTGAAGCCCCACTGAAGCGACGAGACCCTTGCCCAGATAGTAAAAGCCTGGGAGCTGCATGTTTCTGTTGCTATTAGCTCACCTTCTAATATCACTTTACTCCTAAATTGCACTAGACTGTGGAAACTTTGGAAAAACCTCCAATCTTTTCTTTCTATTTCTCTTCTAACTAGCCTCCTGACATCACCGTACTCTTAAATTTCACTCGATGGACTGTGAAATGTCTGGGGGAAAAAAAACACCCCAATATAGATAAATCTTGTGAAATTTAGCAGTAGAAGGATGTTAGGAGTAAAGTCATATAGATATATATGCCAAATATCACATGCACTGGAAAGTTACAGCAATAATTTATACCGAAATGCCTCCCCCCCTTTTTTTGGGGGGTGGGGGTGGGGAGAGATTTAAGAACAAAACAGCACAAACTAAATTCAGCATCTTTCAAGGAAAGAAGTTTGGAAATATTCCTTCAGGGGATGAATAGCACAAAGGTAGTTGTAGCCACAGTTCTGATCTGTATGCTCTGTTTAGTCAAAATAAAATCACTCGTGTCCTTTGTTTTCCTTTAGCTTAGGCCTGGAGATAATGTGCATTAGGCAACGGGGTGATTTTTTTTTTCCTAATAAAATATGTGTTGTGTAGGAAGGAATGATTTGTGTCTCATATTCTTAATAAAATGACAGTTTGGCAGTGAAAAGCATCATTTTGTGTCCTGCATAGCTCAAGAGGGTGCAAAGTTGAATGATTGCCCATCCAGGGCAGAGGTCTTCAAACTTGGCAGCTTTAAGACTTGTGGACTTCAACTCCCAGAATTCTCCAGCCGGCCGGCCGGCTGGAGAATTCTGGGAGTTGAAGTCCACAAGTCTTAAAGCTGCCAAGTTTGAAGACCTTTGATCCGGAATGTGAACTCTCTCTGCTCCAATTCTGCAGTTGCCAATTGACAAAAACAACGCAAGGCTGTGTCTGTTTTTTTCTGAAACACCACTGACTCTCTTCCTGATGGAAATTTGGAGAGGGTTGGGTGCGTGAATGTGTGAACAGAGGTGGCGGGGTCAGCTATGTCGAGTTTAATGAAGAGAAGGACCAGGGGAGACATGATAGCAGTCTTCCAATATCTCAGGGGCTTCCACAAAGAAGAGGGAGTCAAGCTCTTCTCCAAAGCACCTGAGGGCAGGACAAGAAGCAATGGGTGGAAACTGATCAAGGAGAGAAGCAACTTAGAACTAAGGAGAAACTTCCTGACAGTTAGAACAATTAATCAGTGGAACAGCTTGCCACTAGTTTCTTAAAAAACTTGAGGTTTTTAAGAAGAGCTTGGACAAACATTTCTCTGAAATGCTATGATCTAGTCCATCCGTCCACCCTGAGTAGAAATCAGAAATCTGTAAAATCAGAGCTATTGAAGTTTTCACTGAACCCCATCTCCAAATCGGTAGCATTTATCTGAAAGAAATTAATGAAAGCAAAGCTTAACGGCTTATGGTCGTGACAGTTTCCACTCTTTATGCAAAATCACAAAGGGCTGATGGAGGATCCACCTCCATTGGATTTTGGGCTGTTTTCCAAAGTCCTGTGACCTCTATTGAAATGGGGGCTCCCCAAGCCAGCTATTCAAGAGAGCTGAGCCTGCTTTAGCAAACAGTCAGAGGATGGTGAGGCTTTGATTTTGCACAGATGTCCCAACATGTCCTTAGATTGCATGGTCTTCCATAACCTCCAGAGACCGATCCTTTTCTTTTCCTGAGGGTCCACATCCACGGATGGTTAATCCAGGCGGACAGTAAGTGAGTAAGTAAGTAAGTGATGGGCAGTGGAGCTTGTGAGTTTGCTGGCTTTCTTTGCGGTGTCTTTCTCATATTTTTTTCACCCTTATTCCATCATCTTTGCATTTTCCTGCATTCCTTTCTGCTTTAAGATGAGCCCAACATTTGCTCTGCTCTTCCTTTCTTTCCACTTATGTGAAATGCGTGATATTGCTTCAATTTTCTTCATGCTCCATGTATTGGCAACCAATCTTGTAAAAGTTTAGGCTTCCTCCAGATTTTTCTCTCTGCAGAATTGGCTATGTCCAGAAACAAAATCTCAGCGGTTCAAGAGGAAACCCATCAGGAAAAGCAGGATACCACCCATTTAAGCTGCTTTAACAGACCAAATTAACACTTCTTGTTCAGGATAGAGCCATCATTCAATTATCTTCCTGGGTGGGATAAACTCCTGTCAGTTTGCACCAGCTGGGCTTGGAAAGAATTTTCTTGGAGAACAACCAAACTATTAGGAAAGTGGATGTTTGGGCATCCCTCCAGCATTGACTTCTCCAATTTAATGCTCCCAAAATTGTTGCTGGTGTATTGTTGGAGTCCAAATATGTTTTATTGATTCAAAAAGCAGCAGGTTCATAAAAAAGAGCTGAACTATTTTTTAAAGTTCAAATCCTGCTTCTTTTTTTTTTAACCTTCTCCCAATTCAACCACAAATCTTCACGTATCTGATGTCTTCTAAAGTACCCCTGTATTTTAGTTCCTTTATACCATAAAAGGGCATGCCATCCCATCAACAAATCATGTCCCTCCAAGTTCAACAATCTAGTATTTCTTAAAGTTATCCATTCTTTAATCCACATTAAACTTGTTGCTTGATAATATAGTTCAAAATTAGGCAGGCCAAAGCCACCCCTCACTTTAGCATCTTGTAACAACTTTAATTTTATTCTCGCCTTCCTTCCCTGCCAAATATATTTCAATATCATTTTATTCAAATCTACAAAGAATTCCTTACCCAACTTGATTGGAATTGTCTGGAATAAGTACAAAATCCTGCTTTTGGTGTCTTAAAGAGTACTTAATCCCGGAAGGGCTGCATTTCTTCTAAACATGGAAGATTTAAGGTTGAAATCTGGCAGAAGACCCTCCCGTGAGTTCCCTCCCTCCTTAATGGCATGAGGGGCTCTGCAGAAAAAGGTTGGTGCATTTGGGTCAGGATGATGGTTACAACCGTATGTGCAGCCCCTGCCCCCTTTATTCTCTGGGTTGTACATGCATATCCTTGATGTGTACAACATGGGGCTCTCCAGCTTCCCATATCCCACTAACATGATCATTAGAGAACCCCAGTTTAACTGAGGAAGACCCATAAGAATCCTGTCTGGGAGCGGGGACCCATTGGTCTCTTTGGAATGGAATGGAATGGAATGGAACAGACTAGAATAACAGAGTCAGAAGGGACCTTGGGGGTCTTCTAGTCCAACCCCCTGCTTAGGCAGGAAAGCCTACACCACTTCAGACAAACGATTATCCCAATAGTTTCTTAAAAACTTCCAGTGTTGGAGCATTTACAACTTCTGGAGGCAAGTTGTTCCACTGATTAATTGTTCTCACTGTCAGGAAATTTCTCCTTAGTTCTAAGTTGCTTCTCTCCTTGATTAGTTTCCATCCATTGCTTCTTGTCCTGCCCTCAGGTACTTTGGAGAATAGCTTGACTCCCTCTTCTTTGGGGCAGCCCCTGAGATATTGGAATTCACTGCTATCATGTCTCCCCTAGTTCTTCTTTTCATTAAACTAGACATAGCCAGTTCCTGCAACCATCCTTTATATTTTAGCCTCTGGGCCAGCGGTGGGATTCAAATAATTTAACAACCGGTTCTCTGCCCTAATGATTTCTTCCAACAACCAGTTCGCCAAACTGCTCAGAAATTTAATAACCGGTTCTCCTGAGGTGGTGCGAACCGTCTGAATCCCATCACTGCTCTGGGCTCCTAATCATCTTGGTTGCTCTTCTCTGCTCTCTTTCTAGAGTCTCAACATCTTTTTTACATCATTTGGGGTGACCATAACTGTCCAGTTATGGATTCCACGGGTGGCCTTACCAGGGGTGGGTTCTACTTACCTCTGCTACCAGTTTGCAATGGGAATGCACGGACGCTTCTGTGCATGGGCAGATTGTCTGTGATGTCGTCCAGCTGGGTGGATGGAGCCTACAGCCGCCATTACTACCGGCTCACAAGAATCAGGAGCAACCCACCACTGGGCCCTACTGAGGCATTATAAGGTGGTACTAATACTTCGAGTTAAAAAGAGCGTTTCTCAAAGCTGGCTTTGCAAGTGGGGCAGGCGGTCTTTTTGATCTCTAGAAGCTTATCTGTGCACACAGCTTCCTGCAAGATGAAACTCCAGTATCCATTTGCAGAAGACAGGAATACATGACAAGTAGTCCCTCTGGGAGTAGGGCGGTATACAAATTTAATTAATAACAACAACAACAACAACAACAACAAGGCCCTCAACCTACCCCCGGCCCATCACAAAGACCCCACCTGGCCTCCTTTTCTTGATGTTTCTCGTGGCTCCTGCTGGGACTGCAGCAACTCAGACCCATGGAAGTGTTGGGGTGGGGTGGGGAACAGCCTTCTCCTATTGGATAAGGCACCCTCTGGAGCCCACCTATTGGTTTTCAAGACCACTCAACCTTTAGCTCTCCTTTGTGCTTAACAAACGGTCCAAACATTTGGGAAATCTCGGAGCATCCCAGAATATGCCCCTTGAATGTTACTGTTTCTCTGTCACCTTCTAAGCATCCAGGTGCTGCTTGGAGTAATGGTTCAATCCAGGGGTGAAATCTACTTACCTTCCTTTACCTTAAAACCAGGAAGTAATGACACCCAGGCGGCGATGACTACCGGATCGCCGAACCACAGGGAAAAATCGCTACCAGTTTGCTGAACTGGGAGCATTTCACCCCTGGTTCCATCTATTTTATTTCCACTGATTTGAACTGAGCTGAAAAACGAGAGGAGAAAAGCATCTCTCCCTCCTCTTCCTCAGTCAGCACATCCAGCGTTTTGGCTCCAGACTTCTTGCAGTTTTGGGCACCACAGAAAGATTTTGTGTCCCAAACTCAACGGCTTTTTCCTGGCTCTTTGTAGCAGCTGCTGCATGTGGCCCTTCGCTCCTGGCACTCGGACGATGTGTAAAGCAGTCATGTGAGGGACACAAGGGGATGTGCTGAGGTGTGTGTGTGTGTGTGTGTGTGTGTGTGTAGGGAGGGATGGATGAGCGCACACCATTCTCCATCCCTTTTGTGTTCCCAGTTCCCAGAAGATTCGGCTCTCTTGTGTCCTGAGCCCTGAATTGTGCTTAGCAAGACCATTCCTTCGGGAAAGGCCCGACTGGGTAGCTTTGGATTAGCAAACCTGCCTTCTGTTTGTTTTCGGAATCAAAATAGTGTTTATTTGGCCAACGAGCAGCAACATTTGATGAAATGCAGCACCCAAGGAAAACCAAATAGATGAGATAAAATACTAGCATAATAAAGATAACAAATAAAAATGAAACCTACACTACAACGGTGCTGTATCAACTACCTTTGTGAGTGCAGATTTAACATATTATAATCTGAAGTAAAAATAGACATCTAGATAGCACTAGCAATAGTCTTTACACTTATATACTGCTTTATAGTGCTTTACAGCCCTCTCCAAGTGGTTGAGAGTCAGCCTCTTGTCCCCAACAATCTGGGTCCTTATTTTATGGACCTTGGAAGGATGGACGGCTGAGTCACCTTTGAGCAGGTCAGAATCGAACTGCTGGCAGTGGGCAGAGTTAGCCTGCAATACTGCATTGTAAGCACTGCCGCACCAGGAAGGTAAAGGAGGAAGGAAGGAAGGAAGGAAGGAAGGAAGGAAGGAAGGAAGGAAGGAAGGAATAGCAATAGCATTTAGACTTATATACCGCTTCATAGTGGCAATGGTAGGCGTGGCCAGGGGATGGAACAGGCAGTACTTGGCCTCCTGCAGCCTCCTGGGAATGAAAATGGGTTGCCTGGGGGGGGATGAGCTGGCCCCCGGCGCCTCATTTTGGGCCTAGTAGGCCACTGAAGCCTCCTCTTAAGGTCAGGATTTGAGATTGCCAGAAGCTTCCAGGCAGTTCTGCCAGCCCAGTGCTGGACGAGGAGGACCCACGTTGCTCCCTTGGTCTTTCTGTTCCAGGAGAAGCACCATGAGGTACGGCTGGATTACCTGTTGCTGCATCGTATTGCTGCTCCTCGTCCTTTTCAGCGGAACAGCTTCTTCCCGCAGGGCAGGTAGAAGAGGAAGCTCCGGCAAAGGGTCGCCGTCACAAGGGGATGCCTACTCGACACCAAAAAGCAGCGGCAGCAGCAAACAGAGTCAAGGCGGAGGTGGCCACGGGGCAAAAATAGCCAGCCTGGCCGCAGTGGGCGCAGCGATGGGATACGGCTTGAATTCTCTCGGCAAGTCTCACTACGGCCACAGAGGGCACAGCTCCCCTTTGGGGGGCAGAGAGAAGGGTCTCAATTCCTCGGCGGTGATGGTGAAAGGCCATCTCCACAGCCAGGCTTTGAAGGGACCTGGCTTCCCCGCCTTTTCCCTGCTGGTGTGTGGCCTCACCACATCCCTCTTCCAGAACTAAAGATGGGCCGTGAGAGCATCAGCCAGGCCAAGGGTTGAGAAGAGGACCTCTTGCCCTGGGTTTGCCTTTTTTGCGGTGGTGAAGAGATCTCCTCCTTGTGGCTTTTAGCGTGTTGACATGGGGCGGAAAGGCAGACGGCTTTAAAGCATCCCAAATATAACACAACTCTGTCTGAGTGCAGTTCAAGCCAGAGTGGGTTAGCTAATAAATATTTATTTTTCTTGCCTCCAGCGTAAAGTTGAGTGTAAGATCCCATCTCACTGTAAACAGCAGCCTTGTGACTGGTCCAAAACCACTTTCAAATCCAAGTTCTGCCTCAAACCTTAATCCCTACCTTGGTGGTCAGATTTATTTATTTTATTTATTTATTTGTTTAGATTTGTATACCGCCCTTCTCCTTGCGGACTCAGGGCGGTGAACAGCCAAATAAAAATAGTACACAAAAGTTAAACAATTTCTTTAAAAAAAGCATATAACTTTGGCTAAAAATTAAAACCATTAACCATTAAATATTTAAAATACCCAACCCTATAATACAGATCTTAAAAATTCAGCGGGGTCAGGCTAAACCAGCAAGCTGAAAGAGATGAGTTTTCAGGGCCCGACGAAAAGTCCGGAGGTCAGCAATTGTTCTCAGTTTTGGAGGAAGATCGTTCCAGAGGGTAGGGGCTGCCACAGAGAAGGCCCTCCCCCTGGGGGTCACCAGCCGGCATTGTCTGGCTGACGGCACCCTGAGGAGACCCTCTCTGTGGGAACGCACCGGCCGGTGGGAGGCTATTGGCGGCAGAAGGCGGTCCCGTAAGTACCCTGGTCCTAAGCCATGGAGCGCTTTAAAGGTGGTCACCAACACCTTGAAACGCACCCGGAAGTCCACAGGTAGCCAATGCAGCTCGCGCAGGAGAGGTGTCACATGGGAGCGTCCCGTCGCTCCCATAATCCCCCGCGCGGCCGCATTCTGCACTAGTTGGAGCTATTTAGCTCCAAAATAGCATCTTCTGGAAGAAAACATCTAGACTCTGCCCTCAAGGGAGGGTTGGTTCTGGATTTTGGGTAGAGGAGGAAGCAAGCAACATTTCTCACACAGATGGAAAGCATTTGGAGATCTGTGCAGAATCGGGATCCCACACTTTGTGCATAGTGTCACCCAGGCATGGATGGCCTTCCCCCAGGCCATAATGATAAAAAAGAGGCAGGTTTTATTCAATGCATGGAGCCTTCTAGAAGTACAGTTTTCAACTCCCAGAATTCTCAGGAAAGGTGAGTGAGAAATTTGGGGAACTGAAAATCTGTACAGTTGGAAGATGCCAAGTTTGGGGAAACGTTGCCTGAGATATTATGTAGGCCAGGGGTCAGGAACCTGCAGCTCTGGACCCACATGTGGCTCTTTCACCCCTCTGCTGCGGCTCCCTATCACTCAAAATATGCATCACAACTGCCAAATGTGTGATACCAGCTGGCACACAATTTATTGAGCTTGGATAAATCCAAGAAAAGAAAAGTTTCAGAAGAAAACAGAACTGTTAATTCAACTACATAGGCTAGTTTTGTGGCCGCTCAAGAAATAGTCAGGCACAGGAAGGGTTTTGTGGCTCCCGGTGTTTTCTTTTCTGTGGGAAACGGGTCCAAATGGCTCTTTGAGTGTTTAAGGTTGCAGACCCCTGATGTAGGCTGATGGTCCAGTAAACCTGCACACACCTGGTTCTATCCCGCCCTTTTGTTTATTCTCTGAAGGTTTGTACATTTCAGGAATTACAGCTATACCTTACCTTAATGGAAATATAATAATAAGGTGGATGAAAATGCCAAATCCAGTCTAAACATCTGGCTGATAGGTGAACAATGATAATAACAACCATAATATTACCGGTAGTGATAGGCACCTTGTGTCAGATTACCTAGTGCTGACACCTTGGGTACAATCCCAAAACATCTGGAGCACCATTTAAATACAATCGGCATTGACAAATTCACCATCAGTCAATTGCAACAGGCAGCTTTAATTGGAACAGCTTATTTCCTGCAATGATACCTGTAACACCTCAAACATCCATATCTGTCTATCCCAGGACCTTGGGAAGGACTCAATAGGTGGATATTGTTGCCAAATCCCATCTAAACATCTGGCTGAGTATGTGATGCACCATCAAAATAGAAATTCCATGTCCTAAGCAGTCCTTGTGATACAATAGTAATATTAATATCTCTCTAATACCTAAGGAAGGAGTGGACCAAACTCGGATACATAACTATAGACCTATCTCTCTTTTAAATGCCGACTATAAAATATTTGCAGCTGTAATGGCAGCTAGACTTAAGAAATACCTTAGCGAATTTATTCATATAGACCAAAATGGTTTTTTTACCAGCCAGACAGTTAAAAGATAATTTAAGGATTACAATGGATGTCTTAGAATATTACGAGGCCCACCCTGAAAAGCAGGTGGCGTTCCTCTTTTTGGACGCCCAGAAAGCCTTCGATAGAGTTAATTGGAATTATTTAATAACACAATTGAAGTATATGGAGGCAGGTGATCACTTTATTAATGTAATCCAGGCAATTTATAGTCAACAAAAGGCCAAGATTTTGATTAATGGAGAAGAATCGGAGGAGGTGATGATAGTGAAGGGAACGAGACAGGGTTGCCCACTTTCTCCATTACTGTTTATATTTATGCTAGAACTGTAAAATGTTAGGTTAGGTGGCAAGGAAAATATTAGCAAACATTTATATTTGGCGGTATATTTTGCCTGCCTATTTTGAAAGGCATAAATGGCTTGGCGTGAAAAAAAAAACAATAATAAAAATCTGTTTGTTCTGGTGTTTATTGTGTATGAAAATCCTTCCTGTATATATAAACTGTTCTGTTCCCTTGCCAATCTAAACCCAGCCTTTAATTAGCGCATGTTATCTAAGCTTTTATTCCCAGAAGTGGAGAACAAAATCCCTCAAGGCACATACTGTACACATCTGATCACAACAGTAAATTTAAAGCAATTCTTATGTAAAAAGCATGTTCTGAATGCAAGGAGTACATTAACAAACTGCTATGCCAGGGGTCTCTAAACTTGGCAACTTTAAGACTTGTGGACTTAAAAGTCCTAGAATTCCTCAGCCAGCTTTGCTGGCTGAGGAATTCTGGGAGTTGAAGTCCACAAGTCTTAAAGTTGTCAACTTTGTAGACTCCTGTACTATGCAGTGTCTGTGTTATAAGCACTGAGTTTCAACTTTTAGGGAGCAGAGAAATCAGAGAGAGTTCGCTGGCAAATGATCTGTACAAGGCTGCCCTCTAAAGGCAGAATGAGGTAAAAGCCCACAAATGCACATTCAAAGGGCAGATTGATGTTTTTGGGGCAAACTATGGATTATTTTATTATTATTTAATCATATTTCTATGCCTCCCACTCTCCGAAGACTCTGGGCGGCTTACAACAACCGACAGTATACTAAATACTGTTTAGTATATGTATACTAAATACATATTGCCCCCAACAATCTGGGTCCTCATTTTACCCACCTCGGAAGGATGGAAGGCTGAGTCAACCTTGAGCTGGTGAGATTTGATCTGCTGATCTGCTGAACTAGCAGTCAGCTGAAGTAGCTGCAGTACAGCACTCTAACCACTGCGCCACCTCGGCTATTGTGGAAACAGTTTTCAGAGGAATCACCTGTTTTCTTAACCAAAAGTTCTTTAGATGATTCCAGAAACTGCATATATCCATGGAGCAAACTCCTAGTTTTCAGTCGTTTTGGACTTGGGAAACACGATTAGCCACAAATCATGGTTAAAATACACTTTGAGCTAACCACAGACCTGACCTGGTGTTATCTTTTGACTGCCACACTCCCGTAAGATTGTCCTCATTTCGATGCCACACTTTGAGTGGACTGGGGAAAGCTTAAGGGGAGCTATTATTAAACTTTATTTATTTAAAGCGTGTGTGTAGTAATAGCAATAGCACTTAGACTTATATACTGCTTCACAGTGTTTTTACAGCCCTCTCTAAGCGGTTTACAGAGTCAGCCTCTTGCCCCCAACAATCTGGATCCTCATTTTACCGACCTCTGAAGGATGAAAGATTGAGTCATTCTTGAGCCTGGTTGGAATCGAACTGCCAAATTGCAGGCAGCCGGCAGGCAGCATAAGAAGCCTGCAGTACCACACTCTAACCATTGTGCCACCGTGGTGTGTTTGTGTGTGTGTTTGTGTGTGTATAGAAATACAGAGAGACTCGTTTTGTGTCAGATTGTTTTATTAGAATTTTGTACTCAGTTGCATAAGGCAGTACGCATTTTGATTAGTAATTACGTAGTATTCCAAGTCATAGGCACAAACTATGTAGAATCTGTTAGGTTTTGTCAACCATTATCTCCAAGGCTGCTGGCAGGGGCTGGGGAAGGAGGTAATAAAAGCAGGACAGGGATTAACAACGGGACAGCAAGTATTACCGCAGTATAGTTTCTGAGGAAAGAATTTCAAAATTTGCTTCATTTGTAGGCTGACATTGCAATGTCCACTTGCTTCCTTCTACCTCTGGCTCAAAATGGATGCCCATCAATCCAGGTTTCTACATGGAAGGAGAGGAGAGGAGAGGAGAGGAGAGGAGAGGAGGAAAAGGAAGAAAACATCAGTATACGTGGATGGCCTAGACTCATCCAGACCAGGGATGGGTTCTACTTACCTTTACTACGGGTTTACAATGGGGCCATGCACATGCACAGAAGTAAAACTGGCGGGAGCTCCACCCACCAACCCCAATGTCATCAGAACGCTTCTGCGCACGCAGAAGCGTTCTGATGACATTGGGGTTGGTGGGTGGAGCTCCCGCCAGTTTTACTACCGGTTCTATAGAACCGGTGCGAACCGGGGACAACCCACCACTGATCCAAATCCAGATACCTTCTCAGCAACTTCTTGGGTTCTTCACTATTGCTGCCTGCTATATTTTCTGTTCCTCCTGCTTTTTCTGAGATCTTGTTCTCAGGAGGCCACATTATCATCACCTCCTGACTGCTGTCACTTACTATAAATCAGGTTCCTGTCGTTTATTTTAAGTGCTTTCCCCGTTTTGCTGTGATCAGTCCATATGTGATGATAACGTGGGAGAAAGAGAGCAGAATGAAAGCCCAAGTATTCTAGACAAGGGAAATTCCGCCTCAGGCAGACATGAAGAAGATGCAAAGGCTTGACGAAGTAATTACGAAAGGACAGAAGGGAAAGGGAACTGCCCCGTCCCCACCAGCACCTCCATTCTCTGTGCCAGGACAATAGCAAGATGTAGGATGGACACCATAGTGCAATGTTTCTCAACCATACAGGGGTGGGATTCAGTCAGTTCGGACTGATTCAGGGGAACCGGATGTTAATTTTAATCTGGTTAGCCGAACTGGTAGTTGCAAGGACTGGCTCACGCTGCCCACCCCTCCCCTCCCCTCCCAGGAGTCTCCATGCAGCCCATTTTGGATGCCAGATAAGTGCAGGGGGCTCTGGGAGGGCAAAAAATGGGCCTACCAGAAATTCTGGAAGTCCGGAATTGGGCCCGTTTCCAGCCTCCAGAGAGTCTCCGGAGCCCAGGAGTGGCCGTTTTCACCTTCCCCAGAGGCTCAAGGAAAGCCTCTGTGGTCATGGTGCAGGAGGCCAAGTAGGGGACCTGCATGGGGACTTTGAAACAGGTGGACATCAACTTCCAGGATTCCCTCCCCAGCCTGCATTGCATGCAAACCGGTAGTAAAGGTAAGTAGAACCCACCCCTACTCCAATACCCTCGTCGGCCACTTACCTAAGTGTAGAAGATGGGGATGTGTTTGCAGAGGATGTTAATGGTGGTCCCCAGCCTTGAACGATCCACCTGGGATGTAAGGAATTCTTCCTCTTCTTGCTCTTTCTCTTTCCCCTTTGGCATGAGATGCATGACGGACAGCTTGGCCTACAAGAGAAGACAACATAGCTGGACCCACCCTCTCCTTTGGTTGAAAAGAAGAAAAGCTAGGTAGATATGACCAGGGGTGGCCTTCAGATCCTTTAGCAACAGGTTTGGGTGCCCGGTTGCTGGGTGGGCGTGGCCATGATGGGTGTGGCCTAGTTGGCTGCCTGCCACAGTGGTGTTTTGTATGTGTTTTTCGCCCTCCCCAGACTCCGGAGGCTTTTTTTGAGCCTCCGGGAGGGTGAAAACAGCTTCCCCCAGGGTCCGGAGGCCCTCCGAGGCCGGAAACAGGCCCGTTTCCAGACTTCCAGAATCTCTGGAAGGCCTGTTTTTTGTCTTTCCAGATCCTCTGTGTGGCCCCCGCACTTACCTGGAACGATGAATGGGACGCATGGAGACTCCTGGGAGGGGAGGGGCAGAGTGGGCGTGGTCAGCCAGGGGAGGCATTTGGGGCTTCGCCGAACCCTGGCAATCCTTGGCTAGAGGATCGCCTGAACCCTGCCGAAGCCCTGGATATGACTCCACAGGCTCCCGCTCAGAATTCTGTGCGATAGTCGTTATCTTTTCCTCACTGCAAACTAACTTAGTGTCAGCACATCAAGATGCATTTATCCTGACATAAGAAGGAGAAGACAGGCATCTGCACCTACTTATTTTCTCTGGAGATAATGTCCCCTAGGAGATGGATGGGAGGGGGGAAATTCCTTGAATTGGAGCAGTAGATTAGGGGGGAATGATTGGGAAGATGGCCAATGAATGCAGAGGAGTGGGGGAAGGAAGAGGAGGGGTTTTGGGTCAGCACGCCAGTGCTGGCTGCTAGGAGTCGGTGTAAAAAGTGCCGTGCTTAATAAAATGGAAGTTTGCTTTATAAAAGACTTTGCTTGAGATGCAATTTATTTGAAGACGGCCTGAAAACCTGACACCGAGTTTCTCTCCATTAACGCTGACGTTTGCCATGTTACCTTGGAGCCTTTTCTTCCCCTATCAAGATTCCCACCCTTACCTGGAATTCCTTGAGGAGAGTATCTAGTCCTTGGATATTTTCCTTATCCATCCTGGTGAGGTAACAGGCGTCTTGATGTTCAGGTTTGTAGCCAATCAGCAGCTGTGAAAAAGGCATTGAGATTCATTTACTCTCGGCTTACTCCTTGAAGTACATTTCTACAGTACGTACACCAACTGTAAACGTTCGGCAAACAAAGTTGCCCAAACATTAAATTGCCCTTGGGAAAACATCATTTACTTGCATCTTTTTAGCATCGGATTTATTGATCTGCTCGGTCTATCCTCAATTATTGGTTGTTCTGTGAACATGTGTCAATTAGCCACAGGTTCACTGAACATTTATTTGTGCCTTGGGGTTTCTGCATGCCGTTGTAGCCACCCAATACTGACTTCCTCACTTGTCAGGACTGCCACCTTAGTTAAAAGTTCAAGGGAGAATTTCACCTTCAAAAACAAATGGACTTTTTCAAACGTCAACTTTCCTGGTTACCCTGTGAAAGCCTGTGCATTTGGAAGATCTGGAAATAGTCCTGTTGGTCCCATTTCATGCAATTGCATTTCTCTCCATGAGCTTGAGAAGAAGGAATCTTCTTCTAATCGGAATCTTCTTAGCCATCCATAGCTCACCATAAATAGTCTCCTTCAGCTTCCCGTGTTCAGGATAAAGCTGACTATTCCTCCATCCAATACCTGGGTCTCTTTCTTTCTTGCCCAGCTGCCACTCACCTTGGCAAAATCATAAATGACCGTGGCTGGGTTGTGGATCCCGTCATCCACATAATAAGTGGCTACTTCCTCCTTATCCATGGAGAACTTCAGCTGGGATTCTTCTCCATCCAACTCGCCAATGGTCATGTGTAGAAGCTGCATGGAGTAGAAAGGGATCCCTTTTTGGCTCGCCAGCAGCAACAATTACTAGAGCATTAAATCAGGTGGGAGGCAGTTCGAGACCGGACAGGAGGGGGTGACTCAACCCTTGTGCTGCATGGCTTCCCCTTGGCAGCCTCTCGAATGGGAAAGCTGCTCTAGCTTATTGGCTGGGAAGATTGGAAACTTAGAGAGGGGTTTGCAATAATTAATTATTGAGGTTGTTATATTATTTCAGGTTTTTTTAAGGAACCCACCGGATGGAGAGCAATTTGTATATGTATCTGAACTGTGATAATCTAAGGGCCGTGTTGGTCAATGAAGAAAAGCCAGCTGTGTTGTGGTCTGTGCACTGTTTGCTGCGGAAAGCGGGCTCAGCTTCGCTTTTAAACAGCTCACAACAGCTCACAACAGCTTCTGGGTGCAGGGCAGCCCCAGAACACACCTGGGTATCTCCCTCACCTCTCCTGCCAGTTTCTGACTCTCCAGCCCCAGCCCAGTCCCCTGGGGGCCCAGCGCTCCCCTACTTACGGCCTCCGTATGCGCCTGGGTGATGTAGAGCCCCATCAGAAGAGCCCCCACGACAATCAGCACCACAAGACCCACAATCACCAGGACGATCAGGAATCTCTTGATGTTTATAGGGCAGCCGACCATTTTGGGAAGCTGGCACAGGAGCCGCGGGAGGCAGCAGCACAGCTGGCAGCAACAGTCGCAGCTCGGGGGGCAGCAACAGTCGCAGCTCGGAGGGCAGCAGCAGCTGGGGCAGCAACAGCAGTTGGGGCAGGAGTCACAGCTGGGGCAGGAGCCACAACCACAGCAGGGGCAGCAGCAACCTGGACAGGAGCCGCATCCTGGACAGGAGCCACATCCCGGACAGGAGCCGCATCCTGGACAGGAGCCACATCCCGGACAGGAGCCACATCCCGGACAGGAGCCGCATCCTGGACAGGAGCCACAGCCACAGCTAGGGCAGAGATCACAACAGCCCCCAAGCTCTGGATCTAGGGCATGATGGGCCTGTGGAGGTAGATGAAAGAGGGGAGAGCAGGAGAGGTTGGGGAAAGGAGGGAAGGAAGGTAAGAGAAAGAGAAAGAAAGAAGGAAGGAAGCAAGCAAGGAAGGAAGGAAGGAGGAAGGAAGGAAGGAAGGAAGGAAAGAAGGAAGCAAGGAAGCAAGGAAGCAAGGAAGCAAGGAAGCAAGGAAGGAAGGAAGGAAGGAAGGAAGGAAGGAAGGAAGGAAGGAGGAAGCAAGCAAGCAAGCAAGGAAGGAAGGAAGGAAGGAAGGAAGGAAGGAGGAAGGAAGGAAGGAAGGAAGGAAGCAAGGAAGGAGAGAGAGAGAGAGAGGGAGGGAAGGAAAGAAAGAGTGACGGAGAGAGAGAGAGAGAGAGGGAAAAAAGTGATTTATTTATTGATTGATTGATTATGGGAGATCCATGGGAGGGAGAGCAGGGGAGAGATGGTCTCCGACACTGCCAGAATGAAAGGGGCTCAGGAAGGAGCCTCCTGGGGACCCAGCTCTTTCCTCTTAACCTGGTCTCTGCCACCTGCGCCACATACCCAAGCTCGACATCCTTTCCGTTAACTTGGTTGATGGCCAGCAAACTTCCTCTCCCAGTCCATGGCTCCATTCCCTCCCCTCCCCAGCCGTTTGCCCCCACTACACGTAGCTGCTCTTTTCCAAGACACCCCTCCTCCTCCTAGGCTACAGGGCCTTGGATGCCCGCCAAGGGATTTATAAATTGATTTAAGGAATATTTATAAGCTGCCTAAGTCCATCACTACTCTGGGTGGCCTGCAGCATGACCCCAAAAAGTAAGATGCTTTATATTTACGGTGATTAACCAGCACAAAGAATCTGAAACGACAAACAGAAGACTAGGAAATCCTAGAAGAAGAAATACCAAGAAAAAAACACTATCAAACCAGCTCTTTCTCCCCACAAATACCGGCCCAAGCCTTGGCATTAAGAGCAGCTCATTTCAATAGGGTCAGGATGGAGACCATCCAAATCTCTAAGGAAACATTGTCCAGGAAGCAAATGTTGTGAAGGACAGAGTCACTCAGTGGACACTGCTCCATTGTTGAGACCCAGAGCGGGTCCCCATGAGACCTGGGAGATCTGTAGAGGTGGACAATTTCTGTGCCTCTACTGCTGGATTCTCCTTAAATGAAATGTTGCCTGTAGGAATGCCCTGAGATACCTTTTGGACCACCAAGGGCTTACTCAGGAAATTGGAAAAACAGGTAACAGACAGGGAAAAACCATCTCTCTAAAACAGGGGTCTCCAACCTTGGCAACTTTAAGAGTTGGGGACTTCAACTCCCAGAATTCCTCAGCCAGAGTTGAAGCCCCCAACTCTTAAAGTTGCCAAGGTTGCTGGCTGTGGAATTCTGGGAGTTGAAGTCCCCAACTCTTAAAGTTGCCAAGGTTGGAGACCCCTGCTCTAAAACATCTAATTGAAACTGGTGGGAGAGATAGAAGAAGCAAACCCCCTCACAGCCACTGCAGCTCATCCCAATATTCGCTTGGTTTGAAGATTTCCAAAGCTCTAATATCTATTTCCAAGGTGTAACTCAAGGAATTTGGGGTTCATTCTAACCTCTGAGATAGGAATTATACAGTAGTGGCCAAAATTGTGGAAACCTTTTACGGAAAGTGTATTTTTGAAGTTTGATGACTAATGACACCACTTTTGGGGGAGTTTCAAGATAATCCTATTCCACTGCTGTAACGGCCTGGGAATAGCCCAGACCTTCACCCAAATGGAAAATCCATAGAGCCAATTAAAGAAACTGGTTAGTCAGAAGCAACCCAGCAATAAAACCCAGTTAACAGACACCATCCTTCAATCTTGGTTTCACATGATAACAGCTGCAGAACTCAAAGACTTTGTTCACTCCTTGGGAAGACGTTGTAAGGCCGTCATTCATGCTAAAGGTTACCCAATGAAGTATTAACTGATATGGGGATCATTTTTGTATATCTCGTTTTTTCTACATGTTTCCCTTTTCTTCCTTATCCTGTAACTGCTGTTCTAATAGCAAATCCTTCATAAAAGTTGCATTACATTCTTGGTTAAATTATCTTTCCATTGATATATAATTTTATACTGCTACAAAAAAAAAGTGGTGTTATTAGCTAGTTTTAGAAAACACACTTCATCAAGAAATCCTGAATAATAATTCCAGCATCTAGAGACAGGTAGGGTTTTAACTGGGCTTTTAAGAAGTAGATTGTTGGGACTTCTTGCCAACGAGGCATCTTGCTCAGATGCAGGTCCCAGATGCTGGGATAATTCCGGCACTTACTATTTAAATTTAAACCCGAGCCTCTGCAATTTGGAAAAAAAGAAAGTACAAAGGGAAGGAAGCATAGTCATGTAGCAAAGGGACTCACGGCAGATGGTGCTTTGAGTAGAGCCTCCTTGGTGACAACTTCTATCTTCTCCTCCATCTCCATCGCTGGGCTCTCACCTCAGCATGAGGTCTACCCCTCGCCAGTTACTGAAGTGGAAAGAGTCAAAGTGATATATATATATACACACATACATACCTAGGAAGACTGCTGCAAAGAAAAGGGGAGTGGCTCCCCCCCCCCCCCATTTCTCTGACTATGAGATGGACCTTCTCTTGGTTGGTGGACTTGAGAACTTGATTCTCCGCTCTTCTATCTTTCTCAGCCAAGTTTCTGAGTTGGGGCCAACGTATTGTGAAACACGCACAGCTAAAGGCCTTCTCCTTCAAAAGGCTCTTCATGGAGTTAAGTGGACCCTTGTCCCCAGCTGGATGGTCCTTGTAGTCCAAAAAGTGGCAAACATCAGACCCCGTGAGCCAAACAAAGGCCTTGTGAAGGGCTCTCCAATCCTTACGATAAGTATAGACTCTTGTGGTAAGAAATGGCCTCTCTCGACCATCTCCTCAGCTCATTTCGTTTGGCTGCAGACCATATTATTTGGAGGGGGATGGATAATCTAGTAGGGTCTGCATAGTGGGAAGGTCTGAAGCAAGCAGATAGCAGAATAACAGAGTTGGAACTGCAGAGGATCTTGGAAGTCTTGGAGGCCAACCCCTTGCTGAAGCAGGAGACCTGATATATTTCAGACAAGTCTCCAGTGATGGAACACCACAACTTCTGAAGGCAAGCTGTTCCATCCTTCTTCTCTTCCACCCTCCCTCGCTCTTTCTGTGAATAATAGACTCATAAGGGCTGGATGGGAACTTGAAGATCTTCTAGTCTAGCCCCCTGTTCAAGCAGGAGACCCAATACATTCCAGACAAATGGTTATCCAATTTCTCCTTCAAAGCCTCCAGTGATGGAGCACCCAGAACTTCTGGAGTCAAGCTGTTCCGCTGGTTAATTGTCCTCATTGTTAGGAAGTTTCTCCTTTGTTCTAGGTTGATTCCATCTGTTACTTTTTGTCCTGCCTTCAGGTGTTTTAGAAAATACGTTGACTCCCTCTTCTCTGTGACACCTTTTTAAATATTGGAAGACTGCTATCATGTCATTTCTTGCCCTTCTCTTCTTTTTAAAAGTCTATTCATACTTGTTTCAGCCTCCAGTCCCCTAATCATCTTTGTTGTTCTTCTCTGTGCTTTTTCCAGAGCCAATATTATTACCGAATACTAGTATATTACGTATAAGTATATTATGTCCACAGTAGTTTGCCTATCCACTAATTTACTAAGTTACTTCATCAAAAAAGGCAAAAGAGCCTGGATAGCTCAGCAGATTAATGCATTGTGCATTGTGATTAACTCCAGCTGTCTGCAATTACTGTAAGTTCGAATCTCACCAGGCTCAAGGTTGACTCAGCCTTCCATCCTTTCTAAGGTGAGGACCCAGTTTGTGGGGGCAATAAGCTGACTTTGTATAAAAATATACAGAAGTATGAAGGCTATTGCTTAACGCATTGTAAGTCGCCCTGAGTCTCCAGAGAAGGGCGGCATATAAATCAAGTTTTTTTAAAAAAAGATATGTCTGACATGATCTGGGGTAATGTATTTGCAGAGGCACCTGTGGATGTCAAAGAATTCAAGGAAGTGGCCTCACTGGCATGATCAAAATCCCATGAGGCATGGGCTTGGCTTCAGTTGGGCCATCAAGGCTACCATCCTGGGTTATTAACACCTACCCCAGGGGTGAAATCCAGCAGGTTCCAGAGAACCGGTAGCAGAAAGTTTGAGTAGTTCGGAGAACTGGCAAATACCACCTCTGGCTGGCCCTGGAGTGGGGTGGGAATGGGGATTTTGCAGTATCCTTCTCCTGCCACGCCCACCAAGCCCACAGAACCAGTAGTAAAAAAAAGTGGATTTCACCACTGTCCTACCCCCTATGGCCCTAGTGCTCCTCAATACTGAATTGTCACATTCATCTTTAGTAATTCAGCAGTGTCAGTCAATGTATTTCCCTCCCAAGCCCCCCAAACCCCAAATGTTCTCTTTGCTGTCACCAAAGTTCCACCTTGGTTTTTTCTCCTCATCTTCTGCCTTGCCAGATATTTTTGATAACCCAACTATTTGGACTCTTTTCCCCTTCAAACCTTCTCTCGGTGTCATTGAAACTCCACTTGAAGTTGCCCAGGATGGAGCTGGTCTTTCCACAGAAAGCCAGGAATTGAAAATGTGATTTCCACCTTACACTTCAATCACAAGGGTTTGAGTTGAAGTACTCTAACTTTTTTTTTTTTTCAATATTTCCTTCCCCAAAGGTGAACACTCAACGCATTATGATGAATTGAGTATTGCTTCATAAATTTCTGGTCAGAAATTTTTGCTTTGCTTTGGATGATTTGTAAAAACTTGAGTTGAATTAGTCTTCAAGGAGACCCTTTTCCAAGAGAAAGTTGTTATGAAATAAGAGCTGGATCTGCAATGAAGACAAGTGGGAATTGGTCAATCACAATCATATTGTGCCAAAAGGGTGCTAGAAAAGAGATGGAGTCATGAATATTTACAGAAAGAACATAGAATGTCCTTAGGTTGAATGTTGCTACTTCTTGAAGGAGCAAGTAGAGGAGGAGATGGGGAAAACAGTCATGGTGACACTCACACCAGTACAATGAAAGCATTGCCCTTCTTGTGTGTGTAGTATATTGATCACACAATAGTAGCCGTCATCTTCATTTTTTGACTTCATCCTGCAGATACCCCAACTCCAGCTGTGCTATGACTAGTTTTCATTCTGGCCAAGGAAGGTTACTTTCGGGAGTATCTATTTAACCTCCTCAGGTATCTCAGGAGTTGGTGGTGGTGGAGAAGTTAAAAAGTGTTCTTCTTGGGTATATTTATGTTTAAAAAATCAATAAAAATATTTTTTAAAAAATAAAAAAAAATAAAAAGTGTCTTCCTAGCAGATGAAGCTGGTATTCAAAGTAGGATGGACAAGAGAAAGCAGCTGTAGTGAGATCTTGAGTTTGACGCGACTTCCAACCTGCTCCTGGGCATTGGACTACATAACCAAAACGCAAGGCCAGTTCTGTTGACAAGAATCCAAAATTTGAGTGCAGGACTCTTCCATTCTCCCTTATCTCTCTCCCTTCTCTTCTTGACTCACATTTAGAATAGAGTAGATTAGAATAGATTAATTAGAGTAGAGTAGAGTAGAGTAGAGTAGAGTAGAATAGAATAGAATAGAATAGAATAGAATAGAATAGAATAGAATAGAATAGAATAGAATAGAATAGAATAGAATAGAATAGAATAGAATAGAATTGTTTGAAGGGACCTTGAAGGTCTACTAGTCCAACTCCCTGCTTAGGCAGGAAACCCTACACCACTTCAGACCCTTCTTAAAAACTTCCAGTGTTGGAGCATTCACAACTTTTGATACCATCGACCATGGTATCTTGCTGCGGCGCCTCGAGGGGTTGGGAGTGGCAAGCACTATTTTACGGTGGTTCTCCTCCTACCTCTCTGGACGCTCACAAGCGGTGTTGGCAGGTGGGCAGAGGTCAACCCCGAGGCCCCTCACATGTGGGGTTCCCCAGGGGTCGGTTCTCTCTCCCCTGCTGTTTAACATCTATATGAAGCCCCTGGGGGAGATCATCCATGGTTTTGGGGTGGATATAAAAAATGGAATGTGTGGAGCACTGCAGAGTGCTTCGGGGAACTGGGGAGGGCGTAAACACGACATGAGGAGGGTTCAGGAAGCCAAAAATGCCCATATTTGGTCTATAAGACGCACCTAAATTTTCACCCACTTTTTTGGTGGGGGGGAAGGTGCGTCTTATAGTCCAAAAATACGGTACATCTCTCTCCCCTCCTCTACCTTTACTGTCCAAGAAACTAGGTAGGGTCCCTTCTGAGATGTTTGCCACACCCCCATTCCCCGTGTGGGCTCAGCCTAATTATCTAATCGCTTCCTAATCTGTAGTTCTTCCTCCAGTCCAGAGGTGGGTTTCAGCAAGTTCTGACCAGTCCTGGAGGACCGGCATTGGAAATTTTGAGTAGTTTGAAGAACCTGTAAATATCACCTCTAATTGGCCCCGCCTCCATCTATTCTCTGACTCCCGAGTCCCAGCTGATTGGGAGGAAATGGGGATTTTGCAGTAACCTTCCCCTGCCACGCCCACCAAGCCACACCCACGGAACCGGTAGTAAAAAAATTTGAATCCCACCATTGCTCCTGCCTCCCAAGGTCATTCCCACACACCATTCGTAGCAGAACCTTATGGTTTTAGTTGGCACCTGAGCAAGCATCCAAGCAACGCTAGATTGCTGGGATTAAATATCCCTGACGTAGTAACTGTACACCAGAGATACTATGGCTAAATAAATACATACTTACATTTCCCGTTATGAGCATTAAGTAGTCATTAAGTTCTTTTTAACACTCTTAACTCAACCCTCTCATCCCCAAAATTCTCTCTGGGTTTTGCAAATTGTTGTACAATTTCCTGTGGTAAGTAATGGTGGGGTGTCCTTTAGAGCAGGGGTATCCAACCTTGGCCACTTTAAGCCTGATGTACTTCAACTCCCAGAATTCCCAGCTTTGCTGGCTGGGGAATTCAACTCCCAGAAGCTTTGCTGGCTGGGGAATTCTGGGAGTTGAAGTCCTCCAGACTTAAAGTGGCCAAGGTTGGAGACCCATGCTTTAGAGGTAGCCAAATGTCTCTAGTAGGTAACCAGCATCTGTTCCCCACAAACCATTTGGTAAGTGGTTTTTAATGATTAATTCCATCCCTTTCACACAACCCTCGATCAAGGCTCCTCAGGTCAAAAGTAGAGGTCAAGGTGGAATCTCAAGTTGAAGAAGCTCAGGTTGAAACCCCAATTTAGGCCATGCTGTAAATGGACCCTAATCCTCCTGTTTCCTCCCAGCCTCCTCCCAGAGGATTATGAACCCTGGGGTGGGGCCCGAGGGGGAGGGTAATCTGCAAGGAGTAAGGCAGGGATGAAATCCAGCAAGTTCTGAGAGGTTCTGGAGAACCAGCAGTGGAAATTTTGAGTAGTTTGGAGAACCAGCAAATACCACCTCTGGCTGATCCCAGAGTGGGGTGGGAATGGGGATTTTGCAGTATCCTTCCCCTGCCATGCCCACCAAGCCACTCCATGCCTACCAAGCCATGCCCACAGAACCGGTAGTTAAAAAAACTGGATTTCACCACTAGAGTATGTATGTATGTATGTATGTACGTAGGTTTAGGTTTTTTGGTTTTATTTGATTTGTATACTGCCCTACTCCCGAAGGACTCAGGACTGTGAACAGCCACAGGATAAAACACAAAAATACAACATTTAAAAGCATAATAAAACCGAATTAAACAATTTGGCCCAAGACAGATTTAAAACACCCCAATGATTAAGAACCGATTTAAAATTTACATTTTAAAAAGGGAAAAAATTAGGTCAGGCCAGCCTGATGGAATAAAAAGGTCTTGTATGTATGTATTTATTTATTTATTGGTTCGATTTATATGCCACCCTTCTCCGGAGACTCAGGGCGGCTTACAATGCGTTAAGCAATAGCCTTCATACTTTTGTATATACCTGCTTAGTAGAGCTCCCCCACCCCCGCCCCAGCGGTGTTCTTTTTATACAAAGTCAGCTTATTGTCCCCACAATCCGGGTCCTCATTTTACCTCCCTCGGAAGGATGGAAGGCTGAGTCAACCTTGAGCCTGGTGAGATTTGAATTCACAGTAATTGCAGGCAGCTGGCAACTAAGTGCTACTTAAGTGCTACTTAACAGCACTTTAGTCCGCTGCACCACCAAGGCTCCTTGGTAAGGAGAGTGGCCATCATTGTGCAATCAAAATCCCATCCGTTGTGAAAGTGTCGCATGCTCTAACGAGAAGCAAGATTAGAAGTTCATGGTTATGGCCATCATCTTGACTGCTTTGGCTCTCCATGTTGCAGGTGTCCCCCCCCCCCCCCCCCCGCCCGTTTGTGAGGATAAAGCATCTGCAATAAATTCTGCCCCAAATTCTTTGGCCAACACCTGACGTTGTAGAGAGAGGCGAATAGTTGTAAGACGTGGCAGCTCCCGCCTGGATCAGCGCCATCTCCCGCTCTGGATCTTCATCATTCAGCAGATTCGTTGCCAGTGAGTTCAGGAAGAGGTCAGCCTTCAGAGTCATAAATGATGCAACGCGGGTGGGGGATAGGTTTTCCCACTCTCAGCAAGGCACGATGGATGTTCCTGGGCGCCAAATGGACTGAGCGCAGTCAGCCGTGAGATTCAAGGACAGAAAGCTTCATCGTTGTGCCTCCGGATGGCTTTTGTTCCTCTTGGGAACAGCAATTGCCCTTCAGATGCCTCACTGTGACAACAGTGGCCATGTTCCCGAAAGGAAGAGACAAAAACGAAGGGCAGGAATATTAACATTCCTCAACATTAGCCCCAGGACGGACCCAAAGGAGAACTAAGAACTCCTAACCCTGTCAACAGAAGTGTGGGTAGTCCAGGCTATGGTGTTCCCAGTTGCAATGGATGGCTGTGAAAGTTGGACCATAAGGAAGGCTGAGAAGGCCAAAGAATGGAGGTCTTGAACTCTGGTGCTGGAGAAGACTCCTGCGAGTCTCTTGGACTGCAAGGCGATCCAACCGGTCAGTCCTAGAGGAGATCAACCCTCATTGCTCTTTAGGAGGCCAGATCCTGAAGATGAGACTCAAATACTTTGGCCACCTAATGAGAAGGAAGGACTCGTTTGAGAAGAGCTGGGAAAGATTGAGGGCAAAAGAAGAAGGGGGCGGCAGAGAACGAGGTGGCTGGATGGAGTCACTGAAGCAGTTGGCGTGAGCTTAAATGGACTCCGGAGGATGGTAGAGGACAGGAAAGCCGGGAGGAACATTGTCCATGGAGTCGCGATGGGTCGGACACGACTTTGCAACTAACAACAAAAAAGGCACACTTGTCCAGAATGGTAGAGGGTCTCCTGTTTCTCTGTTTGAGGGAGAAGTGAAATGGTTGTGTCCAGTGGTGAAATGTAAAATTTGTTACTACTCGTTCTCTGGCTTGGTGGTGGTCGGGTAATATGACTGAGTGGGTGTGGCCAACTTTTTTTTTTTTAAAAAAACTTTAAACCATTTTTTCTACAACCTCTTCGGCTGAAGAAGTTGTTTAAAAATGCTTTTAAAAGCCTCTGACGATCCCAGCTGACTTGCCTGATCAGCAGAGGCTTTGCTTTTAACTTTTAAAAGCATTTTTTTCGGCCGAAGAGGTTGTAGAAAAAAATGGTTTTAAAAATAAAATAAAAAGCCTCCGATGATCATGCGGCTCAGCTGGGCATGGGGGTGGGGAGGGATTCCAGGTTGTTTCTCTCCTTGATGAGTTTCCATCCATTGTTTCTTGTCCTGCTCTCAGGTGTTTTGAAGAATAGGTGGACCCCCTCTTCTTTGGGGCAGCAGCTCAAACATTGGAACTCTGCTATCGTGTCACCCCTAATTCTTCTTTTCTCTAGACTAGCCAGATCCAAATCCTGCAGCTGTTCTTCATATGTTTAAGTCTCCAGCCTTTGATCATCCTAGTTGCTCTTCTCTGAACTTTTTCTCAACATCTTTTTTGTAGTACGGTGACCAAGATTGGTTGCAGTATTCCAGGCGTGGCCTTACTAGGGTTTTATAAAACGGTACTAATCCTTCACGTGGTCTTGATTCTATGCCTCTGCTTATACAACCCAGGATTGCATTAGTCTTTTTTTTTTTTTTAATTTGATTTATATGCCGCCCTTCTCCGGAGACTCAGGGCGGCTTACAATGCCTTAAGCAATAGCCTTCATAATTTATTATTTATATCAATTAACTTCATAATTGAACTTAACATAAATTAAGTTCAAAATCAAATTAGTTTCTATAACCGTACAATCTTTTATAATACCTAACAAAAACAACTGCGGAGTAAATTTTATCTGTTTTTTAAGACTATTTTGAATAATCCACCATATTTTTATCCAAAATGCTTTAACTTTTTTACAGGTCCACCATACATAATAATACGTAGCGTCAACACAATCACATCTCCAACATTTAGGTTGTAATTTATGTTCCAATTTATGTTGGAATGGAAAAGATGAATAGAGTATATTCAAGGCAAATATCGGACTAAAAAATTACAAATAGCTTTTGAATAAAGAATGAATAAAGAGAGTTTATAAAGTACTTAAAGTTAGGTTAGTAAAAGGGAGTTAAAAGCTCAAGAGGGTGATAAGAGACTATAAATTATTAGCTTATATTAGTTTATGATTGCTAAATGTTATACCCTATATTTTGCTCTGGGAAGCGGGGGGGGTGGATGGGTTGGGGAGGGGAAGGTGGGAAGGGATGGAGGGAGGGGGAAGGGGAAATGCATGTAAAGTTTTTCTCAAAATTTTCAATAAAAAAAAGAGGACAAAATATGTTTATGATGATTTTCAGTGCTGGAGGTGTGTTTTTTATGCAACACAAATGTTCGTTTGGGGCTTCCTGCGCCCTGCCTCTTAGGAAACCTGTAGTGAAATTATCTTCCAGCTCCTCTGCATCTTTTTGATAAGCTGGCACCCCCGATTTGCTTTATCGAGATATGCATCCCTGAACAGTGACTCTGGGAGGCGTAACCGCCTAAACAAAACACAACACCCGGGACTTAATATGTTGCACAAAAAGTGTGCAGAGATTTGAGCCAAATGCTGCCTCATACATTCCAACTATTCAACTCCCTGGTTTATGGTCTGACATCAAAAATGGTCTCAGACTTATTACCTTTTTAAAAAAAACATTTTATTATTTTTTCAATACAATCAAAGTACAGAAAAATCAAAGGAATATAAAAGAAGAGAATAGAAAATAAGGAAGGGGGAAAAAAAGGAAACAAGCAAGAAAATGTAGAATTATGATTTCCAAATTGCCATTTTGATTTTCCCACTTTAACTCTTTTTAACCCCGAATGGTCAGGAATCTAAATTGCAAACCACAGGGGGAATTATATTCTCAGAACAAGCCTTGATATACAAATATACAATTGTTTGTTAGGATGACGAATAAAGTCAGGCTGCCTTTTCCTTCTGTTGCTTCTGGCGATTAAGGTCAAGAAGGGATGAATTTTGTCCTGAGGAACTGAAAAAGCTCCTTGGATGAGAAGTGAAATGCTTCCAAAAAACCCGAGAAGGTCCAGTTGCCTGTTGAAAAAGCACCTTTGGGAGAATCACAAGCGGGATGATCGAGAGCCGACAGGTAGCTGTGTTGCTTACGGTGTTGCTTTTTCCAAGAGGCAACAGCACTTTCTGGTTTTTCTTTGAAGACGTTTTGCTTCTCCTCCCAGAAGCTTCTTCAGCTCTGACTGACTGGTGGGGAATGGAAGGATTTATACTCCTTGCTGGTCATTTGCATCCTTTTTGCAAGTCATTGAGGCCATTTGAAGATTTACCTGTGTCCTCAGGTTCATTTGAGTGATGCAAATGGGTGTGAAGCCTTCTTGGAACTGCTGAAAGGAATTCTGTTGTAGACTGGAGGCAGATGATGTCTTATCCTTCTCCTCTGTTGATTATTTATTTATTTATTTATTTATTTTTATACCGCCCTTCTCCCGAAGGACTCAGGGCGGTGAACAGTTAAAATAACATACATATAAAATGTGAACATAAGATAATTAAGCCAGTTTGGCTCATCAGTTTAGAACAATTAGAAGAGATTTATGCCAGACCGGCTTGGTGAAACAGAAAGGTCTTAAGTGCATGACGGAAAGTACGAAGATCTGGGATCATTATGTCGTATCCCTTCCACCCCCCCTCCCTTTTCCATTCCCTAGTCAGAGCTGAAGAAGCTTCTTGGATGAGGAGTGAAACGACTTCAAGGAAAAATAAAGAAAGCCCAGTTGCCTCTTGGAAATGCATCTTTGGTTCCACCATGACTTGGATGATGGAAAATCTCTACAGACTATTAGCTGTGCAATTTGGGATGAAGACCCTTGGAATGGTGTGGGAATAGGGATGGATTTCCAGAGGAAAAATGGCAGATGAAAGGAACTATTTGCACCACTCAGGTGACCCTGAGGATACATAGACAAACCTCCAAGTGGCCTCAACGACCCTCTAAAAGGATGTAAATGACCAGCTGTCTGCAAGGAATATCAATCCTTCCATTCCCCACTATCTGTCAGAGTTGAAGAAGCTTCTTGGATGAGAAGCGAAGTGTCTTCAAGGAAAAACGAAGAAAGCCCAGTTGCCTCTTGAAAAAGCACCTTTGGGACAACCAAGACCTGGATGACTGAGAAGCTCCTTAGATATTTGATGGTTCCTCACTTCCCCGTCTGCCGCTCTGCCTCTTTTCTCCTGACTCCGTTAAGCCCAGTAGATGGGGAGGCTGCTGCAGAGAAGGTTGATGGCAACTCCCAACGTGGAACGCTCAGCCGGCATTGCCGAGAGGTTTTCCGTTGGCTTCTCTCTCTGTCCAAGGGGCAGCAGGAGAGGGGGCTTCTCCTGCAAGAGAAAGGGGGAAAAAAAAAAAGATTTGCTCCACCAGGAATGAAACTCATCAGCAAGAAGCTCTTTTCCCTGGTGGGCAGAGATGGGTCTCTAGGGCCTTATTCTGGGAACTGCAACTCAAGTTATAACCATTCACTTTAGCGATTGTTCAGTTACAACGGCACTGGTCCTCACACTTATGACTGTCGCAGCATCCCCAAAGACACGCGATCAAAATCCAGCGGCTTGGCAATCAATCTGATGATCGCACGGCTCAGCTGGGATCGTCAGAACCTTTTAAAAGCATTTTTTTCCTACAATCTCTGAGTTGCCTGATCGTCAGAGCCTTTTAAAAGCATTTTTTAAAAAACATTTTTTTAACCTCTCCGGCATAGGAAGTTGTAGAAAAAATGCTTTTAAAAGTAAAAAAAAAAAAAAAAGTTGGCCACGCCCACCCAGTCACATTTCCCTCCCCCACCAAGCCACGCCCACAGAACTGGTAGTAACAAATTTTACATTTCACCACTGGTTACAACCATTCGTTTGGTGACCAAAGTTACAACGGCAACTGACTATTTTTCACATGATGGTTGCAGTATCCTGGCGATTTTTTTTATTTTTATTTTTTTTATTTTTTTAAAATTTAATTTATATGCTGCCCTTCTCCGGAGACTCAGGGCAGCTTACAATGTGTTAAGCAATAGCCTTCATACTTTTGTATACACCTGCTTAGTAGGGCTTTCGGCCCCCCCTAAGCGGTGTTCTTTTTTTTTATACAAAGTCAGTTTATTGCCCCCACAATCCGGGTCCTCATTTTACCTACCTCGGAAGGATGGAAGGCTGAGTCAACCTTGAGCCTGGTGAGATTCGAACTTGCAGTAATTGCAGGCAGCTGGTGTCACTTTAACACCACTTAAGCTGCTGCGCCACCAGGCTCATCAAAATTTGATCAAAATTTGAATGCTATTTTAGTTTGGCTTCCATCCTGCCCCAAACTGACAGTGGGCACTATGGTTTGAATGGCTCTCCCACCCTCCCACCACAAATGCCCTCAGTCTCCCCCCCCCTTTCTTTTTTACTCACCTGGACATGCTGGAAGATCCCCATGACGTCATCCAGGCTTTGGATCTCCTTCTGGTTCATTCTGATGACATAGCAGCACTTTCCTGGCCAGGATCGGTAGCCGATCACCAGCTGTTGAAAGGCAGAGGGTGGAGATGAGCTTGTGATGGCAAGAATCAAATATTTGAGTATCTGATCACAAAGCCTCCTCAGAACATCCCTGCCTGTGGTCTCTTTTGCCCTCATTGATTAAAATCCCTTATTATCTCACTAGGCCAGGGGTGAAATCTACTTATCTTCCCTACAAGTTCGGATGTGCGTGCCATCGTCACATCCGATATTTTACCCTCTGTATATGGGCAGAAGGCTTTGCGCATGGCGCAGAGGTTTAAAGACTAGGAAGTAATGACATCCAGGCGGGTGGGCGGAGCCTCTTGCTGCCGCCGCTACAGTTCACCAAAACATGGGCCGCTGCCGCTACCGATTCGCGCGAGCTGGACAGAACTGGAAGAATTTCACCACTGCTCTAGGCAATAGACTAGACTAGACTAGACTAGACTAGACTAGACTAAACTAATAGAATAGAATAGAATAGAATAGAATAGAATAGAATAGAATAGAATAGAATAGAATAGAATAGAATAGAATAGAATAGAATAGAACAGAATTAGAGTAGAGTAGAGTAGAGTAGAGTAGAGTAGAGTAGAGTAGAGTAGAATAGAATAGAATAGAATAGAATAGAACAGAACAGAGAATAAGGAATAGAATAGAATAGAATAGAATAGAATAGAATAGAATAGAATAGAATAGAATAGAACGGAACAGAACAGAACAGAATAGAATTAGAGTAGAGTAGAGTAGAGAAGAATAGAATAGAATAGAATAATAGAATAGAATAGAATAGAATAGAATAGAATAGAATAGAATAGAATAGAATAGAATAGAATAGAATAGAATAGAAGTAGAGTAGAGTAGAGTAGAGTAGAGTAGAGTAGAGTAGAGTAAAATAGAATAAGAAGGGAAGGGAAGGGAAGGGAAGGGATTTTTTTTTCACTTTATGCAAAGCAGCAACCACAGTGGGCCAGTTTTTCCTTTGTACAATGAGAATTATTTATCAGTCTCATTATTCATTCTACTGAGTGGTTCAGTGGCCCAGAGGTGGAGCTCTCGCCTCACAATCAAAAGGCTGTGAGTTCGATCCTAGGTGGAGGCAGATATTTCTCTTTCTGGACACACTGAGAAGATATCTGCTGAATAATATAACTCCGCATTGGCAACAGGAAGGGCATCCGGCCAGTAATCACTCAGCTCCATTCAGTTGCACAACATTCCACCCCGCAAGGATCATTAAGGCATCATTAAAAGAAGATGATTATTCATTCATTCTCCTCTCTTTAACTGAATTGCAATAAGGAAGACTCTCCCCCCAAAACTGGGACATATCTTTGGGTTGGAGCTTTTCAAGTAGACTCGTAAGAAGATTCCATTGTGTCACAACAAGAAATATTTCAATTCCGAATGGGTGTCAGCCAGCTGCACAAGCAAACCTTTTGGCCAAGAGGAGAGAAGCCAGATAAACATGCAAAGCTTACATTGCTGTAATCATAGACCACCGTGGCTGAAGAGCTGAGGTTCGTGTGGATGGGAAATATGGCCAGTTTCTCCTTCTGGCTCATGGCCAGGTGCTGGGAGGACCCTTTGCCATCCCGGCCTTGAATGGTCATTTGCAGAACCTAGGAATTGCCAAAGAGTCAAAGCAAAAGGGAAGAAAAATGGGAATCAGGACTTCCAGAAAGGATGAAATTGGCTGGGTGTCACGCATCTCACGGAACCTTAATCCTGGTTTAAGAAAACCGCCTGTTGAGCCAACAATGCCTGTGCTGTCCAGACAAATGACCCACAGCCGTGATGACGAACCTATGGCACGCGGAGCCATATCTGTGGCACACGAGAATTGCCCTAGTTCAGCTCCAGCGCAAATGTGTGTGCCGGTCAGCTAATTTTCGGACCTTCTGGGGCCCACTGGAAGTTGGGAAATGGGCTGTTTCTGGCCACCAGAGGGCCCCGGTGGATGGGTGGGGAAAGCTGTTTTCACCCTCCTCAGGTTCCAAGAAAGCCCCTGGAGCCTGGGGAGGGCGAAAAACAGGCCTACCGAGCCCACCTTGTCATCATGTGCCAAAAGCGGGGGGAGCGCAGGGGGTCACGTGCATGTGGGGGGGGGGGCAGGTGCATTGAATTATGGGTGTGGGCACGTGTGTGTGTGACCCCCCAGCGCTCTCCCCTCTTTTGACACACGATGGCAAAAAAGTTAGCCATCACTGACCCACAGGATGGATTCATACATTAGCTACAGCTATTATTTGGATTATTATTTGCAATATTTGGACTACTGCAACGTGCTCTACATAGGGCTACCCTTGAAAAGTGTTCGGAGAATACAGTTTGTCTAGAATGCAGCTGTGTGAGTTATAGTGGGTGCACCTAGATACACCCACATTACACCAATTCTCCATGAGTTGCACTGGCTCCCTATCGGTCTCCGAGTGCAATTCAAGGTGTTGGTTATTAACTTTAAAGCCCTACATGGCTCAGGGCCAGGCTATCTTTGAGACCGCCTTCTACCGCATAGCTCCCAGTGACCGGTAAGATCCCACAGAGTCGGTCTCCTCCGGGTTCCATCAGCTAAACAATGTCGGCTGGCAGGCCCACAGGGGAGGGCCTTCTCTGTGGCTGCCCTGGCTCTCTGGAAACAGTTATCTCCTAAAGTCCAGACTGCCCCCACCCTACTGGCCTTCCGGAAAGTGGTGAAGACCTGGCTCTTCCGGCAGGCTTGGGGCTGTTGATATTGCTACGGTCATCTTGCAAGACCCGACCACAAATTGGAGTGTATGTGTTTTAACATTTTAAAGTTTTAATGTCTTCTTTTAATTTTTGTATGGGATATTGTTGCATTGTTTTATTTTCTGTAGTAAGCCGCCCAGAGTCCCTTGGGAGTGGGTCGGCATGGAAATGCGACAAAATAAATGTATTTATTTATTTATTACATGTATTCATATGCCGCCCTTCTCCCGAAGGATTCAGGGCGGCGAACAAAAATGAAGAAACATGTACAATAAAATCGCACTTTAAATCAAATAACTAATTAATGATAAATAATAAACCCAGAATCAGAGTCAGCCTATTTGCTTGAACAGCCAAGTCTTCAGCTCCCGACGAAAGGAGCGGAGATCAGGAGCCATCCGGAGCTCGGTAGGTAATTCATTCCAGAGGGTGGCAGCACCCACAGAGAATGCCCTACCCCTGGGCACCGCTAGATGACATTGGCTCGCCGTCGGGACCCTGAGGAGAGCGGCCCTATGTGAGCGAACAGGACGGTGGGAAGCAGGCAGGAGAAGGTCCTGTAAATATCCTGGACCTAAATCATGTAGGGCCTTATAGGTGAGAACTAGTACCTTGAAGCGGACCCGGAGAACCACTGGTAACCAGTGCAGCTGACGCAGGAGGGGTGTTATATGGGAGTAACGAGGGGCTCCTGTAACAACCCGTGTGGCTGCATTCTGGATCAGCTGGAGTCTCCGGGTGCATCTCAGGGGCAGGCCCATGTAGAGGGATTTGCAGTAATCCAAGCGGGAAGTATAAATATAAATAAATAAATAATAAATAAATACAGCCTGGCTTGCGTTACCTACTCAGACCAGGATAATAAACAAAATAAAAGCTAGCCAACCCCATTTGAATCTAGTTGCACAGCCATTGTCAACACCAAAAGTTCAGAGGGTGCTTTATTGTTTAAAATAAAATCGTTTCCCATGAACAAATAAATGAGCATGAATTGCATTTAATTGCTGGCTGCTACTCACTAAATATTTTTCTCCAGGTGGAAAATGGGAATATGAAGACTCCCCTTGCAAGTGGGGACCAAGGACATCTTCACGTAACAAGGGGTAGATTGTCAACCACACAATCATGGCCATCGTCCTGATTTTTTGGGGTGGTGGGGCGGAGATGGCTCTAGTGGGAATGAATGATTATGGACCTCTCTGGAAATCCCTTCCATAGTTTCATCACAAGTTCGCGATCTCATTGCAAACCGGTAGTAATGGTAAGTAGAACCCACCCACCCCCGCCTTACCGCCTCTGTATGTTTCTCGGTAATGTGCAGCCCCGCCAGCAGGAAAGTCAGGACCACCAGAGCAATCCCCACCACCGCCATCGCCATGATGAAGAGCTTTCCCCAAGGAAGATCAGGAGGCTTGGGAGATTCTGTGTAATCCTGCAGGACCAAAAACAGAGGTGAGCATTCCTTACCCAACGGTGCTGGATTTCATCTCGGAATCAGAATAGGGACCTTGGAGGTCTTCTAGTCCAGCCCCTATCCCATTTCAGACAAATGGTTGTCCCATCTCTTCTTAAAAACCTCCAGTGATGGAGGAACCACAGATTCTGGAGGCAACCTGGTTAATTGTCCTCACTGCGAGGGAGTTTTTCCTCAATTCCAGGTTGCTTCTCTCCTTGATTAGTTTCCATCCATTGTTTCCTGTCCTGCTTTTTGGTGCTTTGGAAAATAAATTAACTTCCCCCTCTTTGTAGGAGCCCCTCAAATACTGGAAGACTGCTATCAGGTCCCCCTTGGTCCTTCTTTTCTCTAGACTAGCCGTTATACCTCAAATGATGTAATGAGATAGGACGTCTGCTTTGTGTCCTCTCCAGAAGTCACCCTGAGACAGAAGATATTCCAGGGAGGGGTTGGGGGTTGGGTTGGATTAGATGACCTACTAGATCCCTTCCATTAATTAAATAATTAATTAATAATTAATTCCTTCTTCCCTTCCCCCAGAAGGGTAATGATAGGCAGCTAGGGCTCTATTTCCTCCGAGTAAATTAATTGCACATCAACCTACTTCATATGTACCATTGATCTCGAGGCTGCCAGATGGTATAGGTAGTCCTTGATTTTTGCTTAGTGACCGTTCGAAGTTACAACGCCACTGAAGAAAGTGACTTATGACTGTTTTTCACACAATCCCGACAGTCACAGGAGCAAAATCCGGAGGGTTGACAACTGTCTCACATTTATGGCGGTTGCAGTGTCCAGGAGTCATATGACCTCTGTTTGTGAATTTCTGATAAACAAAGTCACTGGGGAAGCCAGATTGACTTGAAAACCACATGACTAACTTAACACCGATTTACTTCACAAAAACAGCTAGAAAAGTCGTAATGTGGGGCAGACCTCACTTCACAAATTTCTCATTTAGCGCCATAAATTTTGGGCTCTGTTGCGGTCGTTCAGTCGAGGACTACCTGCATTCTGGCCATAGACTTGGGGCAACTCAAGGGGTGTCAGGAGAGGAACCAAATCTTTCCGAGGGATGAAAAATGAAAGGGCTGAAAGCAGGGAAGAAAAGTTTTCATAGGTTGTGCCCCCATAATAATTGGCTGAAGAGTTGGATAACTAGAATTCTCCACCTCTAGAAATGTTTGGGTTAGATAAGAAAGACAGAGATGAAGTTAGAGATAAAGAGGAGGAGTGTGGGAAATGAGTAAAAAGTAAAAAAAGGAAAAGAATCGAAGCACTAATGTTTCGGCAAGAGATGATGGTTAGAAATAATTGCTTTCTAAATGTTAAGGTAGCTTGATTGTAAGTTGGAGAAGCAGAAATAAATTAGTTAGGGGAAATTTGTTTTTCTATAGAATAAAAGCATAATAGATAGAAAGATTAAAGGCTTATAGATGTTAGGCTTTTTAAAAAATGTATGTTTAAATAACATAAAGAGAATTATTTAAATTCGATGAATGTGAAAAAGAACAGTAATATTGTGGTAAATCGGATCAATATGAATGATGCTCAGAGCTAATACTGTTCACAAATAATATGGATGTATACTTTATATATATATATATATATATATATATATATATATATATATATATATATATATATATACACACAAAAAAAGAATTCTTCAACTCGGTTATCGTAGATTATGGGCTAAATCTAGCTGGCTGTTTCTCTAGCTCACGTCCCATGCATTCTTCCAAGTTAAAGTTGAAAGAACAAAAATTCTTCCCAGGAAGAGAGAAACTCACCGGAGGTGGTTCGGACATGAGGGCCAACTTGTTGCTATCGTCCATCTTGTAATTCCCTTCCATTCTGATCCTTAGCTCTCTAGCCGGAGAATGTTCCTTATCCTTCTGGACCACTGAAGGTAGGAAAACCTCTACTTATACTTTGTACCTGATGCTAAACTCCTCCGGGGGGATTGGTTAGCTCTCCATCCCCATTGCAACTCCTGTTGGCTGGTAGCCAGTCTTGCTTTTAGGGAGCGTTTCTTGCCAAGTCTTCTCCAGGACACTCAAAAAGTGTTATATGGACATATGTCCTTCAAGAGTTTCTGAAGAACCTTATCCAAAAACAGAAGAACCTTCTAGGGACAAGTGGGCTCTTGTTGTTCCTAAACTTTAAACTCAACTTGTTCTAAAGTCAATCTGGGAAGTACAAAGTCCTCCTCGTTTGCTTTGAAATCACTCCTTGAGAAGTTCTTAAGATGTTTGCTACAAACACAAAAGCAAGAGCTTCTGAGAACAGCAATAGTATTGAGAGAACGAGGGCCATGTTGTTGGAAAGAAATCTGGAGCCAAAGAGAGGGGTGAGGAGCTGTTGCTCCAGGAGCCCCCACTATCATAGTGTGGCATGCTGGGAATGGAAGTTAAACAGTGCTGGAGAGACACAGAGTTGCCACCTTCTGTTAAAATAGCAGTCATTCAATTGCTGGGAAGAGAGCAGACCCAGGAGTGAAATGGAGCAGGTTCTGGAGAATCGGTAGTGGAAATTTTGAGTAGTTTGGAGAATTGGCAAATATCACCTCTGGCTGGCCCCAGAGTGGGGTGGGAAGGGAGATTTTGCAGTATCCTTCCCCCAGGAGTGGGGAGGGAATTTATTTATTTATTTATTTATAATTTTATTTCTATACCGCCCCTCTCCCGAAGGACTCAGGGCGGTGTACAGCCCATTAAAACAAAAATATGCAAATATCAAAATTTAAAAGGTATTAAAATTATTACACAATTTCGGGCCAAATTAAAACCCAAAAATTTAAAACTCCCAATTTAAAATAATTGAATTTTAATTAATTATTGGAATGGGGATTTTGCAGTATCCTTCCCCTGGAGTGGGGTGGGAATGAAGATTTTGCAGTAGTAAAAAAAATTGGATTTCACCACTGGGGCAGTATAATGATAATGTTCTTCAGAGCTTGCCAGTAAGATCTTCTATCTGCTAAAAAGAAAGGGCTAAAGGGAATCTCTTCTTTCATTGTTTAAGACACAGCTTTCCAGGAAACGCTCCTGCACATATCAAGGGAAAAATGAATGGAAGCTGTTTTAAGGACATACCAGTGCAAGAATTCCTCAGACTGAGGCAGGGAAACCCAACCCAACTCAAGAGAGTTACTAATACCATTCTATAAAGCCTTAATAAGACCCCCATCTAGAATCCTGCATCCAGTTTTGGTCCCTGCACTATAAAAAAGATGTTGAGACTCTAGAAAGAGTGCAGAGAAGAGCAACCAAGATGATTAAGAGACTGGAGGATAAAACATACGATGAACGGTTGAGGAACTGGGCGTGGCTAGTCTAGTGAAGAGAAGGACCAGGGGAGGCAGGATAGCATCTTCCAATATTTGAGGGGCTGCCACAGAGAGGAAGGGGTCAAGCTATTCTCCAAGGCACTTGAAGGCCAGACAAGGAATAATGGATGGAAACTGACCAAGGAGAGATTCAACCTGGAAATAAGGAGAAATTTCCTGACAGTGAGAACAATTAATTAATGGAACAGATTGCCACCAGAAGTTGGGGGGCTTCATTGCTGGAGGTTTTTAGTATGAGGATTCCTGCTGTCAGCTGTGAGCGGGACTATAAGATTCTCCAAGATCATTGATAAAATAAATCCCATATATTATAATAATCAGATTCTTCCTTTCCTTCAATTGCAAGTGTTAATCTATTCGTTTCTGCATATGATTCTGCCCATTAATCCAGTGTTTCTCAATCTTGGTAGCTTGAAGATGGGTGGACTTCAACTCCCAGAATCTGGGATTCTGGGAGTTGAAGTCCACCCATCTTCAAGCTATCAAGTTTGAGAAACACTGCTGATTAATCTATTTATTTTTGCCTATGATTCTATGACACCCAAGTGCAAATTTAACCAGAAAGAAACTCATGGGAATTACATTTTGCTTATGTGCTATTCCTAACTTCAGGACTGCACGTTTTAGACTTTCCTGCAGGAAGTTAAATGAAACTTGTAATTTTGAGAGTAAGAAAAAACACACACAGAGGGGGAAAAAAAAGGCAAAGCTTTGATTGTGCGACGGTGATGGCCAGCCTGTCGGTTTTCAACACACTCTGGGGGAACTTCTGTCCTCCTGTGAACTCTGATATTACAGCCAAGGTGCTTTATTTATTTGAGTGTAGCTTTGTGCAGACGGAATGATGTCTCGCTCAACCTGGGATTAAAACGGAGGGAAATTTATTGTTCTCCCACCTTTACATCTTGATCTGGCAAAAATGACCCCTAATCTCCTAGCAACGAGCGTAGGATCGTGACCTCCCTGAGGGGTTCACTCGTTCTTCCCTCCCACCCAGCAATGGGGGGTTTGCAGCCTGCCCCCAAAGCACTTAACTTCTGCTTGGCCTTGCCCCAGGAGCCTTTGTGCCCATCTCAACCCAGTCCTGGGTTGCAAAACATGGGTTGAAAAGCTCAAGTCATCTCCTGGCACACTTTGCCCTTTGTTGTCTGGGACACAGCTGTGCCCAGAACAAGAGGTATTTGTGTCCATGCCCTCCCAGCAGCTCCTGGGCCCCAGTGGACTCAATTCAGCCACCAGCACAATGGGGGAGAGTGGGAAGACGAGCAGCAACAAACAATGATTGCAGCCAGGAGCTCAATTCACAATGGCCGCAAAGGCTGGGGACGAATTTGTTGGGAAAGGAGCGAAGAAACATCTGGATGTTGCAAGTGGTGTAATCCGTATCTGTCCCATTCTCCGAGCAGCATCAGAACTTTTCCAGAAGACACTGGCGTGCCAAAATCAGCAAAGGCTTGGGACTGTATGTAAAGATTGGTGAAAATGTTATTATTCTCTTTCATGGCATGCGGTATTTATGAAAAGCATAAAAATGTAGTCAGACGTAGCGAGAGAAAGAAATGAAAGGGTTGAATTTAATAAAAAGAGGGAACTCTACCTCAATCTAGTTTAGAACAATTATAACTTTCCATATTTATTTATTTATTTTATTTATTACATGTATTTATATGTAATAAATACTTCTCCTGAAGGACTCAGGGTGGCGATCACAAGTTAAGAAACATGTATAATAAAATTGCACTTTAAATCAAATAACTAATTAATGATAAATAATGAACCCAGAATCAGAGTCAGCCTATTTGCTTGAACAGCCAAGTCTTCAGGTCCCGATGGAAGGAGCGGAGATCAGGAGCCGTCCGGAGCTCGGTAGGTAATTCATTCCAGAGGGTGGGAGCACCCACAGAGAACGCCCTACCCCTGGGCACCGCTAGATGACATTGGCTCGCTGTCGGGACCCTATTGATTGGACTCCTTCCCAGCTTCCCCCATGTCCAGCGATGGCGTCTCAAGTGGCCGTTCGTTCTACACCTGTCAAGTTTGAGGTACTCAAGATGCCCACAGAGACCCCAGGTAGGTCTTGGCAAAACAGCTCAGGAGCCCAGAAGACGCATTGTCCTTTCCTTCAATTGCAAGTGTTAATCTATTCGTTTCTGCATATGATTCTGCCCATTAATCCAGTGTTTCTCAATCTTGGAAGCTTGAAGATGGGTGGACTTCAACTCCCAGAATCCCCCGGCCAGCGCTGCTGGCTGGGGGATTCTGGGAGCTGAAGTCCACCCATCTTCAAGCTACCAAGGTTGAGAAACACTACTGATGAATCTATTTATTTCCCTATTGATTGGATTCCTTCCCAGCTTCCCCCATGTCCAGCGATGGCTTCTCGAGTGGCCTTTCGTTCTACACCTTTGAGGTACTCAAGATGCCCACAGAGACCCCAGGTAGGTCTTGGCAAAACAGCTCAAGTGCCCAGAAGACGCATTGTACAAATCCGTGTTAAGCTGGGGCCAATGACCTATCCGTGGCCCAGGATAAGCAATGGCCCCAGCAACGGCAGAGACGCAGCTCACCATCCTTGAAATGGGACTTCTCTGGCCCCCTCAAAAGTCAGTATCCCATTTGTGTGGGTTGCCCCCTCTCTCTGCAACCCATGGCGCCTCTTAGCTTCTTTGGCAGCCCTAGGTGGCTCCTGGCATGGCATTCCTCAAATGGCTCTTTGTCTTCGCTCCAAAATTGGGGGGGGGGGGATGCTCCCTTCGCTCCCTCCCCCCTTTTTATTAAAAATTTATAAATTTTATTAAAACACAAATTAGACATTTACGCCACATACGACATATAAATAAATAGCTTCTCCTTTTTAAGCATTGTTTCCTAGTGGTTTTCCATCTGATACTTTATTTTTCTTCCCTTTTTTCTAAGTTTACTACTCTTTTTTTCCCCCTCCTCCTTTTCTTCTCTTCTTTTTCCCCCCTTCCTTGTCTTTCCCCCTATAAAGGTCTATATATTTTGATTATATCTCTTATATCCCCCCTCCCCTTTTACACACCCCCAGGATGCCCCTGATGCTTCCTTTCCCCCTCCATCCTGATGCCCTCGGGAGTCCCCAGCGCTTCTTTGCCCCCCTCTCCTCTCCTCCCCCCATTCCACCCGGGGCTGGCATTTGCAGCCCGCTCCCTTCCTCCCTCCCTCCCTCTCTCCCTCTGGCTGCCACCCCCGCGCCGCGCGGAGAAGCCGAGCGTTGCTCTCTTCTGCAGAGCTTCAGCATCCCGCTCGGCCAGTTGGGCTTCAGCAGCCGCAGCAGCCCCCAGGCAGCCAAGCAGCCGCGGTGGAGGAAAGCCGGCCGGCCCGGAGGCGGCTGCGGGGACCCAGAGCTCAGCCAGAGCAGCTGGTGGCATCTGGGCATCATCTGGGCATCTGCGCGGGAGAAGCGATGGCTGGTTTGCAGCGATGGGGCGAAGGCTTGGCCGCGGGGCGCTTCCTCCTCCTCCTCCTCTCCTTGCTGGGCCTGCTTTGCTGCTGGGGGCCGGTCGCCTCCCGCCGAGCCCCCCGGCCGCCCCCTTGCCCCGCCACCTGCTCCTGCACCCGCGACACGGCTTTCTGCGTGGACTCCAAGGCGGTGCCCAAGAACCTGGCCCGGGACGTCATTTCCCTGTAAGTGGCCAAGCGGAGTTCCCTTGCTGGGGTGGGGGGCTTAGAGGGGGGGGATGTGAGGACACCCATTTGTCTGAAATGGCCTGGGGGTCTCCTGCTTGGGTTGAACTTAGAAGACCTCCAAGGTTGACTTCCAACTCTTGGGTCTTCTCTTCTTCTGTTGTCTTCGAATTCTTCTGGGTGTATTTTCAGCACCGCGACAACTCTTTGGGAATGGGGGGGGGGGCGGAGAGAAACTTGGCGAGAGGAGGACTGGGGTGCCGGGAGTAAAGAGCGAGGAAGAGGAGGAGAAGAGGGGGGCAGAACAAAAGAGGTGACCCCCCCCAAAACATTTCAGGGAGGGGAAAGGGCAAGGATTGGGTGGGGCTCCAAGTCTAGAAGACTAGAAGTGGGGAGGATATATCACGCGCGCTTTGATCCTTGAGAAGTGGCGGGGAGCGGGAAGACCTTCTCTCCATCCTTTGGGGGGGGGTAGGACCAGAGATGGTGGCCCATCCTACAGGACAGCATCTTCTTTCCACAGACGGGTCCCTCCCGCTCTGGATGCGACGCTGAAAAGCGTCTTTGGCCCGCCCGGAGGTGATGCCCAAGTTCTCCTCTCTGGTGGGAGGGGGCAGAATGTGGGTGGGGGGGGGGGTCCCAGCTTTTACTAGATACTGCAGCCCCCCCCCAGCAACAGAGGGGGACCAAGGCCCCCCCTTTTTTTAATCTGAGGGAGAAAGAGACCCGCAGGGAGGGATGTCTGCCCACTTCTCAGAGAGATGGAACTGCTTGCTGTTGTGAAGGTGTGGTGAAAAGACATGAGTCACTTGTGTTGTTGTTTGGTCAGTCTGTTGGGTGTTTTTGTCACAGCCAGCATTCCCTCTTGACACCTCTCTTGTGCGTGTGCTCCTCGTGGATCTGCCTTTCAGTTTGAAACAGAGAGGCGCACTGCCAGGCTCTTGAACCAGTGGTGAAATCCAGCAGGTTCTAACAGGTTCTGGAGAACCGGTAGTGGACATTTTGAGTAGTTCGGAGAACTGGCAAATACCACCTCTGTCTGGCCCCAGAGTGGGGAGGGAATGGGGATTCTTCAGTATCCTTCCCTTGGAGTGGGGAGGGAATGGGGATTTTGCAGTATCCTTCCCTTGGAGTGGGGTGGGAATGGGGATTTTGCAGCATCCTTCCCTTGGAGTGGGGAGGGAATGGGGATTTTGTAGTATCCTTCCCTTGGAGTGTGGAAGGAATGTGGATTTTACAGTATCCTTCCCTTGGAGTGGGGTGGGAATGGGGATTTTGCAGTATCCTTCCCTTGGAGTGGGGAGGGAATGGGGATTCTGCAGTATCCTTCCCTTGGAGTGGGGTGGGAATGGGGATTTTGCAGCATCCTTCCCTTGGAGTGGGGAGGGAATGGGGATTTTGTAGTATCCTTCCCTTGGAGTGTGGAAGGAATGTGGATTTTACAGTATCCTTCCCTTGGAGTGGGGTGGGAATGGGGATTTTGCAGTATCCTTCCCTTGGAGTGGGGAGGGAATGGGGATTCTGCAGGATCCTTCCCTTGGTGTGGAGAGGGAATGGGGATTTTGCAGTATCCTTCCCTTGAAATGAGGTGGGAATGGGGATTTTGTAGTACCCTTCCCCTGCTACGCCCATCAAGCCACAGAACCGGTAGTAAAAAATTTGGATTTCACCGCTGTCTAGAGCATAGAATAATAGGATTGGAAGGGTTCTTCTCTTTAGGATTTGTGGGATGGATACACATGATCGCAGAGAGAACAGCAGAATAGAATTATAAGAGTTGGAAGGGACCCTGGAGGTCCTCCAATCCAACCCCCCAGCCAAGGCGCATATATATTGATTATGGCTACCCCAAGGTCACATCTCTAATCAACTGTGAAAATTCTCCAACTTGGAGAGGTTCAGTAGCTTATTCTGGTGTGGGAACCCAATTATGCATTCACAGATCCCAACCAGCCAGCCGTCTATTGGGGATGCTTAAACTGAACCAAACGTTGAATCAGGTGACCGAATCAGGGGGGGTTTCCACTTACCTTTATTACTGGTTTGCAATGGGAGCATGTGCAGAATTTATTTTATTTTTATTTTTATTTTATTGCAATTTATATGCCGCCCTTCTCCCAAAGGACTCAGAGCGGTTTACAAGATAAAAATCCAACAGTATGAATTAAATATAAATTAAAATCCAATTAAAATTAATTAAAATTATTACAATGTAAAAAAAATGTAAAAAAATTGTCCATGATGACATCTGGGCGGGTGGCTGGAACCTCCTGCTGCTATTATTATTATTATTCACAAGAATCGGACCGAACCGGGAGCACCCCACCACTGGATCAAATGGTTCTTTTCAACTCTAGAAAATTCTAAGATGTGTTATCTTTGCAGATTATCATGTAAAATGCATGTCTATGTATATGCTCATTTGGCTTGGCCTTCGCGGCATAGAAACATAAGTAGCCACACTTAGTTAGTACAGATTTACATTTTAACAGGGCATATAAATCAAGCCATGGTTATTCTTAGCCCAAGCCACTCTTAAGATTGTTGTTTTGGGGAATCTTAGCGGGGGGAAAATAGTATTATACTTGTTTAACAATAGGATAAAATTTTAAGATACACTGGAAAATAAAATAACAAACTTCCATATTCAGGGACCATAGAATACCAAAATTTGCCACTCAGGTTTCATGTGAATGTACAACCATTGATAACACTCAAGTTTGCAATTGCCAGACCAATAGGCAGCTACTATCCTAATATCGCATCCTTAGCATTTTTGAAAAATAGTTCCTACTCATCCTTGAAGTTGAGGATCAGTCAACTTAGAGTATAGAATAGAACAACATAACAGAGTTGGAAGGGACCCTGGAGGTCTTCTAGACAAATAGCAAGTAACAATAATCTAAGATACCCAGAAAATACCATCTTGCATAATTCAATATGTCCTGTTTTTCTTCACTTTGGACCCTGGGGCAAAGGAGTTTCAGGAACCTCTCAATATTCAGAATATTAAACGCCTTCAGGCCAAAATTGCGTCAGCCTCTCCAGCCAAACCTAATTGCACCACCCACCAGAAATTGTTGGGATGCGAGGCGACAGGGCCCACCTGTGGGCCAGCATTAATTTGCTGAAGTGCTCTGGGGGCTCCTTGCCAAGCAGCATTCATGAATCACACCAGGACAAATGGCATTCAAGGCTCCCTCCCTCTCCACCTCGGGGGCGACTGAGTGTTGCAGTTTGACAGTTGCAGGACAGAGAGGAGAGCCAGCGCAGGGGTGGGGGATGGGGGGGTGGGGTGTGTGGAGAAGGAACCCCAAAAGGTTTGGGGTGAGGGGGTCCACAGGGGGTGCTGAAAAGAATCAAGGGGTAAAAGGAGTTACAAGATATCAGAGGAGAAGCATGAAAAATTCGCCAAAAAGTTAATAAGAGTTGAAATTCTAAAAAGGGCAAGAGATGACGGATAGATATTGAATATTTTTTCTAACATGGTGGTTATTTTATTAAGTGTTCCCTTTCACAGTCTTCTTCTAGCCTGGTATTTCCTAGGGCTATATTGATCTGAATTATTATTTATTTAAACATTTTGAAATATGATTTTTGAAAATATTTTAAAACATTATTTATGTACATATTTTGAAATATTGCTATTGTGGAATGCTTGCTTGCTATTATGGATTTAAATATTATTTAGGCTTCAGCTGGTGCAGAATGTGGCCATGCGGGTAGTGATGGGAGGGTCCCGATGCTCCCATGTCACACCCCTCCTGCGTGACCTGCATTGGCTACCAGTTGCCCTCCGGGTGATTACCTATAAAGCCCTACATGGCTTAGGTTCAGGGTATTTGGCGGAACACCTGCGGCCAGTAACAGCTCCTCATCGCCCGGTGCGCTCACACAGAGAGGGCCTACTTGGGGTCCCGTCGGCCAGGCAATGTCAGCTGATGGCCCCTAGAGAGCGAGCCTTCTCTGTGGGCGCACCTACCCTCTGGAATCAGCTTCCCTTGGAGCTCTGGGTAGCCCCCGAACTTCGCTCCTTCTGCCGTGACCTTAAAACATGGTTGTTTCGCCAGGCTGGCCTGGACTGAATGGGGTTTTAATGGGAATTTTAGTTTTTAGTGTCTGAATTTTAATCTGGACTGGTTTTATTGTGGTGAACTGCCCTGAATCCACACGGAGAAAGGGCGGCATATAAGTCCGATTATAAATAAATATAAATAAATAAATGTTATGAAATATGAAACATCAATACTGCTGTTATTTGTTTTAATGCCAACGAGTAATGCTTTAAAATAAGAAATATTATTAAGCTAACGTATTTATTTATTATTTCTTCTAACATAAATACATAGAAAGGTTAATACATGGTTTACGATTATTAAGCATTACATCTTTTAAATTGAAAAGTTAGCCCGCAAGAGCAGCCAAGTTCAGTGAAGTGCTGCCATCTAGCTGGTTAATGTTCTATACATTTGAAGGCTGCAAGTTTTTTTGGGAAAAGATTGACCAAGACATTGATATCTCTTGATATAGGCTTGCATTTCTCAGGCTGGCTGTGGACACGGGTGGGTGTTCTGATCCAGCTCCCCAACACGACAAACCCCCTGTAGTGGAAGCAATGATTCCTTTATTAGGAGCGCCAGCGGCCCCGTGGAAAAGTTTCCCTCTCACCACAGGCTAACAAGTTGGAAGATGAATAGTTGTCTGCCATGTCTATTCATGTCCACCCACTGCCTTTTATCCCCAGAGCTAGGGTGGGGCTTTGCTAGCAGCGGTGGCTCTTCTGTCCCAAGGATCAGCCCATAAATTTCCACTGCCCTCCTCTCCTCTGCCTTCTGAGCGTCAGGCACTGGGCCCAGCTGTTCCTCCTCTTTCTCATCAGCCACCTCCAGACCTGGGGGCTGTTGAATCTCCATCTGAGGGCTGACGGATGGCCCAGGCTCCGCCTCTCTCTCTCTCTCTCCCGCCCTCCCTCCCTCCCTCCCTCCCTCTCTCTCTCTCTCTCCCAGCTCCATTCCCTCTTCTCCCTCGGAGATCTCAGGTTGCCTGGATGCTGGCCCTGACTCCCACGCCTCCTCCTCCTCTTTTGATTTGGCTGCTGGAGGGGCTGGCAGCCGACAGGTCACAACAGTGGGCTTCAGACCCCCTGATGCAGGCAGCCCAGTCAGATGAACTGCTCTGGGGTGCCAGGCTCTGTAGCGACTCCCCACTGATTTCTGTCCCCCTCCTCTTTTGCAGGACCCTGATCAACGCAGGCTTCAGTGAGTTGAAGGAAGGGGCCTTTGCACATCTACCATCCCTGCAGTTCCTGTACGTCTCTGCCCATCGGTTGCCTGAAGAGGGGGTACGGGGGCCCGGGTGTGTGTGTCAGGGTAGAGCTCCCACCAAAGAGCTTTCCCAGGAGAATGCCTGCCTAGGAGCATTTGGCCATGGGATTTTCTTGGGAGCTGGCAGCGGGGCATAGTTCCCATCTTTTCATACCAAGGGCAGCAAATCTTCCTTTCTGGTGCTACGAGGTTCTTGGGGACCAGGTTTTTCAACCTTGGCAATTCTCCAATGGGTGGACTTCAGCTCCCAGAATTTCCCAGCCAGCTGTTTGGGAGTCACCAAGGTTGAAAGATGCTCTCCAAGGAGTAAATAGAACTTTGATGGTTTCTAGGACCAGATGTGAGGAGTGGTTTGGGAAACCCTAACTTTCTACCTTTCAGTTTGGGAGTTCCCTTTGAGGCAAGAGTTGGCAAAGCTCTTCCTAAGAACGAGAACCTCTAGCTAAGATTCTGTGCTGTTTGGAGAACCCCCAAATCCCACTCCTGGCTGGGCCCCCCAACCCCTCCCAGGAGTCCCCATGCAGCCCGTTTTGGATGCAGGTAAGCACAGGGCTCGCACAGAGGCTAGGGGAGGGCTAAAAATGGGCCTACTAGAAGTTTGGGAAGGGCCTCCGGAGCCTGGGGAGGCCATTTTCACCCTCCCGGAGGCTTGAGAAAAGCCTCTGAAGCCTGGGAAGAGCAAAAACGTCCACCCCGCCATGGTGCAGGAGGCCAACTAGGCCACACCCACCTAGCAACCGGGCAGAGAACCCCTTGGTAAAATTTTTGAAGCCCAACCTTCAAAACAGGACATGTTTTGGAGAATGGTTGTTGCTGGGTTTTGGTGAATATGGGTGTGTCCGCCAAAATGTTGTGGTGTGTTACCCTTGAACTCAATATAACAGGTTTGCGGTCACTGCCCTAACCCTATTTCAAGTAATTTTCCCGTTGCAAAAGGGCACTTGGGCTGTCGATTGATGGATTTGTTAACATGAATTCATGTGGCTCTGAAGTTTGTGAAATATTTGGATCTCACAAACTTATTTGTGAAATCCAAATAAGTTTCTGAATATTTGATGGATGGATTGTAATTTTCCATTCATCCCTCTTGCTGGTTTTTTAACATGCCTTTGAATATTTGGTTTGTCTCCACTGATTTCTCTTGCAATCTCCTATGAATGTTCAGAAATTTCAAAGAAGGAGCAGAGGATTAATGGGATGAGGGAAATCCCCAGGATTCAAACAAATTGCAGGTCTCCCACACTTAAGTTCTTATATTTCATTTATGATTAGAAGCTGATTAAATTATTAAAATGTTCATTTATGAGGTCTAAGAGTTCTACCTTTGCAGTGATCAGCTTTAAGATCTGAAGGCAAGGCTTTGCATCAGAGGGGGGTTTCAGCAGGTTCTCACCAGTTCTGGAGAACCGATAGCAGAAATTTTGAGTAATTCGGAGAACCGGTAGTAAAAATTCTGACTGGCCCCGCCCCCATCTATTCTCTGCCTCCCAAGTCCCAGCTGATTGGGTGGAAATGGGGATTTTGCAGTATCCTTCCCCTGCCACACCCACCAAGTCATACCACGTCCACCAAACCATGCCCACAGAACCGGTAGTAAAGTATTTGAAACTAACCACTGCTTTGCATAGAGTGGTTTTACAATCCTGGAGAAGATGTAGCTGTTCTCCAGTTAGGTTGGAGTGGGGCAGGAGCTGATTTTGAAGAGGTGGTGCCCTTCACCTCCAGATTTTTCCTTTATGCTACGCTGCACATCTCTTAACAATTATCCACGAACTGGCTTTGCCAATTCAACACCAAGCATCGCTTGTGTTGTAGTTCAAATAACGTTTGCATATGCCTGAGTTGCTAAGTGGGTCACTTGTTTCCAGAAGGAGCCTCGATTAGGGTGGAGAGAAAGGGATACTGCAGTAGTAAAGAATGAGAGAAAAGGGGGTTGAAAAAGTCACGATGGCAGTGGAATGGCTGCACAGAAGCCTCCCTCCTTTTGAAGTGTGTCGCAATGAATATCATTGTACTGAAATAATATACTAAAACAGAGCCATCTCTTCGACTCTTCCTCCCTTCCATCCATCCATCCATCCATCCATCCATCCATCCATCCATATCTATTTATCTTTTATCTATTTGTCTGTCCATCCGTCCATCCATCCATCCGTCTACCCATCCATCCATCCATCCATCCATCCACATCCATCTATCTATCTATCTATCTATCTATCTATCTATCTATCTATCTATCTATCTATCTATCCATCCATCCATCCATCCATATTTATCTTTTATTTATCTATCTATCTATCCATTTATCTATCTACCTATCTGTCTGTCTGACTTTCCATCCATCCGTCCATCCGTCCATATCTATCTATCTATCTATCTATCTATCTATCTATCTATCTATCTATCTATCTATCTATCATCCATCTACCTCTCTATCATCCATCTACCTCTCTCTCATCTATCTCTCATCTATCTATCTATCTATCTATCTATCTATCTATCTATCTATCTATCATCCATCTACCTCTCTATCATCCGTCTACCTCTCTCTCATCTATCTATCTATCTATCTATCTATCTATCTATCTATCTATCTATCTATCTATCTATCTATCTATCTAACTATCTATCTATCATCCATCTACCTCTCTATCATCCATCTACCTCTCTCTCATCTATCTATCTATCTATCTATCTATCTATCTATCTATCTATCTATCTATCTATCTAACTATCTATCTATCATCCATCTACCTCTCTATCATCCATCTACCTCTCTCTCATCTATCTATCTATCTATCTATCTATCTATCTATCTATCTATCTATCTATCTATCTATCTATCATCCATCTACCTCTCTATCATCCGTCTACCTCTCTCTCATCTATCTATCTATCTATCTATCTATCTATCTATCTATCTATCTATCTATCTATCTATCTATCTATCATCATCCATCTACCTCTCTATCATCCATCTACCTCTCTCTCATCTATCTATCTATCTATCTATCTATCTATCTATCTATCTATCTATCTATCTATCTATCTACCTATCTATCTATCTATCTATCATCTATGTATCCATCCATCCATCCATCCCTACCTACCTACCTACCTATCTATGTATCCTTGGTGTTGATTTAGCAAAGGCCGTTTGTAGATAATTCTATCTGTATATTTTGCATGACTGAAAAAGTCATATGAAATACAGCTGCATGATCCAAGCCCCAATTCCTTTTAAGGTGTATCCCAATGTACATAAAAAAGGGAGGTGCTTTGATCATGAAATCGGGGCCACTGTCATCACTTTTGGGATCCCCACTCCCTCCAACATCCTGATATCTTAAAGGGCTTGCTAAGAGTTAAGAAATCCCAGCTAAGTGTAAAAATTGAACTGAAATTAAATAAAAATGCAAGAGAATTTAAAACAATCTGCAGTGCTATTTGGGAAACTTTGAACAAAATGTGGGTAGGCTGTTTTGCCTGTCTTAGATTGTCCCTTAGCCAGTTTTAACATTTGCTTCTTCATCTTTTTTTGTTTCTTGCAGCTTGCTGAATTCCAACAAATTTTCCCTGATCAGAGACAACGCGTTCACGGGCCTTTCTCACCTGCAATACCTGTACGGAATATTGGCAGATTTTCTCTGGTCCTTAGGCAGAGCATGGGGTGACCTGGGCCAAACTTTTTTGGGTAGTGGTGGTGGTGGTGGTGGGGAAATGACACTCTGCACAAGGGCATGCAAACCTCATGCAGGGTTAAAATCCGAAGGTCTAGGCTGGAGAAATAGGGAAGAATTACAGGAAGGATCTGGAAGTCACCTACCACACAGACATACTGAAAGCAGCTTAGCAACCTTAGATCTCAGATCATTCCTCTCCCTTCTCAATGACAGCACCTACGCCTTCCTCTTCATCATGAGAACTACAGGTGGACACTTCCCCATTAGCATCGGAAGACCCTTCTTCTGGCATAGGCTGACTCCTCTTTGTCTGTAGCAAGATCAACCCTGTTAATAATCTTCTATAGACAAGAAATATGGATTGCTCTTCCTGCTCCAGTGCTGGGCACCTGCATTCAGATACTAATTAAATTCTACACTGGATCTTTGCCATGAAGAAAAAAGAAAAACAAAATCTTGCTCAGGGAGAGGGAACATTTTGTCCTAGGAGTGTTGACTCTGGGCTTCAATATCCCTGCAGAGGCATCTACTGACTCTGTATTTTAGCCCAGGTGTCATGGAGAAGGGAGACTCTGTTACGGATTGGCATCCTCAAAGAAGGAAAGGATGGAAGCTAGGGACTGTATCTGAGGGACATCTGGACCTTTTTTTGGGGGGAAACATAGGTGAAGGTGATTCGTTCTTAGAGGTAAGTGTGTTGGGAGGTGATGGAGGAAATATAGGTGGGACCAGTGGTGGAATTCAGTCGGTTCGCACCACTTCGGGAGAACCAGTTGTTAACTTTCTGAGCAGTTTGGTGAACTGGTTGTTGGAAAAAAATCATTAGGGCAGAGAACTGGTTATTAAATCATTTGAATCCCACCACTGAGTGGGACCTTAACAAAATATGCCCCTTGCCATCTTGTTTTTTGTTTCCTTAGGTTCATCGAGAACAACGACATCCGGTCTCTGTCAAAAAACGCCTTTCGTGGGCTGAAGGCCCTGACACATCTGTGAGTTTTCCCTTACACACAGCTTATTTCATATATATCTGGCTAAAGAGGCTTTGACTTTCTCCAGAGCCTTCAATCAATCAATCAATCAATCAATCAGAATAGAGCTGGAAGGGACCTTGGAGGTCTTCTAGTCCAGCCTCTATTCAAGCAGGAGAACATATACTATTTCAGATAAGTTCTGAGATAACATCTGCCAGCTCCTTCAAAACTCTGGGATGTAATCCATCAGGTTCCAGTGATTTATAGTCATCTAGGGCAGACAGGTGTTCTGTAAACATTTTCATGCTTCTTTTAGTTTTTGTTTCTAGTCTGTCTTTTTACACTTATGTTTTTGGTAGGTTGGGCTATAGTTTCTTTTTGTGTGAAGACCGATGCAAAGAATGAGTTAAGCAGCTCTGCTTTCTCTCTACTGCCTGTTACTTCCTTGCCATCTTCTCTCTTTAGTGGACCAACAGTTTCCTTGACTTTGTTTTGGTCATTTATATGTTAAATATTATCTGTTATTTACAATTTTTTATGTCTTGGTAAAAAGTTAAAAATAAAAGCGCCATGGTATCTATCTTCATGGTGATCAAGACCTGAGATGAATTAAGACTCCTGATTGTTGAAAGAATTTATTTTCTTGAGAAGGAGGCTTCTGTTTTTCCGCCTCATTTTTAAGATCTGAGTTTCTCTATCTTGAATGAAAAATTATTGCTTAGTTTTCAGTTGCATGACTCTTCACCACTCTTACAAAGAATGAACAATTGGTCATTGAAGTATGTTCCCAAAACACAGTTGCAGCCCCACCCTGCAAGCCTCCCTTTCCTTGTTCGGTCTTAATGTGAGGAGGATCATGAAATGTTTGTCCTTCCCTTTTTTCTTCTAGATCTTTGGCCAACAACAACCTGCAGACGCTGCCCAGAGATCTCCTGAAGCCTTTGGATATCCTTAGTGATCTGTAAGGCTCTCTGTTGGTTGTGAATGCTATAAAAATAACAGTTAACAGGAATGGCTGTCCATTACATCCAGTACATGGATGTCCATTAGATGAGCAATGTGACCTCATCATGCAAATTGCACAAATTACAGAATTTGCACCATTTGTGTAGTGATCTCATGATGCATGCAACATTATTGTGTAATTCCGCTATAGCCTGGCTATTTTTTTTCTGGAACTAGAAATGTTTAACCATATGATTGTTAATATCATTACTACAGTAACCCAAGATAGTTGTAGTAAATGGGAAGGCTTTGGGCAAAACAAGCGAAGCGGGACAATTAAAAGACAAACTTCCAAAATCAACTGACGTAAATAATGAATGGAACAGGAGGGAATATGATTTAAACACACACCTATTATTTTTCCACTGAAACCACAGAAAAAAGAATATATATTGAGCCACAGTGGCGCAGTGGTTAGAGTGCGGTACTGCAGGCTATTTCTGCTGACTGCCGGCTGCCTGCAATCTGGCAGTTCAAATCTCACCAGGCTCCAGGTTGACTCAGCCTTCCATCCTTCCGACATGGGTAAAATGAGGACCCAAATTGTTGGGGGAAATATGCTGACTCTGTAAAACCGCTTAGAGAAGGCTGTAAAGCACTGTAAAGCGGTATATAAATCTAAGTGCTATTGCTATCTATGACTGGACAGTGTTCCAGATTTTTAAAGATATAAGCTGCACACTTCCTCAGCCCAATTCCATATCTATTAAGAGAATAATAAATTGGATGTGAGACAATGGGAGCTGAATTCCCAGTTCATTGGAGGGCACTCGAGTAGGGAATAGGGCCAAAAAACACTTGAGTTCATTAGCTAGAGATAGAGACTTTTCAGATATGTAACAGGATGCTCCATACTTTAATTTGCATAACATAAAAAGTTCCATTAAAAATGGACAGTATTGGGCTGTGTTATGGATTGCAGAACATTTTCTGTCCTCATTTTCTGCTGATTAAAATTATCAGGAATCATCTTAGCTTTTTTTGAGGCCGGAACATTCCCCAAGGGACACGGTGGCTCAGTGGCTAAGATGCTGAGCTTGTTGACCGAAAGGTTGGCAGTTCGAATCCCTAGCGCCACGTAAGGGGGTGAGCTCCCGTTCCTTGTCCCAGCTTCTGCCAACCTAGCCGTTCGAAAGCACATAAAAATGCAAATAGAAAAACAGGGACCACCTGAACACTGCCCCCTAGAGTCGGGAATGACTAGCATGCATGTGTGAGGGGAACCTTTACCTTTAACATTCCCGAACTGTGCATGTGGTTTAGCTTATATTGACTACCCAAACAATGAAAGGTTTATGGTTCCAAACACAAGGGCAACAAATGGATTAATTCAGAAGAAGCAAGTGGTGGGAAGGACGATCTTTCGTGCAAAGGCCCCACACCAAAGAGAAAGATGCTAGAACTGAATTTACATTTGTAGTTCTTCCATGAGAGAACTGAGCTCCATTTCCACACTTGCATTCCAAACCACTTTCTTTGAGGACTACAGGGCCTAGAGCTGAGATGGAGAAGTTCAATGACAGTCCCCAAATTTTCCATCCTCACAGAGACCTTCGGGGCAACTCTTTGACTTGTGATTGCAAGATCAAATGGCTGGTAGAATGGATGGAGAACACCAATGCAAGCATGCCTGCCATTTTCTGTGGTAGTCCTCCACAGTACCAAGGGCAGAAGATCCGAGAGCTTCCTCTAAAGAACTTCGACTGTATCACCACAGGTAGGAATGGGTGTCTTTGTGCAGCTGTCTAAGAAACGGTATCAGAGTTCATCAATTAGGTCAACATTTGATCGATCAGATTTACATAGATGTTTTCCAGCTGCTTCTGGGGTTTAGGATGAAGTTGTCTCAATTCCCTTGACAATTTCCAAACATTTATAACCTAAGGTTATCTAGTAAGATGAGAAAGGGATGTGGTGGCCCAGTGGTTAAGATGCTGAGTTTGTTGATTGAAAGGTCGGCAGTTCAATGGTTCGAATCCCTAGTGCCGTGTAACAGGGTCAGCTCCCGTTACTTGTCCCAGCTTCTGCCAACCTAGCAGTTCGAAAGCAGGTAAAAAATGCAAGTAGAAAAATAGGGACCACCTTTGGTGGGAAGGGAACAGCGTTCCATGTGCCTTTGGCATTGAGTCATGATGGCCACATGACCATGGAGACATCTTCAGACAGCGCTGGCTCTTCGGCTTTGAAACGGAGATGAGCACCACCCCCTAGAGTCCGGAATGACTAGTACATAGGTGCGAGGGGGAACCTTTAACTTTAGTAAGATAAGAAGTTGCTGGTGCAAACTTTTTCTATTTCACAGGCATAGGGATGGATGTGTATGTAAAATTACAAGATTTGGGTTAGTTAACTTGAAAAGTATTATTGGCGTTATTTGACACATTTTCAGTGAGGCTGCTGGAATTTCTAAAAAAAAAGAAGATTGCATATATAAAGGAGCTTCAGGTGCCAAAATTCACCTTGTGATCAGCTGATATTTCAAATATAGTACGTCAAGGCCAAATTACGTTCAAATATAGGACATTATCTTATTTTGAAATTGTCATTATGTGCTATGTAAAGAGGCTTTTCAGGCACTAAGGTTAAAAGGCACTAATGTTTACCAGGAAAAAATATTTTTCAGTCTGAAATAATAAATAGCTTTGACGAAGTCTTCTTTTTTAAAATATGTGTTGTGTTGGTTTATTGTAAAACCACATAAATTTACAACCCTTGTAATTGGGCAAATGTCATCATATACTTATTAAGTAAAAAGGAAGGAAATGACTCCATATTAAAATGGACAAATATTTAAAAAAAAAATCTATGGTGCATGGAGAAGATCCTTGGATGGAAAGTGTATCTTGTGGTTCTGACATCTCGATTGTAAATTCCTCCAGGCTTTACAGGGACCCCCTAAACATGATTGGTTCTCCCTCTCCCATTCCCCCCAGACTTCGTGGTACATCAGGTGCTGCCTTTCCAGTCCGTGTCTGCAGAGCCCTTCATGTATTCCAGTGACCTCTACGTGGCTCTGGCCCAGCCAAGTTCCAGCAGCTGCACCATCCTGAAGTGGGACTACGTAGAGCGCAAACTGCGGGATTTTGACCGCATCCCTGGTAAGGCACACCTGCGGGGCAAAAGGGGAAAACCCATGGATTTCCATTGCTCTCCTCTCCTCTGCCTTCTGTGCATCCATGCCAGGGGCGAGTTTCAAAACCCATCACTACCGGTTTGCTCATGGGCACGCTTGCATGTCGGGCAGGTGGGTGGAGCATCCCGCCACCCCCACTACAGGTTCACCCGATCTGGGGCGAACCAGTAGCAACCCACCACTGATCTGCGCATCAGGCACTGGACCCAGCTGTTCTTCCTCTTCCTCATCAGCCACCTCCAGATCTGTGTGGTTGTTGACTCTCCATCTGAGGGCTGACAGACGGCCCAGGCTCCGTCTCTCTCTCTCTCTCTCTCTCTCTCTGCCAGCTCCATTCCCTCTTTCCCCTTGGAGCTCTCAGGTTGTCTTGATGCTGATCCTGACTCCCACGACTCCTCCTCATCTGATTTGGCTGCTGGAGGGGCCGGTGGCCGACAGGCCACAACACACGAGCCTCACAATGCCACAGTAACAATGCTTTCTCTCTCATTTCTCTCTTGCAGCTCACTCCGCCGTTTACTGCAAACCAATTGTGGTAGAATCCCACCTGTACGTTGTGGTGGCTCAGCTTTTTGGAGGCTCTTACATTTACCGCTGGGACACCAACATTGACAAGTTCATTAAGATCCAAGATATAGACAGCCAGAAGATCCGGAAGCCCAATGACATTGAGGCCTTCCAGATTGATGGCGAGTGGTTCTTCGTCATCGCCGACAGCTCCAAGGCAGGCTCCACCAGCCTCTATCGCTGGAACCAGAATGGGTTCTATCCCCATCAGGACCTGCATTCGTGGCATCGGGACACAGATGTGGAGTACCTGGAGATTGATGGGAAATCCCGGCTGATCATCTCCAGCAGCTCCCAGGCCCCTATCATCTACCAGTGGAACCGCTCCCAGAAGCAGTTTGCTCACTGGGGGGATGTCGCAGAAGTGCTGGATGTCCAGATGGTCAAGCATTTCCAGATGAAGAGAGACAACTACTTATGCCTGAGCCGCTACATCGGAGACTCCAAGGTGGTCAGGTGGGAAGGGCTGCGATTCACCGAGGTGCAGACTTTGCCCTCCCGAGGCTCCATGGTGATGGAGCCTTTCCAGATATCTCAGCAACTTTACATGGCTTTGGGGAGTGACTTCTCCTTTACCCACATCTATCTTTGGGATGAAGACAAGCAAAAGTTTGTGAAGTTTCAGGAACTGTCTGTCCAAGCTCCACGAGCTTTCCAGCCCATTCCTTTGGAGGCCATGAGTGTCCTCCTAGCCCCCAGCTTCAAGGGGAACACACTGGTTTACAAGCATATTGTCGTAGACCTCAGCTTGTAGGAGATAATATTTCCTCCTCACTTCTCCCCAACAGGCACCACACCAGCCCTCCTATTCTGCTGAAACACTTGCAACATTCAGTGGCAACTGGGCAGAGTCATCATTGGGACACAGTTAATGATGCTCTCTTTTAAGTCCTATTCGATTGTTCCTTCTGTTCCTCGTAAACATAAAAGAATAGGAAAGGATCTTATCAGCTTGGGGATATCTTGCAAGAGCCCTGGATTCATTGCCTTTGAGACCATGCAATGAAAACGCATTTCTTCAGCGAGGCCCCAATTTAGTTGCCCAAGTGTGAGACTGCAAGAGTTGCACATAAGGTTACCCGTAGAGACACACACTAATGTATCCTCACAGCATATGCTATTTTCACTAGTATATCCTCACAGCTATGAAAATGACTTTTGGAGGCGTTCCTCCAAAGACTGCATGAATTGGCATCCTAGGTAGCAGTTGGTTTCCTTCAGATTAATTACGAGAGGCTTCCACATTATATTTAAATCTGAAATTGTTATCAGATTTACAACATTGTAATGTTTCCTTCACTGTTCCTGACTCTAAAGGTTTTTTTTAGGAGACAATGGAGAGATACTTCCCTTAGCGGCTGGTTTGTTTAAAGACTGGGTTCCAGGTCCCGTCTGTGATCGCTAAACGAGGACAACCAAGATGAAGCATTCACATCTATTCATCTGTCTGTTTTGGAGGGTGTGTGGGGGTGGGGATGGTACCAAGATTTAGGGTGTCTAGTTGAGCTCTACCACCTTCCTTTCTCATTTCATAAAACTTACACAATTACCTTTCCAAACACCATCCCAGCAAGATGGTTTTATAAAAAGCATGTGATGATTTGGGCTACATTTTTCCTGCCTACTCTAAAAATATTAAATGGTTCTAAACGAAAGAAGTTTTGATCTTCAATTGAAAATGGAAACCAAATAAAATCCTGTCCATGCCTCCTCAGGAGAAAGTCCCTTTGCATATTTTTTTGAAGATGATTTATATTCAAGTCAGTTCCCCCCTTTCCATCCACAGTTTGTACCTGCAGATATAGGTAAAGGAAGTAAGTGGGGTCCAGCCTCCACTTCTAGATCCACAGGCAGATTTCTGGAGAAGAGATAGCAATTCTTCTACAGATTTATATCTTGGATCTTATATTCCAATTAAGTATTCAAATCCTGGGGAAGGAATGTAGCTGGCTAATTTGAGGATCACCTTTCCACCCTGACCTACTACTACAAGTAATGAGAAAAATCCTCCTCTTAGGGCAGAACATTTGTCATTAAGTGTCATTAATTTCTGTCAATACCTTTATTTTAACTTCATCCTTAAACTGCTTTGTGTGTAAATTTTTCTGTAAAGATTACGGATAAGTCTGTATCTGGACTGTACACGCAATAATGTGTAAGAGAATTCAAAAATTATTCCAATATACTTTTTAGTTTTCCCAAATGAAACAGTACAAGTGGCTGATGTTTGTGCCCAGGTGGGAAGAGAAGCATCAGTTCGTCTGCTCTCCTCATCCATCCCTTGCCACAAACTGTAGGGCTATTGTGAATCCTGGTTGAGTTGCACGGCTGGTTCCCTTGGACCACAAGACGTGCAGGTTCCTTTAACCTTTTGGGCTTTCCCACCTCAAGACATGAGATGCAGCCGATGTACTGTTCAAAAAAAGACATTCTAATCCATCCTCCTCTGTGTCTGTAGCATTGGCTTCATGATTTAACTCACTGTATTGTTATTGGTTTTTAAATTGGCTGTTCACCGCCCTGAGTCCGGAAGGAGAAGGGCGGTATAGAAATTCGATTAATAAAATAAATAAAATAAATAAATGAGGACAGGGCTCAGTTGGTGCCTTTTCAGTTTTAGTTGGGTGAGCCAAGAGATACACCTGTTCAGGTGACACATTCAGGTGTGGAAGAGACCATGAGGAGACAGGTGGGCAGTCCTTCCCTCTCCAGGCTGTGAATGGGCAGCAAGAAGTCCTTGCAGACAGGTGAAGCTTAACAGGGAGGGGCCCCTCACTGGTGGGGTGTGCTATGGTCTCCATCCAAATATGTCCTCTGGTCAGGGAATTGCGCAGCCGGTGTCCAAGTGGAGTCAGAGACATTGACACAAATTTCCAATTTCATGTAAATAAATGTATTTACAGGAGGCAAATAGGAGCATCTTCAGGTAAATCAACACAATAGGAACATGAGGTAAATCACAGACCGCACATGCAGCACCTGGGAAAAAGGCGGGAAATAAGGAAACTCCTCCTTCACTCTCACAGCAACCAATGACAGCTCAGATTCCCTCATGCTCTCTTCAACCGATTGGTTAAACTGTGTGTCGTCACTCGTTGTCCAGCCCTCCAGTTCTCCAGCTATTAATTTTCCAATATTTTAGCTCCCCTCTCACTGGTGTGGTGTGCTATGGTCCCCATCCAAATATGTCCTCCGATCAGATTCAAATTACCCAAGAGGCCTTTAACCGAATGGTCTCCTCTCTGACCAAATAGCCATCCCTTGTTTGCCATCATCGCCAATTTGTAGCAGGTGCTTCCTGCACACTTCCAAGGTGGTGTCAGGTGCTGCATGGCCATCATCCCTACACAATAGGCTTCCCTGAGATTTTTCAGGGAGAGTTGATGTTTGGCCTTCACCAATCCACCCAGAATCAACCAGAGCCCGTGCCTAGTTTTTGCACAAGACTTAAATGGAAGAGTGAGCCAGCTGCGTCTTTAACATTTTTATTTTCAAGTTGCTGATATTTGTAAATAATTTAAGTGTGCATTGCATTTGGGCAGGGGCAATAGTCCCACACCCCACCAAAGGAATATACCCACAATTTGTTCAGGGCTTATAATGATCTGATTGGTCAATACTGTTCATTTACAATCATAAAAGTTAAGTTAGTGTTAAATATCATAGGCAGCAGTTATCCTAATATTTTAGATTTCCCTACAGATGTCTGTAGGAGAAAATGCCAACATCCTCGGAAGTGGAGAGTGATGTCGACTGGCTCTTCTCGTTTTTAAACCTGCATGTTTTCCATTGTAAGAAAGTTACATTTCTAACTTGTGCAGTCACGGAGCATTGAATGTGAAAGATTAGAAATCAAGAGGAAAAAAGTAATTAAGCCAGACAAAGACATGAAGAATATTTGTCTTTCTCTGCCCCTCTAACTTTACAATCTCTAAACTCATCCTCAAATTCCTGAGTTTGCAGTTCTTCTGAAGCGAGAGGAAATGCATCGAAGGATGTGTGTGAGGGGTCCTTGATGAATGGTTGGGCCAAATGAAGTAATGTGCACCTAATTTGTTATGCAATTAAAATATCTGACTGGTATAAATCCTACTCATTATTTCAAGAAGGGCCAAAATACTAACTCCCCACCACAGAAAACACCCCATTGAATAATCATTCAAAGAAGGAAAAAAATTGAAATCTAGCTACTTTTAAGGTGGATATATATGGATACATGCAGCTGTGTGCATAAACACACATGCATTCCAACTTACTTCCTAGCCATATTCCTAGTATAAGTAGGATGAAGACAACTACAGACAGACAAAGCATATAGAAGAGGCTTGAAGTTTGTGGTCAGCTCACTTTTGGACAAATAGCTGTCCAATCTATTCTTAACCAACCGCCAGTGACAGAGCACTCATCACTTCTGGAGATGTACAAATCTACAAAGATCTACAGTATATGGGAATGGCCCTAGGAAATTAAACATTTTGGATTCCACGTTTTCTTGTGATAGTCCGGAAATGTATGGCAGTGTTACAATCATCAAACAAACCATCAATGGGTGTTAAGCTAAGGGCTCAACCACTTAGGCCTCTCTCGCATCGACACATGAACTTGGAACTTGACACTAAATACAAGTATCGGACGCCTATTTTTACTGAACTCAAGACTCGGAGGGGGAATATAAATCCCATTGTCAGGAATTTAGAACTTTTGATAGACTTTTGACTTGTATTTTTATTTGAACACTTGCTTTACTTTGCATAACTATTCCAAAAAAACTGGATTTGAGAATGAAGTGCTCTTTATAGCATTTCAGCAGTAAAGAAGATTTAACAACTATGGGGTTACCAACCCTTTCTTCCCGCAGAGCTGGAACAGAGTGAGGCTTGCTAACTTTTGGCCATTCAGGAAAACTTTACTCAAAGAGAAAGAAGTGACTTACTGCCCAAATGGAAAAAAAAAATCCTGCTTCTGTGGAAGTGACGATTGGCTACCAGGGAAGGTGAGTGGTCAGGAGAAGGACTGAATATTTTCTTTCCTCCCAGGCTTAGCTCTTGATAGCCATTGCTGATGTGCCTTTGTCTCCTGCGGTGACATCATTCTGACCTCAGAATGCCCAAAGTTAATATAGAGACAGCAATAAAGATGTTTAAATGATCCAGGTTTTCGGATCAGTCTTTCCTGGATACTCATCTACATAGGAGGCTATCATCAGTTTCTCCCATCATTTGAAAGAGACAATTCTTCTCTGTCATGGCAGGTAGGAATTGGGCCTTTTCACTCATTAAAGGAATCCCTTCTTTCTCCAGAAGACTCATTCAGAGGCAAATCTTTGCATTAAGAGGCAGAGCTGGGGAGAGGAGAAGATTTGGCCATGGGCTGTACAAGAGAAAGAAATGGAAACCACAATGGGAAGTAAATCAGAAGAAAACCAATGGAGTGAGCCAGCTATAAAACTCAGTTTTGGGAAATTCCCTACTTCTTTTTATAGGATATGCTCAGATCTTTGGTACGTTATTCAGTGCAGTTTTACATCTGCTACCAATAGATCTTTCTCAAAGTATTTTTTTTTATAGAAATAGATTTTTAGTTCTGTTTCTTCATCACATCTAAAGTTTAGCAGAGAGAGGAAAAGAAATCTGAGTCACAAAGCAGAAAAACAAATATCCTGCTGGTGAATTTCTCTGTGGGTGAGAAAAAGGCTTCTGAGTCCTTTTGAAATCCATCATTTCCTCCATTATGACAGGTAGAAATTGGGCCATCTGGCCCATTGAAGGAATCCCTTGGTTCTCCAGAAGACTCAGTCAGAAGGAAATAATTGCATTAAGGGGCAGAGCTGGGGAGAGGAGAAGATCTGGGGATGGCTGTAAAAGAAAAGCCAAGGGAATCCATGATGGAAAGGAAGTCAGAAGAATACCAATGGGGTGAGCCATCTCTAAACCCAGAATTTTAGGAAATTCTTGACTCCTTTTCATTGGATGTACTCATATCTTTGGTACTCTGGAGTTTTATATCTGCTAACAATATGTATTTTTCAAAGTCTGTTTCTTTATAGAAATAGATGAGTAATTCTATTTCTTCATGACATCTAAAGTTTGGCAGGGGCAGTGATGGAAGAAAGGGGTGAAAAGAAATACGAATGGCAAAGCAGGAGAAGAAATATCCTGCTGAATTGCCTTTGTTTATTTCTCTGTGGCTGAGGAAGAGAATTCAGGGTCCTTTTAAAATTTTAGGGGGATGTCACTTCCATGGAGATCCCTACTTTTGCGTGCCCAAATATTTTTATTTGGAAGAAGCCTCCGATCAACAGGCAGTAACAGCCATTCCAACTGCCATTCAAGATGGCTGCACCCACGGATGCTGAGGCTGGCTACTCCTTTTAGAATGTAAAGGATGTATGTTTGTGTTTTTATTTTTATAGTTATAATGTACACTGAAGACGGCATTTAATTTGGTTGCACCATGTGCAATGACCATAAAGTAAACTAAACTAAGGAGGCAAGGGAACATCTCTCAAACTTCTTATGGAGTGACCGAAGGTTAAACTACATGATACCTTCAGCGCCCCTATCTACTTCAAAGGACATTGTAAAAAGAAAGAAAATATTCCTTTCTTCCCAATTATTTTTTTTTCCCTTTCATTCTGGGGCATATGTACTGAGGACAATGGCTTCATGCCTGGGGTTGTTTAGTTGTTTAACCTCTCCCATGGATATTTCATGATGTGGATTAAGATCCAATGTAGTATTTGCCTGTTTAAATCTCTTCATCTGGAGATGTGCAACCTGAGGCAACTAAAAGTTATCACCAAATGGTAAAGCTTGAAGATGAGAAAGGGATAAAGCATTTAAATAAATAAGTGAAGAGTGACTTGGTGTGGAATAGAATAACAAGAGGAGTTCCAGATACAAGATGAGAATCTGCTGTAGGAGCCTCCAAAATCTTATTGAGGTCCTCCATTGAATAATGGAGAAATCTCTACCGCTTTCTCCCAGTTTCCAGGCAGCAGACCCAGTTTTCCATATAGGATTCCTTCATGGTATATTAAAACTATAAATGCAAATAACATTGGATAAGTATATTATTAGGGCTGATTAGGAGATGAGTGACTAATATCCTTGATTCTTTGTATGCGTGTCTTACAGATGAGGTCAATGAGTTGTGCACTCATCTGGCAGAGTGGCAACCATTTCATGTTGAATGAAGCCAAAAATCTTTGTCCAAGATGAGAGTATTCCATCTATAAGAGCAGGAAAAGGTCGTTTCCCAACAAGTCACCAGAAGGAGACCCCACCAGAAGGTACCAAAAAGAAAGTGTGTCAGTGCAGTATCCCCACATTTAGCAAAAGGCTCAGGATCAATGGGACTTCCAGGTAGAAGATCCAGGTAGAGAACTGCTGGTTGCAGCCTTCAAAATCGTATTGAGTCCTTCAGGGTGAACAGTCTTCTACTGTATGATCAAATTTGGGGAAGAAGCAAAGTGGCCCTCAAGGGGTTCAAAGAGAAGCTGAGGAAGAAGGAGGAGAGCTGGTGGCAGTCCTTCAGGTGTCCTAGAGATTCAGATTTCAGGATGGGAACGTTGAATAATGGAGAAAGGATCTATCTCAATCTCTACCACGCTCTCCCAGCTTCCAGACAGTAGTCTTGGTTTTTCGTATAAGATTCCTGCCTGGTATATTGAAACTCTAAATGCAAATAATGTAAAGTACATCATTAGGGCTGATCAGGAGATGAATGAGTAATGGCCTTGCTTCTTTCTATGTGTGTCTTATAGATATTGTAGATGACTTGTGCATTTTGCTGGCTGAGTGGCAGCCATTTTTCCTTTAGACAGACCGAAGGTAAGAATAACATTGGATAAATATATTATTAGGGCTGATCAGAAGATGAATGACTAATAGCCTTGCTTCTTTCTATGTGTGTCTTACAGACAAATTAGAACAGTTATGCACTCAACTGGCTGAGTGGCAGCCATTTCTACTTGGACACAATCAAACAGCCTTTGTCTAAGATGAGAATTTTCCAGCCATCGTAACATAATAACAGCAGGACCTTTTCTCAACGAGTCACCAGAAGACCCTACCAGAAGGCCCTGAAAATAAAGTGCCCAGGACCTCCACCTTCACCCAAGGGCCCAGGATCAGTGTGATCAGTGGAATGTAGAGATAGTTATTAGAGGGAGTTGTATTTTTTGTCCTTTTGCCTTGCCAATCAGACTTTCTTCGTATGTTTTGATGTCACCAGCCTTCAGTTCAGGTTCTGATATGACTCACTGTCTCCACAGTAGAGAACGGCATTCTACAGGGTCTTAGCTGTACATCGTTTAACAAGTTTTTCTCTAAATAAATGTTATTTCATGTAAGCATTAATTTCAGGAGAACTGTCTTACAAAGGTTTACCATATAAACTTCTTCTATCCTACTAATCCATTAATAAATTGTGCAAATTTCTCTATTTCCCTTCTTCTTGGCCATTCCAATTAGGAAGTCAGGCGGTCGCTAAGGGTCAAGTTTTGCTTGTTGGCTGGCTTCCTTCTTCCTTCCCTCATTTTCATTTCTTCTGGGCATTTCCCTTAGCTCCCTTTTATTGACTTCCCTTCTTTCACCCAACTGCTGTTATTTCCCTGGCATTTCATTATGTATATATATATATTTATTCTGTCATCCCTTTCGGTTTGCTGGGTTTTTGCTGTTGTTGTTAATGACATTGTAATTTTTATTTGGTACTTTTTTTCTGCATTTTTCTTCATATTTTATTCTCTTGCACTCCACCCCCTTCCATTTCCCTCTCATTTTTTACTTTTTGACAGAATATCTCATTTCCTCTGTCGTGTTTCTCTTGTCATTCCCTCCATTCCCTCAAAATGTTCATCTGCAGAGGTCCCCTCAGTCAGGTGTCAGTGCTGTGTTTTCTCTCTATGCCATCTCAAATGGCCCAAAGTATTGGTGGTCTTCTCCCACAAAGGGTCCCCGGCGCCATCTGTGGGGCCTGCTGGCTCCAAGGGTCTCCTCTCCCTCCAGGGCGCTCTGGGGCTCCTCAGGCTTGGGGTTCGCTTCAGGAGGGGCAACTCCCGCATCTTCCTTTGTCCATCATTTGGCTTCCATCCAGCAGAAAGAGCCTCCATCGAAGGGATCTTCTATACTCCCTTCACAGCAGCTAAAATGGTCCAGAGAGCTATCTTTTTTGTTTCCAGGCAGCAGAAATGCTTTTCCAGGCCATTTTTACCTCAGAACTTGATGACAGAAAAGGGTCTGACTTGTTTGGGGGGTTTTTTGCTTTTCTGGTCAGTTGTATTTCCTTTCATACACTGTTTTTTTTTTAAACTTTTAAGCTGTTCCTGCTCACTCAAGAGTCAGGCAACCTATAAATTAAAAAAACAAACAAAAACCCAAAGGCATAAGTCCACGTCTCATTTCATTGAGAAATCTCTCCTGTACCATGTTCGCACCTCCTGGCTCTGTGGTAGATGGAACGAACTCAGGCAGGAGTAATGGAACTGCCTCGTCCATTGGTAATAATGAGGGGAAAATGTTCAGTTTGAAATCTGGACGCTGCCCTTCTGAAGGGTGCAGAGGAAGGAAGTTTTCCTCCTTAGCAGACATCTTACAAGTTTTAGAAGCTCATTTAAATGACCATGCTTTGACAAGAAGTAGTTCTCAGTCATGTACTGACTGTTTAAAGTTAGGACAATGCTGAAAAAAGTAACTTACAACGAACCCTCACAGCTACGTCCACAGGACTAAAATGTGGGCGCTTGGCAACTAGTATGCATTTCTGATGGCTGTAGTGCTCCCAGAAACGTATTTATCATCTTTGAGGGAAAAAGTTGACCTCTTGCAACTTTGTACTTGAGAAAATTAAGTATCAGAAATCCCAGCAACAGATTTATTTATTTATTTATTTGCTGAAAATGCTCCAGTATCTCCTTTTCCAAAGCTCCTAAACGGAGTTGAACTTTCACCGGCCTTTCCCATTAAATTGCCTCTAAATTTAAAAGGTACACTGACCCAAAACATATAAAGCTCAAGCTGGCCATTAATCTGAAATAGATTAATTTCTAGAACTTTAATATCACAGCTTTCAACCTGCTTTGGGTTTATGAGGCACCTTCTCTTCCATAGAACATCACTGCATAGCCTAGAAACAGAGTTGCCTAAAAAACAAAGATCTTGTGTTCAAAAAAACTCATATAACAAAAAATGCAATAAATGAGTTTTGAATTAAAGTAATTTTACATATATATATTCATATATATATATATATGTAGGTCTTTGGTTATTCGGGTCTTCTCCCGCGTAGAATTGGAAGTATCTTGGCGACGTTTCGAATATATATATTTATATGAATGTGATGTATAGAAAAGCCTAAAAGCAGACAGGTATCAAAAATACCCAGATCTGACTTTAAAATCCCTACTAAAACAGGCGTTTCCTTTTCCAGGTTTAACAAGGAAAAATGGCCAGTAATTGAGAATGAGTCGACCGAATCCTATAGAAAAACGATGTTGAAAACAGCTGTGAAGGCTTCCTTGAGAAAACCCCAGCACAGAACGAACTCAAAATGGAAGGAATTGTGTTCCTTGAACACAAAAAGGAAAATAAGAAGCCATTGTTCAAATAAAGACCCAAGCGCTTCCTTTTCCACCCTTCCAAATGAACAGGGCCCTTTCTGCAGTAAGAATATATACTTCAGGACAAGACCAACTCCAAAATAAAAGAGGGTTTCGAAGGAGGGAAAACTTTCTAAAATATCTTGAAGGGACATTTCCAATCAAATCTCTTGGCTGAAATCGTGGAAACCTATTTGTGATCGGTGTCACTCATTCCAAGCTTGTAGGATATTTTATTTCATTAGCTGAAGTTTGGCTTTCAAGCAGTTCTCCGCCATACCTTGTTTTCTATTTGGAACATTCCAGTCCAGACTATATATTTCCAAAAGTTGTTAAGTACAGTAAAGGAACTGCCAATTCTAACGGGGAATGTTAGCAGTAATTTTAAGAGTCGGGTAGGTTGTGTGCAAAAAAAAAAAGAGTTTTCCCCTTAATTTGATTGTCCCTCAATGCAAAGCGATTGTCAGTCTGATTTTGCAGCGTTCAACTGCCCTGCACAAGTCCATTGTCTATCGTGCACAACTTTGAAGGAGCAAATCCACAAATCTGCAATGCAAAAACCTGCAATGCAAATTCAAAAGAGATGGCATTGCAAGAGAACAAACTCTCTGATGACGAAATTGCCTCACTTCAAATCCAACTACTGTACTTTTGTATGCGATGCAAATAGCACACATTGTACTTGAGCGCAGCCCCTTTAAATAAATCTTGTGGCGTACAATTAATTGACTTTCTTCAAATAATAATTAGGATTATAAAGTTGTGAAAACCTGCCTGCCCATAAAACTAAGCTGGGTGGCGACATAAATGAAATATTTTTCAAATGGTAAATACTAAGGGGCATTCCCTCCTCCAAATAAGTTACATTTTGAGGAGACAGAATCAAGAGTAGAAAATTGTACAGAAGGGGTTCCAAGGTTTATTACACTAAAAAAAAAACTGTTATCAAGAGTTTTAATCAGATATCTAGAAGCTATGCTAGCCTGTTCGTCAGGCAAAGAGTGGGTATATTTATTCAATAGGAAAAGATACCGTTAATTTCACAAAATTGTGGGGAAATTGGGGCTACGAAGAGAGATGATCCCAAGGTAGCAGCAGAAAAAGAATATTTCCCCAAAGAAAAAATTGAGAAATGTGTTCTTAAAGGCAGAAAGCAGCCCCAGTCTTTAAAGATAGATATTTTAAGAAATCCAGGCCAGCCTATTCATAAACAAAATGCCTTCAGGTCCAGTTGATGGGATTCAGAATTTACATTCCCCACAAGAACAGGACATGGCTTTTAGGACACAATAGGATTCACCCACCGCCATTAGACACAAAGCTCACTACATTGCACAACCCCCTGGAGCATCTCAAACACAAAACCCCAGAAATCTATAAAGTTCTATCCTCTCATTCGGCCATTTTGTCAGAAACATGCTTCTGTCACTGAAGCTTCTGGAAAGCCAATAAACCTTGAGCGAGGGGTTGGACTAGATGACCTATAAGATCCCTTCCAACTCTGTTAATCTAATATAACCTAATCGTTGCAGTCAATCAACCTCCATTTTATTTTCAGCGCTTTTCTCCGAGCTTGGAACCAGACTGTTTTTTTCTTCCTACAATTTCAACAGAGACTAGGGAAGTCACCCTAAATACTGACTTTTGCTAGAAGCAGCTATTTGGTTCTGAAAATGGTGTTTGTTTAAGCTTTGTGTACATATTTTCTGCACTTTCTGTTTGAATCTTCGTACAGAGACCAAAAAATAACCTCAGACAGCCTACGAGTTTTGCAAAGTAGTATACCTCGATATTTAAGAAGTAGACTGTCCCTAAACATGGAGGTTCAAGGAGGCCTAGTGTAACAAATTACTAGAACTTTTTCAAATTATCTGTGCTTTTAACTATTCTGCTTCCCTCCCCCTTCATTTAGAACATCATTGCATAAGTGAAAAATAGTGTTATGTAAAAAAAAAAACAGACTAAGATTTTTCTGGTCGAATAAACCCAAATACTACATAAATAAAATAATGAAAAATGCAATACATCAGTTTTGAATTAAATATATTATACCTAGTTAATACACACAATATAACGTGATGTATAGAAAAGCCAAGATTTCATTGAATTATAAATGAAAATTTTAAACTCTGACAGGAATTTTTTTTTTTTAAAAAAAGAGCAGAGCTGGATTGAAAATCCCAATATTGACAACTCTATTTTTTTAAGGTGTTTTGTTCTCATTCTACTTTTAACTAAGAAAATTTGCCGGAAATTGAGAGCAAATATAGCAGAAACACTTTTTTGAAAATGGCTCCCGAGATTCTCTCGAGAAAACCCCACCACTGAATGGATCAAAAATAATTAAGAATTGCAAAACAGTCTTCCTAACACAACAGGAAACTAAAAGGCCATGAAAATCTATTTGTAATCGATTGTAATTCGTTTCAGACTTGTAGGATATTTTATTTCATTAGCTGAAATTTGGCTTTTTGGACTGTTTTCGTCTTTCTCCCCCATGCCGCAATTTCTATCTGGAACATTCCAGCCAAGACAACATTTGAAAAAGTTGAAGTTGCAGGAAAGGAGTTGCAAATTCTAATAGGGACTTTAAACACTTGGGAGAGTTGCATGCAAAAAAAAAAAAAAAAGACAAAAGATAGCCCGTTTTTTTGCACAGATTATCTGGAAAAGCGTTCCAATCATCAGCCGCATTTTGAAGAGGATTCAGCTTCTATGCAAAAGTCCATTCCCCGTTGTGCACCTAACTTTGAAGGACTAAATCCACAAATTTCCAATGCAAAATCTGCAATGCAAGATCAAAAGAGGATGGCATTGCAAGGGTACCATTCTCTACTGACAAAATTATCTGGTCTTGAGCACAACTAATATACATTTTTAATGTGTGTTTCAAATAGCACAGTTGTATTTGAATGCAGTCCCTTCAGATAAGTCACGTTGCTGCATAATAATAAACTCGCTTTCTTTAAATAATGATAATTGGGCTACAAAGTATGTTGTGGGAACCTACCTTGTGCATTGACAATGCTGTTTGGCCAAAGGGTTAAGGGAGCACTGGCATTTTGTTAACTTCTGTCAAAATGGTGGCCACCCCAGTGCAAGTGAAATTTGGTCTCATTTTTACGTACATTGTTAAAAGACACACATTTGCCTCCCTGATTTAAGGGTCCCCAGCCACCTACGGTTTTGTTACGGAAGATTTTTCTTTTAAATTCAGCATAATTTAGCATAAAACATTATCTAGCTTTCTGCTCTGCGTTTTAATTTATTCAATTTACGTGCACGCTACGCCTGGTGGCTCATCATATGGTAAAAACTCTAAAAATGCAGCAATTCCAAACAAAACGAACGTATGTATGAAGGTAGCTCCACAGGAATTTGAGAAGCGATAGATCTGTTAAGGACAGATCCACTTGCTCCTGTATCTGTTAACATCTCGTGTTTCGATCCCCTATAATTTGGACTTCCACCAGGAGTTGGGGGAGGAATAGCTCCTCGCTCCTGGTCTCTTTGCTCTTCTTCTTCTGCTTACATAGCTATAGCCACTGGGCATTCACTCTTCCAATGTCCTTCCTTTCTGCATATGGTACACTCAGTGGGTCCCATGCCCTCCACTACTTCAGGTTCCCTGAACTCCTCTTCTTCCTCGCCACCTCTTTCCGATTGTAGCTCCATTCCGTCCCCCTTTTCCTGCCTCAGGGCATCTGCTAGGAAGATGGCATCTCAGCAAATCTTCTGGATTCCTTTCTCATTTTCTTCTTGCTCAACTCAGACTTCATTTGTGCATTAATACAATTATCTCTACTGCTTCCTCGCCTCCTCTTCCGAATGGAAATACTTACCTGCTTCTTCCAACTGTCTTATTGCAAAATTGACTTTCCTTAAACTTTTTTGTTAAGTAGATTCCACTCACTGGGAGATAGGCAACCCGACTGATTTTCTAACTTGTCATTGCAGTGACCTGAACAGACATATGCAGGCCAAAAGCAGTGCAAACCTAAACTGCAAAAGCAGGTAGCAGATGACACATTTACCCCTCTTTTCTCAGTGTTTTAACTAAGCAGAAAAAAAATGGTTAAAAGGAACAGAAAAATCACACCTCCCTTTCCTGCTTCTCTCTCTCTTCCAAGGCAGAAAGTCCTTGAGGAAAAGAAAGAAAACTAACAAACGAAAGAGAAGACAGGGAGAAAAAATGTTGAAAAGACTACACAGAAATCTCACTCCTCCTTTTTTTTTTCCTCCTCAGCATCCTTTTAACCAAAATAGCTGTTCTTTCTTTTTCTCCCCCCTCTCTTTAGTAAATCGCTTGCATTTTCCCATGGATTTCTCTCCCACGTCTTCCGTGGGGCCTTTCTCATTTCTTAACACACACCCCCCCCCAATTTCCTTGCAAACACTTGCTAATTGCCCTTCCACTTCACACTAAAAACCTGCAACTTGCTGTTTCTTTGTAAGAAAGGGAATGAAAATAACTAGCCCCTTTCGCAGTCTGAAGGGTTGTGGGGATCAACACACACATGCAACACACCTATACAGTAGGAATAGTAGGACATAGCCTGCCACTACTACATATGCCAACTTGTGTTCCTGAATAAAAGAATAACAAAGTTGGAAGGGAGATTCTAGTCCAATCTTCTGCCCAAGCTCTTTGCACTTGCACTGAATTGAAAGGATGGGTCATTTTGCTAAGAAAGCAAAGCTTGAAGTTAGAAATGGGATGACCCCTTTCTTCATGACTTTTGGGAGAATTGGCCATTGCAGAACAACTGAATATTTGGATCAGCAGAGGTGAGATATGCCACCTGCACCCACTGTCTTGTTTTTAAAGAGTTTATGAGGAAGATCAGAAAGCATATGGTTCTGAAAAATATTGAGGTGGAGATCGGCCTGAGGAAAGGCATACAGCAATTCCAGGCCATTCAAGCGGGACCTCCCCAGTAGATGACTGGTTCCCTGTAGGAAGAAAGATGTTGCAGTGAGGCAGCTACCTCAGGAAGGATGCCCGTACACTTTGGATGAGTATAGAACACTTTAGTAAGTAAATAGTAAATAAATAAATAAATAATAAATAACAATAAGCTATGTATCCCAACATATAACTAACTCTTATAACATCTATAACATGGGATTATTTCCTGGAGGTATATTTAGAAGGTCTAGGAGAGCAGGAGATTTGGGGATGGGGGATTGTATATACAGAGGTTCTAGAGGTACAGGTGTTTCTGGAGATATGTACAAAGTTTTTAGAGGAGCAAGAGTTTCTGGAGATGACCATGAAGGTTCTAGAGGAATAGGGGTTTTGGGAGATTTGTATGGAGGTTCTAGAGTAGCAGAGATCCCTGAAGAAGTAGATGGCGTCTCAAGAGATGGAGGGATCTCCAACGGCACGTTTGATGGTTCTAGAGTGACAGAAAGCTCTGTGGGTGTGTATGGACTTTCTAGAAGAACAGAAGTCTCCATGGGGGTGTATGGAGGTTCTAGAGAACTGGTGGTCTCCTGGAGAGTATATGGTGGCTCCAGAGAGGCAGTGATTTCCAGAGGGATGTATGGAGGCTCTAGAGATCTGGTGGTCTCGTGCAGTGTATAGGGTGGTTCTAGAGAGATAGTAGTTTCCGTAGGGATGTATGGAGATTCTAGAGATTTTGTAATCTCTTGTAGAATATACGGTGGCTCTAGAGAGGCAGTGGGTTCAGGAAGAATATATGGAGGTTCTATGTGGACAGATGGCTCTGGGGGTAAGTATGGTGGCTGTAGATGAGCAGGGGTCTCTAGAGGGATGTATTCGGGCTCCAGAGTGACTTTTGCTTCTGGAAGAACATATGGGGAGGGCAAAACGATTGTCTTTGGAAAACGATAATCTGATCTATCCACTGATTTTGATCTCAAGGGAAATGACTTGTCAACTGCAACAAATTGACGCTCCCTAGGAATGAAGGGGGACACTGGAGGCAATGGAGATATTTCGTCCGGGACGTATGGAGCTTCTAGAATTATGGGACCTGTTTCCTCAGGGACGTATGGTGGTTCCATGACAATTGCTTCCTTAGTGGGACCGGTGACTGATCCTGAATTGATGTCTTCATTGTTACGGTTTTCTAGATGTTTCTCTTGTAGTCTACTTTCTGTTCCCACCATCTTTGTGGAGATCCATTCCACAAACTGCTGAACAGAGGTATAAATTATTGGATGCTTTGCCTTGGCACAGTCCGTCTCAAAGTTGGAGATTCCAACTAGGTAGTACGGCGACTTGGGTGATGTCTTACATGTCAATAGTCCCCCGAAGTTTCCCTGTAAAAAAAGGAATAAGAATCAGCCACAAAGCAGAGTGGATTAATCTTTGAAATGTATGTATTTATTTATTTATTTTATTGAATTTCTATACCGCCCTTCTCCCGAAGGACTCAGGGCGGTGCACAGCCACATTAAAACAACCAAGTATACAAATTAAAAAAAAAAACAATTAAAACTAATTAAACACTTTGGCTCCCCGAATTAAAAACCCAAGAATTTAAAAACACCCAGTCCGGATTCTTGTCAGGCTAGTCCAGCTTGTTGGAAAAGTAGGGTCTTAAGGGCACGGCGGAAGGTACGCAGGTCGGGGATCATGCATATCCCCGAGGGTAGTTCATTCCATAGGGCGGGTGCCCCCACAGTGCTCTCCCCCTGGGGGTCGCCAGTCGACATTGGAATGGAGCAAAGGTGGAAATAAGATGTCACACATTTCAACTGCTGGGATATAAGCAGGAAATGCACCTCCATCCTGACAAAGAGCGGCTGACTATTTTAATAGGCTGCCGTCTGGCTGTGATACACATTCGGACCTAACTAGATCAGTGGTGGGTTGTTCCCGGTTTGCACCGGTTCTATAGAAACCTGGAGAAAAAATACATGGGAGGTGACCAACATTCAGGGCCTTACATAGATAGTCCTTGCCTTAATATCATTCATTTAGCAACCATTCAAAGCTGCAATGGCACTGGAAAAAGTGATCATAAAATCAGGAATGATTCATACAACAACTGCCTTGCTTAAGCAACAAAAATTCTGGTCCCAATTATGGTCGTAAGTCAGGAACTACTTGTACTGCATTATGAAAATGTAATTTAAAGTAACAATTAATTCAGGTTCTTCAATTTCAATGAGAATTTAATTCCAATCAAGTGCAGTACAAGGGGGGAAAGGGCGTTATTTGGAAGGAGTCATGCGTTTAGAATTACGCTCCATTAATTCATGCATTTGCTGAATTAAATCCAAATATAATTTAATTGCCTAAGCTGGGGTTTTTTTTTTTTTTTTTTTTTTTTTGGAAGCTTAGCTTCCCAAGTGGGAAAACAATTTATTCTGATTTTTTTTTTCTCTAATGCTCTGCCAGATCATGGTTATGACCTGTTTGATGATTTGGAAAACAAACAGCTTCCTCACCCATTAAATTATCTAAATCTCCCTTCAGAGTAGGGTTCTTTCAATACAGCTAAAATCTGGAGGTGAGTTGAGGGCTTCGTGCATGGGTGTCAAACTCATGTTGTCATCACGTGATGTTTTGCAATGTTTTTCCCATTCACGGAGCTGGGGTGGGCATGATGCATCTGTTCCACGGGCCGCCAGTTTGACACCCCTGGTTTAGTGGGAGCTTTGAACCCATAAAACTGGCTCATGAGGGGACACACATTTACATTGGCAATTTGTTATGGTACGTGGGAATGGCCTTGGGAGACAGAGTGATAAAACTATATATAAAGGAGAAGGGAACGCTGTTCTTTCAGACTGGCAAGCTGCCACTAATGTAACCTTACAATAAAGTAAGATTAACTCATCCAGTCTGGTTACCTAGCTGGTCTACCTTGCAAGGTTGATACAAACAGAGCCAATGGAAACAGCTTTTGCTATTCTTGCTGTTGTCGGGCACAATATTGAACTCTTTACCTGGCAAGAGTTCGTGTCCCTGTCCTCCAAATTTGCACAGAGTGTATGGGGATTCATCCCTCCGTTGTACCATCTGCTGCCGTTGCATGTCGTGGTCTCCAGAATATTCGCTCTGGCTTCATACACAACAGCGGACATACCTGTGGCCAAAGCATGGAATTCAGTTGGATGACCACCTTTGTTTTTTGATCCTTCCTTAACACACACTTACACAATACCTCATTTCCCGAATCACAACCTGTAGCCTGCTTGACACAAACCTCACTAAAAGAGACAGAATCCTAGTGTTACTCATGAATTGGTCCTCACTAAGCTACTCATCTGGAATTGATGACGTCACCTGGACCGAACTAAGGGGTTTTAACATCCTTGTGTTAATCAGTAATCAAGCAGGCTCAGCACGTGGCTGATCATGGAAGGTGTGGTGTCTTTGGCATGGTGGGAAAGCTGGCTCCCTCAGACCTGATCACAGCTGGCCATTGTGTCCTGTACTTCCACTCACTAAGAAGAACAATGGGCCAGAGAACTGTTCTGCACCCAAAGGGAAAGGGATGCACCAGCTCAAAGTAACAACAAGCATTGCACTCATTTTCTCCTCTAGTAGCATCTAAGTGCTCCCACTTTCATAGATAGTGAAACATGGCAGGTTCTTCCCAACCTAAAACGGACAATATTGTGAGGGCTTGTTCCTGCCTTGATTAGATGAAGATGAGGGAAAGCCTATAGGACCGTGATGGTGAACCTATGGCATGCGTGCCACAAGTGGCACGCAGAGCCATATATGTGGGCACATGAGCATTGCCCTAACTCAGCTCCAGCGTGCATACGCGCTGCAGTCAACTGATTTTCGGGCCTTCCAGGCCCACTGGAAGTTGGGAAATGGGCTGTTTCCAGCATCCGGGGGGTGGGGAAGGCCATTTTTCCCCTCCCCAGGCTCCTAGAAAGACTTTGGAGCCTGGGAAGGGCAAAAAACGGGCCTACCGGGCCCACTGTGCCATCATGTGCCAAAAGTGGGGGGGGGGGACGGGGGGGTTGTGCCCACATGGACGGGGGATGGGGCACGTTGAATTATGAGTGCGGGCACGCACGCACGTGACCTCCCGCCCTACCCCCGCTTTTGGCACACAACGGCAAAAAGTTTAGCCATCACTGCTATAGGATCTATAGCTGTGATGGCGAACCAATGGCAGAGGCCTCTCTGGGGGCTCACGAGCCGTCACCACAGTTCAGCTCTGCCGTGCATGCATAGGCGTCTTCCACCAGCCAGCTGGCTTTTGGGTCTCTGCCGCGCACATGGGGGGGCAGGGTGCATGCGGGAGATGTGCATGCATGCGTGGGGTGGGGTGCACACATGTGCATGCGTGGGGGCAGGATGCACATGGGGGGCACATGCACGGGGGGTGGGGAATACACGTGGGTTGCATGCACATTCGCGGGGGCATGGGGTATGGTGGGGTAGTGTGCATTGCATTATGCACACGTGTTTGCGTGCACTTTGGGCATTCGGTGCCAAAAAGGTTAGCCATCACTGATCTCTAGCCTCTAAGGGAGAAACAGAAAAAATCCTATCCTGACTCACTTGCCTGTCTCTAAGTCAACACGGGGAATCTATACAATAGAAGACCCGTAAATAGCTCAACGCTTGCTCGCGCCTCCCTCCGCTCCGATTTCCTTACCCTCAGAGCTCCAGCTACTGATGTAACAGCTGGAGAAGGCTTCAGGGTCCATGGAGATGGGTGGCAAACAGATTGGCTGCACATAGTTATCAAAGTTCACCGGACTGTCGAGCTCAACGAGCGCGATGTCGTTGATCACGGTGAACGGATTGTAATCTTGGTGGAAGATGATCCGTTTTATTGATCGTAACTGTACGGTGTCCGGCAATCTGGAAAGGTCTGTGACACCCAAAACAACCTTCCAGGATTTCAAGGAACTGCAAAGAGAAAGAAAGAAAGAAAGAAAGAAAGAAAGAAAGAAAGAAAGAAAGAAAGAAAGAAAGAAAAAAAGATCAGATGTGTAGCACCCCAAGAAATCTTTCAAACACAGCTATATCCCCAGTTTTCTAAAAATATGGGACCGTATGCCCCTCCACAAATACATAGAATTCAACCGCAATATGCAACATCTGAAGGTCCTTGATCTGGACCTGGCACAACATGGCCTCCATATACTCCTGAAAGAGTTTGAAGATCTGAGAATGGCTTGCCTGCAAAATTTGTTGATGCTCAATCACTGGAAGTATTCCAGAAGAGATCGGGAAACCATTTGCCAAAATGGGTCTCCTACTTGAGCAGGGGGCTGGAGTAGAAAGCCCCTTCCAACTCCATTGTTCTATTTCTTCCAAATTCTGAAGTCCATCCATTGCACAGACAGGGGAAGACGGATGTGTTTATTGTTTTTTGGGGACTGGACACCATGTTAGGTTGGGGGCTGGCACAAAATGAATGGAAGAATTTATTTCAGGGTGATTATTCCTATTGTTTCCTGGATTTGGGGAGGAAGTTTAGTTTTCTTTTTTAAAAGAATATTTAAGAATGTCCTTCAATAAAGCCTAGGAATATGGACCTTGGATTAATGGTTTTAATCTCAGATGGTCATACCTTTCAGAAGTTGTAACCAGATTGAGGACATCCTGGAAGAAAATAGTGGCCAACAATTTCTTGACAACGATGCCAAGAAAATAACACAATCTGTCCAGGATGTCCATGGAAGCCTATCTTGGTTTACACAGAATCAGTCTTCTTCTGTTCCACTGTATACTGGATTATTCTAGATCGGTGTTTCTTAGCTTCGCTAACTTTAAGATGTTTGGACTGGGAAATTCTTGGAGTTGAAGTCCCCTGCTCAACCAATCTGCTTGACGGTTTAGGGCCCCTGATATGTGTTCCGCTCTTATGGACCGTAAGTATCTTTCTGCCCATGCCATCAGTCTTTCTGTCTCTTTCATGAGAGACTTTGAGTGCGTGCCTCCCTGTCTGTTTAAGTGGGCCTTCGTGGCCATATTGTCTGTTCGGACTAATACATGCGTTTGTTCCACTTGTCGATGAAAATGCCTCAGTGCCAACCTGACCGCTCTCAATTCCAGCCAGTTCATGCTTCGTTGTTTTTCCCTCTGAGACCAAGTCCCTTGTGCTAGTTGAGATCCTAGATGGGCCCCCCATCCATCAGACTCACATCTGTGGTCAGTGTAATCCTGGATGGTTGGAAAATTGGTGTCCATGCTGCTAGAGCAGGAGACAGCCACCACTTCAGCGATAGTTTTACCACGGGAGGCACTATGATCTGGTTCATTGAATCCGCTGTCCCCTGCTTCTGAAATGGTAACAGAAGCCACTGCAGGTGTCGGGAGTGGCATCTTGCCCATGGTATTATGTTTATACAGGATATCATCTTGCCCAACAATTGGGACAACATTAGAAGAGATACCTCTCTGCAAGCACATACTTGTGTGACCAGCTTCCGAATGCTGGTTTGATGCTCCGGAGAGAGATCCACTAACCCCATCCTGGAATCTATCACTGCTCCCAGATGTAAGATTCGGTTTGTTGGTACTAGATGACTTCAAGTTGTTGAAGTTGAGATACACTGTTGTAGATAATTGTGTATAATGTATTATGTAAATAATCTGCTGTGTATCACTCTAGACCAGTGTTGGCTAACTTTTTTGCCGTTGTGTGCCAAAAGCGGGGGCAAGTGTGGGGGGGTCGTACGCGTGTGTGTCCACACACATAATTCAATACCTTCAGCTGTGTCCCCCCCACTGTTGGCAAGTGATGGCAAAAAGATTACCGGTGAGCCTGGTAGGCTCCTTTTTCGCCCTTCCCAGGCTCCAGGGGCTTTCTTGGAGCCTGGAGGGGGGGGGTTGAAAACGGCCTCCCCCTGGAAGTCCTCCGAAGGTCAGAAATGGCCCATTTTCCAACTTCCGGTGGGTCCAGAAGCTTGAAAATCAGCTGGAGCTGAGCTAGGGTGATGCTCACGTGCCTGCAGATATGGCTCCATGTGCCACCTGTGGCACGCATAACGTAGATTCGCCATCACAGCTCTAGACTTGAGAATTGGATGGGCAGCATACAAATAAAATAAATGAAAGCAACATCTTCCCTGCTCTACAACTACTCAGCGAGTAGGTGCTGGTTTCTTTCTTACTCTTTCTTTGCACTGAAGCAGTGTTCTGAGGTGAGGATCCAAAAAGCATCAATTATGGCTCCCTCACAGACATGCCTTGGTCCCCTGGGAGTGTAGATCTGGATGCTGATGAGCCACGGCCAGGTCCCAGGTAAGACATGATCATCCTCCATCGCCTGCTTCTGGTCTCGGGGTTTGGGCTCCAAGAACTGCATCCCACAGACTGAGAAGAAGAAAACACAGAAGGATCAAAGGGAGGCCAAAAAAAAAAAAAGCAAGGAGAGAACAAAAAATCCCACCTGATTCTGGTCAGGCTGAAATTGGCAGAAACTGGTATTTCCAGATGATGTCATAAACTGTGAGAAAAGAAACTGCGGGGGTGATTTCTCTGAATATGCTCCCAAGGAAGCAAGACATCTCCAAGGGCAGGACTTTCCTTGATCCCTGATCATTGCATCACTTCTAGAGGAGGGGGGGGAGACAGGAGGGGCTCCTTCAAGTTCCCTCTGCATAAAAATATGGGCAGCTAAGGGCACTGCAGATTGCTGGAGAGAAGACTGCAGAATAAAAAAATAGGATCTCTCCACCCGCCCCGTGCCCATCTCACTAATAACCAGAAGAGCATCCCGCTCCATCTGTGTCTTTCTCATTCAAATTCAGCTTTTCCCATTTCTAAAGCAATTTAAATGTAAAATTAAACTCACACATGATCATTTTGAACAACCCGTAACTAAATATAGCCAGTAAACTTTCTATTTAAACCTTGGCCATCCCTTTTCTTCAAATTCCCAGTATTTAATCTACATTATAGGTTTGATGCAAATCAATACTTGGTAAGAAAGATTGTAAATAAAGACCACCGTAGCAGTTTTTAAACAAATGAACATTCTTCTGATGTCTGCAGTACTACTCTCAACAGTTGCAGCTAGAAAGGGTTAAACATAAATATTCATTTTTAAAATCACTGGTGGATTGGACTATTAATTTCGTTACCTTGATAGAGGTCTCCACACTGTACTAAGGGATTCTAATGTGGGAATTTGCAACTCTACTGATAAAGTCATAGAATCGTCGTAGAATCTTACATACACACATAAACTAAAAGATTCAGAGAATCATGGACTCTTACGGACTCAATGAATCATAGGGATGGAACTTGGAAGGAACACTGAAGATCTTCCAATCCAACCGACTCCAATCCAACAAGTCTTTATACCATCCCGGACAAATGATTGCCCAAGCTATTCTTGAAAACATCTAGTGGTGGAATAACCACAATTCTGAAAACTGTGATGTTTAATTGCTTTGTCAGGAAATGCCTCCTTATTCCCAAACTGGCTCTCCCTCTGATGAGCTTTCAGCCTTTGCTTCTTGCCCTGCTCTCAGGTTCCACAGAGAATAAATTGACCCCCTCTTCCCTATGACAGTCCCTCAAGCTTTGGAAGATGTTATCATGTCACCCCTAAGCCTTATCCTCGTTAGGCTAAACATATCTAGTTTCCTTGTTCATCATAGAGTTTGGCCTCCATAACCCTTATTATCTTTGTTTCTCTTTTGGACAGTCTTTCTAGGGCCTCAGTATCTTTTTTTGTATCAGAGTGACCAAAGTAATCCAGCTATGGCCTCACCAGTGCAATATAGAACAGCAAGTGCAAGGGGAGGCCAAAACAAGACCACCCGACGAAGTCAGACAAAAATCTTATTCTTACAATAACAAGCTGACTTAATTCTATTGTGTAATTGTTTTCTAAGTATCATAACCACAAATCATAAGTACATTTTGTCTGTTTCATGCAAAAAGTCTATAATCACTCTTGGCCAATAAAGAATTCTATTCTATTCTATTCTATTCTATTCTATTCTATTCTATTCTATTCTATTCTATTCTATTCTATTCTATTCTATTCTATTCTATTCTACTCTACTCTACTCTTTTATGTACACTGAGAGCATATGCACCAGAAACAAGTTTCTTCTGTGTCCACTAACACTTGCCCAATAAAAAAATTATTCTATTCTATTCTATTCTATTCTATTCTATTCTATTCTATTCTATTCTATTCTATTCTATTCTATTCTATTCTATTCTATTCTATTCCATTCCATTCCATTCCATTCCATTCCATTCCATTCTGGCTTTCTAATCAGCCATAAATATAGAGATTGTCTTTTCTCTCATCAAAGAAATTAATTTAGCCATTTCTGCAAATCCCATCCTCTTCCTCAACCATTCCTCCATTGTGGGTTATTGTCAAGTATATAATAATTTCCCTGATAGATTCCAGTGCTCCTTGACAAGATCAGCTGTCTTTTATCTGGCCCCTTAATCCATCTTTGCCAGATAGTATGACCTACTTGTAGGGCTTATTCCTAGGTTGCTCTAAAGTTTGCTATTTTAGGGCAAGTGTTCTACAACAGGGTGTTGTCACAATTTACTTGCCAGCAAAAAGAAATCTCAACAGGTTGTTTGGCAAGACCAGACCAGCTCCAGGTGCAGAGACATGATTGTGAAAAACCCTTATGGTGGGCCCTGGCAATGGAAGTCATGGAGAAACCCCAAATGCCACCCTTCCCAGGCTCTCCCCTTACGTGTGGACATGTCACATGTCCCCAACAATGACAGGATGACGACAACTGCTCGGATTAGCCAGGCCAAGCGGGGCCTCGATCCTACGCTGTAGTCCATGGCACCTGTCTTCTATTGTTCAGACCAAGGAGGCAACTTTAGTAAGTTCTTCTGCATTGCTAGGAGACAAGGCCACCAATGGGCTAGACTGGAATGAACAAGTCATTCCATGATTAATGGTCCAGGGAGGGTTTGGAGTTCCATCATGGGGGGGTTCCATCACCTCCCTATGTTCATACTGGTGCTTCATATCAGGTACAAAAGCAGCATCAAGGGCCTGAGGAAGGTCTACAGGTAGTTCAGCCAAGCCTTTTCTCTCTGGGCTGGGGGGTTACCTGGGATTTTAAGTCTTACCATTCACCTTTTAATAAAGGTAATATTAGCATTTAACCATGGCATCCATGCCTCCTTTTGAAGTTCAGGAAAACCTGTTTTCTTTTTAGCCAAAGCCATCTTTTTTAATGTGCAATACGTGACCTATTCATAAACTAAACAAGGGAGAGGGGATTCTAGAAATCCTTGAATTAACTTGAAAGTTTTAAGGAAGATACAAACCTGGCTGGGAAAGTAAGTAATTTAAATTTGCCACTTGTGGAATATTTGGAATTCCTTTTTTTCTCTTCTTTAATTCTTGCACGTAGTCAGTATCTTTATTTGATGACTTGCTTTCTGAGGTATCACCTATACTGAATGTATGTATCACTTATTTCTGTACCCTATAAAAATTCTTGATCCCCTTTAATAAACACTTTTTGCTTTGCCTGAATTACTGGCGATTCATATTTTTGGCTGGGCAAAATATTCCCTTTGTAAAAAAAAAAAAAAAATTCTTTCCCAAAATCAGGAAATAGATCTACAGCTCCATGCAAATATGGGGTGCCTGAGTTTCTAGGCAACAGTGTGAGCAGCCACATCTTGAGATTTTAATAGACATTATCAGGTGTGATCAAGTTAATATAGTAATATAATAATTTTAATGGCCTCTTCCTAGATTAATTGTCTTTGGGTTAGTGCAGCGAAAACACATTTCTTCAGAGAGGCCCAAATTTAGTTGCCCAAGTGTAAAACCACAAGAGTTGCACATAAATTACCTATAAAGTCACACTATTGTATCCTCACATTATATCTTATTTTCACTAGTATATCCTCATAGCTAATTAAATCCTTTTGGACATATGAAAATGACTTTTGGAGGTGTTCCTTCAAAGACTGCATGAATTGGCGTCTTAGGTAGCAATTGGTTTCCTTCAGAATAATTACAAGAAGCTTCCACATATAATAATTTAGTCTGAAATTGCTATATTTTGTTCATTTGTGTTCACAGTGCACTCCTGACACTTTTATCAAATCATTGCAATGTTTTCTTCACCTTTAAGGTTACGAAAATATAAGGTTTTTCATAAGATTCAAACATAGAATTTTCATAGGAAGCAACAGACATTTCATAAAACTCAACTTTGCAAGGAATGAATGAAAAAGCAATACCTCAATTAGCAACTGCCTCATTTAGTAACCATTTGCAGTTACAACAGTGATGAGAAAGTGAGTTTGCATAGATCAGAAAAGCAAAGGAAAACTGAAGGAAGACCAAAAGCATGGTCATGGTTTCCCTTAGCGGCTGGTTTGCTTAAAGACAGGTCCCGTCTGTGATCACTAAACAAGGACAGCCAGGATGAAGCATTCACATCCATTCATCTGTGTTTTGGAGGGTGTGTGGGGGTGTGGGTGGTACCAAGATTTAGGGTGTCTAGTTCAGCTCTACAACCTTCCTTTTTCATTTCATAAAACTTACACAATTACCTTTCCAAATGCCATCTCAGCAAGATAAAAAGCATTTGATAATTTCAGCTATATTTTCCTGTCTTCCATAACAATATTAAATGGTCCAGAGGAGGCATTTCTAAACAAGTTTTGAGCATGAATTGAAAATAGAAACAGAATAACTGAATCCTGTCAACACCTGCTCAGAAGAAAGTCCCTTTGCATATTTGTTTTTAAAGATGACTTATACCCAAGTCTGTTGCCCCCTTTCCATCCAAAGTGTGTACCTGCAGATGTAATCGCTAATTTGAGGATCACCTTTCCACCCTGACCTACAACTACAAGTAATGAGAAAAATCCTCCTAAGACAGAACTTTTGTCATTAAGTGTCATTAATTTCTGTCAATACCTTTATTTTAACTTCATCCTTAAACTGCTTTGTGTCTAAATCTTTCTGTAAAGATTATGGATAAGTCTGTATCCGGACTGTACACGCAATATTGTGTAAGAATAATGCAAAAATTATTCCAATATACTTCTAAGTTTTGCCGAATGAAATACTACAAGTGGCTGATATTTGTGCCCAGGGAAGAGAAGCATCGGTTCGTCTGCTCTCCTCATCCATCCCTTGCCACAAACTGTGGGGCTATTGTGAATCCCGGTTGAGTTGCACGGCTGGTTCCCTTGGACCAAAAGATGTGCAGGTTCCTTTAACCCTTTGGGCTTTCCCACCTCAAGAGATGAGATGCAGCCGATGTACTGTTCAAAAAAAGACATTCTAATCCATCCTCCTCTGTGTCTGTAGCATTGGCTTCATGAGGACAGGGCTCAGTTGGTGCCTTTTCAGTTTTAGTTGGGTGAGCCAAGAGATACACCTGTTCAGGTGACACATTCAGGTGTGGAAGAGACCATGAGGAGACAGGTGGGCAGTCCTTCCCTCTCCAGGCTGTGAATGGGCAGCAAGAAGTCCTTGCAGACAGGTGAAGCTTAACAGGGAGGGGCCCCTCACTGGTGGGGTGTGCTATGGTCTCCATCCAAATATGTTGGTCAGGGAATTGCGCAGCCGTGTCCAAGTGGAGTCAGAGACATTTGACACAAATTTCCAGTTTCATATAAATAAATATATTTACAGGAGGCAAACAGGAGCATCGTCAGGTAAATCAACACAACAGGAACATCATGAGGTAAGTCACAGACCGCACACGCAGCACCTGGGAAAAAGACGGGAAACAAGGAAACTCCCCTTTCACTCTCACAGCAACCAATGACACTTTAGATTCCCTCATGCAGTGGCCGGCTCTCTTCAACCGATTGGTTAGAACTGTGTGTCGTCACTCATTGTCCAGCCCTTCACTGCTCCAGCTATTAATTTTTCAATATCTTAGCTCCCCCCTCACTAGTACTCTGGAATTTTATATCTGCTAACAATATGTAGTTTTCAAAGTATGTCTCTTTATAGAAATAGATGTGTAATTCTATTTCTTCATCACATCTAAAGTTTGGCAGGAGCAGTGATGGAAAAAAGGGTGAAAAGAAATATGAATGGCAAAGAAGGAAACAAAATCCTGCTGAATTGCCTTTGTTTATTTCTCTGTGACTGAGGAACAGAATTCATGGTCTTTTTAAAATTTTAGGGGGGATGTCAACTCCTTGCGGGTCCCTACTTTTGAGTGCCCAATTATTTTTATTTGGAAGAAGCTCCCAATCAGTAGGCAGTAGGCAAGGGTAGATCTCTCGAACTTTTTATGGAGTAACTTCTTATAGAGCGACTAAACTACATGATACCCTTAAGCTGTAAAAAGAAGGAAAAGCTCCTTTCTTACCACCCAACTTTCCCCCCCTTTCATTCTGGGCCATGTGTGCTGGGGAAAAGGACTTTGTGCCTGGAGGAGTCATAGGGGTTTAGCCTTTCCCTGGACATTTCATGATAAGTTACAATAAAGTACTTGCTTATTTAAATCCCTTCATCCAGAGATGTGCAACCAAATGCTAAAGGTTTAACACGAAAAAGTAAAGTGTTTTAAACAAATAACTAGATAAGTATATTATGAGGGCATTTTAGTGGATGAAGGACTAATGGCCTTGCTTCTTTCTTGTGTCTCTTACAGATGTAGACGATTTGTGTGTCCTGCTAGCTGGGTGGCATCCCTATTCTTTTAGACAGCTCAAAGGTAAGAATAACCCTGGATAAAGATATTATTAGGGCAGTTCCAGAGATGAATGACTAATGGACTTGCTTTCTATTGTGTCTTACGGAGGACATAAACCAACTGTCCACTCAGCTGGCAGGATGGCACCCCTTTAATGAGGGACATGGCCCATCTTCCTTTTTTGAAGGTGAGTGTTTTCCAGCAATTATAACACAGTAATATAATATATTAAGAATGTCTAATGGCCTTGTTTCTTTTGTCTTTCAGATAAATAAATGAACTGTGCCACCGGCTATCTGAGTGGCAACCATTTCATCTTGGATGCTGCCAAGGTAAGAGGTTTCCAGCCATCTTGTTTCATTGTGAGCCTTTAATTTTCCCATTTTTGCAGCTGTATCAGCTGTGTATCTGGGTAGTTGGGGGAGTGGGTGGGTGGGTGGCGGACTGGAAATAAGACAGACATGCCATGGCTATCTAAAAAACATGATAGGACTGATCCAGAAATGAATGAATTATGATTGTCTTCTCTATGTATGCCTTACAGATTACATCAATTACTTACGCCATCAGCTGGCCCAATGGCACCCATTCACAACGTGACCAGCCAACCTTTTTGGCAAGGTGAGTGTTTCCACGTCATAAAAACCAGAAAGCAGTGGGTTAAGATGCAGCCTTCCAGGGTGGTTCCTGGTACTTTAAGAGAGTCCATTTTCAATCTGGCAGATGAGTCCAGACTGACCTCGCTTACCTGACCAGCTCCTGACCGAGGTCTGCTACTACTCAGCAGGTGACCTCAAGGAAGGGTGGAAAGGGAAGCATGCTCTCCTGCTTCCCTTCAATTGTAAACAAAGGGGCCAAAAAAGCACCCCCAGACCCTGAAGTGAGTGGGTCAGGAGGCTATGTCCAGCCCAGGAGAAAAGGGGCTGTCATTGAGAATTTCCTTTTGACCCCTAGGTCTCTCAGTCGGTTTGTGCTTTGTGGCCAGAAGGGCCCACGGGCAAACTCCTGGATTCAGTGAAGTTTTCAAGGGATGCAACTTTCATGGGTCTGCAAATACATGAGGCAGAGCAACAGGTCTTAGGACTTCAAAAAATATCCTGTTGGAGCCAAATGTACACTAAATACAAGCATCAGACATGTATTTTTACTGAACTCAGACTCGGAGCGGGAATATAAATCCCATCTTCGGGAATTTAGAACTTTTGATAGATGTTTGAGTTGTATTTTTATTTGAACGCTTTCTTTACTTTCCATAACTATTCCAAAAAACTGGATTTAAGAATGAAGTGCTCTTTATAGCACTTCAGCAGTAAAGAAGATTTAACAACTATGGGGTTATCTACTCTTTGTTCCTGCACAGCTGGAACAAAGTGAGAATTGCTAACTTTTGGCCATTCAGGAAAATTTTATTCAAGAAGGAAGAAGTGATCTACTGCCCAAATGAAAGCTTTTTCCTGCTTCTGTGAAAGAGAGGATTGGCTGAATGAACTTTGCCACTGGCTAGCTGAGTGGCAACCATTTCATCTTGGATGGTACCAAACACTGGCTATCCAAGGTAAGACATTTCCAGCCATTTTGTTCCATTGTGAGCCTTTAATTTTCCCATTTTTGCAGCTGTGTCAGCTGTGTATCTGGGTAGCGGGGGGCGGGGCAGGAAATAAGACACCCATTCACAAACTGAGCAGCCAGCCTTTTTGAGTGTTTCCAGGCCATAATAACCAGAAAGCAGTGGGTTCAGATGCAGCCTTCCAGGGTGGATCCTGGTACTTCCAAGAGACAACCTGGAGAACCAATCGCCCATTTTTAGTCTGGCAGATGAGTCCAGCATCACATTGTTATTTACAAGTTGCTCATATTTAGAAGTAATTTAAGTGTACATGACACTTTAGGGGGCAGTTTCCCCAGACCCCACTCAAATAAGAGACAAACCTTTTGTTCAGCATTTACGAATATCTGATGAGTCAGTAATTGAAACATTTGACTCTGATCCAGCCTTCTATTTCCTATTTGCCTGCTCAGTTGACCCCAAGCAACACTAGCATCCAAAGCCACCTGCCTCTAGGAGTTTCACACCTCCAAACTCTCTTTGGGGAAAAATTGCAGCTTCCCACCTTGGCAGCCAGTTAGCCTCTCAACTCTGCCTTTCTTCACCCTCGTTATACACCACCTCAGTATCAACATCTTCCTGCCACCAGTCCCATGCAGCAGATACACAGCCCTTCCTACCTTCTACATTGGCTGTCAGCTGTTTCAGAGGCAACACCTTGAGCACAAACTATGTCTAATTTGTGCCCTCAGCTGGTATGGTGGAAACCTTTTCAACCAGAACCCAGTGAACCAGCCTCTTTGCAAGGTGAGTGCTACGTGCAACCCTGCAGTTATGGCTCTCATCCCTTTGGGAGAATATAGTTCATCTCCACAGACAGGTAGTCTATCCCAAGGTTGACATCTTCAGCCAGGCAAGTAGTTCTGGTCCTCAAAGAAGTGGAACCTCAGATCTTTGAAGCATTGGTTCCAGCAGGGCCATCAAGACCAAGCAGGGTGAAAGTTTCACCTGCAGACCTGAAAGATCTGTGCTGGTCTTTCTTTCAGAATGCCAGAGATTTGACCTAGCCCCAGATATATGAAGCCTGTGCCACCACAGAGAAGAATTTTGGGCTGGATTTTTTGCAAGAAGCCTGAAGGTACAGTTTCATCATGCTCTTCCAAGATAATGTGAAATGTTGTTGTGGGCTTTAGAGAATACAACCCAATGAGATTAATCCCCCATCAATATTGGATATTGATCCAGACCCATGTCAGCAAAAGTAGTCAACATAGTTACACCATTCCATTAAGCCCGCAAGTAATCTTGAAGCAAAGATCTTAACATTTTAAGCAGGGGTGAAATCCAGTAGGTTCTGAAGAACAGGTAGCGGAAATTTTAAGTAGTTTGGAGAACAGGTAGCAGAAATTTTGAGTAGTTTGGAGAACTGGAAAATGCCACCTCTGGCTGGCCCCAGAGTGGGGTGGGAATGGAGAGTTTGCAGTATCCTTCCCCTGCCACGCTCACCAAGCCGGTAGTAAAGAAATTTGGATTTCACCACTGATTTTAAGTCTTAAGTCTTAAAAATCTTACATCTGAATGCAGAAAGTGAGGGATTAACATGCTGCCTTCCTGGTATTTCAGGAGAGAACCTGGAGAACCATTCATCCATTTCCAGTCTGACCGATGCGTCCAACCTAACTGGATGTAGCTGATCAATTGCTGTTTCACTGGTCCTCAGCAGGTGACTTTTGAGGAAGTGAGGAACCATTGTTTAAATCCTTCCTTGCAATTGCACTACTCCAGAGGTGATGAGTCTTTCAGAGCTCAAAGGCAGCTCAGTTTTCTTACTACATCTCTGAACCTTTGCAAGAGTCTGGTGGAAGAAGTACTTGTCCATCCTGATGTCACTCAGGATGTTCTCCAAAGCCATTTCTGATTCATTCCAGCCAGTCCTTTACAGGCTTTGTGTTCATCACCTGAACCAATGTTGCAGAAAATTGCCAAGCTTGTACATTGTAGGCTGCCTTTTCAAATGCGGTGAACCAGGAATGAAGTTGTTCCTTGGAGAATGTTCTGCAGAAGTTGAAGACAGTCCTCTTAGCAGAGCAGGGGCAAATGTTGAGGTATGAAGAGAAATAGGGGAGCCTACAAGTGGCTCATCTTTTGTCTCAGCAAACTGGCTGGTATCCTCTAATCCTAGCTTCCATTTTTGCTTTCTTTCAGCGACAGGGGAGTCATATTGGGCAGGTGAAGGACCAGAAGCCTCCTCCTTCCCAGGTAGAAGGTGAAGGACCACTCTTGGCAGACTTCACAGATGGGATTCCATGTGCCGAAGGAGCTCCTGACTTGAGTTTGCCGACATCAAAGTGTTTTTCCCCCTCCATTGAGCATCTGTACCTGAGGACCTTGTAGTGCAGAAGGCCCTCAAAAGGTGGATCCCCATCTTTATGGTGTATTTTTACATTATGATGATGATAACGATCTATTGTTGTACATACACTAAGAACTTATGCACCAGAGATAAATTCCTCGTGTCTAATCACACTTGGCCAGTCTAATTCTTCCTCAAAGAGTTCCAGGTCCAGGTGCGACAACAGGTCCCAATACTCAAGGCAGCTCTGTCTCCTCTTCAGATTCCGGGGACTATAGATCAGATTAAAAGAGTTGGAAGGGACCTTGCAGGTCATCTAGTCCCAAGCAGGAGACCTTACATCTTCCTCTACCTAGGATCGAACTCACAACCTCCTGATTGTGAGGCAAAAAGCTCATCTCCAGGTCACCACAGCGGTGTAAAAGGAAAAAAAGAAAAATCCCTTTCATTGAACAGGGCGTAAAATAGAGCAAGGCAGCTATGCCACCACAAAGGCAGTAATTAATTCACCACATAGCACTGCCAGCACTCCCATCGTCCTGTCAGGGTTTTGGCGGGAACCATCATTGGGGGGGGGGAGGGGCGCCTCGATTTAGGCGGTTGGCGGGCGGAACGGGCTTCCTCGACCGTTGGAGAAGGCCGCCTTCCCTCAGGATGGCCAGCGAGGCCGCGATGCTTGCCTTCCTGGCCGAAGAGAAAGCTGCCTCTACCCGAGTGAGGAGAGAGAGAGAGAGAGGCGTGCCTGACGGAGCCTCTGACTAGAAAGGGATTCAGCCGCACGGGAAACCCGCAGCCCCTCAGTCACCTCAGGAGGCGGCCGCACGTCAGTTTTTCCCCTCCTCCCCACCCTCGGGGCGCATGCGCAGCGGCGCTCTTCCCGATGGCGGGAACTTTCTAGTCGCCGGTAGCGCGTGCCCCTGAGGAGAAATTGGCGGGCGGGGATCCGAAATCCTGAGGAGAAATTGGCGGGCGGGGATCCGAAATCGGGGCTGCTGAGGCGGCGGGGAGATCTCCGAAAGGAAGGGGCTGAGAGAGGGGGGCGAGGCAGGGCCGCGGCTCGATGGGCGTCGTCGGCCAAGGTCCTGAGGCAGCGCTGGGTGGGAGAAAGTGGGTCCCGTGGGGAGGCGGCGGCCCAGGTGTGGAGAGGACAGGTGAGCTGCCCTGGTGAGGCGCTGCTCTTCTCGTCCCGCTTCGACCCTTCCCTGCTTTTTTCCCAGGAGGTGCTGCCATTTCTTTAATGGACACAGAGGGTTTTCCCCTTTTTTGTTAATAACTCAAGGGGTGAACAGACCTAAAACTCATTCTTCCAACCTATTTCCCCCACAACAACAACCCTGCGAGGTGGGTTGGGTGGACCCTCCCAAATCCGTCGCAAATCACAATTGATCTATAGGCAACCCATCAGAATACTTTTTTTTTAAAAAAAATATTTTATTACTTTGAAAAGTAAAACAATGGACATTGCTCAACGTCTCTGGTTTCTGACATTTGCATCAAATTCAAGTTAATAAGTAATATATTCTTTAATCTATATACAAATTTACATATCTCCTCTTTCATTATATATCAAGTATACAGTGTTTTACTTCCTAAACAGCTATACATATATTTAGTAAACCTATATTACATTCACAAATTCAGTATACCTTGATATGTTGATATACTGATATGGAAATGTATATATATCAGAATACTTTTTTGTTCTCTCCAAAATATCCAATGGGAACAACTGCAGACCTCAGTGTCAAAAAGTTTCTGCCGCCACCACCACCACCACCGTTCAACAGATGTACAGGTCTTCCTTCCTACCTCCAATATTGGCTTCAACATAAATTAAAATGGAAAAAACCCCAATGTATTGTAAGAGCTTCAGTAAGCATCTTTGCCTGGACGTCAGATCTTGAGGAACTTCCAGAACACAAGGGACAATTTTCTTTTTAGAGGCATCTACTACTACCTTGGCATATATATTTTTCCAAGGTTATTTTTTCTCTTTTGGAGAACCTGCACTTTTGCCCAAGTGTTTGGGGGAATTTTTGCCTTTTTATTGGATGTGCTCATATCTTTGGTAATTTATGCAGTGGAGTTTTATATCCGTGGCTAAGATATTTCTTAATTATTTTTATAGAAATAGATTTTTAATTCTGTTATCACTGGGTAAGGTATATTATTAGGGTTTATGAGGACATGACTGACTAAATGCCTTTCGTTATGTGTGTCTTATTTGTTTCTTATAGATCTGGTGGATGAGCTATGTGCTCTGCTGGCTGAGGGGCAGCCATTTCCCCTTCGATGGAGCAAAGGTAAGAATAACACTGGAAAATATATCATTAGGGCTGATCTGGAGGTAAATGACTAATGATCTTGCTTCTTTGTATGTGTGTCTTAGTTTAGGTGCATCACCCATAGACAGCAGAAAATCTGAACCAAGTTGTCTGATAGTAGCAGCTGTAACTGGTCTAGGAGGCAATCCTGCTAACATCTCTGGAACAGAAACACCACACCTGAGCAATCTTTGATCCAGCCTTCTATTTCCTATCTGCCTGCTCAGTGGACCCCAAGCAATGCTAGCATCCAAAGCCACCTGCCTCTAGGAGTTTCACACCTCCAAACTCTCTTTGGGGAAAAATTGCAGCTTCCCACCTTGGCAGCCAGTAACCCTCTCATCTCTGCCTTTCTTCAGCCTCATTATGCATCACCTCAATATCAACATCTTTGTGCCACCAGCCCCATACAGCAGATACACAGCCCTTCCTATCTCCAACGTTGGCTGTCAGCTGGTTCAGAGACAACACCTTGTGCCACCTCCAATTTGGGCCTACAGTACACAAGAGAGTTACTTGTGCTACCCTGGAGTTATGGTTCTCATCCCTTTGGGAGAGGGTAATCCATCTCCACAGACAGGTAGTCTATCCCAGTGTTGCCATCTTCAGCCAGACAAGTGGTTCTGGTCCTCAAAGAAGTGGAACCTTGGATCTTTGAAGCATCGGTTTCAGCAGGAGGAAAGAAAGACTTTAGAATCTGAGAAAAGTGAAATAGGTCTTTAGGAGGAAGAGTGGCTCAAGGGGAATTAACTCTTTTCATGATCTTCTATATGTCTAATAGATGACGTCCATTACTTATGCCATCAACTGGCCCAGTGGCACCCATTCACAAACTGAGCAGCCAACCTTTTTGGTAATTTGAGTGTTTCCAGGCCATAATAACCCGAAAGCAGTGGGTTAAGATGCAGCCTTCCAGGGTGGTTCCTGGTTCTTCAAGAGAGAACCTGGAGAACTAGTCGCCCATTTTCAGTCTGGCAGATGAGTCCAGACTGACTGGGCATATCTGACGAGCTGCTGACCGAGGTCTGCTACTACTCAGCAGGTGACCTCAAGGAAGGGTGGAAAGGAAACTATAGCAGAGCAGGGGAAAATGTGGAGGTGAGAGAAATAGAAGAGCCTGAAGGTGGCTCATCTGTTGTCTCAGCAAACTGGTTGGATAACATATTGGGGGGGAAAAAAATCACATGGTACTTTATTGTTGTATGTGATTATAGCAGCACAATTTTTATACGTCAGTGTTGGAGAAGATCCTATGATACACACAATAGAGGGATGGTTAATAAAGATGACAGAACTGGCAACGGGGGCCAAGCTAATGGCCCTCATGGGAGAAGAATTCTTACTTTCTTCTTTGATTTTCTTGATCAGATGTTCTAGGCCGAGAGTTGCATGCCCAGCATATTGAAGATCATGGTCATTTCAGTATCCAAATTGGAAGTTCTTGTTTGTACATACAGTAATAATGGTTTCGTTTTCGTTATACTTTTACACGTTTCTATTTCTTTTCTTTTTCTTTTTATTCTTTCCTTCGATTGTTAGTTGATGTTGTTTTTATATGTACTTTCTGTAAAATGCAATAAAAATTATTTGAAACAAAAGATGGGGTTCTCTGGTTCTGAAGGTCATGTCTGCCAATTCCTTCAGAGCCCTGGGATATAATTCATCGGGTCCCAGTGATTCAAACTGTTGGTCCCCCCCCCCCTCCCCCTGAGTCTTTGCACAAATAGCAGTGAGAGCAGCTGAAGTTTGGCTATGCCTCTAGAATCACATTTTTGTCTGCAAGTTGATATTTTGAAGTAATTTAATTGTATATAATCTTTGGGGGGGGGCAGTTTCCCCAGACCCCACTCAAATAAGAGATCCTCCCTTTGTTCAGCATTTACAAACGATCTGATGAGTCAATAATCGAAACATCTGTAAAAGCAGCCTGTTTCTCATTTCTTTCACATAGCTATATGCAAATCCTGAAGACAAGTTTACTCAATAATTGTATTAATCCTGCTCATTATTTCAAGAAAATAATGTCCAACTGTCTGCTCGAGCAGGAGACCCTATACCCATTCCAGACAAATGGCTCTCCTGACTCTTCTTGAAAACCTCCAGTGATGGAGCACTAAGGACTTCCAGAGGCAAGCTGTTCCACTGATGAATTGTTCCCATTGTCAGGAAATTTCTCAGTTCCAGGATGGATCTCTCTTTAATGATGCTCCACCCACTATTTCCTGTCCTCCCCTCAGGACAATATAAAGAAGGTGAAGACAGCAGAACAAGCAACAAAGGACAAAAAAAGATTTCAAAGTCTGGTCTTTGGAGAGTCACATCAGAAGTCAGAAAGTCACACAATATCCCCATACTGGGCACAGCTGGATGGAAGGCCATCTCGCAAGGCTTTGGATATGGCCAATTTCCAAAGCCCTACATAGGAATGGCCCTAGAGAAGTAAACATTTTGGATGTTTTCCTTTGATGGTCCTGAAATGTAGGGTAGAGTCATAATCACCAAACCATCAATGGGTGTTGGACTAGAAGATCTCCAAACTTCCTCCCAGCTCTATTCTGAACTTGAATTTCATAAACCTGAATTTAAATTGGGCTACACACACATAGATGCTCAAAGAAACCCCAATGGCCATACTGTATATTGATGCTGAGGAATTTGAAAAAGAAATGTATTTGCATTTTTGCTTATGGATTATAATTTTATACACAGACCTCTGTCGCATCTGAAATTAGAGTCTTTTAACATTTGGAAACACAAGATTCTGTCTTAGTATAAGTATATTGTTATAGATAAATTATATTCTTAGAAATTGGAGTGATAATGCTATCGTCTTTTCTGCTTTTTTTATCCATTTCTGCTTTGAATCGAATATCAGTTCTTAAAGTGCTAAACTGATAAATGATTTTGCTTATACCTGTTCCAGTTCAGTATTACTTGAAAGAAAATGGTTTTTGTTCCTTTTTCTTTCAACATCTTATATGATGTTTATATTTTGTAAATTCTCAATATATTCCTTCTTTTTTCTTTCTTTTCAGTCATGTAATAACATCTTTTAAAAAATAAAAAGGAGTTATATATTCTTGTAGGGGAAAAAAAACTCTACTGCTGATAATAAATCACCACGTCCTGTTTCAACTCCCAATTTCTTTTTTTCCTCTCTCAGTTATAGCTGCTTTCAGCCACTAGAGGAGGCCAAAGATTCAAAAACACGAGAAATAAATAGCAGCTTCTTTTAAGCTTGGTTCCTAAAATTGTCTGGATGGGGAATTTCATCAATTCTCTTCTGGAAAAATAGCAGAGCAAGGAAACAGGAACAAATAAACCTTTTGCAATGTTTCATCAAAACACAGTGAGAAGTCCTTGAGGACCAACCCTTTTAAAGAAAATATTAGCAACTGGGGCTGTTCCCAACTGGGCTAGTTTGAAGATTGCAATAGCCCTTTGTGGGTGAGAGTACTGGCTGTTGAAGGATTTTGGAGTATTGTCAACTCATGGAAAGCTTTTAGCACCTCTCTTTTTTTGTTTTCCTTTAAAGAAAAGGTTTTGCACCAGATGTTGGATAGTTATGTGCAAGAGTACTGGAATATGGGATGTGCTGATGTAGAAATGACAAGTGAGGACATATTTTTTTCCCCTGATTCTTAAACATCGGGAGCCATATACTATGGTAGAGAGCCAGCAATGGTTAAGGCACTGGGCTAAAAATCAGGAGATTGTCAGGCTTGTCACAACTTGGATGTTTAGGAAAGAAAGACCCTCGACTCCATTTCTTTGAAGTAAAAGGTTCTTTTAATAAGTCAAGCAGTTACAGCGTAAGCAAAGCTGGATCTGAGTATTCCCCGTGCAAAGTTTGCAAATTTCCCCTTTCCCCGGCCCTTTCCCCTTGGCCAGTCCATCAGTGTCCTATAGCATTCGCTTTTGATGTTTTGGGAACAACTTCAGCGCCTTTTGGGCATAGTTTCACGTTCCGTTCTCAGGCTCCGTCCTTGATTGGCCAGTTTATTCCAGATCATCATCTCTGATTCCTGTCATTTTATCCTTCCCTTCCTTTTTATTGTCCATTCCCATGCCCATTCGTTGCTTCCTCAATTTCGCCCCTCCCCCTTGCATTTTAGGGCAGGATGCCAGCGAAGTTGTGTATGCTGAAGATGATAGACCTGACATTGATGGTGAGTTCGAGTCTCGCCTTTGGCATGAAGCCAATTGGATTCTTGATCTTGATCTGTCCTTTTCTGTCAGCTCTAAGAAGCTGCCAATGGCAAACCACTTCCAAAATCTTGCCAACTGCAGGGACTTGTCCAGGCAATTGCCAGGAATCAAAAACTGACTTGAAGACACCTATACCTACACCCACACCCACAAATACAATAGTAGAAAAACCTAGGAGCTTCAGATGTATCCAAGTGGGCGATATCACCAAGACAGATAAGCACTTGGCTATAAGCCTCCTGATGCATAAGATCTTAACTGGCAAGTCTCTACTGGCTTTCGGGAAGGTTGGTGTCTCACCCATATTTTCTTGTTTAGCTGCAGCTGTTTCTAGGATGTGGGTGATCTACACGGCATAGGCGGAAGCTGAAATCAGAATCATGCAACCAGATTATTTCTCGACGTGAAAGTTGGACTTTGAAGAAGCCCAAAAGGGAAAATATTGACACCTCTGAACATTGGTGTTGGAGAAGACTCCTGAGAAGATACCAGCATGGTGGACAGCCAAGAAAACAAGCTGATGGATTATTGAATAAATTCACCCAGACTTCATCTTGGAGGCCCAGATGGTCAAGCTCAGATTACCGTATTTTAGACACCTTGTGTGAAGACCCAGGTCTCTGGAGAAGGCTCTGATGCTGGGAAGGATGGAAGGAAAGAGGAGAGGAGGACGATGACCAGCAGCAACGTAGATTAACTCACTTTCAGTGGCAATGAATGCACCATTAGAAAACCTAAAAGAGGGACAGATGTCTTGGAAAAGATCTATGTGATCATTGAGAGTCAAATGCTACTTCATGACAGATCCTGAACAAAAGATCAGCAGCAAAAGAACACTCAACCTGGAGTCCCAATTTAGAAGCAACATCACTCTAATTAAGATGTATTTTTAGGATTACACTTCCAACAATGTGAGCATATCTGTTGTGAAAAATTGCCTGCCTATTTTGGTTTTGCTCTTCTTCACTTCTCAAGGGAGGAAGGAAGGAGGGAAGGAAGGAAGGACGGGGGGAGAAGGAAGAAAGGAAGGGGCAGAGGAAGGAGGGACGGAAGGAAGGATGGGGGAGGGAGAGAGGAAGGAAGAATGGGGGAGGGAAGGGAGACAGGAAGGAAGGACAGGGAGGGAGGGAGAGAGGAGGAATGGAAGGAAGGATGGAGGGAGACAGGAAGGAAGGATGGGGGAAGTAGGAAGGAAGGACAGAGGGAGGGAGGGAGGAGGGGAGGAAGGAAGGAAGAATCTGTTTGGCGGTTTTCTGCAGAAGTGCCATTCCCTATTTCCTCCATGTCCCCTTTGTACAACATGGGGAGAGAAATGACTCACAGCATACAACCAGAGAGTACCAATTTGGCACTTCATGAGACCTATGGAAGCCCTGGAGACTGGCACCCCCACCCTTTTCCATGTACATTTCCTCTGTGGCCCCAGCATTGCTGGACGGGATGTGAGAGATGCAAACCAGCTCAGATCATCTCCACCACCACCGGCCCAAACCAACTCCTCCCTCCAGCCTGCTTATTTTTTCCCCAACCAAGTCAGCTGCTGCAATCTTCTCAAAAATACGGGACCCCCAGGGATAAATTGGGGACAAGCCCTTGAAGGGCTCCTGGAGGGAAAAACCCAGCTTTGCTCTTTACTCCCTTCCACCCAGTACGATGGCCCCACCCTGCTCCATCCCACGAGCTGGAAAGCAGCACGAAGGGCCTTGTCATCAGGAGGCATCAAACCTGTCCGGCCGGTTTTTGTGTCTTCCTCTCCCCCCACCCTTCCCCAAACTACTTTGGAAGTGGAAGCTGTTCGGCAGGAGGTAGACTTGCTCAGTGGAAGGTGGAGAAGCACCCGGCAGAAGTGGTCCTAAGCGCTCTTCTTCTTCTTGTCTTCTCCTGGGCAAGCTGGACTTGGGGGCCTGGAAGAAGATCTGGAGGGCTGGAAAATCTGAGTCCTCTAGTTGGTTGGCAGGAAGGAAGAGAAGGCCTTGCTGTCCCCAGGGTCCTCTACCTTCCTAGAGTGTCTGGGGATAAGGCCCCCTCGTGAAACAAAGCTAGTCTTGGACCCTGCTGGAGTCTGGAATGGGACATGTGCTCCTCTTCTTCCTGGCCCTTGCCTTTGTCCACCGAGATTTGGTCCACTCACAGCAGTGCTCCTCAGAAGGAAACCTTCTCTTGACCCTCCAGTTTGCCGATGTGGGTGCTGATCAGCGTATTCCTGCTCAACACCAACCTCCTGGACCTCTGGATCCCCTCTATCACCTTGTCCACAGTTACCTGGATGTGGTCCAACAGAACCCTTTCCCCACAGGTAAGTCATTCTTCGTCTTGTTGATGAATGTGGTTGTGTGCTCTAAGGAGCAGCTTAATGAGCAGAACTGGGCGAGTGAAGCTTTCGATAGCATGGAGATCAGCCTTTGTTGCCTGCTAGAACTTTTAACAGATTAACAGAGTTGGAAGGGACCTTGTAGGTCATCTAGTCCAACCCGCCCACCCAAGCAGGAGACCCTACGCCATTTCTGACAGTCTTTTTTTGAAAGCTTCCAGTGATGAAGCTCCCACAACTTCTGAAGGCAACTTCTGTTCCATGGGTTGATTGTTCTCATGGGTTGTTGAATCTCTCCTGGATCAATTTCCATCCATTATTCCTTGTCCTGCCCTCAGATGCTTTGGAAACTAGCTTGACCCCTTCCTCTCTGTGGCAGCCCCTCAAATATTGCTATCCTGTCCCCCCTAGTCCTTCTCTTCACTAGACCATCCAGACCGAGTTCCTGCAATCGTTCATAGTGTCTTTTAGCCTCCAGTCCCCTAATCCTCTTTCTTACTCTTCTCTGCACTCTTTCTAGAATCTCAACATCTTTTGACCAAAACTGGATGCAGGATTCTAGGTGGGGTCTTTATAGGCTTAATAGAGTTTTATAGAGTGGTATTAGAACCTCATTTGATCTTGATTGTTTCCCTCTGTTAAGGCAATTTAGTATTGCATTGGCTTTTTTGGCTTAGGGATTGTCGATCTAAAAGGCACAAGATCTTCTCTCTGTGTGTGTGTGTGTGTGTGTGTGTGTGAGACAAGGGTCAGGGTGCAGAGAAGAGCAATGAAGATGATAGGGATCTTTCTTACTATGAGTGCTTAAGGGAATTACCTATGTCTAATGACTCTAGTCTATCGAAAAGAAGGACTGGGGGTGACATGATAGCAATTTTGCAGTACTTGAGAGTCTGCTGCAGGAAAAAAAAATCACAGAGAGAAGGAGAAGAAGCAGTAGGTAGAAACTCATCACTCCAACCTGGAACCAAGAAGAAATTTCCTGATAATGAGGACAATTCATCAGTGGAATTGTTTGTAGGTGCTTCACCACTGGAGGTTTTCATTTGTCTGGAATGGTATGGGGTCTCCTGTCTTAGGTGAAGGGTTGGACTAGAAGACCCCCGAGGCCCCCTCCATGGGTCTAAGAATGTATCTACAAAACCTTTGGGAAGCAATTTCTGTGTGGCAGTTCCAGTTTGCTAGCTAATTCCTCCTATATCTTACAGAAGACCATTCTAGAACTATTCCTACTCAGACTGACTTGTATTTTGCATTGTCTTGCTAACTTGCAAATAAGCCACATATTGTGCTGAGCTAAAATCTTATGCGTCACATTAAGGCTTGGTCCAGTCAGTGTGTAAATTCAACCTGCAAATTCTTTGCCAGGTTTGTTTTCAAGATTTCCCTTCAAACCCCCCAAATGATATTTGTATTCTTCCTCTCTCAAAATACAAGCATATTGTATTGTATTGTAGACTTCATTAGGGGATTTTCCTCCCCCCTAAATAAAAGCTTCCCACCTTCCTAATGGAAGGTGGGAAGCTTTTAATGTAGTTTAAGCTTTCTTTAATCCTACTTCCTACTGCTTAATAAACATCTTTCTTTTCTTAGTTTTGAGAAAGGACAGAGTGATGTGTTCAATTATATTCAAGTATATGTTACAAATTAGTATTGAAAATATTTAATGATGTATTTATTTTGTCATATGTAAGCCAGTAGCCACTAATGATAGATTTGGCAGGATAGAAACATATTAGGTAATGAAACAGAATTCAGAATATTTAAAAATAATATTTCGTTTCCAAACAAATTTGGGAAATATGTTATACTTGCACGCCTAAAAATTTTGCAATGTTTTGTTATGAGGACAGAGCACAAGTTGTTAAACAGTTCAGTCCTATTTTTCTGAAGAATTGCGGGAAAGAAAAGTTGTAGCTGTATTGTACATTAATATTTGTATTATATTGCATCTACAAACATAAAACAAATTAAGGAATTACTATATTTCGTTCTCTTTCAATATCCCCAACATTATGGGACTGAGGGACCATAAAAATGAAGAGCTTGGGAGCATTGCCATGCTATAAGATCCGAAGCATTCGTTTAACAGATGTTTTTAACTGGCTTTTCAAGATCATCATCATCATCATCATCATCTACAAAAAACCACCTTACTTGGAACAGCTTACATCCTCCGACGATACCTTAACAGTTCCTAGGTCCTTGGTTAGGACTCGAACTACTGAGCTATTAACCAGCCTCAAGTGCTGTGAATCTCACTACAGATTAACTAATAATAATAATAATAATAATAAAAATAAAATAAAATAAAATAAAACCCAGCACAAAATACTTTAAAATGCAAGTAATGGGCACACGAAAGCAATGGAGTAGGCACAGGTAATCTTTAGAAACTGGAAGGCATGCCAATCACCAGAATGATGCCAAGCTAGGTCTCACTTAGAGGGACCTCTGAAGTCCTCAGAGAAGGTGATCTGATGATCAGGAGCTCAACCTGGCATCTCAGCTTGTCTAACTTTGATAAGTATCTTAGATAATTAACTCTGGCAATAATTGCCTTCTGCCACTCCGTCTGTTCCTGCTTCCTCCTCATTTCCTTAATGCAGCCTTACTTAAGAGTAGAACTTGCACAAGGACTCCATGGAGGTTGGGGAGAAGCCCAATGCCCTGCCCCAGGGGTGAAATCCAGCAGGTTCTGACAGGTTCTGGAGAACCGGTAGTGGAAATTTTGAGCAGTTTGGAGAACTGGCAAATACCACCTCTGGCTGGCCCCAGAGTGGGGAGGGAATGGAGATTTTGCAGTATCCTTCCCCTACCATGCCCACCAAGCCACGCCCACAGAACCAGTAGTAAAAAAATTTTGGATTTCACCCCTGCCCTGCCCCAATCTTCCATTGGCCCATTCAGAAGGTACCATCACAAGAGAAGTGGGGGTCTCTCTCATTCTGCTTTTAAAATACCCTTGTTTTATTCCACAGAGCTGTTGAAGGATATCCTGAATGAGCCAGCAACTGCTACAACTTCTCAGGTGAAATAGTGAGCTTGGAAGAGTGGAATGCCCCCCCCCCCCCACACCCTCTGTTTCTTCAGGCAGTTGGGCTGGCTGTCACAACACAGCACCTACAACAATCCTACCTCATCTCTCAAAGTGCTGGATTGCAGCTCCTAAAATTCCCGGAGGACAGATGTTTGGAAATTCTGCAGAATAAACGCTCAGCACACCTGGGAGTCTCCCCATTTGGCCGCCTGAGAATTTTTATTTATAGAAAATGACTTGTACCTGAATGCTAGGAAATATATGAATGGGAAATATCTGACAGCGTCAATATTTAATAAAGATTTGGCATTAGCAAATGGGTGCACTGGGTAAGGGACAATAAAAGATTTTGAGGGAATGGGAATGATTTTTTTTTTAGATTTTTAGATTTATATTTACTGTATTTTCCTGCGTATAAGATTACTTTCTAACACGCAAAAATCTTCTCAAAAGTCGGGGGTCGTCTTAGACGCCGAGTCTCATTCTCCTGTAACCAGGCAGACCAGCCCATAAGGCTCTGACAAGCCTTAAATGGCTCTGAGGAGGGTCGTCTTATACGCCCAGTCGTCTTATACGCTGGAAAATACGGTAGTTTTGTTTCTTTTAGATCCCTCTCTTTTTCCCAACCAACAATCCTGTGAGGTGGGTTGAGCTGAGACTGAGAACTGATTTAAAGTCATCCAGCTGACTTTCAGGTTTAAGACGGGACTAGAAGTCCCAGTCTCCTGATGATCGGCCCAAAGTCACCCAGCTGGCTTTCAAGCCCAAAGCGGGACTAGTTTTCAGTCTCCCAGTGTTTAGTCTTGTATCTAACTACTACACCAAACTGGTTATTATATTTAAATTAGATAGAGAGATCTTCTGACCATAGGGGTGCCTTTAGCCAGGGCTGCTTCTGTTCCTTGGAAGAGGTCTTCAGAGAAGGCCTCCGTCTCCTGGTTTCTAGGCCACCAAGGCTCAGAATCAACCCTCAGATACTATTTAATTTAACGAAATGGGAAGATGGGTAAGAGAAATCATTCTCTAGAGCAGAGGTCTTCAAACCTAGCAGCTTTAAGACTTGTGGACTTCAACTCTTCAGCTATGCTGGCTGGAGAATTCTGGGAGTTGAAGTCCACAAGTCTTAAAGCTGCCAAGTTTGAAGACCTCTGCTCTAAACATTATTATTATTATTAATTATTATTATTTCGTTTTCCTTGCTCCACAGATCCTTCGATACCAGGCAGGATATCTTGTCTGCGCTGCAATTGCAATTCTCTATTTTGTGACGGTGCCCCTGGTGGGACTGAGCCTTTGCTGCTTCCAGAAAAACCGGCGCTGCGGTGGACGGATCAAGGCCTACCGCCGCTCTCTGCTCTGCCAACGGAACCTTCTCATGGTCTGTCTGCTCTTCACCACCCTCATCATCCTGTGAGTGTGAGAGGCTGAGCCAGATCCGTGATGGATCCCATCTTGTAATCCCCATAGCGATGTGGGGATCGGGATGGCTAGGAAGGGGATCCAACACATGAGCCCGACAGAGATGCTATAGCTGTAAAATGAAAGCCGAGAAATGATGCAAATGAAATAGCAATCCTGGTCTAAAACAGGGTTCTCAAACCTGGCAACTTTAAGACATGTGGACTTCAAGAATTCCCCAGCCAGCATAGGTACTGTAACTCATGCCTGTAAAACAGTTTTTCATACTGCAAAACATACCTAATATTCCTTTCTCCTCCTATTTTCCCCAAGAAAATATTTTCCAGCCTAGAATAGCCCCACATTGAGATAAATTTAACAAATAAATAAATAAGTAACAAACAAACAAACAACAAATCAGTGGGCTGAGAGAGCGAATAACTGATCCAGACAGTTTCCATACCTAAGGCAGGACTTGAACTCGCTGTCTCCTGCTTTCCAAGCCAGCACCTCAATCTAACACCAAGGTTGTTGTCCACATGGCTAAAAGTCACCAAATTTGAGAAACACTGGTTTCTGAGAGGGATCTAGTCTTGAAATCTAGGAAATCTAGAAATCTAGAAATCTAGCCTTGAAGTCCTCTCCTTTCTGCAATGTCTATGCCATGAGCCACGGTGGCACAGTGGTTAGAGTGCAGTACTGCAGGCTATTTCTGCTGACTGCTGGCTGCTTGCAATTTGGCTGTCACCAGGCTCCAGGTTGACTCAGCCTTCCCTCCTTCTGAAGTGAGTAAAACAAGGACCCAGATTGTTGGGAGCAAGAGGCTGACTCTGTAAACCACGTTAGAGAGGGCTGTAAAAGCACTGTGAAGCGGTATATAAGTCTAAGTGCTATTGCTATCTTCCTTCCTTCCTTCCTTCCTTCCTTCCTTCCTTCCTTCCTTCCTTCCTTCCTTCCTTCCTTCCTTCCTTCCTTCCTTCCTTCCTTCCTTCTTCTCCTTCTCCTTCTTGGTACCACAGTGGCTAGAAGGCACAATTGCTGGCTGAGTCTGCCCACTGCCAGGAGTTCGATCCTGGCTGGCTCAAGATTGACTCAGCCTTCCATCCCCCCGAGGTGGGTCAAAGGAGGACCCAGATTGTTGGGGGAAAGAGGCTGTAAACAGCTTAGAGAGGGCTGTAAACCACTGTAAGTGCTATTGCTATCTCCCTCCCTCCCTCCCTCCCTCCCTCCCTCCCTTCCTTCCTTCCTTCCTTCCTTCCTTCCTGTTAGAATGCAGTATTTCAGGCTAATTCTGCTGACTGCCAAGAGTTCGATCCTGACTGGCTCAAGGTTGACTCAGCCTTCCATCCTTCCAAGGTTGATCAAATGAGGATCCAAATTCTTGGGGGCAATAGGCTGACTCTAAACCACTTAGAGAGGGCTGTAAAGCGGTATATAAGTCTTAAGTGCTATTGTTATGGCTATTTTCCACCAGGGGTTGTGTCATCTGTGCTTTTGCTGCCAACCAGAAGGTGAAAGAGGAGGTGGATCCTGGTGCCCGAGATACACTCAACACCCTGAGGACATTGAGGAACCATCTGAATGGGATTCCTCGAGTGAGTTGACTCTGAAAAATTCCAGGGGACCAATCAGTTCAAAGACATCATCGTTTCTATTTCCTGCTAAATATTTTGGCATGAGGCAACGTAGGGTGTCTAGGCTGTGCTCACTCCACATCGTTAAGCAGGTTGAATTTGACCCAAGGACAAGAGGTTGGGGAAAGGGTCATGAAGTGAGGCCAGAGGTGCAGGTCTGTTTTTTTTTTAAATCGGGAGTGAAAAAAGACATTATTTGGGAAGGAGAAACCATAGAAGGCCATGCTAACGGTGGGGAGGGGGGCGGTTTGAAAAGAATGTTTTTACCCATTGTTAAATGGAAATGTGGGATTTCAGCTGGGTTTTATAAAGTTATCTTTAGAATACGGAGGGTCCACGCCATTTGTGGGGGAAAAAATAATAATCTACAAATGGTCCTTAAAACGGTGGATTTTCATTTTGGCTCCAATATTCATCCTGGAAACAGAGGCTTTGGAAGGAAAGTCAATGATTTGGAAAGGAACTCAGTTGTATAAAAAAACCCCCAGAAGGATGAAACTTCCTAGGACCATTCACCCCGTTTTATCATCATGTAACTGCAAGGTTACCACTCAAGGCAAACCACTCCAGGCCTGAAAGGATCAAGGGTTTCCCCTGGGGTCAAAAAAATGAAGATGTTGGCTGTTTCCATCACCTAAAAAAACCCAGCAGAGTTTTGACAACTGCCGTGGATTTTATAGCCACGTGTTTCTGATCCCTTTGAGAAAAGCCACTTCGAGATCACGTTTGGAGATCCAGAAGCGAAGCTGGTTCGTGCTCCAGAGCTTCAATGCTCTGAGCATTTCCCTGGCACATGCCCAGCGTCACACTGTCACCATGGCGACGCCTTCGGTTGGCAGGTGTTTTCTAGGCTGCAAACCCTGGCAGCTGCAAAACAGGATAGGGAAAATGGGGTGTGTATGTGTGTGTGTGTCAGAGCTGAGCCTCTTGCAGCCTTTTCAAATTCTGCTGCAAGAGTTTCGTGGCACAAAGGAAGGCTTTGAGATGGGAGGAATGGGGGGTGGGTGGATGGGTGGGACCCAGAAGCTGCCCCCTTCTCTTCGAAGTCAGGATAGGCTGCCCCTGGGGTTGGAAAAGGCATCAGCCTCACAGCCTCAGGAAGCTCCCATCCTATCTCTCAGTTCCCCATCTAAAAAGCTTGGGGTTGCAAAGCTGCAGAAAGGGACAGCAATATTTTTAAACCTTGGCCACTTTAAGATGTGCGGAGTTCAACTCCCAGAATTCCCCAGACAATACAAGTAATCCTCAACCTATGGCCACCACTGAGCCCCAAATTTCTGTTGCTAAGCGAAACCGTTGTTCTTGCCACGGTTTCTTGCCACGGTTGTTAACCCAGTCGCTGAAAACTGTTCAGTGAATCTGACTTCCCCATCAACTTTGCTCATCGGAAGTTCGCACAAGAGGATGACATGACCTCGGGACACCGCAACTGTCACAACAATCCAAATTTTTGATGGCGTGGCTGTTGGGATGCTGCACTGGTCATAAAGATGAAAAATGCTCCTAAATCACTTATTTTAGTGTCATTATAACTTTAAACCTGAGCCTGAGTGGCGTAGGAGGCTAATGCCTCCTACTAAGGCAGCATTTAACATCCAGCTGCCTGCAATTACTGCGAGTTCAATTCTCACCAGGCCCAAGTTCGACTCAGCCTTCCATCCTTTCTAAGGTGGATCAATTGAGGACGCAGTTTGTGGGGGCAATAAGCTGACTTTGTATAAATATACAAAAAGTATGAAGGGTATTGCTTAACGCATTGTAAACCGCCCTGAGTCTTCGGAGAAGGGCGGCATATAAATCAAATTAAAAAAAAAACAATCCCTAAATGAACTGTCGAATCTCAAGGACTACCTGTATGTTTTTGAGACCATCAAATATCAGATAGTATTTAGTTGAATGTTAAGTAGGAATTGCTATATAGATGCAGAATGTTATAAAGAAAATGTTATGGTGGGTTGAGAGTTATAGTATATAAGATGTAAAGTAACGGGGGAATTATGTTTTGGATTAAATAGAACTTGCTATATAGAGGTAGAATGTTATGTAGAATATGCTAAGTAGAAAGTATAGGGGGTATAGAAATTGGGGGGATTTATGATCTAGATTATGATTTGTAATATGTGGAATTATGATTTGGATTCTTGTAATATTGGGGATAGATTATGTGTAGATATTATAAATGAAGGAAGGAATAGATGGTTATTATTTGGATGTTATTTAGAAATTTTTAGTACTGTTGGGGGTCAGAGTAGATGAGAGAAATGTATGATACGATATAATTTGGATTTCGTTTTTTTTAAATCTTTGGGGAAGTTATATGAATAGTAATTTTTATAAGGGAAGCCAAGGGATGGGAGGGATGGGTGAGGGAGGGTAGGGGGGTAGCGGGGGGGGGGGGAAGGCGGGGAAGAATTTGTACTTGTAAAACTTTTTTCAATAAAAATTAGCTAAGTGGCGTCTGTTGCTGTAGGCTAAATATCCAACTCTGAAATCTTTACACAGGTCTCCCCGTTTTAGGGAACATCAGTTGGCCAGGTTTGCAAAAAGCCCAAAAGAACTAGCCCCAATGTTCAATCCCTCCAGGTTTGCTGCTGCCTGGGGACAATCCCTCTCCTTCCTGGCTTTCCTTTGGCTCTGGAGAACTGACTTTTCTTTCCTTGCATCACAGGGGCTTCGGCTGACGGTGGAACAGTTTAGAGTCCCCCAAAGGCAGATTCTCGGTGACCTGAACAGTAAGTCCCCTTCTCTTCCGTTGCAGATGCTTGGCGCGAGATTTTTCCACCAATACAGCCTTTTGTGTTTTTAGGTCAGTGCTAGAAACATACAACAGGTGCAACACGGCCCATCTGCCTTTTGCAAACAAAAATTCAGCTGCTTTTCAAAAGGAAATAGTTCATTTTTGGCCCCGAGTGAATGCTTTGGGCTTGAATGGGAAGAACAGGCAACTAATGCTACGTGAACCGCTGCAGTTCATCCTTTTCCCAACCGCCCGATTTTATTAAAAGGCAGAAGCTTTTCTGAGCTGCTGCTGAGGCAGCTCACTTTCAGGAAGTGAAAAAGGAAGAGCCGTGGAATCGTTTAGCTGAAATATCAAGCGTTCCCTTGGTAAGACAGCCGATCAGATTCCCAGGCTTGAAAATAAAGCAGGAAGCTATTATTTTCCCAGGACTGGCCGGATTTAATCTCTTTTACAAATGACCGAATTAATGTCCATCACGTTGTAGGGAAATTTTAAAAGGCCTGCTCTACGGTTGTTTAAAGTAATAGCTGTTGTGTACAATGAGAAGCAATAACTATGTCATAAAAATAGAAAGTTGCATCATTTCAAGCAAATACCTGCCACCATAATGCCTAGAAACCTGTGTTTAAAATGATCCAAAATGATGTTTACTCTGTGTGTCCCGTCTAGTTCAATACCTGCATAATACAGCTGGAGATGAGCATGAGTTTGGGGTCACGCGGCTTCTGTCCTAAATGAGAGATGGGTGGGAGATGCATTTTTTCCCCCCTGGACTCCCAAAGGTGCTTTTTCAAGTTGGATTTTCTGGTTTTTCTTTGAAGACGTTTTGCTTCTCATCCAAGAAACTTCTTCAGCTCTGACTGAATGGTGGGGAATGGAAGAATTTAAACGAATGCAATTGACCAGCTGTCTACAAATAGCATCAATCTTTCCATTCCTCACCATCCAGTCAGAACTGAAGAAACTTCTTGGGTGAGAAGCGAAACGTCTTCAAACCCCCCTCCCCTCCCCCAGAAAGTCCAGTTGCCTCTTGAAAAAGCACCTTTGGGACAATTATGACCTGGATGACTGAGAATCTCTATAGACTTTTCCCCCTGGAGATTTCACCAAGAAGTGCTCTCGTGCCTTGCAGATATTAGCTGGAACATTGGCAGCACCATTCACTTCCTGCTGAAGGAAACCGTGTCTTCTGCTATGGCTGCCATTAAGGGCAGGGTGCAAGGTAAGGAAAAGTCTTTCCTTCTGCTTTTGCTATTTCTTTCTTTCTGCAGCACAGTCTTGGAATGGGTAGAAGAAATAATCTTGAGGAACAAGAGGGAGAATGACAACGAAGACAATGGTAGATAAGAGCAATCGGAGTCTTGGGTGGAAACGTAATTTGAGAAAGAGTCTCAAACTTGATTTTCACAAAGATACCAGAGCCTGGTGGCGCAGCAGCTTAAGCAGCAGCTTAAGTGGTGTTTAAGTGACACCAGCTGCCTGCAATTATTGCAAGTTCGAATCTCACCAGGCTCAAGGTTGACTCAGCCTTTCAAGGTAGGTAAAATGAGGACCCGGATTGTGGGGGCAATAAGCTGACTTTGTATAAAAAAAGAACACCGCTTGGGGGGGGGGCAAAAGCCCTACTAAGCAGGTATATACAAAAGTATGAAGGATATTGCTTAATGCATGGTAAGCAGCCCTGAGTCTCCGGAGAAGGGCGGCATATAAATTAAATTAAAAAAAGATATATTAATAACAATGAATAAATGTTGGAATTAATCTTCATGGTTTCTGGTCTGGTCTTCCTTGGAGGGCTGACAGCAACTTAGCTTAACCTCTTACTGGGATGGGATAAACCTAGTGGGACTAGGTTGGCTAGGAACTCTGGGAGTTGTAGTTTGACATACCTGCTGAGCACCAGATCAGGGAAGGTAGGTCTGGGTTGGCCATACTAGGACTCACTCAAGGCATCTCTTTGATAGGGACACATCCCAATTTGCTTGGTTAACAGTGGGAACATTGTCAGAAGAGACAATTAAAAGGCTGCTGGAGCCATTTGCCATGGGAAAATAGGGCAGCATCTTCTCGGATACCCCTTGGAGTGAAGGTGGATAAAAGGAGACATTATAGGGATAGGTAAAAGCAGGGGCAGAGAGCATTTTTTTCTTTCTGTCTCTTTTGCAACTTGGGGGCACTCGTTAAAACTCTAAAGAGAGATGCCAGACAGAGATAAATGAAAGGGCAGCTCGGAGTGAAGCGAGGGAGTTTGCTGCCATCAGATGTGAGGATAGCCTGGGGGGCAGCCTTTGGAAGGAGCTTATTATTTAGATCAGGGTTGCATGTTACCTACTAACTAAATCAAAGGACCGCACAAGAAGTGCCAGCTGTTAGGAAATATTTTTTTTTTTGCCTTTCACCTGCCGTCCCGTGCTTGTCAGATCCTTTTAATGCATGCTCGTGTGCCCCCTGGGCCAGAGAGATCCAAAAGGTAATAATAATTTTAAAAAACCCATCTCGAAGTGGCAGCTGTAGCCATGCCATTAAAGCTTAGGCCCTTTTGAATTCATTCAACCACGGAAACCATGAGTAGCGCCCCTATTTCTCCACGAATTCCGTAAGCCTCGTTGTAGAATGGCCACAATCGCAGCTCAGGGTAGCCGATTCCAAGGGGAGCTATAAACACCGGAGCTCTTAGAAAGAAAAACTAAAACTAACTGAGGAAGATATTGAGCTAAAACCAGAAATCTTCCTGTTAGGAATGCTTAAACAAAACATTAGAACAGAAATAAAATATATAAGGTTCCATATAATTATGGCAGCCAGATTGGCCCGAGCACAAGTCTGGAAAACAGATCAATTGCCAACGGAACAACAAATAATTCAAAAAATATATATATGTGCAGAAATGGATAGATTAACTTTAAAATTAAAGGATAAGGAAGACTCACAGTACTTTAAGGTATGGAACAGGTGGTACGAATGGATAAGTCAATGGAAAAGAAAGTAAAGTCAAATTCAATAAGAAATTAAAAAGGATAATTATACACCGTCATTAAGATAAAAGAAGAAAAAAGGTTATTGTATATACTTTGTATTTAAATACATTACATATAGTTAGTTTGCTTGTTATGTTTGTTTGTCAATATTGTTGATTGTATCATTAAAGTTGTGAGTGTTTTATATAATTTTATCTTTTTAAATATAATTTAAAAAGTTTGTATAAACAAAAAAAAAGAAAGAAAAACTAATAGAGGCATTCCTCAACTTGCAAACCATTCATTTACTGACTGTTTGTAGTTACGATGGCGTGGAAAAAAGGGGCTTTCAACCATTTTTCACACTACTATTGCAGCATCCCCATGGCCACGTGATTAAATTTCGGATGCTTGGCAGCTGACTCATACTTATGACGGTTGAGTTCTTGTGATCTCCTTTTTCTCCTTTTGTCGAGAAAAAAAAATACACTTAACAAATGTTTTGCTTAGCGGAACTTTTGGGCTCATTTGCGGTCATAATTTGAGGATGGGATCAGGACTATTGGCTTTACATGCATAACTTGCTTCAATTCGTATTGATTCCTGATTCCAGAGAATATTTTAAATAACTTCCTTTACTCTTTTTGATTTTACCAACCTGAATAAGTTGGTGTCATCGGCAAAGTAGACGGAGGGCTGGAGAGGAGGGAGTTTAAAAAATGAAGATGTCAGGTGCAACTACTGTACAAGTAGTCCTCGACTCACAACAATTCATTTAGCGACTGTCTGAAATTGCTAAAGTTGAACAGCCCTGAAAACATTATTTATGACCATTTTTTCACACTTATGACCATTGCGGCAAGCAAAGGCAATGGGGAAGACAGATTTTATTCACAACCGTGTTACTAATTGAACAGCTGCAATGATTTGCTTAACGACTGGCAAGGAAGTTGTAAAATGGGACAAAACCTGCAACTTTCTCGCATAGTAGCAGGCTCAGTCATGGTTGTAAATCACAGATTACCTGCAGAGGTTAATTTGCTAGCATGGAATTTGTTATAGCTTTGCACGAAAATATCCAGACATCCCATCTCCTGGGTGACTTTTCTCTTTAAGACCTAGAGAACTCCCTGCACCACTTACGTACGATTCACAGAACCGTCCACGCCCTGATCCGGGACCAGGATGAGCTGGCATTGACGCTGAAGGATCAGAAGCAAAGCCTCACTTCCCTCCTGGAAGAGCCCCGTTGCACGTACTGCATGGGGGCCCTTAGCAGAGCTCAGGATCTGAAGTTGGGGGCCGACTTCCAAAATGTAAGCCAATCCGGATCCTGACGGCACCTGAACGGAATGGCGCATCAGTCCAAAACTTTCTTGGAAAAATTAACTGGTTAAGGAAGATGCTTTTGATATGAAATGGGCCTTGTTGTACTGTACAACGAGGTATAAATCGGTTGGCATAAATCTTCAGCCTTGGAGGTCTCCGAGTCTAACCCCCTGCTGTTTTTATTTTTATTTTTCTCAACACACAAATTACATCTTTTTGGAACAGAGCCCTGATCCGGTCATCAATTTATACAATTTTTTATCATCTTTAACAAGATTTTATATGTTCTATTTTGCCATAATACTTCTTTCTTAATCTTAAATCACCTATCTCAACTAATACCATCTTAAAAAGATTTACTCAAATTTACTTAGTCAAAACAATTATCCTTCTATTAATCCCCCCTTGAATCTTAATTCAGTTAATACCTCATAGTACGTTTCACAATTCTTACCCTAAATCCTCACTAATAATAACACTTAATCTTAAATCACCTATCTTCCCTATTACCATCTTATAAAAAGTTTACTCTTATTTATTTAATCAAAACAATTACCCTTCTATTAACCTGTGGAAAACTGGGCATGGCAGATTGTGAGTGACTGTCCAGTCTCTTCTTAAAAACTTCCAGTGAAGAAGCAACCACTGGTTAATTGTCTTCACTATTAGGAAATCTCTCCTTAATTCCAGGTTGCTTCTCTTCTTGCTTAGTTTCCACCCATTGTTTTTTGTCCTGCCTTCTTGTTGTAGAAAGAGAAGACTGAACAACATTCCTGGGTCAGCCAGAGACAATTTATTGCGCAGTTTCAGAATCAGATACAACTGCTTTTATACCTATCCAAGACAAAGGATTCTGTGAGCACAGCAGTTTTCCATATATGGTTAACATACATTTGTTACATGATAATTGACACTTTCTAATTACTAAATTCCTTCATCATTTTCTAGTTCATAAGATTATCTTTAGCCAAACAACACTCCTCAGTCCTGTGTCCGCTGATGCACAGATTTATGGTTTGCCTTTGATAATGAGTAACTTTTATTTCCTATGGATGTCCTTGCATTCTTGACAACTAGGCCCCTCAAAAGATATATATTACCAAGATGGAATTTAGCTGACTTAGTGTAACCTCTAAACAAGCACTTTTTTTTCTTATAATAATGTGAATAAAGAGGGTCCCCCAGTGTTCATATAGCTGACCCTATACCATTCACATCATTCGCATTACTCTGGTGCTTTGGAAAATAGGTTGACTCCTATTCACTGGAATAGGGGTCAACCTATTAAATACTGGAATACTGCTATCATGCTATCCCCCCTAGTCCTTCTTTTCACTAGACTACCTAAACCAAATACTCCAACCATTCTTCATACTTTTTAGTCTCCAGGCCTTTAATCATCTTAGTTGCTCTTCTTTGCACTTTTTCCAAAGTCTCAACATCTTTTTTTTGTAATGTGGTGACCAAAACTGGACATAATATACCAGGTATGGTCTTCCTAAGGCTTTATAAAGCGGTAGTAATACTTCATGTGATTTTGATTCTATCGCTCTGTTTATGCAACCCAGGATTGCATTGGCATTTTTGGCTGCTGCCACACACCTCTGGCTCCTACTTAAGCCAGATTTAAGCTCTGATTGCTTTCCATGTCAATGCTGTTTTATATATTGTCCCTTTGATCTCGGATCCCAGGGATTAGTCTTTTACAAATCATTTCTTTCTTCAGGTGCCTTCCGTTGAAAGAGTTTTGAAGAATTTGCACGGGCTGCCTCAAACGAATTTCTCTCAAATGATTCACAAAGTAAGTGAGGAAGGGCTCTTGAAGGGGGTCTCCCTTCAGCAAAACGCAGGTTCTTTCTCCAGTTTTATGGTTGAAAATATTATTTTTACGCTTCTAGGCCAACAGCAGTTTCAACGCAATTCCACAGTTTACAGTGATGAAAATGGATAAAGTTGTTCAAGGTGAGTAAAGTTTTTCCTGGAAAAAAAAAATCTGGATTCACACAATTGGCATCTGGAGTGTTCCCCCCCCCCTCCCCAAGTCACATTAGTGGCTAGGAACACACAATTTGAATCATGATGATGACTATTTGTTAAATTTTGTTGCCCATGGAGCTAGCCTAGGCAGCTTCCCCTAATAAAAAAGAAGAAAATGAAAGGAGTGTAAGTAAGAACAGAACTAAAATAATAGAACAATAAAACAAACCGTGAAAAAGGAACACGGCGAGAATAAATATGAATCCTCTCCTTTTTCTTCTGAACTCTGCACTGCATGTAAAAAAGGGCAGGGGTTATTTTTTTGCAGTTGTGTTTGCTCATCTAGCATTTGTAATGTGAACAGAGGCATCGAGGGAGTCCTCATTTAAGGACCAACGCTGGGTGCAGCAAATTGGTTGTTAAACAATTGCAAACTAAAACTGCATCCGGGCTTACGGTCTTCCTTTTTTTTTAAAAAAAATTTGATTTATATGCCATCCTTCTCCGGAGACTCAGGGCAGCTTACAATGTGTTAAGCAACAGCTTTCATACTTTTGTATATTTATACAAAGTCAGCTTATTGCCCCCACAAACTGGGTCCTCAATTTACTCACCTTAGAAAAGATGGAAGGCTGAGTCGACCTTGAGCCTGGCTAGGATTGAACTCGCAGTAATTGCAGGCAGCTGGCAGGCACCACTTTTAGTACATGATGGAACAGTGGGCCCGGTAGGCCTGTTTTTTCACCCTCCCCAGGCTCCAGAGGCTTTCTAGGAGCCTGGGGAGGACAAAAGCGGCCTTCCCCACTTTAGATTAAGAACCAGGATGGGATTAATTAGATTAAGAACCAGGATGGGATCAACACCTGGTTTCTGTGCTGGAGCCCATACAAAGCCAGGATAGTGGGGTAACCATGGAGATCCATATCCAAGTCCATTCTCACCTACAGAAATCCACGAAAAGTAAAAACGGAAGCAGTACGCTCCGTCCCTTATTTGGTTAGACCAGGTTGCCCTGATAAAGAGCACTGCATCGGGTATGTTTTGGCACAAGGAGGAGGAGCGTGGTGACATTTTGCATGGTGGAGGCCATGGATGGTAACCCTTGTCTTTCCTTGCAGAGCTGAAGAAGGACATTGAGAGAGCTGCCCAAAAAGTCCAGTTGGTTGCAGATGAATTCCCCATCTCTGACCAGACCCGTCCCATGAGCGAGGCCTTGGCGAAGGCAGAGAACGTTAGCCGACCTTTCCTGAAGGAGGTGAAGCATTTTGAGACATACAGGTAAAAGAGAGAGTTGGGCAGAGCAGATACTTGGCAGACATTTATCAGATAATCTGACAAGAAACCCAACACTCCTGACGTTTGAAGGGACTGAGAAGGCTAGTGAATGGAGCAGTAATATAATATGGGCAGAGCTGGCCAGCCTGGACAAAGAATTTCCTTTTCCTCTGGTGTTGCAGGAAAGTAGGAGATTTAGGAGGGCTCATTTTTTTAAGACACACACTGTGCTTTCTTGTGCTCCTTCCTTTGACTTGAAAACACGTTTACAGAAATCATAATGAAGGTGGGATACAAATCAATTTTGTATCCAACCTAGCAGTTTGAAAGCACATAAAAAATGCAAGTAGATGCAAGGTCTTGTAAGAAGGATTAAAATTTAGCAGGTGAATATCCCTCCCTTGAAGATAGGGGATGCGGCGGTTCAGGGGCTAAGATGCTGAGCTTGTTGCTCGAAAGGTCGGCAGTTCAGCGGTTCGAATCCCTAGTGTCGTGTAATGGAGTGAGTTCCTGTTACTTGTCCCAGCTTCTGCCAACCTAGCAGTTTGAAAGCATGTAAAAAATGCAAGTAGAAAAATAGGGACCACCTTTGTTGGGAAGGAAACAGCGTTCCGTGCGCCTTTGGCATTTAGTCATGCCAGCCACATGACCACGGAGACGTCTTCAGAAAGCACTGGCTCTTCGGCTTTGAAATGGAGATGAGCACCTCCCCCTAGAGTTGGGAACGACTTGCACATATGTGCGAGGGCAACCTTTACCTATTACCTTACAAATAAATACATTATCAGGCCAGGACTTTGGGCACTGCAAAAAGGGATTGGAGTATCAGGCTGTCCAAGGAGAAGACCCAAGATTGAGAAAATCATCACGAGAACTTGTAGGAGGACCCACTGTTGATGCAGAGTTTGTGCATGAAATCCTTCCATTGACCACAAAAGTTCCTAATACTTTTTATATACGCACAAATATTTTGATTGATTTATTATGAGCCATCAAATAGTTTTTGACTTGTAGCAACCCCAATGGCAGATCGTCTGTCCCTCACCTCACCTTTCAGGTCTTCCAAGATGGTACCAATTACCAATATAAATGAGTACAAATGTTAAGAGGGTGTAAATGTTTTGCCTTGGGTCGGACGAAGCAGGAGGTCAGGAAGATCCCAAAAAGTGACTTCAACTGTGTGTCCACAGAAAACATTGTAAGGTCCCAAAATATACTTGAGTCACCAGAATGCCAAAGAGAGAGACTCAAGACGAGGCTTGCAAAAATAGTAGATTTTATTTATGGCCAAAAACAAAATACCGGGTGGAACTAAATCCAGAACATACAGATACAATGCATGTGAGGAGATAGCCACACCTTGGGGAAGGTATGGCGTCCTTTTATACCCTCAGAAACGTCAGCTTAGTACCCAATTCTGGCCTCCTAATTTAGGTTTGCATATTCCTTGTTGCCCTGCAAGGGAATAGAAACTTCCCAATTAGTCTTATCTCATCCTTGATCATTCCTTTGTTTTCTCAATTGGCCATTTGGCCTCCTGGTTCTGCAAGGAACGAGTTTATACAGATCAAAGGTATAAATTAGGGCTGAGGTGTAAATTATCCCTTGAAGATACGTACCATGCTCTTAGATGGCACAAGAAAAACAGGAAGAAGATTGATATGGGTTCAGGTCAAATGGCAGGGACATACGTTTGACAAATACCAGATACATTACAGAGGTCTAATAACAGAATATGTTTGTTACAGGAGATACAAACATAAAGGCATATATATATTACAGGAACCTAATGATTACAGAATCTAGTATCCTTATTATTGTTTCCCCTCAACATCTAGACGTTTTTTTGACACAAACACCTTGCGCTCACCCACCCAATTTAAACATTTCTAATTGAACTGAAACAGCACACCACATTTCTGGTGGATGCGTTAAGAGCCTGAAGTTGTCTCCTCCTGATTCCCCATACCCCTTTTTTGTCTTGGCCAGGTGGATTGCAGGTATAATAGCATGCACAGTTATCCTGCTGATTGTCTTCTGTAATGTTCTGGGCCTTTCCTTTGGCACTTACGGGTTGGTGGTGCGAGACGATCCTAGCGATTACGAGAGCCGGGCTGAAGCCGGAGCCAAATTTCTCATCACGTAAGAACTCTCAGATGTCCTCTCTATCCATGAAGGAGGATACTTGTAGCTCAGGGTTGAAATGAAGGCTCCTTGGCGTTCTCTGAGCTTGGTCATTTTCTGGCAGACATTTCATTAACCACTTGCAACACTTCCCCTCCAGCAATCAGTTCCAAGATTAACACCAGACCAACAATCAAGAAACAAACAATAGCCCCATGAAGGAATTCCCAAACAAACCAACAGTAAACAGCCCAACCAAAAAACCTCCAAAATAGGGCAAGCCACTAGAATATAAAGTGTGAGCAAACCCCGTCCCTTATTGCACTGATGATGTTACCTCGTTGGGTAATGAAATTCTGCAAGAAAACAGACATCAGAGGGCACCAAGGACGCCCCAGTACCTCTCCTCCTCCTCCTCCTCCTCCTCCTCCTCCCCTCCCTTCTAGCACTGATGATGTTCCCTAGTTGGGTAATGAAATGCAAGAAAACAACCAAGTTCAGGGAGTATTAAGAACCCCTCATGTCATCTCCATATCCAAATTTGAGGACCGTTGAGGTCCTTCTACAGAAACAAAACAGTGGGACAAAACAAGGAAGACAGAAGGTGGCTATTTCTAGGTACCTGTCCCTATGCAGAGATGTCAGATGGTTCCCTCTGGTCAACCTGGCTTCCAGGTTTTTTGGAGGGAGCAACAACCTGGATGGGGAAATGGGGGTGGTGACTTTTCTCCCCTCCGTCCTTCCCTCCCTGATACGTCTTTGTCCATCTGATTACAGCGGTATCACCTTCAGCTTCCTCTTCTCCTGGATTCTGATTCTCTTGGTCGCCGGCACTTTTCTGATTGGGGGAAACATCCAAACGTCGGTGTGCAAACCTTGGGCCAATCAAGAGATATACAGAGTGAGTCCGTCTGCATGAAAACGAGCAAGCGCGTTTAGGAGTTGTTGGCCTTATTTTAATGGAGGCTTGCTGTTGTTCATCTTGTTGGTTGTGTTCTGGAAAAGGTGCAGAGAAGAGCAACAAAGACAACTAGGGGGCTGGAGGCTAAAACATACGAATAACACGGTTGCAGGAATTGGGACATGTCTAATCTAGTGAAAAGAAGGACTGAGGGAGACGACAGCAATGTTCCAATATTTGAGGGGCTGCCCCAAAGAAGAGGGGGGTCAACCTGTTTTCCAAAGCACCGGAAGGCAAGACAAGAAACAATGGCTGGAAGTTAATCAAGGAGAGAAGCAACCGGGAATTACAGAGAAATTTCTTGAAAGTGAGAACAATTAATCAGTGGAACGGTTTGCCTTCAGAAGTTATGGCTTCTGCATCACTGCATTCATCTTGAAAACTGGAGTTTCCAAGAAGAAATTGGACAGACAGTTGTCTAGGATACTATAGTTATTTTCACCTTGGCCAACTCTGATCCGCATCAGCTCCAAAACCCTTGAAGAACTGGTGCTGAAATTGTGGTGCTTGGGAGAATCAGTCCGCAAGTTTGTGCAGGCAACTTCCTCCCCACCCCTCCCCATTTTTCTGTGCCACACGGCCACTTGCACACAAGCAGATATTGTGCAAGTGTATTTTTCCAGGTGTATAAATGTGTTACCTTCTTTTCTGGAAGGATGCAGCGCTGAAAGTCTGCACCTTTCTTTTTAAAGAAATCCCAAGGAAAGATAAAATAGAAAGAGTACAGATCAGAGGTGAAATGCTACCGGTTCAGCCCGGTTCGGCCGAAGCGGTAGCAGCAACGATGGGTGGTTGGAGAACCAGTAGCGGCGGCAGTGCGAGGCTCCTCCCACCCACCCAGATGTCGTTACTTCCTGGTTTTAACCAGGAAGTAACCCATTTTTTACCCTCTGTGCATGCTCAGAAGGCTTTGCACATGTGCAGAGGGTCCAAAATCACATGTGATGCATGCAAGTTTAGCACACTTGCACAGCAAACACTTCCAAACATGTAGGGAAGGTAAGTAGATTTCACCCCTGGTACAGATAATCCTCAACTTATGACCACAACTGAGCCCAATATTTCCATCGCACACAAGAGAGTTGTTAAGTGGAGTTTGGCCTCATTTGACATCTTTTCTTGCCACAGTTAAGATAGTAACATGGTTCTTAAGGGAGTCTGATTTCCGTCATTGACTTGGCTTATCAGAAGGTCACAAAACGTGATCACATTAGCCCGAGACACTGAACCGTCATAAGTACATGCCAGTTCTTTACTTAAAGTTGGCCTCCATAGGAGAGGTGGGGTTTCAGCAGGTTCTGACCAGTTCTGGAAAACTGGTAGCGGAAATTTTGAGTAGTTCGGAGAACCAGTAGTAAAAATTCTGACTGGCCTCAACTTCATCTATTCTCTGCCTCCCAAGTCCCAGCTGATTGGGAGGGAATGGAGATTTTGCAGTAACCTTTCCCTGGATTCGGGAGGGAATGGAGATTTTACAGTATCTTCCCCTGCCATGCCCACCAAGCCACACCCACAGAACCGGTAGTAAAAAATTTTGAAACCCACCACTGCTCCAAGAATCCACCATGTTGTAATGCATTGGCATAGTAGATATGCGGATCTAGCATAGCCTTTTGCAACTGAGAGATGGAAATGTTGTCAGCGGACCGATAATAACGTGCAATTATTATTATTTTTTTATCATTCAGTTTATCGACACCCCTGGTAACCTCCCGCCTTCCATGAATGTCTCTCAATACCTTGGCTTAAAGCAGAATCTCAACCTCACGTCGGCGTATCAGTGAGTACCCCCTTTCTCCAGGGGCATCTTTTTGCTAAAGAGATGGACTGGTTGGCTCCCTCCAGGCCATCCCCTCAATAGGGGATGTTACAGAGTACACAATAAGAGAGCTGGAAGGGACCTTGGAGGTCATCTAGTCCAACCCCCACCCAAGCAGGAGACCCTACACCGTTTCTGACAGATGGCTGTCCAGTCTGTTCTTGAAAGCCTCCAGTGATGGAGCACTCAACACTTCTGGAGGCAAGCTATTCCATTGACTAATTGTTCCCACTATCAGGAAATTTCTCCTTAATGCTAGGTTGTGTCTCTCTTTGATAAGCTTCCATCCATTGCTTCTTATCATGTCACCCTTGATGCTAGTACAAGATAACTAAACAGGCAACAGAGAACAAGGACAATGGTCTGGAATGGTATGCGGCCACCTGCTTGAGCAAAGGGTTGGACTCGAAGAACTCCAAGGTCCCTTCTAACTCTGTTTATTCTGCTATCCTTCCTTCCTTCCTTCCTTCCTTCCTTCCTTCCTTCCTTCCTTCCTTCCTTCCTTCTCTGGAAGTTTTTAAGAAGAGACTGGACAACCATTTGTCTGGAATGGTCTTGGGTTTCTTGCTTGAACAAAAGATTGGATTAGAAGACCTCCAAAATTACTCTGTTATTCTATCTTAACAGATTTAAAGAACAAAATAATCCTCCATGAGAAAATTGCCTCACCCCATAAGAGTGAAAGGCTTCGGCTAGCAGAAGGATATCGAATGTAAACTAAAGGGTGGCTTAAGATCAGCAGATCAATGCTGTTAAACAAGAATAGATGCTATCACTAAATACCGTATTCTGAGCTTCTCCCCTAGCATCCATATTCCGTTCAATAAAGTACTACAATCCTATTGTCCCAACAATATTTGATTTTAACGCTCTGCCTTGCCAGTTGAAGGACATGCAGCCAAAAAGGAAGGCATGCTCCTCCTTTCGCCCAACATCTGGTACCCCTAACCTGGCAGAGCCAAACGTCAGGAAGACGAGGGGGGCTGGGAGTTGTGAGTCAACGCTATCTAGGCATCTTGCATAAAGCAGGCAGAATGCAAGTGGATAGGGAGGGGGGTTAATTTCTTTCCGTCTCCTTTCAGACAGTGCAAGAACGGTGCAGGCCTCTGGGAAGTACTGCAACTGAAGGACCAGTACAGCCTCAGCGAGCATCTCGGCGTTGCCAAGGTAACAAGCCTCTAGCTGCATCCTCGGCTGCCCCCTTTTGCAAAGCGAGGCTTGATTCCCCTGGGATCCTTCAGGAGGATCCTAGAAGACAAAAGCTCAGCTGTACTTCAATACTTGGCTTCCAGAGGTTCTCCAGATGTTCCCATCAGTATGGGAAGAAAACTACAGCATCCTAGTCTCTCAAATCAAGCAATAAATTAAAAATGCTACAGACCAGTTTCCTCAGTTGCAAAAGCTGAAGATAGACAGAGAACTTGTTTTGCAATATCAGCTGGGGTGGAGCTAGAATTTTAGACAACGTTCCTCCTCATTATATTTAAATATACTCCAGCAGGGCAAGTGGGGAGACCATTGGCCCCGGCTACCCTTTTTGTAAACTCCAAAAGCTCACAAACTTATTTATGGGGGCTTAAAGAATGTAGGTCACCTTTCCTGGGAGAATTCATTCGATCTTTATTATTGGAGAATTCTTGATGATTAATTTGCTCTCCCCACAAAAAAAAAAAAAAAAGATGTGGAGACTCTAGAAAGAGTGCAGAGAAGAGCAACCAAGATGATGAGGGGACCGGAGGCTCAAACATACGACAAATGGTTGCAGGAACTGGGCCTGGCTGGTCCAGTGAAGAGAAGGACCACGGGAGACAGGAGAGCATCTTCTAATACTTGAGTGGCTTCCCCAGAGAGGAAGGGGGTCAAACTATTTTCCAAAGCACCCAAAGGCCAGACAAGGAACAATGGATGAAAATTGAACAAGGAGAGATTCCACCTAGAAACGAGAAATTTTCTGATGGGGAGAACCATCAACCCATGGAACAGAAGTTACCTTCAGAAGTTGTGGGAGCTTCATCAGTGGAGGCTTTCCAGAAGAGACTGGACTGCCATCGGTCAGAAATGGTGTAGGGTCTGCTTGGGTGGGGGGTTGGACTAGATCGGGGGTTACCAAGCTTTCGGACCTCAGGGACCACTAAATTCATAATTTTAAATCCCATGGAACACTAATATGAATTTTTAAAAAAGATAAATAGTATTTAGTGCAATTTAGTGCAAATAAATATATATTTATTATTTATAAATATATTTGTAAATAATAATAAATAATAGGACTAGATGACCTCCAAGGTCCCTTCCAACTCTGTTAATCTGTTAAGTACTCAGCATGGCTAGTCTTGTGAAGAGAAGGACCAGGGGAGACAGGAGAGGGTCCTCCAATATTTGAGGGGCTGCCACAGAGGAGGAAGAAGGTCAAGCTATTTTCCAAAGCACCCGAAGTCCAGACAAGGAATAATGGATGGAAACTGACCAAGGAGAGATTCAACCTGGAAATAAGGAGGAATTTTCTGACAGTGAGAACCATCAACCCATGGAACAGAAGTTGCCTTCAGAAGTTGTGGGAGCTTCATCACTGGAGGCTTTCCAGAAGAGTCCGGGCTGCCATCTGTCAGAAATGGCTTAGGGTCTCCTGCTTGGGCTTGGGTGGGTTGGACTAGATGACCTCCAAGCTCCCTTCCAACTCTGTTAATCTGTTAAAACATAAAGTCTAAAAGACCTCTGCCCTGGAACTTGCATTTCATTGGCTCCCTATTGGGGAGACGCAGTCCCATCCTTTCAAAGTTTGTTTTTGAGGCAGGATTATCCCCAAAGGGGGTCCAAAATAATAATAATAAAAAAGGTCCAGATGGCAGCCACAACCATTCAGTCTAAGCCCCTTCCCATTTTTAATAGGCTTAAAAATGGGAAGGGGCCTTAATACTTGGTTGTGGTCACCATTGTAAACTTTTTTGACCACTTTACTGGAGACACTCCAGATTGGGGAAGCTAATGGGCACCTGTTCTCTTTCTTAGACAGAAAGAGCAGTAAAAACACATCAGAGTGTTATTTCAAGCTGGGAAATGCACGGAAGAAATGATTTAATGGTCAATCTGGCCATTTCCCAGCCACATTTTCAACCTATGCAAGCCTGAAGGTCGAGGGAGAACGGGGGTCCCCCCAGGATGTCCTCCCAGCCTTGAGTCTATCTTTTTTTACGCTGGAGTCGGGCAGCTAATAAATTCAGAAAAACGAATACATGGATTTAAAAAAAATCATTAAAAATGAATTCATTAAACTCAGTTGCATCTTAAATTGAATAATCGCGCTAAACCTTGCCATTGTGAAAGCAGTCTTCATTTCCTCCCCTTCCGCTCCAGTACACGGGGGACTTTCAGCAACGCCTCCATGCCGTCAACCTCCCCTTTGAAGATATTGTTTTGTTGAGTGCCGAGGGGAGGCAGGACTTGGAGACCTTCAGAAAGAGCCAGGTGGACTTGGTCAACTACGGTGACTTCACAGCAGAGGTGAGTCTGCAGTTGGGGGAAGGAGGGAGATGTCCTGGACTCTATGTCTACGGAAGTTCTCCATCATCCAGGTCATGGTTGTCCCAGAGATGCTTTTTCAGACTTCCTTCTTTTCTTGTTTCTTTGGAAACATTTTGCTTCTCATCCAAGAAGCCTCTTCAGTTCTTCAGTTTTTCGAGTTCTTCACTTCTTCAAGAAGCTTCTTGAATGAGAAGCGAAATGTTGTCAAAAAAAAGAACCAAAAAACACAAGAAAATCCAGTTGCCTTTTGGAAAAATTACCCTTGGGATGTGCTTTTCTATCCACAACTACAGAGGCAGAAGTCACTCTGTGCCAGCCCTTCGAGGTAGTCCAGACAAGACGCTCAGATCATGACTAACTCTACCTTTATTGTCAGGTTACTGTAACAGCATATAAGCATGTGGGAAGGTAACAGCATTCAGTGTTTTGCCGTATGCTCTATGCTGCGGTGTGATGTCATGCTGGCCACATGACTGCGGAAAAGCTCTCTGGGCAACGCTGGCTCTTTGGCTTAAGAAATAGAGATAAACACCCACCTCCTAAAGTTAGTCACAATTAGAATAAAACCTGCAGGGACACTCTATAGAACAGAAGCTTGCAAATTTGAAAACTCTTCTCCCCTCCCTCTCTCACCTTTACCTTCCAGAGAACGAGGGAGGGTCCCATCTGAGACACTTTCAACACCTCCATTCCTTTTGCCTGACTGTTGTCTCACCTACTTGCTTCCTCCTCCCAAGGCTATTCTCACAGCCCCCTTACATGGCTGATTATTTCTCTTACAGATGCGCAATCCTCTGGTGAGGACCAATGTGGAAGGATTGGCAATAGATCTTGAAAGGTTGAGTAACGTTCAGGTGGGGAACTGGATGAGATGGGTGGGTGGGGGAGGGGCAAAATTTCTTTCTTAAATTCCCGTCCTCGCTTCCCAGCCAACCCAGGGATGTTGATGTTTCCCGCAGAGCGACAGAACTCTGGCAGAACGACTGGTTGAGGAAGCTCTGAAGCTCAGGAGAATCCAGAATCAGATGGTCCTCCCAATGGAGACCCTCGTGGTAAGCTTTCAAGTGAAGCACACTGAGGAACCTCAACTTGAAACTCAGAAGTGCTTCAACAGAAAGAGCAATTTGGAGATTTTAAATTAATTAAATTAATAGCCTATAAAATTTAATTTTAGATGAAGTGAAGGTAGTGTTTCCGGTTCCATTTGAGTGGGAGAGGAAGCATGTGATTAATATTTCATGGGACCAAATTAATTTGTTGTATCTTTTTATTTAAAGGCACAACTGAAAGAAAGTGTCCAGTTTTTAGCAACCATGTCACCTAGCTTCCAGGTATTGTTATTACAGGTGAAATAATTTCAGGGGTGCGGGGATCTCTTTGTGCTATCATCGCTCTCTCTTTCACTCTCCCTCCCTCCCTTCCTCTACCATCCATCCATCCATCCCTATCTGTCTGTCCGTCTGCCTGCCTGCCTATCTATCTATCTATCTATCTATCTATCTATCTATCTATCCATCCATCCATCCATCCATCCATCCATCCATCCATCCATCCATCCATCTCTGTCTGTCTGTCTGTCTGTCTGTGTCTGTCTATCTATCTATCTATCTATCTAATCCATCTATCCATCCATCCATCCATCCATCCAACCATCCATCCATCCATCCATCCATCCATCCATCCATCCCTGTCTGTCTGTCTGTCTGTCTATCTATCTATCTATCTATCCATCCATCCATCCATCCATCCATCCATCCATCTCTCTCTCTCTCTTTCTCCATCCATCCATCTTCCAGCTTTTCTTAAGTTGGTTGTAAATTGAGGACTATCTGTACAGTGCTTTCGCATTGGCCCTTCTACAGCTATCTCACCTACGAAAATTCTTTGTTTTCTACATCCAACATGAGCCAGAAGGCCAGTTTGGCCCATCAAAACCTGCCTTTAAGAGGAGATGTTGCTCTGGAGGCCGAGCTATTCATTAAGGATATTTCATCCTCTCTCACCTCTTATAGGATAATGACTGCAAATTCCAGCCAAAATGTCTTGCACAATTAAAGATTAAGCAGATACTTGGCTTTTATGGGCTGGGGGTGGGGGTGGGGGGGAGAACAGCCAGCCAGCTGGACCATAATTACAGACAAAGAGAAAACACCTTGTTATCAAACACAGAGGAACCGGTTACTCCTTTCCATAAATGTAAAACGCCCTGTGTTTTTTTCTACACAACATTTCCAATTGAACAATGGAAGGTGACTGATTGGGCATGCATAAAATAAATAAGTACGTGCATTAATCTTCCAGCTGGCAACGCACATCTGTGGGCACCTGGGCATGCAACTCCAGATGCTATCTATGGCACGCTAGAACAGATACTTATAATTTTGTGCTGAGGGCCTAAAAAGTTGATTTGGCTGCTGTATCTTTGTGTAGACAACTGATTGTGTCCTTGGCATCAACTAAAGTAAACTAAAATTCTACACTACATAATTATCTCCTTGTACTTTCCTTCCTCCTTCTCCTCCCCTTCCTTCCTTCCTTCCTTCCTTCCTTCCTTCCTTCCTTCCTTCCTTCCTTCCTCCCTCCCTCCCTCCCTCCCTCCCTCCCTCCTCCTCTTCCTCCTCCTTTCTCAACCTTCTAATGGTGTCCACCAGACCTGGAATAGATGGTGGAGTGGAGAAGTTCAGTGCAAACCTGCCATTTTCAGAGGTTCTTACTTCCTTTGATAGCAGGAGGAGCTGAGGGCCAAATTATTTGCTTTTTCTTCCTGCCTCCCTCCAGGCTCAATTCAACAATACTGAGTCCCAGATCACCCTTGTGGAGGCCATTCTCCCCTCCCAGACAAAGAAGATTCTCAGACAGGTGAGCCGGAAGAAAACAGGTGAACTCAAAAGGTTGTCCCCAAGCGCGTGGCTACTCGAGGACTAACAGCACATCATCAGATCCCTTCAGTTGCTCTCGAAAAACTTTGCCAGACTTGTCTTCCTCTGTCATAATTCTGGAGGAGCCTTTCTCAACCTGATGTCCTCCAGATATGCTAGGAGACCAACTCCCATACATGCCAACACAGTGGTGAAATTCAATTTTTTTTACTACCGGTTCTGTGGGTGTAGCTTGGTACACCCACAGGGGATGGCAGGGGAAGGATACTGCAAGATCCCCACTCCCTCCCCACTCCTGGGGAAAGGATATTGCAAAATCCCCATTCCCACCCCACTCTGGGGCCAGCCAGAGGTGATATTTGCCGGTTCTCCGAACTACTCAACATTTCCGCTACTGGTTCTCCATTACTTGTCAGAACCTATTGGATTTCATCTCTGAAATCCAACACACCTGGACAGCAGCAACATGAAGGCATCTGGTTTAGAGAATACAGAAACATGCCTATAGAAGGAGCTGGGCCATGCATCTGTTAATTGACCTGGATTATACAAGATGCCGGATGCACCGAGAGGTGCATATTAATAATAAAAGAGAGGAAAATCCTGTTTATGAACAATTCTGAGCCGCCCAGCAACCCACCATGGCAAACTGGGCTGAGCTGGGCATTATTTCTGATCCAGTTTTGGGGTTCCTCTGTTGTCCTTCATCCCTTTCCACAAAACTCCTCTTCTGAAACAAGAAATTCAAGGAAGGTGGGGCTGGAGAGAGCAAAGCAGGGCGGAGATGCAAAGAGGAAAGGGGGAAGGAGTGGCATGCGTGAACACCTTGGGAAAGTGGCAGGTCAAAATGTCTACGGAGATTCTGCAGAAAAAAAAAAAACATTTGCATATAATTTGTTGATGGAAATTGTCCTTGGTTTAGATGACAGTTTTATCAAGAGGGGGGAGAAATCGCAGGAGAAAATGGGCTTCTCTGAGAAATCCTTTTACAAAACCTGCTTTTAACTCAGTTCTCCTTTTTCCTCCAGGAGTTGGACTGCTTTGTAAGGAAAGAGTTGGGATTCATCTCCCAGTACCTGAAGTGGATGAGGACTACGGTGAGAATTGGCTTCCCAGTTCTGTGGGGCCAGGAGCCTTCATGGGACACAGTGGCTCCAGATTCTGAGCAAAATTGGTGTGCAAATCACTGACAATTACAATCACAAAGAATATCCCTTTGTTTTGTTCCAGCTGACTGAGGATGTGGCTTCCTGCCAGCCTTTTTCCACCACTCTGGACAACGGCCGGCTGATCTTGTGCAATCGTATCATGGATCCTTGGGTAAATCTTTCTGCCATCTAACTAAAGCTTTCAACTTTCTTTCCTGGCCCACTCCAGGTAGTCTTCAATTTACAACCATTCATTTAGTGACCGTTCGAAGTTACAACTGCCCAGTGGTGAAATGTAAAATTTGTTACTACCGGTTCTGTGGGCGTAGCTTGATGGAGGGTGTTAATATGACTGAGTGGGCGTGGCCAACTTTTTTTTTTTTTTTACTTTTAAAACCATTTTTTTCTACAACCTCTTCGGCTTTTAAAGCCTCTGATGATCCCAGCTGACTTGCCTGATCAGCAGAGGCTTTTTTTCCTTTTAAAAACATTTTTTCTACAATCTCTTTGGAGGTTGTAAAAAAAAAATGCTTTTAAAAGCCTCTGATGATCCCAGCTGAGCCACGCGATCATCAGAGGCTTTTAAAAATTATTTTTAAAAGCATTTTTTCGGCCAAAGAGGTTGTAGAAAAAATGCTTTTAAAAATAATAAAAAAAAACCCTCTGATGATTGCGCGGCTCAGTTGGGCAATTGTGGGGGGGGGGGGGCAGGGATTTTTGCTACTGGCTCTCCAAACCACCTGCCTCCATCGCTACCGGATCAAGTGATCTGGTCCGAACCGGGAGCATTTCAACCCCTGCAACTGCGGCTGGAAAAAAATGAGCATTTTTCACAATACCATTGCAGCACCCCCATGAGTCACGTGATCAAATTTTGGATGCTTTGCAACTGACTCATATTTATGACGGTTGCAGTGTCCTGGGATCATGTGATCCCCTTTTGCAACCTTCTGATAAGCATATTCAATGGGCAATCCTGATTCACTTAAGAACCGTGATATAACAGCTGCAGTGATTCACTTAACAACTATGGCAACAAAGGGTCGTAAAGTAGGCCAAACCTCCCTTAACAACTGCCTGACAAAAAATGGTGTCTTTTTAATTAACTCTGCTAGCGTGCAAACATGCTACCAGGCTTCGCAACAATGATATCCACAGGTAGGTCTCGATGGTGAGGTTCTTAAAACACTTTGGCGAGTTCCAATTCGCTGAAGACGGACTCGTCACAAAGGGGAGGGCTGGGATGAGGAGAAACCTACCTGTACCTTTTGAGTGTGGGAAACCCAGAGCTAGCCTGACTTTAGTACAGCCAACATCCTTTTAGTAAAAGAACCTTTCGCTTCAAGCAAAGGGAATCGAGGGTTTCTCTTTCCTAAGGGATCAGATTGGGGCAGGTCTGACAGCAGCAATGGTGTGAACGAAGCTCCACCTGTTTTAATGTGCATCACGGTCCTATCACTTCACCTAAATCCCTTCTCAAAATCCAACTTGTCTGTTGGTTTCCTTTTTCCCCAAGAAAGGTACAGCTCATGTCTACGTAGGTGTAAGATGAAAGGTAACATCTTCCAGTCAAGGTCAATGCCTGGTGACTTCATAGATATATCTGTGGAATTTTCCTGGCAAACCCATTAGAAGAAGTTGTCACTGCCTCCTTGTGGGGTGTTTCTTCATCTTCCTAATCCCATAATTTTGGGATTTCCAGGTGGTGCTCTGTCCAAACACTAATCTGATCCAACCCCACTTAGCTTTTCTGAGCCACCAAGATGAGGGTTGCCAAAATAATGTTTCCCCATCATTAAAAGCATATATCTGGACCGACTTTAAAAGGGACGCGGTGGCTCAGGGGCTAAGATACTGAGCTTGTCGATCAAAAGGTTGACAGTTCAGCAGTTCGAATCCCTAGCGCCGTGTAACGGGGTGAGCTCCCCTGACTTGTCCCAGCTCCTGCCAGCCTAGCAGTTCGAAAGCACGTAAAAAAATGCAAGTAGAAAAATAGGGACCACCTTTGGTGGGAAGGGAACAGCGTTCCGTGCGCCTTTGGCATTGAGTCATGCCGGCCACATGACCACAGAGACGTCTTTGGACAGCGCTGGCTCTTTGGCTTTGAAACGGAGATGAGCACCGCCCCCTAGAGTTAGGAACGACTAGCACATAGGTGCGAGGGGAACCTTTGCCTTTACCTACTTTGCAATGATGTAATTCTGATATAATCTGAATTTTTCCTGATGTTTTTAGGGATATATCCATCAAGTTTTCTTAGCAAAAAATATGGAAATTGGCCATGATTGAGTTCTGATGGCTGGATTTTTTTTAACTTCCTAGTGTAGACTATAATCCTGGCATTGTGTCAGACCACAACCTGGGCTAGTTTTAATTGCTCTGACCAACTTCCTCTTAAAGCCTGAACACAAATACCATATAATAACTGTGCTTAATACCTGCTCATGTCTAGCACTTGTTAGGTGTTCGCTGCTATGGTTTAAACTTTCATTATCCTCAGGAGCTCTATGCTAAAGCATTTATTGATTGCCTCTTTCTTCCTTTCCTTTTCTTAAAAACGTTTAATCAAAACAGAGTGAAATGGGATGGGTGAGTGGGGCTTTTTTTTTTTAATTTTTTAAAATTTGATTTACATGCCGCCCTTCTCCGGAGACTCAGGGCGGCTTACAATGCATTAAGCAATAGCCTTCATACTTTTGTATATTTATATTTATACAAAGTCAGCTTATTGCCCTCAACAAACTGGGTCCTCAATTCACCCACCTTATAAAGGATGGAAGGCTGAGTCGACCTTGAGCCTGCCTGGGATTGAACTCGCCAGTAATTGCAGCAGCTGGATCTTAAATGCTGCCTTTGTAGGAGGCATTACTCCCCTACGCTACTCAGGCTTTGATAGATAGATAGATAGATAGATAGATAGATAGATAGATAGATAGATAGATAGATGATAGATAGATAGATGATAGATAGATAGATAGATAGATAGATAGATAGATAGATAGATAGATAGATAGATAGATAGATTTTTTTATTGGTCAAGTGTGATTGGACACACAAGGAATTTATCTTGGTGCATATGCTCTCAGTGTACATAAAAGAAAAGATACTTTCATCAAGAATCATAAGGTACAATACTTAATGATAGTCATAGGGTACAAATAAGCAATCGAATCATACTAGGAAACAGTTAAGATAAATTGTAATGATACAAGCAACAAAATTACAATCATACGGTCATAAGTGGGAGGAGATGGGTGATAGAAACGATGAGAAGTTTAATAGTAATGCAGACTTAGTTAATAGTTTGACCATGTTGAGGGAATTATTTGTTTAGCAGAGTGATGGCATTTGGAGGAAAAAACTGTCCTTGTGCCTAGTTGTTCTGGTGTGCAGTGCTCTATAGAGTCGTTTTGAGGGTAGGAATTGAGACAGTTGATGTCCAGGATGCGAGGGGTCTGTAGATATTTTCCCAGCCCTCTTTTTGACTCGTGCAGGAGACAGGTCCTCCATGGAAGGAAGGTTGGTGGCCCTTGTTTTTGCTGCAGTTCTAATTATCCTTTGAAGTCTGTGTCTGTCCTGTTGGGTTGCAGAACAGACACTGCTGTCGTGGCCCCTACCTTGACTTTGGGGACATCTGAAGACCCTTTTAAAGCACCCTTTGGAGGACACAGATTATATGCCAGAGTTAGAGGATTTTCCCTTAGTGCCAGGGGAAACAGACCCTTCCCTCGCCCCACCCATGTGCTTTTCCTTTGGTGATGTATGCCTTTCCTTCTCTCCAGAATGCCTTTTGGTTCAGCCTGGGAGGCTGTGCCTTCTTCCTGCTGCCTGGTATGTTTCTCGCCCTCAAGATGATGAAGCATTTCCGTCCAATTCGGCACAAATTAGTGTAAGTGACATGACTGCGAAAGATGGGAGGCGGATGGTTCTTTGCATGACCAGTTTAAGTTTGCTTTATTGCCATTGCACCCCGTACAATGAAATTAAATGCCATCTTCACTGTACCTCATACATAAGAAAACTATAAATAAATAAATAAATAAATAAATAAATAAATAAATAAATAAAATAATAATAATAATAATAATAATAATAATAATAATAATAATACAAAAACACACATTCTTCACATTCTACACAATTGAATTGAAAACCCCTGATATTGCATTAATATACAGTATACACTATACAGTAGAATTCAACATAGTTACTGCTCTGGGATAGAAGCTGTTTTTCAGCTTATCTGTCCTTGTTTTAATGGTCCTGTACTGCCTGCCAGAGGGCAATAGTTTAAAAAAAAGGGTGCCGAGGATGAGATGGATCTTCAAGAACGTTGTTGCTGTTGTGATAGTTTGTCTTGAAGTCTAGACTGGATTTGGCATTTTTTAACTCACCTGCCAAGTCCTTCCCAAGGACCTGGGATAGACAGATCTGGGTGTTTGATGGGGTTAAAGGTGCGGTATTGATGTAAGCTGTTCCATAAAGCTGCCTTTTGCAATTGACAGATTGCAAATGTCAATGCCGAAGGGGTTCAATTGGAGTGCCTTTCATTATTGGTACTCCTTTTGTTTTCTTTTACCACCGTTGTTCTAATTCTATTTACAGGTCTTTGTATTTCATGATTTTTCTCTAGTTCTTTCTCTTCTATTCTGTTGTCTCCAGCTACTGCCACGTCCATTATCCAAACATATTTTTTTTGGTCTCTCTTATCAACAATTGTTAAATTTGGAGCGTTATGTGGCAGGATAATTCTAAACTCCCAGGGCACTTGTTCATTTTCTACTATTTTGTGGTCCCATCAGTTCTTGCTCTCAGACAAATGCTATTTCTTGCAGATATTATTATTACTATTATTATTACTATTATTATTACTATTATTATTACTATTATTATTATTATTATTATCATTATTATTATTATCATTATTATTATTAATACGGACTCTATTTCTAGACCCTCCTTCATTCCTAGCTCAGCATCAACTGATCAGGGAAGAACGTACAATGGGGGAAAAAAATACAAAAGCTGCCGCAATAAAAGATGTAGATATTTTTATTTTTAAATCAAGCTTAGCTCTAGCCTACATACAGTTATCTGAATAGCTCAGTGGGGCTTCATTGCTTTCAAGGATGGCCGCCAAAATGCCTTAACTTTCTCCCTTGCAAAATTTCATCCACTCCAAAAAAAAAAAAAAATTGAGAAAGTTGAGGACACTCCACGACTTTTCTCTGTCATCTTTGGGGGCGTGGGCACCAAATCAAGTCTCCTCAGAGGTTGGACTAGATGACCTCCAAGGTCCCTTCCAATGCTGTTACTGTAGGAGCCCCCTTCCTAAGTCTCTATGGAGATTCTCATTCATCCAGGTCATGATTGTCCCAAAGATGGGTTTTTCAAAAGGCAACTGGATTTTCTTGTTCTGGTCCAAAGCATCTTTGGACCCCTTCCTAAGAAACAACTTGATCTGTCCCCCTCTACACACACCCACAAAAACACAGCCAGTCGAGGGTTAAAGAAGCACTTGGCACACACCACAGTCCTTATCTCCAACTTGGCAGCGATATTCACACCGTCTGCCAAGTGCTTTAATTGTTCACAGAAAGAAAATCACATACGTAGCTTTGCCAAAATCCGTTCTTTTAGCAGCTTCAGGCTCCAATGACTACCAGATTGAGTTTTGTTCGTCACGGGGATCACTGACCACCACTCTCTCTTATATAGTCTCTGGGGTGTGATCCAGTGACTCATTGGTCCTGTGACTCAAGTCCAGTGACTCAGGTCTATTCCCTCCACGCCTCCTCAGCTGCTGCAAGCGCTTATCTCGCCTTCGTTGACGTGCGTCCAGGAATGACGTCTCTCCCTCACTCTCATCTGAGACACCTGTTTCCCCACTACTTTGCTCTCTTTCAGCTGGCACCTGAGATGGTGCCGGGGGGGGGGGGCTGGGAGATCTGGCTGGCTCCTCTTCCTCATGCTCAGAGCTTCCTTCCTCCAATGGGATAGGCTCAGAGGACGGGGCCACAACACAACTCACCTCTCATTATCGGGCTAGATGCCCATCGAACTTCAGGACAGAGAAAACTCATTTTTTTTTATTTCTGGAAGCTATCCAGAGCCTTGCAGTTGAGATGGGAGGCGATATAAATCAAAGTAATGAATGAGGAAGGCACCCAGGCTCACCTTATCAAGGAGACTGGCAGCACATCAGTTGGCTGAATGAATGAATGAATGAATGAATGAATGAACGAATGAATAAATACCCCAGTCATTCTAAAAGTCTTGAGTGACATCTTGCTCAGTGGGGTCTATAGTAGAGGTCTCCAACCTTGGCAACCTTAAGCCTGGAAGACTTCAACTCCCAGAATTCCCCAGCCAGCTGGCTGGGGAATTCTGGGAGTTGAAGTCTTCCAGGCTTAAGGTTGCCAAGGTTGGAGACACTTGGTCTATAGGGCATAGTCAAAATAGCCAAGGGGGCAGCCATAACAGAAGCTCTGTACATCTTTAACATCGATAACATCCATGCGCCGCGCACGATGACGCGGTCGTGGCTGCGATTTTGACTTTTTTGACCACAGCGTGCGGACGTTCCCCGCCGTCTCCTAAGAAAATAATAGAATTTGCTTTCTCTTCTGCGGCGTTTAGTTCTACCGGATCCGATGAAACCTTTCCCTTCCACATCCCACGGGTTACGTCTCTGCGGCTGTAAGACATCCCTGACCTCCCCTTCAGGATGACCAGGTGAGGGGACCGACGGCTGCTCCTTCCAGGAAGTGCTCTTGGCTTGGTCTTTCCAAAAAACAAACCAACCCCAATCCTCCTTCCAGAACTGCAGAATTGTCAGCGCGTTGATGGGCAGGGCTGTTTCCAGGAGACGGTTGCCGAAGTCCAACTCCCAACATCCCTTGCTGAAATTATTAAAAAAAAAAGTTTCTGGGTTTTTTAAAAAAGTTTTTTATTTTTATTTCTCATAAACACATTCACATGTACAGTCATTTATCCATCATTTTTCATTCATCTTTTCTTTTAACTTTCATTTTTGATTTTGATTTTTTCGGGGCCGCTCTTTTCTCCTATACCTTTACTCCAACCTTTCTTCTTCTCCTCCCCTTCTCTTCCTTCCTCTTTCTCCTCCTCCTTCCTTCGTTCTTCCTCTGCTTCTCTTTCCTACTTCCCCCTTCTCTTCCCCCACTCCTCTCTTCTTCCCCCTTCTAACCTTCTCCTCCGCTCCTCTTTCCCCTCCCTTTTCTTCCTCTCGTTTTCCCTTTCTTCTTCTCCTCCCCTTCTCTTCCTTCCTTTCTCTTCCTATTTCCTTCGTTCTTCCTCTCCTTTCTTTCTTACTTCCCCTTCTCTTCCCCCACTCCTCTCTTCTTCCCCCCTTCTAACGTTCTCCTCTGCTCCTCTTTCCCCTCCCTTTTCTTCCTCTCCTTTTCCCTATCTTCCTCCCCTTCTCTTCCTTCCTTTCTCCTCCTACTTCCTTCGTTCTTCCTCTCCTTCTCTTTCCTACTTCCCCTTCTCTTCCCCCACGCCTCTCTTCTTCCTCCCTTCTAACCTTCTCCTCTGCTCCTCTTTCCCCTCCCTTTTCTTCCTCTCCTTTTCCCTTTCTTCTTCTCCTCCCCTTCTCTTCCTTCCTTTCTCCTCCTACTTCCTTCGTTCTTCCTCTCCTTCTCTTTCCTACTTCCCCCTTCTCTTCCCCCACTCCTCTCTTCTTCCCCCTTCTAATCTTCCCTCCTAACTCCTCTTTCCCCTCCCTTTTCTTCCTCTCCTTTTCCCTTTCTTCTTTCTCCTCTCCTCTCTTTTCCTTTCCTCTCTCTCTACTCCTTCCCCTCTCTCCTGTTGTTTCCCTTTTCAGTTCAATCTAAAGTGGTATTCGAGCAGCCCCGATTTTCTAATTATCTTTATTCTCATTTCAATTTCTTATTCCATTATTATTTATTTTTGTTTCATCATTTGTGCACATTTTTATAATATCTCACTTTTTCCCCCTTTTATCCCCCTCCCTTCTCCTTTTTCCTTTTTACTTGGCATCCTCTGGTTAAGAGTTTCTGGTTAACAAGGCTCCAAACCCAGGTTGAGTTTGAAGTTTGAATGGCCCCAAGAGTTGTAAAAAAAACCCTCTGGCTATCGGGATTTTAAATGCTACTCATCTCCCAATGCCAGTATGGCGTTTTTTTAAAAAAAATTGATACAAATAGTCCTGTACTTACGACCGCAATTGAGCCCAACATTTCTATTGTTGAGTGAGACCTTTATTAAGTGAGTTTTGCCCCATTTTACGGCTGTTATTGCCTCCGTTGTTAAGTGAATCCTTGCAGATAATAAGTGAGTAATCCAGTTCTTAAGTGAATCCGGCTTCCCCCTTGACTTTGCTTGTCAGAAGGCCGCAAAAAGGGGGATGGTGTGACCCCAGGACGCTGCAACTGTCATAAGTATGAGTCAGTCTGAATTTTGATCACGTGACCCTGGGGATGCTACAAAGGTCGTAACTGTGAAAAATGTTCATGAGTCCTATTTTTCAGTGCCATTGCAACGTTGAATGGTCACTAAATGAACTGTTGAAAGTCAGGGTTAGAGTTAGGGTTAGGGTTAGGGTTAGGGTTAGTCTATCTATATTGTATTTCTGTTATTTTATGTGTGCAGCCATTCTTCAAATGGTTTTTAAGAATAAGAATAAAAACTTTATTACGGTGATCGACCAGCAATAGACATACAATAAATTAAAATTTATTTATTTATTTTATTTATTTATTAATTTGATTTATATGCTGCCCTTTTCCTGAGACTCAGGGCGGCTTACAATGCATTAAGCAATAGCCTTCATACTTTTGTATATTTATACAAAGTCAGCTTATTGCCCCCACAAACTGGGTCCTCAATTTACCCACCTTAGAAAGGATGGAAGGCTGAGTCCACCTTGAGCCTGGCTAGGATTGAATTACAGGCAGCTGGATGTTAATTGCTGCCTTTAGTAGGAGGCATTAGCCCCCTACGCTACTTAGGCTCCTTTTTAATCGTGAATAAAATTAATCGTGAATAATAACATCTCTGTTATGAAAATACAGGATCTCAAACCGTTAAGGTCACTCCCTAATTTACATGAGTGGAGAGTCAGTAAGTATGTGAGTAAATGTATTTTTCCAATAATTGTTATAGATCTCTCCAAAAAATTGGCACCAGTTGACATCTATAATTCAGTAACCAGGTTTTTTTCTTGTGGACATTAGCAACACAGATTTATTTATTTAGCGTAGTGTTTTCCAAACTTGACCCTTTGAAGATGTATGGACTTCAACTCCCAGCATTCCTCAACCAGCCATACTGTCTGGGGAATTCTGGGAGTTGAAGTCCATGCACCTTAAAATAGCCAAGTTTGGGAAACACTGATTTAGCGTATGGCTGGTCACACACAGTATTAAAACACTTCATTTTTACAGGTTAAAAACAATTAGAACAATAAAAAAAAAAGCAGTAAGAAAACCTAAAAGGAAAACAGAAACAACATTTCAAAGTTTAATGTCGACACAGAATTTTGCCACTGCACACGTGGTAGCCAGGTTTGAGTCTTCTCAGCCTTCTGGCTAAGATCAAGTGTGTAGTATCTCTTCAAATGGTTTAGCCTCCAGGCCTTTTGTATTAGTAGGTATCTAATCTAATTAAAAATACCAACTCCATGAAAACATGACTGGCAAACCTCCAACTGGGGGACTCAGACGTTGGACATCAAAATCCAGGTGGGACTTTGGCTGCTAGTTTGACCACACTTGCCATAACTTCCTGGGTCCGTGTCTCCTTGGCAGACATGCCAAAAAGGACGTGGCTTTGACTGCATAGCTGCAGCTCTCACTTGGACCCAAATTTGAGCCAATTGGAGGACCCCCCCTTCTTCCAAACAGAAGGAACCTTCGATGGGGAAGTCTGCTTCTTTTGTAGATCACGATCGGTTTTTCCAGGGACCCTCATATCAGTGGCTCAATGTGGTTTCTATCTTAGTTGCAAGAATCATCTTGAGAAAAGCAACCAGAGCTGTCCTCCATCATTACAGCCACACAGCTCACTCTTTTGAACCTTTGCGTAACTTCCTGGAAGCCCTCGCTCGCAGGAGAGCGAGTACAATTGTGGATGATGACAATTTCGACTCCGTTCCTCATGGTTTCGATGCACCTCCTGAGTAAATCCAGGGTTTATGTGGCAGGATTGAGAATGGTCAACGGGACAGCGGAGGCATCTCAAACAGGGGTGGGATTCAAAAATTTTAGCAACTGATTCTCTAGCAACCGGTTACTGGGTGGGTGTGTCCATGGTGGGCGTGGCCTACTTGACCTCCTGCTCCACGGCGGGGGTGGAGTGGGCGTTTTCACCCTTCCCGGGCTCCAGAGTCTTTTCTTGAGCCTCCAGGAGGGCAAAATGGCCTCCCCCGGGTTACGGAAGCTGGAAACGGGCCCATTTCCGGACTTCTAGGCCCATTTTTCGCCCTCCCAGAGTGGTCTGCGTGGGCCCTGCAGTTACCTGGCATCCAAAATGGGCTGCATGGAGACTCCTGGGAGGGGAGGGGTGGGGTGGGTAGGCGGGATTGGCCAGTCCTTGCAACTACCAGTTCGGCGAACCGGCTGAATCCCACCCCTGACCTCAAATCACTAAGGGCTCTTTCTGCACCCAGGAGGTGTTTTCTTTTAAGGGGTGACGTGTCCCCAAAGGATTTCCAAGGTGTAATTGCTTGGAGATAGTGCTGCCCACATCAGAAAGAGTCATCAAGTACATCCAACTTCTTCTGTTCAGCTGAAAACCGTTTGAGACTTTAGGGTTGTGGTTTATTTCTGAAACTTTGAGGAGAGCCAGCGCTAATCTTGTTACTTCAGGGAACAAGCCACCTCTGCCGTGACCTCACTCCCGGGCGGGAGAAGGATTAGATAAACTTCCTCTTGAGCGCAAACACATAACTTCATATTCCAAAGACTGGCACCCACATTGAAAATAGAACCGACGTTTAAAATTTGCAGCCCTCCAAATGTTGCGATGCAGCCTCTCAACCATATATTTTAAAAGTGAATTGGGGAAAGTCTGTATATTATAGACGTGATGTATTATACAGACGGTGATCATATTAAGACTTATTGCAACGTGGAAAATAATTTGCAAAGACAATGTATGTTAAGCAACGTTGCAAGACAAATAAACATATGTTTGAAGAAATATATATCAAACTGGAGACAGGACATGGGGGAAAAGAGCTGGCTATGTTTGCAAATTTTTTTAAAAAAATGAGATAAGCCAAAATGAGCTCCTTTGACTGTCCTTAGAACTTCCCCTGAGCTTCTAAATGGATTGAGACCTCAGCGGGTGTCTCTTGACAATGAGGGCTAGATGCCCCTGCAAAAAAACCATGAACTATAGTTAGTCCTCGACTTACAACCATTTGTTTAATGATTGTTCATGCCACTGAAAAAAAAGGACTCAAGGTCATTTTTCACATGATCATTGCAGCATCCCCATGATCAAAATTTGGAACACTCAGCAACCGGCATGTGTTTATGGATTTCTAGATCTCTGACCATGAGAATCATCAACCCATGGAACAGAAGTTGCCTTCGGGAGTTGTGGGAGCTTCACCACTAGAAGCTATCGAGAAGATACTGGACTGCCATCTGTCAGAAATGAAGTAGGGTCTCCTGCTTGGGTGGCGGGTTGGACTAGATGACCTCCAAGGTCCCTTCCAACTCTGTTAATCTGTAATCTCTCACAGTTACTGCTGCTGAACCAGATAACTGCCTATTCTGTACTGGTGCATTTTCTTTTTTCTTCCCTACCGGTTCGGAAGTGCATGTGCCATCTGATTTTTGACACTCTGCACATATACAAATGCACAGAGGGTCAAAAACGGGTTACTTCCTGGTCAAAACCAGGAAGTAACGATGTCCAGGCAGGTGGGTGGAGCTTCGTACTGCTGCCGCTACCAGTTCGCTGAGCCACGTGTCGCCGCTACCAGTTCGTACCAAGCCGGACAGAACTGGCAGGATTTCACCACTGGTAGCACCCAAAATTTTCCTTACAGTTTTTGTTTTCAGTCTGTTTTATTCATCAGTCCTGTTTGATCTTCTATTTTCATCTTGGTGTCCGTTGATCTTGAAACCTGCCACTGCAGCGAATTCTTTTGCTTTCCCCACGTTGTGTTCTAATTCCCTTCGAAGACTCTTCCAAAACCATCAGCAAGTTATCTGCGAAAGCCCTTAACTTCTAAGTTTATTTTTAGATCTTCACCGCCACAATCCTTTCATCTTGTCTCGCGTCCCTGTTCAGAATTTCAAGAACTAAAATAAACAAGAGAGGAGGCAATGCCATCCTTATGTTGCCCCTTTTTATATCTTGGAGGTTTTTTGGGGGGGGGCGTTAGATCGATTATTTGTGCTTTCTGTGAAGTGGCGGTGAGTTAATCCTATTATGTCCTCAAAGCCAGGTCCTGTCCTTCTTAATTCCCATCAACTGGACCTGAAGGTGTTTTGTTTGTGAATAGATTGGCCTGGATTTCTTAATGGGCACCAAAACCTCCATCTCTAAAGACTTCAGGCATCGGCTGGAGGCTGTTGGGGGCTGCTTTCTGCCTTGGTTAAGATTTTTCTTTCCATTTCTCCTTTGGGGAAGTATAATATTCTGCCTCTTTTAATATTCCCCCAAATATACCATTATCTTTGGGGTGTGTGTGTGTGGAACTTCCTACAATATGCAGCTAAGCAATGGAGACCTCGTCAAATACCCATACAGGGGGAAAACTGATCACGGGTTGGGGCATCAGTGGAAATGAGAGGGGGCTGCTTCTCTAAACTACATGTGATAAATTGCACACACAACACTCACAGGAGAAAACCACTCTAACATGCACCTTGGCGTCTGCCATGCTCCCTGCTGGGGGTTCTGCGAGGGAGACAAAGTCATATTTTGTGCACATCATGTGGTATCATTGCAACATCGATCAAACCCCCCAATTATCCCCACTCTGCCTCATTAGTTTTTTCCCCCCAAAGATTTTCTTTTAATTAAAAAGGAAGGAAACTGTAGCTTGTACTAAACTAAACGCCAGCCTTGGGCATCGTCTATATTTGTACCCACCCTGAGGACACTGTTAGAAAATAAAATCTGACAGTTTGTAGTATAAGGCTTTGTTTGCTTCTGCTATTTGAATATTTTGTGGCTGGTTGCCTCATCTTGGCAGCTGTGCTAGTTAGAATGCAACAGCATGTTCTCGGATTTTAAATTCCACAGACCAATTGTACCCAGAAGATGGTGGGATGCCTTTTCCTGCTTAGAAATAGATCTATGTAGAATAGAATAGAATTGAATTCTTTATTGGCCATGTGTGATTGGACACACAAAGAATTTGTCTTGGGGCATACGCTCTCAGTGTACATAAAAGAAAAGATAAGTTTGTTTACAGAATGCTAAATAACAGAGTTGGACGGGACCTTGGGGGTCATGTAGTCCAACCCCCTGTGGGAGCAGGTGGTGCGGTGGCCTAGAGGTGGGAATTCTCACTTTACAATCAGATCCTAGATAGAGGTGGATATTTCTCTCTCTGGGCACTGTGAGAAATATATCTATTGGGCAAAACTCCGCATTGGCGACAGGAAGGGCATCCGGCCAGTAAACTCTCTTCAAGCTCCATTCAGTTGCCCAGACCCCACCCCGCAAGGGATTAAGGGGTCATTAAAAGAAGGTGATTATCCACAACTTCTGGAGACAATGTCCCAGAGTGGAGCAAGAAAATAAAATTAAAAATCCAGCTGTTTTTGGAGAGAAAGAAAAAAAGGTTGCTCCTTCTCTCGGAGGAAACGTTTTGAAAACCCCAAAGTAAAAGATTTGTTACAGAAAGGGCCAGGCAGAAGAGAGAGGTTTTGGCACTGTCTCTCGGAGGACAAAGCTGGTCTTGTTTGTCACAGTGATGCCTTGGATATCGGCAAGAAAACCGCACCGCAAAAGATCAAGTTTTGCAGGATCTGTCCTTACCTGGAGCTCTGTTCTGCCTCTTGTGTTTCATGCCTTTGTCTGGCTTGAAGGTCACGGATGACTTTATTAGGTTAATGTGCATTGCCCAGCTGCCAGCTTGAATAAGGCCCCAAGGAACAGAATAACAGAGCTGGAAGGGATCTTGAAGATCTTCTAGTCCAACCCCCTGCTCCAGGGGTGAAATTCACTTACCTTCCCTACCGTTTCGCAAATGTGAGAACTATAAAGGTCCCACAGAAAGCCAAAAAAATTGCTTTTGTTCATACAGGTAAAGTTTCTCAACTTGCAACCATTTATTTAGTGTCAACGGCACTGGAAAAAGTGACTTAACTGCATTGTATTGTTGGTGGGTTTTCCCCCCTCATATTCATAAATAAATAAATTATGTAAATAAATTATGATTAATACTTTCTATCAACTTGGATCTGATGCCACAAAGTGGGGAAGGTGGATTACCTGTCTCCTCCTCCTGCCCTTCGTCCCCACAGCTGATATGATCCTGTTTAGGTTCCTAAAGGAGAGATAGTTTGGTGTAGTGGTTAAAACACCAGGCTAGAAAGGAAGTGAGTTCTAGTCCTCCCTCATGCACAAAGCCAGCTGTGTGGCCTTGGGTCAGTCTGTTTTTCTCAGCCCCAGGAAAGAGGCAATGGCAAACCATTTCTGGAAAAAACTTGTCAAGCAAACGACAGGTATGAAAGAAAGAAATAAACAACTCCTAAAGATTGATTGATTTATAATTTTATTTCTAAACCGCCCTTCTCCCGAAGGACTTGGGGCAGTGTACAGCCAAATAAAAACAAAACATATAAACATCATAACTTAATTAAAAAAAAAACCTTTAAAAATAGGATACTTGTGGCCGAAATTAATTAAAATCCAGAAATTTAAAAATGCAAAATTAAAACTCAATTTCAAGATAGCCCCACCTGGCGGAAGAGCAGGGTCTTGAGGGCACAGCGAAAAACTCGGAGGTTGGAGATGGTGCGTATTTCCAGGGGCAATTTGTTGCAGAGGGCAGTGGCTCCCACAGAGAAGTCTCTTCCCCTGGGTGTTGCCAGCCAACATTGTTTGGCTGATGGCATCCTGAGGAGTCCCTCTCTGTGGGAGCGAACTGGCCAGTGGGAGGCTATCGGTGGTCCCGTGGATACCCTGGTCCTGTGCCATGGAGCGTTTTAAAGGTGGTGACCAACACCTTGAATCACACCCGGAAGACCACTGGGAGCCAGTGCAGCTCGCGCAGGAGAGGTGTCACACGGGTGCAATGAGTTGCGCCCATAACCATCCGCGTGGCCGCATTCTGGACTAGTTGGAGCCTCCGGGTACTCCTCAAGGGGAGCCCCATGTAGAGCAGAGTCTCTGATGAGCAGAGACTGGATGGAAATCTAGAAAGAGTGCAGAGAAGAGCAACCAGTATGATGAGGGGACTGGAGGCTAAACCAATGAACAGTTGCAGGAATTGGATATGTCTACTCTAGTGAAAAGAAGGGCTAAAGTGGACAAGATAGCAGTCTTCCAATACTCGAGGGGCCGCCACAGAGAGGAGGAAGTGAGTCAAGCTATTTTCCAAAGCACCCGAAGGCCAGACAAGGAAGAATGGATGGAAACTGACCAAGGAGAGATTCAACCTGGAAATAAGGAGAAATTTTCTGACAGGGAGAACAATCAACCCACAGAACAGAAGTGGCCTTCAGAAGTTGTGGGAGCTTCATCCCTGGAGGCTTTCAAGAAGAGACTGGACTGCCATCTGTCAGAAATGGTGCAGGGTCTCCTGCCTGGGTGGGGGGTTGGATTAGATGACCTCCAAGGTCCCTTTCCAACTGTTATTCTGTCAGAGATGCTGTACTGAATCCTGCACTAAGCAAGGGGCTGGTTTAGATGCCCTCTAAGGTGCCTTTCACCTCTAGGAGGCTGCCAGTCACAGACTGCCTCCCAAATTAACTGACGTTGCATAAACTCTCCTAGCGTGATTTGGACAGAACAAACCCTGTCTCATCCAGCAAGGGTGTTGACACATTTGGGTTCTACAGGTCGTGTGAATCCAACCTCAGTTGTTTATCTCTGCCTTGGGTGGACAAAACTCTGTCGCCGAAACGCCGAGAAAGCTGCTTGCCGGACACGCGTGGCGCCCCCGCAGCTGCCAAACCCCGCCAAGCCAAGCCAAACCTGGTTTGCTTCCATTCCACCTGGCCTTTTCCTCCTCCTTACCTGGGGAGAAGCTCACCTGTTAAGGCGATGCAGCCGCGAGGCGGGCGTGGAAGTGGGGGGACGGGGGGGGGCTCGCGCGCACCCGCCTGCAGTGACCGTCCCGGATCAGCTCATGCACGGGGGAGGCTGGGGAGGATGGGTCTGCGGGAGGATGCGGTTGACAGGTTTCGGGGGGGGGAAAAAACGGAAGATCCAAGTGGAAGGGACAGGGAGGCGTGGGGTGGGGGGGTGGGGGGAGACACACACGCCGTGGGGACGGTTGCTAGGGAAACAGCGCCCGGAGGCTGGCAGGCTGCCTGCCAGAGAGAAGAAACCCCAGTTCAAAGGTAAACTTGGCACGGGGACAATTTTTCCCCCTTTCTTTTTGAGTGAGGATGCTCCGCCGAGGACATAAAGCAGCGGCGGCGGCGCAGCCTTGGTAGCTCCGCTCCCGGGTCTCTTTCCACGCAGCCCACGCGGGCCCCGGGGAAGAACAGCTGCCGGGCCGAGGAGTCTTGGATTGGAAGAAAGAAAGAAGGAAGGAAGGAAGGAAGGAAGGAAGGAAGGAAGAAAGAAAGAAGGAAGGAAGAAAAAGAAGGAAGGAAGGAATCGTTTCATTTCCGTGGAATTGGTCCGTGGGGTTCCCACAGCAGATGTTTGGAGATCTGGTAAGGTTTCTTCACGCTCGAGGCTTGAAGGTGCAATGGCAACGCCGAGAAACCCCCCACCCTCCGCCTCTTTGGGAGGAGAGGGAGGTCTGCAGGAAGGTCCCACGCGTTCCCCTGGCTGCAGCAGTGCCCCATGGGTTGAGGAGTCCTCAGACACGCAGCTTTTCCTTGGGGAAGCCAACCCCCCCCCACCCCCTTGGGCTCGGCGCCCTCCCCTCCCCTCCCTCCCCCCCATGCCTTTTCTCCCAAATGCTTCCCAAATGGGAAACATTGGAGTCACCTTTCCAGGGTGGCAGAGGATGGCATCAGCGGGACCAAGGTCTACGGAGATTCTCCAGCCATCCAGGTGGTCCCAAAGGGGCTCCTCCCACCCCCCCACCCCCGACAAGAGGCAACTTGATTTTCTGGTTTTTCTTGGAAGACGTTTCGCTTCTCATCCAAGAGGCTTCTTCAGCTCTTGAAATGATCTACGTTTTTTACATCCAGTCAGAGGTGAAGAAGCTCCTTGAGGGAGAAGGGAAACGCCTTCAAAGAAAAACCAGAAAGTCCAGTTGCCTCTTCAAGAAGCACCTTTGGGGACAGCAGTGGGACAGCAGCTGAGGATGGAGAATTGGGGGGCTGCCCAGTGGTGAAATCCAATTTTTTTTACTACGGGTTCTGTGGGCTTGGTGGGGGTGGCAGGGGAAGGATACTGCAAAATCCCCATTCCCTCCCCACTCCTGGGGGGAAGGATATTGCAAAATCCCCATTCCCTCCCCACTCCTGCAGAAAGGATACTGCAAAATATTCCTTTCAAGATACTCCTTCCGAGGTAGGTAAAATGAGGACCCGGATTGTGGGGGCAATAAGCTGACTTTGTATAAAAAAGAACACCGCTTGGGGGGGCAAAAGCCCTACTAAGCAGGTATATACAAAAGTATCAAGGCTATTGCTTAACGCATTGTAAGCTGCCCTGAGTCTCAGGAGAAGGGCGGCATATAAATCAAACCGATAGATAGATAGATGATAGATAGATAGATAGATAGATAGATAGATAGATAGATAGATAGATAGATAGATGATAGAGATATAGATAGATAGATGATAGATAGATGATAGATAGATAGATAGATAGATAGATAGATAGATAGATAGAAAGATAGATAGATAGATGATAGATGATAGAGATAGATAGATAGATAGATAGATAGATAGATAAATGTTAGATAGATAGATAGATAGAGATATAGATAGATAGATGATAGATAGATAGATAGATAGATAGATAGATAGATAGATAGATAGAAAGATAGATGGATGATAGATGATAGAGAGCCCATCTTTCTGTGTGCCTTCAGCATATTAGAACTTTCGTGCTTGTCATTGGGGCCCTCCCAAAAGGACCATTTTTTGTATCCTTGTCCTGCTAAAGCCTCAGAACTGAGATCTAAATTAGGGGTGGAGGGAGTCAAAAAACTCCAGTTTGGGCCTGTGGCGTCCCTTGATTTGGTCCACAGCATCACCCCCTTTGTATTTGATTTGTGGGGCAGGGGAGGGTCGGCTCTGGAAGTGGGGCACAGCGTGAATTCTTCCTCTCCCTTCCCTCTCGGGCTGAGCTGGTGTTTTCCATCATTCCCAAGTGTCTCTCTTTTTTCCTTTCTTTTTTATTGCAGTAATCAAGCCGGCTCCTTAATAGGAAGAGAGCTCTCAGGACAGAGAAAAGAGCTAAAATAAATTGCATAAGCCAGCACAATATTCCCACGAAATGCACCGAGGAAGCCCCAGAAAACAAGAGGGGGGGTGCATTCACACAGCTTGTTTGCGCTGGTTAACGAACCATCAGCTAGCCAAACAGAACGGGTTTGGGCAACAAGCTAAGCTAATTATCAAAAAGGTAACTAGGATTGTGATATTCCCACCCCACCCCCTCTTAATATCTTGTCCACAGACAGATGCTCTGATCTGCTTAAGTACCTCGTGGGTAAAGGATGCCGAGAGGCAGCTGTTTAGGACCATTGCAATAATTACTGATCAAAAATCCACTTTAGTTGAAAATTCAGTACAGTTTTAAAGCACATTCAAAAGCAGTGATTTCCCCGCAGCACGCTGATCAAAGGACTTTATTTCAAATCAATCAAGGTAGAGCTGGGAGGGACCTTGGAGGTCTTCTCCAACCCTCTGCTGAAACGGGAGACCCTACACCATTTCAGATAGGTGGCTGTACACTCGTTTCTTAAAAACCTCCAGTGATGGAGTGCCTACAACTGCTGTTCCACTTGTTAGTTGTTTTAACCATCGGGAAATCTCTCCTTCCTTCTAGGTTACTTCTTTCTTTGATTAGTTTCCACCCGTTGCTTCTTGTCCTTCCTTCAGATGGTTGACCCCTTCCTCTTTGTGGTAGCCCCTTGGATACTGTCCCATATCTCCAGCAGCCCTCTGTAATTTGGTGTTCTCTATAAATGTTTGGCATGGAACATTAATTGGAAATACCAGGAAATATTCTCATTGTTAATTGTCTTCATCGCTGAGAAGTTTCTCCTTAATTCATGGTTGCGTCTCTCCTTGTTTAGTTTCCATCCATTGCTTCTTGTTCTGCTCTCAGGTGCTTCGGAGAATAGTTTGATCCCCTTTTCTTTGTGGCAACCCCTCAAATACTGGAAGACTGCTATCATGTCACCCCTAGTCCTCCTTTTCACTAGACTAAACAATTCCTGCAACCGTTCTTCATATGTTTTCATCTCCAGCCTTCTGATTACAATATGTACCATCAAGTTATTTTTGATCACATGGGTTTTCTCCATGATGGTCCATCAGGAGAAGTGCTGGTTGTCTCCCAGTGGTACCCCAATCGCCTCTGTAACTGAGTCCTTCTTGGTTGATACTGCTGGTTCTCCTCTACTTCTCTTCCCTTTCAACTTTTCCAACATTAGAGGCTTCTCAATGGAGTTAGGTATTCTGATTGATTGATTGATGATATGTTGGGTTTTTGGTCTGAGCTCCGAGCTTGGAAAATTAGTGGCATACATTTCATCACCTTTCAAGGAGACACCTTCAAGTGCACTGAGGATGTCTCCTCGAATGATGATGAAACATTTGCAACCAAATTGCCAAACTCGGAGCTTGGACCAACAACCCAACTACCAATCCGCGCTACTTACATTCAAGTGATGATATGCTATCACGTTGGTGGTGATTCTTGAAGGACGCCTAGACCTAACTCTAGGATGATCAGTCCTCTCAAATTTGGACTGTACTGATGTCTTCTTCACTCTTCTGCCTTCCACTTTTTTCAGCATTAGAGTCTTTTCCAGGGAGCAAGATAATCATGTAACGTGTCCAAAGTAAGAAACTTTGAGCTGATCATTTGTGCCTGGAGTGAAACTTTTGGGTTGATTTGTTCAATGATCCATTAGTCTTCTAGGCTATCCAGGGCCTTCTCAGGAGTCTTCTCCACCACTACAGTCCAAAAAGCTCAATACTTTTCCTCTCTTCCTTCTTCAAAGTTCAACTTTTGCTTCGGTAGTGTGTCACAGGCAACACTACAGCTTGCACAGTTCTGATTGTTGGAGGTGCAGATACAGCATAGCTCCTACAGTACGCATCTTTTCCAAGGTGAAAGTAACAAAGAGAGAGTACTCTTTGTTACAGAGTAACCAAGTTGAAAGGGACCTTGCAGCCCCCCACTCAAGCAGGAGACCCTGTACCATTTCAGACAAATGGCTACAAGTAAACCGGAACCCACCTAATCCAAGGAGTATGTAGAGGAGACATGATAGCAGCCTTCCAATATTTGAGGGTCTGCCCCAGAGAGGAGGGGGACAAGCTATTTTCTAAAGCACCCGAAGGCCAGACAAGGAACAATGGGTGGAAACTGACCAAGGAAAGATTCAACCTAGAAATAAGGAGGACAGTGGGAACCCATGGAACAGAAGTTGCCTTCAGAAGTTGTGGGAGCTTCATCACTGGAGGCTTTCAAGAAGAGACTGGACTGCCACCTGTCAGAAATGGTGTAGGGTCTCCTGCTTGGGGGGGAGGGGTTGGATTAGATGACCTCCAAGGTCCCTTCCAACTCTGTTAATCTGCATCTGTATCTTTTGCTTCTTCTCAACTACCAAGAAACTTCACATCTGCTGCATTTCACTAGATTCCACCTACACAGTGTACCACATTTCGAGACTGACATTTCTCAGGACTTCAAATTCTCTCTCTCTTTTTTTTTTCTTGACACGCCATTTTTTTCAAAAATGAAGATGGTTTTGCTGCATAATCCTCAAATAATGCCAGCTAGTGTTGTCTCTTCTTAACCAATCGCAGTTGCTCCATATATTTCAGGCAAGGCAACATTCAACCTCCAAATGTGAATAATATGCATGTTTTTCGCAGCCAGTCGGGGAAATGAAGTTAATAACAGTGGCACGGTGTTGAGCTCCCTTGCTTTGCTTCAACTTAGCTTCCTACATCAAAGATCAAATTTAGGACTCCTTTGTTTGCATCTCCTAAAATAACTGTACCTTTCTTCTTCTCTTCTGTCAAATGCTGGAGGATATGAAAACGGGAAGAGCGACTAAACTTAGAACTGCAAGAGCCAAGAAGAAAGAAACAAAAGAGGGGAGGAAAAAAAAAAAGAACTGGGATACATATCTGGAACGAAGTGACTTATACAATTGGTTATACAATTTGAGGTTTCAGATTATACAAGTTGACAATCAGGCTTCCTGGGATGGACATCATTCCTCTGCCTGGAATGGTTTTTCAGGAGGAATTGGGCAGGAAAACAAACGGAAAACAGGCTCAAAACAGACCATGCAGTTAGAATAAAATAACAGTTGGAAGAGATCTTGGAGGTCTTCTAATTTAGCCCCATTCTGAAGCAGGAGGCCCTATACCATTTCAGTGACTGTTCACTCTCTTCTTAAAAACCCCAGTGATGAAGCATCCAGAACTTCCAGTGGCGAGCTGTTCCGTTGATTAATTGTCCTCCCTGTTAGGAAGTTTCTCCTTCATTCCAGGTTGCTTCTCTCCTTGACGAGTTTCCATCCATTGTTTCTTGCCTTGCCTTCAGGTGCTTTGGAGAATAATTTGACTCCACTCTTCTTTGTGGCATCCCCTCAACTACTGGAATATTGCTATGATGTCTCCTCTAATCCTTCTTTTCTCTAGATTGGCCTAGACATGACGTACACAATTGTTGCGACTGTTCTTCATATGTTTTAGCTCCAGCCCCCTAATCATCTTTGATTCCCATCGCTAATGATGGTTATTTCTTTGGGCTTAGACAGAAATCATTGTTTGATGGACGGGAAGAAAAGATCGAGTCTTTTATGACTGTTTGGCTGCATTTGTACAATACAATGGCCTGAATTTATTTATTTATTTATTTATTTATTTATTTATTACATGTATTTATATGCCGCCCTTCTCCCGAAGGACTCAGGGCGGCGAATACAAGTTAAGAAACATGTACAATAAAATTGCATTTTAAATCAAGTAACTAATTAATGATAAATAATAAACCCAGAATCAGAGTCAGCCTATTTGCTTGAACAGCCAAGTCTTCAGCTCCCGACGAAAGGAATTGAAAGAAATATACGCTTGCAAATGGGGAACCACATGAGATGGGATTAAAAGTCTTTTATTTTATTTATTTATTTATTTTATTAGATTTCTATACCGCCCTACTCCCGAAGGACTCAAGGGCCGCTTAAAAGTGCATAAACAGGGATTTTACTTTAACATGGAGATCTGCCCATGGGGGTTATTCTTTTATTATTATTATTATTATTTTGGCTCCCTTGGGCAAAAGGCATCATAGAAAGATAACTTGGATTGAAATTTAACTAAGAATATAGTTAGAATCATAGAATCTAAAGAATAAGGCGAGAGGTCATCAAATCCAACCCTTGGACATGGCAGGATTCACTTACACCACCCCCAAAATGACCTCTGTTTCGAAGCCTCCGTAGAAGGGGAAGAAACCCCTCCATGGAGTAGCCTCCTCCACCGATTGACAGTGCTTCTCGTCAAGAGGTTCTTCCAGATGTCCCCTGCAAATCTACATCCTCTTGTTTGGGGCGGCCCCTTAAATATTGGAAGCTATTAAGTCCCCCCTCGTCCTTCTTTTCATTAAACTAGAGCAGTGTTTCTCAACCTTGGAAGCTTGAAGATGGGTGGACTTCAACTCCCAGAATCCTGGAAGTTGAAGTCCACCCATCTTCAAGCTTCCAAGGTTGAGAAACACTGGACTAGATATATTGATGCAACGGTTCTTCATATGTTTTACCCTCCAGCCCCCTAATCCTCTTTGTTGCTCTTCTCTGCACTCTTTCTAGAATCTCCACATCTTTTTTTACATCGTGGCGACCAAAACTGGATGCAGGATTCCAAGTGTGGCCTTACCAAGGCCTTATAAAGTGGCATGAACACTTCACGCGATCTTGATATGTAGCCAGTTTGGTCTTGTGAAGCAAGCAAAATGGGGAATGGCGGCCTCTGATCTCCTCTCTGCTCCTTCTTAGGATGAGAACAAAGAAACGGATGGCAGCCTCCTGGGTGACCCAGGGCAAACCCCTCCCGGGAAGAAGGAGAACGTCAAATGGCAGAAGCCACGTCTCACACGCAAAGCACTGATGAAATGTTGCTTGGTGAAATGGATCCTCTCCAGCACCGCCCCGCAGGGGTCAGGTGAGTCGTGAGGCATCATGGGGCAGGGAGTTCCACAGGGTAAGGCCATCAGGCAGCAGAGAGTCTTATAAGTCACGGATTCTAGAATGGGAGCAACGAGTTTCCCCATCTTTTCTTTGCTGGCGGTTGTGTTTTTAAGAGCAACACAAGCTCTATGGTGCTTAGAAAAGAGAATCTAGTTACGAAGGATGGGGCCGATCCTTGGAACTGCATGATTTGTCTGAATGGGACGTCAAACTTCATATTTTTGACCATCTCGGGATTTTCCTAAATGTTATAAATTGCATCCCTTGGTTTCTTAGAGGTCTCCTGCTGGAAATCTGGAGGACGTTCTCGAACTTTGTATTTCAGTTGTTGTGTTCACTGCTGGCCACCAGGAGGCACTGTACAACAACCAGTTTTGTTTCTGGTTGGAACTCCTCAACCCAAGTTGGACTTTTTATCTGTTGTGTGTTCAAACTTTTATGGCTATTTGAATGCACATCCGTTGCACGTGGATGACGATAGTGAGGGCATTTCGGCTTTTGCAACAGAGTGTCTCAACCGTGGCAACCTGAAGAAGTGCGGACTTCAATTCCCAGAATTCCCTATGAGCCAGGTCTAGATCATGCTTTGTCTATGGCAGGAGTGTCAAACTCAAGGCCGGTAGGCTGGATCCGGCTTGCGGGGTGCTTAGATCTGGCCGGTGGGGCCACCATGGAAATAGTGAAGGACTGGCCTGTGGTGCTTCTACTAGCGAAAATGGAGCTAGGGAGCGCCACACGTGGCCCTCCCTAGCTCTGTTTTCACTGGCAGAGCTCTCGGGCTGCCACAGGCATCCCTGACACTCCTGGGGGAAGGATACTGCAAAATCCCCATTCCCTCCCCACTCCTGGGGAAAGGATATTGCAAAATCCCCATTCCCTCCCCACTCCTGGGGGAAGGATATTGCAAAATCCCCATTCCCTCCTCATTCCTGGGGGAAGGATACTGCAAAATCCCCATTCCCTCCTCATTCCTGGGGGAAGGATACTGCAAAATCCCCATTCCCTCCCCACTCCTGGGGGAAGGATATTGCAAAATCCCCATTCCCTCCTCACTCCTGGGGGAAGGATTCTGCAAAATCCACATTCCCTCCCCATTCCTGGGGCAAGGATACTGCAAAATCCCCATTCCCTCCCCACTCCTGGGGGAAGGATTTTGCAAAATCCCCATTCCCTCCCCACTCTGAGGCCAGCCAGAGGTGGTATTTGCTGGTTCTCCGAACTTCTCTTTCCACTACCGGTTCTCCAGAACCTGTCAGAACCTGCTGGATTTCACCCCTGGTTGAGGGCATGAGAGGAGAAAGGAAGCTCAGGAGTTCCCTTGCAGGATTGGATACCCAGGAAAGCAATTTTAATTTCTATCTTTGGATGAACGGGAAAAATAAAAAACCTTGAAAATTATTATTGGAAGACTGGCTCCCTCTCGTGGCAAAGGTCTGACCTTAATTTATGGCTGGGAGAACTACGGTACCGTTTTCGTATTCCTTAGCAAAAGGTTAAGGGCGTTTTATTGGTTCGGGAAGCTCATAAAATTTCGTCCGGGAATGCAAAGCCTGCCACATTTTTACTGCTGCACGGCTAAATTTAATCGCTGTTCCTTGTTTGGATGTTCAGCCATTCTCGGCTGAAAATCTGGGGGTCTTTGATGCTCATCATTAAAAAAGAGACGAGATCCAGCTGCGTCACAAACTAGGTCACTCATCTCCCACCCGTCTCTTATGGATCACCTTGGGTTTTGCCGCTCGGATTAGGGAGCCCTGATGAATCCCCCTTTCAGTTTGTCTGCAAACAAGCAGTAACAGAGTTGAAAAGGACCTCGGAGGTCATATAGTCCATCCCAGACCTACATTTAAATTAGAAGCAAAGAGGGGCCTGTGTGGGGTGGGAGTGGGGGGGTGGGTCAGAGGAGGAATGGACCAGTAGGAGAAACCGCTCTATCGTTTCATCTCGTTCAGCAGCTGAATGAGAAAACTGGGGGTCTCCCATTGGGGGTCCATTTCTGCTTAGGATTCAAATATTTGGCCTTCCCCGAGGGGTCTGTCAGCACTTAGGTGGACAAGCCAACTCCCAACTGTGATTGGTTTCATACTATTGACCCCGGTTGATGGTACAGGAGGGTCTAATGAGAGCAAGACAGTCAAAAGCGCACGCAAGGTGGCAGAAAAACATTTGCCAGGACATCGTACTGCAAAATGTATGATTTATGTGTGGCATAGAGAGACAAGTACTTAAAGGAGATGGTTCAGCTTTGTTGGGGATCATGGCCTCTCCGAGGGAGGCCCTCATTCTACAAGCTCTGATGGGGCATGTGGTTAGAAGGTGGTATTGCAGGCAAATTCTGCTCCACAGCCTGGAAGTTCGATCCTGACTGGCTCAAAGTTGACTCAGCGTTTCACCCTGCTAGGGTCAGTAAAATGAAGACCCAGATTGTTGGGGACAAAATCCTGAACTTTGTAAACTGCTTAGAGAGTGCTGTGAAGCCCTGTGGGGTGAGATATTAGTCTAAGTGCTGTTGCTGTTACTATTGCTAGTGTTTACAATGAGTAGTGCTCAGCTTCCTATACTTGTATTTCTCTCTTTTAAAGTTAATCATGTTTTACAAGAGGTCCCCACAGTTTTTCTCTATAATGGAACCCCTCTCTGAAGACATGGGCAGTTAAGAAATATGAATATATTTAGAGATAGATAGATATAAATAAAAGGTAGATAGATAGATAGATAGATAGATAGATAGATAGATAGATAGATAGATGAGAGAGAGAGAGAGAGAGAGAGATATTATAGGTAGAGAGACAGAGAAAGAGAAAGAGATAGAAATGGATAGATAGATAGACAGACAGACAGGTAGGTAGATAGGTAGATTGATGGATGATAGAGAGATGATAGAGAGAGAGATGGATGGATGGATGGATGGAGAAATAGATGATAGATAGGTAGAAAGAGAGAGAGAGAGAGAAATTGGGAGAGAGAGAGAGATGTACATGTGTCCAATTTCATTTTCCTTCCTTCCTTTCTTAACTGGCCCTTGAATTCGGTCTCCATTCCTTTTCATCTCGAGCACCTCTTTAATAATTGGGGAACTTGACATTGCAATTCCAGGCTGGCCGTTCTCCAGGAGAAGAGAAAGAAATAGCTACTGGTAGGAATGCTGATTTCTGCACCTGGGAGGTTTTTTCTTTTCTTTTCTTTTCTTAAAACTGATACCGTTGTCAGCTGGAGAGATAAATGGAATATTTTTGTGTGGGCACCCAGTGTAGAGTGGATGTCATATTTCTTGGCCAGCTGCCTTGAGAACATTGTCAGATATCAAATGAAAGCAACGTTGCTAGAATGAGAAGTTGTAAATTAACCGCATCTATTGCGCCTTTTGCAGTGCTGAGTTGCTGCTAAAGAGGAATTTGCAAAGGAATGACTCCTGGGCTGTTGGGTGGATGAGTGGCAGGTGCTTCTGTGAGGTTTACCCCCCCCCCCCCCCCGCCTCCAAAACTGGGCAGCCTGGCAGGTTATCTTCTCTCCGACTCTGTTGAGATCCCGGCGAGGCTTCACAATGGCACAAAGTATTATTCTTGCTGTGAACCAAGCAAGGAAACACAACAGAAATCTCCCAAAAACACACCAGAGGGGTGGTTTTCCTTCACCACCAACCCCCCTCCCTTTAAATACCTTTTGTGGCCAAGACTTAACTCCAGATTTAAATCATAACATTCCTTCAAGCCTTCAAGGCCCCCCTGTGAAGGCATTGTGCCCCCACCCGGGGTCTGCGGACCACAGGTTGAGAAGCCCTGCACTTGAGCATAGCAAAGGAGAAAAGATGCTACGGGAGCTCATTCATCCTGGAGGAAGCCACCTGAACACTCAGAGCAACTCAGTGTACCCAACTGAATGTTTTTTTGGCTCCCCCCCCCCCTTAAGTTATGCCCGGGCTGATGCAGAAGTTCAGAAATGGGAGCTGAAAAAGCAGAAATGCAAGATGATTTCCAGGCTGCGGTTCAAGAGGAGATTGGAAGTCAAGGAAGCCTCAGCGTTCCAGAACAGCCCAACTCCAATCAAAAACTCCGAGGCATGAACGAGGCTTCTTAAGGAGGGGTCATACCACCGCCTCTTTTAACAAGGCGGGGACAAAACCCTCCCTCATGGAAGCGTTGACAACTGCCTGGATCCAGCCTCCAGTCACCTCTCTGGCTGCAGAAATGAGCCAGGAAGGACACGGGTCCAGAACACACGTGGAGGCCCCCAGCCGACCCATAATCCTGTAGAGATTATTGAGCACCGCCCCTAGAGTCAGGAACAACTAGCACCCATGTACAAGGGGAACCTTTACCTTTACTTTTTAAGATCAGATATTTAAAGACTGCTATTATGTCTGTCTTTCCAGATATGTCTTCTACAGCAGGGGTCTCCAACCTTGGCAACTTTAAGACTTGTGGACTTCAACTCCCAGAATTCCTCAGCCAGCAAAGCTGGGAAGTTGAAGTCCACAAGTCTTAAAGTTGCCAAGGTTGGAGACCCCTGCTCTACAAGGTAAACTTAGCCAATTGAAGCCTTCACTAGGGTTTGAGCTTGTGATGCACATTAGCACCCTTTTATATATGAACCCAACCACTCTTCAATTCCAGGTTCTTCCTTGTCATGGCCACCTAATCCAGGAGATCAGCCGAAGGAGCTCTCTCCGTGTTTCATAAGTTTTCTCCAAAAGTGGCCACTTGCAAGCTCCAAAGTTTTGGGCTACCAGCTGTGGAAAGTGCTGAGTTCATGGCCATCTATTCAGCCGAGAAAGAGCAGCAAACCCAGTTCATGTGGAGGGAATCAACGTGATGGAAAAATCAATGGGCCAAATGAATTGTTGCCAGGGTTAATCTGGGTATGCAAATTGTGCCTCCAGGCCATGGCCCGGGATACGAGCACGGAGGCCGCACAGAGAATACACAAATGTCTTTCCTCGCCTCTGGGTGGCTGATTGTAACCCAGTTAGCAAGATTCACAGTAACAGAAGGTACCCTTCATAGCTCTTCTGACTCCAATCCTTAGATTTATATCCATTTTCTGCCAAGGAGAAAAAGAGTCAATATTCTTTGGACGTCATGTAGTGTAGACTGGGCAACCATTTGACCGGGATGGTTAGGTTTAGAAATTATACAGATTAACAGACTTGGAAAGGACCTTGTAGATCAACTAATCCAGTGGTCACCAACCGGTGGTCCGTGAGAAAATGTTGGTGGTCCGCAGAAAAATTATTTGCATTCTTTATTTTGCACTAAATTGCACTAAATACTATTTATCTTTTTTTAAAAAAATCATATTAGTGGTCCATGGGATTTAAAATTATGAATTTAGTGATCCCTGAGGTCCGAAAGGTTGGTGACCCCTGATCTAGTCCAACCTCCCACCCAAACAGACCCTACACCATTCCTGACCGATGGCAGTCCAGCCTCTTCTTGAAAGCCTCCAGTGATGAAGCTCTCACAACTTCTGAAGGCCACTTCTGTTCCATGGGTTGATTGTTCTCCGTGTCAGAAAATTCCTCCTTATTTCTAGGTTGAATCTCTCCTTGATCAGTTTCCATCCGTTATTCCTTATCTGGCTTTCAGTTGCCTTGGAAAATAGCTTGACCCCCTTCCTCCTTTCTGTGGCAGCCACTCAAATATTGGAAGACTGCTATCCTGTCTCCCCTGGTCCTTCTCTTCACTAGACTAGCCGTGCCCAGTTCCTCAACCGTTCATCATATGTTTGAGCCTCCAGCCTCCTAATCATCCTGGTTGCTCTTCTCTGCACTCTTTCTAGAGTCCCAACATCTTTTTAATAATGTGGTGACTAAAACTGGATGCAGGATTCTAGGTGTGGCCTTACTAAGGCTTTATAAAGTGGTATTAGTACCTTCCTTGATCTTGATAGTCTCCCTCTGTTCATGCAGTTTAGGATTGTGTTGGCTTTTTTGGTTGCCACCACATACTATTGGCTCATATTTAACTGGTTGTCCACTAAGACTCCCAAGATCCTCTCACATTTAATGCTATTAAGCCCAGTTTCACCCAGTCTATATATGTACTTTTTGTTTTTCTTGCCTAAGTATAAGACTTGTCTTTTCTCTACATTGGTCATTGGCCTTGTGCAGAGGGTTGGACTACATGACCTCCCAAGGTCTCTTCCAGCCCTAGGATTCTATGTTCCAAAAGCATCTCCTATTGGCCTCTGTGCATTGCCTGCTACTGATACAGCTGTGTTCTTTCAGGGCACATGTGCTCTTCCTTTAGGGCTATTTTTGCAACAGCTATGGCAACACAACCATGTGCCTAATGCAGCTGAGAAAGTCACCTTGTTCCTAAAGAAACAACTGATCCCGTTACTCAGTACCAGAGGATCAGTAGGGAATCAACGTCTTGGTAGATTGGATGCTTTCATTTCTGGCCTGTGTTTTAATTTCGAAGGAGCTGGCTAGAAAAATTACACACACCCTTCCAAAATCCTCCCATGATCCATCCATGTGACAAGAGATGGAATCAGGTAGCTCGGTTACTCCAATGTCTATGTGCAGATCTGTATGTCGGAGAAACAAAACAGCCACTTCACAAACGCATGGCCCAACATAGGAGAACAAACTCACCAGGAGAAGATTCAGCAGTCCATCTGCATTTGAAAGACAAAGGCCACTCTTTTGAAGACAACAAAGTCCGTGTTTTGGACAGAGAGGACTATTGGCTTGAAAGAAGGTCAAAGAAACCATCTCTATTAACATGGAATAGGCCTCTCTCGAGAGTGGGGGAGGGATACGACGCCACGTACAACGTAGTCCTTGCAGAAGTTCCAAGAAGGTTCCACACCAGTGATGGGTTGTTCCCAGTTCGGACCAGTTCGCAAGAACTGGTAGTAAAACTGGCGGGAGGCCCCGCCCACCACCCCGGATGTCATCATCAGAGATCTGCGCATGCGCAGAAGCTTATTTCTGCGATCCCGTTGTGAACCGATAGTAAAAGTAAGTAGAACCCACTGCTATTCCACACCCATTTGTACACTCATCTCCACACCCATTTAGGTGACCCTTAGGGCACAGATAAAACCCCCCAAGTGGCCTCAATGGCTCTCAGAGAGAGTGCAAAGGGCCAGATGACTGCAAAGAAACATGATCCTTCCATTCTCTCCTTCCACCATTCCACAAGAACTGAGGAAGCTCCTCAGAGGGGAAGCGAAACCTCCTCAAGGAAAAGCAAAGGAAGTCCGTCGCCTTTTGGAAAAAGCACCTTTGAGGCGCCTCCTCCAATCTTTCTCTATTCAATTTTAACCCTCGTCGTGCAGCCCTCAGCGATGCAATGGGAAACGGACATCCAATGGACTATGGTTTGTCTGAATACCAGCAACTAGGCCAGACAGCTAATTGGAGGAAATGAGCTGAGCTGTAAACTAATTCAGGGTAATTTAGGCTGCAACGAAACTGTTTTCTAATCCCATCTCCCACCCACTGGGTTCCAGTGTTGACACGGTGCATTTTGCTCTCCAAAACCCTGGAGATGAGTGGGGCTGCAGTTTCCAGACAAAAGGTTTCGCATGAGTCATTGAAATAATACGCGGCTTTAAATAATGGATTGGTTGGGGTTGGTTAAGGCTGGGCAAGAAATAAATATCCCGCTTCGTTTTAATCATTCAACTTTATACGGCTTCTTCTCATCCTTGGGGGCATCACCACCCAGAGGTGTCTGCAGAATTTTGGTCATTTCTGCCAAAGCAAGATCGCACCGATGGTCGTGTGCTTGCGTTGTGCACCACACAGTGCGTGTACGAAAGAGGCGGAGCTGCCATTGCAGCGATGCGACCGTTTGTGTCATCTGCTTCCCCGTGAGTGGAGGCCTCCGCGACAATAAACCGTGTTTGTGCAGAAACCACGCTACGATCAAATGTGGATGGTATCCGGTTGATTTGAGTTGAAAAATATTCAACCAGAAGTTCCTGATTTGCAGTGTGAGGGATTATTAAGGGCGTAACGTAACAGAGCCAGTTTGGCCTGTTGGTTAAGGCGCCCGTCTAAAAAGCGGGAGACCAGGAGTTCTAGTCCTGCCTTAGACATGAAAACTATCTGAGTAACTTTGGGTCAATCATGAGGAGATTGTGAGTTCTAATCCTGCCTTAGGTATGAAAGCCAGCTAGGTGACTTTGGGACAATTGTCAGGAGATGGTGAGTTCTAGTCCTGCCTTAGGTATGAAAACTATCTGGGTGACTTTGGGCCAATTACCAGGAGATGATGAGTTCTAGTCCTGCCTTAGGTATGAAAGCCAGCTAGGTGACTTTGGGACAATTGTCAGGAGATTGTGAGTTCTAGTCCTGCCTTAGGTATGAAAGCCAGCTAGGTGACTTTGGGACAATTGTCAGGAGATTGTGAGTTCTAGTCCTGCCTTAGACGTGAAAACTATCTGAGTGACTTTGGGTCAATCACCAGGAGATGATGAGTTCTAGTCCTGCCTTAGGTATGAAAACTATCTGGGTGACTTTGGGTCAATCACGAGGAGATGATGAGTTCTAGTCCTGCCTTAGACATGAAAACTATCTGGGTGACTTGGGCCAATCTCCCTCCCTCCCTCTCTCTCCCTCTCCCTCTCTCTCTCTCTCTCTCCCCCTCCCAACCCACCTCACAGGGTTGTTGTTATGGAGACAATAGCAGAAGGAAAGTGTTTTAGATAAGTTTGCTGCCTTGAGTTATTTGGGAGAATAATAAAGGTGGGATATAAATAAAATTTAAAAATGTGACCAAAATCCTTATTTAACGTAATCAAATGCAGACTTGTATAAAATTTTTAGACAGTGTTTCTCAACATTCCTGCTGAGATGGAATCTCTCCTCAGAGATGTCTCTGGTGTATTCCTTAGATAACGCGGGAATATGTTCTGTAGCACATAAGGGCTTTCTTTCCAATGGACGCAAAAACATAAAGGGATTTTATGCAGCCTACAGAATAACAGAGTTGGAAGGGACCCTAGAGGTCTCCTAGTCCAACCCTCTGCTTGATTGGGAGATCCTATACCATTTCGGACAAGGGACTGTCCAATCCCTACTTGAAAACTTCCAGGGATGGAGCACCCACAATTTTTGGAGGCAATTGATTAATTATCAGGAAATTTCTCCTTAGTTCTAAAAACCCAGTTAGGTTTTATATTTGTTTACAGATTTCTAGGAGTTTTTGGGGAGCAGAAACTCCGAGAGGAAAATATAACCAAAACCTTTGCTTTTAGAAGCAGGTGGGAACAGACCGAATGGCAATGAATAAGCGTGAAATGTATCTGAAACAGGACTTTTCAAACTGTTTAGAAGATAGAACATAGAGCCCTGAGTTTCTGTGGCAGCGTTTATAGGGAAGGCAAAAATTAAGGGAGAGAGAGAGAAAAAAACACGTTTATTTGAATTCAGCCACTTTTCTAGCACTAAAACTTTGCCTCCTCGTCAGGAGTTCTGGCAGCGTTTATTAGCTTGGATTTTATTTTTATTGCATGATGATTGCTACTTAAACTAACCGGTTTAAATCCAGCGTCTATATTTAGTGCTGAGCCGTCAATCTTGAAAGAGGGATAACGAACTGTGGTACAAAACGTACCAACCATTTATGTGTGATGGGCATTTCTGTTTGCTAACAAAAAACCCCCCATAAAAGTCATTAATGCATACCGGACGTTCAGCTAGGGGAACACAAGGAGAAGAGACTGGCTGTTGGGGGAATAAGAGCAGAGGGAAAGCTGTCAATTAAAGACGCTACGCCATTCAAACTGCAGTGGCAAATTTACAGAGAGAGAGAGAGGGAGGGAGAGGGACGGAGAAGGAGAGAGAAGGAGAGAGGGAGGGAGAGGGAGGGAGGAGAGAGAAAGAGGGAGGGAGAGGGATGGAGGGAGAAGGGGAGAGAGAGGGAGAGGGAGAGGGAGGGAGAAGGAAAGAAGGAGAGAGCGAGGGAGAAGGAGAGAGAGAAGGAGAGAGAGAGGGAGGGAGAGGGAGAAGGAGAGAGAGCGGGAGAGGGAGAGGGAGGGAGAAGGAAAGAAGGAGAGAGGGAAGGAGAGGGAGAGAGAGGGAGAAGGAGAGAGAGGGACAGAGGGAGAAGAAAAGAGAGAGAGGGAGGGAGAGGGAGAAGGTAAAGGGAGGGAGAAGGAAAGAAAGAAGGAGAGAGGGAGAAGGAGAGAGGGAGGGAGAGGGAGAGAGAAGGAGAGAGAGAGGGAGGGAGAAGGAGAGAGGGAGGGAGGGAGGGAGAAGGAGAGAGGGAGAAGGAGAGAGAGAGGAGAAAAGGAGGGAGGGAGAGAGAGAAGGAGAGAGGAAGGGAGAAGGAAAGAGAAGGAGAGAGGGAGAGGGAGAGAAAGAGAAGGAGAGAAAGAGATAGGAGGGGGAGAGAAAGAGGGAGAGAGAGGGGTGGAGAGAAACTGTAATCCTACAGCGTAGAGATAGTCTGTGGAGGTTTGCAAAATTAGACTTGGTAGGGTCACTTTATAGGGCAAATTGAATCTCTGAAAGAGATTCACAAGGCTAAAATGTTTATGCCTTTGCTTTACGAAGGAAACACTAGGGGCAAAATCAAGAAAAACTTTGCAAAAAAAAAAAAGCCTAATAAAATATCGAAAATCAGACAAGACCCACGCATTTATTTTCAAAAGTTCATTCAGTTTCAATATTTCTCAACCCCTTTGTACAGTAAAAAGTCGCTTTGACCAAAAGAATAGACAGAGGATAAATCCAAAGGACAGCTGCCTGAAATAAAAAACTATAATAAACAGCTTAAGGCCACTGTATTTATAGTTGTGGGACCTCCACCGGGGAGCTGTCGAAAAAGCCAAGATGTCATCGACAACTTCACAACGGAATCATCCATCTTGCCTTCTTCTTCTTTTTTTAACCTTCCCCAATTCCAATAAAATATATATACAAAAAAGATGCTGACACTCCAGAAAGAGTGCAGAGAAGAGGACAAGAATAATGGATGAAATGTCCTGACAGTGAGACTAATTAACCAGTGGAACGACTTGCCACTAGAAGTTGCAAATGCTCTATCTCTGGAGGCTTTTAAGATGAGACTGAAATGGTATAGGCCAATGATGGCTAATGATGGCCTTTTTGCCGTCGCATGCCAAAAGTGAGAGGAGCAGGGGGGTGTCATGTGCGCATATGCCCATACCCATAATTCAATGCGCCCTGCGCATGCTCCCCCTTGCTTTTGGCACGTGATGGCACAGTGGACCCGGCAGGCCCGTTTTTCACCCTCCCCAGGCACCAGAATCTTTCTTGGTGCCTGGGGAGGGCGAAAACTGGCTTCCCCACTCCTCTGGAGGCCCTCTGGAGGCTGGAAAAGGCCCGTCTGCCGACTTCCAGTGGGCCTGGAAAGTCTGAAAATCAGATGTGTGCGATGGAGCTGAGGTAGGGCAACACTTGCGTGCCCACCGATATGGGTGGGCCATAGGTTTGCCATCATGGGTATAGGCTCTCCTGCTTAAACAGGCCAAACCAAACTGGCTCTCCAAATTCTTCCATCCCGGTCAAATGGTTCTCCAATCTTTTCTCGAACACCTCCATCAATGGAGCACTTAATTCTTTGCAGAGGTGCAGAGGCAGCAAAGGAAAAATAATGCATATTATGTTTCATATATCACTCTTGGCTTGACATGACTAGCTCTTCCCTCCCTCCCTCCCTCCCTCCTCCCTCATTCATTTTCCAATAGTTGCCTCCCACCCCCCCAACCCCAAATAAAATCGATCCACTCTCAAAATCAACATATTCAGCACGTTGGTTTATTTATTTTTTATTATTATTTTTCCCCACTCCCTTCATGTGCCAGCACCAAATGTAATGTTGATACAAGTCTTGGCTTCCAGAAAACCTCGAATAACCCCTGAAAGCTGAAGAGGAAGAGTGCACCGTAGAAGTTCCACATTGCCGTTTCAGGGATATTTAATCCTCCTAACTTTAATGCCACCTCTTCCACCTCTGGATGCTTGGGGCCTCCAGGAATCTTAGGGAATTCGGTGACACAGGAATGGGCAGCTTTGGTGTGGCCTTTAAACCCTCCAGTGATGGAGCACTCACAACTTCTGGTGGCAGGCTGTTCCACTGATTGATTGTCCTCACTGTCAGGAAGTTTCTCCTTAGTTCTTAGTTACTTCTCTCCTCAATTCATTTCCCCAGAATAGGGATCAACATTAACCTTGGGGATGTGATTGAATTGTGAGATCAATCAGGAATCAAAAGTGCTGAAAAGGGTCCTCAGGCAGGAGACCCTCTACCAGGGGTCAGCAACCTGCAGCTCTGGAGCCCCATGTGGCTCTTTCACCCCTCTGCTGGGGCTCCCTGTCACTCAAAATATGCATCACAACCGCTGATGTGCGACACCTGCCAGCACATGATTTATTGAGCTTTTCGATCCCCCGGTAAGCCAACCATGGATAAATCCAAGCAAAGAAAAATTTGAGAAGAAAACAGAACATTTAATTCAACTACATAGGCTAGTTTTGTGGCCGCTCAAGAAACAATCAGGCACAGGAAGGGTTTTGTGGCTCCCGGTGTTTTCTTTTTTGTGAGAAATAGGTCCAAATGGCTCTTTGAGTGTTTAAGGTTGCAGATCTCTGCCCTCAAGCATTCCAGACAAGTGGAAAAAGCCTCCAGTGATGGAGCCCCCCACAACTTCTGAAGGGACCAGGACCGCCTTCTCCCCCCAAAGCCTCCCCCCCGACCAATGCGCTCCCACAGAGAGGGGCTCCTCAGGGTGCCGTCAGCTAAACAATGTAGGCAGGCGACCTCCAGGGGGAGAGCCTCCTCTGTGGGGGCCCCCGCCCTCTGGAATGAACTACCCCCTGGGATATGTATGATTCCCGATCTCCGCACCTTTCGCCGGGCCTTAAAGACCCTGGTATTTCCACAGGCTATCCTGGCTGAATAAAAATCTGGATGGGGTATTTTTAAACTATGGGTTTTTAATGGATAGGGCCAAATTTATTGAATTCGGTTTTAAATTGGTTTTACATTTTGTATGGTTCATTGTTTTATCATGGCTGTGCACCGCCCTGAGTCCTTCGGGAGAAAGGCGGTATAAAAATCTAATAAATGAAATGAAATGAAATGAGTTAGGCACTTTCTCCTTAGTTCTAGGTTGCTTTTCTCCTTGGTGAGTTCCCATCCATTGTTTCTTGATTTGCATTTTGGGGCTTTGAAAAATAAATTGTCTTTGTAGGAGCCCCTCAAATATTGGAAGACTGCTCTCATGTCTCCCCTGGTCCTTCTTTTATTTTTGTTTTTGCTTTTTCCCCAAATTACAGAAAACAAATATTGACAGTTTGTTTGTGTCGGTAGTTTGTGAGCTTATGATAATAACGGATGGGTGGAAGCCGGAAGATTAAATCCAGATGATTTCCCGGCCGTATTAAGCAGGGGAGCTGCCTGCCTGCTGAAATCACGGATGATCCACCATTGAAGGGTCATCAAGCAAACCGAGATTGAGAAAACATGGCTTAAACCAGCTTTGTGAACTTTGGGCCATCATGTTAAGCCATCATACCGTTTCTTTATCCGAACCGAGCATGTCACATGGGCTCAGTAATGATCATGGACTAAACGGGTGTGAGTTTCTTGCGTGTTGTGTGATCCCAGCTCTGCCCTCTGCTAAGACCACCAGGGCAAATAAGTTGTGCTTCAGCTACAGTTAGAAGGAAAAGAGGATTTTATGTTATGTGTCTGCAAATAATTGGGGAGTGGGAAGTTCGGGGTGCGGGGGGAGGCTGACACAGGCCAGCTCTGTTTCTCTGTGTATGTGTGGAGATGTCATTGGGTTCCTCTTCCCTTTCCGACTTCAACCTGGCCCCCTCCCCATTCTGAACCCCAATTTAGCCAATGCTGTTTATTACCTTTTGTTTATTGAATGCCTGTGTTAAGTCCCCACTTGGCCTGTTCCCAGGGACACAGCTAAACACACAACCATAAGCTCAGATAAATACTCAGAACCCTTAAAGTGCAGGGAGACGAGGCTGTGATTGATTGCCTTCGATTGCTCTCACCACAGTGGAATAATACCTGCTTACTCATAGTTTATTAAAAACAGCCTCTTTCCTTTCTGGGCTCTTAATAATTCATGGCCCTAATTGTGTAGAAGGCAAAACTTTAATAGTCCGACCTCGTCATCCGCTCAGTTTCCCTCCCTGCGGGGCTGAGCCTTCCTTCCCCCGGCTGGCTCTCCTCCGCATCGTGCCCGTGGGTGAGATGCCTCTGATAGCGTCCAGCCTCCCCCCCACCCAACTTCGGCCCTACGGACCCCCCACCGGCCCCCCACACGCCTCTGCTGCATTAACCAGGCTGCCTGCAGTGCTGCTGGGCCCTTGACTCCCCTTTGAGTCCTGCAAGGGTGAAGCCCCCTCCCCCTCTGCCCCCCCCCCGTCTCCCCATTGCTTAAACAGGCCCTTTGCTGGCAAATGTGGTCAGGAGGAGGCAGCCAGCATCACTTTGGGCTCAGCGGAGGGAGGGTGTTTCCCTGAGCATCCTTTGGAAAGCTTTTTCTTTCTTTCTTTCTTTCTTTCTTTCTTTCTTTCTTTCTTTCTTTCTTTCTTTCTTTCTTTCTTTCTTTCTTTCTTTCTTTCTTTCCTTCTCTTTCTCTTTCTCTTTCTCTTTCTCTTTCTCTTTCTCTCTCCCCCTCTCTCCCTCTCTTTCTTTTCCTTCCTTCCTTTTCTTTTTTCTTTCTTTTTTCTTCCTCCCTCCATCTTTCTTTTTCTTCTTTCCTTCCTTCCTTTCTGTTTCTTCCTTCCTTCCTCTCTCTCTCTTTTGTTTTCTTTCTTTCTTCCTTCCTTCCTTCCTTCTTCCTTCCTTCTTTCTTTTCTCCCTCTCTCCCACCCTTTCTCTCTCTCTCTTTCTTTCTCTCTCTTTCTTTCTTCCTTCCTTCCTTCCCTTTTTCCCCCTCCCCCTCTCTCTTTCTTTCTGTCTTCCTTCCTCCCTCCCTCCCTCCCTCTCTTTCTCTCTCCCTTCCTTCCTTCCTTCCTTTTTTCTCCCTCCCTCCCTCCCTCTCTTTCCTTTTCATCCTTCCTTCCTCCCTCCCTCCCTCCCTTCTTTCCTTCCTTCCTTCCTTCCTTCCACCCATCCATCCTTTTTTCCCTCCCTCCCTCCCTCCCTTCCATCAAAACTCTATCTCCTTCAGAGTTAACACTGAGGGCTGGCTGTGGGGAGAAGGCTTCGGACCAGGCCTGGGAGACCACCTTCAAGTCCTCTTCCCCAGCTGCCTTTGGGCCAGTCCCTCTCTCTCAGCGCAGCCTACCTCGCAGGGTTGTTCGTTTTGGGGGGGGGGAAAAGAACAGGAGAAGGAACAAAAGTCCCCTTGTGCTTCTGAAGGAAAGACCCTCTGCTGAATAAACCGAATCACCCAACAATGGAGAACTTCCCCTCTTTTAGGGTAGCAGAACTGGGCAGCTGAGAAACGCTCTCCCTGCCAAGGCCCAGATCTGGGCCTGCCCCAAACTGGCACAGGGGGTATCTCCCCCCCCCCCCCAGTCTACTGCCTCTTAAGGAAAAAGGAAGCTCTGAGCTTTGACCGAGAAGACTTCAAAACGCTGACCGCAGGAAACGCCTTTCAGGCCTCGCGCTGGCACCATCTCTGTGGGTGGGCAGTCGGGACGATTACAAAAGCCATTAATTATTTCATCTGTTAATTTCTCGCAGTGAGCCAAAAGGCTCTTCCTGGCGACGCCAGGTCCAGCCTCCCCGAATGTGCCCACTTCCCTGGCATCCGCCCCACCCTGGGCTGAAACAGCCTCTCAATTTCCAGACGGTCTTAAAAGCCGACCTCTTAAAAGGCGCTTTTAACCCTTGGGTGGACGCGTAATTCTTCTCAAGATCTTCGGATGGAATACCGCTTTGTAAGCGGGGATAAAAGGGATCAGCAGGATAGGATAGGATAGGATAGGATAGGATAGGATAGGATAGGATAGGATAGGATAGGATAGGATAGGATAGAATAGAATAACAGAGTTGAAAAGGGACCTTGGAGGTCTTCTAGTCCAACCCCCTGCTTAGGCAGGAAACCCTTCACCACTTCAGACAAATGGTTGTCCAACCTCTTCTTAAAAGCTTCCAGTGTTGGAGCATTCACAACCTCTGGAGGCAATTTGTTTCACTGATTAATTGTTCTCACTGTCAAGAAATTTCTCCTAAGTTCTAAATTGCTTCTCTCCTGGATTAGTTCCCACCCATTGCTTCTTGTCCTGCCCTCAGATGCTTTGGAAGAGAGATTGACTGCCTCTTCTTTGGGGCAGCCCCTGAGATACTGGAAGACTGTTATCATGTCTCCCCTAGTCCTTCTTTTCATCAAACTAGACATACCCAGTTCCTGCAGCCGTTCTTCATATGTTTTAGCCTCCAGTCCCTTAATCCTCTTTGTTGCTCTTCTCTGCACTCTTTCTAGAGTCTCCACATCTTTTGTACATCATGGCGACCAAAACTGGATGCCGAATTCCAAGCATGGCCTTACCAAGGCATTATAAAGCAGTATTAACACTTCCCATGATCTTGATTCTCTCCCTCGGTTTATGCAGCCTAGAACTGTGTTGGCTTTTTTGGCAGCTGCTGCACACGGCTGGCTCCTATTTAAATGGTTGTCCACTAGGACTCCAAGATCCCTCTCACAGTTACTACGATTGAGCCAGGTACCACATAAATTGGACTCCAGACATTCTGTGGCTAACACAGGCAATTGTGAAGGGACTTAGGCTCAATTCTACAATATTTCTGTCGCCATCGTTAAGCACAGAGGTCTTCAAACTTGGTTGCTTTAAGACTTGTGGGCTTCAACTCCCAGAATTCTCCATCCATTCTTCCTTGATGTGCCTTGGAAAATAGCTTGACCCCTTTCCTCCTCTCTGTGGCAGCCCCTAAATATTGGAAGACTGCTATCCTGTCTCCCTTGGTCCTTCTCTTCACTAGACTAGCCAGGCCCAGTTCCTGGAACCATACATCGTATGTTAAGTAATAAGTATTTGGTAGGTGAATGAGGTTTCTGATACAGAGAATAGTGAAACATCAGTGCCTACCACCCATTCATCTCCATCCAGCTCAAAGGATCTTCTCTGAAACAATTTAAATCTCTTTAGACTTCATTTATTAAAAGACTAATGCAAAGCACACACACACTCCTCCAGTCCAAATTAAGTATCCTGCATTTAACCCGAGATGCCAAGATGCAGCCGGTCCTCTCTTAAGCACAAGAGTCAAAACGTAGATAGTGGCTGCTGTGATTTATTTATCTACATTTAACATTCTAGGCTGCCCCAAGATGATGAGGGGACTGGAGGCTCAAACATACGATGAACGGTTGCAGGAACTGGGCCTGGCTAGTCTAGTGAAGAGAAGGACCAGGGGAGACAGGATAGCATCTCAATTTACCTACGTTAGAAAGGATGGAAGGCTGAGTCAACCTTGAGCCTCGAACTTGCAATAATTGCAGACAGCTGAATGTTAATAACAGGCTACTAGCCTGTTGAGCTATCTGAGGGGCTGCCACAGAGAGGAGGGGGTCAAGCTATTTTCCAAAGCACCTGAAGGCCAGACAAGGAACAACGGATGGAAACTTATGAAGGAGAGATTCAACCTGGAAATGAGAAATTTTCTGACAGGGAGAACAATCAACCTGTGGAACAGAAGTTGCCTTCAGAAGTTGTGAGAGCTTCATCAATGGAGGCTTTCAAGAAGAGACTGGACTGCCATCGGTCAGAAATGGTGTAGGCTGGGGGATGGACTAGATGACTTAACAAGGTCCCTTCCAATTCTGTTAATCTATTAATCTGTTAATCTGACCTCAGCAAGTCTGGGCAGTTTAACATATAAAAATCAAAATAAAAGCCCCAGAGGCTGCATCGTTCACAAGCAGCAACCCTCAACTCTCTCCCCAAACCACAGAGATTAAAAACAGACGAGAGATCGCCACTTACACCTTACTTACGGTTTTACACCTTTATTTTTAATGTTCCTTTAAAGTGGGGATCGCCAATCCCCGGAGTGTGGCCTGGCATGGAGCCATGGCCCGTTAGGAACCAGGCAACACAAGTGATGGGTAGACGAGCACTCTTGTGCAAGAAGCTCCATTTGTGAGAGGGGTGTGCATGCACAACGGCCACTTGTGCAAATTTCTATGAAGAAAAAAAAGAGGCAGGTGGGGTAGATCAAGCAGGCACAGGCCTCCTCTTGCCTTTCCTTGCTCCCACCTTAAACTCCCCATCCTCCACAGCGGTCCGAATTATAGCGCTGATAACCTGCCAAGCTTGGGGTATAAAGTACAAATAAAGATATCCTTCAGTTGAGCTCCTAGTGATGACTTGACATATCCGTGTAATTTCTTTGGCAGAGATTCAGAAACGGTCCAGGATGTGTTTTGTTTTTTTTTAAATTTTATTTCCCAGCCTAGGTGTTTCTGTCTTGAGCAGTGGTGAAATCTGAACCGGTTTACTACCGTTTTGCTAGCCATGCATGCACCAAACGCAATATGCACCAAATACAAGCTGCGTGCATAGGTGCAGTGCACACTAAAGGAAGGTTTGGGAAGGTAAGTAGAACAGGGCACGGGGCGGTGATTAGCTGTGGCGCGCGGGGGAACCTTTTAAAAAACTTTTTTAAAACATTTTTTTTTACTACCGGCTCAGGCGAATAGGTAGTTAAAAGAAAATGCTTTTAAAAAGTTATAAAAAGGCCCTGACAGTCACAGCCGTGCCACGCGATCATCGGAACTTTTTTTAAAAAACATTTTTCAACTGGACTCTCTGGTGGACATTTGGTGTGTTACCTGCCCTCTGGAGAGCGCGGATAACTCACTCTGCTCCAAAAGATGACCGAGGGATTTGGCCTTCTCCGTTTTGTTTTAGGGCAGGGGTCTGCAACCGTAAGCACTCCAAGAGCCATTGGGACCCGTTTCCCACAGAAAAGAAAACACCGGGAGCCACAAAACCTGGATGGGCGTGGCCAACTCGACGTCACTCACTTCCACCGGTCACATGACCCCCCCTCCAGCCACGCCTACCCAGCCGGTCATTAAGGCAGAGAACCAGTTGTTAAAAAACACCAGGATCCACAAAATCCTTTTGACATTTCTCTCTCCCCTCCCTCCCTCCTCTCTCTCCCCCTCTCTCTGTCTCTCTCCGCTCGGTCTCTGTATCTTTCTGTCTCTGCCCTGGCCGCTTTTCCATCCCCCACCGTCGCCCTTACCTTCTCCGGCCAGGTGAGGAGTCACTGGGAGGGAAAGGGAAGGGAAGGGGCCAGCCAGTGATGGGATCATCTGACAGGGAGCCACAGTAGAGGGCCCAAAGAGCCGCATGCAGCTCTGGAGCGGCAGGTTGCTGACCCCTGTTTTAGGGGAAGGCAGGACTCCAGAGGAAGGGAAGAAGAAGGTTGCCAATGGAAGGAGAACAAATGAAGAGGAGAAGGGCAAGTCATGGTGAAAGGCAGAAGAAACGGCTTTTGGAGTCGGTTCAGCTAATTATCTGGACTGTACCAATAGTTGTCTCCATTTTTTTTTAATGACCCATACAGCAGCCAGTAAATTATACTCCTGTCTTCCTTTCTGAGCAGTTTGTTTCTGAAGGGCAAGAAAATTTGGCACCAACGCCTCTGAAACACCGAGATGAAACTCCGTTTTGATTGTCCTCCTGGAATCAGAATACAGGTAGTCCTCGACGTACGACCATCAATTGAGCCCGGCGTTTCCGTTGTTAAGTGAGACATTTGTTAAGTGAGCTTTGAAGGTCGCAAAAAGGGGACCTTCATGGCTTTGGGACACAGCAACGGTCATAAATATGAACCAGCTGACCAGTGTCTGAATTTTGATCACGTGACTGCGGGAATGCCGCGAAGGTCGTAACTGTGAAAAACGGTCATACGTCACATTTCTCAGTGCCGTTGTAACTTTGAATCGTCACTAAACGAATTGTTGTAAGTCCAGGACTACCTGTATGCTGTTACCATGAAGGAGGGAGGGGTCCTTCTTGTTCCCAAAAAAGAGGATTCCAGGCTGAACCGTGGGGCAGGAGAGAAAAATGTGAATTTTGGTTGCATGATGAATAGAGGTTGGGTTTGGTGCATAGTAGCCAGGGAAATCTAGTCTCCTTTGGGTAGGAAACACCTTCCTTCATCCCTGGAAGCTTTCAAGAAGAGACTGGATGGCCATCTGTCAGAAATGGTGTAGGGTTTTCTGCCTAAATGGGGTTGGACTATATGACCTCCAAGGTCCCTTCCAGCTCTTCTCTTCTCTTCTCTTCTCTTCTCTTCTCTTCTCTTCTCTTCTCTTCTCTTCTCTTCTCTTCTCTTCTCTTCTCTTCTCTTCTCTTCTCTTCTCTTCTCCTCTCCTCTCCTCTCCTCTCCTCTCCTCTCCTCTCCTCTCCTCTCCTCTCCCCTACCCTGTTCTGTTCTACTCTACTCTACTCTACTCTACTCTACTCTACTCTACTCTACTCTATTCTATTCTATTCCTCTTGATAAATGTATCTTTTCTTTTTATGTACACTGAGAGCATATGCACTAAGACAAATTCCTTGTGTGTCCAATCACACTTGGCCAATAAACTCTTCTCTTCTCTTCTCTTCTCTTCTCTTCTCTTCTCTTCTCTTCTCTTCTCTTCTCTTCTCTTCTCTTCTCTTCTCTTCTCTTCTCTTCTCCCCTCCCCTCCCCTACCCTACCCTACCCTACCCTACCCTACCCTATCCTAAAAAGATGGTGAAGAGAAGGGCCAGGGGAGAGATGAGAGCAGCCGTCCAATATTTGAGGGGCTGCCATAAAGAGGAGGGGGTCAAGCTATTCTCCAAAGCACCCAAAGGCCAGACAAGGAATAATGGATGGAAACTGACCAAGGAGAGATTCAACTTGGAAATAAGGAGGAATTTCCTGACAGTGAGAACAATCAACCCATGGAACAGAAGTTGCCTTCAGAAGTTGTGGGAGATTCATCCCTGGAGGCTTTCAAGAAGAGACTGGACTGCCATCGGTCAGAAATGGTGTAGGGTCTTCTGTTTGGGTGGGGGGTTGGACTAGATGACCTCCAAGGTCCCTTCCAACTCTGGTCAGCCAGGAATGAAATTTATGTATATAATTTACTGCTTCCCCCAACTCCAATGGATTCCACTGCCAACTCCATTTTCACTGCACGCACATCATTAAAGGAGGGGGGAAAAATGGAAAATATTTGCCTTTGTGAGCAACCTAAGTTATTATACTCTCAGGTATCTGCTTGCTATTATTTATGACTGCTGCAAATTACGTGTATTTCTTGGCCGTTGGCAGAACGATGACACAGTATTTCGTTTTTCTGCCTCAAGGTGTAGCATTGTTTAGCTTCCAGAATGTGCCAGGCACTTGATTTTTTTTCAATCTTTCATCCTTATCGTTGGATTTTCTTTCAGCTGGAACCATTTTGCTCTTATTTTCCAACTGTTTGTGTGGAGCCTCTGGTCAGACTGGAGGAAGGGTCAAAGAGGGGCACAAGTTTAGAATCGTTGCGCTGCAGGAAAACAACTCAAGCCGAGGAAACAACTCTACCAGAGGAAAGCAGTCAGTCTGGCAAGATTCTTGTAACGGTTGGCTAGCAATAAAACTACAAGAAGTCCTCAACTGAAAACGATTCGTTTAGTGACCAAAGTTACAATGGCGTTGAAAAAAGGGACTTATCACTGTTTCGACCATTGCAACGTCTCCATGATCAAAATTTGAAGGCTTGGCAAGTGGCATGTATTCATGATGGCCCTGAAAAAAGTGGCTGATGACGACTGTGTCTCCCCGAAAATAAGACCCTGTCTTATATTGTTTTAATCCTAAAATAAGCGCTTGGCCTTATTTTCATGCAGATCTTATTATTTTGGGGCGTGTGGAGTGAGATGGGCCTCCTCTTGCTGTCTTACCTGATTTCCAGCTCTGTCTCCCTAACCCTAACCAGAGGAAATGGCCAGGACCGGCTGCACATGCATTTAAATATTTTTGGGGAGGGCTTATTTTTTGAGGGGAGGGCTTATTTTCAGGGAAACAGGGTATTTTTCACACAAGATGTCAGCATTTCACACTTCTTATGCTGACATAAGAAGGAGAAGCAGAGGCATCTGGAGAGGGACGGCTGACTCTTCACCTACTTATTTTCCCTGGAGAGAATATCACCTAGGAAATGGGATGGGAGGGGGGAAATTCCTTTGAGTGGGAGCAGTAGATTAGGGGCAGAGTGACTGGGAAGATGGCCAATGAGTGCAGAGGAGTGGGGAGAGGAAAAGGAGGGTTTGGCTGAGGAAGCCAGAGTTGGCTGCGATGAGTCGGAGTAGAATGTTCGTGCTTGATAAATAAGAGGTTTTTTTTCATCAAAGACTTCGTTTGAAAGGCAATTTATTTGAGACGACTTCGAAACCTGACACAACCATTGTACCACCCCCATGATGACGTGATCAAAATTCAGACACCTGGCACCCGACCCATATTTGTGATGGTCTCAGTGTCCCAGGGTTACGGGATTCCCCTTTTGCGACCGTCTGACAAGCAAAGTCAACGGGGAGGCCCGATTCACTTAAGAACCGCGTGACTAGCTGAACAACTGCGGTGATTTACTTAACAGCTGTGCCGAGGAAGGTCGTAAAGTGGGGCAAAACTCACTTAACAACCGTCTTGGAAATTCTGTGGTCGTAAGTCGAGGACTGCCTGCATTGTGGAGATGCTTCACAAAGGGTTCGGGTTGCCTTCGCCCGACACTGAAGAGGGGATATATCTTTTCAAAAAAAAAATAAATAAAAACCTAGAATGCCAGGCCTTTTAAAAGATAAAACAGAGCTCTTGTGCGAAGAAGTCCGAGGCACCGTTCAGGAGAGCGAAGGCTGGGATGTTGGCTTATAATACCTTTTGTGGGGATCTTGTAAAGTTCACACACACACACACACACACACACACCCAAATCATCAAGCCTACAGCCTTGCTAGATTGCTTAAGGTGTGATGATGCTGGATAACTTCCCGGGTACTGTTTATTTGTTTCCTTATCAGTCGGAGCAGCTGCTTCCCTTGTCCAAAATGAATAATTCTGGAATTCCACCACAGTTGCAACCTTGATATCTGATGAGCAACTCGGTTTGCTCTCAGTTTATATTCTTGTGCAGAGGTCTTCAAACTTGGCCGCTTTAAGATGTGTGGACTTCAACTCCCAGAATTCTCCAGCCAGCATAGCTGGTTAAGCGAATCACTGCAGCTCTGAAGTGAATCATGAGAATTTGTTAAGGTTTATTGTTACCTTGTGTGGCAGTTCCTTGATTGTGGTATTGTTCACTTCTTGATTGTTGGTCTTGATGTCAATCTTGGCGTTAATCTCTGCTCATCGGGATGCTGATTGCTGGTTTGTTTCCTCTTTGGCTTGTTGATTGTCTCTTTTGCACAATAGGTAGCTGTTTTTCCTGCCTGTGTGTCTGTTGATGGCCAATTTGTCTCAGGATCGCTCAATTCGGTCCCCTGCTTGCACGCCTAAAAAAATCAGAGCCACACACTAACCAACATGCATGGGTGGCTTGTTGGATTGTGTGTGTGTGTGTGTGTGTGTGTGACTTTGCTGTTTTATATTCTGCTGTTGATCTGTTTTATTGAGTGGCTGTCACTCTGAGATAATTGCTGCCTCTGTGGCTTTGGACCATGAGGGATGCAATAGATCCAGTTCAGTAACCATGTTATGTAGACTATATATATTTGTGTATCCGGGATTGCATGACCTCTGTAGATGCATACTCTTTAAAAAAAAGATATAAAAAAAACCCTCTTGAGATGATAAAGATAAACCAGCTGTACTCCTAGTTAACTTTACATTGGGGCTCAACAGGCATGGGGTCTGGTGACTCACTATAATCAGCCTGGGGATCTTCCCCCAACCTGGCTGAGTTCTTGGAGGTGTTTTATTTAAAAATATTAAAGAAGTCACCCAACCAGCTTTCATTTCCTAAGGCAGGGCTCGAACTCACCATCTCCCGCTTTTTAACCTGGGTACCTTCACCACTAAATCAAACGGGCCAATTGATGGCTTCTAACATGGAATCTGTCTTAGGGTGGAAAGAGTTTGAATAAGAAGCCCGGGAGGGGATAAGATACCTGAAATTCTTCCAGTGTTGAGGAAGAGTAAAAGCATTGAAAAATGGGATGGGATTAAGGTGATAGGGTTTAGGTGGAGCTTGGTGGAAACTGCAGAATGGAGTGGATTTGAAAGCATTTTCAGATCCCGTTGTTGGTCATTCTTTCACTAGTTAGTCCAGGAGTCGGCAACTTGAGGCTCTGGAGCTGCATGTGGCTCTTTCATCCGTCTGCTGTGGCTCCCTGTTGCCAGTCAGCTCCACAATTGATAGGGTTTTCAGTTAGGATAGGTAGAGGAAAAAGGATGCTGTGCTAGGAGGAGACACTATGGTTGGCTCCAGAATTAAACGGGGGGCTTCTGGTTAGGGCCTCTGTGGCTCTTGGTTTAAGGTTGCCGACTCCTGAGTTCACCCAAAGGAATCCCGGTAGACTTGCAACCCTAGCTTAGGTTTTGGAGCAGACATTCTCTTCCCCCACCTCCAACGAAGGTCTCTCTTGGGTCACCCAACCCTCCATTCCTTGTTCTCTTTCTAACATTCTGCTGGAAGAGATCTTGATTACCACTAAAACAGAAGCCTTTGTTTTTGGACACCGGCCCAAACAAAACCTTTGGGGAGATGCTTGTAGCAGAGCAGGCCAGCAAAACAGCCGAAGCAACACCAGATTGTCCAACGGCATCCATTAAACCGACGGCCCAAGGTTTTGCTAATGCACCCGGGATGGAAAAGCAGGCAGCTTTGTAGCTTTTAATCCCTTTAAACCTCTTTAATATTTTACACGGAGAGAAACGGGGATCAATGTCTTCTTTGCACAGGAATGTTTAAGCGGGAAAGTCCCCACCTCCTTTTTCCCTGCCACCCCCCTCCTTTCCCAAATGAAGAAGAACTAGCACAGGGGTCTGCAACTTTAAAGAGCCATTTGGATCTGTTTCCCACAGAAAAGAAAACACCGGGAGCCACAAAACCCTTCCCGTGCCTGATTATTTCTTCAGCGGCCACAAAACTAGCAGATGTAGTTGAATTAAACATTCTGTTTTCTTCTGAAACTTTTCTTTTCTTGGATTTATCCATGGTTGGCCTACCGGGGGTTGAAAAGCTCAATAAATCGCGTTCCGGCGGGTGTTGCACACTGGCGGTTGTGATGAATATTTTGAGTGACGGGGAGCCGCAGCAGAGGGGTGAAAGAGCCACATGAGGCTCTGGAGCCACAGGTTGCTGACCCCTGAACTAGGAGGAAGTGAACAGGGAGAAGCGACCAAAGGAGTAAGTTTCTCCGGTGAAGGGGCAGGAATTACAAAAAGAAGCAAGGATTCTCAAATGAATTATATACTGTATTGAATTACAGGAACTTCTCAACTCACCGTAACTGAGCCCAAAATGTCTGATGGTAAAGTGAGACATTGGTGAAGTGAATTTTGCCTCATTTTATGACATTTCTTGCCCCTGTCATTGAGTGAATCACCGTCGTTGTTAAATTAGTAGCCCGGTTGTTAAGTGAATCTGGCCTCCTTGTTGACTTTGCTTGCCAGAAGGTTGCAAAAGGGAATCACATGGCCCTGGGACACTGCAACCGTCATAAAGATGAACCGTCATAAATGAGAGTCAGTTGTCAAGCATCCAATGTAAATCACATCTGAATTTTGATCACATGATCAAAAGGGGATCACGTAACCCTCCCGGGACAGGAGGAAGAGCAACAATTTGGACAATGGACAATAGACCAGGGGTCTCCAACCTTGGCAACTTTAAGACTTGCGGACCCTCAAGTCTTAAAGTTGCCAAGGTTGGAGACCCCTGTAATAGACAATACCTGATGCAAAAGGTATCTCTGAAGGAGGGAGGGGGTGGGAAGCATTTCAGACGGTACCCAAAGGTTTTTCAGAAGCTAAAAGGAGAAGAAAGGAGAAATACTTTCAAACTTGCAATGTTCTTTTTAATGTCACCTTACGATAAGGGCAGGGACGTAGAGGCTCAGTGGCTAAGAAGCTGAGCTTTGTTGGTCGAAAGGTCGGCAGCTCAGCGGTTCAAATCCCCAGTGCCGCACAACGGGGTAAGCTCCTGTTCCTTATCCCAGCTTCTGCCATTCGAAAGCACGTCAAAAATGCAAGTAGAAAAATAGGGACCAGCTTTGGTAGGAAGATAACAGCGTTCCATGCACCTTTGGCGTTGAATCATGCCGGCCACATTACCACGGAGACATCTTCGGACAGCGCTGGCTCTTCGGCTTTGAAACGGAGAGGAGCACCGCCCCCTAGAGTCGGGAACGACTAGCACATAGGTGCGAGGGGAACCTTTACCTTTTATCTTATGATAAGGACAAAATTAGTCCTTATAGTTGTGCTTCTTGACTATCTGGAAGGGCTAACAGATATTGGGCGGAGAGAAAAAGGACTGGCCCAAAGCCACCCAGCCGGCTTTCAGGCTTAAGGTAGGACTAGAACTCACCTGTCTCCTGGAGGAGTGTCCCAAAGTCCATCCAACAGGCGGGACTAGAACTCAGATTCTCTTGGTGATTGGATCAAGGGCACCTAGCCAGTTTTCATGCCTAAGGTGGAATTAGAACTCACATGCTGCCAATTTCTACTTTGGTGCCTTCTCCACTGGACCAAAACGGGTTTTTGCAGGCATCTCTTGTGGTCTTCGCTGATTGGTCTCTATACACTTGTACACATTGGATGGATCGATTAACAGAGTTGGAAGGGACCTTGGGGGTCATCTAGTCTGCCCCCCATCCCAAGCACGAGACCTTACTACACCATTCCTGACAGATGGCAAGTCCAGTCTCTTCTCAAAAACTTCCAGCGATGAAGCTCCCACAATTTCTGAAGGCAAGCTGTTGTTTTGTTATTGTTGTTGTTGAAACTTTGTGTTTCCTGCATGGATATCCAATGGAACTGCCTGCTACTTGATTTTCTATTAAGGCAGGGTTTCTCCTTTCTTGGAAGGAAATAGTTTACGATGCCCCTCTTTAAATGAATTGGTTTTATGGCAGGTCCTCTCCTCACATGTAATTTGCCCTGTTTTTATTTTTTGGGGGGGTGAGGTTAAGAACAAGCTTCTCTCTCAGTCATTCAGCACTTAAAATGAATAATTAAAAAACCCCTGCATCATAAGGAATAGATAAGGCGCATAAACTCTCTGAGCCGCAGGACATGAAGCAACATTCGCCGTGCTCTCTGGGAGGAGTGGTTGAGCTTTTGAAAACCACTTCCTGATCAAGGCAAAATTCTTAAATTGTAGCTAAACGACAGAGAGTGCGATTGTTCATTATTATTATTATTATTTGCCTTTATACCTCGGGTTACATGCTGTGGTTTGAAAACACCGGTTGGGTGCATGCAACTCACAATTCAGAAGCGGCTGGATTTTTCGAAGATGCCCAGGTGGTCCTTCGGATCCAAATGATGGGAGCTGAAGTCTCGAACCTCTGGAGGGAAGCAGGCTGGAGAAAAATGGAAAGAAAGAAATGGGAAAATCTGTCGTGGCAAAGTGAAGGGGGGAGGATAACAGAATAACAGAGTTGGAAGGGACCATGGAGGTCTTCTAGTCCAGCCCCCTGCTCAAACAAGGGACCCTATAACATTTCAGACAAACGGCTGTCCCATCTCTTCTTGAAAGCCTTCAATGGTGGAGCACTCATAACTTCTGATGGCAAGCTCTTCCACCGATTAATTGTCCTAAATCTTAGGCAATTTCTCCTCAATTCCAGGTTGCTTCTCTCCTTGATTAGTTTCCATCCATAGTTTCTCATCTTGCCTTCTGGTGCTTTGGATAGATTGACCCACTCTTCTCTGGGGCAGCCCCTGAAATATTGGAAGATGCTATCATGTCTCCCCTGTTCCTTCTTTTCGTTAGACTCGACATACCCAATTCCTGCAACCATTTTTTAAAAATATATTTTAGCCTCCAGCTCCCTAACCATCTTTGTTGCTCTTCTCTGCACTCTTTCCAGAATCTCAACCCCCTTTTTTATAATATGGTGACCAAAGGTCCAGAACTGGTCATTGAGAGGGCTTCAACTCCCAGCAAAGCTGGCTGGGGAATTCCATCAGCCTTAAAGTTGCCAAGGTTGGAGACCCCTGCCCTAACCCACACCCTGAGCCCTTCTTAATTTTCTCTTGGAGATGGGAACTGAGATGCACCATGGCCATTCAGAGAAGCACTCTTCTCATACTCAGGGGCCGCTGACTTTTCACCATTGAAAGGAAAGAAAGAAAGAAAGAAAGAAAGAAAGAAAGAAAGAAAGAAAGAAAGAAAGAAAGAAAGAGAAAGAAAGAAGGAAGGAAGGAAGGAAGGAAGGAAGGAAGGAAGGAAGGAAGGAAGGAAAACAAAGAAGTTTGGTGTTGACATGTGATCTTTGAGGAGAAGGGGCCGGGGACCCTTGTCCTATAAGCAGCCTCCAAATAATAACCCGGAGACCTTAACCATCTTGATTTCCCCTCCCCCCAACACCCCCAAAGTTTGAGCGTGTCACCTCTGCTCTTCCACGCCGGCCTTGAAATCAGCTGCACTTGATGCTCTCCCTTGGGGTGAGGCTGGACCACAGCGTCGTCGCCATGGCGACGCCGGTCTCCTGCATCCCGGGACACAGAGGAGAAGCTCCCAGCCTCCTCCTCCTCCTCCTCCTCCTCCTCCTCCCCCTCCCTCCTCTGGGTGGGGGCTGGTGTTTCAGAGCCGCCCTTCTAACCAATGGCATTGCAGCCAGCCGGGATGCCAGCCGCGACCAGGCGCCTCGACTCCGGCGTCGGCGGTGCATTGCAGGGCATCCGGGGGGCTTCCGAGGATCTCGGGGTGACCCCTGCAGGCTCCTGCGCCGGACCAGGGAGGCGGTGGCGGCTTCTGGCTGGAGCTCGGGGACCGGGAAGCCATGGCATCGCCTGGGCAGAAGCCGGAGGGGCTCCGCCAGCCGGATCTCCTGATGCCCGGAGAACTTTCTCCTCCGCGCAAGTTGTGAAAAGTTTGCCGGCCGGCTCCTGCCTCGCCTTTTTCCTTCATGAGCCCAGAAGGAGCGGCCCGTCCGGCCCCCGCCGCCTCGCCTCTCCGCCTCGCCTCTGCCCACCTCTGCCCCGCGGCGGCCCCGGGGGCAAGCCTGAAGGGGAGGGGTGGGGCGGGGTGGGGTGAGGGGCCCTTTGCCCGGCAGCCTTTCCCAGGGCAGCAGGGCTGGAAGATGTGAGCCGGCAGGCTCGGCTGCTGGCAACGGAGCGCCCTCCTTGGCACCCGGGCCCCCCTCGCCTTCCCCGGGGAGCTGGGCTGGCCCCGCCAAGGGGCGCGACTCGCATGCCCCCGGCACTGCCCTGCGCCCATCGCAGGAGACCGGCTGGCCATGGCCATCCAGGGCATGGAGCTTTGCGCCGTGGCTGTGGTCATTATCCTCTTCATCGCGGTCCTCAAACAGTTCGGCATCCTGGAACCCATGTCCATGGAAGGTAACGTGGGAATGGGCCTTTGCGCCTCTTTGCGTGTCCTGTTTCTCCCTCGCTGCAGGCATGACTCCCCCGCCTTCCTTCCTTCCTTCCCTCCCTCCCTCCCTCTTTTCCTTCCTTCCTTCCTTCTTTCCTTCCTTCTTTCCTTCCTTCCTTCTTTCCTTCCTTCCTTCCTTCCTTCCTTCCTCCTTCTTTTCTTCCTTCTTCCTTCCTTCCCTCCCTCCCACTTTTTCTTTCTTTCTTTCTTTCTTCCTCCCTCCCTCCTTCTTTCTTTCTTTCTTTCTTTCTTTCTTTCTTCCTTCCTTCCTTCTTCCTTCCCTCTTCCCTCTTCTTTCTTTCTTTCTTTCTTTCTTTCTTTCTTTCTTTCTTTCTTTCTTTCTTTCTTCCTTCCTTCCTTCCTTCCTTCCTTCCTTCCTTCCTCCTCCTTTCCTTCCTTCCTTCCTTCCTTCTTCCTTCCTTCCTTCCTTCTTCCTTCCCTCCTTCCCTCCCTCCCTCCCTCTTTTCCTTCCTTCCTTCCTTCCTTCCTTCCTTCCTTCCTTCCTTCCTTCCTTCCTTCCTTCCTTCCTTCCTTCCTTCTTCCTTCCCTCTTCCCTCTTCTTTCTTTCTTTCTTTCTTTCTTTCTTTCTTTCTTTCTTTCTTTCTTTCTTTCTTTCTTTCTTTCTTTCTTCTTTCTTTCTTTCTTCTTTCACCACCTCTCTCTCTCCCTCTTTCTCCCCCCTCTTCCCCACCCCCACTCTGTCTCTCTTTTCAAACTTCTTTGATCCCCTGCGGGTGAATGCAAGCCTTCCGTTTCTTAAATGCCATCATCCTCTGCCTGCCCGCTTCCATTTTCCTTTCTCCGTCCAAACTGGCAGTAAACAGGAGGCTGGCCTCTCCTTTCATTGACCGCTGCTGCCTCTCGTCTTCTCTCTTCCGAAAGCTGAGATTTTTGTCTTCTCCGGTTGCCTGAGATAAACAGTTGCCAGCTGAGTCTGGCACCAAGCTTCGGGCATGGCATAGAACTCTTCCTTGGAACCCCAAATCAAGGGGATTCTGGGCTGGTTGGCCCTATTGACTATGCCAGTACTAGGAAGGCACTAGAACCTAAGAGAATAACAGAGTTAGAAGGGAGTCTGAAGGTCATCTAGTCTAACCCTATACCATTTTCAACAAATGGTTGTCCAGTCCCTTCTTAAAAGCCTCCAATGTTGGAGCAGCCACATCTTAGACCTTGTTGCCCAATCATTGATTGATTGATTGATTGATTGATCCCTCCATTCTAAACCCCTATCTCATCTTTCCTCCAGAAGCTTAGCGTGGCAACCCATACCACGTTCTTCTCCAATCTTTCCCCACAGCTAAAGAGTCATTTGACCATCCATGGTGACCGCCACTGCCACCCTCTCTAGATGGGCCCTAATGTCCAGCCAACTCAGGTGAAGTCAAGCAGATGGGGCCCTGGGTGGCTGGGAAGGAATCACATGGTTGAAATCAGTTCAAGAGCTCCGCAAAAGAGGATAGGAACCATTTGTGGCATTCAGGCTGCCACAAATAGGTTGTAAAAACCTGGGTCAACCCTAGGTGGCAGCCACCCTCAACTCTTTGCTGCCATCTAATGATCACCTGGAGTTTTGCAATTCAAATATTTTAGGACCGTTTCTCAGAAGGTCAAATTGGGGCAGTTGTTCCCTGCCTCCTTCCTTCATTCCCAAAAGATTTTTTATCTTCTACCCAATTTAAATGTGAAGACTCCCATCGCTTCTTGGGCTGTTGTTTTGATGGGCCAGCAGAGTCAAAAGGGACCTTGGAGGTCTTCTAGTCCAACCCCTTGCTCAAGCAGGAGACTCTTTACTATTCTGGACAAATGGTTGTTAAAACCCTCTAGTGATGGAGCACCCATAACTTCCAAAGGCAAGCCGTTCCATGGGTCATTGTTTTCCTTGACATGACATTCCTCCTTAGTTCTAGATTCTCTCCTTGACTAGCTTCCATCTATTGCTTCTTGGCAACAATACTTAAAGAGGTTGCCATCTTCTTGGCTACTTCTTCTCAGGAAAGTCCACTTGCCATCTTTGTAGTTTTCCAGGAACGCTCAGGAGGCCCTCGTGAGATCCAGGAGCATTTTTTTTTTTTTTAAAAAAGAAAAGGTGACACTGAAAACTGCTCTCTTATTTCGCAACTGCCAGTTTTCCATTTAAGATATTGTCGTTACTCTGATCTTATAAGAAAATAGTCAGATGAAATCAGGAGTTAGGAAATTGGCACGGGAAATTTGCACAGACAATACATGGTCTTTGAGATGGCTCCCGGATTGAAAATGGTATCCTCACCACATCCAAAACAAAACAAAACAAAACAAAACAAAACAAAACCCCAAATGCAGAAATAAATTAAATTGACACAGGATGCTGAAAGGCAAACGGAGGTGAGCAGGAACTGAAGAAAATACTTTACCCTTTTATAAGTCATAAGTTTAAGTCATAAGTTTATATATAAGATAACAGGTAAAAGTATATACATAATTTGAATACATGAAAAGAGTAAGTAAAAAGGAATATGACCGTAGGCTCACTGGTGCACTTATGCACGCCCCTTACAGACCTCTTAGGAATGGGGTGAGGTCAACAGTAGACAGTTTAAGGTTAATGTTTTGGGGGTTTGGGGGAAGAAACCACAGAGTCAGGTAGTGCATTCCAGGCATTGACCACTCTTGCTGAAGTCGTATTTTCTGCAATCGAGTTTGGAACGGTTTACCTTGAGTTTGTATCTATTATTTGCTCGTGTATTGTTGTGGTTGAAGCTGAAGTAGTCATTGACAGGAAGGACATTGTGGCAGATAATTTTATGTACTTAATTTTATGTTCTTAAAAGTTTTAGAAACTTTGGGGGGCTGAAAAAGGCAGTGACTTTAGAGTAAATCAGAAGTGGCTTGAAAACAGCTTCCCCATTCTAGACTGCGTTGTGATCCCAAATGATTTGAAACAAAAAAAAAGCCAGAAAGAATTTGCTGACTCGATTTAGCAGAGTTACAAACAAGGTTATTGGAGACACAGCCCGCATCAATCCTTCTTTAAAACGACTTCAGACCACCTCAATATTGATTGTTTTCAGCTTTTAAGTACCTCCAGTTCCATTCCCTGCAGGGCATCCCTTAATCTGAACATAATTGTGAAGTGCCAGAGTTTAATTGTTTATCTGCCAAACCATGACGTCACAGGTTAAAAAAAAAAAAACTTTCAGAACTTGGCAAAGTGTGTAGATTGTGGAATCAAATGCAGGAGAATGAGCAGCATTTCGGCTCCTGCAAAAATAAAGAAGGAAACAATACCTATTGAAAGTGTGGGGTTGGCTATCTTTCTGAAAAGCTCTGTTTTCTTGACAACCTCAAACCAGGGCAAATGTGGGATCCCTCCCTGCTTTTCCAAATTCAGGATTCCGTCAAATGGATGGCAGTTCCTTTGATCGGTGGCAATTGATCAGAGTTAGGGCACTTATCAAAGAAAAGAAATTCAAGGCAGAACTCTGGGGAAAGACTAGTACAAAAAGGAACTCTGGACTTCTGCAAAAGCATTTGTGGAGAACTACCTGCGGAGGATGGTTTAATTGGCTTCTCTACACGTTGCAGTTGGTTGAAGGCAATCTAATCTAGTGAAAAGAAGGACTAGGGATAACATGATAGCAGTGTCCCAATATCTGTGGGGCTTCCATAAAGAAGAAGGGGTCAAGCTACTCTCCAAAGCACCTGAAGGCAAGACAAGAAGCAACTGGGTGGAAATTTATCAAGGAGAGAAGCAATTTAGAACTAAGGAAGAATTTCCTGACAATGAGGACGATTAACCAGTGGAACAGTTTGCCACCAGAAGTGGTGGGTGATCCATCACCGGGGTTTTTTAAGCAGGGACTGGACAGGCACTTGTCCGGAATGATATTAAGGTCTCCTGTTTGAGCAAGGGATTGGACTCTTCTAGGTCCCTTCCAATGTTGTAATTCTGTTATATTCTTAGTTTCCAGACTTTTTTTTCTCTCTCTGCTATTGTTAGGACCATCTCTTCTTTTTATTTTAATGGAAAGGTGTAGAATTACCGAATGACGCTGTTATTCTGTTATTCTGCTTCTGCAAATACATAAACCACCTGCCAAGGATGGTTTAATTGGTTTTCCTGCAATTTACAAATGGTTGAAGAGGTGATTTTAGTGGTGCCTTTCAGTCCATTATTTGATGCATTTCTCTCTCTCTCTCTCTCTCTCTCTCTCTCTCTCTCTCTCTCTCTCTCTCTCTCTCTCTCTCTCTCTCTCTCTCTCTCTCTCTCTGTGTGTGTGTGTGACCCATGTGTTTATATGGAGGAAAGGGGATGAAAAATAGATTTCTGCTTCTTAGCTGTTGCTAACATGAAAAAACAAAAAACAGAATATTCACAAAACCTGATCCAAAGTGAGCTAAATTCAAGTGTTTTGAATTTAAAACAGCCTACATGTTTTGCTTTAAGTTCTCTTTCTTCAAACTTGTGTTTACAGTTATCTTGGATTGATATGCTCAGGCCTGGTCAATAGGATAATTGAAGTTGCAGCCCAAGGAATCTGGAGAGCTGCTGTAGATGTTCTGCCAAAAAAGATCAATGCTTTTTTTGCTTCTTTGCATTGATATTATTTATCGTTCAATGTTAAGATTTAGCTCCTTAGGCAGAGGAAGCCTATGCTGAATTTACATGAGCAACCCTCAGCAACATATGGTACCCTTATTGTCAGTAGAAGGATAATAAACGCGGATAGAATATTTATTATTTAAATAATAATTATTTAAAAACAAAGTTAGTGAAGTAAGCAGAGATATTCAAATGAAATCTTCATTAGAAGAAGAAAACACTACATACAGTTCGTCATTCATTAGAAGTCCTATCCAGCTGGGATAGGAAGAAAAGGGAAATATATTAGAATAGAATAACAGGGATCTTCTAGTCCAACCCCCTGCCCAGGCAGGAAACCCTACACCACTTCAGACAAATGGTTATCCAACATCTTCTTAAAAACTTCCAGTGTTGGAGCATTCACAACTTCCAGAGGCAAGTTGTTCCACTGATTAATTGTTCTCACTGTCAGGAAGTTTCTCCTTAATTCCAGGTTGCTTCTCTTCTTGATCAGTTTCCATCCGTTGATTCTTCTTTGGGGCAGCCCCTGAGATATTGGAAGATAGCAATCATGTCACCCCCGTCCTTCTTTTCATCAAACTAGACCTATCCAATTCCAGCAACCATTCTTCATATGTTTTAGCCTCCAGCCCCTTAATCATCTTTGTTGCTCTTCTCTGCATTCTTTCTATTTGCTATCGTTTTATTTGTTATTGTTTTCTGGACACACTGGTGACATACACATGACGTGGTAAGATAGAAAAATGTGGGATAGACAAGCATCGCCAGCAGATGGATTTGCAATTGGCTGGCCAACCGTACTCAACATATAGTCCTCAATGGAACTACCTCTACATGGAGGGAAGCATGGGTTAGCTCAAGATCCAGTATTCATCAATATCTTCATAAATAACCTAGCTGAAGGATAGAAGGGGACCCATCAAATTTGCAGATGACACCAAGCTGGAAGGAATAGCCAAGACTCCAGAAGATAGACTTAAGATCCAGAAGGGTCTTGACAGACTTGAACACAGGGCCCATCTAACAAGATGCAGTTTGGTGGTGAGAAAAGTAAGGTTTTACATTTAGGCAAGGGAAACCAACTGCACGGATCTAGAATAGGAAGCACCTGCCTCTACAACAGTAGTTTAGTCTAACAAGACGGACTAAGGGTGACATGATAGCCATTTCCCAAAACTTGGAAAAGAAGTGAGGGTCATCTGAAATGGTATAAGTTCTCCTGCTAGAACAGGGGGCTGGACTGGAAGACCCCCCCCCTCAAGGCCCCTTACAGCTCCATTCATTCTGTTAGGATATGGTGTCCAGGCAATATATGTGTTCTGTGACTTTAACATGAATACGTATTATATGACTTTAAGTTTTACTGCTGTACCATTGTAATGCTGAGTCATGCTGTAATTAGATAATCGCTAGTTGCAAACGTATTTAAGGAGGGAACTGTAATGTAATCAGTTGATGATATGCTACCATTGTGTGTGGAGTTGCTACCATTGTGCTATCATCGTGGATGGATCTGCTACCATCGTGGATTGTTCCCAGAGTGAACTTGTTATTCTAACCAACTACTGTTTGTATGGTAAGGAGATGTTCTCCCAAGCACCTGACGGCAGGACAAGAAGTCACAGAAGCTCTTTAAAGAGAGATCCTACCTAGAACCAAAGAAACATTTTCTGTCAGTGAAAACAATTTTATTAATGGAATGGCTTGCCTCCAGAAGTTCTGGGTGCTTCATCCCTGGAAAGTTCTAAGAAGAGATTGGGCAGTTTGGAATTGATATAGGGTTAACAGATTAACAGAGCTGGAAGGGACCTTGTGGGTCATCTAGTCCAACCCCCTGTCCAAGCAGGAGATGCTACATCATTTCTGACAGATGGCAGTCCAATCTTTTCTTGAAAGCCTCCAGGAATGAAACTCCCACAACTTCCGTAGGCAACTTCTGTTCCACAGGTTGATTGTTCTCCTGTTAGAAAACCTTCAAGGTCCCTTCCCAACTCTATTATGCCGTTTTCTGTTATATCCTTCATTTCCAAAAAAAAAATAAAAATAAAAAAAATTCTCTGCTATTGTTAGGACCATTTTTTTTTAATGGTAAGGTGTGGAGATCGTGGTGGACCTTGAATGCTAAAGTCTCTGGATTATCTACATCTTTTCCAGCAAATGGAGGCTGGAGACCATCTTGGTCTCTCTTGTGGATGGCCTGTGGTGAGACTCGGGGGTGACAGTGCACCCCGCTTGGTCCTGTTGCATCAACCGCGAAACCTTTCGGAACTCCCTGGGAGGGTTCAGAATTTGTTCCCCTCTTTTGCAGAGGTCCCAATCTTTCCTTAGAGACAGGCCGAGTCCGTTGATCCCATCCTGGTGAGACTTTTGGAGAGCCGTAAAGACTTGGCTGTTTTCTCAGGCATTTGTCCAAGAGTTAGTGAGCCCAGCTGGAGGATCAGAAGATGGAGGCGTGAGTTATTTATGTCCACCTGAATTATTCGGTGTTCTGTGGCTATAATTTAATTCTGTTATTGTACAGTTTAAATATATTGCATGCTGCCCAGAGTTGTGGGGGCCAAATGGGCTGCCATATAACTTGTTAGAAAATAAAGAAACACCGTCCTCAACTCGCCGGCAATGGCAGGGAATCGGTAACTCTTAAGGGAGCTTAGCAGTGGATGATAAAATACCAATCAAAGAGGAAAAACTTGCTTGCTGGAGCCTTAAATCAAAAACATCCAAAGAGGCTTCAAGGATGGCCATATCTCCCCTTGTCTCTTTATTGGCACCCTGGCAAAACCCTGCCAGGCACAGCAGGAGGGGAGGGGAGGGAGGGAAGCAGGGGGAAAGTGAGTAAGAGAGAGAGGGAGGGAGGGAAGGAGGGAAGGAGGAGAGAGAGAGAGAGAGAGAGAGAGAGAGAGAGGAAGAAGAAGAAGAAGAAGAAGAAGAAGAAGAAGAAGAAGAAGAAGAAGAAGAAGAAGAAGAAGAAAGAAGGAAAGACGAGGGAGGAGTGATAAAAAGAAAGGAGGGAGGAAGGAGGGAAGGAGGAAGGAAAGAGAGGGAAAGATGGAAGGAGAGTTGCAGGGAGAGAGAGAGAGAAAAAAGAAGAAATGAGGGAATGAGGGAGGAAGGAAGAAAAGTAAGTTGCAGGGAGGGAGGGAGGGAAGGAGGGGGAAAGAGAGAGAGAGAAAAGGGAAGAAAAAAGAAGGAAAGACAAGGGAGGGAGGAGTGATAAAAAAGGGATGGAGGAAGGAAGGAAGGAACAGGGAGTGAAGGAGGAAAGAAAGAGGGAGAAATGGAAGGAAGGAGAGTTGCAGGGAGGGAGGGAGAAGAGAGAGAGAGAAAAGGGAAGAAGAAAAGGAAAGACGAGGGAGAGAGGAAAGAAGGAATGATTGAAAGAAGAGATGGGGAAGGAAGGAAGAAGGAGAGAGAAGGAGGAAGGAAAGAGAGGGACAATTGGAAGGAAGGAAGGAAGGAGGGAGGGAGGGGTAGGAGAAAAAGCAAAGAGGAGAGAATCCCCCAGATGCCTCAAGAGAAGTGATGGGGGGAGCACCCGGGACCCCCAGGAGCTCTGGTGGGGTTGAGTCAGCCTTTCTAGTCCAAAACTCAGGGCGGGGCTGGCCGGTTCTTGGATGCTGCTCAGCCTATTTTTAAAAGAAGCTTACTGTTGCTGTGTCATGCCTTGCTCTGCCCTTGCCCAGAAACCGACAATCTCTCGCAATGCCTTTGGAGGCTTGTTTGGGAATAATAATAATAATAATAATAATAATAATAATAATAATAATAATAATAATAATAATAATAATATAAAAAGAACCCCAATCATTGTAAATCTGTCAAACAGAGATTGTCTTAAGGTGAGGAAAAGCACAGCAGTGAATGGGTGTGGAGTGTGGGTTGGGGAAATGAGATTGGAGAGGAGGCCTTTGGCCTTGATGGTGTAGAAAGGTAGCGCCCAGCCCTCTCCTAGAAGAATGAAATATTTCAGGACATATTAAAAAGGCAGAATATTATATTTCCCTAAAGGGAGGAATGGAGAAACGTGCTCTTGGAGACAGGAAGCAGCTCCCAAGTCTTTCATAATAGCCCCAATAGGCAGAGGTCAGCACTTAAGAGATAAAGAGCTTATGGAAAGGAGCCAAGTATCTAGGTAGCTCCATTCATAGGCAAAAATTCCCTGCAGCAAAGCCTGATCAAAGGTAGAAGTAGCCCTCAGCCACAGTAGGAATTGCCCAACGCTCCTTCAGTGCATCAGCAGTCCAAACTTCAACCAAACTTAGCTCAGACAAACATGGCCCCTACATGGCCCCATGGGAGTCAAGAAAATACATGTTCTTGCACTGGAACAGGAAGCTCAAGTGAAGGTATAACCCCTACCCACTACCCTCAACTCCATGGGGTCAGCTACCCAGAACCCACGTGGTTCGGCTTCATCCTTAAACCATCTTTCCAATTAGCTTCCATATTTCCAGTGTCTTTCTCCCATCTTGGAACTGAATCCAGATGGATATTTCTTCCCACAATTAAGCATTAAGATGTTTCTGCTGAGTCAGGACGGAAGGTCCGTTCTCGGCCAGCATCCGGTTTGCACGTCCGGGGGTTTGAGTGATCTTTTGCCAGCATCAAATACCTCAAATACCACAAGATCCTGGACTAAGCAAAGGAATCCAGGGATCAGTGTGGTTGCAGCGGAGAGATTTATTTGCTGAAGTGCCATCCTGTGACTCTTTAAAGAATAAAGAAGTATCTCATATTGTGGTAGCCGTCGATCATCTGATGCTTTCCAGATGGGTTGGGACTCCTGGGCCCAGAGTCCCCAGCCAGCCCCCATTTGAACATGCCCTTGTGTCTTTTTTTAAATAATATTTTTAAAAATGTTTTTAAGACAAACAAACATTTAATACATCAATCCTCCCTTTATCCTTCTCTTCTCCTCAAAGAAAAGATTAATTTTCACCCTGGAGATTTGCGTCAGAATGTGTGATGAAACATATGTCTCAACGTTGTGATGTGAACTGTTTCCCCTCTTGACTACACAACTCATATGCCCACAAACAAATGTTTCTTTGCTTTCGGCTGAGTCAGAAGGGGTTTGTAAAAATGTTTTAGGTTGCTATTTGAGCCCAGCCACTTGGTTCTACTCCACAAACCATGATTAAATCAACTGGATCTTAGGCACGATGAATAATCCTAGTATTGTATTAATGGCCAAACTGAGATTTTTCCTATTATTTGTTTTATTACGTCTTGCATTTATCAGGGTGAGAAGAAATCTGGAATACATTATTGGGCTAGACCAGGGGTCTGCAACCTTAAACATTCAAAGAGCCATTTGGACCTATTTCCCACAGAAAAGAAAACACCGGGAGCCACAAAACCCTTCCCATGCCTGACTATTTCTTGAGCGGCCGCAAAACTAGCATATGCAGTTGAATTAAACGTTCTGTTTTCTTCTGAAACTTTTCTTTTCTTGGATTTATCCATGGTTGGCCTATTGGGGGATCGAAAAGCTCAATAAATCACGTGCTGGCAGGTATCACACATTGGCGGTTGTGACGCCTATTTTGAGTGATGGAGCCGCAGCAGAGGGATAAAAGCCACATTCGGCTTCAGAGCTGCAGGTTGCTGACCCCTTGGCAAGACCAGGTTGAAAAATTCAAGATGCTGATTGCAGACCGATGATCAAAGATTCTATGATTCTACTCAGGTAGCCCTTGAAACGACGACAACAATCGAGCCCAAAATTTCCATCGCTAACCAAGACCGTCGTTAAGCGAGCGTTGCCCCATTTTTACCACCTTTCCTGCCACTGTTGTTAAGTGATTCACTGAAGTTTTTAAGACAGTCACACCGTTGTTAAATGAATCTGGCTTCCACATGGACTTCGCCTGTCAGAAGGTCCCAAAAGGACTCCTGAACACTGCAACCGTCATAAGTACAAGCCAGTTGCTGAGCGTCCGAATTTTGATCAGTGGCCACGGCAATGCAGCAAGGCTCGTAAGCATGAAAAACGGTCACCAGTCTCTTTTTTCAGTGTCAGCGTAACTTTGAACGGTCACTAAATGAATCATTGTAAATTCAGGCCTCCCTGTAATCCAAGTGGTGCTTTTTATGTGCCCGGCAGAGCCTAAATGTTGCCCCTTTGGCTTCTTTTTACAGACAATGGCGACAGCGAGTTGGAGCTATCAGCCATGCGGCATCAACCGGAAGGACTAGACCAGCTCCAACTTCTCACCAAATTCACGAAAAAGGAACTGCAGTCCCTCTATAGAGGCTTCAAGAATGTGAGTAGTTTCTTATCCACCTGCTTCTTCTTTTCTTATTTAAAAAATAGAATAGAATAGAATAGAATAGAATAGAATAGAATAGAATAGAATAGAATAGAATAGAATAGAATAGAATAGAAGGAAAAAAAGAAGGAAGAATAGAATAGAATAGAATAGAATAGAATAGAATAGAATAGAATAGAATAGAATAGAAGGAAAAAAAGGAAGAATAGAATAGAATAGAATAGAATAGAATAGAATAGAATAGAATAGAATAGAATAGAATAAAAAAAAGAAGGAAGAATAGAATAGAATAGAATAGAATAGAATAGAATAGAATAGAATAGAATAGAATAGAAAAGAATAGAAGGAAGGAAGGAAGAAGGAAGAATAGAATAGAATAGAATAGAAGAAAAAAAGGAAGAATAGAATAGAATAGAACAGAATAGAATAGAATAGAATAGAATGGAACGGAACGGAACGGAACGGAACGGAACGGAACGGAACAGAACAGAATAGAATAGAATAGAATAGAAGGAAAAAAAGGAAGAATAGAATAGAATAGAATAGAATAGAATAGAATAGAATAGAATAGAATAGAATAGAATAGAATAGAATTCTTTATTGGCCAAGTGTGATTGGACACACAAGGAATTTGTCTAGGTGCATAAGCTCTCGGTGTACATAAAAGAAAAGATACATTCATCAAGAATCATAAGATACAACACTTAATGATAGTCGTAGGGTACAAATGATACAAGCAACAAAATTACAGTCATACAGTCATAAGTGGGAGGAAATCAGTGATAGGAACGATGAGAAGAGTAATAGTAGTGCAGACTTAGTGAATAGTTTGACAGTGTTGAGGGAATTATTTGTTTAGCAGAGTGATGGCGTTCGGGAAAAAACTGTCCTTGTGCCTAGTTGTTCTGGTGTGCAATGCTCTATAGCGTCGTTTTGAGGGTAGGAGTTGAGACAGTTGATGTCCAGGATGCGAGGGGTCTGTAGATATTTTCACAGCCCTCTTTTCGACTTGTGCAGTCAAAAATAATATTTTTTAAAAAAATAGATGCAGGAGAACCGGTAGCGGAAATTGTAAATGGGCCCGCCGTCACCCACACACCCCGACTCTATGATCTCCTATTTAGGCACGATTTTGAGGCCCGGTGCATGCGCGGAATGGGCGCAAGCATGCCTCAATGCCTGGAAGGCCGGTCACATGTACATAGGTGGCACGTGTGCTCACATTTTTTGGTGTCGACGAACCGGTAGTAAATTATGTGAATCCCCCTACTGGTTCTATGGATGTGAACCTCATCATGGTGTCTCCTCAAACTTTCCCCCCAACAATTCGTAGCATCTCCTTCCTGAACAGAAACGGTGCAGTTCCAGAAAAACGCTCTGAGAACCTGAGGCTCATTTATCCACGTCTCAAGATGGTCCGGCTGGCACAGAGATGGGCTGTTGACTAAGCTTGGGCAAGAAGCCAGGGGGGGAGTTTGTAAGAACTTCCCTCCCTCCCAGGAAACCACCTCGGCCTTCTGCATCATGTATCTTTAATGGCTTTCCTGTAACGCTGGGCTCTTGGCAGCCGCTGTAAAATATGCCACCCGGTCTATAGTTTCTGGCTCACTGTCTTGGGGGCAGCCGTGGCCCGGCTCCTCTTGGACCAACTGGCACATCCCCAGCCTTCGCTTTCAGACACTGTCAGGTTCCATCTGCGTGAGCATGCAGAATGCAGAATAACCAAGTTGGAAGGGACCTTGGAGATCTTCTAGACCAACCCTTTGCTTCAGCAGGAGGATCCTATAGCAAGGATGTCAAACTCAATTTCATTGAGAGCCGCATCAGGGTTGTGTTTGACCTTGGAGACCGGGTGGGTGTGGCCAGGGTGGGCGTGGCCAGCTCAACATCACTTGTGTCGGGGGCACCGCTCCCGAGCTCCGTTTTTGGCTGCGATGGCCTCCTGCAGCGCTCTGCGAGCATATGCGGCCCTCCCGAGCTCCGTTTAGTTCTAGCGCGCCTATTTTATTACCTTTCCAGCTGAAACCTGGAAGAGAATTAACCCTACATTATTGTGGGATTTTCTAATTAATATTGGGGGCACAACGTGCCTGATCTTTGGGGGCTGCAAGAAAGCGGGGTGGAGTAGCTCCCAGATGGATCACTTCTATCTTAAACTCACAGTAGGTCAAGTCTTCAGGGCAAGTGAAGCTCTGGGAAGGAGATATGGTGGTCTTCAGGGAAGAAAGAAAGAAAGAAAGAAAGAAAGAAAGAAAGAAAGAAAGAAAGAAAGAAAGAAAGAAAGAAGAAAGAAAGAAAAAAAGAGGGAGGGAGGGAGGAATGAAGGAAGGAAGAAGGAAAGAGGGAGGGGGGAAGGAAGGAAGGAAGGTAAGAAAGAAAGAAAGAAAAAAGAAAGAAAGAGAAAGAAAGAGGGAGGGAGGGAGGGAAGGAAAGAGGAAATAAGAAAGAAAGAAAGAGGGAGGGAGGAAAGGAGGGAGGAAGGAAGGAAGGAAAAAAAGAAAAAGAAAGAAAGAAAGGGAAGGAGGGAGGGAGAAAGGAAGGAAAGAAGAAAGAAAGAAAGAGGGAGGGAGGAAATAAGAAAGAAAGAAAGAAAGAAGAAAGAAAGAAAGAAAGAAAGAAAGAAAGAAAGAAAGAAAGAAAGAAAGAAAGAAAGAAAGAAAGAAAGAAAGAAAGAAACCCTGAGGGGCTCCAAAGGAATTTGCTCCTCTCAGGCGTAACTTGTGTCTGCTTTGTCTTTAGGAATGTCCCAGTGGTCTGGTGGATGAAGAAACATTCAAGCTCATCTATGCCCAATTTTTCCCCCAGGGAGGTGAGTCTGCCACGCATCTCAGTAGTTTTTTATTCAGCCTCTCTCAACTTTGGCCCCTGGAAGATGAGTGGACTTCAACTCCCAGAATTCCCCAGCGAGTTGAGAGAGTGAAGAGTTCAACTCTTAACGTTTAACTTAGGAGTCGGTTTGGTGAATCGCTGGGGTTGTTAAATGAGTAACATGGTTGTTAAGTGAATCAGACCTCCCCTGTTGACTTTGCTTGTCAGAAGGTCGCAAATGGGGATGACATGACCCCGGGACACTGCAACCGTCATAAGTACATGCCAGTGAGTCCAACTTTTGATCACGTGACCAAGGGGAGGCATCAATGGTCGTAGGTGTGAAAAGTGGTCATGAGTCACTTTTTTCAGTGCTGTCGTAACTTTGAACAGTCCCTAAATGAATGGCTGTAAGTTGAGACCTACCTGTAATGAAGTCATTCTGGCGACAAGCTTGACTTCCTGTGATTTTTACATACCTGTTATGGATCTTTTCCATGACAAGTGTTGTGGCCCGCCAGCGGCCTGCGCGGATCGTGGCTGATCCCGACGACAAGGAGGCTGGTCGCACCACCAGCCTGCGCAGCCGGCACTTGTGTCGGACAGCGAGGAGGCTGAAGAGGATGTGGTGCCAGAGGCAGAGACTCAGCCTGGGCCTTCAGAATCTCCAGAGGCTCCTTCCAGTGGAGAGAGTGAAGTGGAGGAGCCTCTCCTCAATGCTCGAGCACGCAGGGCTGCCAAAAGGCAGGAGTGGCTACTCAGGAGGAGGAGGTCTCCTCCAGAGTAAGGTTTGAGGATAATTGGCCACTCCCTTAGCCTATTTAAGTCGCACGCAGTTAGTAATTTCTTCTGGAAATAACATGTAATTATTACAGAGCATTTTTGAAGAGTGAGTGTCTTATGTATCTTGTCTTCTGGGCTGGTTGCCAACCTTTGCCGGACTTTGTTTATTCTTGGTGCATTATACCTTTGATAAAGACCATTGGTGTGTGTCACAATCCTTGGGAATCTGGAGCTGGGGCAGAACAACAAGAGAACCCAAATAGTTGCCCAATGTTCTTTCTGGGATGGTGTTTGGTTCCCAGCATAGCTTCTGGGTCTGCTCAGTTTGGAGGCCAAAACTGGGATGGCAAAGACTTTGGGGAGCGTGATAGTCCAATCCACGGTCAGCCTAAAAAACCTTATTTCAATGTCAATCTATCCCGCTCTGCACAATCCAATATTTTCCTAATTATATTTTCAGCTGGTGGGATGTTCTCATTTTTCCAATATTGTGCAAGTACAGTTCTCGCTGCTGTCAATACGTGTAGCATCAAATACTGTATATAGTCCCTTTCTGGTATTATACCTAACAAAAATATCTCTGGCTTTAAATCTATGTGTTGCTTAGTCATCTTTTCCAGCCATGTGTGTATTTTCATCCAATACTTTCTTGCTTTGAAACATGCCCACCACATATGATAATAGGTACCTGGAGTCTGATGACATTTCGCAGACATGTTGTTAAACATTTTTGCTAAACTTGCCGGTGGCAGATGCCACCTATAAAACATTTTATAAACCTTATTTCATTCTCTCATCTCCGGTGGTAACGATGAGGTATCTCCAAGGGAGTCCCAGGGAAGGATCCTACAGGAAGACTCTTCAGGCTGGTATCTCAACTGCTTCTGCTGTTTCCTTTGCAGATGCTACCATGTATGCTCACTTCCTGTTCAACGCTTTCGATCTGGACCGGAGCGGAGCCATTCGATTTGAAGTAAGGTGAATTTTCTGTATCTTGGAAGGTTGGCTCTTTCTAGGGAAACAAGGCAGTTAAAAGTGGGCAGTTGTAAATGCCTCTCTGCCCCGTGCAGTAGATCAAAGACATTTGGGCATGCTGCTAAAGCTGTGGAGGCAGCCATTTCAAAAGCTTGCCCTTGTAAATCCTCCTGGTTGCCCTGAAGCCGTGAGGTAACTTGATAAATAAAGCAATTATGTCCATTGAAAAATCACAGGTAATAATTGTGCACCGATTCGTTGCAGCCTTTTGGACAGAGGTGCGCCCAACCAAATCTGGATCGGAGCAACAGGAACACGAAATTCCGAATCCAAAATTAGAAGCCAAGAAATCACATTAATATGAAAGGAAGCGATCTGTGAGGCATCGCTTGCTTTTTAATATCTCAACTCTTCCTCAGTCTCTGCAGCTTTATAAGATGGGTGTGGACTTCAGTTCCCAGAATTTCCCAGTTTGCTGGCTGGGGAATTCTGGGATTCAAAGTCCACGTGTCTTAAAATGGGTTTAAAATATGTTATCTTGAAAAACAAACTGGGAGTAGTAGAAATTTCTCTCCTGAGGTGAAAGGGAAATTTTTAGTGTGGCCGGGCCACAAGGAATACCACTAAGGCTGTAAACTAAACTTCCAATGCTAGAGTAATTGTGAGTTGGACGGCTATATAAATTTGCTTAATAAAAATAAATAAATCAACCGAACAGTCAAAAAAGTGGACCTTCTTTGGAAGAAAATTATGGCAGATCCTTCCTGTATTCCTTCCAATAAAGTTATGGAGGTATGTCCATGTCCTCAATTGGACTGGAGCATGATTTATTTAATTAATTAATCAATTAATTGTTTGTCAACAAGTGCAAAGAAACACGTATCAGTATAGACATGGATATATGAAAATTGGCACAAATAAATGGATATAAATAAGCAGAACATAGCCATAAACACATAAAATGAGGGACAGTATGACAGGGACGGTAGGCACGCTGGTGCGCTTATGCATGCCCCCTAAATTAATGATTTAATTTAATTCCCTTTTTTTCTATAGAAAAAAGACTGTCAGGCCCAGTTTAAGAACAACCCAGAACCGTCCAGTTCCTTATCTGCTTCCTTGTAAATAGACAGAATCTTGCCAGACTAAAGCTGAAGTTACTCTACCCTTAACGGATAGACCCTGGGAGATTCTAGGCAAGGGTCCTTCATGCTCTCTGAGCTTGTTTCATCAATGCTAGATTGGATGTTAGCTTGTTTGAGCGATCAAACATCTGCAAGAAGACAACCCCAAGTTCAGAGAGCACCAAGGACCTCCCGTTTCAATACAAATATTGTCCTTTATAAGATCCTAGGGCGTGGCTGAAGATAGCAAAGTCCACATTTTGGACAGAGAAGACCGCCCATTTGAAAGAGGGGTCAAAGAAGCCATCTAGGTCCAAATTAAACAGCCCTCTCTCAACAGAAGGGGAAGGACATGGCATCATCTATCTCCAATCTACCACACAGTCCTTTCAGAAGTTCCAAGAAGGCTCTGCGCTCATTTGCACCACTCAGGTGACCCTGAGCACAGAGAGCACTCCAAGTGGCCTCAAGGACTCTCTAAAAGGATGCAAATGACCAGCCATCTGCAAGGAGTTATAAATCCTTCCCTTCTCCACCATCCAAGTCAGAGCTGAAGAAGCTTCTTGGATGAGAAGCAAAATGTCTTCAAAGAAAAATCAGAAAATCCAGTTGCCTCTTGAAAAAAAAAAAAGCAACTTACTATAGAATTAAGTAATCAGGAAGACTCGGAATATTACTCCACTTGGGAAAACTGGTATCAATGAATAGAAAAGGAAAAATAGGAAATATATAGATCAAAATAAGACATAAACGGCGTTTTATATATATCTGATCTCAAGAGGGAATATCTGAGGATATATGAATAGAGTTAAGGTTTGTGCACTGTTAGAACGACGTTGAATTGTACAACTATCATGGACATATTCTCGTTACAGATGTACTTGTATTTTAATATTTTAAATTTTAATAAAGGTTTTTTGAAAATTAAAAAAAAGAGAGAGAGAAGAAGAAGAAAGCTCTTTTGGGATACCAACCTATGCTAGAAGTGACCGTTCTGAAAATTCCTTGCTTGAATCTGTTTGGACATGGGTGTGTGTGTGTGTGGCAGTAATGGGCGACAGCTAGAATGGTGGTGGTGGGGAGTTAAATTTAGTGATTTGCCACGCGACTCTCAGTTCTGGCTCTGCATTATCGCGATGCACTTGGCTCCTAATAAAACTGTACTTTTCTCAAGAAACAGAGCCGAGGATTATTTCCATTTAGAGATGTAAGCCTTGGCAGGCCTGGCACCGAAAGTCCCCTCTTGCCAGGCTCACAGGCTGTGACCGATATATCTCTCCCCCTCTCTCTGTGTGTGTTATTGTCTTGAACAGGACTTTGTCATCGGCCTCTCCATTCTGCTGCGTGGCACAGTGCATGAAAAACTCAGCTGGGCTTTTAACTTCTATGACATCAACAAGGATGGCTACATCACCAAGGAGGTACTCACTCAATCCTATTTCGATACCCAAAGGCCACGGGACAATTGCACAACCCTAATCCTGGGACTCCTTTATAGGTAGCCCTTGACTTACAACCACAATTTGGGACCTGATTTTCCTTTGCTAAGCAAGGAAATTGTTAAATGAGTGGTGGCAGATTTTATAATATTTTTTTTTTAGCGAATCACTGCAGCTACTAAGCTAACCGGAGGCTTCCTCCGTTGAGTTTGATTGTCAAAAGCTGGCTAGGAAGGTCACCAATAGAATAGAATAGAATTTTTTATTGGCCAAGTGTGATTGGACACACAAGGAATTTGTCTTGGTGCATAAGCTCTCAGTGTACATAAAAGAAAAGACACGTTCATCAAGAATCACAATACTTAATGATAGTCATAGGGTACAAATAAGCAATCAGAAAACAATATCAATATAAATTGTAAGGATACGAGCAACAAGGTTACAGTCATACAGTCATAAGTGGGAAGAGATGGGTGAGGTAGAGGCAGATATTTCTCCCTCTGGGCACACTGAGAAATATATTTGCTGGATATAACTCCTCATTGGCGACAGGAAGGGCATTGGGCCAGTAAATACTCAGCTCCATTCAGTTGCCCAGACTCCACCCCGCAAGGAATTATGAGGTCGTTAAAAGGGGATGATGACTGAACTAATGGTCATTAGCCGAGCACTATCAGTACAAAGTTGCCAGGCTCTGTGCAGTAACACCCAACTTCCATCAGAGGATGTCCTGAGTTTGGCACCCAACTTTATAAACTAGGTTTATTTAACAACCTCTCTGATCTCCTTCCCGGCCTTCTCTGCTCCTCTATGCCCATCTAATGCTCCCACCCACCCTTCTTTTAAAGTCTCGCTTTATTGCAAAGCTCCTTGTAGTTTTTCATTTATATATCTTTAATATCTTTTTTAATTAAGATTTTTATTTTTTATCTGGATGCCGACGGCCAGCTTGCCCCACTGGGGCTGCTACACGGCTGAAGTTTGAGAAATCCTATTCATTCTTATGAACAAACTCTCTCTTTATGTTACGGCCTATCACGAATAGTTCTGTTGCTGAAGCTGAAAATATTTAGGGGCTGTTTGATTGATTCTTGACCGCCAGCTGGCAGTCCATTGTCCAAATTAGTGGCTGAGTGGCCACTAAAGGCTTCACTCTTAGGTTTCACTCTGCCCACCTGCCCCCCCTTGAGCAACTCTGTAATTGACAAGGCGATTTGAAAAAGAAGCAATGGATGGAATCTACTCAAGGAGAGAACCAACCTAGAAATGAGAAATTTCTTCCAAGTTTTAGAACAATTAACCAATGGAACAGCTTGCCTCCAGAAGTTGTGGAGGTTTTTAAGAAGAGATTGGACAGCCATCTGGAATGGTATCGGGTCTCCAAACCCAGGGGGTTGGACTAGCTGACCTCCAAGGTCCCTTCCAACTCTGTTATTCTGCTACGTTGATGTGCTGCTGTCAAAGCTTTCTTCTCCTTGTTTGGCAGGAGATGCTGGCTATCATGAAATCCATCTATGACATGATGGGTCGTTACACCTACCCCATCCTGCGGGAAGATGCTCCTTTCGAACACGTGGAAAAGTTCTTCCAGGTAAAATGAGAGAAAAATGGACTCGGTCCATCGTCAGAAAGTTGTCAACGTTTCAACTGACAAACTCAACCAAAGCAAGCACGCTTGAGGCCTTCCAATCCCTGAATTGGCAAAACTTTATTGAGTACATCATTTGGGCACCGATGAAGGCAAAACCAGCTCTATCTAATTCCCACCCGAATCCCCACAATCATCAGCCTCTGATGATTGTGCGGCTCAGCTGGGCATTGTTGGGGGGTGGGGGGGCGGCAGGGATTTTTGCTACCAGTTCGCCGAACCACCCGCCGCCATCGCTACCGGATCGAACCGGGAGCATTTCACCCCTGCTTCAAGTGCAGGAATGGAACAGCCAAGAACAATTAGATGGTATTTTCCAATCTTGGAAAATAAGATATGTGGACTTCAACTCCCAGAATTCCCCACAACTGGCTGGGGAATGCTGGGATTTGAAGTCCACATATCTTAAAATTGCCAAGGTTGGGAAACCCTGCCATAGAAAGTCTAACCAGGCCTCAGGAGTGAGGGGAGATATATCCAGATGGGGGTCCAGTGGGGATAGCATCCTCTTTTTGGGACTAAGATCCAGTGCATCCTCGGATGGGCACCTTCCACTCAAAAATGTCACATTTCTTCTTGCAGAAAATGGACAAGAACCAGGACGGCGTAGTCACCATTGAAGAGTTCTTAGAGACATGTCAAAAGGTGAGTTCGGCCGAATTCTTTAACTCAGAATAGGTGGGGTTTTTTTTAAAGTTAACTACACTGATGTTGTTGATGGTGACACAACCTGCAACACATTATTTTAATTCTTTTTTTTTTTGTTGTTGTTCCTCATGTGGCAATTGAAAAGCCCTTGTTCATCCACGTCCCGACTGTTACATTATCTAGAGTTTTCCCAGCAGCGGGCAATTCTTATTTTAGCTGCTAAAGTGAAGCGGATAATAATAAATCGCTTATTTTTATATTTGGGAGTCGGTCCTATAAATAAACGCAGCAAACCTGACTCTAAGCAGCCTCGTCTGAGGACGGAAGATCTAATTCTGCTCTCTCCACATGCTGCCTGCAATTTGGCCTCTGGATTGTACAGGTGATTCTCGACTTACAACCGGCCGAAACGACGGTTTGAAGTTACGGCAAACTTTTTAAAAATGTTTTTTAAAGATCCGCCCTTGCAGTTCCAATTGCTATAACTTGCTTTTATGACTGGTTGTAGCATCTGCAGTCATATGAATGAATTGGGATGCGCAGAGTGTCCGTGATGACAGCCGACCGCCACTACCACTCTGCCTGAACTGGGGCAAACTGGTAGAAATCCACCACTGATGTGATTAATTTTGGGACCGAGGTGACTCATTTTACCATCATTGTAAAATGGAGCCTGGTCATGTGGTGGTTCGACTTATGATCTCAGGCCAAAATTCTGGGTTCCCTTATGGTCGTTAGTCGAGGACTAAGTTCTGCAAAGACTAAAAGGAAGGCTATGTCAAGGCTACAAAGGAATAACCAGAAGCACGGTGGGTCACTTCCATGAGGTCGACGAATGCTCTGGGCTCTACCATATGCTTCCACCTTTGCCTATTTTTTCATGCAGGAAGACGTCAACTTACAACCGGTGATGGGATTCAGCCGGTTGGCCAACTTTTTGTGCAGCTCGGCGAACCGGCTGAATAACATGCCTCATCACCTCCAGCTCCTCCCCTCCCAGCCTCTCCTCTCCAGTGGGCATGACAAGGAGTAGCTGGGAGGGGAGAGGCGAGACGGGGCCGGGCGTGGTGGCGAGGAGAGGCGTGGCGAGGTGAAGTGCCCCTCGACGTGAGTGATGTCAAGTTGGCCACGCACATCGAGTCACATGACCACCCAGCCACGTCTACCCAGCCGGTCATTAGGGCAGAGAACCAGTTGTTAAAATTATTTGATCCCACCACTGCTTACAACCATTTAATGACTGTTCAAAATCAAAACCGCACTGGAAAAAAAAAGTGACTTTCACACTTATGACCGTTGTAGCAACCCCAAAGTGATATGATCAAAATTTGAAGGTTACAGTGTCCCGGGGTCATGTCATCTCCTTTTGTGACCGTCTGACAAGCCAAATCAATGGGAAAGCCAGATTCACTTAACCAACATGTTACTAACTGAACAACTGTGGCGAGAAAGGACGTAAAATAGAACAGTACTCATTTAACAGCTGTGCTGCTTAGCAATGGAAATGTTAAGCTTAATTGTGGTCGTAAATTGAGGATTATCTCTAGATAGTGTTGGAAGAAAAATCCAGATCCAGTTCCAAGCAGGAAACAAAATGGAGGCTGCTTAAGAAGGAAGGTCCGTTTATGGATGAGTAGAACCAACACACGCAGCATGCAGTTCTGGGGCAGCTGACCAAATGGTTTAACGAGTAGATGGATCTTTTTTTTTTTTGAATTTTTTTGAATTTTTTTTTCTTATACACATCTTGTAAATGTACATTCTCTTATCCATAATTGATCATACATATGCATATTTTTTCTAAAGAAAGCATAAAGATAAGGCATTTTGATTACATTCGGGGTTGCTCTTCTACCCTTTCTTTTCCCTCATTTTATAACAAATCTTCTCCTTCTTTCCCTTCCCTTCCCTACCTCCTCTCCTCTCCTCCTTTCTTCCTTCCTCCTCTCCTTCCTCTTCCCTACTTCCCCTTCCTTTCCCCCACTCCTCCCCTCTTTCCCCCCCCCCCTTTATAACCTTCTCTCCTACTCTTTTCCCTTCTCTTTTCTTCACCTCCTTTTCCCTCTCTCCCTCTCCTCTTCTATCTTACCCTCTACTCCTCTCTCCTTTCTTTCTCCTTTGTTGTCCACTATTTCCCCTATTGGGTATCCTAGCATCCCCAATTTTCAGTTTTTTACAATTTTACCCAATCCATCAGTGGATGGATCTTTATAGGTTTCCGTGTTTTTGAAGTTTGAATGTCAGGGTTCCAGAGAATACAGCCATAGCAAACAGAACTCCGAAGCAAGCAGCTTCCTCAAAGAACAAGTTTATTGGATATCTCATATTGGCACAAGATGGTGAAAACCGACTCTGAAGGTTCCCACGGTTTTCACCCAATTAAAAGTCCGTCCCCCTCCCCTTTTCCCAAACAATCAGTCACATGGTCCAATCAAAGTGCCGTCCAGTTGCTTGGAAGCTTCACTCCTCCTCTCTTCAGCCATCTGTGGGAATGTCCTTGATTCTCAGGAGAAAGTATTGTGTTTTGACTACAAAACCCCAGCTGTCTCTCTTCCCCACTCCCTCTCCCTCAACTCCAGTGTGCCAACACAGAAGCTTCTAAAATGGCCTCGGCCAGGCTAGCTTCAAAGTTGACATTGAACCGTTCTGGGGATTGTGCAATGAAGGGGTTTCTGTGTCTTTTGCTAAAATGGTGGTGGGTTAATCTGGCTGGAGGAGAATGTAAATTTTAATCCCATTGCTGGAGGGGAAGGTCTTTTCTTAGTTTTGGTTGCCATGATGTAAAAAAGGAGCCTAGGTGGTGCAGCAGCTTAAGTGGTGCTTAAGTGACACCAGCTGCCTGCAATTACTGCAAGTTCGAATCTCCCCAGGCTCAAGGTTGACTCAGCCTTCCATCCTTTCAAAGGTAGGTAAAATGAGGACCCAGATTGTGGGGGCAATAAGATGACTTTATATAAAAAAAAAGTATGAAGGCTATTGCTTAACGCATTGTAAGCTGAGTCTCCGGAGAAGGGCAGCATATAAATTAAATTTTAAAAAAAAGATGTGGAGACTCTAGAAAGAGTGCAGAGAAGAGCCACAAAGAGGATGAATGGGCTGGAGGCTAAAACATAGGAAGAACGGTTACAGGAACTGAGTATGTCTAGTTTAATGAAAAGGAGGATTAGGGGAGACATGATAGCAGTCTTCCAATATCTCAGGGGCTGTCCCGAAGAAGAGGGAGTCAAACTATTCTCCAAAGCACCCCGAAGGCAGGACACGAAACAATGAATGGAAACTAATCAAGAAGAGAAGCAACTTAGAACTAAGGAGAAATTTCCTGACAGTGAGAACAATTAATCAGTGGGACAACTTGCCTCCAGAAGTTGTGAATGCTCCAACACTGGAAGTTATTAAGAAGAGGTTGGATTACCATTTGACTGAAGTGGTGAAGGGTTTCCTGCCTAAGCAGGGGGTTGGACTAGAAGACCTCCAAGGTCCCTTAGAGTGGATGGGCACAAAATTTCTACTGTGGCTATAACAGAGTCTACTTTCTGTCTTTAAGAGCATGTATCTCCATTTTTCCCTTTGGGGAAATATAATATTCTGCCTCTTCTAATATCCCCCCAAATATCTCATTCTTCTGGGGGAGGAGTGGGCTTCCCACAATAGGAAATTGTTCTCCTAATGCTGTAAGCCCAAAGGGAGATGATCTTTCTCCAATCTGAACTTCTCTTCTTGTCTTATGTTTCTTGTCTCTTTTTGTCCTCTCTGGCTTCTTTTAAGGATGAGAACATCATGAATTCCATGCAGCTGTTTGAAAATGTCATTTAGGATGCTCAGGGTTCCCGTCTGTTTTTTTGTTTTTTCCTGATCCACCTGCCTCCTTGGCCTGCACTTACGTCATAGACGGAGCCCTCCGTCTTCCATGTGAAGCACACATCTTTCGGAGAAGCACCGACCAACCAAAAAACTCTTTTTTATAATCTTAACAACGGAAATCGGGGTGAAGACGCAAGGCATGTGGCTTGCTTACAAAAAACTCCTTGGATTCTCAGGACAGAAGCATTGAGGAAGAGGAGGGAGGAGGGGGAGGGGGTCTCCGGGACATGTCTCTGGCATGTCAACTTGGCTCAGGGAGAGAGATTTCCAGCAGTAAGGCAGGGGATTTTTTTTTCCCAAGAAAAACACACATTAAAAGATTGTCCTGCTCCTCATTTATCGAATTGTAATCCTCAAGCATCAAACCTTTCATGACTTGAAGAAAAATAATTAAAAATTTCCTTTACAAGGTTTGGCTTATGGGAACTTCTGTTTCTTCAGTGGATTTCTCCAGAATTTGGAGAATTTGGGCTGAATGTCGGAGAGGAGCTCTCTTGGAAGACCTGTTAGGGGAGAACTTCTGGTGGTCCCCGAGAACTGCCACCTGTAGTTGGTTGTAGGTCTAGCTCTCCCTTTCAGCCGAGGCAGCAGAAGAAGGTTAGATTGCTTCCAGAGGACCATTTGTTCTCCCCAGGTGCTGAATCCTGAACGAGCCAACAGCCTTTCACCTAGGTGCACTGCGCAAGCTCCACCTGGGTAGAGTTTTTGCTACAGCTTGTAAGATCTCCAAGAAGCCTCCTTTGACAGACACTCCTGGCAAAATAAATAAATAAATAAATAAATAATCATTAATCACAATCAATGGAAGAAAATGAATTGAGTGGCCCGGTGGCCTAGAGGTGGAGCTCCCGCCTCACAATCAGGAAGCTGTGAGTTCGATCCTAGGTAGAAGCAGATATTTCTCTCTCTCTGGGCGCAATGAGAATATACCTGCCGAACAAAACTCCGCATTGGTGACAGGAAGGGCATCCAGCCAGTAAGTTGCCCCAAGGGATTACGGCAGTGATGAAATCCAATTTATTTTACTACCGGTTCTGTGGGCGTGGCGTGGTGTGGCTTGATGGGCATGGCTTGGTGGGCGTGGCAGGGAAGGATACTGCAAAACCTCCATTCCCTCCCTACTCTGGGACCAGCCAAAGGTGGTACTTGCTGGATCTCTGAACTGCTCAAAATTCCCGCTACCGGTTCTCCAGAACCTGATGGATTTCACCCCTGGATTACGGGCTCATTAGATGACAAAGAAGAATGGAAGCAAGTAGTGAATGACTTACAAAAAACCCTGCAGAGATCACCCCAAGACCCCAGGGGTGAAATCCAGCAAGTTCTGACAGGTCCGGGGAAACTGGTAGCAGAAATTTTGAGCAGCTTGGAGAATTGGCAAATACCACCTTTGGCTGGTCCCAGAGTGGGGTGGGAATGGAGGTTTTGCAATATCCTTCCCCTGGAGTGGGGTGGGAATGGGGATTTTGCAGTATCCTTCCCCTGGAGTGGGGTGGGAATGGAGGTTTTGCAATATCCTTCCCCTGGAGTGGGGTGGGAATGGAGGTTTTGCAATATCCTTCCCCCAGGAGTGAGGAGGGAATGGGGATTTTGCAGTATCCTTCCCCTGCCACGCCCACAAAAGCCATGCCCACAGAACCAGTAGTAAAAAATAAATAAAATTGAATTTCACCACTGCCCAAGACCTCTCTGGCTAGGTTCACATGTGAGCATAAGCTATGATAGATTACTTGTGGCTCAGCCTGCTACGTGAATCGAAATAGTATAGAGCAGAAAGTAGAATAAACTTTATTGTCACTTTGAGTGGACACTAATTGGAATGCATTAAAAATGAAATTCCGTTGCATACAGCTCTTAAAGCAGTGTTTCTCAACCTTGGAAGCTTGAAGATGGGTGGACTTCAACTCCCAGAATCCCCCAGCCAGCAATGCAGTGTTGCTGGCTGGGGGATTCTGGGAGTTGAAGTCCACCCATCTTCAAGCTTCCAAGGTTGAGAAACCCTGTCTTAAAGGGTCATTATGTAATATACCCACATATATTATATGACACAGAGAAACACCACAATCAGCATAGCTTGTTCATCTAAACACGGCCGCTGTGTGACGTCAACCAGTTTGTGATGGCCACAAACACAGGCCCTGCAAGGTAGGCAACATTTTGCACAAACACGGGTATGTTCCTTTGCAATTGCTTGCACCAAAGTGCATCCAGACATTCTCTCTGGGGCAGTTAGAGCCCCTCATAAAGACCATGGTGAGGAAACGGAAAGAATTTTAACAGACACAGAATTTTTGCTTTTTTAAAATCTCATTTTATGATTAATCTCTTATTTATTTATTTTATTTATGTGATTTGAGGACTCAGGGCGGCTTACAAAAACAATTATAAATACAAATCACAATAAACACAATTAAAACACATTAAAATCCCTTAAAATCATTCTAAAAAAGACTATATAACCCCACGATCGTAATGTTCTTTAAACAGCCATGTCTTTAATCCCCGGCGAAAGGAGATATATATATATATAATATAATATTATAATATAATATAATAAATATAATATAATATAATATAATATAATATAATATAATATAATATAATATAATATAATATAATATAATATAATATAATATAATATAATATAATATAATATAATATAATAATATAATATAATATAATATAATATAATATAATATAATATAATATAATATATTATTATATATAATATAATATAAATATATTATATTTAATCTCATGTTATAATGTGAGAAAGGGTGTAGAGTCTCCTGCTTGGGCGGCGTTGGGTTTGGGGTTGGGCTAGATGACCTCCAAGGTCCCTTCAACTCTTGTTCATCCGTTAGAACAGCCCAGCTCGGTGGTTGAAGAAAGAGAAGGATGCCGGGAATTGGAGTTTTTTTTTCTTCCTTCCTCTGCGGAACTACAGAAAGCATTACGCATGCGTCGTTCCGATGGCGGTTGCTCGCTTCCCGTGGCCGTAGAGATAGAAAGAGTAGAGTTGTCCCTGAGTCACAGTTACACAACCTTAAAAGTCGCTTCAGCTACAAGATACATAATAAGCCACATGGAGAGAGATGATTTATTTTCCCGACTGATTTATTTTCTGACCATTGTAGATGTTCAGTTGGGAATCCTGGGTGTTACTGAGCTCTGTCAGCGGCCACCAGAGGGCGCCAAAGAGGATTGCCAGCACAGCATGGGGCAACTTTTAAGACCTGAGGACTTCAATTCCCAGAATTCCTAAACCAGCATGGTTTGAAGACTTGGAAGTCCAAAAGGGGTAAAATTGCTGCAGTTGTCCACTCCTGAGATAGAAAGACCATTTTTGGGGGAGGGTAACCATTTTACACACCCTTTAAGATTTGAGGTTGTGATTAATGACAGCGTTTCCCGGAAACTGCCAAAAAACCAAAACAAGACAGGTAGGTCCTCTCTATACATTCCTATCTCCCGAATCCCACTCGCTTTGAACGTCTCCAATGGGAACGCTCTCTCCGCCGGACGTGCCGCGGGGATGCCTGGGAGGTGTAGTCCGCTTGGCTCTTTAAAAGGCTGATGCGGCATTGCTCGCGGGCGTCCAACTGGTTCTCCTCCTTCTCTTGCCCGACGGCTCGCAGGTACGTGGGGAGCGGCGGTGCACAGGCTCCCGGGCTCTTCCCTTGCTGGGGCTCCGTGCAGCGTCTCCTTTCCAGATTGCAACCGAAGCTGGCAGCTGCAGAAATGGGACCAGAGTCACTCCGGGGCTTTTGCAACAGAGCCAACCTGGGGAAATTAGGGAAATTGGGGGTTAAACAGCCCCTCCCCCGCTTCCCCTCCCCCCCCCATTTCCAAAAAGCAAAGGTGCTTTTGCAAGGAGGCAACTGAACTTTCTTGTTTTTTTTTTCTTTTGAAGACGTTTTGCTTCTCCTCCAAGGAAGCTTCCTCAATTCTGACTGGATGGTGGGGAATGGAAGGATTTTTGCTCCTTGCAAGACAGCTGGTCATTTGCATCCTTTTTAGAGGGTCGTTGAGACCTTTGGGAGGTTTGTCTGTGTCCTCAGGGTCAGCTGAGTGGTGCAAATGGTTCCTGTAGTCTGCAATTCCCCCCCCCCCCCTCTGGAAATCCATTCCTACTCCCACCACCATTCCAAGAGTCTTCATCCCAAATTGCATAGCTAAAAGTCTGTGGAGATTCTCAGTCACCCAAAGGTGCATTTTCAAGGAGGCAACTGAACTTTCTTGTTTTTTTTTTCTTTTGAAGATGTTTTGCTTCTCCTCCGAGGAAGCATCTTCAATTCTGACTGGATGATGGGGATTGGAAGGATTTTTGCTCCTTGCAAGACAGCTGGTCATTTGCATCCTTTTAGAGGGTCGTTGAGACCCTTGGGAGGTTTGTCTTCATCCTCAGGGTCACCTGAGTGGTGCAAATGGATCCTTTTAGAGGGTCCTTGAGGCCACTGGGAGGTCTGTCTTCGTTCTCAGGTTCAGCTGTGTGGTGCAAATGGATCCTGTAGTCTGCAATTTTTCCCCTCCTCTGGAAATCCGTTCCTACTCCCACACCACTCAAAGGGTCTTCATCCCAAATTATATAGCTAAAAGTCTCCCAAGTGCTTCAGTGCAAATGACCAGCTGTCGATAAGGAATATCAATCCTTCTATTCAACAGATGGAAACTAACCAAGGCGAGAAGCAACTTAGAAGTAAGGAGGAATTTCCTGACAGCGAGAACAACCGTTAATTAGTGAAACAGCTTGCCACCAGAAGGTGTAAAGGATCCGACACTGGAGGTTTTCCAGAAGATGTTGGACACACACTTGTCTGAAGTGGTGTAGGATTTCCTCCTTGAGCAACTGGTTGGATTTAGGAGATCTCCAAGGTCCCTTCCAACTCTTGTTATTCTGTATTCATTCCCCACTATCCAGTCAGAGCTGAAGAAGCTTCTTGGATGAGAAGTGAAACATCTCCAAAAGAAAAAAAGAAGAAGTAACAGTGTTGGAAGTGACCTTGGAGATCATCTAGTCCAACCCCCTGCTCACGCAGTAGAGCTATACTGGGGATTCGAACCGCCAACCTTTCTGATCAACAAGCTCAGCGTCTTAGCCACTTGAGCCAGAGAAAGTCCAGTTGCCTCCTGAAAAAGCACCCTTGGGACAACCATGACCTGGAGGACTGAGAATCTCTGCAGACTTTTGGTCTGGAGGCTGGTTTGAGACTCCGAATCCAAGAGAAGGGGCCTTCTTGAGAACAGGGGCTGTCCTTTGTGGTTGGAGGGCCAGGAGACTCCGGGGCCACGTTCTAAGAACCTGTTGTGGCCCGTCAGCGGCCTGTGACACTAGCAGCTGATTCCGACAGCGAGGAGGCTGGTGTGGTGCTTGTGCTCGAGTCGGACAGTGAGGAGGCTGGAGAAGATGTGGTGCCAGAGGCAGGGATTCAGCCAGGGCCTTCAGAAGCTCCCATAAATGAAGAAGAAGAAGAAGAGGAGGAGCCTCTTCTCGATGCACGGGTGCGCAGAGCTGCCAAAAGGCAGGAGTGGCTCCTCAAGAGGAGGTCTCCTCAAGAATAAGGCTCACAGCTAATTAGACACTCCCTTAGCCTATTTAAGGAGGAATACCAACTGAAGCAATTTTCAGGGAACAACTTCATTCACATACCTTCGTGTCTCGTCTTGCTTATCTACTCAGCTTCCTGCAAATTGCTTCTGGGCATTCTCCCAACTACAGTAAGCTTTCAGTTATTATTCTTTGAATTCTTGGCGACTGTTAATGCAGTTAATTAACAGCCATTGTTGTAAAAGACTGGTTTGTTTAGTAAACGAAGGTTTGAACGGACTTTGTGTGTGCTGCGTTCTTTGGGGTCCGTAGTTGGGGCAGAACAGAGCCTCCCTTTGCCTTTCTCCTAGGTTTGGATGCCGTGTCCACTCTCAAGGATTCTTCTCGTAGGCTTCAGGCCGAGCTGGGCTTGGAAGATCAGGGGTTGCAGGAGAATTTCCCAGCTGCGTGGAGCCATGAGGCTGGTTCAGTTCCAGGCCAAGGGTTCAAGCACTGAGCCCCGGATTGGGCTGGAGGAAAGAGACGGTGGAGACGTGGTGGACCTGAATGCTTTCGACTCATCCTTGCCCAGGACTATGCGGGCATTCCTGGAGGCAGGAGAAGCAGCACTGGCAGTGGCCAGAAGGTATGTGAGAGTGGAGCTGCTGGCTGGTTCAGAGGAGAGAAGCAGGAGATGGAGAACAGAGGTCTGGGTTGCAAGGCTGCTGGGGTTTTTAAGGGGGCTGGGATGGAGGATGAGGCTGGGGAGATGGGAAGGGAAGGTGGGGAGAAGAAACTCGTCTGTGGGATGCCCCTCTGTTTGCTCCCCTGTAGTTAAGTCAATGATTCCTTTATTGGGAATGCCAGCAGCCCAAAAGTTTCTCTCTCACCGCAGACTAACAAGTCTGTCCGGCAGGGAGATGAATAGTTGTCTGTCACACACACATGTTGTGGCCCCGTCCTCTGAGCCTATCCCTTTGGAGGAAGGCAGCTCTGAGCAGGAGGAAGAGGAGCCAGCCAGATCTCCCAGCCCTCCCCCTCTGGCACCGGCTCAGGTGCCAGCTGAAAGAGAGCCAAGTAGTGGGGAAACAGGTGTCTCAGATGAGAGTGAGGGAGAGACGTCATTCCTGGACGCACACCAAAGAAGGCGAGAGAAAAGGGTACTGCAGCTGCGGCATATGAGGAAATCCTGAGTCATTGGATTGGAGTCACAGGATCAATGACTCACTGGACCACACCCAGAAACATATCTATATAAGACAGTACGGTGGGTCACGAAGTTCGTGACGAACAAAGCTAAACAAACGGAGCATCCTCGTAGTCTTGGAAGCTGGATGAACGGCAAAGCTACGTAGGTGATTTTCTTGTTTGTGTAAACCAATAAAGTCCTTGGCAGACGGTGTGCATATCGCTGCCAAGGTTGAGATAAGAACTGCGGAGTGTGCCAAGTGATTCTTAACCCTCGGCTGGCTGTGTTTTTGTGGGTCTCTGAAGGGGGGGGGACAGATCAACACACAAAATTCATCTCCGCCCCCTGCCTTTTATCCCCAGAGCTAGGGTGGGGCTTTGCTAGCAGCGGTGGCTCTTCCATCCCATGGACCAGCCCATAGATTTCCACTGCTCTCCTCTCCTCTGCCTTCTGTGCATTCACGCGTCAGGCACTGGGCCCAGCTGTTCCTCCTCTTCCCCATCAGCCACCTCCAGACCTAGGGGCTGTTGACTCTCCATCCAAGGGCTGACGGACAGCCAGGCTCTCTCTGTCTCTCCGACAGCTCCATTCCCTCTTCCCCCTTGGAACTCTCAGGTTGCGTTGATGCTGGTGCTTCTATTGTTTGTACGTTGGGTTTCTATTTTTTTGTAAGTCATCCAGAGTCACTGAGAGTGAATGGGTGGCAGGGGTGGGCTGCTGGGGGTTCGCAGGGGTTCGGGAGAACCTCTAGCTAAGATTCTGTGCAGTTTGGAGAACCCCCAAAATCTGACTCCTGGCTGGCCCCGCCCACCCCTCCCCTCCTCCCGAGTCCCCACACAGCCCATTTTGGATACAGATGAGTGCAAGGCGCGTGTGGGGGCTTGGGGAGGCTGAAAAATGGGCCTACCAGAAGTTTGGGAGGGTCTCCGGAGCCTGGGGAGGTCATTTTCACCCTCCCAGAGGCTCGAGAAAAGCCTCCGGAGCCTGGGGAGGGCAAAAAAAGTCTGTGGTGCAGGAGGCCAACTAGGCCACGCCCACCATGGCCACACCCACCCAGCAGCCAAGCAGACAATCCCTTGCTAAAATTTTTGAAGCCCATCCGTGGATGGATGGCTATATAAATTCTCTAAATAAATAAATAGATAAATCAACCATCCAACCAAGTTTCTCAACTCCCATTTTACCACTTTGAGAAGAGCAGTCTGGAGGCACTGATGCTTTTGAGCTCCCTCCACAGAGCACAGCAGTCCGGTTGTCCTTCTCTGCCCCGGTCCGAAGTGGCCCTCTTGGCTCCCATCACCGGTCCAGATAAAGTGATCTGCGTTGGCATGAATTATGTGGACCACTGCCTGGAGCAGAATGTCAAGATCCCCAAGGAGCCCATCATCTTCAGCAAGTTCTCCAGTTCCATTGTGGGACCCTACGATGCCATCGTCCACCCAACGGAGTCCAACGTGAGTCTATTCGCGGGCTGGCAGATTTATACTCCTTGCGGTAAAGGTAAAATTCCCCTCGCACATACGTGCTAGTTGTTCCCGACTTTAGGGGGCGGTGCTCCTCTCTGTTTCAAAGCCGAAGAGCCAGTGCTGTCTGAAGATGTCTCCATGGTCATGTGGCCGGCATGACTCAATGTCAAAGGCGCACGGAACGCTGTTCCCTTCCCACCAAAGGTGGTCCCTATTTTTCCACTTGCATTTTTTACCTGCTTTCGAACTGCTAGGTTGGCAGAAGCTGGGACAAGTCACGGGAGCTCACCCCATTACGCAGCACTAGGGATTCGAACCGCTGAACTGCCGACTTTTGGATCGACAAACTCAGCGTCTTTAGCCACTGAGCCACTGCATCCCTACACTCCTTGCTGACAGCTGGTCATTTGCATTCTTTTGTCAAAATTGAACAGCCCTCCCTCAACAAAGGGGGGGTGGGGAAGGGAAACTTCCTAACAGGGCAATGAACCAGTGGAACAGATCGCCACCAGAAAGCGTGGGCGCTCCGTCACTGGAGGCTTTTAAGAAGAAACTAGACAGCCACTTATCTGAAATAGTATAGGTTTTCCTGCTGGAGCTGGGAGCTGGACTAAAAGACCTCCAATCCCTTCCAACCTCTGTGCTGTGCTGTGCTGTGCCATTTTTTCTATTCTATTCTATTCTATTCTATTCTATTCTATTCTATTCCATTCCATTCCATTCCATTCCATTCCATTCCATTTTTTCTATTCTATTCTATGCTATGCTATGCTATTCTATTCTATTCTTTCTCTTCTCTTCATTCTGTTCTGTTCTGTTCTGTTCTGTTCTGTTCTGTTCTGTTCTGTTCTGTTCTGTTCTGTTCTGTTCTAGTTCTGTTCTAGTTCTGTTCTGTTCTGTTCTGTTCCGTTCCATTCCATATTTTCTATTCTATTCTATTCTATTCTATTCTATTCTATTCTATTCTATTCTATTCTATTCTATTCTATTCTATTCTATTCTATTCTATTCTATTCTATTCTATTCCATTCCATTCCATTCCATTCCATTCCATTCCATTCCATTCCATTCCATTCCATTCCATTCCATTCCATTCCATATTTTCTATTCTATTCTATGCTGTGCCATGCTATGCTATTATCTCACCAGGAGCCACGTATGACCCAATGAAGTCTATGTGAGAGTCAATCCAGTGGCAAAGGTGCTGGACCAGGAGCAGGGCACCTGGGAGTTCTAGTTCAGCCTTGGGCACAAGGCCAGCTAGATGATCTTGGGCAGTCCTTCACTCTCAGCCCAAGGAAGATGGTGGCAAGGGCAAACCACTTTCAAAAATGTTGCCAAGGAGATCACAGGGGTTTTTCCAGGCACCAGGAATCGAGGCTGATGGGAAAGGATAACCCGAAATAAGTGTTTTCAGAAAGTACATTAGGAAGAAAACCTGGGAGCCGATTTCTCCAGTCTTAAGCAACACACGGGGCTTTTGTGTGTGAATTTGTGTGTCAGTGAAGTTGAGGTGACAGCCATGACTACACAACGCAATCCTTGCCCCCCCTTTTTACCCCATCAATTGTGCACCCCACAATCTTTCTCAATTACAAGACCATATTTTCAAGAGTTCTTGTTTTCTGCAGAAAGTTATAAAATCAGGAGGGAAGGCCCTTGATTTTGACACTACAGCCGCTTCAAATCTAAATAATTTGCATTAGCCTTGAGGAGCTTTTCTCCCCGCTCCCCCCTGGTTTGCATTATTCCCTGGGCAGTTTCTACTTCAGCTCAAATTCTTTTGCACAACCCCTTGCCTTGCACACATATTTTTTTTTTTGCCACCAGTGTTGAACCGAAATGTTGTTTGATGGCCCTCTGACCCAGCCTGGCGTCCCTGGGCTCTTGGGGTGGCAAAATCAGAGACTCATCCTAGTGTTTTTCTTCTTCTAGGAAGTGGACTGGGAAGTTGAGCTGGCCTTTGTCATTGGGAAGAAAGGAAAACACATCCAGGTAAGGCCTCCTGCCTTGGGCAGGGGTTGGACTAGAAGACCTCCAAAGGTCCCTCTCAGCCCTAGCATTCTAGGAAAGTCTAAAAGTTGGCAGAGAGCAGCTGAGAACTGGCTTTAGGAAGCAGCCTTGATGATATTTGACTCCGTTCAGTTTAGCCACTCACGAGTGGGTATCACAGGGAGCAATGGTAATCTGCCTGCAAGTAAATTTGATGCCATTTCTTTCTTTTTTAAGTCAAGTTTTTTATTTATATATAAATATTTTGAAGACAGTGCATTGTCCGGGCATTTCGTTTTACAGAAGAAAAAAACAACAACAGATATACTGATAGTCGTCATCACTGCATCCTTCAGTCTCAAGAGATGATGGTATCGTGCTCTGGGAAAGAGGTACTAAAACAGCATCTGGTGTGGCTAAAAAGGCCAATTCGAGAGTGGCCATCCCTTCCACACTGAGGGCAGATCCATCCAACAAGGGTCTCTTCGAATTGGAGAAGGCCATGCTGCGTCTTTAGCCTCCAAGCTGGACGATCGGAGGTCAAGGTTTCCCAGTTGTTAATGTCCATTCCCAGGGCCTTTAGCTCCCCTTATATAGCAGCTGTGGTCTCCCTCTGAGGCGCTTTCCCTTTCTCCATCCAGGAGATCTTTCGGAATCCGACCCATCGGCCATTCTCACTGTTGTGACCCACGCCCAAGTAGGTAGTATTAAACGCAAACCGTTCGAAAACAAACAGACTTGAATAGAACAGCTGAGAATTAACTCCTTCTCAGCGTAGTCCAAACTAAATCAAAGCAAATTCTTCATAACACAAATTCTTCAGTCTAATCACCAACCTTGGTATAATTAGGCAAACTGCCAAAGGCTTCTCTTAGCAAAAGTTCAGAAGCAGAAGACGCCGACAAGAAATAAATGCAGCAAGACAAGAAACAAATCTATCAACGTTGTTTTCCGACAAAGAGGCCGAGAGCCGTTGCTGGTCTTTTAAGCCTTATGGGTGGGGCCAATCATCTCTCGGCCTTACTGCTGAGTCGTCCTCTTTGCTTTAGCTGCTCTTGTCTTCCGGCAGCTCTTTTCATGCGTGCACTAGGAACAGGCTCCTCCTATTCTTCTGCCTCTCTGCCGTCAGCCTCTGGAGGCTCCGGAGTCTGCACGTCACTCCCCCATATCCCTGGCCCCATCTCTGCCTCCGACGCAGAGCCCTCCTCCGAGCCTTCCCCAGCCTCCAGGACTGGCCCATGTTCTTCCTCAGCCTCATCGCTGTCCAACTTCACTGCCAGGTGGCGGACCACAACATTCACCATGCCCAAGCCAGCGTAGACGTCGCTGTTTCAATAGTGTATACGTGCTAGAAATCCCAGCACGTTCCAAGACTGCACTATTTGGAATTTTGTCCTGCCAGGTGATGCCAAGAATACGTCGGAGACGGCGCATTTGAAAGGTGTTCAACTTTCTCTCCTGCCATGCGTAAAGGGTCCAAGACTCACAAAGTGTGCTCAGGACGCAGGCTGAATACACCTGGATCTTTGTATGTTCTTATTAAGCCATACTCTCTTTGTAAGTCTGGAGAATGTGGTGGCCGCTTCACCAACAGGTTTACTGATAGTAATAATGATATTAGACGTAATACTGTAATTACAACCATATTTATAATTATGATCATGTTACTTATACTAGCATGCTTATAATTATAGATAACACTCGTAGTGATTATGTGAAAGAAAACCTCCAAGGTTCCTTTCGAACTCGGTTACTCTGATGCCCTTTTAGGAATCTGATGCGATGGCTCATGTGGCTGGATTTATGGTGGCCCACGATGTGAGTGCCCGAGACTGGCAGATGAAGAGGAACGGGAAGCAATGGCTGTTAGGGAAAACCTTCGACACTTTTTGCCCGCTGGGCCCAGCTCTGGTGACCAAGGACTCCGTCTCAGGTTGGGAAGCTGCCAGGCCCCCTCTGCTGACCTTCGCTTGGACCTCCTTGCTTTGCAAACTGGAGCAGGAGATGAGTGGTGGGGCCGCAGTGGCAGAGGACTCTGGAGGACAGGGGTGGTTGGGACCTCTGGCGGTCTGGGTTCAGACCTGGGCATGCGACGGAAGCTCTGCTGCTTATTGTAGATGAGCTTGGAAGGAGGTGGCACAATCAATGTCCTCCTAGATCAGTGTTTCTCAACCTTGGTAGCTTGAAGATGGGTGGACTTCAACTCCCAGAATCCCCCAGCCAGCGCTGCTGGCTGGGGGATTCTGGGAGTTGAAGTCCACCCATCTTCAAGCTTCCAAGGTTGAGAAACATTGTCCTAGATCTTTTAGCAGCTTTTGATACAGTTGGCCACGGTATCCTTCTCGACCACCAGTGAAGGACTGGAGTTGGAGGCACGATGGGTAGGCTCATTGAGTGGCGATTGGGGGAGACAAAGTTTGGAGCCCTGGCACCCTGGTTGTGGAAAAGCTCAAACTTCAGTCCTGGGCCCCTCAATCCTTTTCAAGGCCTACATGAAACTCCTGGGAGACGTTTGGTCAGCCAGTTCCTGGTGGAGTATCATCCACGCATCTCCTTCTCAGGTCCATTGGAGATGCAGAGGTCAACCCAGACAGGACAGCATGGCAGATAGGGTAGGAAATCTGAGATAGGAGAGTCAGGCTTGGAATCTTAGTGCCAACATAGCTTTCCTCTTCTGTCCTGCATCTTCTCCCAGCATGTCACCTTCCCCTCACTCCCTACTTTCTGGCTGGCTTGCCAGGTCCTCTCCTAGCCTCCTTCTCCTCCTCCTCCTCTTCTTCTTCCCCTTCCCCTTCTTCTCGTTCTCCCTCTCCTCCTTTTCTTCTCCTTCTCCTTCTCCCTTTCCTCTTCCTCCTCCTCCTCCTGCTGTCTCCTCCTCCTCCTTCTCCCCCTCCTCCTTCTCTTTCTGCCTCTCCTCCTTTTCTTTTTTCTTCTCCTCCTTTCTCCCTCTCCTCTTCCTCTTTCTCCTCCTCCTTCTTCTCAGTCTCCCTCTCCTCCTCCTCTTCTTCTTCTCCTTCTTTCTCCCTCTCCTACTCATTTTTTCTTGTTTTTCTTCTCCAGCTTCTCTCTCTCTCCTCTTCTTCTTTCTCCTCCTCCTCCTTTCTCCATCTCCTCTTCTTCTTTTCTTCTTCTCTTTCTCCCTCTCCTCCTTCTCCTTCTTCCTCTCCTCTTCCCCTTTCTCTTCCTCCTTCTCCTTCTCCCCCCCTCCTCTTCCCGCACTCCCTTCTAGCACCGATAATATTACCTAGTTTGGGTAATCAAAACATCTGCAAGAAAACAACTAAGCTCAGAGAACACTAAGGACCCCACAGATTTCATCAGAGATCCTTCCTCTCTCTCTCTCTCTCTCTCTCTCTCTCTCTCTCTCTCTCTCCTTCCTTCCCACTCAGATCCTCACAATTTGGGCATCCGCTGCCGAGTGAACGGCGAACTCGTCCAAAACAGCAGCACCAACCAAATGATCTTCAAAACGGAGGCTCTTGTTGCATGGGTATCTCGGTAAGTGCTGCCCCTCCCATTCTCCCCTCCCTCCACTTTGCAGTGAAAACGACCCATGGGGGCCAAAGCCAGCCTGGGACAAGCTGGGGCTGTGATAAGAGAAGTGGGGGGGATGACCTATTCTCTCAAGCGGGGGTCTCCAACCTTGGCAACTTTAAGACTCGTGGCCTTCAACTCCCAGAATTCCTCAGCCAACACTTGGTAGAACGTCCTTGGCTCCTACGGGAAAGAATGTTGTTTTGACTACACATCCCCAGCTATCTCGTATCTCCCCCCCTTTAGTTCTCTCAGCTCCAACCGGCCTGGCTTTGGCAGCCCTGAAGATGCTCCCAAATTGGCTCTAGCATAAAAAATGGCTTCATCGCTGACAGCCCGATAGTTTTATGTTCGAGAACCTGTCTCCTCCAGGTGTGACACCTGAACCACTAGCTCTCTGTCAGGCTGCTCATTACAGTGTTTGGTGTTCTTTGCAGATTTGTCACGTTGTACCCAGGAGATGTCTTCCTGACGGGGACACCCCCGGGGGTTGGAGTTTTCCGGAAGCCACCCACTTTCCTCAAGGTGATTTCTGTTCTTAATTCATCATATTAATGAATTAATTCATGCTCTTCTGCTCCTTGGGGGAACATTTTGCATATAATCACTCCTAAACTTCCTGGAATATTCCCCCCCCCCCCGTAACACCCCTATAATCCACTGCTCTTTTCTGAACACAACATAGCACATCAGTTGTCATTCCAAGCACCACAATCCAAGTCCTGCAGGGGTTTTTATAAGTCAACAACAACAACAACAACCAGAAGAAAGTATATGTATAAAACAATAGGCCTATGGATAAGTTGGAATTAAGAAAAAATTCCGATAATAGAAAGCTGTAATAGTGTAATTGTGATTTTAAAGGTTTAAAATGTTGATTATATATCTATTTTTTAAAAAGGGTAGGACACGCGTGGAGGCTTGGGGAGGGCAAAAAACGGGCTTACCGGAAGTGTGGGTAGAGGGCCTCCGGAGCCCGGGGAGGGCAAAAATGCCTCCCTCCCCCACCATGGTGCAGGAGGCTGACTAGGCCACGCCCACCATAGCCACACCCACCCAGCAACCAGGCAGAGAAAAAACCCTTTGCTAAAATTTTTCAAGCCCACCCTGGGGAGAGAGAGAGTTTTGAGGCGGGGGATGTTTGAAGTTTGCTCCTTTCTGGGAGCGTGCCCCCATTTCTTGCAACTCTCTCGGGCAAAGGGCAATTGTAACCCTCTTCTCCCCACAGAAAGGAGACGAAGTACAGTGTGAAATCGATGAGCTGGGAACCATCTGCAACCAAGTGATGTGAAGGTTTTCCTGTGGAGGTCCCGGACAAAACGCTCGGCTGAAGTTTTAAAACGCACAAAAGTGCCTTCCTCGATTCTAATGCAGGAGCATAAATAAGGAAGTTCTTAAAACGCTTTTGAGTTTACATCTGCTGGAATTATTTCTGCCAAGCATCGCAAATGGGGGCGGCAGTCAAATTAAAATTGCAGATGCCATCCAATCTCCAGGTGACTGTGAGTTCTAGTCCTGACTTAGGCATGAAAGCTGGCTGGGTGACTTTGGGCCAATCTCCAGGTGACTGTGAGTTCTAGTCCTGACTTAGACAGGACAGCTGGCTGGGTGACTTTGGGCCAATCTCCAGGTGACTGTGAGTTCTAGTCCTGATTTAGGCATGAAAGCCGGCTGGATGACTTTGGGCCAATTTCCAGGTGAGTGTGAGTTCTAGTCCTGATTTAGGCATGAAAGCCGGCTGGGTGACTTTGGGCCAATCTCCAGGTGAGTGTGAGTTCTAGTCCTGACTTAGGCATGAAAGCTGGCTGGGTGACTTTGGGCCAATCTCCAGATGACTGTGAATTGTAGTCTGGGTGGGTAACTTTGGGCCACTCACCAAGATTGTAGGTTGTAGCCCCATTTTAGCCATGACAGCCAACTGGGTGATCTTGGGCCAGTCTCTCTCTCTCTCACTCACTCTCTCAGCCCAACCCACCTCACAGGTCCTTCTCTTCCCTAGAGTAGACATGCCCAGTTCCTGCAACGGTTCATCATATGTTTTAGCCTCCAGTCCCTTCATCATCCTGGTTGCTCTTCTCTGCACTATCAATGTCTTTTTGATAAGTGTGGTGACCAAAACTGGATGCAGTACTCTAGGTAGGTCTTACTAAGGCTTTATAGAGTGATATTAGGACTTCACTTGATCTTGATTGCTCATATTTTAACTGGCTGTCCACTAAGACTCCAAGATCCCTCTCACAGTTCCTGCTCTTAAGCTGGTTTCACCCAGTCTATATGTTCTGGCCCCGTGCCCAGAAATAACCTCCCCTCAGACAATCAGAGTCTAATGAACTGGCAGGCAACCAAGTAAGCTGATAACAAAGGTCGGCAGCAATCTGCAGCTGCTTGCCAACGTCTTTATTAATAGGTCCGTCACATACACACCACCAAAGCTGAGACGCAGGGCCGATTCAAAACCGGGATCCATGAATCTTTGTTTTGTTCGTCACAAAGATACGGCTGCAATCCCTCTCTTATATAGTCTGGGAGGCGTGGTCCACCAGCTAATCATGACCACGCCTTTTCCTCTGCTGGGCTCTCCTGTCTCTCCGACGCTGGCGAGGATCCAACCAAAACTCACTCCCCTCGTCAATGTCCTCCTGTGGCTGCGGGACGAGCTTGGCTCTGGGCATTGCCAGAGAGGAGAGTCCTGGAGAAGGAGGCCTTGCCAACTCCTCTCCCTCACTCTCAGAGTCCTCCCCTGCTGATGACGCAGGCTCAGGCAACGGAGCCACAACACTATATGTCTACTTTTGGGAGTTTTCCTAGCCTAAGTGTAAGACTTGACTTCTCTCTACGTGCAGCATTTTAATCCAATCACCCAAAGCACCAGGTTACCCGTTTTTCACCGCAAGACTTAAATTGCACCCCGTCAAGCCCCTTTTTGCTCTTTCAGAGAAAGTCCCACTGCCAAATAAAACTCCTGACTCTTCTTTCTAAAAGGGCAATTAACAAGTAATCTACTCTTGAGGCTCTTCCTGCCCTTTTGAGAAAGCTAATATGTGCAGGATGAACCATCAAAGGAATAGCTGCTCTATGTAATTTCTATGCCACGGCTCCTGACAAAAGATTTTAGCGCTCGGGTTTTAACAAAGAAAGTGGGTGACTGCATATATACACCCTGCTAGGTTTTTGGTTTTTTTTTAAAAAAAAATCCACTGTTAGTATTACTTATATAAATTGCGTAAAAAGAAGGGAAAACGTATTCACAAAAGCATCCTGAGATACCTTTAAATAGAAATAATACTATGTTATGTGCTGTTGGCTCAACCTAAAACTAAATTAAATTCTTTTTTCCTCCCAACAGATGTGTTTTGAACACTTTAATGAATATTCAATGCCTCTTTTTTTAGTTAATACTGTACAGAGGAGAGACCAACAAGGTTAGAATAGAAGAACAAGAGTTGGAAGAGATCTTGGAGGTCTTCTAGTCCAACCCCTTGCTTAGGCAGGAAACCCTTCACCCCTTCAGACCAATGGTTATCCAACATCTTCCTAAAAACTTCCAGTGTTGGAGCATTCACAACTTCTGGAGGCAAGTTGTTGAACAATGGTTAATTGTTCTATTTAGTAGCCTTAGTTTTTACTGGTTCCATGTACACCAGTCCCTAATGGTCAGTGCCACTCTGCTTGGGCATATTTTGGGCCACCAGGTTGATGCTGGGCCAGGCAGGCTACAACCTCTAATCCAAATGTCTTTGTAAGACGTATACCTCTTGCCTGCATCCCCTGAATCTGTAGGCCTCTATTTCTAGTGACACTCCAAACCGGAGTATATATAATCATATCCCAACTTTTGGACAATTTATACAATTTATAATTTCTCACAGTAAATATTGCAATGTGCAATAGATGGATCATAGCTTATCCTCATCCTTTGGGATAGCATTAATGTCAACTCGCAAAGCATCCCTGGCCTGCTCTCCAGTTGCCATAGGCCAGGGGGGGATGGGAAACCGGGAAAATGGCACAGCGACCAAAGACAGATGGACACTCCACACTTATCTCTCTCAAGGCTGTATCCCAGGGTTACCTACAGCAGCCGAGGGGAGTGACTTCTACAACCCCTGAAAGAGTGAATGTGATGACACACCCTGGAAGGAAGGGGGAAACAGGGTCATAATTAAAGCGTAAATTACGTAGGGTCAGAGCTGGCTTCACTTGGGAAGGTGCCGGCATGAAGCTCCTAATTAATAACTGGATTTCTTTTGAAGCTTGGCTCGAGACTCATGATTTAATTAGGGCATCCATCGGAACCCCGACAGCTACATCCTAGCATCCTATAATACACTTTCATCTTATGGAGCACACAGCCAGAAACACAGGTAGTCCTCAACTTACGATGTTTTGTTTAATGACTGCTTGAACTTACGACACTGAAAAAAGTGACTTATGTTTTTCACACTTACAACCACCATTGCTGTACCCCCATAATCGTGTGATCAAAATTCAGATGTGATTTACATTGGATGCTTGACCGCTGACTCACATTAATGACGGTTGCAGTGTCCCGGGGCCACTTTTGCGACCTTTAACGAACGTGGCGAGAAAAGTCGTTAGCTGGGGCAAATTTCTCACTTAGCAACATGAATTTTGGGTTCAATTATGGTCGTAAATTGAGGATTACTATACTGTATATATTCCAAAGCAACTTTTCCATCACAAATGGAAATATTTCAGCTGTGGTTCTGCCCCCAAAAACTTCATTTACAGGACTGGCTTACGGAGAGAAGAAAACAGTACATGGAAATCTCTTAAGAAGACTTGACTCCATTATCTTGCAATGCGTTTTTTCATTTTTTTTAAAAAAAGAAGGCCTTCCTTCCTGCGGATTGCTTCCTGTTTCATAAATGGAATTTTTTTGAAAAACGATCCATAATGCAAATACGCCACAAATCTCACGCTTCAGTGTTAATTGATTTTATTAACCTAACTGGCTTCGTTTGCCTTGCTCAAAAATTCCCCCTTCCTGGAAAACAACATTTCAAAAGTAGAACCACAAAGAAAACATAAGTCCAAACAGATTGGTGGGGGAAGAGAACTCTTCGTCAGATTTCTGAATCCTCCTGCCTGTTAAAGGAAGACCCCATCAAAAAGATCTAGTAGTGTTTCTCAATCTTGGTTGAGTGTTTCTCAACCTTGGTAGAGAATCTAGTAGTGCTTCTCAACCTTGGTAGCTTGAAGATCTAGTAGATCCTTCAAAAGCAGCGCTGGCTGGGGGATTCTGGGAGTTGAAGTCCACCCATCTTCAAGCTTCCAAGATTGAGAAACACTGATCTAGTAGATAAACTGATGGATGAATTTCTCCAGTTTCTTTTGGTTTTCTCGAGCGGTGAACGCTTCAGACAGATGGAGAAGAGGCTCCTTGTCTTCCGTCCCTTCCTTGAACACCTGAAAGAGAAATCAAGTGAGCATCCTTTTTCCCCAGAGAACAGACGGCTGGCAGACGGACACATATACAAGGCTTCCCTAATCAGCATTAATTCATGAATTAATCCAATTAATTAATCCAGGGAGGGAGGGAAGGAAGGAATAGCAATAGCACTTACATTTATGTATGGCTTCAAAGTGCTTTAGGCTGAGTCAACTTTGAGTTGAACTCCTGGCAGTGGGCAGAGTTAGCCTGCAATATTGCTTTCTAACCACTGGGAAGGAAGGGAGGGAGGGAAGGAAGGAAGGAAGGAAGGAAGGAAGGAAGGAAGGAAGGAAGGAAGGAAGGAAGGAAAGGAAAAAGAGCAATAGCACTTAGACTTAAATGCCACTTCATAGTCCTTTGCAGCCCTCTCTAAGCAGTTTACAGTGTCAGCCTCTTGCCCTCCAAAAATCTGGGTCCTCGTTTTACCAACTTAGGAAGGACGGAAGGTTGAGTCAACTTTGAACCGGTCAGGATCAAACTCCTGGCAGCTGGCAGAGTCAGCCTGCAATACTGTATTCTAACCACTGAGAGGGAGGGAGAGGGAGAGGGAGAGGGAGGGAGGAAGGAAGGAAGGAAGGAAAGGAAGAAAGGAAGGAAGCAATAGCAATAGCAATAGCACTTAAAAGTATATACCATTATACAGTGCTTTCACAGCCCTCTCTAAATGGTTCATTTGACTGACCTCGGAAGGATGGAAGGCTGAGTCAACCTCATGTCCTTGGTGATGAAATATCAGAGGATGCGGGGAATTAAAGAGACCTCCTCTTTAAGCATGCCTCATCCTGAAACCTAATCACTCTGTCCTCCTAGTGCTGTTCTTTTGAGAGGGGGGAAAAAAACACCCAATCATTTAATTTCCTAAAAGCTCCATGCTGGACTTCTGAACCTTAGCTGTAAAGTTTTGTGGGTTTGTTTTTTTTTTACAATCTGGAGAATCTTAACAGGGTTACGTTCCTACCCCTAATTCTTTGCAGATGCGAACGGCAGTGGCAGTCAAGTTCCTATTGCAACATTCTGAAAAGGAAGCAAAAGAAAATTATTTGGAGGCATCCTCAGAATTGAGAGATTCTTTTTACTGAACTCGGTCCAGATCTCGGATAAGGGAGACTGTCCACCCAAAGGGAGTCAACCATCGTAAGATATTTCTATTCTTTTGCTTAAATTCCTGCTGATTCCAGCAGTGATGCTATTTTTAACCAAGCTAGTACACCTCGGTCAAAAGTTACTCCCTTTCCTATCTTACGACAAGGTCAACGAAAACAATGGACCAATGGTCACCTTGGTAAGGTTAAAGTCAGAAGCACCAGGCCTAAATGTTCATTAGTGAGTTCAGCAACCTTACCTCTCATTCCACTTTAACCCTGAGCCCCCCTTTCTGTAGCAAAACCTAATTTTTATGAACCGGGCAAGGAGTTCGTGAAGGAGCATTAAAAATGAAAATACATCACTCTGGTGCCTGCAGATCAGCTGTGAGGACAAGGCCGATTGTCAAAAAAATACCTAGAGAATACAGGCAGTCCTCTATTTATGACCACAATTTTGAGCCCAAAATTTCTTTTTTTTTTTTGAGGCCTTCCTAATCCAGGCCTCAAGTTTCTCACATCGATTTTTGCACTCCCAACGCCACGCTGGACAATCTGGGCTTCCAGACTCACCGAAAGAACCATCCTCTCGTGCCAACCTCACCAAGTCCCGCTGCAGCTCCTCCACGAACCGAGATTCTACAGGGAAAAGGGTTAGCAGAGTGAGAAAAATACTGCAGGAGGAATTCATCATTCATTCATTATTCTCCGGGGTTTCAGACAATGAAGGAAGAGGTATCAGAAGAAGACTTTTTGAAAACAACACCCTAGAGTAGAGTAGAGTAGAGTAGAGTAGAGTAGAGTAGAGTAGAGTAGAGTAGAGTAGAAGAAGAGTAGGAGAAGAGAAGAGTAAGAGAAGAGGAAGAGGAAGAGGAAGAGGAAGAGGAAGAGGAAGAGGAAGAGGAAGACAAGACAAGACAAGACAAGACAAGACAAGACAAGACAAGACAAGACAAGACAAGACAAGACAAGACTAGACTAGACTAGACTAGACTAGACTAGACTAGGGAGTGGAATGGAATGAAATGGAATGGAACAGAGTTTATTGTCACTTTGAATGTATACATTACATTCAAAGTGAACGGCATACATTAAAATGAAATTTTGTGGCATACAGCTCTCAAAGCGTCACCACCTCCAATGTACACTACATAACCATGAATGAATGAATATCTACATATATTAGCTGCAGTGGCGCAGTGGTTAGAATGCAGGACTGCGGGCTGCTTCTGTCAACTCTCTGCTGCCTGCAATTTGGCAGTTCGAATCTCACCAGGCTCAAGGTTGACTCAGCCTTCCATCCTCCCGAGGTGGATAAAATGAGGACTCAGATTGTTGAGGGCAAGTGTTGTGATCGTCAGCATCCTGTGGAGCTGGCAGTGGAGTCGGACAGTGAGGAGGCTGGGGAGGAATATGGGCCAGTCCTGGAGTCTGGGGAAGGTCCGGAGGAGGGCTCTGCATCAGAGGCAGAGATGGGGCCAGGGCCATCTGGGAATGATGCGCCGACTCCGGAGCCTCTAGAGGCTGACAGCAGAAACGCAGAGAAACAGGAGGAGCCTGTTCCTAGCGCACACATGCGCAGAGCTGCCAGAAGACAAGAACAGTTAAAACTAAAGGGCGACTCGGGAGTAAGGCCTGGAGATGATTGGCCCCTCCCATAAGGCTTAAAAGAGGAGCAAAGGCACGTGGGCTCTTTGCAGGAAAGCAACATTGTTAATTCTGTTCCCAGTCGGCATCTCTGTTTGATTCTGGACTCCGTGTGGCTTTGCCAAGTACGTCTTTGGCAGCGTGTCAAGGGAGATAAAGGCTGGTGATTATCCCGAAGGACTTCTCCCGAAAGATTTTTTGCAACTAATTGGGACTCAGCTGTGAATGAACGTAATTCACTCCCACCGAGCTCACCTTGATCCTACTGCCTCCAGGAGGCTGCCAGCCGCTGCTACAGCCTACTCTCATTCCTGAAGGGAAGGATGACGTCCTAAGGCAGATGGCAGCCTTCTCCGCTGTTGAATTGCAAGCATCTCTGAGCGATGGGCGGTTCTCAGAGGGAAGGAGTAAGCCTAGCAATCCTGAAAATGCTGGCAGGTTGATTACAAGCACGGGTAGAAGAGTGGAGCTACTTTAATGGGTTGCTTAGGCACAAGACTAAGCAACTCATGGGGAGCACAGAGCAATAGCTCCAGCCATATTTCCTTTCATTGTTTATGGATGTCAGTCTGTACCGATAAAGCATCTTCTAACCATCATCAACAAGGTTTGGAGTCTTTTATTTCGGAACCTGACACCCCAAATGCCGCACCCCCACCCCTCCCGACCACTTTCCTGGGGAAAATTATGGCTGCCACACCCCCACCCCCACCAACCAGAGGCCCACCTGGCTGAGGGAAATCCTGCTCTTGAAGGAAGATGGTGGCTCTCTCCAAGGTCTTCAGCGGAGGCCCAAGGAGGCCACAGAGGAACACAAAGAGGTTGGAGCAACTTTCCAACTGACTTACCTAAGGGAGGGAGAAAAATAAAAAAAGAGGATTGAGCTACGGACCTGAATCGCAGAAGGAAAGGAACCTACAGTTTCACCTTCATTATCCCAAATGGGGAAATAATTGACCATTTCCTGAATGATTTTTCCTTGAGACTATCCCAGTGAACGGTTGCAGGAACTGGGTATTTAATGAAAAGAAGGACTAGGGGAGATATTCCAATATCTCAGGGGCTGCCCCAAAGAAGAGGGAGTCAAGCTAGTCTCTAAAACACCTGAAGGCAGGAGAAGAAGCAACGGGTGGAAACTAATCAAGGAGAGAAACAACTTAGAACTAAGGAGGAATTTCCTGACAGTGAGAACAATGAAGCAGTGGAACAAATTGTGAATGCTCCAACCCTGGAAGGTTTTAAGAAGAGTTTGGATAACCATTTGTCTAAAGTGGTGTAGGGTTTCCTGCCTAAGCAGGGGGTTGGACTAGAAGACCTCCAAGGTCCCTTCCAACTCTGTTACTCTATTCTAGGTTTCAAGAAGAAGACAACAATAAGCTGTGGAAATTCTGTGCCTCCTTTAGTTTAGTTTAGTTTATTACATTTCTATACCGCCCTTCTCCCAGGGGACTTAGGGCGGTTCACAGCCATATTAAAACAATCAGACACAAAAAATTAAAACTACTAAAATAAGTTAAAACTATTTGGCCGTAAATTTAAAACCCCTTACTAAAACCAATTTAAAACCCATTTAAAATTAATCTATTCGGTCAGGCCAGCTTGATGAAACAACAGAGTCTTCAGAGCCCGACGGAAGGCGCGGAGGTCAGGAATCTTTCTTATATCTTTATAAGATCTTAAAGGAATCTTTAAGGGATGCGTCTCTGTGTTTTGGTTCCCAGAAGGTGGCACTGTCTACTTGGGAAGCTCCTGGGTGGGCCAGGCAAGACAGATGCCGGGGCAGGAAGTTTGGCAGGCACCCTGGTTCAGCCCCAGCCCCTTAATTACAGAGAGCTCGGCTCCCTCTTGAAAAGAGGGAAGGAGGCTTCAAAGCAGCAGCCCACACGACTGGCATTTAAAGAGACAGGTTGCCAGCTCATGCCTGTGCCAAGGAACAAAAGGCAGAGGAATTGATATGGTAATTGGATGTTCTTTTTACAATGGATGAGGAAGAAGCCTTCAGGACGGGGTGGGGTGGGCGGGGTGGGGAGGTTTTCTCTCCTTTCTTCCCACGACTGGGAAAGAGTCTTGCAAGAGCAGGAAATGTGACAGCAGCTTCCTTGCCCCTCGTCCTTGGCACGCACATCCAAGAGTGATGTGGAGCATCGCTCTTTCCAACGGGAGAGAAGGCCACCAAAAGGCTGTTCTCCAAGGGCACGTCTAAAGGAGATGTCCCAAAGTTGGTTTTTCCAAAAGGAGCCTGGATAGCTCAGCAGATTAAGCATTGTAATTAAACACCAGCTGTCTGCAATTATTGTAAGTTCGAATCTCACCAGGCTCAAGGTCGACTCAGCCTTCCATCCTTTCTAAGGTAGGTAAAATGAGGACCCAGTTTGTGGGGGCAATAAGCTGACTTTGTATAAATATGCAAAAGTATGAAGGCTATTGCTTAATGCATTGTAAGCCGCCCTGAGTCTCCGGAGAAGGGCGGCATATAAATCAAAGTATATATATATATATATATATATATATATAAAAAGGCAACTGGTTTTTTTTCCCCCTTGAAAACATTTCCCTTCACATCCAAGAAGCTTCTTCAGTTCTTAGAAAACGTATGAGAAAGTATGCTGTTTAACCCAGGGATCAGCAACCTGTGGCTCTTTGGGCCCTCTGCTGTGGCTCCCTGTCAAGTGATCCCACCACTGGCTGGCCCCGCCCCTCGCCCTCCCCTCCCAGTCACTCCTCACCTAGCCTGAGAAGGGCGACGGTGGGGATGGAGAAGCGGCCACGGCAGAGACAGAGAGATATAGAGAGAGTGGGAGAGAGAGAGAGAGATGGAGAGAGAGGAAGGAGGGAGTGGAGAGGGAAATGTGTCGAAAGGATTTTGTGGTTCCCGGTGTTTTTAACAACTGGTTCTTTGCCCTAATGACCGGCTGGGTAGGCATGGCTGGCTGGGTGTGTGTGTGTGTGTGTGTGTGTGTGTGATGTGACTGGTAGAAGTGAGTGACATCGAGTTGGCCACGCCCACCCAGGTTTTGTGGCTCCCGGTGTTTTCTTTTTTGTGGGAAACGGGTCCAAATGGCTCTTTGAGTATTTAAGGTTGCAGACCCCTGGTCTAACTCAAACATCTCAGTGCCCTCGAAACACCTAAGCAACTCTTCATTGGCTGAAGATGGACTGGTAAAGGAGAGGGACACTTTTGTCTCTACTTTGTGTGAGAAAGTCAGTTCTAGCCTGACCTCTCCCTTCAACCAAATGGGAGTCGAGGGTCTTTCTTTCCTAAAGGTTCAGACTGGAGCAGGTCTGACAGCACGCTTCCTCCTGTTTTCCCCTCTTTGCATACCCACTCCCCTTAATTCTTTCCATCTCCATCAGCGTGGATTCCATTCATCCATGCTGTTCTGAAAGGGTAACATCTCTCCCAGGCTCGTAATATTTCCCGGGCTGCCAACATAGTCTGCCAATGAGTGAGTGAGACTGTTACCAAGGCCGCTCAAGTCCATGTGTTGCTCCATATCCTACCAGCACGAAGAACTTCCAAGTGAGATCGGTAGGTGAGCACAGAGAAAAGGGATCGACTCCCCCCCTTCCCCCAACCACCGAGCACAGAGCGTCCATACTTTGAAGCACTGCTTCTCAGCCTCCTCCCTCCCATCAATGTCGACAAAATCTTCCGTTGCCTTCCACAGGAACTTCTCGGTGAAGCCCTTCTGGGATGTGTCACACACAAAGCGATCGCTGGGCACCTACAGGAGGGAAAGGAGGAGAGGCACCCATCAGCTCCAGGCAACGGGAAGGGAAGAGAGCCCTTAAGGAAAATAATGGGTTCAACTAAACCATTATGAGCCCCAAGCACCCCGACAAGAGAGGTCTCTTTTCTCTTTGCCCTGCCCAACTCGGAGCTCTGATCTTCGTGCGGCCCATCAGATTCCAGTGAAGGAACTGGAGGCAACCAGATTTCCGGTCGCCATGACGCCAACCGGAAATCTCGAAGTCCATCCATCTTCAAGCTACCAAGGTTGAGAAAGACTGATTTACATCGTGAAGCTGTAACTTCAGTCAGTAAGCGAACTGTTGCAAGTCGAGGAGTCCCTATATCTGCATCTTGTTCACGGTTAAGTGTGGAAAAGGCAGGTGTGACAATCCACCTTCTGCCCGGAGACTCTGTGCAGGTGTGTGAGAGAGAAGAGAGTTCCTTACCTCCTCGGCCAACAGCAGTCCAGATTCCACCAGCTTGTCCACAGCATGCTGACAATAGTAATGCACAGACTGGCAAGGCTGGGAGGAAGCAGGAAAAGGCGTCAATGCCAACCTGAGCTGGGCAACGTACCCCTCCCCCCCTTGGCAGAGCCTTGGCGGAGCAGCGGACTAAAGTGATGTTAATGTGGCACTTAAGCTGCCAGCTGCCTGCAATTACTGCAAGGTCGAATCTCACCAGGCTCAAGGCTGACTCAGCCTTCCATCCTTTCAAGGTGGCAAAATGAGGACCCAGATTGTGGGGGCAATAAGCTGACTTTGTATAAAAAAAAACACCGCTTAGGGGGGGCCCAAAGCCCTACTAAGCAGGTATATACAAAAGTATGAAGGCTATTGCTTAACGCATTGTAAGCCGCCCTGAGTCTCCGGAGAAGGGCGGCATATAAATCAAATTTAAAAAAGAAAGAAACAAGGAAACAAGGAAACAACAAGGGAGGGAGGGAGGGAGGAAGGAACAAGGAACAAGGAAGGAAGGAAACAAGGAAGGAAACAGGAAGGAAGGAAGGAAGGAAGGAAGGAGGCAGGGCGGGAGAAAGAGAGAGAGGAAAGAGGGAAGAAAGAAAAAGAAAGGAAGGAAGGAAGGAAGGAAGGAAGGAAGGAAGGAAGGAAGGAAGGAAGGAAGGAAGGAAGGGCCTGGTGGCTCAGCAGACTAAAAGCATTGTGATTAACACCAGCTGTCTGCACTTACTGTAAGTTCGAATCTCACCAGGCTCAAGATTGACTCAGCCTTCCATCCTTTCTAAGGTAGGTAAAATGAGGACCCAGTTTGTGGGGGCAATAAGCTGACTTTGTATAAAATATACAAAAGTATGAAGGCTATTGCTTAACGCATTGTAAACTGCCCTGAGTCTTTGGAGAAGGGCGGCATATAAATCAAATTTTTAAAAAAAAGAAGAAAGAAGGGAGGAGGAGGAGGAGGAGGAAGAGGAAGAGGAAGAGGAAGAGGAAGAGGAGGAAGAAGAAGAAGAAGAAGAAGAAGAAGAAGAAGAAGAAGAAGAAGAAGAAGAAGAAGAAGAAGAAGAAGGGTGAAGGAGGAGGAGGAGGAGGAGGAGAAGAAAGAGCCTGGATAGCTCAACAGACTAAAAGTCTGTTATTAACATTCAGCTGCCTGCAATTACCGTAAGTTCGAATCTCACCAGGCTCAAGGTTGACTCAGCCTTCCATCCTTTCTAAGGTAGGTAAATTGAGGACCCAGTTTGTGGGGGCAATAAGCTGACTTTGTATAAATATACAAAAGTATGAAGGCTATTGCTTAACGCATTGTAAGCCACCCTGAGTCTCCGGAGAAGGACGGCATATAAATCAAATTTTTTTAAAAAAATGCGTTGTAAGTAATGAATAATCTACTTGCAAGCGAAGATGTCTCTTTGTTAGTCACAGGCAGTTTAAGAGCCGTAGCTGGTAATTCAAACCCCATCGGAGGCGTAGCCCAATGACTCAGAGCAGGCACCTTCTCCAAGAGGTCGTAAGTCATGGACACCCCTTTCTTTTAACTCACAAAAGCTGCCTACTCATATTTAGCAGTGGCTCCGTGGCAAAGTCATACTTTAAAAAGGCAAAACTGTTTCCGAGTTCTTCAGGAAGGACGGAAATACAAAAAGCGCTTCCCAAAATTCCTATTAAAAACAATTCTTCCTCCTCACGGAGCAGTAGTAAAACAAGAGTTATTGCTACACTTTCCCAGTTCCTTTTGAGTCCCTCTTACTCTCTACTCAAGGGGTTTCCAACCTTCGCAACTTTACAACTTTGTGGACTTCAACTCCCCGAATTCCTCCGCAGAGAAAGGATGGCCAAGCCCAGCTTCCCAAATTTTGAGAATTGAAGTCGTAAAGCCGTCATATTTGGAGACACACACACACACACACACACACACACACACGACTGTATTCTCCTTTTAAAACTGCAGATGGAAGCAGATTACTGTGAATAGAAGTGAGAGTCCTTCGGTATACGTTGGGAGAGACCAAAAGGAACAAAGAAACATTTGCAGGCGTCGTTTTTAAAAATCTGCATTAGGATTATCCATCAGCCGCGGCAAAACGACCGTAAGTTTCAAGTTAAGTCCTCCATTTATAACCGTTTGTTTAGGGACCATTCAGTTACAATGCTACTGAATGTTTTCATACAATCGTAGCACATCCCTCTGGTTTTATATTTATCAACCAATGCATTTACTACTATAAGATTATTACCGAAATTACAGAATAACAAGAGTTAGAAGGGACCTTGGAGGTCTTCTAGTCCAACCCCAGACCCGTGATGGCGAACCTATGACACGCGTGCCACAGGTGGCACGTGGAGCTATATCTGTGGACCCGCTAGCATTTTCCTAGCTCAGCTCCAGCGTGCACGTGTCCGCCTGCAAGCTGATTTTCGGGACTTTGGGGCCTACCGGAAGTCGGGAAACGGGCTGTTTCCAGCCTCCGGAGGGCCCTCCCCAGGCTCAAAAAAAGCCTCTGGAGCCTGGGGAGGGCGAAAAAACAGGCCTACCGGTAACCTTTTTGCCGTCGCATGCCAAAAGTTGGGCGAGTGTGGGGGGGGAGGATGGCGTGTGGGGCATTGAATTATGGGTGTGGGCACGCTTGTGCGCAACTACTCCCATGCTCTCCCCACTTTTGGCACGCGACGGCAAAACAGTTCACCATCGCTGCCCTAGACCATTCCAGACAAGTGGCTGACCAGTCTCCTCTTAAAATCCTGCAATGGTGGATCATCCCTCAACTTTTGAATGCTTTGCAAGGTGTTGCAAGATATCAGAGAATCTCTGCCAAAACAACACGTATTGTCCATCCTTCGATTTGCAATTTTTTATCTTTGAAAAGCAGAAGGTTCACTGAATCCTTCACTCAATAAGCCGCATTTGCAGGACAAATATAAACCCCCGAGTAGCCAGATTTCATAAAATAGGCTCAAATAAGATGGGTTCCCTTGTGGGGAAGGATGGTTTTGATGCAAATCCCCAGGAATTCTGGTCATCCAAGTTGAGTCACTTGGACTTCTTTCCCTTTTCATTTGAAATGTTTCGCTGCTTATTCAAAAAAAAGTTTCTTCAGATAAGCCGCAAGACATTTCAACCCAGAAAAGAAAAGAACACGACACAACTTTGTTGTGAACTTCTGCCAAACAAGACTAACAACAACAACAACAACAACAACAAGAAGACAAAAAGGCATTAAGAGTTGTTAACCTAATTTTGCGTAGCTTCTTCTCCGGTAACATTGCACTGCAAAATAGGGCATACAAAACCTTTGCCAGACCAATTCTTGAATACAGCTCATCTGTCTGCATATCAGACATTAACACGATCGAACTTGTCCAGAAATCTTTCACGAGAAGAGTCCTCCACTCCTCTGCTCACAACGGAGTATCTTATGCCACCAGGCTTCAAATTTTGGGCTTAGATAATTTAGAACTACGCCGCTTTCGGTCTGACCTAAGTGTAGCTCATAAAATTATCCACTACAATGTCCTACCTGTCAATAACTACTTCGGCTTCAACCGCAACAATACACGAGCACACAATAGATACAAACTCAAGGTAAACCGCTCCAAACTCGATTGGAGAAAATATTACTTCAGCAACAGAGTCATTAATGCCTGGAATGCACTACCTGACTCTGTAGTTTCTTCCCCAAACCCCAAAACTTTAACCTTAGACTGTCTACTGTTGACTTCACCCCATTCCTAAGAGGTCTGTAAGGGGCATGCATAACAGCACCAGCATGCCTTCCGTCTCTGTCCTACTGTCCCCATTTATTCGTACCCATTTTCTGTGTTCATATCCATGTTTATACCTATATCTGTTATCTTGTACACGATTGACAAACTAAATAAATAAATCAAATAAATATTCTCTTACCTGGCGTAGAAGGAAATCTTTGGGTAGCAGCTGAACCAGCAGGATGGATTTGTTATGAAGTTCTTCGTGGGCCAGGACGAAGCTCCCAAGCTGCTCGGGGCTTCCCAAATACGGCAGCACCTCCATCAGAAGGGCGTTGATGGAACAGGCTGCCGAAAAGATTGAAGGTGGGTGGGTAAAACCTGAACGGGCCCCTCTTTACACACACCACGTCTATCAACTTAGCAACACACCCCATAGGTGCCACCAAAGTTTAGCAGCGATGAAAGAAAAGTTCTTCATTGTCTCCCTGAGCATCGGACACACAAACACACAAACTCTGGCTCAGGTGTGTTTGTCTGTCCAGTGTCTTAGCCAGAGGGTGTGTTTCCTCCCCGCCCCTTTTTTCACAAGGCAGCTGCAGATATTATTTATTTAGAAATTCAGTGGATTTCTTCCCATGTCAATGGAATTAGAATATTTGAAGATAACAGTTTTAAAAGGAGAGGACATGAAGACATTATATAATTGCGGCAGAATGCAGAACAGAATAGAAATTGCACTAAGACTTATATACCGCTTCACAGCGCTTTTATTGTCCTCTATAGCCAAGTCCAGTTGAAAAAAGAACAAGAACGGAGCTGGCAGTGGAGTCGGACAGTGAGAAGGCTGGGGAGGACAATGGGCCACTCCCCAGTTGCTGGGTTGGCGTGGCCATAGAGGCCATGGCCTACTCGGCCTCATGCACCACGGCCGGGGGTGGGTGGGCATGGCATTTTCGCCCTCCCCAGGCTCCGAGCCTCCATGAGAGTGAAAACGGCCTCCCCTGGGCTCTGGAGGCTCTCTGGAGGCTGGAAACGGCCCGTTTCCAGACTTCCAAGGGGTTGGTTTCCACCCTCCCAGACCTCCATGCAGGTGCTGCATTTACCTGGCATCCAAAACGGGCCGCATAGATACTCCTGGGAGTGGCGGGGCAGGGTGGGCGGGGCCAGCCATCCTTGCAACTAGCAGTTCAGCGAACCAGATGTAAAATTAGCATCCAGTTTTTCCGAACCGGCTGAATCCCACCCCTGGCCATAGAGCTACATAGAAGGCTGATGGCTCTGAGAAAGCCAGAACTTAGAAAAAAAAGCAGATGAAGCCCAAAGAGAAGTTTTTCCTATTGCTTCTGGCCTTATACTGAGTTATCCAGCCAGTCTCTCTTTGTGGTCTTAGCCAAAGTGTCAGCACTTTAAGCTGCATTTACTCTAGTGCTGACATAAGGAGGAGACGCGGAGGCGTCTGGAAAGGGACGGTTGACTTTTCGCCTACTTATTTTCCCTGGAGAGAATATCACCTAGGAGATGGGATGGGAGGGGGGAAATTCCTTAGAGCTGGAGCAGTAGATTAGGGGTAGAGTGACTTGGAAGATGGCCAATGAGTGCAGAGGAGTGGGGAAAGGAAAGGGAGGTTTTTTGGGTCGGAAGTCAGTGTTGGCTACGATGAGTCGGAGTTAGAATGTCGTGCTTAATAAATGAGAATTTTTTCATCAAGACTTTGTTTGAAATGCAATTTATTTGAGACAACCTCGAAACCTGACAGTTGTCCCCTCTGAAGCCATCAAATCAACAGCAAGCCAGATATCTAAGTAGGCTTTGAGATCTTGGATGCTTACCCCCGATAGCTTCCTGGATGAAGACGGGCAGGAGAGCCGTGCTGTGGTGGCTCAGCTCCCTGATGGCCACCTCGGTCTTCTTGGGAACCACCAAGACATCTCCCAACGACAGGCTGTAGAGGGTAATGCAATCTCGCAGCAGGGACAGGCTGTAACACAACACATCACGTACCCGGCCGGAAAACCCCACATCATAGTTACGCATCAGGATCTCATCGGTGATCCAAACAAAGTCTTGCATCAGTCGAGAAAGAAAAACTCCCTGGTGGGATGTAAGGAAGGAAGAAAGGCAGGGAAACAAGCACTGTATTTTTCGGAGTATAAGACGCTCCAGAGTATAAGACGCACCTTAGTTTTTGGGGAGAAAAGTAAGAAAACAAAATTCTGCCTCTGCCTACCAGCGTCCATCGGTATTCATCTGGCTAACGTCCTGTCAGTGTGTGAGAGAGGCAGAATTTTGTTTTCTTACTTTCCTCCCCCAAAACTAAGGTGCGTCTTATACTCCGAAAAGTACAGTCAGCATATGGCCCCCAACAATCTGGCTCCTCATTTTACCGACCTTGGAAGGATGGAAGACTGAGTCAACCTTGAACTAGTTGGGATTGAACTCATGGCAGTGGGCAAAATCAGCCTGCAATACTGCATTCTAACCACTGTGGCACCAGGAAGGAGAAGGAGAAAGGGAATAGGAGAAGAAGGAAGGAAGGGAGGGCAATAGAACTTAGATTTATATACCACTTCACACTGCTTTCCAGCTCTCTCTAAGCAGTTTACAGAGTCAGCATGTTGTCGCCAACAATCTCATTTTACCAACCTCAGAAGAATGGAGTCAACTGACAACCGGTTAGTATCGAACTCCTAACAATGGGCAGAGTCAGCCTGCAAAACTGCCTAATCACCCTTACACCACTAACAGGGCTCCATGTTCACTCTATTGTTTGCGCTGGCCAGATTTCCTTCAAGGACTGGTCCAGTTCGGGGCATCACACTTTGAACGATGGTTCAAGGATGCCAGGGAAAAGAAAGGAAATGTAAGAGTCCTATGAGGAGAGCAGACAACATGGAGTATGTTTAACCTTGGGAGGAGGAGATGAAGAAGCTCAGGAGATGCAGCAAGACATCCGAGGTCCTACAGAGCAAGCCATTTCCTTTCATGTCCAAGGTCCCAAACCCTAAATAGGTTCCTGGGAGAAAGTGGGAACTCCCCCCACCCATTCTTACTTCCCATTCTTACCTCTTGGTGCATATGTAGCAGAAGTGCAGAGACGATGTGGACCGCCATGATGGCCGAACACGATACACCTGCTAGGAAGGTTGAGAGTGGGTAGAGTCACATATTTCAGTGTTGTAACTTTGAATGGTCACTAAACAAACTATTGTAAGTTGGAGTCAGGGTCAGCCTCCAGGCAACCTGAGACCTCCGAGGGGGAAGAGGAAATGGAGCTGGGAGAGAGAGAGAGAGAGAGAGAGAGAGAGAGAGGGAGGGGGGGAGGGAGAGGGAGGGAGGGGGGGAGAGAGAGAGAGAGAGAGAGAGAGGTGGAGCCTGGATCCAGCCCTCAGATGGAGAGTCAACGGCCCCAGGTCAGGAGCTGGCTGAAGGGGAAGAGGAGGAACAGCTGGGCCCAGTGCCTGACGCGTGAATGCACAGAAGGCAGAGGAGAGGAGAGCAGCGGAAATCTATGGGCTGGTCCTCGGGACAGAAGAGCCACTGCTGCTAGCGAAGCCCCACCCTAGCTCTGGGGAGAAAAGGCAGGGGGCGGAGATGAATAGATGTGGCAGATGACGATTCATCTCCCTGCCGGACAGACTTGTTAGCCTGCGGTGAGAGAGAAACTTTTTGCCGGGGCTGTTGGCGCTCCTAATTAAAGGAATCTTTGAGTTCACTTCAGAGGGTTTTTCGTGTTTGGGGAGCTCTATACTTTAGCCTCCAGCCCCCTGATCATCTTTGTTGCTCTCCTCTGCACTCTTTCTAGGGTCTCATGGTGACCAGAACTAAGCATAGTATTCCAAGTGTGGCCTCCACTATTTGCAGTATAAAGCGGTATTGGTAAAACTCTACAGAGAATTCGGAGTATACACACTTGAAATTGACAGTGTCAATTCCAATTTTTGCCGGAAATGTGCATTATACGGAGAGTCCTTTTATCATGCTCAGGGGCCAGAAATTTCTGGGTTCAAATGCACAAAACGATAAAAAAAATTTTTAAAGGTCAACATTCAACCGAAACCAGAAATTTTCCTGTTGGGATGAATGGATAGTTAATTGGAAAAGAGCCTTGCGTGATTATTTTTATATATTACTGCTGCGAGAATATGATATGCACAAAAATGGGACGACTCTGAAAGACCCACAATGGAGGAATGGTTGTTATAGATGACACCACTAGCAGAGAGGGTAGAATTTAATTGGTTTGATTAGAGAAAGATCAAGAGTTATGTTTATCAGTTATTGGAAATTTTTTTATGAACTTTTTGCAGAAAAAAAGGGGGAAATGTACATGATTTATGGGTTTGGAGATTAGAAAGGGCAGTTTATGAAAAGAAGGAAATCATAACGTCACCTTAGAGAGGGTAACAGATAAATGCATTTATAGCCAGTTTCAAAAGGATTGGGAGCTGCTTCTTTATAATCTTGTCTTTTTAAAAAATTTCCTATTGTCTTCCTTCCTTATTTATTACACTTATTTTCTTTCTTTTTTTAAAATAATTGGCATCGATTTCATCTCATTAAACATTTTTTTCCTGTTAAAATATATATATATATCGAAAAAAACCCAAGACATTGCAAATTCAAGACTACGTTCTTGGCTGAGATAGCTTTTACAGAAAATTATTAAAGGCGTATGCAACATCCTTTGATTCAAACTGTTTTCTCTCTGGAGTGTTCAGACTGAAAGGCTAATTTATTATCTGGAAAGCCAGTTTGGTCCGGGAGAGCCGGGAGACTGGGAGTTCTAGCATTGCCTCAAATTTTTGGGTTCCTTATTAGCATTTTAAAAGGTGGTATTATCACTTTTAACACAGCTTCTCTTTTAACATTAAGTAAACATGTTTCTTCCTTCTTCATCTTCATCTTCATCTTTGTTCCTTTTCTTTGCACACTTTCTAGAGTCTCAATCATTATCATCGTAATCTTTTAACGACCCCATAATCCCTTGCGGGGTGGAGTCTGGGCAACTGAATGGAGCTAGCAGAGTGTTTTAATGGCCAGATGCCCTTCCTGTTGCCAGTGCTGAGTTTTGTTCGGCAGATACGTTCTCGTTGTGCCCAGAGAGAGAAATATCTGCCTCTACCTAGGATCGAACTCACAGCTCCCTGATTGTGGGGCGAGAGCTCCACCACTAGGCCACTCCACTTTCTAGAGTTTCAATATCTTGTTTATATTGTGGTGACCAAAACTGGGTGCAATATTCCAAGTGTGGTCTTAGGAAGGCACGATAAAGTGGTACTAACACTTCACGTGATTTTGAGTCTGTCGCACTGCTGATGCCGCCACGGATTACAGTAGCTTTATTTGGCGGTTGCTGCACCATCCTTAAGTTGTTGTCCACTAGGACAGGGGTCTCCAACCTTGGCAACTTTAAGCCTGGCGGACTTCAACTCCCAGAATTCCCCAGCCAGCATGCCCCAGAATTCCCCAGCCTCGGGGACTTCAACTCCCAGAATTTCCCAGCCAGCATTCCCCAGAATTCCCCAGCCTGGCGGACTTCAACTCCCAGAATTTCCCAGCCAGCATTCCCCAGAATTCACCAGCCTGGCGGACTTCAACTCCCAGAATTTCCCAGCCTGGCGGACTTCAACTCCCAGAATTCTGGGAGTTGAAGTCCGACAGGCTTAAAGTTGCCAAAGTTGGAGACCCTTGCCCTAAGAGAGTTAGATCCCTCTCTGGGTGGGGAATTCTGGGCGTTGAAGTCCACATGTTTTAAAGTGGTCCACATGTTTTAAAGTTAAAAGTTTTAAAAGTTTAAAGTTTTAAAGTCCACATGTTTTAAAATTAAGAAACCCTGCCCTGAACAAATGCTAACCAACCAGGCAGGGTGTGTGCGTGTGTCGAAGTGATCTCAACTGAACAAAAAATGCACTCATAATCTTAAATCCTTACTAGCAAACAGTAAATCAGCAGAAACGGAATTGATTTTGCAAATTTCTAGGTTCCACCATATCGCAAGATCTAAAATGGACAGCTAACATCAAAAACGCCATCGAAAAAACACAATGAAGAATGTTCTTTCTGCACCAACTCAGAAAGCTCAAACTGCCCAAGAGCTGCTGATCCAGTTCTACGGAGGAATTATGGAGTCTGTCATCTGCACCTCTGTAACTGTCTGGTTTGGCTCTGCAACCCCACAAGACAGACACGGACTTCAGAGGATAATTAGAACTGCAGAAGAAACAATGGCTACCAACCTGCCTTCCATGGAGGTCCTGTCTACTGCACGAGTCAAAAAGAGGGCTGGGAAAATATCTACAGACCCCTCGCATCCTGGACATCAACTGTTTCAACTCCTACCCTCAAAACGACACTACAGAGCACTGCACACCAGAACATCTAGGCACAAGGACAGGTTTTTTTCACTCTGCTAAACAAATAATTCCCTCAACACTGTCAAACTATTCACTATGTCTGCACTACTATTAATCTTCTCATCTTCTCATCGTTCCCACCATCCATCTCCTTCCACTTATGAGTGTATGACTGTAACCTTGTTGCTGGTATCCTTATGATTTATACGGATATTGTTTCCTGATTGCTTATTTGTACCCTATGACTATCATTCAGTGTTGTACCCTATGATTCTTGACGAACGTATCTTTTCTTTTATGTACACTGAGGGCTTATGCACCAAGAAAAATTCCTTGTGTGTCCATTCGCACTTGGGCAATAAAAATTCTATCTATAAAAAAGAACATACCCAGGGATATTGTTTTTTCCTGCTGAATAAATGGACTGCAGTAGATCAGGATGAGACATCTGCTTTTATTATTTGTTTTTAACATCATTTTTTTTTAAAAAAAAGGAAAGGATTTATCTTTTGTAGGCAGGCTCCCTCCCCACCCCAAGAACAACTCATCTTCCTGAATCGTAAAAAGAGAAACGGAGAACGTGTGCTCATAAACCATTATACCAAGTCACGCAGGTGGGTGCATTAGCACAGAGAGAGCAGCTGAAGTTATTATACTAAAATAACTGATAATTGGGAAGTTACAGCCACACTCCGAGAACAGCAATAAACTCAAAAACACACCTTGACACGTGAGATCCATCTTTTATGTAATGAAGGCTCTTAAGCGACTGAGTGGGTTATTCCGAGCGCTCCCGTTTTGTTCTGACCCACCTCCCCAAACACGAAATGACGTGAACTCAAAAGATTCCTTCATTAGTAGCACCGGCAGCCCCGGCACAAAGTTTCTCTCGTAGGCTAACAAGTCTGTCTGGCAGGGAGATGAATAGTTGTCTGCCACACCTATTCATCTCCTCCCCCTGCCTTTTATCCCCAGAGCTAGGGTGCGGCTTCGTTAGCAGCGGAGGCTCTTCCGTCCCGAGGACCGGCCCATAGATTTCCACTGCTCTCCTCTCCTCTGCTTTCTGCGCAGTTGCACGTCAGGCACTGAACCCAGCTGTTCCTCCTCCTCCTCAGCAGCCACCTTCACTCCTGGGGGCTGTTGACTCTCCGTCTGAGGGCTGACGGACCGCCCAGACTCTGCCTCTGTCTCCTTCTCTGACAGCTCCATTCCCACTCAGAGCTCTCAGGTTGCCTCACTACTGACCCTGACTCCCATGCCTTCCACTTTATCGTGGAATAAAGTGCCACAATAAAGTGGTACTAACACTTCATGTGATTTTGATTCTGAATTTGGATTTTGAATTCCTCAGCAGCATTCCCCAGAATTCCCCAGCCTGGCGGACTTCAACTCCCAGAATTCCCCAGCCAGCATTCCCCAGAATTCCCCAGCCTGGCGAACATCAACTCCCAGAATTCCCCAGCCAGCATTCCCCAGAATTCCCCAGGCTGGCGGACTTCAACTCCCAGAATTCCCCAGCCAGCATTCCCTAGAATTCCCCAGCCTGGCGGACTTCAACTCCCAGAATTCCCCAGCCAGCATTCCCCAGAATTCCCCAGCCTGGCGGACTTCAACTCCCAGAATTCCCCAGCCAGCATTCCCCAGCCTGGTGGACTTCAACTCCCAGAATTCCCTAGCCAGCATTTTTTCGGCCGAAGAGGTTGTAGAAAAAAATGCTTTTAAAAGTTAAAAAAAAAAAAAATCCTCTGATGATTGTGCAGCTCAGCTGGGCGGGGGGGGGGGGGCGGGGATTTTTGCTACCGGTTCTCCGAACCACCTGCATCGCTACCGGATTGCTCGAGCCGGTCCGAACCGGGAGCATTTCACCCCTGTCTTTACAGCTCTTTTACTCTTGCTGCTGTTGTTGTTGTTGTACTCTTCTACTGTTCCTTCCAGTTAACGCTCGCTGCCTAAGCAATTCCTGCTATGTCCCACCCAATCTGACATGGGAACAAACCATCTGCATGTAGGCTGGCACATTTGTGTCCTTGACCCAGAAGCAATTATCTTTCTCGTCACTTCTGGAATGTAGAAGGGGCCCATATGCCACGTTATCCAAGTGGGTTAACATACAGGCAGGCCCAGATGGCAGAAACACCGACAAATGCACCGACAACAACGTGAGGAGCTGGGTGAAAACAGACTGTCTCTGCTTGAAGCTTTCTCTGGATGTCTCGTGAGGGAAATGCAGTACCTCAAGGAATCGGTTTCTTGCTTCTGCTAAGGTTGGGTCAGAACAAAGCCCAAACAAAGTCTTTGTTTTGGAAGGAATCAACTGTTCTTCTGACTCGACACGGGCTGGACAACTTCAGCACCAACACGAAAAGCGACACCTCTGGGCACCTCTTTCTGCCAGCAGGTGAGACAGCGCAGCTACTTACCATTCAAAGTGTGCAGGCTCAAATTGTCCAGCAAAACCTGTTCTTCTACACCGATCAATGGTACGACATCTTGAGAGTTCGTAGGCCAACATTCCACTTTCTCACAATCCAGAGTGCTGGGGCTGTTAAACCAGAGAATGAGAATGAGGGGGACGTGGTGAACAGCAGCTGTTTGGATCAATACTGCCCATCCCTCTATCCGTCCCTTTGTCCCTCCCTCCCTCCCTCCTTCAGATGCTTGGCAACTGACTCACACTTATGACCGTTGCAACATCCCAGGGCTATGCGTGATCCCCTTTTGCGGCCTTCAGGCCAAACGAAGTCAATGGGGAAGCCAGAGTCATTTAACAACCCTGTTACTAATTTAACAACTGTGGCAAGAAGGTTATAAAATGAAGCAAATTCACTTACTGTGTTTCCCCCCGAAAATAAGACCCTGTCTTATATTTTTTTGAACCCTGAAATAAGCTTGGCCTTATTGCCATGCATGCAAAAGCCTGATTGGGCTTATTTATTTATTTATTATTTATTAGTTTGATTTATATGCTGCCTTTCTTCAGAAACTCAGGGAGGCTTACAATGCGTTAAGCAATAGCCTTCATACTTTTGTATCTACCTGCTTAGTAGGGCTTTTGGACCCCCCTAAGCGGTGTTCTTTTTTATACAAAGTCAGCTTATTGCCCCCACGATCTGGGTCCTCATTTTACCTACCTCGGAAGGATGGAAGGCTGAGTCAACCTTGAGCCTGATGAGATTTGAACTTGCAATAATTGCAGGCAGCTGGCAACTAAAGTGCTACTTTAACAGCACTTAGTCCACTGCGCCACCAGACTTACCACCTGCCGAGAATTTCGGGTACGAGCAGTTCTCGCAAGGGCTTCCTATAGCTGTTCTGCCTGAAACATCTGTTCGTCACAAACTCCTAGGAAGAAAGCAAGAGAATCTGATTGGGAATCTCAACAGACGCCGCCTCCTGTGCTGGCCACGCCCATCTCTTTCACTAGGGCTTATTTTTTGGGGGTGGGGCTTTAATGCATTAAGCAATAAGCAATAGCCTTCATACTTTTGTATATTTATATTTATACAAAGTCAGCTTATTGCCCCCAACAAACTGGGTCCTCAATTTACCCACCTTATAAAGGATGGAAGGCTGCGTCGACCTTGAGCCTGCCTGGGATTGAACTTGCCAGTAATTGCAGCAGCTGGATCTTAAATGCTGCCTTTGTAGGAGGCATTATCCCCCTACGCTACTCAGGCTCTATTAGGTACATCCTTAAAAATCAAGCTAGGGCTTATTTTCGGGGAAATACAGTACCTGCAAAGAGAAGGGCTGAGCAAGGTCAATTCGGACACAACTCTGTCCACGATAAGCTGCTTGGCAGAGAGTCCAAACCGTGGCCCAGAGACCAAGAGTCTGGGTGGCGCTCTGGAAAAGAGAATGAGTAGTGCAGACGTCAGTTGCGGTCAACATTAGGACTATTTTTTTGACCCCTTTCCTGGTGGACACCCCGGATTGTAGCTCAAGATCACTTGCTTGGCTTTCGTTTGGACCTGGAATTGGAATTGGCAGTAGAATTGGGCAGAAACCTTGTGGAAGCTGCCCCAGGATAGGCTGCAGGTGGGAGATGAGAATTTTAAAATAACTCCTTCAGGTATTTCTTGCCATTCTTATGTACGGGCCACAAGAAGTTCAAATGCTGAAGTTCATGTACCTTGGAGGGGTCCAAGATGTACAGAACAAGGAAGTTTTACTGGGTTAGCGGGGAGAGGAGGTTTGCTCTTTTTATTTGTTTTATTTTTTTTATTTTGAGCAGGGGGTTGGACTAGATAATCTCCCAGTTCCCTTCCGGCTCTATTCTATTCTAAACAAAAAAATAAATAAAAGGAAGAGAAAACTTTGATGCCAAGTGTTGGGGCTAAAAGGAGACTTCATAGTGAAGGAAATAATTATTTTAAGCGCAGCTATCTCAGTTAAATGACCGGGCTTCTAAAAAAAGAGAATATAAAGACTAGACTAGACTAGACTGGACTGGACTGGACTGGAATAGGATAGGATAGGATAGGATAGGATAGGATAGGATAGGATAGGATAGGATAGAACAGAATAATTTTATTTATATACCGCCCTTCTCCCGAAGGACTCGGGGCGGTGTACAGCCGGTTTAAAAACATAAATATACCAATATCATAATTAAAATTAATTAAAATCATTAAATAGTTTGGCCGAATTTTAAAACCCCAACATTTAAAACCCCAATTTAAAATCATTCAATTAGACAGCCCCGCCTGTCGGAACAGCAGGGTCTTAAGGGCACAGAGAAAGACCCGGAGGTCAGAGATGTTACGAATGTCCAGGGGCAATTCGTTCCAAAGGGCAGGAGCTCCGACAGAGAAGGCTCTCCTCCTGGGTGTTGCCAGCTGACATAACTTGGCCGACGGCACCCTGAGGAGTCCCTCTCTGTGGGAGTGAACTGGTCGGTGGGAGGCTGTCGGTGGCAGAAGGCGGTCCCGTAAATATCCCGTAGATATGCAGATAAAGATGATGCAGTAGTTCCTACTCTGGACCTTAGATGATCTCCAAAATTCCCTTCCTACTCTAGGGTTTTCGGATCCTTCCCTCCAATGGTTTCTTGCAACAGCCCCCATTTTTGAAGCAAGAAAAGCACTTTCAATCAATCAGAACATAGGTGGAGGACTTCTAGTGCTTAAGCAGGATACCCTAAATCACTCTGGACGTATGGCTGTCTAGTCGCTTCTTGAAAGTCTCCAGTGACGGAGCACTCACAACTTCTGGTGGCAAGCAGTTCCACTGATTAATTGTCCTCGCTGTTGTTGTGGTCCGCCATCAGCCTGCGGAGCTGGCAGTGGAGTCGCACACTGAGGAGGCTGGGGAGGAACATGGGCCAGTCCTGAAGTCTGGGGAAGGCTCGGACGAGAGCTCTGCATCAGAGGCAGAGATGGGGCCAGGACCATCTGGGAGTGATGCGCGGACTCCGGAGCCTCCAGAGTTGGACAGCAGAGACGCAGAGGAAGAGGAGGAGCCTGTTCCTAATGCGCGCATGCGCAGAGCTGCCAGAAGGCAAGAACAGTTAAAACTGTTTAAACTTAAAACTGTTTAAACTAAACTTTAGTTTAGTTAAAACTAAAGGGACGACTCGGGAGTAAGGCCTGGAGATGATTGGCCCCTCCTATAAGGCTTAAAAGAGGAGCAAAGGCACGTGGGGCCTTTGCCGGAAAGCAACGTTGTTAATTCTGTTCCCAGTCAGCATCTCTGTTTGATTCTGGACTCTGTGTGGCTTTGTCAAGTAGGTCTTTGTCAGAGTGTCAAGAGAGATAAAGGCCAATGATTATCCTGAAGGACTTCTCCCGAAGGACTTTTTGCAACTAGTTGGGACTCCGCTGTGAATGAATGTAATTCACAGCTGTTGCAATAAAAGAGGTTTTTGGGACTACTCGTGTGTTTTAATGACTCAGGAAGCCGAGGTCACAACAGTTGTTAGGAAGTTTCTCCTTAATTCCAGGTTGCTTAGCTTGTTCTTCAGGACCTTTTGGCCACAGCTTACCTCCTTCCCCCTGTGAACGAAGTCAAGAGTTCTTTCATAGGAGATGCCAACGGGCACTATCATGATGTCTGAGACAGCCCCAGTGTAATAAGCATTGAGCACCAAGCTCAGCCAGGCTCTACCAGAAGGGGAGAGCTGCTGAGACCCAGAGAAGACCTCTTCCAAGAAGATCAGCAGGGGTTTCTTGCTCAGGAGGAGTTCTTCGACGTACTGTGAGAGAAGAGAGGAAGTCCGTGAATGGCAAAAACCACCCTTTCCTGCATCAACAGATTCATTGGCTCAATTGGCTTTGTAACAGGGGTCTCCCAACTTGGCAACTTTTTTAAGACTTGTGGACTTCAGTTCCCAGAATTCCTCAGCCAGCATGGTTCCACAAAAATAAAGACAGGGCTGTCTGGGAGTTGAAGTCTACAAGTCTTAAAGTTTCCAAGTTTGGAGTCCCCTGCTTTAGAAACAGTTTATGCTCAGCATTGTGCGATGATTGAATAGAATAGAATAGAATAGAATAGAATAGAATAGAGTAGAGTAGAGTAGAGTAGAGTAGAGTAGAGTAGAGTAGAGTAGAGTAGAGTAGAGTAGAGTAGAATATACAGATTACTATGCAATATGGAACAAATGGTATAATTGGCTGGAGATTAGAAATAGTAAATAAGAACGAACGAGGAAAGGTCAAAAATGGATAAATGCTTCTAAGATAATTGATAGTTATAGTATTATATGTGAAGGAATATATATAGAAATATGGGATAATGAGACAATAATGAAAATATATTTGAAGAAGAGTAAGGGGAAAATGTAAATAAGAGAAGATTACCGCTGTGAAATTGTTGTAAAAAGGGAATATATGTTTTGTGTTTGTGTATGCCATGTCCTATAGTTTTAAAAATAAAAATTAAATTTAAAAAATAGAATAGAATAGAATGGAATGGAATGGAATATGGAATAGAATATGGAATGGAATGGAATGGAATGGAATGGAATATGGAATATGGAATATGGAATAGAATAGAATAGAATAGAATAGAATAGAATAGAATAGAATAGAATAGAATAGAATAGAATAGAATAGAATAGAATAGAATAGAATAGAATAGAATATGGAATGGAATGGAATGGAATGGAATGGAATGGAATGGAATAGAATAGAATAGAATATGGAATAGAATAGAATATGGAATAGAATAGAACAGAACAGAATAGATTTCTTTATTGGCCAAGTGTGACTGGACACACAAGGAATTTGTCTCCAGTGCATAAGTTCTCAGTGCACATACAAACAACGAAGTGATAGATCATGGATCATAAATCATAGTTTCGCTCTTCATAAGCCGTAAGATCCAAGACATAAAGATCCATGACATAAAATACTAAAGGAATAGATAACAGACCATCCAGAGAGGCAGCCACTATGAAAAAAAAAAATAATCTACAAATCCACTTCATCAGAACCGATTATTACAGGCAGATTAGATGAAGCTGCCCACATGCCCATCAAAGGGGATCAAGAGGGAAAAAAAGAAAAATCCTGCAGACGGTCAAATGCAAAACGTTCAAAGGATTTTCTAACACTTCTGTGCCGACTGAACCACAAGGGGCCATTCACAACAGCTACAAAGGACAACATCTTCCTTTGCGCGTCTCCTTTAGAAGAGCAGAAGCAGCAACCTCAATTAAGCTCTGCAAGGAAGGAAAATCTCAGCTGCTCTTTTAACATTCTTCTTCCTTCCTTCCTTCTTCTTCTTCTTCTTCTTCTTCTTCTTTTTTTAAAAAAGCAGCTTTGAAGTTAAGATCACAAGCGGTGGGTGCTTGAACAGCAAGTTTCCAGAGGGTGCGAAAGGCTGTCTGGGACTGTGCTTTGTTCTTCCCCCACGGCCATGAAAACTTGAAAATTGCATTGCGGATTGTCCCCAAGGGGCTTTTTTCCAAAAGGCAACTGGACTTTTTTTCCCTCCCCCCTCCAAAAGACATTTTGCTTCTCACCCAAGAAGCTTTTTCAGTTCCGAATTGGGTGGGGGGAATGGAACGATTTATATTCCTTGGAATCATCTGGTCATTCTCTCTCTCGCGCTCTGTCTCTCTCTTTGTGTCTCTGTCTCTCTCTGTCTCTGTTTCTCTCTCTCTGTCTCTCTGTTTCTCTGTCTGTCTCTATGTGTCTTTCTCTCTCTCTCTGTCTCTTTCTTTCTTTCTCTCTCTCTGTCTTTTTCTGTCTCTCTCTGTCTCTGTGTCTTTCTCTCTCTCTCTGTCTCTCTCTCTCTCTGTGTCTCTCTCTCTTTCTGTATCTCTCTCTGTCTGTCTCTCTGTGTCTTTCTCTCTGTGTGTCTTTCTTTCTCTCTCTCTCTCTTTCTCTGTCTGTCTGTCTCTCTTTCTGTCTCTCCCTCTTTCTTATCTCTCTGTCTGTCTCTCTGTGTCTTTCTCTCTCTCTTTCTCTCTCTGTGTGTCTTTCTTTCTCTCTGTCTGTCTCTCTTTATTTCTGTATCTCTCTGTCTGTCTCTCTTTGTCTTTCTCTTTCTGTCTCTTTCTTTCTCTCTCTCTCTCTCTCTGTCTCTGTTTCTCTCTCTCTCTCTCTCTTTCTCTCTGTCTGTCTCCCTCTCTTTCTGTCTCTCTCTCTTTCTTTCTGTATCTCTCTCTGTGTCTTTCTCTGTCTCTGTCTTTCTCTATTTCCATCTCTCTTTCTCTGTCTCTCTCTCTCTCTCTCTCTCTCTGTGTCTCTGTCTGTGTGTGTGTGTGTCCCTTCCTTCCTTCCTTCCTTCCTTCCTTCCTTCCTTCCTTCCTTCCTTCCTTCCTTCCTTCCTTCCTTCTTACTTTCTCTCTCTCTTTCCAATTGTCTGTTCAACCTGCCCTTTTCCGATCTGAAAAAGCACAAACTGGAATAGCCAACTTAACCCAAGGATTAACAAAAAAGAAGCGGTTACGTTCACGAGCCTCCAGCCAAACTTTTGAAGTCCTTCCACACTCCCTAGGCAGCCCTTTTCCTTTGGAATGCTCTTGCTGGGTCCTTCCCTCAGCCTCACTGACCGTCCCCAGCCCCTAAGAGTTCAGCCTTTCCCTGGCCCAAAGATCAAGGATTCCACTCACGGAAGCCACCACAGCTCTGGAGAGGGCTCCTTCACCAACGTCCCATCTCTGTCCCATTTCCTGGGGCAGGAACACCCCTCCCAGCGAAGCCAGCAGGGCCCTGGACCAGGAAGATAAGAAAGTTGTTAGTTCACCCTGAGAAAATCGGTGGCTGGTGGTTTCTTTGAAAATATTCAGGCATATCAGGAGAAACATGCTATTCAGGGCAGGAGTCTACCTCGGGCAAATCTTCACTACTTTTGGCATGCTGAAGTAGAAGAGCCATTTATTTTTCCAAATGTGAAGAAATGCGGATTGAAACATGAAAGTCATGGATACAGTATTTTTGGGAGTATAAGATGCTCCGGACTATAAGACGCACCTAGCTTTTTTGGGGAGGAAAACAAGAAAAAAAATCTGCCTCTGCCTCCCAGCAATTTGCCTCCTTGCAGCAAACAGCCTGTTTCAGTTTCTGCACAGCCTGATTAGCACAAACAGCTGATTGTCGGTTGGATCGGCCTCCCGAGGATCAGCTGTTTTAGGCTACAGGGATTGCTATAGCCTATTGCAGCCTCCATTTTCAGCCACCGTTTGCCCCATTTTCCACCCGTCCTGGGTGGCAGGGATTGGAATGGGCAATAGGCAATGGCAATCCTTGCAGCCTGAAACAGCTGATGGGCCGATCCAACTGGCAATCAGCTGCTTGTGCTAATCAGGCTGTGCTGAAACTGAGACAGGCTGTTTGCTGCAAGACAGCAAATTGCTGGAAGGCAGAGGCCAAAGGGTGGGGGTCGGTGGGTGGGAGGGGTTACATTCAGTGTATAAGACGTACCCAAATTTTCACCTTCTTTTAGGGGGGGGGTAGTGTGTCTCATACTCTGAAAAATATGATAAATTGTGTGCAAGGAAAAAAATTGGGATGATAGCTTCAGCTCAGGGACTCAGAAGTCATGGAGATGGTCAAAATAAAGACAAATGTGCATTTAAGGGTACACTTAAGTTAGTCTGCAGGCCCTGGTTAAATGGGGGGGAATTAAAAAAAAATAGCTTGGTTCTGAATTGTGCATTTGTGCCCAGATAGAAAGCTAAATTCTGTTCAGCTGGCTGTGGGCAGAACGCATCCTGCAAATTCTTAAAATGCTGTTATTGCATTGAAAAAGGCTCCTGGAATTGGGTTTAATAGAAACAAACGGTAAAAGCTTTTTCCAAGACAGAGCCTCCCACACATATTTAAAAAAAAAAAAAAAAAAAGGAGAAAAGTACAAGGAAGGGAAGGAAAAGAAAAGACTCTGTAGGAGGTCTTCAAGAAAACATTATATATTTTATATATAATTACCTAGAAAAATTATTTTCATTATAACTATTTTATTGAAATTAAAATTATATTGTTATCTAGAAAACTTATAATGTTACATATATTTACTATATTATTATTTAGAAAATTATGAAGTTAAAAATAAGTTTATATACATTGGTTATACTGCTGTCTAGAAAAAAATCTTTAAGAACATTTGTTAAGTTTCTATAAATGATTTATGGTTGATTGAGGGTTAATTGTGCATATATGATTTAGCCTGATATATATTTGATAGACTAACTTTATTCTATTCATGTTTAGTAAATATTTTAGATTAATTTTACTTTAATTTTACTTTACTTATTGTTAAAATCTATGATATTTTATTTGGATCTCACCTATACTCTTTGTTTAATATTGATTGATATATAAGATTGATGTTTTGTTAGTAATGGAAGCCTGGGGGGGTGGGGAGGGGAGGGGGGGAAAGGGAGGGGGTGGGGGAGGGAGGGGGGAATTGTTGGGGGGAAATGGGGATAAAAATTGTATTGTAAAACTTTTTCAATTAAAAAAAAAAAGAAAACATTGGACGGCCATTTCTTCAGGATGGAGTAAGGTCTCATGTCATGGGTAAAGGGGTTGGAGTAGATCAGGGGTGTCAAACTTGATTTCATTGAGGGCCGCATCAGGGTTGTGCTTGACCTCGGGAGGGCTGGAGTGGGCGTGGCCAGGGTGGGTGTGGCCAGCTCGACGTCACTCATGTCTGGGGTGCCTGTCGTGGCCCGAGCACTTTGCCAGTGAAAACAGGCTCTCGAGCTCCATTTTCAGCTGCTATGGCTTCTTGCAACCCTCTGCCGGTGAAAACGGAGCTCAGGAGCCCATTTTTGCCAGCAGAAGAACCAAAGGCTGGTCCTTCGCTGTTTCCAGGGGCCAGATCTAAGCACCAAGCGGCCCAGATCCAGCCCGCAGGCCTTGAGTTTGACACCCCTGCTATAGGGCTGCTGGGAGTTCGCAGGGGTTCGGGAGAACCTCTAGCTAAGATTCTGTGTAGTTCGGAGAACCCGCAAATCCCACTCCTGGCTGGCCCTGCCCACCCCTCCCTCCCTCCCCTCCCAGAAGTCCCCACGTAACCTGTTTTGGATGCAGGAAAGTGCAGGGCATGCGTAGAGGCTCAAGGAGGGTGAAAAATGGGCCTGTTGGGCCCGTTTCCAGCCTCCAGAGGGCCTCCATAGCCTGGGGAGGCTGTTTTCGTCCTCCAGGAGGCTCAAGGAAAGCCTCCGGTGCCTGGGGAGGGCAAAAACATTCCCCACCCTGGCCTTGATGCAGGAAGGCAACCAGCCATGCCTACCATGGTCACGGCCACCCAGCAGCAGAGCATTGCTAAAATTTTTGAGGCCCACCCCTGACTCCGTGGGCCAGATCAAAGCACCTCGCGGGCCAGATCCGGCCCCCGGGCCTTGAGTTTGACACCCCTGGAGTAGATGACTTCCGAGGTCCCTTTCAACCTTACGATTCTAAATGAAGTTACTGGCAAACCAGGAATTTGTGTGTGTGTGTGTGGGGGGGGGAATTAGCAGCGGAGAACTGTTACTGAGAAATTCTACCCGTGCAAAAGCCTTTGAGCCATATCCTTTCCTCCTCCATCTTGACAAATGCTGCGGTCTCATACCCCTGTACTTTACTTATTATCTCAGGCACCCACCATCTGAGAAAGTGTGTTTAAACCCCGACTTTATTTCAAAGGACTGCACTGTGTAGAATCGAAATTTATCTTGCCTTGGGTTTGCATGGGATAATTATATTTCCATTGGAACATGGAAAAGTACAATCCTGAGTTTTGTGAGAATTCTGGAGAAAGGCATGAAAAAGCACAGGATCTCACACCTCAGGATACAAGTCCAATTTATAATCTGTTTGCATATCCAATTAATATACCATTTTTTATTTTGCCTATTTTTTTTTCTTTTTACCATGCACAACCAAGAATAAATAACAATTTATTTATTTATTTATTTATTTGTTTAGATTTGTATACCGCCCTTCTCCTTGCGGACTCAGGGCGGTGAACAGCCAAATAAAATAGTACACAAAAGTTAAACAATTTCTTTAAAAAAGCATATAACTTTGGCTAAAAATTAAAACCATTAACCATTAAATATTTAAAATACCCAACCCTATAATACAGATCTTAAAAATTCAGCGGGGTCAGGCTAGACCAGCAAGCCGAAAGAGATGAGTTTTCAGGGCCCGACGAAAAGTCCGGAGGTCAGCAATTGTTCTCAGTTTTGGAGGAAGATCGTTCCAGAGGGTAGGGGCTGCCACAGAGAAGGCCCTCCCCCTGGGGGTCGCCAGCTGGCATTGTCTGGCTGACGGCACCCTGAGGAGACCCACTCTGTGGGAACGCACCGGCCGGTGGGAGGCTATTGGCGGCAGAAGGCGGTCCCGTAAGTACCCTGGTCCTAAGCCATGGAGCGCTTTAAAGGTGGTCACCAACACCTTGAAACGCACCCGGAAGTCCACAGGTAGCCAATGCAGCTCGCGCAGGAGAGGTGTCACATGGGAGCGTCCCGTCGCTCCCATAATCCCCCGCGCGGCTGCATTCTGCACTAGTTGGAGCCTCCGGGTGCATCCCAAGGGGAGCCCCATGTAGAGAGCATTGCAGTAGTCCAGGCGAGAGGTGACAATGCAGTGGAGACTTTATTATTAAGTATTCAGCTTAAGACGAAAAAACCTAAGGAGCCCTGGTGATGCAGCAGTCTAAAGCACTGTTATTAACAGTTATTAACATCAGCTGCCTGCAATTACTGCAAGTTCAAATCTCACCGGGCTCAAGATTGACTCAGCCTTCCATCCTTTCTAAGGTAGGTAAAATGAGGACCCAGATTGTGGGGCCAATAAACTGACCTTGTATAAATATACAAAAGTATGAAGGCTATTGCTTAACGCATTGTAAGCCGCCCTGAGTCTCCAGAGAAGGGCGGCATATAAATCAATTTTTTTAAAAAAAATTGCACAACAATTATTTCGATGTAATTTGCAGTTGTTTATAAAGGCTACATTTAACTCTGGATGTAACATTTATACCTGATGCTCATGAATACGGATTATTTCAAATCTAATATAAACCTCCTCCTTTCTCTCCATCTTCAAAGATTCCGTTTCTCTAAACGCTAATGTGTTAATAGTATCTCATTAGTACTGTATAAATACCCCTGCATGAAAACAATATATATTACTTAGGGTTTATAATAATGTAATAACATTGATTTTAAAGGAAGATTAAAATATTTTCCAGGACGTTGACTCTACCTGTAGGTGGGAGTGAAGGTTTTGTTCTCCCAAGCTACTCGTGGCATAGCTACACCCTGGGAGACCAGAAGGAATGGAAGCCACAGCCCATCCAGGTGAGACTTGTGAGTTGAAAGGAAAATCATTGGAGTATCAGCCTGGTTGTAGGGGAAAAGTAGAGAGGTTAAGTTACAGCAAGAGAAAATTGCTGGAATATTAACACATAGTCACCCCTAGTCCTTCTTTTCACTAGAATAGCCATACCCAACCGTTCTTCATACATTTTCATTTCCAGGCCTTTAAGGATCTTAATTGCTCTTCTCTGCACTTTTTCCAAAGTCTCAACATCTTTTTTACAATGGGGCAAATGGGGAAGGGCAGCGCCAGTCAGGCCAGGACTTTTCAGGATTAGGACAGCTTGTAGACAGGGAGGAACAAGGGAGAGGCAGAGCTCAGGTGAGGAGCAAGGACCACTCCTCGCCACTCCTGATCCGAGAGCACGGAGAGTGGAGAGAAGACGAGAACAACGCAGACTGAGCAGGCTACTCGGGAGAAGAGTGCCCTGCCCATCTTCACAAGGCACATCTGGGGAATGAGACTTAAGGAGACGCTGTGGAGAAGAGCATTTGTCAGGAAGAAACAGTGAGTTCCTGAAGTGTTGAGTACCAATGTTTGAACTTTCCAAGAGTCTTTGCATTCTTTCTGGCTTTCTGGACTAATTACTTGGATCCTTTGCTTCCTGAACTCCTTGATTTGCCCTGCTGGATTTATTACTGTGCAGCCATGATGTACACAGTGCTGGGCTGGACTATTAGCAGCCAGAGGCTGCTTGAGGTCCGTGTGGGGGTTTGACATCACTTTGTTCTGGGACTTGCCAGAAACGTGGGAGAGTTTGGGGAAATTTGGAGCAATAAAGGGGCGGTTTGAACTGCCAGCTGTTTGTGTTATCTCTGTGTCGTGTCCCGGGTCATCACATGCAGTATTCTAGGTGTGGCCTTATTAAAGTTTTATAAGGATCCCAGGAAGGCTTACTCCCTTACCATCTCTCCTGCTTTATGCACCATCTGCAGCTGCCCTTTGTGGACTATCACTCTGAGGAATATCCGGGTCAGGAATTTTAGCAAAACCCAGTGACAGAACCTAAAGGAAGAAAAGATGTTACGGGTCAAAGAAGAAGTGTTCTCAGCTCAGCAATTCTGGGCAAGCTTATTAGCAGCTTCTAAAGAGACCTTGAGCAATATGCTCCATGGACATTTGATCATCAATTTTTTCACCAATTATTGCTAACGGAGTTCAAGCCACCCCCCCAACGTAATTTTCATAACAACTGTAGTAACCTCGTAGTCAATCCAGGGCCAAGCTTCCACATCCTTAATCTTACAATTCCTAAAAGTTTGCCTGAAAACCAGTGATTGCAGATACATTTTATTTATTTGTTTATTTTCATTTCCTTAAACTTGTTTGCCACCCACTCTCGGTACAAGGCAAGAATAAATTCTCTTTAAAGGCCTCCAATCCCTGCTGTCGAAGTCCTGCAATGCACAACCTGGAAAATTCCTGGGCATCCTTCACATAATGGGAGAGACCCCTGTAGGAGCTGCCCCTATTTTCCCCACTCGCAAAACCTGCAGACTGAACCTGGAAAGGAGGCCCTAAAAATATTCTAATGAGATTTAGGGCAGGGCTGGATCTTCTGATTGTGGAAAGAAAGAAAGAACGAAAGAAAGAAAGAGAGAGAGAGAGGGGGGAGGGAGGAAGAGAGGGAAGGAAGGAAGGAAAGAAAGAGAGAGGGGGGAGGGAGGGAGAGAGAGTAAGAAAGTAGGAAGGAAGGAAGGAAGGAAGGAAGGAAAAGAAACAAAGAAAGAAGGGAGGAAGAAAAAAAGAAAGAAAAAAGAAAGAAGGAAAGAAAAAAAGACAAAAAAGAAGAAAGAAATAGAAAGAACGAAAGTAAGAAAGTAAGAAAGAGAAGGCAGGAAGGAAAAGAAGGAAGGAAAGAAAAAAAGAAGAAGGAAGGAAGGAAGAAAAAGAAAGAAGGAAGGAAGAAAGAAAATGAAAGAAGAAAAAGAAAGAAAAAGAAAGAAGGAAAGAAAAAAGAAAAAAGGAAGGAAGAAAAAGAAAGAAAGAAAGAAAGAAAGAAAGAAAGAAAAGAAAGAAAGAAAGAAAGAAAGAAAGGGAGAAAAAAGGAAGGAAGGAAGGAAGAAAAAAGGAAGGAGGAAAAAGAAAGAAGGAAGAAAAAGAAAGAAAAAGAAAGAAGAAAGAAGAAAAAGAAAGAAAGAAAGAAAAAAAGAAAGAAAGAAAAACACTGTGCTTACATATACTCCAGAGCTAAACTGTAACCCAGTATTTATTCAGAATCCATACTGGTTCTGGAGCCCTTCTGGGAAAACCTGGAGAAAAGCCCTCTTTTTTCCATCCAGGCGGGTCTCCTCTGGGTTGCCAGAAAAGTTGCATTGAATGTCATGTGAATGCAGCCATCTGCTCTGTGCTCAAAGTGAGGAAAAGCCCAGCGGTCCCTCTTTCTCTTTCAGACCCATGGTTCAAAATCTCCCCACCCCTCCATTCCTCTAGGCGGAGCCAAGCTGGGGACCCACCTCAAGAGGAAAGGGGAGAGGCGGCCTTGTATCTGGCCGAGAATTCTCTGGATCTCTTTCATCCACTCTTCGGCAGGCAGATTGGTCCCTGGAGCGTCCCCTGAGCCTTTCAGAGACACAACTTCTTGCACTCTGGATGGAAGAAGGAAAAAGAAAAAAATGGGGGGGCAGAACGAGGGGTGGGGAGAATGAAAGCATCTCTGCAAGGCATTCGGCAATGTCCCAGGAACAAATTCAATGAACATTCAGGTTTTAACAGGTTACAACCGCTAATATCCTTGATGTCAAGGTTCTGACAGATGCCCTAATTAAATCATGAGCCTCGAGCCAAGGTTCATAGGAAATCCAGTTATTTATTAGGAGCTTCATGTCGGCAGGTTCCCAAGCGAAGCCGGCTCTGACCCTACGTAGTTTATGCCCCAATCATGACCCTGTTCCCCACCCCCCAGGGTGTGTCATCAATCACATTTGCCAATGGAGCAATTTCATAGGTTGTAGAGATCACTCCCCTCCCACTGCTGTGGGTAACTCTGGGATACAGCCTTGAGATATAAGTCTGGAATGTGCATCCGTCTTTGGCTGCCGTACCTTTTCATCAGATTCCCATCCCCCTTGCTTATGGCTGTGCTTATGCTTGAGTGTGTATATATGCATGTGTGTTTGTGTGGGTGTGTGTATATACACGAATGTACATATATACAGATCCTCATTTAGTGACTGCTTCATACAGTGACTGTACACAGTCACCAGGGTGATCAGAAAGTTAACTTTGAGACCAATCTTCGCGTTTTCCACCTTCCCAGCTCTGTAAGGCCAAGAGTAGCCAATTGCAGATTGTAAAAACGTGGTGCTTCACTTAGCAACTGATTCATTTAACGAACTGCCAATTGCCATTGCAAGGGTAGGGACACTGTCTCTGTTAAGGACCCCAGCCTGCTCGCAGCCTGTGAATTTCCTAGTGGTCTCCAGTCCAAGCTACAAAGCCCATCTGATTCTTTTAGCTGTTCTGAGATTTAGCCAAATTCACCACATCGTTGGACAAAAAGCAAATCAAAATTTCCCAGAGCCAGATATTTTTGATCATCAAAAAAGAAAAAAGAAAGAAAGAAAGAAAAAAAAACAGGCTAAAAGCTTCAAAAATGAAACATTTCGTATGACATTTTGCCGCAGAAATTGGGCAAAACGAATGCGTAAGTCGCATGACAGAATCCCTGGTGAAAATATGACGCACTCTGGAAGGTTTCTGTTTTTGCTCTTCCAAAATTCCTGCATCCTCTTCTGAACTGGAAGGTCGGATGGAAAGATATTTTCCTTGACCTTTTATTTTTTTACACAAGAGGTTCCAAAAGGCTAAAAATCTTCAGCACTGCAATTTTTTTTAAAGAAAAGAACATAAAATATTTGTCTTTAAAAAAAAAAAAAAACCCTTCTCTGGATTTGGAAAAAAAAAATTACATCACAGAATTCTTTTCAGTTTGCTCCAGTTATTCGGGATGTTGGAAAACAAAAATCCCCAATTTTTTTTTTCCCAGAAAAGGCAAGGTTTGTCCCCGAGAGACGCATGGCGCTAAAAAACAGAGGGAGATAACTCAAGTTAAGATATACAGTATGTCATTTTACCAATGAGTCTGTTTAAACCTGGAGATGGCTTTATGGTGGTCAATGAATAGGACCCCCTCCCCTTTTGGGGTAAAATAATTCCAACCAAAGGGTAAAAAAGGTTTTTTTAAAAAAGAAAAAAGTTTAATTATTCTTTGCAGGCAAAAAACGAAGAGGCCGGCACTAACAGTCTGCAATCAATCTGTTTTTGGTCATGTTGTGACCTGGGGAGCTGCCAGCGGAGTCAGACACTGAGGAGGCTGGGGAGGAACGTGGGCCAGTCTGGGAATCTGGGGAAGGCCCCGATGAGGGCTCTGCGTTGGAGGCAGAAATGGGGCCAGGGCCATCTGGGAGCGATGTCCGGACTCTGGAGCCCCCAGAGTCGGACAGCAGAAAGGCAGAAGAACAGGACAAGCCTGTTCCTAGTGCATGCATGCGCAGAGCTGCCAGAAGGCAAGAGCAGCTAAAGCAAAAGGGACGACTCGGGAGTAAGGCCTGGAGATGATTGGCCCCTCCCACAAGGCTTAAAAGAGAAACAAAGGCACTTGGGCCTTTTCCAGGAAAGCAACATTGCTAACTCTGTTTCCAGTCGGCATCTCTTATTTGTTTCTGAACTCCGTGGGGCTTTGCCAAGTAAGGCCTTTGGCAGGGTGTCAAAGAAGATAAAGGTTGGTGATTATCCTGAAGGACTTCGTCCGAAGGGCTTGTTTTGCAACTAATTGGGACTCAGCTGGGAATGAACATAATTCTCAGCTGTTACAATAAATTAGGTTTGTTTGGGACTAATTATGTATTGTAATGACTCAGTAAGCCTAGGTCACAACAGATCAGTAATTGGTAGAATTACATCAGAAAACAAGCCTGTGTTTTGCCAGTAAGTAAGAAACAAGAGCAGAGATAGTATTAATCCGGTTCGGACAAATTCACCCGAACCGGTAACAGAAATCGTGGGTGGGTCTGCCCACTCAGCCCAGCTCTATGCTATCCTATTTAGGTACGTTTTTGAGGCTGGGCACATGTGTGGAAGGCACGCCCACGAGCAAAGTGCATGCCATGTGCATGCAAAACCGGGGGTGCACGAAACGAGCATCCATGCATGGGGCGAACCAGTAGTAACATAATGTGAAGCCCATTGCTGAACGAGAGGGACATCCATGGCATCTGGCCATAGGTCCATCCCAACGCAAGAACATAAAGACCCATTAGGGTCATTGTTTCTGTGTGGGTGTGGGTATCCGTTTCCACCCCTCCTCCAGCATAGCTTCTGCTTTTAGTATCTGCATTTCCTTCTTAAGTCTTTTTGGGCCCTGCAGTTTCCTTAATATGCATTTTTAAAGCCCTTTGTAAAATAACCTATCATGCATTAGTCATTTATCTGTAAAAAATCTACGCAATTCACGATGACATTTTTCTTGAAATGGCACGCTCCCAGTTTCCGTGGTGTATTAACCATTCACAAGGGACACACCGCCATCTTCCGTGCCACTCGTCAAGACGCTCTCAATCCCCAAGGGATTTTAGCAACTTTGCCTTCACAAATTCTGGTTGCCACAGCCAGCCTGTCAACTTCGCTATCGTAAGCCGGCACAGAGGTTCAAGAAGCACGGATAACAACCTGAGGCCCTAGCCCAGGAAATTTGGGATTGTGAGAATCCGCAGAATAGAACAGAATAACAGAGTTGGAAGGCTTAGGCAGGAAAGCCTACACCACTTCAAGACAAATGGTTATCCAACATCTTCTTAAAAACTTCCACTGTTGGAGCATTCACAACTTCTGGAGGCAAGTTGTTCCATGGATTAATTGTTCTCAGTGTTTATTTATTATTGTTTATTGGTTCAATTTATATGCCGCCCTTCTCTGGAGACTCAGGGCAGTTTACAATGCGTTAAGCAATTGTAAGGAAAGTGTCAGGAAATTTCTCCTTAGTTCTAAGTTGCTTCTCTCCTTGATTAGTTTCCACCCATTGCTTCTTGTCCTGCCTTCAGGTGCTTTGGAGAACAGCTTGACTCCCTCTTCTTTGGGGCAACCCCTGAGATATTGGAAGACTGCTATCATGTCTCCCCTAGTCCTTCTTTTCATCAAAGTAGACATACCTAGTTCCTGCAACAGTTCACCGTATGTTTTATTCTCGAGTCCTCTAATCATCTTTGTGGCTCTTCTCTGCATCGGTATCTCTAGCCTATTTAGCCTCTTTACACAAATTCTGCTTCTAAATATCTCTATCTTAAACTTAACATCTTTATCTAAATTATCTTGACTTCTGTTTACAATTCGATCTCGTCACAAAAACATCCCTTAAATTTTATGTTTACTTTCCAGCCAGGAATACCATTTATTCCATATTAAATAGTGCTCACTGGAGGTTTTAAAAATAAGAGATTGGACAACCACTTGTCTCAAATGGTATAGGTTCTCCATCTTGAGCAGGGGGTTGGATTAGAAGACCCCCCCAAGGTCACTTCCAGCTCCGTTAATCTGATTACATTTTTGGAAGGTGGCTTTCCAGGAAAGCATTTCGGGAAGCATTCCCACCATCCCAAAGTCTGGTTGCATTAGGATGGCTAGAGTGTGGTTTATGTTTTTATTTAACTATAATCTAACTTAGGTTGATGTGTTCTATCCTTTTAGGGGTGGAATATCGCAAGGAAATAAATAGATCCATCCCCAGATGTCCAGCCTTGGTGGGCTACTATACCCCAAGTGAAGTCTCCATCTCACAGCCATACCTTTGGGTGTGAAAGAGCCTTTCCTGGAGATTGGGGGGCATTTCAGCAGAAATCCTCCAGTCACACACAGTCAGGAAGTGACACAGCCTCCTTACCAGCCAGCCTCTGTACCTGGAACCAAAGAACCACATCAGTTATAGAATAGAGTAGAGTAGAGTAGAGTAGAGTAGAGTAGAGTAGAGTAGAGTAGAGTAGAGTAGAATAGAATAGAATAGAATAGAATAGAATAGAATAGAATAGAATAGAATAATAAATATAGCATAGCATAGCATAGCATAGTATAATAAATATAAAATAGAATAGAATAATAAATATAGAATAGAATAGAATAGAATAGAATAGAATAGAATAGAATAGAATAGAATAGAATAGAATATGGGGTGGGGCGGGGCGGGGCGGGGCGGGGCGGGGCAGGGCAGGGCAGGGCAGAGCAGAGCAGAGCAGGGCAGAATAGAATAGAATAGAATAGAATAGAATAGAATAGAATAGAATAGAATAGAAGATGGGATGAGATGGGATGGGATGGAATGGGATGGGATAGGGTAGGGTAGGGTAGGGTAGGGTAGGGTAGAGTAGAGTAGAGTAGAGTAGAATAGAATAGAATAGAATAGAATAGAATAGAATAGAATAGAATAGAATAGAATAGAATAGAATAGAATAGAATAGAATAGAATAGAATAGAATAGAATAGAAGATGGGATGGGATGGGATGGGGTGGGGTAGGGTAGGGTAGGGTAGGGTAGGGTAGGGTAGGGTAGGGTAGGGTAGGGTAGGGTAGGGTAGGGTAGGGTAGGGTAGAGTAGAGTAGAGTAGAGTAGAGTAGACTAGACTAGACTAGACTAGACTAGACTAGACTAGACTAGACTAGACTAGACTAGACTAGACTAGACTAGAATAGAATAGAATAGAATAGAATAGAATAGAATAGAATAGAAGATGGGATGAGATGGGATGGGATGGAATGGGATGGGGTAGGGTAGGGTAGGGTAGGGTAGGGTAGGGTAGGGTAGAGTAGAGTAGAGTAGAGTAGAGTAGAGTAGAACAGAACAGAACAGAACAGAACAGAACAGAATAGAATAGAATAGAATAGAATAGAATAGAATAGAATAGAATAGAATAGAATAGAAGATGGGATGGGATGGGATGGGATGGGATGGGATGGGATGGGATGGGATGGGATGGGATGGGATGGGATAGGGTAGGGTAGGGTAGGGTAGGGTAGAGTAGAGTAGAGTAGAGTAGAGTAGAGTAGAGTAGAATAGAGTAGAATAGAATAGAATAGAATAGAATAGAATAGAATAGAATAGAATAGAATAGAATAGAATAGAATAGAAGATGGGATGAGATGGGATGGGATGGAATGGGATGGGGTAGGGTAGGGTAGGGTAGGGTAGGGTAGGGTAGGGTAGGGTAGAGTAGAGTAGAGTAGAGTAGAGTAGAGTAGAATAGAATTAGAATAGAATAGAATAGAATAGAATAGAATAGAATAGAATAGAATAGAATAGAATAGAATAGAATAGAAGATGGGATGGGATGGGATGGGATGGGATGGGATGGGATGGGATGGGATGGGATGGGATAGGGTAGGGTAGGGTAGGGTAGGGTAGGGTAGGGTAGAGTAGAGTAGAGTAGAGTAGAGTAGAGTAGAATAGAATAGAATAGAATAGAATAGAATAGAATAGAATAGAATAGAATAGAATAGAATAGAATAGAATAGAATAGAATAGAATAGAATAGAATAGAAGATGGGATGAGATGGGATGGGATGGGATGGGATAGGGTAGGGTAGGGTAGGGTAGAGTAGAGTAGAGTAGAGTAGAGTAGAGTAGAGTAGAGTAGAATAGAATAGAATAGAATAGAATAGAATAGAATAGAATAGAATAGAATAGAATAGAATAGAATAGAATAGAATAGAATAGAATAGAATAGAAGATGGGATGAGATGAGATGGGATGGGATGGGATGGGATAGGGTAGGGTAGAGTAGAGTACAGTAGAGTAGAGTAGAGTAGAGTAGAGTAGAGTAGAGTAGAATAGAATAGAGGATGGGATGGGATGGGATGGGATGGGATAGAATAGAATAGAATAGAATAGAATAGAATAGAATAGAATAGAATAGAATAGAATTATTACAGTCATCGACCAGCAATAGACATACAATAAATTAAAAATAACACTGATATTAATCGTGAATAATAAAATCTCTGTTATGAAAATACATGATCTCAAACCTAATTTACATGCATGTCGAGCCGATAAGTATGGGAGTAAATGCATTGTTATAGATTATCTCAAAAAAAAAAGTTAGAAACAGCAAGGAGAACCTTATACCAAGGATGGCAAACCTCTTTCTCTTCGTGTGCCAAAAGTTGGCACCCATAACGCAATGCACACACAAGCCCCCCACGCCTACTCAGCCTCCTGCACCACAGGGAGCGGGGAGTGTTTTCAACTTCCAGGAACCGGAGGCTTCCCTTGAGTCTCCGGGTGGGTGAAAATGGGCTCTCCCAGGCTCTGGAGGCTAGAAATGGGCCTGTTTCTGGACTTCCAGTAATGCTGTTTTTAGCCCTCCCCAGGCTCTGAATGGGCCCTGCACTTACCTGGCATCCAAATCAGGCCACATGGAGACTTCTGGGAGCCTCCTGGGCCCCAAAATGGGCTGTAGCCCCCCCTCCAGTTCACTCCCCCGCGCATGCATGTGTGACCTCCGCCCCTGCAACCCCCACGCATCCGTCCGCATCTCCCGCATGCACACCACGCCCTGCACATCCCGAAAAACAGCTGGCCGGCGGGAGGCATGAGCACACATACACAGTGGAGTTGAGCTGGGCAACAGCTCTCGTGCCCGCAGAAAAGGCAGCTGCGTGCCAGCTGTGACATGATGCGTGCTATAGGTTCACCATCATGGACCTATACTGTTACAGACAACTGTCTGTCCAGTGTCTTCACCCACGACTTCTGATGGCAACTTCTGTTCCACTGCTTAATTGTCCTCGCTGTTAGGAAGTTTCTCCTTAATTCCCGGTTGCCTCTCTCCTTGATGAGTTTCCATCCATTGCTTCTTCTCCTGTCTTCTGGCACTTTGGAAAGTAAATTGACTGCCACATTCTGGGGGAAGGATACTGCAAAATCTCCATTTCCCTCCCCTCCTGGGGGCAGCCAGAGGTGGTATTTGCCGGTTCTCCTAACTACTCAAAATTTCCGTTACCGGTTCTCCAGAACCTGTTAGAACCTGCTCAATTTCACCCCTGCCCTATCCTCTTTCGGGCAACCTCTCGAATACTGGAATACTGCTATCGTGTCACCCCTAATCATTAGTGGCAGACCAAGTAAGCAAGCAAATTACGATAAAGGGTAACAAACAAGGGAATAAAAGTAAATGTTCAATATAGCTAAATATTCATCGGGATTTCTTGAACCAGCCAACTGAGACACCCCAAGCATTGACACTTCCTTGATCAGCCAAGTCAACAATCCTTCCTTTGTTGAGTTATTTTTAAAACTTACTTTTTTTTTCATTTAGACTTAACAAGATGAAGCCGGAGAAATGAGTCAGTTATTTTTTTATTTATTTTACTAGACTTACAGGCTGTTCCAATCACGAGTGACCCTGAACTGAGGTCATCCAAACTTCCAGGAATTAGATTAAAAACAACACAATAACAAAAAAGAAAAAAAAAGAGCAGAAAAATCACTCAAACTACATTCAGGGTTGGGAATCTTCATACACTGAAACCAGAAAACTTTCCATCAACAGACAAAACAAGAATAGAGGCACTCCAGCCAAAAGACTCGATGGAATAAAAGGTAAAGGTAAAGATTCCCCTCGCACCTATGTGCTACTCGTTCCCGACTTTAGGGGGTGGTGCTCATCTCTGTTTCAAAGCCGAAGAGCCAGTGCTGTCTGAAGATGTCTCCGTGGTCATGTGGTTGGCATGACTCAACGCCAAAGGCGCACGGAACGCTGTTCCCTTCCCACCAAAGGTGGTCCCTATTTTTCTACTTGCATTTTTTACCTGCTTTCGAACTGCTAGGTTGGCAGAAGCTGGGACAAGTCACGGGAGCTCACCCCGTTATGCAGCACCAGGGATTCGAACCGCTGGACTGCCGACCTTTCGATCGACAAGCTCAGTGTCTTAGCCACTGAGCCACCGCGATTATTCGATTATTATTCGATGGAATAAAAATATTTAAATGGCCGTCATCTTGGCTTTTTCTGGGGGACACCCCTGCTTGTCTCCATGACCTCCAGGGATGGCATTCCTGGGATGAAGGATCCCCAAGGAGAAGCTCACTTTACTGAATTTGGTATTGCCATAAATATGTAAATCATGAGTGGTGTGGTGCCTTAGAGGTGGAGCTTTCGCCTCACAATCAGGAGTTCGATCCTAGGTAGAGGCAGATATTTCCTCTCTCTGGGCACAATGAGAATATATCCGCCGAACAAAACTCCGCATTGGTGACAGGAAGGGCATCCGGTCATTAAAACACTCTGCTAACTCCATTCAGTTGCCCAGACTCCACCCTGCAAGGAATTAGGGGGTCACTAAAAGGAGACGATGAGGATAAATATGTAATCATCATTGTGGTTCGTAGCCTGACTTCCTGGGTCTTGGGAATGTCATGCATGGCTTCTCTCTCATTGCCCAGAACTCAATTCTGGGCTGTTTTAAAGGACATTCCTTTGGTTAATTATGAGAGGAAATGCATTTGCATAATCTATCTTTAAAATGCAGAACGCAGCTGCTTTTCCTTGCTACAGAATTCACGCTACCTTGTTCCAGATCTCTCTCAGAAAGCAGATATGCTCTTGATGCGATAGGATTAACGTTATCCAGATCTAACTTTCCATAATCTGGTTGATGCAAAGAAAAGGCTGGGATCCCCAGATCAAATTCTCCAAAGCACCTGAGGGCAGGACAAGAAGCAATGGGTGGAAACTCATCAAGGAGAGAAGCAACTTAGAACTAAGGAGAAATTTCCTGACAGTGAGAACAATTAATCAGTGGAACAACTTGCCTCCAGAAGCTGCGAAATGCTCCAACACTCGAAGTTTTTAAGAAGAGATTAGATAACCATTTGTCTGAAGTGGCCTAGGGTTTCCTGCCTAAGCAGGGGGTTGGATTAGAAGACTTCCAAGGTCCCTTCCAACTCTGTTATTCTATTTTAAAGAATGCCAAGTTAGATCTCGAAGGGCCCGAGTAGATGGCCTCCTATTTAAAAAAGAAAAGGGGGAGAAAAAAAAACCCCAACCTCAAATCTTTGCTTTGGTATCCATCAAACCTTTCCTCTCCTCCCTGCCCGTTAACAACATGAGCACTTTAGGGATTTCAGCATTTCAAAGAACCTCGTGAAGTGCAATTAAAATAATTAGGAATCAGGCTAATGAGAAATAAACTCTTTAATCCTCACTCGGTTCCTATGAGAGCCAAAGCTTTGTTATCTACACACTGTATTAATTCAGAAGAGATGGGAGACAGGAGTAGGAGAGGAGGGGGGAAAAAAAACCCAGAAAAATAAAAAGACACAGAGAGTCGGTGCCTTAAGTCAAACGCAGCCAGTCTTAGAAAGAAGGATCCAGATATTCTCATTAACAGCAGATTAATGAATAGGACTTCATCCTAGGCACCCCGCTGACATAAGCAGGATAGACAGAATGGTTAGCGTTCATCGAGAGGGTCCCTTTGGCTGAAAACTGGCACCATTGAGTGTCCTGACATATGGCATTCTTGCAAGGTATGGGAACAGCTCTGTAGCGGACAAAGAAGCTCTACAGAGGATCATTAAAACTGCCCAGAATATCATCGGACTCCAGCTGCCAGCCCTGGACAACATCTTCGAATCTCGCTGTTTGAGGAAGTTGCATAACATTCTCCGAGACTCTTCCCATCCTGCTCACAATCTTTTTGGACTGTTGCCTTCTGGCAGAAGATGCAGAACAATTAAAACTCGGACCACATGTTTTCTGAATCGTTTTTATCCCAGAGCTATAATTGCACTCAACACTGAACTAAAGGGCCACCCTCAGTGAGCTGTTGGACAGCATTACTTGGTCTGTTGTGTGGATGTTTGGGTGGTTTAGGGGTGAGGAATTTTTGGTGGGTGGGAGTGTGTTTGGGGATCATTATGTGTGTTGGACCTGGTCTTTGGGTGTTAAGTGAATTTCGTTGTAAGGGTATACTGTGTCTACACGTACAATGACAATAAAGTAGTTGTTGTTATTATTATCTACTTTATTCATTAAACATGAAACTCAGTCAACTGAAGATTCAAAAATGCATCACAAATACCACTGACTGATGCTAATGGTTGATACGAGTTGCTGCCAGCGTCCTAGGGATCATCCAAGGACCTTCTTAAAGATGTACAATGTTCCAAGTAGTGCAGTTTTTTGCAGTTCCGCTGGTGTTATTGCAGGAAGCTGCAATTTGCTGATGTACCTTATAAAATTCTTGGACATGGTACCAAGTGCCCCAATAATTGGACTAGAACTCACTGCCTCCTGTTTTCTAGCCTGATGACTTAACTATTATACATGTCGGAAGAAATGTTTTGGGCAAGAATTTTGCAAATCTTATCCAGAAAGCTAAACTGGAAGGCACTTCTAGAGATTAAAAATCTTGCTGTAAACAAGAATGAACAGAATATTCCAGGGGGGAAAAATTGTAAACCCAGGACAGACGATGGAGAACATTAACCATGGACAACCATAAAATCCAGGGTCTGTACAGCAATATAGGTAACTCTTGACTTAGAATCATTCGTTATGATTGCCTTAGAAGAGTGAACAGGCTGAAGAACAGTTTTTATCTGTGGGCTGTCAGACTCCTGAATAAGAAATAACGTCATAACTACGTAGTATGATGGAGTGCAGGGCTGGTGCAATGTGTAACATGTTCACACTGATGCCATAGGACTGGGTGTTTTATTAATAGGATTTATTGGGTTAGGGATTTTCTGTCTTCACTGTGAGTTGTATTTTGTGTTGGAGGGTGCCCTGAGGGAGCTCAACCAATCTCATTGCGCATATGCTGTGCACTGACAATAAAGATTTGAAATTCAAATCAACATCCTCCGAGCATGGTAGGAGATGTATACACCAAGGTGGAAGCCAAACCACTTTGCAAGCCTAACCACGAGTAGGAATGGAATGCCTTGGGCTCATCCACCTCTCCTCTCCTCAACTCACCTGGTGTTTTCTTCCGTTATCTTGATCACATTGCAAAACCCCATGGAGGCCAGCTGCTTGTGAAAGAATAATCCCTGCAGATCAAAAAAAAGAAAAAGAAAAAAAAAGACAGAATTTAAAGACAGCAGCTCTTCTGCTCTTCAGGCCCCCAAAGCCAAAAGCCTTCCTTCTCTCTTCTCCCAGCTACAAGAGAGAAACGCAACACAAGACCACTACAAAAATATCATTTGTAGTGGTCCTTCCTAACCCAGAACAAGGGAGCTGAGCTTTCTCTCTCCATAAGCTTTCTCCATTGAGCCACAGTGGCGCAGTGGTTTGAGTGCTGTACTGCAGGCTCCTTCTGCTGACTGCTGGCTGCCTGCAATTTGGCAGTTCGAAACTCACCAGGCTCAAGGTTGACTCAGCCAGTTTTCACCTCTTCTTTCACTTTTATATACCATCAATCAGTTTATAATCCAATCCAAGTTGAATCCAAGTTCCAGATTTACATGTCCATTTGTCAATTTTTTTAAAAAAAATTTGATTTATATGTCGCCCTTCTCCGGAGACTCAGGGCAGCTTTCTTTTTCCATCCACCATCTCCCCTCGCTGCTTTTTAGCCGCAATTTCCACACCGGGGTAATTTTAGTAATAGTTTAGTAGTTAAAATCCCCACCCCCACCCCAAAATTAGCTCATCAGCAGCGTGGGAACCCAATAAAAGCGGAATAAAACACCCAACTAAAAAAAATAGATTTTTGATAGAATAGAGCAAAAGCTTTTTTTTTTTCCCCGTCCCTTTCCATCAATTCCTTACCCAGCTCTTCGAGGTGCATTTTTGGCAGCAGCGCCCAACAAAGGACCGATATTTGCCCAAAGAGGGTCTGACGATGTCCAGGTTGAGCCCCAAGTCCATGGTCAAGGTTTGCACCTGAGGGAGAATCCAACAACTTTAATTAGTCACATGGAAATCACAAAATTGACAAACGATCGTTTTTTAACATTGGGTTAGACAAAGAATGTTTTGCTGCAGTAGACTGCCTACAGCAGAAATCCATCAAGAAGTCCAAATGTTTCTGCTGTTTTTAACCCTTATGTGTACTTTTCGAAAAAAAAAAAAGTACGGAAGATGGAATGTAGAACAGAGAATAACAGTTGGAAGGGACCTTGTGGGTCATCTAGTCCAACCCTCCACCCAGGCAGGAGGCCCTACACCATATCTGACAGATGGCAGTCCAGTCTCTTCTTGAAAGCCTCCAATGATGAAGCTCCCACAACTTCTGAAGGCCACTTCTGTTCCATTGGTTGATGGTTCTCACTGTCAGAAAATGTCTCCTTATTTCCAGGTTGAATCTCTCCTTGGTCAGTTTCCATCCATGATTCCTTGTCTGGCCTTCAGGTGCCTTGGAAAATAGCTTGACTCCATTCCTCCTCTCTGTGGCAGCCCCTCAAATATTGGAAGATGCTATTCTGCCACCCTTAGTCCTTCTCTTCTTTAGACTAGTCATGCCCAGTTCCTCAACTGTTCATCATAGGTTTGATCCTCCAGTCCCCTAATCCTCTTGGTTGCTCTTCTCTGCACACTTTCTAGAGTCTCAACATCTGTTTTATAGTGTGATGACCAAAACTGGATGCAGGATTCTAGGTGTGGTCCTACCAAGGCTTCACAGAGTGGTATTAGGACTTTACTTATACAATTCCAGACTGTTTTTGGTCATTATGAGATGGGTACAGGGGATCATAGAAAGAACAAAGAATTAAATGATTGATGGTTGTCTACTTAAATATAATGTTTTATTTATATGGCGATTTATTGAGCTTTTCAACCTCCCGGTAGGCCAACCATGAAGAAATCCAAGAAAAGAAAAAGTTTCAGAAGAAAACAGAACATTTAATTCAACGACATAGGCTGCTCAAGAAATAGTCAGGCACGGGAAGGGTTTTGTGGCTCCCGGTGTTTTCTTTTCTGTGGGAAACGGGTCCAAATGGCTCTTTTGAGTGTTTAAGTTTGCAGACCCCTGGACTATATGAGCTAATTGCTTCCTGCAAAGGCTCATGTTTGTTTGCTCCTCTTTTATGTCTTATGGGAGGGGCCAATCATCTCCAAGCCTTACTCCTGAGTCACCCTTTTTTTCCTTAATTGTTCTTGCCTTCTGGCAGCTCTGCGCATGCGTGCACTGGGCACAGGCTCTCACACTGTTCTTCTGCCTCGCTGATGTCAGATTCCGGAGGCAGCACATCACTACAAGATGGCCCTGGCCCCCTCTCTGCCTCCGACGCAGAGCCCTCATCCGAGCCTTCTCCACACTCCAGGACTGGCCCATTTTCCTCCCCAGCCTCCTCACTGTCCGACTCTACTGCCAGCTTTGCTGGCTCCTGGCGGGCCACAATAGTGGACGCTGTCTTGATTGGGCCATGTTGTTGGGATTGGGGGAAAAACGTTAACTTTTAATTAGGTGAAAACCAAGGGGTCTCCCAGAGTCGGTTTTCATCAGATATGTGCCAATTTGATATTTCCAATAAAGCTATTCTTTGAGGAATCTACCTGCCTCGGAGTTCTTGCTTGCAATGGATCTATTACTTGGAACCCTGACAGCAATCTCACAAAGCATGAAGGAAAACCAACTTCGTTTAAAAAGAAAAAAGAAAAGGTATAAGCAGTCCTTGCTTAACAAAATCATTCATTTAGCAACCATTTGACCTTACAAAAGTGACTTACGGCCATTAAAACGGTCCTGCGGTCACATGATCACGAAGCACTGTGGAATTTACTTTTCTTAATTGCTTCCTTTTTTTTTTTTTAAGTGCAATTGCAAGAATACAAGTTGTTGGGTGAGTTTTCCTTCAATCCGTTTTGAAAGCCAAAGGACCCTGACTGCATCTTTCTTTTCAGCTTCTTCTGGAGATTTATTTATTTTTTGTGCAATATATAGCAAAGGACTTCAGAGTTGTTGTTGTTTTTTAAAAAAAGACTTTAAATATTAAGATTTTGTGAAACGGATTTAAAGATAGTCTTTGAAAATCAGAAAGATCCTTTGATGCAGGGAAAATGTTGCTTTGTCTACAGTTGGAATGTAAATATTGTGAAGGCAGATTATTAAAGCCAAGGATGGCCACCTTACAGCAAACATTTAATCTGGGGGCTCGTGGAAGTCCTTGAGATTTTAACTCTTTCCTGGAACTAACAGTTGCAATGGAAGATGAACAAACTCCTTGGAAAACAATGGGCTTTATGGTTGACTTAAAAATTCTGATGTAAGAGAGAGAGATGGGATGGCAAAAGTGGTTTACAAATGGAATTGGATCAGTGGTGAAATCTAAAATTTGTTACTACCGGTTCTGTGGGCGTGGCTTAGTGGGGGGGTAATGTGACTGGGTGGGCATGGCCAATTTTTTTTTAACTTTTAAAACCATTTTTTTCTACAACCTCTTCGGCTGAAAAAAATGCTTTTAAAAATAAAAGAAAAAAGCCTTTGATGATCACGCAGCTCAGCTGGGATCGTCAGAGGCTTTTAAAAGCATTTTTCCATCGCTACAGGATCTGGTCCGAACCGGGAGCATTTCAACCCTGAATTGGATGATCATACAAATAATGTTTCCAAAGATTTTCAAATTGAAATATAAGAGATTTTAACTGGGACTATTTCATGGAAGTTACAAAAGGGCTTGGATAAAGATGATAAGAACGTCAAGAGAAGAGGCAAAAAAATATGAGAAGAAAACAGGCATTATCTATGAAATTTAAGGATGGCAGGGAGAAAGAAGGGGAAAAAAATACAAAACTGGTTTATTCGATTATTGTTAAATAATGGTTTGCTATCTGGGGTAATGCTTAATGGTTAATTTGGCCTGGATTGTTTCTCTTGAAAATTGTTTGAACAGTGGGGTGGATTAGTTTATAATATTTACATTTTGAATATGTAAATAAGGGGTTATTATTTCTGATTTGTTTTCTTTTTCGTTGCAAAGTTTAATTCTTTAGAGGAGGCGGAAGGGGAGTTATGATTAAATGGAAAAGCGGGATTATATACTTAGGTTGTTAGGTATTTATGTTAATTTTCACTGGACCTTTGTTGGTTATTAAGGAGAGCTGAAGATTTTTTAAGGAGAACCGGAGATTTAGAGATGAGTTTACAAAAATCGGGGCGAGGTATGGAATGAAGATGTATCAACCAGATTCATCTGGTTCTGCTACACGAGACAGTGATCGATTCAGAACAGTGAATATATTTATTATACGAGACGAAAAGGGAAATTTCTTTTTCTTTCTATCTTTTTTCGGGAGGGATTTTTCCCCACACTTTTTCTGATTAGTACAGATAGACCTCGACTTATGTCCCCCGAATTGAGCCCAAAATGTAGGTTGCTAAATGAGATATTTATTAAGTGAGGTTTGTCTCATTTTACGATTTCTCTTGCCACCGTTGTTAAGTGAATCATTGCAGTGGCTAAAAGCTGGTAACCCGGTTGTTAAGTGAATCTGGCTATCCCCATTGATTTTGCTGGTCAATGCAGGGACCCTTTGCAGGGACACTGCAACCGTCATAAATATGAATCAGTTGCCAAGGGTCTGAATTTCGATCACATAACCACGGGGTTGTTTACTATGGTCGTAAGTGTGAAAAACGGTTATAAGTCAGGTACTCCCAGACACCCGCTCAGTCGATGGGGTACAAAGCGAGACCCCCCCCAGGCAGGGCACCATCATGTTGTGTAGGTGTTGGTGGAAGAGATTCTCCTACACCTAAACAACATCTGTTTTTTGGGGGCGCAGGGGGAAACACCCAAGAACAGTTCTACAGCTTTTCTCTCTCTCTCTCTTTCTTTTTCTTTCCTCTCTCTCCATTCCTCCCTCCTTTCTCTTTCTATCTTTTTCTTTCTTTCTCTTTCTCCTCCCTTCTTTCTTTCCTTCTTTTTCTTTCTTTCTTCCTTTTTCTTTCCTCTCTCTCCATCCCTCCCTTTCTCTTTCTTTCTTTTTTTTCTTTTTTCTTTCTCTTTCTCCCTTCTTTCTTTCCTTTTTTCTTCCTATCTTTTTTCTTTTTTTTCTTTCCACTCCCCATCCCTCCCTTTCTCTTTCTTTCTTTCTTTTTTCCTTCTTTCTTTCCTCTCTCCATCCCTCCCTCTCTCCCTTTTTCTATCTTTTTCTTTCTCTTTCTCCTTCCTTCTCCTTTCTCTTTCTTTTCTTTTTCTTTCCTCTCTCCATCCCTCCCTCCCTCCCTTTCTATCTTTTTCTTTCCCTCTTTCTCCTTCCTTCTCCTTTCTCTTTCTCTTTGTTTCTTTTTTTTCTTTCTCTTTCTCCTTCTTTCTTTCCTTCTTTTTTCTTCCTATCTTTTTTCTTTTTTTCTTTCCACTCCCCATCCCTCCCTTTCTCTTTCTTTCTTTCTTCTTTCTTTCTTTCTTTCCTCTCTCCATCCCTCCCTCCTTTTCTATCTTTTTCTTTTTCTTTCTCTTTCTTTCTCCTTCCTTCTTTCTCTTTCTTTTTCTTTCCTCTCTCCATCCCTCCCTCCCTTTCTCTTTCTATCTCTTTTTCTCCTTCTTTCTTTCTTCTTTCTTTCCTCTCTGCCTTCCTCCCTCCTTTCTCTTTCTATCTTTCTCTTTCTTTCTCCTTCTTTCCTCTTTCTTTCTTTCCTCTCTGCCTCCCTCCCTCCCTCCCTCCTCTCTCTCTTTCTCTCTCTGTTTTAAGAGTTTTAATCCAAGGTAATGTTTTATGTTGTGACTGCTGTATACCGTTTGTGCACCACCAACATTCCTACAGTTATCAGGGGGTCTAGAAGAATAAAAAGTGAGGGGGTTTTTGTTCTGGGCCTTTCAGAAAATTACCTCTCTGCGTACACATAATAGAAGCGGTATAGAAACAAACGCATACAGCTGCACAACGGGGAGGTTTGATCTATTATTCTTTTTGGGGGAGAAAAGAAACAACCATGCCATTTAGCTTCCCTGTTAAAATGACGACGAAAGGAGCAGCAGGCTTAAGGTTGTGTTAGAGCTTGTGAATTTACCACAATGCCTGGTGGGATCGGGTCAAAGTCAAGCCTTCCTAACCAGCCAGCACCCTCTTAAAAACCCACCTTGATTCCAATCTCGATGAGCCCAGGAAAATGCTACCGTCCCACTTCCTCTTTCAAAACCTTTCCTTTTGTCCGTTTTCCTTCCCACTCCTGCTTTCCACGTGTTGTGCCTGAGAACGGAGGAGACCACGCTATTATCATATAATACCAGGAAAAAGGGGAGGGGGAGGAGGAGGAGGAGGAGGTGGGGGGGACTATTTGTTCACAACAGCTTCAGGAAGGTGTTTGCTGAATGCAGCTGCCTACACACCATTCATGCTTCCCGGGATAATCTCCCACCTGGCAAGCTAACCACAAAGGACCTATTTGGCTTTCTGACCTTGGATTTACAGAGGCTCATTCAGAAGAGAATGAAGCCCAAATGATATCAGAGGAAGAGGCCACATTCATAGACGTTGGAGGTCTTTTATCCAACCTCTTGCCCAAGGCAGGAGACTGATCTTCCTTCCTTCCTTCCCATCCTCTTTCTCCCCTTCTTTCCTTCCTTCCTTCCTCTTTCTCTCCTTCCTTTCCATCCTTTCTCTCCTTCTTTCCTTCCTTTTTCTTTCCTTCCTTTCCATCCTCTTTCTCTCCTTTCCTTCCTTTTTCTCTCCTTTCCTTCTTTTTTCTCTTCTTTCCATCCTTTCTCTCCTTTTTTCCTTCCTTTTTCTCTTCTTCCATTCCAACTTTCTCTCCTTTCCATCCTTTCTCTCCTTCCTTCCTTTTTCTCTTCTTCCATTCCAACTTTCTCTCCTTTCCTTCTTTTTTCTCTTCTTTCCATCCTTTCTCTCCTTGTTTCTTCTTTCTCTCCTTCCTTTCCATCCTTTCTCTCCTTCTTTCTTTCCTTCCTATTTATTTATTTATTAATTTATTTGGTTCGATTTTTTTTTTATTGAAAAAGTTTTACAAACACAAATTTTTCCACTCCCCCGCCCCTTCCAGCAAATACCACCTCAGGCTGGCCCCAGAGAGGGGTGGGAATGGAGATTTTGCAGTATCCTTCCCTTGCCATGCCCACCAAGCCACGCCCACCAAGCCACACCACACCTTATTTTATGGTAAGGTTGCAACAACCGAATCTTTCCAAATGTGAAAGTACAATTCTCCTTCCATATTCTTTACCCCCAAAATTAGGGGGGGGGGAATCCCTTCTGAGACGTTTACCATGCCCCTGGTCCTTCTGTCGACTCAGATGTCTGTTCCCTTGGGGGCCTCTCTGGGCCAACCTTTCAAGGTCATTCCCAAATATCCTTACACCTGCCCTCCATCACTAGGGAGCCTTTGGTAATCTGAGTGAATGCTTTTTATTGCCCAACCTTGGCAACTTATAACCAATAACTGCAGCGACCACTGTGACCACATTCAATGCCATAAAGTGTATACATTATTTTCTTTTTCCACAGTTATCCCTCACGTAGCAGCGCTCCCGACGTCTTTCATCTGCTGCCGGAGGATAATTATACATATCAATAATAACATTCCCCCCGAACTGATCTTTGCATGGCAAATGAACCCAGCGCCTAGAGAAATGATGGATTATTTAACACGGAGGGAGGAAAGGAAAAAAAAAAAAAAAGTAAGGCGGGCTTAGAAAAATAAAGTTTTTGCAAATATCATACCTGCGGATGTGGAGGGAGGTATAGAAAGCCAATACTGCAAGAAAACCAAAAATGTAGGCATACTTTAAAAAAAAAACACAACAATGATGGAGCCAAGTTATTTTATGGCCTAACAAAATTAAAGCAGTGGTGAAATCCATTTTTTTTACTACCAGTTCTGTGAGCGTGGCTTGGTGTGGCTTGGTGGGCGTGGCAGGGGAAGGATACTGCAAAATCCCCATTCCCACCCCACTCCAGGGGGAAGGATACTGCAAAATCCCCATTCCCTCCCCACTTCTGGGTTCAGCGGAAATTTTGAATAGTTCGGAGAACCGGCAAATACCACCTCAGGCTGGCTCCAGAGGGGTGGGAATGGAGATTTTGCAGTATCCTTCCCTTGCCATGCCCATCAAGCCACGCCCACCACGCCACACCACGCCCACCAAGCCACGCCCACAGAACCGGTAGTAAAAAAAAAGTTGAATCCCACCACTCGGCCCAGAACCAACATATTCAGATGGTCCCAAGACTTATAACTGGTCACTTAACAACCATTTGAAGTCCGGATGGACCTTTCAAAAGCTACTTATGACCTGGTTCCAAAGTTACGACATCTGAGATTGCCTCCCCCCCCCACACCCCACCCCCTCGCCCCATGGTCTCATGATTGAATTTTGGCCATTCGGCAACCGGCTTCCATTTCTGGCCATTTGCACTTTCCATTGGTCATGTGTCCGCAACTAAGAAGCTTTTTCTTATGGAAACCAAAATTTATTTCTGGTTATGATGCTGGTTTAAGCTCCGAGCTTGGCAATTTGGATTGCAGATGTTTCCTTTGACCGGCTGGAGGCTAAAACACAGGAAGGACGGGTGAGAGAACTAGGAGTGACCAGCTTAACGAAGAGAAGAATTAGAGGTGATATGAGATAGCTGTCTTTCAAAATTTGAGAGGCTGTCAGAGAGAAGAGGGGGTCAAATCTATTCCCCCCAAAAAACAGAGGAAAAGACAAGAAGCAACAGAGGTTCTTAAGAGCCTCGTGGCGCAGCAGACTAAAGCCTGTTATTAACATTCAGCTGCCTGCAATTACTGCAAGTTTGAATCTCAGCAGGCTCAAGGTTGACTCAGCCCTCCATCCTTTCTAAGGTAGGTAAATTGAGGACCTAGATTGTGGGGGCAATAAGATGACTTTGTATAAATATACAAAAATATGAAGGCTATTGCTTAACGCATTGTAAGCTGCCCTGAGTCTCCGGAGAAGGGCGGCATATAAATCTAATTTTTTAAAAAAAGAAGAAAGAAGGGAGGAGGAGGAGGAGGAGGAGGAAGAGGAAGAGGAAGAGGAGGAAGAAGAAGAAGAAGAAGAAGAAGAAGAAGAAGAAGAAGAAGAAGAAGAAGAAGAAGAAGAAGAAGAAGAAGAAGAAGAAGGGTGAAGGAGGAGGAGGAGGAGGAGAAGAAGAAAGAGCCTGGATAGCTCAACAGACTAAAAGTCTGTTATTAACATTCAGCTGCCTGCAATTACTGTAAGTTTGAATCTCCCCAGGCTCAAGGTTGACTCAGCCTTCCATCCTTTCTAAGGTAGGTAAATTGAGGACCCAGATTGTGGGGGCAATAAGCTGACTTTGTATAAATATACAAAAGTATGAAGGCTATTGCTTAACGCCGCCCTGAGTCTCTGGAGAAGGACGGCATATAAATCAATTTTTTTTAAAAAATAAATTAAATAAATTAAAAAAAGAGAGAGAGAGATCTGATTCTATGTTTTATCTTCTCCCTTGGCTTTTTCTAATCGTGCGAATTAACTTTATGCAGTGACTTTCTGCCCCCCAAAACTGCTCTCGTTTCCCCACCCCCACTTCCCCAAAGCAGGAGAATTAGCTAAGGAAGTTAGATGGACTTGGGGGTGAACCGAGATCAAATAAACGGATTTACTTATTGCCTTTTGCAAGTTACGAAGGCTCCTTGGGGAAATGGCACGAAGCAAAACATGGGATAATAACTCCTTCCTCTTTGCATGCCTAGAAGTGATTTGAATGATTCCAAGCAAAAGGTCAAAATACAGCTTTTTTAAAAAAAAAAATCCAATGCAATAAAATGGATTTTGCTCTCTGCTATTTTGGCAAAGGGAATAAGATCCTTCGCTGCAATTATTTCTAGAAGTCTCTAACTCTATTGCAGGGGTCTCCAACCCTGGCAACTTATAAGACTTATGGAGTTTTGGGAACTGAAGTCCTCAAATCTTAAAGCTGCCAAGGTTGGAGACCCCTGCTCTATTGTATTCTGCGCAGAATTTTAAAGCTAGTAAGCACATCAACACTCCCCGGAAGCGTTTTTTAAAAATTTTTTGGAAGGGATCCTTCCAGCAACTCACATGAGGAAGCAGGCTCTACTTGCTGGAAAAAGGTTTTGCGTGCTCCATCCCTGGAGTTTTTCAATAAAAAAAACAAACAAACCTGCACAGCCCTTTGTGTGAGATGTAATAAGGTCCTTTGCAGGGGTGAAATTTAAAATTTGTTGCTACCGGTTCTGTGGGCATGGCTTGGTGGTGATGGGGGGGAGGGGGGGGGTAATGTCACTGGGTGGGCGTGGCCAACTTTTTTTTTTTTACTTTTAAAAGCATTTTTTTTCTACAACCTTAAGAGGTTGCAGAAAAAAAATGCTTTTAGAAGCCTCTGATGATCAAGCAACTCAGCTGGAATCGCCAGAGGCTTTTAAAGGCGTTTATTTTTTCTACAACCCCTTTGGCCGAAGAGGTTGCAGAAAAAAACACCTTTAAAAGCCTCTGACGATCCCAGCTAAGCAGCATGATCATCAGAGGCTTTTTTTTTTTTACTTTTAAAAGCATTTTTTCGGCAAAAGTGGTTGTAAAAAAATGCTTTTAAAAGTTTTTTAAAAAAAACAGCCTCTGATGATCTCGTGGCTCAGCTGGGCATGGGGAAGGAGGAACAGGAATTTTTGCTACCGGTTCCCCGAACCACCCACCATCACTACCGAATCGGGCGATACGATCCGAACCAAGAGCATTTCACCTCTGGTCCTTTGTCTTGGGCAGGGGGTTGCCCTAGATGACCTCCAAGGTCCCTTCCAGGCCTAGGACTCTTTATGATTTTATGGCGTGCATCTTCTCGTATAGCTCGGCATTTCTCATTTTTCGTTTTAATTTGATTTATATGCCGCCCTTCTCCGGAGACTCAGGGTGGCTTACAATGCGTTAAGCAACAGCCTTCATACTTTTGTATATTTATACACAGTTAGCTTATTGCTCCCACAAAACTGGGTCCTCATTTGACTTATCTTAGAAAGGATGGAAGGCTGAGTCAACCTTGAGCCTGGTAAGATTCGAACTTACAGTAATTGCAGACAGCTGGTGTTAATCACAATGCTTTTTAGTCTGCTGAGCCACCAGGCCCTACCAACCTACCAACTTTGAGAAGTTCACACATCATAAAATGAGCAGGTTTGAGCAACAATAGAATAGCTTTATGGGTAAGTCACTCGTAGACTACAGTACAATCCTGGGTTGTATAAACAGAGGCACCGAATCAAGATCCAGTGAAGGATTAGTACCACTTTATGAAGGCTTAGTAAGAACACACCTGGAGTAGGGCAACCAATTTTGGTCACCATACGACAAAAACGATGTTGAGCCTTTGGAAAAAGTTCAGAGAAGAGGAACTAGGATGATCAAAGGCCTGGAGACTAAAATTTATGGCTGCAGGTTTTGGGTATGACTAATCTAATAAAAAGAAGGACTAGGGGAGACCTGATAGCAGTCTTCCAATATTTGAGGGGTTGCCCCAAAGAAGAGGGAGTTAAACTATTCTTCAAGGGTAGAACAAGAAGCAATGGGTGGAAACTAATCCAGGAGAGAAGCAATTTAGAACTAAGGAGAAATTTCCTGACAGTGAGAACAATTAATCAGTGGAACAGTTTGCCACCAGAAATTCCATCAGTGGAAATTTTTAAGACTGGACAGCCACTTGTCTGATGCGGTATAGAATCTCCTGCAGAGGGCTGGACCTTTCAGCTCTCTTCTGATTGATTAAAGAATTGATCCTTTGAATAGATCCAGTGTCTTCAAAGGGGCCTCATCATCATGCGAAATGTAAACAGGTCTCATTATTACCCAGTTGATCTTCCTCATTAAGCAGCCCAGCTTTTCTCACTCCAAAAGGTGTTCCTGAAAATCTATATTATTTGGATAGCTGTTAAGACTCCGGGGGGGATTTTTAAAGCTTCCTGTTCAATGCACATTAACATTTCAGAGGCATCTCGCTTTGAACAAAGGCTGGGCTATTCCTTCTCAAACTGGGGTTTTAGTTACCGGTTAAAATTTACATTCCCGCAGGAACCAATTATAATAAGGTTAATAATCGCAAGGTAAAGAGTTTTTCTGCTATCCATCGGGTGCAAAAATAAATAAATAACGTATATCCTGGCCAACAACCTAGCACATTTTAACATTTTAAGAGACACTGGAAATAAATACGCAAGACTACCAACTGAGTGAATTAATGATGCGTAAAGAAGTCACTTCCTAAATCCCCAAAACTTTATTCAAACTTTATTAACAGACCTTCCCAAAAAGCTACTTAACAATCTGGATTCAAAGTTCTAAGTAGCAGTGACAAGAGTTGGAAGGGATTTTCGAGGCCATCTAGTCCAACCCCTTCCTCTTGTAGGAGACCTATACCGTTTCTGATAGATGGCTAGTCCAGTCTCTTCTTAAAAGGCCTCCAGAGTTTGGGGCACCCACAATTTTCAAAGGCAATTTGTTCCATTAATAGTGGTTAATTCATTTATTCCATCGTTTAGTTGTGGTTAATTGTGATGGATGGGCCCAGGGGTGAAATCCAGCAGCAATTTTTAGCAGTTTGGAGAACTGGCAAATATCACTTCTGGCTGGCCCCAAAGTAGGGAGGGAATGGAGATTTTGCAATATCCTTCCCCCAGGAGTGGGTGGGAATGGAGATTTTGCAGTATCCTTCCCCCCAGGAGTAGGGTGGGAATGGGGATTTTGCAATATCCTTCCCCTGCCATGCCCACCAAGCCATGCCCACAGAGCCAGTAGTAAAAAAATTTGGATTTCACCACTGGATGGGCCCCTCCTGAGGTCATGGGGCCACGACTTAGGGACTGCCCCGCGTTTACAGCTGTCTGCAGCGCCCCACAATAACGTGAGTGCGAAGATGCCCCATAGCAAGCAACGTGTTGCTTCACAACTATAGTGTCGGCTTTATGACCGTCAAGCTTGTTTAATGACCGCGGAAAGATTTCAAAATCTGGTGTTGGCATGTGACGACCCGCTTAACAACGATCACAACTTACCACCGGAATTGCAGGCTCAATTAGTCCTCCTACGTCGCTGAATACTTGTATCCTTAAATTGCTGCAAAAGAGAAATGGAGAAGTGATGATAAGAAACGTTTGGAAAACCGAAAGAGAAAAAACATACTTCCGAAATTTGAAAAAGGAAAAAGTGCAAGTGGTTTTCAGAGTCACCTATCAAAACAACCAAAAAAAGAAGGTTTTTTTCCTGTTTGCAATGATCCAGAAAACATACAAGTCAACTCACTTGAGGCACAGATTTGAATTCAAATCACCAGGTTTGAATTATCATTCATGGTAGTTTGAAAAAAAAAATCAAAACAAAAAATGATGGAGATTTTGGCATCCAACTCAGACCCTCTAAAAGCCCTTTAAAATATTTCCCTTTATGGTTAAAAAAAAAAAAATCTCCTCTTAGAATTGTATTTGCTAAAAACTGGAAAGGAGAGAAGATACCTACTGATGATGATGTTATTAAGAAAATTTTGGAATGTGCGGAAATGAGCAAATTGACATTTGAAATTAGAGAACAGGAAGATAAACAATATTACTTGATATGGGACTTATTTTACCAATGGCTAGATAATAAAGCCTGGAAATGAAATATGAAATGGATGTAATAATAAAATACATAAAGCGGGGTTTTTTTTTTATGGGAGATAAGCCATTGTTAAATAATTGGTAAATGAGACTATAGATATGGGATTAAGCACAAAAGATTTGTAACCGATCGATACACTTTCTGTAATTGTAACGGATGATGGTTGTTTTAAGTTTTGCTTAAAAATAAAAAACTTTTTTCAGAAAAAACCCTCCTCTTTTGTTTTTTTATGGTTAATTTTCCATCTAGGATAGCCTGAGCCATAACTGGACAATTTGGTCTAATTACTGATATTATATCTTTGCCTCAATGATTTTTCTTTTTCTTTTTTTCTTGTTCATGTTCTATTAAAAAATGACCAGTTACTTTATAAAAAAAAAAAGCTATTGTATTTTGGATGTGTTTATGGAAAGTCCAAACTTTGTTGAGCAATCCATGATGCTGGGAAAAATGGAAGGAAAGAGAAGAGAAGGAAAGAGATGTCAGCAAATGGACCGAATCACAGAGGTGATCTGAACTTCGGGGAGATCTGGAGAGGATCCAGCCATATGCTCAACAATCGTTTTAATCGTTGAGTTTTAATCTGGGGCCAAATTGTTTTTAAAGTGTTTTTAAATTTTGTACCATATGTTGTTTTATTGCAGCTGTACACCGCTCTGAGTCCTCCGGGAGAAGGGCGGTATAAAAATTAAATAAATGATAAATAAATAAATAAATAAAAGTTCACATTGATGCACCCAATCAACCACCAATTATTTCTTTTAAAGCCACTGGAGAGGAGAGAGGAGAAGAAACAGAAAGAGAGAGAGAGAGAGAGAGAGAGAAAGAAAGAAACAGAAGGAGAAAGGCAGGAAGAATGGAAGGAAAGCAAAGGAAAGGAGATAGAAAGGAGGGGAGGAGGGAGAAAGCAAAAATAAAGAGAGAAAAAATTAAAAAAGAAGAAAAAAAAAAGACAGAAGAAAGAGGGAGGAAGGGGAGAAAGGAAAAGGAAAAAAAAAGCAAAGAAATTATCTCATTCTTAAGGCCCCAAGCTATAAACTGGGAGACCGTGAGTTCTAGTATTGTTTTAGCCACGAAAGCTGTCCGGATACCAATCACCAGGTGGCGTGGAGTTCTAGTCCCACCTTAGCCATGAAAGCTGGCTAGGTGACTTTGGGCTAGTCCCTCACTTTCAGTCCAGCCTACCTCAAAGGATTGTTGTTTTGGGGCAAAGAGGAAGGAGTATTAGGAATGTCCAAGGCCTTAAAAGTTATTTTACACAAATAATAAGACGGGATAAAATTAGGAAAGAAGGAAAGAGGGAAGGGAAGGGAAGGGAAGGGAAGGGAAGGGAAGGGAAGGAAGGAAGGAAGGAAGGAAGGAAGGAAGGAAGGAAGGAAGGAAGGAAGGAAGGAAGGAAGGAAGGAAGAAAGAAGGGAGGGAGGGAGGGAGGGTGGAATGATGAAAGGAAGGGAAGAAGGAGAGAATTTGGGTTAAAACTCTCAATCCTAATTTCCTTCAAAAAGGCCAAATGAGCTGAACTCCAACCAAATATTCTCTATTGAACATTATATTGCATGATATCATATATATATATCATGTCAGGGTATCTATATTATAATCATATTCTTCTTCTTTTTTCTATATTAAGCTTTTATTAAACCCTGTTACATGTTCAGTTTCAACAGCAGATTCTTAACCAAATTACACCTAGCTTTGGAAATAAGTTTTCTCAATTCATCAGTTGCAACATAAAGACAGGGGGGGGGGGGGCGTTATTAATAATATTCTATTATTTTATAATAAATAAAATATTTATTATATTATTATAAAAATATAATATTTAATATGTATCATAAATATAATATATCATAAATACAATATATAAATAAATTATTATAAATATGATTATAAGAAAATATCATAAAATATTTTATAACAAATAATTCGAAGGAAGGAAGGAATTTTTTATTTGGCCTTAGCTTCTCCTCCAGTCCCTGCAAAGGGCGGGGAGACCCACGCGCGTCCAGTCCAGTCCAGTCCACCCACCCGACGGCCGGTCCTTCTCCGAGCCTCCTGCTGGCTTCGCCTCTCCCGAAGGAGCCCGAGGGCGGCGTCGGCGGCGGCGGCGTCTGAAGCGGGGCCGAGGCTCCAGGCGGCCGGCTGGGCTTTTAAAGGCCGGCGGCTGCTTCCCCGACGGGCGGCCAGCTGGGAAGAGACGCCGCGCAGCCTTTCTTTCTTTCTTTCTTTCTTTCTTTCTTTCTTTCTTTCTTTTTTTCTTTTTTCTTTCTTTCTTTCTTCTGAGTCACGCTGTTTGCAAACTTTTCCTCTTTCTTTTCTTTTCTTTCTCCTTCTCTCTTTTCTAACACTTTTTTCCTTCCCTTGTTCCTCCCTCTCCCTCTTTCCTCTTTCTTTCCTGAGTCATGCTGCTTTGCAAACTTTTTCTCTTTCTTTCCTTTCTCCCTCTCTTTTGTCACTTTTTCCTTCCCTTGTTCCTCCCTCTCTCTCTCTTTCTGTCCTCTGGATCATGCTGCTTTGCAAACTTTTCTCTTTCCTTTTCTTTCTCCTTCCTTCTCTCTTTTCTATCACTTTTTCCTTCCCTTGTTCCTCCCTCTCTCTCTCCCCCTCCCCCTTTCTTTCCTCTGAGTCACCCTGCTTGGCAAACTTTTTTTCTTTCTTTCCTTTTTCCCACTCTTTCTGTCACTTTTTCCTTCCCTTGTTCCTCCCCCTCTCTCTCTTTCTGTCCTCTGAGTCATGCTGCTTTGCAAACTTTTCTTTCCTTTTCTTTCTCCTTCCTTCTCTCTTTTCTAACACTTTCTCCTTCCCTTGTTCCTCCCTCTCTCTCTTTCCTCAGAGGGCCACACTGCCTTTGCAAACGTTGCCCATTCGCTCCTTCTTTTTCTCCTTCCTCTTCTCTTTTCTGTCACTTTTTCCTTCCCTTGTTCCTACTCCCCCTCTCTCTTCCTCCTTCTCACCTTCTCTCTCTCTCTCTCTCTCCCTCCCTGTCTCGCTGCTTTGCAAACTTTGCCCTTTCTCTCCTTCTCTTTGGCTTTCTCCCTCCTTCCTCTTTTCTCTATCATCTTTTCCTTCCCTTGTTCCTCCCTCCCTCCCTCTTTCTTTCCTGTAGGTTGCCTGCTTTGCAAACTTTTCTCTTTCTTCCTTTCCTTTCTCTTTCTCTCTTTTCTATCATTTTTTCCTTCCCTTGTTCCTCCCTCTCTCTCTTTCCTTGGATGGAAACTTTGCCCTTACTCTCCCTCTCTTTCTCTTTCCGTCTCTCTTTTCTATCACTTTTTCCTTTGTTTTCCTTCCATTGTTCCTCCCTCTCTCCCTCTCTTTCAGGACGGGCATTCGGCCAGGGGCCTCATGGGACCATGCAGGGGTCTTGTTCAAATCCCTTTCAATTCTTCCATTTTCCCAATATGAAAGACCTGGGGGGGCTGCAATAATCAAAGTGGCAGCTAGATGGCGGTAAAGAACAAGGCTTCAAGAACTTTCTCTGCAGGCCAAACTGGCACCTCACCCGCCATGGTTAAACACAGAGAGTCCTCGATGTAACGACCATTCGTTTAGTGACCGAAGTTACAAAGACACTGAAAAGAGCGAGCTAGGACTGTTTTTCACACTTAGTGACCCTTGTAGGCATCCCCCGTGATTCGAACTCTTTGCAACTGCCGTGCATTTATGACGGTTGCAGTGTCCTTGGGATCATGTGATCCAATTTGCAACTTTCTGACAGGATCTATCAAGCGAGATCTCCTGCTTGAGCAAAGGGCTGGACTAGGAGACCTCCAAAGGTCCCTTCCAGCTCGATTCGGATTGTGACTGATTCAATGCCAGGCCTGTTAGTTAGCCTTGGGATAGGAGACCACCAGGAGATCTCGGGACAGGAGGTGAGCAGAGAAAGTGGGAACAAATATCCCCAAATAAAATGACGAGTCACCTCTGCCCTGTTGTCAAGAAATTATAGGAATGTGGATGTGTCATCAGGGGGGAAGCTTATCCAGAGTGCCTGTTTGATGAGGGATCCAACCTAGAAACTGGGAGACTGGGAGTTCTAGTCCCATGTTGGGCACAAAGCTGGCTGGGTGACCTTGAACCATAGGACATAGAATCGTAGGTCTTCTAGTTGAACCTCTTATTTGGAGGTCTTGTCAAAGTAGTTGCTAGAAGTCAAAGGCAAGAAGGAGGAGGAGGAGGAGGAGGAGGAGGAGGAGGAGGAGAAAAGAAGAAGGAGAAAGAAGGGGGAGCAGAAGGAGAAGAGGAGGAGGAGGAGGAGAAGAGGGAGGAGGAGGAGAAAAGAGAAGAAAGAATAAGGAGCAGAAGGAGAAGAAGAAGAGGAGGAGAAGAAGGAGAAGAAGAAGAAAGGAGGAAGATGAGGAGGAGGAGGAGGAGAAGGAAGAGGAGGAGGAGAAGAAGGAGGAGAAGAGGAGGAGGAAGAGAAGGAAGAGGAGGAGGAGAAGAAGGAGAAGAAGAGGAGGAAGAGAAGGAAGAGGAGGAGGAGAAGAAGAGGAGGAAGAGAAGGAAGAGGAGGAGGAGAAGGAGAAGAAGAGGAGGAGGAAGAGAAGGAAGAGGAGGAGGAGAAGAAGGAGAAGAGGAGGAGGAGGAGGAGGAGAGGGAGGAGGAGGAGAAAAGAGAAGAAAGAAGGAAGAGCAGAAGGAGAAGAAGAAGAGGAGAAGAAGGAGAAGAAGAAGAAAGGAGGAAGATGAGGAGGAGGAGGAGGAGAAGAGGAGAAGAGGAGGAGGAGGAGGAGAAGGAAGAGGAGGAGGAGGAGAAGGAGAAGAAGAGGAGGAGGAAGAGGAGAAGAGGAGAAGAAGAGGAGGAGGAAGAGAAGGAAGAGGAGGAGGAGAAGAAGGAGAAGAGGAGGAGGAGAAGAAGAGGGAGGAGGAGGAGAAAAGAGAAGAAAGAAGGAAGAGAAGAAGGAGAAGAAGAAGAGGAGAAGAAGAAGGAGAAGAAGAAGAAAGGAGGAAGATGAGGAGGAGGAGGAGGAAGAGGAGGAGGAGAAGAAGGAGAAGAAGAGGAGGAGGAAGAGAAGGAAGAGGAGAAGAAGAAGAAGAGGAGGAGGAGGATATTCCAGGCAAAATAATACAGCATAAACATTTCTTGGACTGATTGGTAGATGAACAGGCAGCTTTAGCTGGGTTACCAAGTCCATCCTCAACAAACATTGATGTTTAAAAACAAAGAAAATGCAGAAAGAAAACGACAGCAGCACTTATGAATGAAAACCCCTTGCAGAACAGTTGCTGTTGCCACAGATCGCAGTTTCGTATGTTTTAACCCGCTCTGAGACGGAGCAAGAGCAGCCTCTCCCATCCTTCCCCCAGATGCACCCACAGAGATTAATTATCCCATGCCTTCTTAGTTATTCATACTTTCCCCAAAGAAGAGCCAACCACAACATTTGGGAAGTACAACAAACCATAAATGAACATATTGCTTCTCCTTTTCATTTGCAGCATCGTTCGTAATAAATTTTAATCCGGGACACTTGTGTGCAAATCTTAATTAACCCTCCTAGCAATAATTGATTTACAGCCACACACCTTTGCAGGATCTACTCCAGAGGTCTTCAAACTTGGCAGCTTTAAGACTTGTGGACTTCTGAGAGTTGAAGTGTGCGCCGGCCAGCTGATTTTCGGGTTTTCTGGGCCCCGGGAAGTTGGCAAACAGGCCGTTTCCAGCCTCTGGAAGGCTTCCGGCGGGGAGGGAGGCAGTTTTCACCCTCCCCAGGCTCCTAGAAAGGCTCTGGAGCTTGTGTAGAGCGAAAAATGGGCCTACCGGGCCCACGGTGCTAAAAGTGGGGGAAGCGCAGAGGGGGTTGTGCATACATGCCTGGGGGGCGGGGTGCATAGAATTATAGGTGTGGGCACTCGCACGCACGATCCCTCGGTGCTCCCCTCATTTTTGGCACGTCATGACAAAAAGGTTAGCCATCATACCCCTAAGGCTTGCATTAATTTTCTGCCCCGAAGGAAAAAAGCGTACCGCATTAAATTTGCCTTGTCCCAGTTCTGGTATTTTCATCCTTCTGATTTTCAGCTGGGTTTTGTGACTAAACCCAGAATAATGATGCCTTCCATTTTCTTTTTCTTTTTTTAAACTTCAGGGCTCAGCATTGAGATGTTATTCTAAAAATGTGACCCCCCCTGTATGTTTGAAAGTCTCTTGTTAGCACAAGTCTATTAAAAACACACGTTCGGGTATTGATTTAAGATCATGCCAATTCTTCTCCGAGTTTGTCACAAGGGAGCCGAGCGCTGCTGTGTTTACCGTACACAAGACAGTAACTGTAGTTGTTCCGCGGTGGAGCTAAGATTACTACATCGGTTTATTGTTGTTCTAGTTTGCTTACATTCTGATGAAGTTTTAACTGCAGTCCGTAGCCAGACTGGGAAGGGAGGCGATAAAAGGAGAATATTTGAACTAGGGGTAAGCTGCAAGGGGTTTGCAGGGGTTCTCTTCTCTTCTCTTCTCTTCTCTTCTCTTCTCTTCTCTTCTCTTCTCTTCTCTTCTCTTCTCTTCTCTTCTCTTCTCTTCCCTTCCCTTCCCTTCCCTTCCCTTCCCTTCCCTTCCCTTCCCTTCCCTTCCCTTCCCTTCCTTTCCCTTCCCTTCCCTCTCTTCTCTTCTCTTCTCTTCTCTTCTCTTCTCTTCTCTTCTCTTCTCTTCTCTTCTCTTCTCTTCTCTTCTCTTCCCTTCCCTTCCCTTCCCTTCCCTTCCCTTCTCTTCTTTATATTCTCTTCTCTTCTCTTCTCTTCTCTTCTCTTCTCTTCTCTTCTCTTCTCTTCTCTTCTCATCTCTTCTCTTCTCTTCTCTTCTCTTCTCTTCCTATTTATTTTCTATTCTATTCCATTCTTATTCCATTGCATGTTCTGTTCTGTTCTGTTATTTCTGTTCTGTAATTCTATTCTATTCTATTCTATTCTATTCTATTCTATTCTATTCTATTCTATTCTATTCTATTCTATTCTATTCTATTCTATTCTATTCTATTCCAGTCCACTCCAGTCCAGTCCAGTTCAGTCCAGTCCAGTCCAGTCCAGTCCAGTCCAGTCCAGTCCAGTCCAGTCCAGTCTAGTCTAGTCTAGTCTAGTCTAGTCTATTGAGTAGAGTAGAGTAGAGTAGAGTAGAATAGAAGTAGAACAGAAGTAGAATAGAGTAGGGTAGGATAGGGTAGGGTAGGGTAGAGTAGAGTAGAGTAGAGTAGAGTAGAGTAGAGTAGAGTAGAGTAGAGTAGAGTAGAAGTAGAATAGAAGTAGAATAGGGTAGGGTAGGGTAGGGTAGGGTAGGGTAGAGTAGAGTAGAGTAGAATAGAATAGAATAGAATAGAATAGAATAGAATAGAATAGAATAGAATAGAATAGAATAGAATAGAATAGAATAGAATAGAAGGAACCTTGGAGGGTTATAGATTACAGATTAACAGAGTTGGAAGGGACCTTGGAGTCTTCTAGTCCAACCCCTTGCTTAGACAGGAGACCTTACACCACTTCAGACAAATGGTTATCCAATATTTTCTTAAAAATTTACAGCTTCTGGAGGCCAGTTGTTCCACTGGTTAATTGTTCTCAGTGTCAGGAAATTCCTCCTTAGTTCTAGGTTGCTTCTCTCCTTGATGAGTCCCCCCCCCCCCACGTTGCTTCTTGTCCTGCCCTCAGGTGCTTTGGAGAATAATTTGACCCCCTCCTCATTATGGCAGCCCCTCAGATATTGGAAGACTGCTATCTTGTCACCCTGGTCCTTCTGTTTATCAGATTAGACATACCCAGTTCCAGCAAATGTTCTTTATATGTATTAGACCAAGGGCGTTGGCCAAATGGCTAATTCTGCAATAATCCATAACTTCAGGCGCGGAGGACTTGAAGGTTAGCATCTCAGACCCATTTCCTTTTGATGTCAACAGACACTATATCGACTTTAGCAAATGCTAGATCAAACTCTGTGGCCGATTTACATCACCCAGGATGGAGAGCAAACATTTGAAGGATTAAAAAAAGTCCCCTTTTGAAAAAAACCTTGGAATAAATAGCAATTTTGCTTAGAGGCCTTTTAAATCATCAATAGCATCTTAGTTGTAGGGTTTTGTTTGCAACATTTTCCTTTAAGGAGAAAGGTGGGTTTTAAATAGTCTTCTTTTTTTTTAATTTGATTTATACGCCGCCCTTCTCTGGAGACTCAGGGCGGCTTACAATGCGTTAAGCAACAGCCTTCATACTTTTGTATATTTATACAAAGTCAGCTTATTGCCCCCACAAACTGGGTCCTCATTTCACCTACCTTAGAAAGGATGGAAGGCTGAGTCAACCTTGAGCCTGGTGAGATTCTAACTAGCAGTAATTGCAGACAGCTGGGTTTTAATTACAGTGCTTAGTCTGCTGAGCTATCCAGGCTCCTTCAATTAAAACCAAGAATAAACAGAAACACACATGAAATGGACACTAATTTGTTCTGAAATACAATAGTCAGGATTGACTAACCCCCTCCCCCAAAACCCACACACAAACACAAACATGGACCCCTTCAATTTGTACAACATGTTTTTTTAAAAAAAATAAAGTTATTGGTGGCCAGTTTCTGAGGCTCAAAACTATTAAGGTCAAATTAAAGGACACTTACCCAGTGGAACAGAAGTTGCCTTCAGAAATCGTGGGATGCTTCATCACTGGAGGTTTTTAAAAAGGGACTGGACAGTCATTTGTCTCAAATGGTATATGTCTCCTGCTTAAGCAGGGGGCTGGACTAGAAGACCTCCAAGGTCCCTTCTAAGCTCTATTCTATTCTGGAGGACTGAGAATCTCCATAGACAATATGTCAAGAGTTTCTTGCAAAAATAAAATCCAGAAGCGTACGCAGATAACTGATTCATCTGGATTCATTAACTTCTTTATATACAGATAATAACAGATGAAGTATTTACAATACCAATATAGATTCTTCTTCAACGTAGGAGCACTTACAACACCAGGCAGGAGAGAACAGTTAGTTTCATTTCAGCAGAGCAGACAAGTTCACACACACTGGTTTCAGTTTCAATTCTCAGCACAGACTCAGGAGCTGCAGACTAAGACACACCCTGACTCCAGTCTGCCTCCCCTCCCAATTGGCTGACTTAGTTGCTATGCCTATTTATTGGCTGACCTGGTTACTATGTCTCTGCCAGTTCATGAATAATCTGACACAATAGAATAGATTAGAGCTGGAGGTCTTCTAATCCAGCCTAGCCCCTCCTAGCTCCAGCAGGAGTTCATTTCATGAGCTGGATGAGAAGCAAAACATCTTCCAAGTAGAACCAGAAAATCCAGCACCTTTGGCACAACTATGATCTGGATGATGGAGAATCTCCATAGACATTTGATATCAGGTTCGTCTGATCCGCCAGTTGCGTCCCTTTCTGGACCGGGACACCCTGCGCACGGTCGCTCACGCCCTTGTCACCTCCCGCCTGGACTACTGTAATGCTCTCTACATGGGACTCCCCTTGAAGAGCACTCAGAGGCTCCAACTGGTCCAGAATGTGGCCGCGTGGGTGGTTATGGGTGCACCTTATTACGTCCATGTAACATCTCTCCTGCGCGAACTGCACTGGCTCCCAGTGGTCTTCCGAGTGCAATTCAAGGTGTTGGTCACCACCTTTAAAGCGCTCCATGGCATAGGACCAGGGTATCTACGGGACCGCCTTCTGCCACCGACAGCCTCCCACCGACCAGTTCATTCCCACAGAGAGGGACTCCTCAGGGTGCCGTCGGCCAAGTTATGTCAGCTGGCAACACCCAGGAGGAGAGCCTTCTCTGTCGGAGCTCCTGCCCTTTGGAATGAATTGCCCCCGGACATTTGTAAAATCTCTGACCTCCGGGTCTTCCGCTGTGCCCTTAAGACCCTACTGTTCCGACAGGCGGGGCTGTCTAATTGAATGATTTTAAATGGGAGTTTTAATTTTGGGGTTTTAAAATTTGGCCAAAACTATTTAATGATTTTAATTGATTTTAACTATGATATCTGTATATTTATGTTTTTAAATTGGCTGTACACCGCCCCGAGTCATTTGGGAGAAGTGCGGTATATAAATAAAATTATTATTATTATTATTATTATTATTATTATTATTATTATTATTATTATTATTATTATTATTATTATTTAATCTGTAGTGAGATTCACAGTCTTTGAGGCTGGTTAATAGCTCAGCAGCTCGAGTCCTAACCAAGGACCTAGGAACTGTTAAGATATCGGTTCCTAGGTCCTTGGTTAGGACTTGAGATTATTATTATTATTATTATTATTATTATTATTATTATTATTATTATTATTTAATCTGTACTGAGATTCACAGTCTTTGAGGCTGGTTAATAGCTCAGCAGCTCGAGTCCTTATTATTATTATTATTATTATTATTATTATTATTATTATTATTACCGATGAATAGGTTTGTTGTTACAGAAATGGCTAGTTTAAATTACTATGTAAAAGTAAAAAGTTAGGGTTTGATGCTATTATCTTATTCTCCTGCACCAAAGTGAGTTGAAAGTCAACTTTTTTTCTTTCTTTTTTCCTTTCGCTCTACACTCTTCCCTCCCCCTTTCCCTCCCTTACTTTCCCACTGTTTTCTTTTGTATTGTTTTTTTAGTTTATATTATAAAGTAATTAAAAAAGAGAGCAGCAATAAAAGGAATATGGTTAGTTCAAGGGTGGAATGTAGGGGTCTTCTATTTCTGGGGTTTGGTTTCCTTCTTGCAAATGGTACATTTTTCCAAAGTGCCTTCCACGCAGCCAACTGGAACACAATAAAAAACATCTACGCAGAGAATCATTTTCCCAGGCATCAAAAAATGTCTTAGAAACCACCAGCAAAATTCCTTCGGCTGCTAGGCATGGCACTTGCCTCTTCCGAGCATTTTAAGCGACGCCAAAGAAGACAGAACAGAAATTATTTATACAACACAATGCGACAACAGGCAGAAGATTAGCAGATTTGGCAGGCAGGAGTTATCGTAAGCATGCCTCGGTTCCACAAAACATAGACAAATTAAACTACAAATTCAGCTGGGAAACTGGGATGATTTTCCACCAAGTCAAATCCAAGAATTTCCACAATTTCTGGCATCTGTTAACAGATTTCCACAATTTCTTGGATTTCCACAATTTCTCGTAGGGATAAACCCGGTTAAGGTTATTTAGCCAATTTCACTCTATCCTGCCTGGTTGATGTTGGGTTTTTTTTTTGGCCTGGTAACAAAATCTCTGCAGGAAAACGGGGTTGGACTAGATGACCTCCAAGGTCCCTTTCAATTCTGTTATTCTGTTCAACTGCATTCAGAGATAAAAACAAACAAATAAATATTAATACATAACAGGAATCCAATCGTTTACGTTGCAACAACACAGGTATTCCTCAATGCATGACCACAATTGAGCTCAACGTTTCTGCTGTTAACAAGAGTTGTTAAGTGAGTTTGCATGAGAAGGGGTTGGACTGGATGACCTCCAAGGTCCCTTCCCACTCTGTGATTCTGTTGTGCCTGAAGGCAACCTTTAGCTTGTGGATAAAAAGGGCGGGGTTTGCATCATGATGATATGCCTGCCCTTTCTTCCTTTTTGGCCCCTGAAACAACAAACCACGATAGGATGAAACATCTAAGTTGGTTTTCCCTGATCGCTGACTGGCTTGTATCCAGGGATGGGCTGCTGGGGGTTAGCAGGGATTCGGGAGAACCTCTAAGCTAAGATTCTATGCAGTTCGGAGAACCCCCCCCCCAATCCAACTCCTGGCTGGCCCTCCCCACCCCACCCTACCCCACCCAAGGGTCCCCATGTGGCCCGTTTTGGATGCAGGTAAGTGCAGGGTGTGCGTGGAGGCTCGGGAGGGCGAAAAACAAGCCTACCGGCCTGTTTTCAGCCTCCAGAGGACCCCTGGAGCCTGGGGAGGCAGTTTTCGCCCTCCCCGGGCTCGAGGAAAGCCTCTGGAGCCCGGGGAGGGCAAAAACGTGCCCCTCTCCGTGGTGCAGGAGGCTGACTAGGCCACGCCCACCATGGCCACGCCCACCCAGCAAGCAGGCAGATAACCCCTTGCTAAAGTTTTGGAAGCCCAGCCCTGCTTGTATCCGATCTGAAGAAAAGCTGCCTCTTCCATCGGATGTCAGCATTTCACGCTGCACTTACTCTAATGCTGACATAAGAAGGAGAAGCAGAGGCATCTGGAAAGGAACGGTTGACTCTTCACCTACTTATTTTCCCTGGAGAGAATATCACCTAGGAGATGAGATGGGAGGGGGGAAATTCCTTTGAGCGGGAGCAGTAGATTAGGGGCAGAGTGACGGGGAAGATGACCAATGAGTGCAGAGGAGTGGGGAGAGGAAAAGGAGGGTTTGGCTGAGGAAGCCAGAATTGGCTGCGATGAGTTGGCATTAGAGTGTTCGTGCTTAATAAATAAGAGGGTTTTTTTCATCCTTTGTTTGCAATGCAATTTATTTGAGACGACTTCGAAACCTGACAGACAGCCAACTTTGGACAGTGGTGAGAGTAACAAGAAGAAGGGGAATTCTCTCTTTTAAAAGCTGAACGTCGGGATCAAAAAAAAACAAAAAAAAACCCGGAGCCAGTTATAAACAGTGCCATTTTGATGTGCGGCTGGAATCGGAGCTCCGCCTGCAAGCCACGCAACGGTCTCTAGGACGTGGCCGATAAGCTCAACTCGACTCGGGAAACGTAGAAGCTTGAGAGAGAAAAAATGGATCTTTCACTCAAAAGGCAGCTGTTTAATTGGAGTCGCTGGAAAGAAAGGGACTTAGTTAGCAAGGGCTCCGCTTAACTGCAATAGGGCAGCTATAAAAGTCAGCTTTGCATGCACTTCCTTGGATAATGCAAGATCAGCTTCGTATTAAGCTACCAACTCATTTAGTGGTTGTCCCAAAAGTGCTTTTTTCAAGAGGCAACTGGACTTTCTGGTTTGTCTTTGAAGACTTTTTTTTTTTAATTTGATTTATATGCCGTCCTTCTCCGGAGACTCAGGGCGGCTTACAATGCGTTAAGCAATAGCCTTCATACTTTTGTATATTTATACTAAGTCATCTTATTGCCCCCACAAACTGGGTCCTCAATTGACCTACCTTAGAAAGGATGGAAGGCTGAGTCAACCTCGAGCCTGGGGAGATTTGAACTTACAGTAATTGCAAACAGCTGGTGTTAATCAAAATGCTTTAGTCTGCTGAGTTATCCAAGACTTCATTTCTCACCCAAGAAGCTTCTTCAGTTCTGTGCATAGCTAAATGTCCCAGGAGATTCTCCGTCATCCAGGTCAAAGGAATTGACCTGGATGACAAAGGAATTCTATCCCAAAGGAGCTTTTTTCAAGGGTCAACTGCACTTTCTGGGTTTCTCTTTGAAGCTGTTTCGCTTCGTTTTTTAAGAAGAGGTTGGGCAACCATTTGTCTGAAGTGATGTAGGGTTTCCTGCCTAAGCAGGGGGTTGGACTAAAAGACTTCCAAGGTCCCTCCCAACGGTGTTATTCTGTTACTCTCTTATTCATCCAAGAAGCTTCTTCAGCTCTCCTTCTCCTGAGCTGAGGAAGCTTCTTGGATGAGAGGAAAAAGATCTTCAAAGAAAAACCAGTTGCCTCTTGAAAAAAGTTATTTAGTAGTATTTTCTCAGAGGGGCAGGAGAAGGTAGGGATAGGATAGGGGTCTGCAACCTTAAATACTCAAAAAGCCTTTCGGACCCGTTTCCCACAGAAAAGAGAACACCGGGAGCCACAAAACCTGGGTGGGCATGGCCAACTCGATGTCACTCACTTCCACCAGTCACATGACCCCCCCTAGCCACGCCTACTCAGCCAGTCATTAGAACAGAGAACCAGTTGTTAAAAAAACACCGGGAACCACAAAATCCTTTTGACTCACTTCCTGAGCCACCGATGTCCTAGATCAGGCACCTGATCAGGAACACCTAGATCAGGAACCTTGGCAACTTTAAAGTCAGCAAAGCTGGCTGAGGAACTCTGGGAGTTGAAGTCCACAAAGTTGGATGGAAACTTTAGAGATGGAAAGGAGGACACCAGGTGATCCCTCTCTGTTCTGCGCCATTAGACGACAATTTTTGCTGGATGGGGGAATGCCATAGCTAACAACGTTCATGTTCTCAGCGCTTTTCTTTTTTGCTGTTTTGTCCCCCACAAAATAGGCCTCGCTCTCGCTTGTGTTCGGATTACTTTTATGTTTCTGCTGACATCCCCAATTCTCACTTCCATATAACCAGCAGAATACATATTTTATTTATTCAGCAGATATAGTCTGTTTCTGTAGCATTTTAGCATAAGACACGCTTGGTTTCCCCCCCCCCATTTGTTCTCCACCACAACTCATCTACTACCCGCTATCTTTTTAAGCAGCTTTGGCAGGTGAGAAATCTCTCATTTTCTTCAACCCTTTAAAAATCGTCTTACCAAAAGGTGCAAATATATCTCCTTGCTCTGGGGATCACCTCTTGTTTACATAACTGGCCATCACTCTCTCCATCTTCCCTGTCAAAGTTCCTCGGTGTCTGATATCTTAATTTGCTAATCTATTCCCTCATTGCCTAGGGCAATCGAGCGTTTAGTCAAAATTATCTCAGCCAAAGCATCAATCAGCATAGAGTAGTCCTTGGAAGCCTTCTGCTCCACCCCTTGCCCAAGGCAGGAGACCTTATTCCATCCCAAACTGGCTGTCCTATCTTCTCCTGAAAACTTCCAATGATTGAGCACCCATGACTAACCAGAACAGAACGGGAAGGGACCTCGGAGGTCTTCTAGTCCAGCCCTCTGGTTAAGCAGGAGATCCTGTACTATTATAGATAAATAACTGTCCAAGGTCTTCTTGAAAGCCTCCTGTGATGAAGCACCCACAACTTCTGAAGGCAAGCCACTGGTTGATTGTCCCCACTGTTAGGAAGTTTCTCCTTAATTCCCGGTGATTAGTTTCCACCCATTGTTTCTTCTCTTGCCTTCTGGTGCTTTGGAGAATAAATGGACCCCCTCTTCTTTGTGGCAGCCCCTCAAATATTGCAATGCTGCTATCATGTCCATCCTAGTCCTTCTTTTTTACCGACTAGCCACACCCAATTCCTGGAACCATTTTTCATATGTTTTAGTCTCCAGCCCTTTAATCGTCTTCGTTGCTGTTCTCTGCACTTCTTTCCAAGATCTCCACATCTTTGAAATGCTGTGTGATACGGCACCATCTGCATGCAAAGTCCACAGAGTCTCACGGCTCAACCGACACATTTCCATGGTCACCACAAGTGCATCTCTCCAGAAGGACACCCAACAATAAAAGGGATGTTGCTCATTCGGTGCTGAATCATCCACTAAGCATTCGATCAATTCTTACAGGGAGGCGAGGTCCAGGAAAAGTCAAGGCGGCCCCATTGATGGGATCGACTCTCTGCTCTTTTCTCAGGTGTTTGGAAGCCAAACATTCAAAGAAGCTCTTAGCAACAGCACTTAGACTTATATACTGCTTCACGGTGCTTTTCAGCCCTCTCTAAGCGGTTTACAGAGTCAGCCTCTTGCTCCCAACAATCTGGGTCTTCATTTGACCCACCTCGGAAGGATGGAAGGCTGAGTCAATCTTGAATCAGTCAGGATCGAACTCCTGGCAGTGGGCAGAATCAGCCTGCAATACTGCATTCTAACCACTGCAGCACCAAGGAGACAGAGAATAAGAGAGGGAGGGAGGGAGGGAGGGAGGGAGGGAGGAAGGAAGGAAGGAAGGAAGGAAGGAAGGAAGGAAGGAAGGAAGGAAAACAGCACTTAGACTTATATACCCCTTCACAATGCTTTTACAGCCCTCTCTAAGCGGTTTACAGAGTCAGCCTCTTGCTCCCAACAATCTGGGTCTTCATTTGACCCACCTCGGAAGGATGGAAGGCTGAGTTAATCTTGAATCAGTCAGGATCAAACTCCTGGCAGCTGGCAGAGTCAGCCTGCAATACTGTATTCTAACCACTGCGGCACCAAGAAGGAGATGGAGAAAAAAGAGAGGAAGGGAGGGAGGGAGGGAGGGAGGGAGGGAGGGAGGAAGGAAGGAAGGAAGGAAGGACAATAGCATTTAGACTTATATACCGCTTCACAATGTTTTCCAGCCCTCTCTAAGCAGTTTACAGAGTCAGCCTCCTGCCCCCAACAATCTGGGTCCTCATTTTACCCACCTCAGAAGGATGGAAGGCGCAGTCAACCTTGAGCCGGTCAGGATCGAACTCCTGACAGCGGGCAGAATTAGCCTGCAATACTGCCTTCTAACCACTGTGCCACCGTGACTCTGTTTAATCCCAAGTGCTGCTTGCTGTGCTCGACTTCAACCCCACCAATCGTCTTTTTTCTTTCTACACTTTGTGCCAATGTTTCTCAACCTTGGCCGCTTGAAGATGTGTGGATTTCAGTTGACCGAATTCCCCAGCCAGTAGTGCCTGAAAAGACCACTTCCAATTACTCTGGAACTGAGCCGGCTGCTTCCTTTACCAAAGATGGGATTTAGACCGATGGACAGGTGAATTTTAAATCCAAAATGATTTTGGATTTAAAGCTCGCGCAGGAGAGGTGTCACGTGGGTGCGTCAAGTCGCTCCCATAATAACCCGCGCGGCCGCATTCTGGACCAGTTGGAGCCTCCAAGTGTTCTTCAAGGGGAGCCCCATGAAGAGAGAGTTACAGTAGTAGTTCTACAGTAGTTTAAAGTTAAAGGTTCCCCTCGCACATATGTGCTAGTCGTTCCCGACTCTAGGGGGCGGTGCTCATCTCCGTTTCAAAGCCGAAGAGCCAGCGCTGTCCGAAGACGTCTCCGTGGTCATGTGGCCGGCATGACTCAATGCCAAAGGCGCACAGAACGCTGTTCCCTTCCCACCAAAGGTGGTCCCTATTTTTCTACTTGCATTTTTTACCTGCTTTGGAACTGCTAAGTTGGCAGAAGCTGGGACAAGTCACGGGAGCTCACCCCATTACGCGGCACAAGGGATTCGAACCGCTGAACTGCCGACCTTCCGATCGACAAGCTCAGCGTCTTAGCCACTGCGCCACCGCGTCCCTATTAAAGTAAGTTTAGGAGGAGTCTAAAAAGTAGAATTGGAAGAGCAGAAAGTGTTGTGTTCCATTGGGTTTTTTCCCCCCTCTCCCCGTTCTTTAAATGCAATGATTCAAATTCCAGAATGCTGTTGCTGTCAAAACAAGACAGCAGTTTACCGCCTGTCTCACAGAGGCATTAAAGACCATCTTGCGGGATGAGATGGAAAGTCTTCGGCGGAGGAAACATAACTCAACGTTGCTTTTTACCTTCCCACCCATCCTGCGGGGGTGGGAACGAGATGCTTGGAGAGAAGTGGTGAACTGATGCCCTGCCTTGGATTCCCATGACGTATCACTCCCTTCAAGCTCAGCCCTACAACATCATTCACCCACCTTTCCAGGTGGGTGGTCCAGCGTGGGTGGGGGATGGGTGGGGGGTGGGGAGATGGTTTTGCGTGAGGGGCAGGTGCGTATGCATGCACAGCTTTGGTTGTGTGAGTGCCATCGCCCGCCACTCATGCGAGTCACTGGCGAGGCCCAGTTCTGAATGGTACCCCTGGCCTGACAGGTACCATGACAGTGGGGGGATTCTTTTTTTATTTACTACTGGTTCTGTGGGCATGGCTTGGTGGGTGTGATTTGATGGGCGTGGCAGTGGAAAGGATACTGCAAAATCCCCATTCCCTCCCCAGTCCTGGGGGAAGGATACTGCACAATCCCCATTCCCACCTCACTCCAGGAGAAGGCTGCTTCAAAATCCCCATTCCCTCCCCACTCCAGGAGAAGGATACTGCAAAATCCCCATTCCCTCCCCACTCCTGGGGGAAGGATACTGCACAATCCCCATTCCCTCCCCAGTCCTGGGGGAAGGATACTGCAAAATCCCCATTCCCTCCCCACTCCAGGAGAAGGATGCTTCAAAATCCCCATTCCCTCCCCACTCCTGGGGGAAGGATACTGCAAAATCCCCATTCCCTCCCCACTCCAGGAGAAGGATACTGCAAAATCCCCATTCCCACCCCACTCCTGACTGTCCAGCTGGCAGGGAGTTCAATCCATGGGGGGCAGAAGGAAATTTGGCAAGAATAAGATGTACTATGTTAGTCACTTATAGTATGTGCCTGGGAGGAAAGATAATGTGACTCCTGGAAATTCTCTCCATGGAGATGAAGCTGGTTCTCCTTGGGAGCTCTTTGAGCAAGAAATGGAAGCACTCAAATACAATAGAAAAACAAAATGAAAAGCCATTTCATCTGCTTCTGCAGAAAACAAAAAATAAAAAAATAAAAAATTGTGTTCTCCCAAAGAGGCAAGGAAGAGGAACATCAAATAAAAGTAAGTTTGATAGCCTTTTAAATCTGGGTAGTGGGAAAAATGCATTATCCAACGGAAAAAAAAACGTTTAGTTGAAAGTTTGCTCCATTTATCTTCTCTTTCCCTTGCAAGCTGCCTGCATTTGGCAAGTGTTAAGTGTTGTTGTTTTAACGCTTTGCCTTCTATTAACTTCACTTCTTATTGCCTTCTTTCTTGCGTAACATTCTGGGCATTGAAGTCTACGCTCTTGAAAGTTGACAAAGCTAAAAAAAACACATTTTGGAGGTCTTCTAGTCCAGTGTTTCTCAACCTTGGTTGCTGGACGATGTGTGGACTTTAACTTCCAGAATTCCTTCCCCAGCCAACTCTCCAGCGAGTCCTTCCTTCTCATTAGGTGGCCAAAGTATTTGAGTTTCCTCTTCAGGATCTGCCTTTCTAAAGAGCAGTCAGGGTTGATCTCCTCTAGGACTGACCGATTGGATGGCCTTGCAGTCCAAGGGACTCACAGGAGTCTTCTCCAGCACCAGAGTTCAAAGGCCTCCATTCTATATTATATAACCACCTTGAGAGCTTCTAAATTGAACAAATAAACATAATAAAGGTGGCCACAGAAATATTCTCCAAGGCTGCAACCTAAGAGACATTTACCAGGGCGTGTGTCCCATCAAACAGGAACACAGCTGTGGTTTCTTGACAGATTTCCAGTAATGCAACTGTGCGATGGGTACCCAAAGTTTATTACCTATTCATGTATTTAGGAGACAGCTGTATTCCCTGTTTCATATAGCACAGCTCAGGGTATTTGCTTTCCATAAATCACCTTGAATGATTGCAAAGATGCTTTGTATTATATCCACATTATTCTCCCAAATCGCTGGCACCACAAAGAATTTAGAGAAGCAATTTGCTCTCACGTTCGGCTCGGTCCACGTACGGGCAATGGCTGGCAAGAAATGCAGGCATTTTCGACCTACAACCATTGATTTAGTAACTATTCACAGTTACAACGGTGCTGGGGGGGAAAAGCAACTTGCATTCATTTTTCACACTTATGACTGTTACAGCATGCCTGCGGTCATGTGATCAAAATTCAGGGGGCTTGGCAACCGACTCACATTTATGACGGATGCAGTAAAGGTCACAAGCAAAATCTCAAAGGGGAAGGCACTCCCTTAACGACCAACTTGACAATGAGAGTGATTCACTTAACAACGAAGAAAGATTGTACATTGGGGCAAAATTCACTGAACTGTCTGATTTAGCAACGGAAATGTTGGGCTCAATTGCGGTCATAAGTTGTTGCACAAAGTGAGTGTGATATCTAACGCCCCCTTCCCCATATACATCTTCCACCTCCTTAGGAACCCACAGTCACCAGTGGGACATTAAACTAATAACACAATAAGCAAAGCTCTTCTCCAAGCACACTTCACAACTTGTCGGATAACCACTTGAACAGAAAGAAAGCTGTAAAGGTGTCAGCTTTGATCGGTAGTTCCTGATATTCTGGATTTTTATGTTTCGTAAAGACAAAGCGCCAAGGGACCCTCTAATGATAAAGTTCTTCCAAACGAAAACTTCAAGGTGAATTATTCATGCCCATGTCTGAAAGAGAGGCCTAAAGGAACGCGGACGGGCCAAATCACAGGGACATGCCAGAGCCACACGAGCGACCGATAAAGGAGAATAATTTGTAGCTCAGGGTTGAAATGTGGAGTCCTTGGTGATCTCTGAGCTTGGTGGTTTTCTTACAGATGCTTCATCATGACCGAAACTAGGTAGCATCATAAGTGCTAGAAGGGAATGGGGTTTGCGGAGACGAAATGTACCTTTCCAAAATAGGAGAAAAGATCTCTTATGGAAGAAGAGGTCTTCTCTGAGCTTAGCTGTTTTCTTGCAGATGTTTGATTAGAAGTCAAAGGCAATAAGGAAGAGAAGCAGAAGTAAAGAGGAAGAAGAACAAGAAGGAGGAAGAGGAAGATGGAAGAAGAGGAGAAGGAGGAGAAGAAGGAGGAGGAGGAGAAAAGAGGAAGAAGAAAGAAGAAGGGAGGAGGAGGAGGATGAAGAAGAAGAGGAGGAGGATGGGGAAGGAGAAGGGGGGGAGGAGGAGGAGGAAGAAGAAGAGGAGGAGGAGGAAGAAGAAAAAGAAGAAGAGGAAGAGGAAGAGGAAGAGGAAGAAGAAAGAAGAGGAGGAGGAGGATGGGGAAGGGGAGGAGGAGGAAGAAGAGGAGGAGGAAGAAAGTAGAAGAAGAAGGGAGGAGGAGGAGGTTGAAGAAGAAGAGGAGGAGGAGGAGGAGGAGGAGGATGGGGAAGGGGAGGAGGAGGAAGAAGGAGGAGGAGGAGGAAGAAGAAGGAGGAGGAGGAGGAGGAGAAATTTCGTTTCTCATCCAAAAAATATTCATCAGTTATGATGGTGAGAAGATGGAAGGATAGGTATTCACCTTTGAGACACTCTCTCTATACTTTGTGGTGCTGTGATGGCTGGCCTAAGATGAGTGCAGATATGAAGCTCAAGAGACCAATCCCAGCACACCTCTTCCCAAGAAGAAGAAGAGGAGGAGGAGGAGGTGGTGGTGGTGGAGGAGAAAGAGAAGGAGGAGGAGGAGGAGGAGAACAACAACTGTGGGGAGAAATTTCCTAACAGGAAGAGCACTTAATCAACGGAACAGCTTGCCTCCAGAAGTCATGGGTGCTCCATCACTGGAGATTTTCAAGAAAAGACTGGATAGCCATTTGTCCAGGATGTTATACGGACTCCTTTCTTAGGCAGGGGGTTGGACTAGAAGACCTCCAAGGTCCCTTCCACTTCTAGGATTCTATGTTTCCAAGTACAGTTTTCTCCAGTCCGTCTCCTTCATTGACACTTCTCCATCCTGCCTTATGTGGGGGAAACATACTTTCTGTCCTTATTCCATGAATGCCTTTCCAGTCATTAGCCCCTTCTTCCATTACAATCAGCAACTGCAGCTCTTTCTTCCTTTAATTAAGTGGGCTCAAGGTCCAGCAAAGTTACAACAGGGTGGGTTTTTCCTCCTTCCACAGCTATTTTGTTCTGTCCATTCCGTCCTCTTATGAATATTTCCCATGCTCTGCACCCGTCTTTCTCTCTTAGCAACTTAAAGAGATCTGGACTTCAACTCCCAGGCTTCCTAGCGTGCTGGCTGAGGAATTCTGGGAGTTGAAGCCAGGGAGGGGCTTCAAAAATTTTAGCAAAGGGTTCTCTGCTCAGTTGCTGGGTGGGCGTGGCCATGGTGGGCGTGGCCTAGTTGGCCTCCTGCACCATGGAGAGGTGCATTTTTGCCCTCCCCAGGCTCCAGAGGCTTTTCTTGAGCCTCCGGGAGGGCGAAAATGCCTTCCCAAACTTCCGGTAGGCGTTTTTTGCCCTCTCCCTGCACTTACCTGCCTCCAAAACAGGCTGGGAGGGGTGGGGTGGGGTGAGCGGGGCCAGCCAGGAGTAGGATTTTGGGGGTTCTCCGAACTGCACAGAATCTTAGCTAGAGGTTCTCCCGAACCCCTGTGAACCCCCAGCAGCCCACCCCTGGTTGAAGCTCACCTGTCCTAAAAATGCTGCTTATATATTTTGAAGTGAAGGCTAAATGCATGCAATTGGGGAGGGGGGGGGGACTTGTAAACTTTCTCTCTTATTCTTGTCTTGCAAGCTTTACAGGAAAAGGAATCCGTCACCCCCCCCCTTTTTTTTTTAACAGAACGATTCTGTAAAACCATTGCATAGCCCAGATCTGTGCTGCTGGCAAGAGATCTGCGCCAGGATATCAAGCCAATTTTCAGGGAAATTGGAAAAGAAACTTCCTTCAATCCAAGATCAGCTGCCGTGGTTGACATCTGCCGTGCTAAAAATGAGAGCAGCAATTCACACTTTACGGCAAGATAGATACTGTTCTCGGGGGAAGAAGCTCGCCATATTGCCACAAGCCAGGGGAGCAACAGATGGCACAGATCTTGGAAGGGTGCCGTAGCTGAAAGGGTAACTTCGACACACAGAAACAAGGAATGGGGTGGCAGGATAGCAGTCTTCCAATGTTTGAGGGGCTGCCCCAAAGAAGAGGGGGTCAAATTATTCTCTAAAGCACCAGACGACAGGACAAGAAACAATGGATGGAAACTAATCAAGGAGAGAAGCAACCTGGAATTAAGGAGAAACTTCTTAACAGTGAGGAGAATTAACCAGGGGAACAGCTTGCCACCAGAAGTTGTGGGTGCTCCCATCACTGGAGGCTTTTAAGAAGAGACTGGACAGTCACTTGTCTGGAATGGTATAAGTTCTCCTGCTTGAGCAGGAGGCTGGCGTAGAAGGTCCCTTCCAACTCGGACATTCTGTAATTCTGTAACATCCTGCCACAAAGTGAGTAAAGTGGGAGGTGATCGTGTTGAACGCTGTCCATGATTTGGATTTTATTTGGGTGAGGGGACACACTGACCAGGAAATGACAGGAAATGACAGGACAGGACAGGACAGGAACAGAACAGGAACAGGAACAGGAACAGGAACAGGAACTGGAACAGGAACTGGAACAGGAACGGAACAGGAACTGGAACTGGAACAGGAACAGGAACAGGAACAGGAACAGGAACAGGAACAGGAACAGGACAGGACAGGACAGGACAGGACAGGAACAGAACGGAACAGGAACAGGAACAAGAACAGGACAGGACAGGACAGGACAGGAACAGGAACAGGAACAGGACAGGAACAGGAACAGGACAGGACAGGACAGGAACAGAACAGGAACAGGGACAGGACAGGAACAGAACAGGAACAGGAACAGAACAGAACAGGAATAGGAACGGAACAGAACAGAACAGAACAGGAACAGGAACAGGAACAGGAACAGAACAGAACAGAACAGAACAGAACAGAACAGAACAGGGTTAAAAGGAACATTTTCTTTCTTTTTACAATGTCCTTTGAAGTAGATAGGGGCGCTGAGGGTATCATGTAGTTTAACCTTCGGTCACTCCATAAGAAGTTTGAGAGATGTTCCCTTGCCTCCTTAGTTTAGTTTACTTTATGGTCATTGCACATGGTGCAACCAAATTAAATGCCGTCTTCAGTGTACATTATAACCATAAAAATAAAAACACAAACATACATCCTTTACATTCTAAAAGGAGTGGCCAGCCTCAGCATCCATGGGTGCAGCCATCTTGAATGGCAGTTGGAATGGCGGTTACTGCCTGTTGATTGGGAGCTTCTTCCAAATAAAAATATTTGGACACTCAAAAGTAGGGATCTCCATGGAAGTGACATCCCCCTAAAATTTTAAAAGGACCCTGAATTCTCTTCCTCAGCCACAGAGAAATAAACAAAGGCAATTCAGCAGGATATTTCTTCTCCTGCTTTGCCATTCGTATTTCTTTTCACCCCTTTCTTCCATCACTGCCCCTGCCAAACTTTAGATGTCATGAAGAAATAGAATTACTCATCTATTTCTATAAAGAAACATACTTTGAAAAATACATATTGTTAGCAGATATAAAACTCCAGAGTACCAAAGATATGAGTACATCCAATGAAAAGGAGTCAAGAATTTCCTAAAATTCTGGGTTTAGAGATGGCTCACCCCATTGGTATTCTTCTGACTTCCTTTCCATCATGGATTCCCTTGGCTTTTCTTTTACAGCCATCCCCAGATCTTCTCCTCTCCCCAGCTCTGCCTCTTAATGCAATTATTTCCCTCTGACTGAGTCTTCTGGAGAAACCAGGAATTCCTTCCAAAAGTGAGATAGCCCAATTCCTACCTGCCATGATAAACAATATCTATCTATCTATCTATCTATCTATCTATCTATCTATCTATCTATCTATCTATCTATCTATCTATCTATCTATCTACCGGTATATAGAAGAGAGAGGGGGGGGTGATAGGTAGGTAGATCTATGTCTATCTCTCAATCAATCAATCAATCAGTATCTCTCTCTTTCTCTAATCTATCTCTCTGTCATCTCTCTATCATCTCTCTATATCTATCATCTATCTATCTATCTATCTATCTATCTATCTATCTATCTATCATCTATCTATCATCTATCATCTATCATCTCTCTCTCTCTCTCTCTCTATCATCTATCTATATCTATCTTTCATCTTTCATCTATCATCTATCATCTATCATCTATCATCTATCATCTATCTATCATCTATCATCTATCATCTATCATCTATCTATCTATCATCTATCTATCATCTATCTATCATCTATCTATATCTATCATCTATCTCTCATCTCTCATCTCTCATCTCTCATCTCTCTCTCTCTCTCTCTCTCTCTCTCTCTCTCATCTCTCATCTCTCATCTCTCATCTATCTATATCTATCTCTCATCTCTCATCTCTCATCTATCTGTCTATCTGTCTATCTATCTATCTATCTATCTATCTATCTATCTATCTATCTATCTATCTATATCTATCTATCTATCTATCTATCAATCATCTACCATCTATGGTGGGAACGATAAGAGAAACTGGTGCTGGCTGTTGATTACTTGAGCATCCAGTAAAGATTGGTCAGGAAAACTTGGATCCTTTAAAAGTGATTATTCCTGTTCCCACGGTAACCCTGGGCATTCTGAGATCAGAATGAGGTCACAGCAGGAGGCAAGGAGGACATCAGCAATGACTATTGACAGCTAAGCCAGGGAGGAGAGAAAGCAGCCAGTCCTTCTGGTAGCCAATCTGATCAATCAATCAGAACAGAGCTGGGAGGGAACTTGGAGGTCTTCTAGTCCAACCCCGTGCTTGAGTAGGAGACTCCCAGTCCTTCTTTTCTTTAGACTAGCCAGACCCAAATCCTGCACTTTTTCACACAAAGCAGGAAGAAGATTTCACTTGAGAACTAGATGATTTCTTTATTCTTGAGTGAAGGTTTCCTGAATAGTCAAAAGTTAGCGATCCTCACTCTGTTCATAGCTGTCCATGTTTTTAAATCTTCTTCGTGGCTGAAGTGCTTACAAAGTAAAGGGTTTATATCAGGGAAGCAAATTTTGATTCCATGAGGATCACTTGGGGATGTTACATCAGTCGTAAGTGTGAAAAATGGCCAGAAGTCACTTTTTCAGTGCCATTGTAAGTTTGAATGGTCACTAAAGAAATGGTTGTAAATTGAGGACTACCTATAGATGATAGATAGATAGATAGATAGATAGATAGATAGATAGATAGATAGATAGATAGATAGATAGATGATAGATGATAGGAGGAGGAAGAAGAAGAGTAAGGGGAGGAGGAGGAGGAGGAAGAGGAGGAAGGAGAAGGAGAAGAAAAAGAAGAGGAAGAAGGAGAAGGAGAAAGAGAAGGAGGAGAAGAAAAAGAAGAAGAGGAGGAAAGAGAAGGAGGAAGATGAGAAGGAGGAGGAAGAGGAAGAGGAAGAAGAAGAAGAAGAAGGAGAAGAACAGGAGGAGGAGGAAGTAGAAGAAGAGGAGGAAGAGGGAGAAGGAGAAGGAGGAGAAGAAAAAGAGGAGGAGGAAGGAGGAAGAGGAGGAGGAGAAGGAGAAGGAGAAGGGGAAGAGGAAGAGGAGGAAGAAGAAGATTGTGGGTCAGGTCAATTCTCTTCAGTTGCAAAGTTTCTTTTCATGGTGGACAAAATGCTGAAAGGTGAAATAATAGAATAAAACACCTCTGTTTTTTTAAAAAAAAAACACCTCTGAAAAGCCCAATTGTGGGCAACAACATGGAGACCTGAGGAACAGCTAGACTTTTAGGAGAAGATTCGACTAGTTTTGAGCAAACGAAAAGATGGACTCCCCTCTTTTTAACCCCCCCCCCATCCTTTGCAGACAGATGCCTCTCTCCTAACAGCTGTTTCCTCTCGGAGTGTGAAAGCGCCAGACTTAACAAACAAGCCTCATCGTTTACACGCTAGCAACCAACATTTCAGAAACCCCAAAACGTGAATATTTGTACAAGGAGTTTGGAGCTGACCTTGAGGAATTTATTTATTTATGTTAAGGAGCGATTTGCAGAAAAGATGCTTCAGCTCCCAAGAAAGAGCAAGTGTGAGAAAGAAACTCAAAATAACTCTGCCTTGATTTTGCTAAAGATACGTTGGGACAGAGAGAATCCGAGGCAGGCTGTCAAGATTATTATTAAATTTTTTTTGGTCCAATATTGTTTCACAAGGAAGCTGCATTCCTAGAAATGTTGCGGTGTTTATTTCTTAACAGTAAACAACTTGACACCCGAAGTTGTGGGTCCTCCAAAAACGGGAGGTTTTACAAAGAGATTGGGCAGCCACTTGTCTGGAATGGTTGAGAGTCTCTTGCTTTAGCAGGAGGTTGGACTAAAAGATCTCCAAGGTCCCTTTCAACTCTATTCTGATTGAATAGAATAGAATAGAACTTTTTATTGGCCAAGTGTGATTGGACACATGAGGAATTTGTCTTTGGTGCATAGAGTCTCAGTGTACATAAAAGAAAAGATACGTTCATCAAGAATCATAAGGTACAACACTTAATGATAGTCACAAGAAAGCAATCAAATCCTATTAGAAAACGATCAATATAAATCATAAGGATACCAGCAACAAGGTTACAGTCATACAGTCATAAGTGGGAGGAGAAGGGTGATAGGAACGATGAGAAGATTAATAGTAATGCAGACTTAGTTTGACAATGCTGAGGGAATTATTTGTTTAGCAGTGTGATGGCGTTCGGGGAAAAACTGTCCTTGTGTCCAGTTGTTTTGGTGTGCAGTGCTCCATAGCATCGTTTTGAAGGTAGGAGTTGAGACAGTTGATGTCCACAATGCGAGGGGTCTGTAGATATTTTCCCAGCCCTCTTTTTGACTCGTGCAGTTTAGAGGTCCTCCAGGGAAGGCAGGTCGGTAGCCATTGTTTTTTCTGCCGTTCTAATTATCCTCTGAAGTCCGTGTCTGTCTTGTGGGGTTGCAGAACCAAACCAGACAGTTATGGAGGTGCAGATGACAGACTCCATAATTCCTCTGTAGAACTGGATCAGCAGCTCCTTGGGCAGTTTGAGCTTCCTGAGTTGGCACACAAAGAACATTCTTTGTTGTGCTTTTTTGTTGATGTTTTTGATGTTAGTGTCCATTTTAGGTCTTGCAATATGGTAGAACCTAGAAATTTGAAGGTCTCTACTGTTGATACTGTGTTGTCTAGTATTGTGAGAGGTGGAATTATGGAAGAGTTTCTCCTAAAGTCTACTGCCATTTCTACAGTTTTGAGTGTGTTCAGTTCCAGATTATTCCGGTCGCATCACGAGGTTAGTTGTTCAACCTCCCGTCTATATGCGGATTCATCATTGTTTGTTTGTTTCTTTGATTGATTGATTGCAGATGCAGCTAGAGGTATATAACATGAGAGTTGGGTGAGGAATAGAATGAATATCAGATGGAGTTTGGTTGCATCTTTTTAGACAAAATACATTTTTATTAAAAGATACAAGTCATACGGTCCAGGTAGGTTCTAAATTTTTTTACTACCGTTTCTGTGGGCATGGCTAATTTTGTGGGTGTGGCTTGATGGTCATGTGGCAGTGGGCATTGCTTGATGGTCATGTGACTGGGTAGGCATGGCCAACTCAATGTCACTCACGTCAAGGGAAGCCTCACCTGGCCCTTCCCTTCCCAGCCATTCCTTGTCACACCCAACCTCAACGTATTTATAGTTCTGTAAAAATGTTGTTCACCTTTTTTCAACTTTTTTATCTACATACTTTAGATGCCCTTTCATGGACCACTGAAAGGAGGAAATGGCTCACATGCTTTGCCCAGGAGTGTGATAGGCAACAGGCTTTTAAGGGGCTGCCAGAAAGAAGGGGGGAGGGGGGGCAATGTATTTTCCAAAGCACCAGAAGGCAAAACAAGAAGCAATGGATGGAAACGGAAGAAAGAGAGAAGCAACCTAAAACTAAGGAGAAACTTCCTGGTAGTGTGAACCAATATAGGTGCAGAAATATTTCAGTACTAATTTCACATATAAAATAGCCATTCGTGTAATACAACCTGCCTATTGTTCAAAACAGACATTAGAATGATGGCTGATGTTTGACAGCCAGCCTAAAAGTCAAAAATCACAAGAGTGCTTCTCACTCTGTACGTATACAAAACATCACATACCAGGAATAGCGTATTAAGATGGACCCTCTTAATCTGGTCAGACCCTCCCGTACATCTGAAGACATGAGTCTGTAACTCACAAAATGTCAGCCTTTCAAAGTTGACCCAGTCAGAAAGCAAAGAAAACTAGGAGCCTTGGTGGAGCAGCGGACTAAAGCGTTGTTAAATAGCACTTAGTTGCCAGCTGCCTGCAATTACTGCAAGTTCGAATCTCGCCAGGCTCAAGGTTGACTCAGCCTTTCATCCTTCCGAGGTAGGTAAAATGAGGACCCAGATTGTGGGGGCAATAAGCTGACTTTATATAAAAAAGAACATCGCTTGAGGGGGGCCTGAAAGCCCTACTAAGCAGGTATATACAAAAGTATGAAGGCTATTGCTTAACGTATTGTAAGCCGCCCTGAGTCTCCGGAGAAAGGCGGCATATAAATCAAACCAATAAATAAATAAATAAACAAACAAACAAACAAACAAACAAACAAACAAACAAACAAACAAACAAAGGCAAAACTAGGATGCTCTTTTCATATAATAACAGAATGAAAGCTTGGCTGAATTTCTCTCTGTCCCTTTTATGCCACACAGAATCAAGGCGGGGTTATTTTAAATCTCTTTCTTTCCCTCCCTACTTTTCCCGGGTGAGTTTTGCGGTCCTTTTTTATCTGTAAATGGTTGTTGCATTCCTTACACACAGACACACAGAGAGAAAAGCGCACAAAGAAAGAAATTTCTAAAAGAATAAACACAATACCAATTTTGAAAGAAAGAAGGGGGGGGAAAAAGCCAAAGGAAGTAATAAAGGATTTAAAAAGTGCCAAGAAACAAATGGAGACGAGAAAGAAAGGAAAAGAAAGAAAAAAGAAAAGGGAAAGGAAAAGTTATAGGTAACTTCGACTTGTGACCACAATTGAGCCCAGAATTTCTTGCTAAGTGAGACGTTCGTGAAGTGAGCTTTGTCCCATTTTAAGACCATTTTTTCTGCCACAATTGTTGAGTAAATCCCTGCAGTTGAAAAAAAGCAAGAAAGAAAAATCTCCTGCCACAGGAAAAAGAGGTTGGACTAGAAGACCTCCAGGGCCCCTTTCAGCCTTATGATTGAGGTGGTTGATCGAGTAATAACCAAATTATTTAGAGCCTCAGTCTTCATTGACATTGAAAGCAAAATAAAATGAAACATTTTTAAAAAATCACAAATTAAGCTTTTCCAAGAGGTTATTATTGCCGCTTTAGAATATTTTGGAAAAGTCCGTTTATACGTCTACTCGGGGGGGGGGGGGGAGGCAGCTGAAAGAAAAAACGTAGATCAAAATCACAGCTGGCTGATTTTCAATCCCCAGAAAGACTGGAGTTGTGGAGTAGTAATGGGCACAGTAAAAAGATGAATTAGCTTTCAAAAATAATAAACACCTCTAAATTCTGCCTTGAGCTTCTGAAGTTTGTAGGCTCGAGCATCCTAGGAGTAAAATCAGTCGCGCCTGCTGGGCAGGGCGAGTTTTCATAACCTGCAAATTGGCATTTCTTTGCGAGGCTTCCTGTTCTCCAACTGCTTGCTAATGTTACCCAGTTTTTGCTTAACTATTTGTCTTCGTCGGATGTATCACCTCAAATTATTTTCCTGATGTATTGATCCATGTCATCCTCTGTATTTTGGCTCTTTCTCACCCTGGAGTCAGCCATCAAAGCAGATTGAATTGAGGGAATCAATTCTTTAGGTACAGAGCAGGAGGGTGAGCTGAGCTGAGCTGGGCAGGTCTTCGGTTATTTCTGTGTCATAGAAAAAGGAGAGGAGAGGAGAGGAGAGGAGAGGAGAGAAGAGAAGAGAAGAGAAGAGAAGAGAAGAGAAGAGAAGAGAAGAGAAGAGAAGAGAAGAGAAGAGAAGAGAATATAGAACAGAACAGAAAGAACAGAATAGAACAGGAACAGAAGAAGGGAAGAGAAGAGTAGATGAATAGAATAGAAAATAGAATAGAACAGAACAGAACAGAACAGAAACAGAATAGGAGAAGAGAAGAGAAGAGAAGAGAAGAGAAGAGAAGAGAAGAGAAGAGAAGAGAAGAGAAGAGAAGAGAAGAGAAGAGAAGAACTGGAAGGGACCTTGGAAGTCTTCTAGTCCAACCCCTTCAGGAAATCTTATATCATTTTAGACAAATCGTTATTGAATCTCTTCTTAAAATCTTCCAATATTGGAGCATTCACAACTTCGGGCAGCAAGTTGTTCCATTGATCTCCTTGATCAGTTTCCACCCATTGCTTCTCATCCTGCCCTCAGGCGCTTTAGAGAATCTTGGGCATAATTTTATGCCTAAACAGGTAGCCCTCCATCTTACGACCACAACTGAGTCCAAACTTTCGGTTGTTAACTGAGTTTTGCTCCATTTTACAGGCCTTCTTGCCACTCTTGTTAAGCGAATGACTGCAGCTCTGAAGTTAATAATGCAGTTGTTAAGTCAATATGGCTTCCCCATTCGCTTCGGTTGTAAGACGGTCACAAAAGGGGGATCATTCATATGACCCCGGGATGTTGCAACCGTCGTAAGTCTGACAAGCAAAGTCAACGGGGAACCTGGATTCGTTTAACAACCTTGTTGCTAACTGAACAACTGTGGCGACAAAGGCAAGAAAACTCACTTCACCACTGCCTCACTTATCAACAGAAGTGTGGAGCTCCATTGTGGCCATAAGATGAGGACTACCTGGAAACCAATTGTACCCTGGCGCTCGCATGTGAATGTGTTACCTTGGAGGATCCTTTTAGCATCAACAAACCTTCGATCCACCTGTGGAGATCCGTTCATTCATGTTTTCATCGTACAAATGTTTCATGGTTATTTGAATTCCCCCCTAAATATTTATTTATTTATTATAGGAATGGCTACCTTAATCAAAAACCCTCAAGGCTGATTCACATAAAAAGGTTTTTAAGCAACATCAACCACCGGACAATTAAATTTAAGCTAAAACCAATTTGATCCACGGAGGCTACACGAGCTTAAAAGCTAAATAAAGCGATTAGGAGAAGTCCTTTTTATTCCTCTCCAAGATGGTGCCTTCTAGGAGTTTGGGACTACAGTCCCCATCTTCCACAGCTCAGTTTGATTTACATTTTTGGCTGCAAATGGATAACCTTGGGTGTTAAGTGCTCCAGGGAAGTGCTGTTGATGGCAGATCCAATAGCCAATGTCTATTCCTCTTCCCTCAAATTTCCATTTTTGTCAATGTTTTATTGCATTATGAGATTTGAATAAATACATTATGGAATACAGGCAATAACCAAGCACAGTGGCATTTATACTATAGGAAGTGGAAATTGTTAACGTGGTGATGATTCCGATGAATTAAACTTTTCAAGACGATGTTGAATACGATCTGTAAAACAGAGACCATAAAGTTGCTTCAATTGTATAATTAATGCCGATATGTGAAACAGCCGAATAGCTGCAAATTCCCTGAATGATAACATGAGAAATATTTCAGTCTTTAATACTTAATAGTAAAGTCTCCACTATTGCTATAAATATTAAGAGGGAAAAGGTGTGGGGGGAGGGGAAAATTGGCTGGAAAAACAGATAGGTAGTGTGACTATATTTATGATGCAGATTCAAAATTCCAGGATCCATTATCTAGAAACACCAACAGATCTATCATCCATCTCTCTCTCTCTCTCTCTCTCTCTCTCTCTCTCTCTCTCTCTCTCTCTCTCTCTCTCTCTCTCTCTTATCTATCTATCTATCTATCTATCTATCTATCTATCTATCTAATATCTATCTATATCTAATATCTATCTATCTATCACTCTATCTATCTAATATCTATCTATCTATCTATCTATCTATCTATCTATCTATCTATCTATCTATCTAATTATCTGTCTGTCTGTCTGTCTGTCTCTAATATCTATCATATCTATTTGTCTATCTACCTATCTATCTATCTATCTATCTATCTATCTATCTATCTATCTATCTATCCATCCATCCATCTATCATCTATCATCTATCATCTATCATCTATCATCTATCATCTATCATCTATCTATCTATCTATCTATCTATCTATCTATCTATCTATCTATCTATCATCTATCTATCTCTATTCTCTCTCTCTCTCTCTCTCTGTATCCATCCATCCATCCATCCATCCATCCATCCATCCATATCTATTAACTCTCTATCATCAGTGCTTCTAGAGAACGGATTACCTAAAACACACACAAATGAGCGCCCCCTTCAGGTTGCAGCCTTGCTTGTTTCCTTCTGCACGCAGCCGCCCATTATTTATTTGTAGTTGCCTCTGACTCCAAGCCCACATAACCCCAACTGCCTTCCTTCTCCTTCCTCCCTGCCTTCAACTTCGCACACCTGCCCAGCGGATGAGAAATTGGCCATTGGGACATGTGAATGTTCGGCAGGAAGAAAACATCTTGTGCCTTGCTAATGTGTCATAAAATCTCATTTTACCCTGCTGGGCAGTTTGGAAAGTAAAGAAAAAGAATTCCGGAGCCTCCGAGTGAATTGGTGTCAAGATGATTAAACTTCGTATGTTTCTGAAATGAGGGCTAATAGAAGAAAAGGAATACAAAAGGGTTGAATATCCCAGTTTATTTAATCAGTTAACTCAGGGAAAGCTGCTCTCTAATAATTGGAGTGATTTGTGACCATTGGATGGAAATGTATCAAGGAAAGAACCAAACTAGAATTAAGGAGAAATTTCCTAACAATGAGAACAATTAGCCAGAGGAACAACTTGCCACCAGAACTTGTCAGTACTCTGTCCCTGGAGACTTTTAAGAAGAGACTGAACAGACACTTGTCTGGAATGGGGCATGGTCTCCTGCTTAAGCGTGTGTTGGATTAGAAGACCCCCAAGGTCTGTTCCAACTCTTATTCTGTTATCCATCATCCATCCATCACATTACTAGAAAATTGGCATCTCTCTCTCTCTCTCTCTCTCTCTCTCTCTCTCTCTCTCTCTCTCTCTCTCTCTCTCTCTCTCTCTCTCTCTCTCTCTCTCTCTCTCTCTGATGATAGCCACAACCACCATCATGCATGTGAAAAATGGCCATGATATTGATTGTCAGATCATGGTTACTGTCTTGGCATTTTTTTTCTCTCCCTGGGGATGTTTTGACAACAAACAGGTTTATTTGGCAAATGAAATGGACTTATATCATAGGTACCTTATATGTCACAGGTAAATAAGTCTTACCATACAATTGAAGAGTTTAGGGCCTTCTTTGAAAAGTAGAGTGTGCCTAGTCCTAGGTTGCATCAACAGAGGGACAGAATCAAGATCACGTGAAGTGTTAATACCACTTTATAATGCCTTGGTAAGGCCACACTTGGAATCCTGCATCCAATTTTGGTCACCACGATGTAAAAAAGAAGCTGAGACTCTAGAACGAGTGCAGAGAAGAGCAAGAAAGAGGATGAGGGGACTGGAGGTTAAAACACACAAAGGATGGTTGCAGGAACTGGGTATGTCTCGTTTAATGAAAAGAAGGACTAGGGGAGACGTGATAGCAGTCTTCCAATATCTCAGAGGCTGCCCCAAAGAAGAGGGAGCCAAGCTATTCTCCAAAGCCCCTGAAGGCAGCACAAGAAGCAATGGGTGGAAATTCATCAAGGAGAGAAGCAACTTAGAACTAAGGAGAGACTTCCTGACAGTGAGAACAATTGATTAGTGGAACAACTTGCCTCCAGAAATTGTAAATGCTCCAACACTAGAAGTTTTTAAGATGTTGGATAACCATTTGTCTGAAGTGGTGGAGGGTTTCCTGCCTAAGCAGGGGGTTGGATTAGAAGACCTCCAAGGTCCCTCCTGACTCTGTTATTCTAATATATACTTAAATAGACATCTGAGCCCTTCAGAACTGCTGCTCTTCTGGCTTTTACCTCCAGAGGTTTCTCAAACCTGCTACCCAATTAGATGGGTAACAGAAGACGTTGACAGAAGAATAAAGACGTGACAGAAGAATAAAATTTAGGAAATGCGTGACTGGAGAAAGAATATTCTAATTATAAGTGATTTAATTTTTTTTTTTTTAAGAAAGCAAACACTTGGTGAGGACACAAACCTCTAGATGCAGATGCATAATAAGCAAAATGAAAAGAACCCAATGCAGCCTGTGCTCCATTCCTAGCATTAATTTTTTAGCAATCCTTCTACTCGAACAAGAATTTGCACAGCTTCGAGTGCAGGAAAGGGCAACGGGGAGAAACAATAAATGGCTGGGATGAATGTATAAACAGAGAAGATCCAAGACACTTGTTGAAAATGACTTCCTCCGGAACATCAAAGAGCTTTATGAGAATGCAAAATTAATCTCATCAACCGAGGCAGAAGCAGTCAGCAACGATGCTACATGGGCCCTACCACTAATGGTAATTAATTGTCAGGAAATGTCACTAGGGAAGCACAGTTCTAAGACAAGCTACTGGTGTGGCCGAGCAGCTGTTGGCTAGCATTAATTGGCTCTAAAAACAGAGTTGTCCACTGAAGAAATCGCCTGTGCATGCAGCTGAAAAACCAGCTGCCAACGACACTCAGATTAATGACAAACAAAGCATCCCCAGGAACTGCCAAGACCTTAGGAATGACCCTTGGTGGGAGCAGGAGAACCAAACACACGATAAGGAAAACCTACATAAAATGTTTTATAGGTGGCACTTACCACCGGCAAGATTAGCAAAGATGTTTAAAAACATGTCCGCCAAATGCTGGAAATGTAATCATATATAGAAGAGAAGAGAAGAGAAGAGAAGAGAAGAGAAGAGAAGGGAAGGGAAGGGAAGGGAAGGGAAGGGAAGGGAAGGGAAGGGAAGGGAAGGGAAGGGAAGGGAAGAGAAGAGAAGAGAAGAGAAGAGAAGAGAAGAGAAGAGAAGAGAAGAGAAGAGAAGAGAAGAGAATAATGAAAAATAGAATAGAATAGAATAGAACAGAACAGAACAGAACAGAACAGAACAGAACAGAACAGAACAGAACAGAACAGAACAGAACAGAATAGAATAGAATAGAAAATATGGAATGGAATGGAATGGAATGGAATGGAATGGAATAGAATAGAATAGAATAGAATAGAATAGAATAGAATAGAATAGAAAATATGGAATGGAATGGAATGGAATGGAATGGAATGGAATAGAATAGAATAGAATAGAATAGAATAGAATAGAATAGAATAGAATAGAATAGAATAGAATAGAATAGAATAGAATAGAATAGAATAGAATAGAATAGAATAGAATTCTTTATTGGCCAAGTGTGATTGGACACACAAGGAATTTGTCTTGGTGCCTACGCTCTCAGTGTACATAAAAGAAAAGATACGTTCATCAAGAATCATAAGGTACAATACTTAATGATAGTCATAGTGTACAAATAAGCAATCAGGAAACAATATCAATATAAATCGTAAGGATACCAGCAACAAAGTTACAGTCATGCAGTCATTAGTGGGAGGAGATGGGTGATGGGAACGATGAGAAGATTAATAGTAATAGTAATAGTAATGCAGACTTAGTGAATAGTTTGACCGTGTTGAGGGAATTATTTGTTTAGCAGAGTGATGGTGTTAGGGAAAAAAATGTCCTTGTGTCTAGTTGTTCTGGTGTGCAGTGCTCTATAGCGTCGTTTTGAGGGTAGGAGTTAAAACAGTTTATGTCCAGGATGCGAGGGGTCTGTAGATATTTTCCCAGCCTTCTTTTTGACTCGTGCAGGATACAGGTCCTCCATGGAATATATTTCATCTCCTGGATAGTTTTCCAAAACAAACATGAAATCCACATTAATTTGCAGCTCTTTAATCAGAGACAGTCCCGGCACTCCTTTGGCAAATGCGCCAGAGAGGATTTGTTGGAACAAATGTCCATCTGGGTTCAGTTCCAAGTGGGGGGAAAAGACACCGGATTCATGGAAGTTGCTTGGAAAGAAGATTTATCGATGAACAGGATCACATGGTTTGAGATCCTGGGCAGAAAAGGGGGCAGAGATGCTGAGAGTTGCCTGGGTTTTATGCCCTCTGTTGGGCTTTGAATTTGAGTGTGTGTTCTGATTGGTTGTCAGGCTCCCATGGAACCATGCAGGGGTAACTCTGAAGTCTGGATCTCTCCTTGAGAAGTTTCACTTCTTGTCCTGCCCTCAGATGTTTTGGAGAACAGGTTAACCTTCCCTTCTCTGTGACAGCCCCTCAAGTACTGGAAGAGCTGCTATCACGTCATGCCCTAATTCCTTCTCTTCATTAGACTAAAGATATCCACTTCCTCCAACCATCGATCATATGATTTAGCCTCCATCTTTCTCCATCTATCATCTTTGTTGCTCTTCTCTGCACTCTTTCTAGGGTCTAAAGCAGTGGTGGAATTCAATTTTTTTTACTACAGGTTCTGTGGGTGTGGCTTGGTAGGTATGGCAGGGGAAGGATACTGCAAAATCCCCATTCCCACCTCACTCCTGGGGGAAGGACGGTGCAAAATCCCCATTCCCACCCCACTCCAGGGGAAGGATATTGCAAAATCTCTATTCCTACTCCACTCTGGGGCCAGCCAGAGATGGTATTTGCCAGTTCTCCAAACTACTCAAAACTTCCTCAGCCAGTTTGCCAGAACCTGTCAGAACCTGCTGGATTTCACCTCTGGTTTCAACATCTGGTTTGGTATTATGGTAACCAGAATGAGATGCTGCATTCCAAGTGCTGAGCTTCTGCTGGTTTTTATTCCTTCCAAAGACAGATTTAAAAAATATTTTACTTTGCATGAGATCTACCCTTTTAATCTGCAATTCAGACTAAGGCACAAAAGGCATTTGTTAAAAATTGTCACTGAGTTTCAGGGAACAATAGCGGCTTCTTGATGTTTGTTAGAGCTTCTTGGATTCATGGTTTATTGGAAAATGCTTTAGTTTCTATTAACTCACTTGCCTGATTCAATATTCTTCTGCCTGGCAAGGCAATTGTCCCATAAAGGAACCTTAGAAGATCAAGGACTGAAAAAGAAAAGACGTAGATAAATGTCCTGGCCATTTTACAACCATTCTTTTTTTTCACGTTCTATGCAATTCCACTAAATTCCCCCCCTTCCTCATCCATTTTGTGCTTCTGCAGAAATGCCCCTCAATTATTGTGATCAATAGATGTAAAACTTGAGATCGCTTTCAAGGTTGCAGCTGAATAGCTCTTACGGGATTCTCAGAGAGAAGGGCCTTTATTCTAGTATTTTCAAGTTGAGTAGATGGAGAAAAGAACAAATCTACACTTATTAGCCTGCCGAGGAATAGTTCGCTCCAAAGGAAAGGAAGGTTGAGTGGTCGCTGTTGAAATGACAAACAGAAAAAAAAAATGATTCTGCCTGTCCCTCTCGAAATATGGGCATTCATCCTAGTTTCTGTCCTCAGAACAACCTGCAAACTTTTTAAAAAGTATTAATTGCCTGTAAAACTAACCAAACGGAGCTGGCAGAAGAGTCGGACAGCGAAGAGGCTGAGGAAGAACTGGATGAGGGCTCTGCGTCAGAGGCAGAGATGGGGCCAGGGATATGGGGGAGTGATGTGCGGACTCCGGAGCCTCCAGAGGCTGACAGCAGAGAGGCAGAGGAACAGGAGGAGCCTCTTCCTAGTGCACGCATGAGAAGAGCTGCCAGAAGGCAAGAGCAGCTAAAGCAAAGAGGACAACTCGGGAGTAAGGCCAAAAGATGATTGTCCCTTCCCATAAGGCTTAAAAGACCAGCAACGGCTCTTGGCCTCTTTGTCGGAAAACAAGGTTGATAGATTTGTTTCTAATTTTGCTGCATTTATTTCTTGTCGGCGTCTTCTGCTTCTGAACTTTTGCCCAGAAGCCTTTGGCAGGTTGCCTAATTAGATTAAGGTTGGTGATAAGGCTGAACAATTGTGCTATGAAGAATTTGTTTTGAATTAGTTTGGACTACAGCTGAGAATGAGTTAATTCTCAGCTGTTCTAATAAAGTCTGTTTGTTTTCGAACTGATTACATCTGATAATACCTACTTGGGCGTGGGTCACAACACAAACAGGGTTAAGGGATGGGGTATAGAAGCACAGGGTTTGGAAAGGACCTTAGAAATCTTCTAGTCCATCCACAGGGTACATCATTACATGAACGAGATGATTCATTTTGTCTCGGCTCTCACAGTAAACGTGAGGATTGTGGAAAAGCTGGAAAAGAGAAGGAAGGGAGAACAGATCTAAGCAATCGCGAGAACGGACATCTCATTTGGCTGCTGGAGCATGTGATGCAAGCTCATTCCCTCCTGAGGCAGCAGCCGGGTCTCAAACGCAACCCTGCCGATCCTCAGAACCTTGTGAGTCACTGTGCTCATTGTCTAATTGAAAGCTATTTGCTAGGGCACCAAGTGTTACCTCTGTTGAATCCCTCCTATAGAGTTAAACAAGGAAGACAATTGCCTTTTCTCAAGCTTGTGCCTCTCCGGGTGTGTTGAACTATAACTGGATTAATCGCCTTCCAACACGGAGGGAATGATGGGATTTGTAGATCATCTGGAGGCACCTGGTTGGGGAATCTGGACTGTTGGTTTTGTTTTGTTTTGGGTTTTTTTTGCAGCCAAGAAATTAAAAGACTCCTGCTCCTGGGGAGGAAAGCCATGGGAAATCTAGACAGCATTCTAAAAAGCAGAAACATCACTCTGCCAACAAAAGTGTGCATAGTCAAGGCGATGGTTTTCCCAATTGAAATGTATGGCTGTGAAAGTTGGACCATAAGGAAGGCTAAGCGCCAAAGAATGGAAGCCTTTGAACTCTGATGCTGGAGAAGACTCCTGAGAGTCCCTTGGGCTGCAAGGTGATCCAACCGGTCAGTCCTAGAGGAGATCAACCCTGACTGCTCTTTAGGAGGCCAGATCCTGAAGATGAAACTCAAATACTCTGGCCACCTAAGGAGAAGGAAGGACTCCCTGGAGAAGAGCCTAATAATGGGAACAATTGAGGAATGTTGTCCATGGGGTTGCGATGGATCGGACACAACTTTGCAACTAACAACAACAACAACAACAACCAAAAGGATGTGGCTTGGTGGACGTTTCTGGAAGCCAAATTCTAGGCTGAAAATCTCTTTGGCTTATTTAGTTCATTGATTGATTAAATTAATTGGTTGGTTGGTTGGTTGATTATGTGCCATCAAATCATTGTCAACTCACAGGAACCACTTAGATAGCTCCCCCCCCCACCCCCAATGATCTCTGCCCAACTTGATCTTTCAGGTCTTCCAAAGTCCATTCATTGTAGATATCTCGTTGGATGTATCGCTTAAATTTGTGCAAATGCAGATCGAAATTGCTTCCTTGCTAATTCCAGCTCACTGGGGTGAAATAATTATACGATTGGCGTGCTCGCTCCTTCCTCCATCGTGACAGTACTCGGTGTTGCCACTGCTGCTTAAATTTGCACTATATTCACCGCAACGGAACCAGATTCCATATTGTCTTTGCTACGGTTTATTTGTGGCGTATGAAATGAAGCTAATCATGCAAAGAAACGGAAGAAGACAGAATGATGAAGGACCAGGCCTGGCCCGGTGCGTGATTGGAACCCACAAAGCCATTGCATGCAACGACTCAAGTGTTTAGCAAAGTTTAAACCAAGGAGGTTGCTTAGTAACAGCACAATACCCCTTACGTTTTGCAAAGTCTTATTTTTGTTTTAAAAACCCCTGAAATTAAATATGGAGTAGCAATTGATATCCTGTATCATGGAAGTTTAGAGGACATCCTAGTCAGCAAACTAGAGGCGGAGATATGTATAGATAAATTTGCATTTTCTAATCCATTTTATGGACTCTTTGACCGCAGTGTCCCATAACGTATTTTATTTTTTTAAAAATTTAAAAATTAATTTTACAACCACAAAACAACACAACATACAACACACAAACACACAATCTGTGTTTCTTTTTACGTATCAGTTTTGCTCCTCGTACTTTCCCCTTTCTACATTCCCCATTTTTCTAATCCTTTATTATCTTTATCTTTGCCGTCCCTTTATTTCTAGTTTTATTCGTTTACAGTATTTTACACATTTGTCACATCATGTATTCACTTTTACTTTCCTTAAACTCCAGCCATTCGTACCACTTAGTCCATATCTGATAATATTCTGTATTATTTCAACATATTTTAAATTAGCCCAATTGTGTTTAAGGATAAGGATAAGGATAATTTTATTTCTATACCACCCCTCTCCTGAAGGACTCGGGGCAGTGTACAGCCAGGTAAAAACACCACACAAATATCACAATTTAAATTTAAAAATTATTAAAAAGCATTACATTTAAGGCCAAAATTAGTTAAAAACCCAACAATTTAAGAATTCCAAATTTAAAAACTAATTACAACACTAGCTCTGCCTGTCAGAAGAGCGGGGTCTTAAGAGCACAGCGGAAAACTCGGAGGTCAGAGATCGTTCAGGTCCATCTGCTTATTTTGCGGATTCAGAACCTGGACTTCTACTTGTATCTGACTAGGGGAGAACTTCCCAGCTTTTCAGCTTCTCGTGGCAAAGTCCAAGGCCACCAAGTTTCCATTCAGGAAATGATGGAAGTGGTTTTCACAGGTATCCCTATAGCAAACCAGTTTTCCAGTTAATCTTTGCTTGAGCAGCAAAGTTTACTTAAGCTGTAGTGAGATCATTCATTCATTCATTCATTCATTCATTCATTCATTCTCAGGATAGAGCTGGAAGGGAAGACCAGCTCGCTGTTGGAACCCATGCAGATTTAGGCTGGGCTAAATCTGAATGATTGGACAGAAATTCTCTCCCTCCCTCCCTCCCTCCCTCCCTCCCTCCTTCCTTCCTTCCTTCCTTCCTTCCTTCCTTCCTTCCCTCCCTCCCTCCCTCCCTCCCTCTCTCTCTCTCTCTCTCCCACACACACACACGCACACACACACACACACACACAGACAGAGGTTTATTGCACAGTATCTCCCTTTTTGCTCACCCATTGTTTTTCAAACTGATGAATGATTCAGGGTGAATTTAAATTATATTTTATGATAGCCCGAGGCCAGCTTGCTCAGAAACCAAAAAGGCAAACATCAAAGCATCTATAAACCTATCTCCCTAAAAAATTAAGATATACAATCATTCAAATAAGTTATACTCGTAATGATCGTAATATTTATATCCCAGGGGTCACCTTCGGCTGCCGCGTTATAAAAGCTAAATAGCAAAATTCAGGCAACTGATACGTGACAGTCATTCTCACTCGGTGAAACAAAAGCTACAGGGGGAAAAAAAAATCCTTTGGTCTGGTCTGGAGTTGGTAGCACAGAAGGAAAATCCATCCTTCTTCTGGGGTAATGAGGCTTCTCCAGGGGTGAAATCCAGCAGGTTCTGACAGGTTCTGGAGAACCGGTAGCGGAAATTTTGAGTCGTTCAGAGAACCAGCAAATGCCACCTCTGGCTGACCCCAGAGTGGGGTGGGAATGGAAATATTGCAACATCCTTCCCCTGGAGTAGGGCGGGAATGGAAATTTTGCAATGTCCTTCCCCTAGAGTGGGGTGAGAATGGAGATTTTGCAATATACTTCTCCCAGGAGTGGGGCGGGAATGAAGATTTTGCAACATCCTTCCCCTAGGAGTGGGGTGGGAAAGGAGATTTTGCAATATCCTTCCCCTGGAGAGGGATGGGATGGAGATTTTGTAATATCTTTCCCCCAGGAGTGGGGTGGGAATGGAGATTTTGCAACATCCTTCCCCTGGAGTGGGTGGGAAAGGAGATTTTGTAATATCTTTCCCCCAGGAGTGGGGAGGGAATGGAGATTTTGCAATATCCTTCCCCTGGAGTGGGGTGGAATGGGGATTTTGCAATATCCTTCCTCTGGAGTGGGGTAGGAATGGAGATTTTGCAATATCCTTGTCCCAGGAGTGGAGTGGGAGTGGAGATTTTGCGACATCCTTCCCCTGGAGTGGGTGGGAAAGGAGATTTTGTAATATCCTTCCCCTGGAGTGGGGTGGAATGGGGATTTTGCAATATCCTTCCTCTGGAGTGGGGTAGGAATGGAGATTTTGCAATATCCTTGTCCCAGGAGTGGGGCGGGAATGAAGATTTTGCAACATCCTTCCCCTAGGAGTGGGGTGGGAAAGGAGATTTTGCAATATCCTTCCCCTGGAGAGGGATGGGATGGAGATTTTGTAATATCTTTCCCCCAGGAGTGGGGTGGGAATGGAGATTTTGCAACATCCTTCCCCTGGAGTAGGTGGGAAAGGAGATTTTGTAATATCTTTCCCCCAGGAGTGGGGAGGGAATGGAGATTTTGCAATATCCTTCCCCTGGAGTGGGGTGGAATGGGGATTTTGCAATATCCTTCCTCTGGAGTGTGGTAGGAATGGAGATTTTGCAATATCCTTGTCCCAGGAGTGGAGTGGGAGTGGAGATTTTGCGACATCCTTCCCCTGGAGTGGGTGGGAAAGGAGATTTTGTAATATCCTTCCCCTGGAGTGGGGTGGAATGGGGATTTTGCAATATCCTTCCTCTGGAGTGGGGTAGGAATGGAGATTTTGCAATATCCTTGTCCCAGGAGTGGGGCGGGAATGAAGATTTTGCAACATCCTTCCCCTAGGAGTGGGGTGGGAAAGGAGATTTTGCAATATCCTTCCCCTGGAGAGGGATGGGATGGAGATTTTGTAATATCTTTCCCCCAGGAGTGGGGTGGGAATGGAGATTTTGCAACATCCTTCCCCTGGAGTGGGTGGGAAAGGAGATTTTGTAATATCTTTCCCCCAGGAGTGGGGAGGGAATGGAGATTTTGCAATATCCTTCCCCTGGAGTGGGGTGGAATGGGGATTTTGCAATATCCTTGTCCCAGGAGTGGAGTGGGAGTGGAGATTTTGCGACATCCTTCCCCTGGAGTGGGGTGAGCATGGAGATTTTGCAATATCCTTCTTCCTGGAGTGGGGAGGGAATGGGGATTTTGCAGTATCCTTTCCCTGCCACGCCCACCAAGCCATGCCCACCAAGCCACGCCACGCCCACCAAGCCACACTCACAGAACCGGTAGTTAAAATATTTGGATTTCACCACTGGGCTTCTCCCATCTCCTTATGGTCCTCTTTTTTTGGAGGCCAAACCCACCCAGCTCCTTTAAACGTTCCTCATAGTTGACGTTTGCTCTGAACTCGGCACAATAGAAGAGACATGGGTGTGAACAAAAGGGAACACTTCCACAGCCTTGAAAACCCCAGCTGCCGAAATCTGGCAGCAGAACAGCTGATGCCAAAATAAGGAGGATCTGCGTGTGCTCAGCTTGTTGAAGGCATAGCACCAGAAGATGTTTTCCATTCCATGCCTTCAGGAGAAGCCTCCAGAGGGAAGCGGGCTAAAACATTTACCTCCCTTCCTGCTACCATTTGGGGTGAAAGAGTTCCTTTGAAGTTGCCGTGTGCTTCAGAAGAAGAAGCGATATCTTCAGAGCTGCATCTGTTCCAACCCAGGGTGATAATGGGTAAAGCTTTGAGTAGAAGAATTGCTAAAAAAAAAAAATTAATGCTAGGAATGGAGCACGGACTGGATTGGGTTCTTTTCATTTTGCCTATTATGCATCTGTGTCTAAAGGTTTGTGTCCTCATGAAGTGTTTGCTTTCTTTAAAAAAAAAGAAAAGAAATTAAATCACTTATAATTAGAATATTCTTTCTCCGGTCATGCGTTTCCTAAATTTTATTCTTCTGTCACGTCATCGCAATTGGGTAGCAGGTTTGAGAAACCTCTGGAGACAAAAGCCAGAAGAAGAGCAGCAGTTCTGAAGGGCTCAGATGTCTATTTATGTATATATTAGAATAAGAGTTGGAAGGGACCTTGGAGGTCTTCTAGTCCAGCCCCCTGCTTAGGAAGGAAACCCAACCGTACACCACTTCAGACAAATGGTTATCCAACATCTTAAGAACCTCCAGTGTTGCAGCATTCTCAAGTTCTGGAGGCAGATTGTTCCACTGATTAATAGTTCTCATTGTCAGGAAATTTCTCTTTAGTTCTAAGTTGCTTCTCTCCTAGATTAGTTTCCACCCATTGCTTCTTCTCCTGCCTTCAGGTGTTTTAGAGACTAGCTTGACTCCCTCTTCTTTGGGGCAGCCCCTGAGATACTGAAACTCTGCTATTATGTCAGCCCTAGTCCTTCTTTTCATCAGACGTTTACATTTAGGCAGGGAGAAAAAAAATCAAAGGTATAGGTACATATTAAGTGAGACCTGGCTCAAAAACAGGAACTGTGTGAGGGACCTTGGAGTCCTAGTGGACAATCACTTGGATATGAGCCAGCAGTGTGCAGCAGCGGCCAAAAAAGCTACCCTATTTCACCCAACATAAGACATTATCCCCTGATAATAAGCGCAATTGGGCTTTTGAGCGCATGGCTATAAGGCCAAGTGCTTATTTCAGGGTTCAAAAAAATGTAAGACAGGGTCTTATTTTCGGGGAAACACGGTGTCTGTCTGTCTGTCTATCTATCTATCTATCTATCTATCTATCTATCTATCTATCTATCTATCTATCTATCTCCCCTCTCTCTCTTATCAATCTCTTTCTCTACCTCTCTATCATCTATCCTGTTTCCCCCAAAATAAGACATCCCCTGATAATAAGCCCAATTGGGCTTTTGAGCGCATGGCAATAAGGACAAGTGCTTATTTCAGGGTTAAAAAAAATTATAAGACAGGGACTTATTTTCGGGGAAACACAGTATCTCTCTCTCTCTCTCTCTCTCTCTCTCTCTCTCTCTCTCTCTCTCTCTCTCTCTCTATCTATCTTATCAATCTCTCTCTCTATCTCTCTACCATTTCTCTATCATCTACCCTGTTTCCCCCAAAATAAGACATTATCCCCTGATAATAAGCGCAATCGGGCTTCTGAACGCATGGCAATAAGGCCAAGCGCTTATTTCAGAGTTCAAAAAAATGTAAGACAGGGTCTTATTTTCGGGGAAACACGGTATCTGTCTGTCTGTGTGTCTGTCCGTCCGTCCGTCTGTCTGTCTGTCTGTCTATCTATCTATCTATCTATCTATCTATCTATCTATCTATCTATCTCCCCTCTCTCTCTTATCAGTCTCTCTATCTCTCTACCATCTCTCTATCATCTACCCTGTTTCCCCCAAAATAAGACATCCCCTGATAATAAGCGCAATTGGGCTTTTGAGTGCATGGCAATAAGGCCAAGCGCTTATTTCAGGGTTCAAAAAAAAATATAAGAATGGGTCTTATTTTCAGGGAAACACGGTAATACAATCCTGGGTTATATAAACAGGCATAGAATCAAGATCACGTGAAGTATTTGTACCACGTTATAAAACCCTAGTAAGGCCACACCTGGAATCCTGCAACCAATTTTGGTCACCGTACTCCAAAAAAGATGTTGAGAAAAAGTTCAGAGAAGAGCAACAAAGATGATCAAAGGCCTGGAGACTTAAACACATGAAGAACGGCTGCAGGATTTCGATCTGGCTAGTTTAAAGAAAAGAAGAATTAGGGGTGACCTGATAGCAATATTCCAGTATTTGAGCCACAAAGAAGAGGGGGTCAAATTATTCTCCAAAGCACCAGAGGACAGGACAAGAAACAATGTCAGGGGATGGAGAAGTGGCCAGGGCAGAGACAGAGAGATACAGAGAGAGAGGGAGAGGAGGGGTGGAGAGAGGGGGGAGAGAGAGATGTCTAAAGGATTTTGTGGTTCCTGGTGTTTTTTAACAACTGGTTCTTTGCCCTAATGACCGGCTGGGTAGGCGTGGCTGGGAGGGGTCATGTGACTGGTGGAAGTGAGTGACATCGAGTTGGCCACGCCCACCCAGGTTTTGTGGCTCCCGCTGTTTTCTTTTCTCTGGGAAACGGGTCCAAATGGCTCTTGGAGTATTTAAGGTTGCAGACCTCTGGACTAGACAGTCCCTAGTCTGAAACGATAGAGGTTCTCCTGCTTGAACAGAGGGCTGGACTAGAAGACCTCCAAGGTCCCCTTTCCAGCTCTATTCTATTCAGAACCCTTGAATGAACCTCATCCCCATCCTCCAACCCTCCCCTTTTCCCTTAACCTCAATGAGAAGATGGGCTTTCGGGAACTTGAAATCTCCCAGGGGCCTGATACACCGTTTTTCCCCCCTGTCAAGTTCACCTTTTGAATGGCTGCCAAAATCTGGGACATGGGCTGCTTAAAATGTCAGAATAATCAGACTTCCAGGCTGCCGTTGCTTACTCATTCGGAAACCTTTGCCAAGTGCAGCAGGAGAACAAAACCGAGTTCATTAACGTCGCTAATGAACGGCTGGCCAGGCCCTTTTGCAACCCAGAGAAAGGAATTACCGAGCTGCACGCACATCAACCCAGGACATCGATATATTCATGCAAGATCCCTTCCGTGCGGAAACGCTAGTGAGAAGCTGAGAAACTAGGACAGCTGCTAACCGGCTCTTAAATATCCCTGCCTTGACGCAAAAAAGAATGGAAAGTGATGCCGAGAAATCCAGATTTTGAGAAGGACACCGACACAGCAGCAATAGTCCTCGACCTACAACATTAGTGACGATTTCGAAATGGCCACGGGGCTGCAAAAAGTGACTTATGACCTTTTTTTCATAGTTACGACCCCAGGGTCACGGGATCAAAGCTTGGCAACGGATTCGTATTTATGACGGTTGCAGCGTCCTGGGGTCACGCCATCCCGTTTTGCGACCTTCTGATCAGCAAAATCAAACGGGGATACCAGATTCGCTTAACAACTGGGTGACTAACTTAGGTCATAGAATGGGGCGAAGCTCACTTAACAAATGCTTCACTTAACAGCAGAAATGTTGGGCCCAATTGTGGGTCATGAGTCGAGGAGTTACCTGTACGCAGCAACCAAGGGCAGTGAGAAGATTGGGGGTGAAAAAAAAGAGCTGCCTGTGAATCCATTGAGGCAGGGGTCTGCAACCTTAAACACTGAAAGTGTCATTTGGACCCGTTTCCCACAAAAAAGAAAACAGCGGGAGCCACAAAACCTGGGTGGGCGTGGCCAACTTGAAGACACTCACTTCCACCAGTTACATGACACCCCCTAGCCACGCCTACTCATCCGGTCATGAGGCAGAGAACCGGCTGTTAAAAAACACCGGGAACCACAAAATCCTTTTGACATCTCTCTCTCCCTCCCTCCCTCCTTCTCTCTCTGTATCTCTCTATGTCTCTCTCTCTTCCCCTCTGCCCTGGCCACTTCTCCATCACCACCAGTGTCGCCCTTACCTTCTCAGACCAGGCAAGGAGTGACTGGGAGGGGAGGATGAGGGGCGGGGCCAGCCAGTGGTGGGATCACCCCACAGGGAGCTACAGCAGAGGGCCCAAGGAACCGCATGCAGCTCCGGAGCTGCAAGTTGCTGACACCTGCCTTGAGGGAAAATGGGGGAGAATCAAAGTTCATACTGGTGGCGACTGAGAAAGCAGTTTGAGACTGAGTCCTGCCTTTAATGGACTTATTTTCTCAAGCTAAGCAGAATGCATCTAGTTGTGAATGCTTCGGAAACCCATTTAATTATTGCAACTTGTGGGGGCCTTTGCAAATGTTTGTATTTGGTGCTTCCTTTTACTGACATTCAGGAGTTTTTTTGTGTGTTTTCTTTAGCTTTGCTTCTTCGAGGGCTGACCCCATTGCCCCATTATGTGTGTGTGCTCCCAAAAGTCAAGGTAGCAACTATAGTTGATGAAACTCCCACCTCCTTTTGATACCAGACTTCAACAGCAGGGGTTTGGCTCAGGGGTGAAATGCTACCGGTTCGGGCCTGTTCGTCCGAACCGGTAGTAATAATTGCTACTGTTCACCCGAACCGATAGTAAACAAATGCTTTAAAAAGTACGACAATCAGCTGTTTGTTGGAACTGTTTTTTTTACTTTTTTAAAGCATTTGTTTACTACCTATTCGCCCAAACTGGTAGTAAAAAAATGCTCAAAAAAAGTCAAAAAAAAATTCCAAGGATCAGCTGTGTGACAATCAGCTGTGCAGGGCAATGTCAGAACTTTTTTTAAAAAACTTTTTAAAGCATTTTTTAAACTACCAATCAGCTGTGCCTGACTGTCTGTGAGATTCCTGCTTGTTGCAGGGGCCATTTTGTGTGAAGTCCAACTGCTTTTGCATTGTGTGCGAGTCAGTTGTGCAGCCATGCCCACCCGGTCACATGACCACCAAGCCACACCCACAGAACCAGCAGAAAATTTTTGAATTTCACCACTGGTTTGGCTGCATATTGAGGGGGAAAGAAAGAAAGAAAGAAGAAAGAAAGAAAAAAGAAAGAAGGAAGGAAGGAAGGAAGGAAGGAAGGGAGGAAGGAAGGAAGGGCAATAGCATTAAGACTTATACACAGCTTCATAGTGCTTTATAGCCCTCTCTAAGCAGTTTATAGAGTCAGCCTCTTGCCCCCAACAATCTGGGTCCTCATTTTACCCACCTTGGAAGGATGGAAGGCTGAGTAAACCTTGAGCCGGTCAGGATCGAACTCCTGGCAGTGGGCAGAGGGAGGGAAGGAAGGAAGGAAGGAAGGAAGGAAGGAAGGAAGGAAGGAAGGAAGGAAGGAAGGAAGGAAGGAAGGAAGGAATGAATTTTGTTTGTGAATAGGCTGGTCCAGGATTTCTTAATGGGCATCTGCTGGAGGCTGTTAAGGAAGGGAGGGGGTGCTTTCTGCCCCTAAGAACATGTTTCTCCATTTCTCCTTTGGGAAAATATAATATTCTACCTCTTTTAATATCCCACAAAATATTTCATTCTTCTGGGAGTGGGTGGGGAGGTGATTTTCAACCTTAGCAACTTTCAGATGGGAGGACTTGAACTCCCAGAATTCCCCAGCCACCCAAATCCCAGTAGACCACCGATGGTTAAAACTTGGTTAATGGGTGACCATCACTCTGCCACATATCATGGCCATCCTGACTAAAAATCTTACTCCGGCTTTATGTAACGGGTGGCTTTCCATGACATGCTGAACCACTTGAGCTTAATCTAATGTTCTGCGCAGATGCCTTTGATTTGAATGTTTCTTTTGTTTCTTGGAAACAGGCAAATCCATGATATTTCAGATGTCCTGTGGATGATTGCTCTACCACATCAACTCCGAGCCAACTTTCCTTGCGATTCCTAATTTGGAAATACAATGGGCTTTTTGAATCCCATTGTATAAAGGTTTTTTTTTCTTATTATTATTACAGTATTCTGTTGTTTAAAATTACAGTGGAGATGTCAGGTGTCACGGAGTACATCCTTCTTGTCTGCTTTTTTTTGGGGGGGGGAAAGTAATTTATTATATCAAATTAGTCAAAGAAAACAGTCTGCAGGCCCAGAGGAGTCCTGAAAATGAGATGTAATATTAAAATGGATGTTTTTCTCGTAACGTTCTGGAAATGTGCATTATATTAAGTACGAATCAATGCTGTTGTACAGCCGCCAAAAAATCCACTGCAATCCTAGGCTGCATCCGCAGAGGGACAGTATCAAGATTACGAGAAGTGATAGTATGGAGGCCTCACTTAGAATATTTCATCCAGTTCTGGTGATCACGATACAGAAGAGATGCTGTGGGCCAAGAAAGAGGCTAGAGAAGACATCTTTGACAAACTCTCTACTCTGGTCTTCTTCGTGTTTAAAAGGTCCACAAGAGCCTTGGTGGTGCAGCGGACTAAGTGCTGTTATGTAGCACTGAGCTGCCCGTTGCCTGCAATTAGTGTGAGTTCAAATCTCACCAGGCTCAAAGTTGACTCATCCTTCCATCCTTCCGAGGTAGGTAAATTGAGGACCCGGATTGTGGGGGCAATAAACTGACTTTGTAGAAACACCACTTATGGGGGGGGGGGCAAAAGCCTTAATAAGCAGGAATATACAAAAGAATGAAGGCTATTGCTATAAATGCATTGTAAGCCGCCCTGAGTCTTCGGAGAAGGGTGGCATATAAATTGAACAAATAAATAAATAAATTCATTCGGCTTTGAAAAACTCAAAATCTGGGTCTCTACAATCGTATAATTCAATTCATTTGTAGAATTGTAGAGAATCACATTTGGGATTGGGGGTTGGGGGAGTCAAGGGTTATCCTTAGATAGGTTTTGTTCTGCCTTTGTTTCTTCCTCTCCTTGGGCAAAACGCAAGGAGGAGAAGAGAGGAGAAGGATAGGAGGGGAGGGGAGAGGAGATGGAGAGGAGAGGGAAAAGAGAAGAGAAAAGACACACAAAAGACACACACAACGCAACCACACATACAGAGAGAGAATGAGAAAGAGAGAAAGAAAATGAGAGATAGAGAAGAGAGAGAATGAAAGAGGGAGACAGAAACAGATAGACAGAAAGAGAGACAGACAGAATGAGAAAGAGAGAACAAGAGAAAGAGAGAAAGAAAAAGAGAAAAGCAGAGAAAGATACACACACACACACACAGAGACAGACAGAGATAGAAAGAGACAGAATGAGAGAGAGAGAACGAGAGAGAGAGAGAAAGAAAATGAGAAAGGCAGAGAAAGATACACAGAGAGAGAGAGAGACAGACAGACAGAAATAGAAAGAGACAGACAGAGAGAGAGTGCAACAGGGACTTTGATGGTGTGGAGATGGCAGCCATCTTCACTATTTCTATTTCCCCACCCTGTGGATGACCCTGAATTTACACATTTTTTTTATTTTTGGCTACCCATGGATCTTTCCTAAGGGAGATCTATTTTCCGGTATTAAGTGGAATACTTGGGGCATCTCTGGCAGATTTATTTTAATTTTGTAATCCCGCGACTTCCTCAGTTTCCTTCCTTTGGATGGAGAGGGTGTCCGGCAGTTGTCTCTGTTTGTGTTGTGTTCCCACCAAATAAATGAGCATCATCCTGTCTCCATTGTTCCTTTAATGGCACTTCGCTTCCACTGCTGCCTTCTGGGCCCAGACATTAAACATTCGGTGGGAACGATAACTTGCATCGCTGGGGCCACTGTATTTTTTTTATATCCTTTTATTTGTCAACTAAGATGCAACCTCACATGGGGCTGGTTGAGAAAACAAATCCTACCATTAAAATGAGAAAGGAAATGGAAGAGAAGGGAGGGGAGGGGAGGGGGAAAGAAAAGAGAGGAGGAAGCAAAGGGAAGGGAAAGGAAAGGAGGAAAGGAGAGAGGAAGGGAAGAGAGGGAAGGAAAGGGAAGGAAAGGAAAAGAAAGGAAAAGGAAAGAAGGAAAGGAAAGGAGAGGAGGAAAGGAGAGGGGAGGGGAAGGGAAGAGAGGGAAGAAAGGGAAGGGAATGAAAGCAAAGGGAAGGAAAGGAAAAGAAAGGAAAAGGAAAGGAAAGAAGGAGAGGAAAGGAAAGGAAAAAAGGAAAGGGAAGGGAAAGGGAAGGAAAGGAGGAGAGGAGATTCGATTCGATTTATTCGATTTATATACCGCCCTTCTCCTTGCGGACTCAGGGCGGTGAGAGGGGAAGGGAAGGGAAGGGAGGGAAGAGAAAGAGGAAGAAAGGGAAGGGAAGGGAAGAAAGCAAAGGGAAGCAAAGCAAAGGGAAGGGAAGGAAAAGAAAAGAAAGGAAAGAAGGGAAGGGAAGGGAAGGGAAGGGAAGGGAAGGGAAGGGAAGGGAAGGCTGCCACCTGCCAGAAATGGTGTAGAGTCTCCTGCTTGGTGGGGAGTTGGACTAGATGACCTACAGGGTCCCTTCCAACTCTGTTAATCTGTTAGAGGACAGATAAGAAGAACCATCATCTCCAATCTTCTACAGCATGCAGAAGAATCAACTCAACCATCTCAGAGAGGTGGCTGCCCAGCCTTATTTTAATAACTCTCCAGAGGTGGAGAAGCCATCACGTCAATAGTTCCCGTTATACGATGTCCCTATTCATCAGATGCAACTCGTACCTGCTATTTCTGGTCCTAGTTGCTGTGGCAATGAAAAATAGTTCTGACCATGTTCCTTAAGACACCCTTTTAAGTACCAGAACACTGATATCGTTCTTTCCTTGAGACGGTCTTAGGGGACTGGGGGCTAAAACATATGAAGAACGGTTGCTGGAACTGGTTTGATGAAAAGAAGGACTCAGAGAGACATGATAGCAGTCTTCCGATATCTCAGGGGCTGCCCCAAAGAAGAGGGAGTCTATAGTTGAACCTATGGCACCTGTGCCCAAATTGGCATGCGAAGCCATGTTGCCCGGCACGCGAGGCCTTGCCTATTTGTCTTCCGGGTTTCTGGTATGCATGTGTGCGTAACGATCAGCTGTCCTTTGTGTGCGTGGCAGTGCGACATTTCCACATGACTTTTTCAGCACTCGGTGCCGAAAAGGTTCGCCGTCACTAATCTAGGGTCTCCTGTTTCAGCAGGGGTCACCAATCTTTCGGACCTCAAGGACCACTAAATTCATAATTTAAAATCCTGTGGACCACTAATATGATCTGCCTAATGACCAGCTGGGTGGGTGTGGCTAGGTGGGCATGTGACTGGGTGGGCGTGGCCAACTTGATGCCACTCTGATCTCTACTCGCCTCTCCCCTCCCAGCCACTCCTCGCCTGCCCACCTTGGCTCCTTAGGGCCCCAACAGGAAGCAGTTGTTGGAGCCAAGCAGCCTCCATGAGAAAGAGTTGGCAAAACAGCTCAGTTCAAATTGGATCTGACCGATAAGAAGGCTCAAGAGAAGCATCTCACTGAGGACTAGGAGCATAGGCTTTCCAAGCAGAGGGAAGACCTGTGGGAGTGCAAGGCCAGGAACCGGCACCTGGAGGCTCAGTGGGCTAAGATGATCAGCCAGTTCCAGGCCATGAGGCAGTCCCACTGGAACAAGGCCCTCCAGCTCTTCGCCCCCAGCATCGTTTCCCTCCAGCCTTCGCCCCACACCAGGAGGCTGACCCTGAGTCAGAATTTCTGCCCCCTTCCGACCCTCACAAAAAGACCCCGAAGGGGGAGACTCTCTTTAGCAAAACAAATGTTCATTGCACGCATCCGTCCCAGGGGCCGTAGTTTGAGGACCCCTGATTTAGTGCAATATAAAAAATGCAAATCATTTTTCTGCGGACCACCAAAATTTTCTTGTGGACCACCAGTGGTCCACAGACCACCTGGATCCGATGACTTCCAAGGTCCCTCTTCCAACTCTATTATTCTATGTTCTAAGTTTTAAGAATCCAACATCATGAGTCAAAGCTTGGCACGATTAGCTCCTAAACTCTGCGCTATAACCAGAACTGAAGGACTTGGGGTGACGCGATGGCAGTCTTCCAATATCTGAGGGGACTGCCCCCCAAAATGGGGATCAATCTATTCTCCAAAGCATCTGAAGGCTGGACAAGAAGCAACAGATGGAAACTGATCAAGGAGAGAAGCACTAAGGAGTAATTTCCTGACAATTAAGCCGTGGAATGGCTTGATTCCGGAAGCTGTGGCTGCTCCATCATTGATGTGTTTTTCTTTGTGTGTGTTTAGAATTTGTATTAATTGATCAAAACATAAAATACAAAGAAAGTGAAGATCATGGGAAACTTAAGTGAGGAAAACCAAAAGGAAAAAGTGCAGGGTGGAAAGGGTAAAAGAAAAGGAAAAAAGGCAGAGTTCCAACTCCTTTTAGCACAGTAGAAAATAACAATATTACAGCCTCAACTTCTTACTTGTATGCAGTTTTTTAGTAGCCGCTTCCAGAACAGTGAACCTAATTGGCCAAATGGAAATCAAAGTCTTGCGTGTTTTTTTCTACAAGCACAACATCCAAAAGTGATTTAGAAACACAACTAGATAAGTTCTTTTCAAGAAATCATTGGAAAAACTATTTGTCCACCTTTGGAATAAGGACTCCTATCTTGGGCATGGGGATGGACTAGAAGACCTCCAAGGTCCCTTTTAGCCCTATGATTCCATACTTCTGTGGTTCCATGATTTTGTGTGGGAAGGTGATGCGAGTTTGGCTAATGCTGAGAGGCAGTGATGAAGGCACAACCCATGGAAGAGGTTTCTATCTATATTTGTCATGAATTAACTAGAAAACCGGTAGAATCTCTGCTTGGTGGTGATAGTTTGCTGTAGGAAGAAACTTCCTTTATCGACCTCTCTGGTTCCTTGCCTGGCAAATAACTTAATTTCCTTTGTGAACTTCTACCCAAGCCTCCATGGACAGAGAAATCCATTTCCAGTGGGAGGGACCGGAAAAGCAAATAAGAAATGGAGAAAAGAAGGAAAAAGAAATCGGATCTCTTAAAACACATTTGCAAGGTTTTTAATCACAACACCAGTCCTGTCCTGACGCACAGCCTAAATTTGTAGTCATTTCTCCTGTATTGGATTACCAAACATTCCCCGTGTGGTGTCTCTCTCTTTTTTAAAAGAAAAGACAGAGACCGGAAAAAAAAAAGTAGTAGCAAAAAGATAACCTAGAAAACCAATCCACTAATGCAATTATTTCCTCATCGCAATTCTTTTGTTGTACAAAAGGGAAGGAGCAGATTAGCTGAATGATCGTTTTGTTTCGCCACTGTTGCAACCAGAGTTTTCTTGGTGATTTTTTTGGGGGGGGAGAGAGGGAGAGAGAGAGAGAGAGAAAGGAGGAGAGAGGGAGGGAGAGAGGGAGGGAGGGAGAGAAAGAGAGAGGGAGAGGGAGGGGAGAGGGAGAAAGGAGGAGAGAAAGAGGGCGAAAAAGAGAGGGCGAAAAAGAGGAGAGAGAGGAGGGGAGAGGGAGAGAGAGAGAGAGGGAGAAGGGGAAGGAGGGGTAGGAGAGGGAGAGAGAAAGAAGGAGAGTGGGAAAGAGAGGGGGGAGAAAGAGAGAGAGGGAGAGAAAGGAGGGGAGATGGAGAGAGAGAGGAAGAGAAAGAGAGAGGGAGTGAAAGAGAGAGGGAGAGGGAGGAGAGAGGGAGAGGGAGGAGAGAGGGAGAGAGAGAGGGAGAAAGAGAGAGGGAGAAAGAAAGAGAGAGAGAGAAAGAGAGAGGGAGAGGGAGAGAGAAAGAAAGGAGGAGAGAGGGAGAGAAGGGGAGGTGGGGAAGGAAAAGCACGTGGAGAAAGACAAGGACCTGTTTTAGGCCTCCTCTGTAGTTAAGGATAAATGTGCAAAGCAGGGGAAAGAGATTTGGGCCATTTATCTGGCACTCAGGAAGAACGAAGCGAGGGATGTTTATTTACACCAAACCTCCAGTATCCAGTCCTCATGGTGACAGCACTCAACCTTCAGAAGTGGTGGGAGCTCCATCACCGGAGGCTTTCAAGAAGAGACTGGACAGCCATTTGTCTGAAGTGATCTAGGGTCTCCTGTTTAAACAGGGGGTTGGACTAGAAGACCTCCGAGGTCCCTTCCGACTCTATTATTCTCTCTTCCAAGTAATATAAACTGTTCCATAATTAATCCTATTAAGAATCCCTGGACCAGTGTCAGGATTTTTCTATAGCCTTAAATTACAGTCCCTGTTTGTTACATCCCTCCAAACTTCATCTCTCAGGCCAATTAATTATAACTAGTTGGGACATCATTATAGCTAACACCGTCAGAGTTAAGCCAAGTCCGTTGTGGGTTTTCTCTCTGTCTCTCTGTCTCTGTCTCTCTGTCTCTCTCTGTCTCCCTCTCTCTCTCTGTGTGTCTCTCTCTGTCTCCCTCCCTCTCCCTCTCTCTTTCTCTCTCTCTCTCTCACTCTCTCTCTCTCTCTGGCTGTCTAAACCTTATAGGGATGATAACTCCATTAGGCCAACTGAAGTTGTACAAAATCAACACAGGCTTTTGAGTTTCACAAATCCAGCCTCCAGTTGGCTCCAGAAAAAAAAAAAAACCATAACATGCGGGAACCAGGAAGTTGTATCTCCGTTGGCTTAATTGGTTGGCACAAACACTAGAGGAGATTCAGCCGTTTGGAAATTGGGACTTGTGAGGTCCCAGTGGAGGCTTGGTTGTCATGCAGGCTGTTCCCGAGCTTGCTAGGAAGAGGAAGAAATGTCCACAGATTCTCTGTTTGCTTTTAACCATTGACATTGTGGCCAATTAATCCCTGGGCCGTTTGCGTGGATTTAACATCGGTTTTTTATTAGCTGGCTGCTCTTACGGCATGAGGCTTCCTTTAAGTTTCATCTTATCAAGGAGTTTAACCATATGGAAGGAGCTGACCAACCTAAACTAAGGAGAAATTTCCTGGCAGTAAGAACAATTAGTTAATCAGTGGAACAGTTTGCCACCAGAAGTCATAGGATGCTCCATCATTGGAGGCTTTTAAGAAGAGACTGGACTGGCAGTTGTCTGGAATAGTATAGGTGGACTCTCCTGTTTGAACAAGGAGTTGGACAAGAAGATCTCCAATGTCTTTCCAATCAAATTATTCTGTTGTTCGTTCTGTAATTCTGTAATTCATTCTGTTATTCTGTTATTCTTTTTTCTTTTTTTCTGATTTTTTGTTATTCTGTCTTTGTGTTATTCTTATTTTCTGATTTTATGTTTTTCTGTTATTCTGTCATTCTGTTAAAAGCATGGAGCACCTTCAAGATATAGCCCTGTAACTGCAAGAGACATAAAGGGAAATAAATGCCAGAAATTGTTTTTTTTAAAAAAAAACAACAACACACCAGTCCTGCAGTTATAGCTGTAGTTCCTGCACAGCTGACTTGTAACTGAAGTCCATTCCGTGTCTGTAAGTGGGTAGCTTTATTTGAGTAAGAATTTTTTTTAAAAAAATTAATGGGGTGACAGCTCGTAGTTCTAAAGGCTCAATAGAACGCAGTGGAAATAACATTTAAAAAAAAAAACCCAAAAGGAATCATGGGATGTTTCTCTCCCCAGCCCCCCTGAAAAACTCTTCGGGCTTCAAAGACTTGGAACACAAAGCCCAATTTGCTAGCAAAGCCTTTGAGAAATTGCTGGAGACACGGTCCTAAGCTCCTTTCTCCTGATCTGCCCCCATGCCTTCTAGAGGGCTCTCCAACTTTTCGGACCTCAGCGACCCCTAAATTCATAATTTTAAAGCCCATGGACCACTAATATGATCTGCCTAATGACCGGTTGGGTGGACACGGCAATGTGGTCATGTGACTGGGTGGGCATGGCCAACTCGATGTCACTCACATTGAGGGGCGCCTTGCCAGCCTCTACTCGCTATTCCTCGCCTCCCCACCTGGCCTTCTTAGGGCCCCAACAGGAAGCAGTTGTTGGAGCTAAGCAGCCACCACGAGAAAGAGTTGGCAAAACAGCTGGATCAGTTCAAATTGGATCTGGCCGAGAAGGAGGCTCAGCAGAAGCACCTCACTGAAGACTAGGAGCATGAGGGAAGACCTGCGGGAGTGCAAGGCCAGGTACCAGCACCTGAAGGCTCACCTGGCTGAGATGGTCAGTCAGTTCCAGGCCATGAGGCAGTCCCACTGGAACAAGGCCCTCCAGCTCTTTGCCACCAGTGGCAATTCCCTTCATCCTTCTCCAAAGCCCTACACCAAGGGGCTGAAGCAGACCCCAAGTCAGAATTTCTGCCCCCCTCTGACCCATACAAAAAGACCCCAAAGGGGGAGACTCTCTGCAGCAACACAAGTGTTTTTTTTTTTTTAATGCCACCCTTCTCCGGAGACTCAGGGCGGCTTACAATGTGTTAAGCAATAGCCTTCATACTTTTGTATATTTATACAAAGTCCACTTATTGCAAGTGTTCATTGCACGCATCCATCCCAGGGGCCGTAGTTTGAGGACCCCTGATTTAGTGCAATATAAAAAATGCAAATAATTTTTCTGCGCACTAGCAAAATTTTCTTGCACACGACCAGTGGTCCAGGGACCACCAGTTGGTGACCGCTGTTCTAGAACAGGGGTCTTCAACCTTGGCAACTTTAAGCCTTGGAGTTGAAGTCTGCCACGCTTAAAGTTGCCAAGGTTGGAGACCAATGTTCTAGAGGGAAGCCTTTCTAACATTAACCTCAAGGTCCATTAGGAAGCGGAGGGGTCTTTGGGGGATCACGTTAACCCCGCTGAAAATACATATGGGTTTAAACACAACACCCGCCCGAACAAATCCAGCCTCTAATGTTCAAAGATCAAGTCCCTAATTGAAGCAGACACTGTTTCCTTTCCAATTTGATCTCTTTCACGCAGGCCTGTTATAAGGAATTGCATTTCGCCTTAATTGTATTGTGCCAAGCGGGTCTCGTCTCCGTGTTTACCCCAATTGCAAAGAGCCTTAAAAGTTAATCGAGTTTTCATCTCCCCCTGAATCAATACTGGCCTCCTGGTTGGCTGCTATTCCCCGACAGGAGGGAGAATTATTAATTGTCCTAGTAACAAAGGTGATTGGCAGGGGAAAGGAAGAGAACTGTCACCTCGTAACCTCCTCGTCATCCAGCAATATATATAAGATGGAGGGATGTAGCTTGCTGGATTTACGGCCAGGATGGGGACAACCACAAGTGGCTGGCTTGGCTCAGACGCTGCTAACATCGATGGTTCAGGGGCCTTCAATGTAGCTTGAGAAGAAGACACCAAAGAGTTTATCTTTTTTTGAATTAATGAACTATAACAAACCCGTAACTAAAGAATAACACCTCAAAGATGGGATAGGGAATTTTTTTTAAAAAAAACTGCATTACAGAAATTAAAATCAATGTGAGAAGGAGAGAGGGACCAATGAAAGAAAGAAAAAAGGAACCATATACTATGCATCTATAACGAATCTAATCCTAATTTATTTTATTTATTTATTTATTTGTTTAGATTTGTATACCGCCCTTCTCCTTGCGGACTCAGGGCGGTGTACAATCCTTAGCTCTATGCAGCTAGAGCAAATAGGAATGTGTCGCTTGATCTTCTCATTTTTAGAACATATAAGCCAGTGGTGGGTTTCAATTTTTTTTTACTACCGGTTCTGTGGGTGTGGCTTGGTGGGTGTGGCATGACTTGGTGGGCGTGGCTTGGTGGGCCTGGCAGGGGAAGGATACTGCAAAATCCCCATTTCCTCCCAGCTGGGACTCAGGAGGCAGAGAATAGATGGGGCAGGGCCAGTCAGAATTTTTACTACCGGTTCTCCGAACTACTCAAAATTGGCCAGAACCTGCTGAAACCTACCTCTGATACAAGCATTTTAAAACTTGAGAAAGACCTTTTATAACATCAGGAGCCGCATAGCGTTTTTCCCAGTTTACGCAGAAGGATTCTCTTCTCAGCCGGGATGCCTCATAAAAGTGTCGAACTCCAAATTAGAGTTCAGCGTCTTACCTACCTTTTTAAGACAGAGAGAGAAAGAGGGACGCCTGTATACATTTCCAGCCTATCTTAAGCATAATATACAGAGCATGCGCACACACACACAGGGCAGAGGGGTGGGAGAGAGAGAGAGAGAGAAAGAAAGAGGGAATTTCTATAGCCATCCAACTCAACCAAATGACTTCAGGTATTAATATAGGTTTCGGAAATCTATCTATATATCTACCTGTCTGTCTGTCTGTGTCTGTCTATCTGTCTGTCTATCTATCTATCTATCTATCTATCTATCTATCTATCTATCTATCATCTATCTATCTATCTATCTATCTATCTATCTATCTATCTATCTATCATCTATCTATCTATCTATCTATCTATCTATCTATCATCTATCTATCTATCTATCTATCTATCTATCATCTATCTATCTATCTATCTATCTATCATCTATCTATCTATCTATCTATCTATCTATCATCTATCTATCTATCTATCTATCTATCTATCATCTATCTATCTATCTATCTATCTATCTATCATCTATCTATCTATCTATCTATCTATCTATCATCTATCTATCTATCTATCATCTATCTATCTATCTATCTATCTATCTATCTATCATCTATCTATCTATCTATCTATCTATCTATATCATCTATCTATCTATCTATCTATCTATCATCTATCTATCTATCTATCTATCTATCTATCTATCTATCTATCTAATCTATCTATCTATCTATCTATCATCTATCTATCTATCTATCTATCTATCTATCTATCTATCATCTATCTATCTATCTATCTATCTATCTATCTATCTATCTATCTATCATCTATCTATCTATCTATCTATCTATCTATCTATCATCTATCTATCTATCTATCATCTATCTATCTATCTATCTATCTATCTATCATCTATCTATCTATCTATCTATCTATCTATCATCTATCTATCTATCTATCTATCATCTATCTATCTATCTATCTATCTATCTATCTATCTATCATCTATCTATCTATCTATTTATCTATCTATCTATCTATCTATCTATCTATCTATCTATCTATCTATATCATCTATCTATCTATCATCTATCCTCTATCTAGAATTGGGCAGTTTCCATTTAAGATTTTGGAGAAATCACGTGGCGTTATTTCACTGTTATCTACTTTCATCTCCCACTCAGTTGATTCTGAACTGCGAAGTTTCCTATTTCCATTTTAGGCCAGGATTGCAGAGAGAGGTAGAGACCTGACTCTTGTGGTAAGTTGAAGGCAGGACAGACCCTCTCTTTTTCTTAATGTGTACCCACATGGTGCAGCGCCATATTGATTTATTGATTTCATAAGCTAATTCTCTATCCAATCAACTGGCGGCGGTATCAGCCTAGCTTTGCCCAGGGTTGGAAGCTAAGCAGGGTCAGGCCTGGACAATGTTTTGGATGGGAGACAACCAAGGAAGAGACAGCCAGGACTCCAGGCTACACCTAGAAATGATGACTCATCCCAGGAGAAAGCCATGATGAAACCTTCCAAATGGTTGCTCAGAAAATGCAGGGATCTATCCCGGAAGGGAGAAGCTGGATTTGATTTGAAGGAGATATTACTTTGTAATTATCCGAGCAGAAAGACTCTGCCAGCAGGAGGTCACTCTGAAATCTGCAGGCCCCAGTCAAGAAGAGTCTGAAAAAGAGGGTAATTCGATTGCCAGTTAGCCATAATCAGGGAGAAGAGAAAGAGGGAAGAGGAGAGCGAGCGAGCAAGTCTGCCTAAGGGGAAAATGTCCCTCAGAAATTACCTCCTGACTGAGGTAATGCTATTTTCTTCTCTGCAAACATCAATGATGTTACTTTGGTTAGATCCCAGGCACTATTAGCTGCAGACGAATCTCACCCTGCAGGAAAAGGACATCTGGAGGGCCTTCTGAAGAGCCTTGTCCCCATGGAGATGTTTGCCCTACCCGGGAGAGGACCATGGAGAGCTGCCAAGGACTCTTGATGGACCAAAGCTTTGTCACCGGCATTTGGTTGGTTCCAGATCAGATTGTCAAACTTCCTGCTCTGCCTTTCTACATTATCTGCTTTGGTGCAGGAGGAACTTCCTACCCTCTCTTTGTACATTGAGGACACGATCCTTAGACATAATGCCTTCCTTCCTTCCTTCCTTCCTTCCTTCCTTCCTTCCTTCCTTCCTTCCTTCCTTCCTTCCTTCCTTCCTTCCTTCCCTTCTTCCATCTCTCCCTGCAACTCTCCTTCTTTCCTTTCTTCCTTCCCTTCTTCTGTCCCTCCCTGCAACTCTCCTTCTCTCCTTCCTTCCTTCCCTCCCTCCTCCCTCCCTGAAACTCCCCTTCCTTCCTTCCCTTCTTCCATCCCTCCCTGCAACTCTTCTTCTCTCCTTCCTTCCTTCCCTCCTTCCCTCCCTCCCTCCCTCTCTGAAACTCTCCTTCCTTCCTCCCTCCCTCCCTCCCTCTCTGAAACTCTCCTTCCTTCCTCCCTCCCTCCCTTCCTCCCTGAAACTCTCCTTCCTTCCTTCCTTCCTTCCTTCCTTCCTTCCTTCCTTCCTTCCTTCCTTCCTTCCTTCCTTCCCTCCCTCCCTCCTTCCCTCCCTCCCTTTTCTCTCAGTGACATTATTTAATTATTTATTTTTAACCTATCAGTTCCACCTTTCTTCTAGAAATTCAAGGCAACAAATATGGGAATTTCCTGTATTTTTATCCTTATAACAAGGGAGGTGAAGGGCTGTCCCCCAAGTCACCCCAAAAGATTTGAATCCTGGTTTCCTGTGTTCCAGACCAGCATTTTAACCTATTTCCGGTCCCATTTTGCTTCTACAGGTTTTTATTTAAATTTTCCTTCTGCCCTATTTCTACTCTATTCTGCACTTGGGTTTTTTTTTTTCTTTCCACATTCTCAAAAAGACACATTCAAAGAAGCACTTTAACATATATTTAGATCTGGCTCCTCTCAAAATATCTCTTTCAACGCAGTACCCTGAGTTACAACGGTGGGGGAAAGTGCAAAATATAGGAAAGAATAAATGCCAAGCTGTGTGAAGTTTGCTCTTCCCCCATACTTTCCAAATATCTTGGTGCTGGCCCACCCATTTGTAACCGATGTGGTTTCTGCAAAAATGGGGACTTGAGAAACATCTGGAGGCTGAACATACAGCCTATGCTATTCCACTTAGGAATTCGCCAAGTTTTGGTTGGGATCAATTTATTCCTAGGATCCAACCTGAAAAGCATCAGGTTCTGACAGGTTCTGGCGAACTGGTAGTGGAAATTTTGAGCAGTTCGGAGAACTGGCAAATATCACCTCTGGCTGGCCCCAGAGTGAGGTGGGAATGGGGATTTTGCAGTATCCTTCCCCCAGGAGTGGGGAGGTAATGGAGATTTTGCAATATCCTTCCCCTCCCATGCCCACCAAGCCAGGCCCACAGAACTGGTAGTAAAAAAAATCTTAAAGTTGTCAAGGTAGCTGGCTGAGGAATTCTGGGAGTTGAAGTCCACAAGTCTTAAAGTTGCCAAAGTTGGAGAGCCCTGTCCTAGAGGTCATGTCCAGTTCTTAGAAATTTTTTTTGGGGGTGTGTGTAAATTCTGAATCCCATCAACCGGACCTGAAAGTATTTTGTTTGTGAATAGATTGGCCTGGATTTCTTAATGGGCACCAAAATTTCCATCTCTAAAGACTTCAGGCATCTGCTGGAGGCCGTTGGGGGCTGCTTTCTGCCTTGTTAAGATTTTTCTCTCCATTTCTCCTTTGGGGAAATATAATATTCTGTCTCTTTTAATATCCCCCAAAATATTTCATTCTCGGGGGACGGAGAGGGAGTTGGGCTTCCTACAACTGGTTCAAAGCAATGTTGTAAAAATGATCCGTCTTTCCTTCCCCACCATGGATCTTTTGAGCTGGAATAAAATGGCATAATTAAACAGGATTAAGAGAAAGAGGAAAGAGTTATTTCCTCTTGAGTTTCTTGGATGCACACTGATATAGTAATCATCTGATGATGGGGTGTGGGGGGGGGGGGAAACAGCATTGAAGGTTTATGATGTTAGCAATAGGCTGATCTGTAAGGGAGGCCCAGTGCCAGAAAATTAACGGAACTAAAGGAAGACATCGTAATAGAATTCACCTGACTAGATCAGCTTTCCAGAACAGAACAAAGATTTACTGCTCAATTCACAGTATGAGCTAAGCCAAACAGAAATGCATTTGTTTTGGGTTTTACATGTGGTTAGATCAGGGGTGAAATCCAGCAGGTTCTGACAGGTTCTGGTGAGCTGGTAGCGGAAATTTTGAGCAGTTCGGAGAACCGGCAAATACCAGCTCTGGCTGGCCCCAGAGTGGGGTGGGAATGGAGATTTTGCAGTATCCTTCCCCCAGGAGTGGGGAGGGAATGGGGTTTTTGCAGTATCCTTTCCCTGGAGTGGGGTGGGAATGGAGATTTTGCAGTACCCTTCCTCTGCCTACACCACTTCAAACAAATGGTCATCCAACATCTTCTTTACAACTTCCAGGAAAGGCTCCTTTTTCACCACGCACGCTCTTACACACTTTGTATATAGATGAGGAGAGCAAATTAATAAGCATGGAAGGGGCACCGCTCGCCCGGGTTCACCGCTTGGCTGAAGCTCTGAATTTATTTCCCCCCCAGCCAGGGAGCACCTAAAAGAGGAGCCGTGATAAAGCTGAAAGGCTGTTCTGTTCCCAAGGGAACTTGCTTCCCAAGCCGTGCATTTTCAGCTAGCTTGTTTTTAATATGAATTCTGTGTATCAGATTAAACCGGTGTTTTTCTCAACCTTGACAACTTTAAGACATGTGGACTTTGTGGGAAGAGTTTTGTGGTTCAGTTCCAAGCCGGGAGAAAGACACTGGAAACACGGAGGCTGACGGGAAAGATGGTTTAAGGATGAAGCAGAACCACCAAGCACATGCTTCTCTGGTGCAGCTGAACACATGGGGTTGAGCATGGGTGGGCTTTTATCCCTTCTCTTGGGTTTGAACTTGAGCTTCCTGTTCCTGTGCAAGAACATGTATTCTATTAGCTGTGGTCAGACTCCCATGTTGCCATGTGGGGTCATTTTTGTCTGAGTCAAGTTTGGTTGAACCTTGGGCTGATGCAATGTCCTTGTTTGTGAGCTCTGCTGCTAGATAATCCTATTACGTCCTGGAGGGCCATGCCTTAATCTCATCACCCTGGATCTGAAAGTCTTTTGTCTTGTAGATAGGCTGGCCCAGTCCTGCTGGGGCTATTGAGAAACTTGGGAGTTGCTTTCTGTCTTTAAAAACATGTTGCTCTTTTAGGGAAATATAATATTCTGGCTTTTAAAATATTTCATTCTCCTAGGAGAGGGATGGGTGCTAACTTTATTTATTTATTATTTATTGGTTCAATTTATATGCCGTCCTTCTCCGGAGACTCAGGGCGGCTTACAATGCGTTAAGCAATAGCCTTCATACTTTTGTATATACCTGCTTAGAAGGGCTTTCGGGCCCCCACCCAAAGCGGTGTTCTTTTTTATACAAAGTCAGCTTATTGCCCCCACAATCCGGGTCCTCATTTTACCTACCTCGGAAGGATGGAAGGCTGAGTCAACCTTGAGCCTGGTGAGATTTGAACTCGCAGTAATTGCAGGCAGCTGGCAGCTAAGTGCTATTTAACAGCACTTTAGTCCGCTGCTCCACCAAGGCTCTTTTGTTCAACTCCCAGAATGCCCCAGTCAGCCACTATTCAGTTCTACCTTTGTTCAAAACCTTCTGTATTTCAAGCCTCTTCTGACATTTTCTCAAAATCCTTAACTATACAGTATATATCTATTTTTTTCCCCTCCTATGAGTGTACATTTCTCATTCATGGTTTTGCAGTTATCCGAATGATGGGTGTCAAAATCTAATATCCCCATGATGATCTCCAATATAGATGCTAATATAAAATCAGATTTCCCAGACAATTACTTAAGGACAGAAATATTCAGGAACTTTTTTTCCCCCTGTGACCCTTAAATTGCAAAAGAGGGAAATAAATCTTTTAGATCGGCCGTGAAAACAATGCATAGCACACAGTTAAAAGCAGTCATATTCCACCCAATGCCAAATGCAGAAAGATAATAAAATAAGAATAAAAGCCTTGGATGAAATTGGGCATTGCCAGCCATTAAGGCAAGTCAGTCCCTGTGATATCTGCCATCGCCACATTTGGTGAAGCAAATTTATTTCCAATCTTCCGGACTGCTAATGCAAAGAAAACGGCATGAGTCATATATGTTATTCCCACCAGTAAGACAATAACTGTTTTCTCAGCTTTTTATCCTGTAGGCGTTTTTGGCTTCAACGGTCTGCAAAAATCCTGCGTATGGATTGCACTGGGCCATTGCTGAAGGACGGGATGCTTTTCTGAACTGAAGGTCGTAAATTCCAAATATATCAAGACACTTGCTTTCCTCTTTCTCTCCTTTTTCGAGTTGCTTTGCCAGTTTTGTCTTCTGTGGCAATATAACATAATAACAGAGTTGGAAGGGACCTTAGAGGTCTTCTATTCCAACCCCCTGTTCAAGCAGAAGACTTTTTACCATTCCAGACAAATGACTGTCCAACCTCTTCTTAAAAATGTCCAGTATTGGAGCAGCTACAACTGCTGCGACAGGTGAGCGACGACCAGCCGGGTGTAGGTGGGGCCAAGGAGGGGTAATTACTACCTGTTCGGTGAACTAATGCCCATAATCCCTAGCAGTTCACCCGAATCGGTCTGAACCAGTTGGATTTCACCCCTGAACAGAGGTAGAAATTAGGAGTTTAAGATGTAAACAAATTGACGTAGACAGTACATTGTATACAAGCACATATTGTATGCAAAGGGGAAAAAAAACCCAATAAAAATACATTAAAAGAGACTTGCAAGAAAGTGAAGGCTTTTTGGATCAAAATTTGGTGGGTTATGCAAAATGTTCTGAAGAAGAAACTTCAATTTTCTCCTCAATTGTTCTTATTGGGTATAGTTAAGGATTTTTCATTGAATGAAACAAAACTGATATTATATCTGATTACAGCAGCTAGGTTATTGATTGGTCAATACTGGAAAAAAGACACTTTACCAACTATTGAAGAATGGACTTTGAAGGTGGCCAGTTTTGCAGAAATGACAAAGATATCAGCTTATATAAAAGATAGGACCCAAGAAACTTTTGTTTGGGAATGGAAAAATGGATAGATTATGTGCAGAATAAATACCAAACAAGGAAGTATCAGATAGCTTTTAGCTGAATGTTTATAGTATAGACAGGGGGCAGAATAGTTGGGGGGAATTGCACGATATAATATGTTTTGGATTTCACCTTTTAGTGTTTGGGGAGTTAAAATCGAATTGTAATTCTAAGGTTACTAGGGAAGTCAAGGGAGGGGAGGGAAAGGTTAGGGAGGGTTACGGAGGGGAAGTGGGGGGAAAAGGGGGAAAAATTTGTATTTGTAAAACTTTTTCAGTAAAAAAAAATACATTAAAAGAAAAACAGAAAAAGAAAAACCCATCTGAATGGGCAGAGTCAACCTTTTAAACCTTACAGTATATTGTTGGCATAAATAAAGTTAGAGATGAAGCGCAAATTAAAGCCGTCTTTAATGATTGCCTTTGCTGCTATCTTCATCATTCAGCCAAAGCTGAACTCTTATTGATCGAAAGAAAAATACTCTTCTATTTTTCCAATGTTTTGCCAAGCGTCTGGTTTTATTGGACCGACCAATCGGAAAAACACAAGCAAGCGATAGTCCAACGCCCACCTAATGAAGAATTAAATTGACAGCAATCGACACGCAACGCCTCTGGCTCCTTTGCAGAGAAGGGCCCTTTCGCAATCTGATAAAAAGAGAAGGCATGTAAAATGCAGCTGTTTTCATTCAAAGAGGCACAATGTGGGTGATACAGCGATGGGGACAGAGCAGCACAGGACGTGAGTGACGGGCTCAGAAAAAAAGGTAGAAGGACAGGGGCAGGGACAAAGGTATGCTTTGTCACCTGCTTTCCAGGAAATCTGGAAGGAAGGCATTAATGTGCAATATGGTGAACGCTTTCTATGTTTAAAATTAGTACATCTCGTTCAGGGGTCAGCAACCTGCATCTCTGGAGCTGCATGTGGCTCTTTCACCCCTGTGCTGCGGCTCCCCGTCACTCAAAATATGCGTCACAACAGCCAATATGCAACACCCACCAGCACGCAATTTATTGAGCTTTTCAACCTTCGGTAGGGCAGCCATGGATAAATCTAATTCAGAACGTTTAATTCAACTCCATATGCTAGTTTTGTGGCCGCTCAAGAAATAGTCAGGCACAGGAAGGGTTTTGTGGCTCCCGGAGTTTTCTTTTCTGTGGGAAATAGATCCAAATGGCTCTTTGGGTGTTTAAGGTTGCAGAGAGAAGTTTAAAGTTTTGAAGAGAAGAACTGGGGGCGGGGGAGAGGGTACATAATAGCCGTCTTCCAACATTTAAGCAGCTGCCACAAAGAGGAGTCAACTTATTCTGCAAAGCATCTGAAGTCAGGAGAAGAAATAACAGATGGAAACGAATTAAGGAGAGAAGCAACCTAGAACCAAGGACAAATTTCCTGACATTGTTCAACAATTAATCCATGGAACGACTTGCCTCCAGAAGTTGTGGGTGATCCATTACTGGAGGTTTTGAAGAAGAGATTGGATAACCATTTCTCCGGAATGTGGTCTCCTGCTTGAGCAAGGGTTTTTTTTATTAGAAAACCTCCTAGAGGACACTGTAAGGACCATCATGTTGTTATATCATGGTTTTTATTATTTTTAAAGGGCTGTATTGCTTTGCTATTTTTTAATATTGTTTTCAATATTGCATCTCATTGTTTGCGAGCCGCTCAGCGTCGTCTCTTTGAGTTGGGCAGGTATATTAAATTGCAAGGATGAATAAACAAAGAAATAAGTAGGGTAAAGTTTTTCCTGCAGTTCTCGAGTCTGCCACGGACGTGCAGTTGCCTCCAGGTGCTCTGGAGCTCTGAGTCCCGCATGTCTGGTTGAATGCTGACTGAGCTTTCCAGACCCCAAAGATACACAAGAGTGGAAAGGAAATTCATTCAGTGCAACTCGATTTCCAAGAAACTCTGCAAAAGGGACCTGAAACAATTTAATAAAATTAGACCTCTCTCTCTCTCTTCCCTCTCTCTCTCTTTTCTCTCTCTCTCTCTCTCTCTTCTCTCTGTCTCTGTCTCTTCTCTCTCTTTCTTGCTCTCTTCTCTCTCTTTCTCTCTCTCTCTCTTCTCTCTTCTCTCTCTCTTCCCTCTCTTTCTCTCTCTTCTCTCACTCTCTCTTTGGTCTTCTCTATCTCTTCTCTCTCTCTTTCCCCTCTCTTTTGTCTCTCTCCCCTCTCTCTGTTTCTCGCTTTCTATTTCTCTCTCTCTTTTCTCTCTCTTTCTCTCTTCTCTCTTTTTTCTCTCTCTCTCTTATCTCTCTCTTCTGTCTTCTCTCTCTCTTCGCTCACTCTTCTTTTTCTTTTCTTTTCTCTCTCTTTTCTCTTCCTCCTCTCTTTTCTCTCTCTCCTCTCTCTTTCTCTTTCTCTTTCTCTCTCTGTTTTCTCTGTTTTCTCTCTCTCTCTTTCTCTTCTCTCTTCTCTCTCTCTTCTGTCTACTCTCTCTCTCTTCTCTCTCTCTTTTTTCTCTTTTTTCTCTCTTTCTCTTCGTTCTCTCTCTCTGTGTTCTCTTTCCTTTCTTTTTCTCTCTTTCTCTCTCTCTCTCTCTCCTGTCCTCCCTCCCTCCCTCCTTCTCTCTCTCTCTCACACACACAGCCAATTCCCCAGGGAGGAATATTAATTTAAGCCATGCATCAAAAGTCATGAAACTCGTGTAAGCTTCATTGGGAACCATTTCTGCCTCCCAATTCAAAACTTGTTTTTCTGCGTTGACTGAGAATTTCGATTGAGCCATTTCTGGTGGATTTTCACTTTTATAAGGGCCTAGCGAGGTTCCCACATTATACCTCCTCCGCTGCCTCCTTCAACGCTTTAATTATGGATGGTGCATTGTGACCTCCAGTTGAGTGAAAAGGCAACAGAGAATGGTCGATTGGCAAGGAAAATAATCCTCTGATATTTCAAAGAGCATGACCTGCTCAGAGCTGATCCTTTTTGGTTCCCGTCTAAGTTTTTACTGGGTTTTTTTGCAACAGCTGAAAATTTTGTCCTTTGGTAATTGGTGCATAAGTTTTCTTCTCCATGGTAGCTAACGACAAAACAGAACAGATTTGGGGGGCGGGGGGTTGTGCCATTTTCTATCTAATGGGAAAATGGAGCAGAAAGCTACCTTGGCATGAATAATTCAAGAGAATTGTTGACTTTCTCCATTTTCCTCAAAACCTGTCAACCCCTGTAGGGAACTAAAGGGATTTCGCTACCAAGCAGGAGAATCTGCCTGCATGAATTGAAACCCTCTAGGAGGAATTGTGTTGGCATTTTACAGGAGCGGAGGATCATCCATGCATTATTATTATAGTTAATTCTTGAAGAGGTGCCAATTTCTTTCTTTCTTTCTTTCTTTTTTTAAAAAAAGACCTTTCCTCCAGAAGGAGGGCCAACCTGAATCATCAAGTGCCAATCCAAAACAAACAAACAAACAAACAAAAAACTTTTCTCGCACTTTTTTAAGATTTACAAACACAGGATACACGCCGAGCTGCCAAGTTGTACCTTCTGAGACATTCGGTTCTAAAATATCCTTTTTACACTTTTTACTGAACGTTGCTCACTTGTTTCAAACTCTTTAAGTTTAAAACTCTTATCTCTGTTGACTTCCGTTTTTATTCTGTCGTGTTTATTTATTTGTGTTGCCTTTTAAGCATTGACAAAAAAGGAAAAGGTTTTGGGATGTTGGACAATCCTTTGTCTGAAGTGGTGTAGGGTTTCCTGCCTAAGCAGGGGGTTGGACTAGAAGACCTCCAAGGTCCCTTCCAGCTCTGTTATTTTATTTTAAGATATGTAAGCCTTAAATAAATAAAAGCATTGAAAGCAATAATGAAACATACAATGCCCTTGTATTGTACGTTGCGTACAATAGGAGCCTTGGTGGTGCAGTGGACTAAAGTGCTGTTAAATTAGCACTTAAGCTGCCAGCTGCCTGCAATTACTGCAAATTCGAATCTCACCAGGCTCAAGGTTGACTCAGCCTTCCATCCCTCTGAGGTAGGTAAAATGAGGACTCGGATTGTGGGGGCAATAAGCTGACTTTGTATAAAAAAGAACACTGCTTAGGGTGGGCCGAAAGCCCTACTAAGCTGGTATATACAAAAGTATGAAAGCTATTGCTTAACGCATTGTAAGCCGCCCTGAGTCTCTGGAGAAGGGCGGCATATAAATCAAACTAACAAAATAAATAATAAGTTGTGTGACATATACAGTATACACACCAAGAAACACAAGCCATAAACACCCAACAAAAACTCTAAAGTAAGAAGGGATCCTCCATCTGCATTTCTTCCTTCAAGCGTTCCTCAAGATGGAAATTTGGGGATGCTTTAAAGCATGCGATTAGCACCTGTAGGAAATAATTAAATCAGGATGAGTAGTTATGTATTCAGACTGTGACCTTAATCACATCAACCTCCACACGCCAGAAATGTCACAATTCCAGTCACAACCTAATGTTGCACTTGAGACGGTAACCGTTCGGCAGAGAGTGAGAGAGAGCGGATATCTTTGGGAGCAAGGTGACTGGTGGTTGTTATTTATGTCAGGGTTCCAAGTAACACACCCAACCAAATAAGCCAGCAATTCCTCAAAGATCCATAGCTAGCTGGATGTCCATGCTCCGCTATGAAACTATGTGCTCTGGCTTGATAAATTGACTCCTGCAGCGTAAAACTTAATGTAGAATGTAACTCCATGGCATCAGAGTGTGTTAATATAATGCAACTGGCAGTTGGAACAGAGGGGGAGCAGAATGTCCCAGCCTGCAGCATCCATTGGTATTCATCTGGGTAGCATCCTATCAGTGTGTGAGAGAGTTGAGGGGTGTTTGGAAACTCAAACAGTATTTGCTGTGTGAGCAAGAAGGAGACAGGAAGGACGTGGGCATGGCTTAGCTCAACTGTTATGTAGTAAAGCTGCTTGCTGCTGTGAAAGTAAAACTGAAAGTGAAACTCCTCTCCTCTGCTCTACATGTACTCCTCTACTCTACTCTACATGTACGCATGTACATGTGTGTCGTGTTGTGTTTTGGTAAGAGGGAAGCAAAGCCACTTCGGCGCGGCGCACTCTCTCAAAACAATTCTCCTATGCGGAGCACATGCGTCTCATAATCACATCTCCCTGCACTTTACCAAGGCTTGACGAATCATCATGTCAAATACAAATACGTCACATCACACGCAATGGATCAGATCGGCATCGATCGAAGACGAAGATTTACAAATTAGTCTTCAAATATAGAAAAGGAGGACATGTAGGAGGACACTTTTCGAGAGAGGACAGAACTTACAAAAGAAGGACTCTCCTCCCTAAAGGAAGACAATTGGTCACCTTCGTGTTCAGGGCCATGAAGTAGCCCCATGTGTGTATCACCCAAGATCGCGTTTCGATCCTCCGTTTGAAACGTCCGTTCGCTTCAAATGAAACCCATTGAAATGGGTGGGTTTCCATGGGTGAAGAATGCAGGAGTTGGTGCACAGAAGTCCATCAAGTGAGAAGCTGAAACTTCGAGGGGAATTTGATCACCTCACCCTGTGCGTTTCAGCCCAAAGCTTTACATGGCTAACATTCCTGTCACAAAATCACACTGACCCAGCAAAAGCTTTCAGACTAATAATTTTCCCTTATTATATCTGACATTCCCTGCCTCCCTTTAAATCCTGCTAATGGACGTCCCTACAACAAACCCTTATCGCCTCCCCACGTCTTCCACTCTAGTCCACTCCAGGGTTATTAAGGTAATAACTGCCTTTGTAATTCATCCCAAGTCCTTCACCTCTCCCTTGGTCAGTAAATTAAACAGGCTGTTAAGCTTCAAAGGCACTTTTGCTGTGGCAACTATTATCGCTTCTCCACATGCCAGTGAACTATGAGGAGGGGGATAGAATAGAATAGAATAGAATAGAATAGAATAGAATAGAATAGAATAGAATAGAATAGAATAGAATAGAAAAATGGAAGGGAAGGGAAGGGAAGGGAAGGGAAGGGAAGGGAAGAGGAGAGAAGAGAAGAGAAGAGAAGAGAAGAGAAGAGAAGAGAAGAGAAGAGAAGAGAAGAGAAGAGAAGAGAAGAGAAAAATGGAATGGAATGGAATGGAATGGAATGGAATGGAATGGAATGGAATGGAATGGAATAGAATAGAATAGAATAGAATAGAATAGAATAGAATAGAATAGAATAGAATAGAATAGAATAGAATAGAACAGAACAGAATAGAATAGAATAATGGAGTGGAGTGGAGTGAAGAAGGGAAGGGAAGGGGAGAGGAGAGGAGAGGAGAGGAGAGGAGAGGAGAGAGAGAGAAGAGAAGAGAAGAGAAGAGAAGAGAAGAGAAGAGAAGAGAAGAGAAGAGAAGAGAAGAGAAGAGAAGAGAAGAGAAGAAGTTGGAAGGGAAGTTGGAAGTCTCCTAGCCCAACCCTCTGTTTAGGCAGGAAACCCCACACCACTTTAGACAAATGGTTGTCCAGCCTCTTCTTAAAAACTTCCAGTCTTGGAGCATTTACAACTTCTGGAGGCAAGTTGTTCCACTGATTAATTCTTCTAACAGTCAGGAAATTTCTCCTTAGTTCCAGGTTGCTTCTCTCCTTGATGAGTTTCCATCCATTGCTTCTTGTCCTACTGGTATTCACTGACCTTTGTTACCAGTTTGCAAACGTGAGCGAGGAAGGAAGGAAGGAAGGAAGGAAGGAAGGAAGGAAGGAAGGAAGGAAGGAAGGAAGGAAGGAAGGAAGGAAGGTCAATAGCACTTAGATTTATATACCACTTCACAGTCCTTTCCGGGCCCCACCGAGCAGTTTACAGAGTCAGCCTTTTGCGCCCAACAATCTGGGTCCTCATTTGACCCACCTCGGAAGGATGGAAAGTCGAGTCAACTTTAAGCTGATCGTGATCGAACTCCTGGCAATGGGCAGAGTCAGCCTGCAATACTGCATTCTAATCACAGGGAGGGAGGGAGGGAGGCAGGCAGGCAGGCAGGAAGAAAGGAAGAAAGGAAGGGCAATAGCACTTAGACTTATATCCCACTTCACAGTCCTTTCCGGGCCCCACCAAGCAGTTTACAGAGTCAGCCTATGGCCCCCAACAAACCCCAAGAATGAGTTGGAAGGAACCTTGCAAGGTTTTCTAATCCAGCTCCCTGCTCAAGCAGGAGATCCCATAGTTTTAAATTTCTAAATTTAAATTTAGACATCAGCAAGCATGTCTTTTTAATTGCATTCCATCCTGTTCATTGCAATGACTCCCTTCCAGTAGTCCCAGGAATGCAAATTTGCAGAGAATGGCATGTTATTGATTGATTGATTTTAAACCAGCTACTGGTCAAGAATGGAGAATTAGCAGGAGAGGGCTTTCAGCGCACCGTGGGAAGGTAAAGAAACAAGCACAAGCCAGACTAAACCATTTGTCCGTAAATTTAGATTGGGAAAGAGAATGGCTAACCCAACCACAAACATATCAGCAGATGGAAACCTTCAGGAAAATAAAAATGTTTTTTATTGGTGCTTAAGCATGCAATCTTGGCCCCTGTCCATCGTTCTCATTTAGAAATCTGAGCCCAACCCCAGTTCTTCTGGGCGCGCGTGGTTGGACACTGAGAGTCCTTTTATAACACCAAGGATCCTAATAAATGAGATTGCTTTGAAGAAAACGGGCCCTCAAGAATACGCAGTGCAGTCTCATTTTCTTAGAGGGAATGTCTTGTTTAATGAAAAGCAGGACAAGGGGTGACTTGAGAGCCGTGTTTCGATATTTAAGGGTTTGCCACAAAGAAGAGGGAGTGAAGCTATTCTCCAAAGTACCTGAGGGCAGGACAAGAAGCAATGGGTGGAAACTCATCGAGGAGAGAAGCAACCTAGAACTAAGGAGAAATTTCCTGACAGTGAGAACAATGAATCAGTGGAACAACTTGCCACCAGAAGTTGTGAATGCTCCAACACTGGAAGTTTTTAAGAAAATATTGGATAACCATTTATCTGAAGTGGTGTAGGGTTTCCTGCCTAAACAGGGGGTTGGACTAGAAGACCTCCAAGGTTCCTTCCAACTCTGTTAATCTGTAATCTATAAACCCCCCAAGGTTCCTTCTATTCTATTCTATTCTATTCTATTCTATTCTATTCTATTCTATTCTATTCTATTCTATTCTATTCTATTCTATTCTATTCTATTCTATTCTATTCTACTTCTGTTCTGTTCTGTTCTGTTCTGTTCTGTTCTGTTCTGTTCTGTTCTGTTCTACTCTACTCTACTCTACTCTACTCTACTCTACTCTACTCCAAGAGATTGGTCAGCCATTTGTCTGAAATGGTATAGGATCTCCTCTTTGAGCAATGAGTCAAGAAGATCTCCAAGGACCCTTCCTACTCTGTTATTCTTGGTTCCTTGGACATCTCTTACAAAGGCTCCCATTAATGAAGAAATAAATTGACATCAAAGGAGTGATCTGATTGGACTTGTGTTTCCATAGTTCTACTCCTTAAGTTTTCTGGAAGCCTTCAGACCACAGTTGAGTGAAAATGGCCATGAAGAATGAACCTCGGCCTGTCCTCCATAGACGCTTATTTGCTAGCAGATTTCACTGCCTTCCAAAGAACTTGTTCCTAAGTGAAAACACGGAGGAACAAAGACATAAATCTTAATCATCTAAAAGTGTAACTTCTCCCCAGAAGTCGTAAAGTCGCAAAAAACACCCCTTTTGAGACACCCCTGGTGTATCCATTCGGAGAACAAGGTAACATAAAAAGAAAACCTCTTTCTCCGGAGGAAGATTATTTGGAATCTCAGTGTTGCTAATTATACGATTGCTTCTGCTTGACCTTGGAAGTTGCACCATCGCATTCTTGCATCTCAGCCCAGCCTTTGTCAGAAGAAAAATAGCATCTGTTTCATTTTCCCGTGACTTTCCCTTATCTCTTGCCTCTCATTAAAAAGGAGAATGAAGAATATTAAGTGACTCAGCATTCCACAGCTAGATACCCCTGAGACCTGTTGAACGCTAAACCTGCACTACTGGCGGTGTGGGAGTTGTGGTCCAACATGTATGAAAGGCATGGAAGGAAGGAAGGAAGGAAGGAAGGAAGGAAGGAAGGAAGGAAGGAAGGAAGGAAGGAAGGAAGGAAGGAAGGAAGGAAGGAAGGAGAGTTGCAGGGAGGGAGAGGGATTGAAGGAGGGAGGAGGAGAGAGAGGGAGGGATAGAGGGAGGGACAGAGGGAGGGAGGGGAGGAAAGAAAAAAGTGGAAGGGAGAACTGTAATTAACATCCAGCTGTCTGCAATTACACCAGTTCAAATCTCGCCAGGCTCAAGGTTGACTCAGCCTTCCATCCTTTCTAAGGTAGGTAAATTGAGGACCCAGTTTGTGGTAGCAATAAGCTGACTTTGTATAAAATATACAAAAGTATGAAGGCTATTGCTTAACGCATTGTAAGCCACCCTGAGTCTCCGGAGAAGGGCGGCATATAAATCAATTTTTTTAAAAAAAATGGGGAGAAGAAAAGAGAAGGAGGGAGTAAGGAAGGAAAGGGGAAGGGGGAAGAAAAGAGAAGTTCCCGCCTGGTTGGGCGGGAAACTTTTAAAACGGTTGATTCTCCCTCTGAATCAGTCGGAGTGGACGAGTCGTCGGATGATTCCGATGACGGTTTGCGGATCTTATGGATCCCTCGGGACTGGAGCATGGCAGCAGCGGCGGTCTCGGATGTTTCAGCAGCCGTAGCCTCCTCAAGAACGTCCTTCAAGGACAGTCTTTTTCTGCTTAGGAACTTCTTTTGGAGGTTGGCATCTCTCATCCCGAAGACGATCCCGTCGCGTAAGGCATTGTCAACGTTCTCAAATTCGCAGTTAGCAGCGATTTGACGCAATGCCGCCACAAAGTCTTTAAGCGATTCGCCTTCCTTCTGATTACGTTGGCGGAAGGTAAAGCGGTTCGAAATGGGGGTGCCCGTTGGGGCATAGTGGTCTTGCAGGGCAGTCTGCAGATCCACCCAGGACATGACTTCAATGTCCCTGGGTGCGACGAGGTTGACGGCGAGTTCCAGAACGTCGGAGCCGCAGTTAGCGAGGAAGAGAGCCCTCTTCCTCTCGTCGTCTAGGTTGTTGTAGCCGTTTCCCCGGAGGAATTGGCGGAAACGTATCATATACGAACTCCACTTCTCCCGGCTGGGGTTGAAGGGAGCCAGTGAGGCGAACGGCGCTTGCGGCGTTGCCATTTCTCAGACCGCGTCGAGTGACTTCAGCTCGTTATGGCGATCGTGCCACGCGGAGGTTCTTCTCTAGACCTTCGTCGCCAGTGTTAGATCGGCGCAGGAAAGAAGAAGTGACCAGCAGGGTTCAAGTAACAAGTTTTAATAACAAGAACTGAACGGCTTGTGCACTGCCAGAGCTCTCCTTATATACACTCCGGCAGACGCACCGCCCACTGACAGGGATTCAAAACTCCCGCCGAAAGGATCTGCAGCCAATCCCAGGCGGATGTCCTTATAAGGACATAACAGTAAGTAAGGAGGAAGGAGAGAGGAACAAAGAAAGGAAGGAAGGTATTTTTATTTTTATTAAATTGGTTTGCCATCCCTCACTCTGCAAGGTGATTCTGGGCAGCTTACAACATATTGTTGTTGTTAGTTGTGAAGTTGTGTCCGACCCATCGCGACCCCACGGACAATGTTCCTCCAGGCCTTCCTGTCTTCTACCATCCTCTGGAGTCCATTTAAGCTCATGCCAACTGCTTCAGGGACTCCATCCAGCCACCTCGTTCTCTGCTGTCCCCTTCTTCTTTTGCCCTCCGTCATTCCCAGCATGAGGCTCTTCTCCAGGGAGTCAGATCTAGTCCACAGGGTGGTTAGATCAGGCCCGCGGGGCCATCCTGGAAACAGCAAGGGATCAGCTACATGCAGTCCTCCTGAGCTCCATTTTTGCTGGCAGAGGGTTGCAGGCAGAGGTGAAATCCACTTCTGTTGCTGAATTCTACAGAGGAATGATTGAGTCTGTCATCTGCACCTCTGTAACTGTCTGGTTTGGTTCTGCAACCCAACAAGACAAAGACGGACTTCAGAGGATCATTAGAACTGCAGAAAAAACAATGGCTACCAACCTGCCTTCCATGGAGGACCTGTCTACTGCACGAGTCAAAAAGAGGGCTGTGAAAATATCTACAGACCCCTCACATCCTGGACATCAACTGTTTCAACTCCTACCCTCAAAACAATGCTATAGAGCACTGCACACCAGAACAACTAGACACAAGGACAGTTCTTTTCACTGTGCTAAACAAATAATTCCCTCAACACTGTCAAACAATTTACTAAGTCTGCATTACTATTAATCTTCTCATCATTCCTATCACCCTTCTCCTCCCACTTATGACTTTATGACTGTAATTTTGTTGCTTATATCATTTGTACCCTACAATTATCATTAAGTGTTGTACCTTATGATTCTTGATGAATGTATCTTTTCTTTTATGTACACTGAGAGGGTATGCACCAAGACAAATTCCTTGTGTGTCCAATCACACTTGGCCAATAAAGAATTCTACTCTACTCTACTCTACTCTACTCTACTCTACTCTACTCTACTCTACTCTACTCTACTCTACTCTACTCTACTCTAATTCTATTCTATTCTATTCTATTCTATTCTATTCTATTCTATTCTATTCTATTCTATTCTATTCTATTCTATTCTATTCTATTCTATTCTATTCTATTCTGTACATTGAGACCATATGCACCAGAGACAAGTTTCTTCTGTGTCCAATCACACTTGGCCAATAAAAAATTATATTCGATTCTATTAAGAGATGTTAGGTTTCTAAAACATATAGCGCCATCAGCAATATCACAAGTAAAAATTCACGTGTTTAGAAAAACATTTCCTGAACTATAGCATGAATCACACTTGGGATAGAATGAGAAACTGAAGGAAAAAACAAATTTAAGGGATTTGTAAAAATGAGGAGGACTCAGAAAAGTCCAAACTGATTGAGATGTTGTTCCTTCCTTGTAATAAAACTCAGAATCCATGATTGGGGATATTAATCTCTTGGTAAAGATGAAGCACCTGATGAGATTACAATGAGGGTAGATAGGTACCTACCTGTATTGGGAGGGAATGGGGGAGAGGGGAAGGGAGAAGATTCCTCTCACTTTCAGAACTTTTACAAAGGATTTTTTAATCTGTTGTCATGACAACAGATGTACCATTTAAAGTAATTATTGGTGAATAACAAAACAACCAGAGATAAAAGGCCAGAGAAGCATTTATTATTCACAGCTAAAGCACTTTCTGAATTAAATAGGTTAGGGTTTTTTTGGGTTTTTTTTTTTTTTGTCAGCGTATTGAAATGGGACCAGAAACTCAAAACAACTGAAGCCACCAGGAGTCAAAGGACTCTCTGATTTTGTTTCAAGGTTCAAACAAATGTCTTTCTTATCCACTCCGGACCCTTTGAACTCTGAAAGTCGGGGCTCAACTTTGGAACAAGTTCATAGTCTTATCTTTCAACTCTAGGCAATCCTTCAGACAGAAGCCCTCTGAGATAAAAATGGCGTTTCCCATTGACCTTAGCAAAGAAGTCCCTTCGTGTGGGGGAAACGCCTTGACTTGGACCTTTGAATTATATGGTCCACGTTGTGTGATGAATGCGACCATGATGTCTCTCCTGAGACAATATTAATCAGCCTCCAGATAACCCCAGGGCTTGGCTTGCTTTGGGCTTGGTTCATGGGGGCATCTTGGAATTCTCCAACTTCCCCAGCGCCTTGTTTCCTCTCTGGCTCGAGGTTATCTCACTCCTTCTTATAGAAAATTTATTCTCCATTCCCATCCCACTCTGGGGCCAGCCAGAGGTGATATTTGCCGGTTCTCTGAACTACTCAAAATTTCCGCAACCTGTTCTCCAGAACCTGTCAGAACCTGCTGGATTTCACCCCTGCTTTCACTACAGAGCACCCAAAATCAGGACATACAGTAGATGGCAGCCCAGAGGGGCCCAAAATCTCCAACTCTTGGCTACCAGTGAGGACAGCAACCCAAGGGACCTTCAGCTGATGTGACCATGGAATGACTTGGCTCACATTGTCCCAAGGACTGCAGCCGTCCACATGTTCTCCGTTGGCCGCCCACAGGATGAGCTAGAAACCAACTTGCAAGCACATTTCCTACCCAGCTGGGCCAACACCCACTCTGTGGTTGTGCTGCCTGTTTGTGATGCTCTCCTCTCCTTATCAGCCCACCCATCACTGTGGGAACGTGCAGGCCAAGGAAATGACATGGAGATGACAAGATGAGACAAAGGAGGAGGAGGCGGAGGAGGGCAGGACGGAGCCCTTGCAAGTGAGTCCAGGGACAGCTCTGGTCCTTTGGGAGCCACAGCTGTGACCCCTGAAAAGGGGAGCAGGAGGCTTGATCCTGCACACAAGGCCTCTCTGCTGCAACTGCAGTGGGCTGCCAGCAAACAGGCGTGTTAATAAATATGCTAGTCACGTGCTTCCGTTTCACATGCCCTCTGCAACAGACACCGTAACCCTGGACCGTTTCCCAGTGCAAAGCGAGGGACTCCATGTTCTTCTAAGTTAAGGACTATGGACATTTCTCTTCCCCCCTCTCCCCTCCTTCTCTTGCGCAGGAATCTTGAAGGAGAAGAACCGATGGGGAAATCATCACCGTCATTTCAAGGGTCTTGTGCAAAGAGAAGAGTGATCTCTTTTCTCCGTCACAATGATTAAAGTGGAGCTTACCTTCATGGTTATCTAGCCATCGGCATTCACTTAACACTGCATACACTGGGGTTAAGTAAATTATGAAGGAAATGACACTCCATTGGCAAGCCATCTGTGCCAAGCTGCGAGGGACATGAGCTGATCGCAAAGGACTTGGAGATTGGGTGGGAATTGGATCCCGCTAACTCTGCGATGCGAGGCGCCAGTGAATGCCACATGCCGATCCGTGCAAACAAACCAGTAATCCTCTGGGAAGCAATCAAAGATCTTGACACATAAGAAGTGCCCAGCTTTGAAAGCTAGAGATCCCAAGGGAAGGGGGGTAAGCTGGCTAAGCCAACTATTAAAACATGATTTGCTTTCTACACAGGCTTGGGGCACCTAAACACAGGCCAGCTGCCCAGATAATTCAGGAGAGCTTACGTACAGCTTCACATCGTGTGCCAGTTGTGCCCCTTTCCTGAACCAGGAGGTCTTGCTCGTGGCCACTCAAGCCTGGTCATCTCTTGGATTCTCCACAAAGCAGAAGCAGTAGGCTCCATCCCATATTTTGGTAGACCAGATTACCCTGATAGACGGGTCCCACCGGAAAAAAACACTGTATGATGAACAGTTGTGAGAACTAGGTATCTCTAGTCTAACTATGAGTAGGATTAGGGGTGACATGAAAGCCATCTTCTAGGAGGGGTGACATGACAGCAGTATTTCAGTATTTGAGGGGGTGCCACAATGAAGAGGGATTCAAATTATTCTCCAAAGCACCAGAAGGAAGGACAAGAAACAATGGGTGGGAACTCATCAAGGAGAGAAGCAACCTGGAATTAAGGAGAAACTTCCTAACAGTGAGGAGAATTAACCAGTGGAACTGCTTGCGACCAGTAGTTGTGGGTGCTCCATCACTGGAGGTTTTTAAGAAGAGATTGGATAACCATTTGTCTGAAGTGGTGTAGGGTTTCCTGTCTAAGCAGGGGGTTGGACTAGAAGACCTCCAAGGTCCCTTCCAACTTCTTCTCCTCTCCTCTCCTCTCCTCTCCTCTCCTCTCCTCTCCTCTCCTCTCCTCTCCCCTCCCCTTCCCTTCCCTTCCCCTCCCCTCCCCTCCCCTCCCCTCCCCTCCCCTCCCCTCCCCTCCCCTCCCCTCCCCACTCCACTCCACTCCACTCCATTATTCTATTCTATTCTATTCTATTCTATTCTATTCTATTCTATTCTATTCTATTCTATTCTATTCTATTCTATTCTATTCTACTCTACTCTACTCTACTCTACTCTACTCTACTCTACTCTACTCTACTCCTTGAAAAACTGTTACAGAGAAGAAAGGGTCAACCTATTCTCCAAGCAAGAAACAAGAGGTCAAAGCTCATCAGAGGGAGAGCCAACCTGGAACTAAAGAGGAATTTCCTGATAGGGAGAACAATTAATCAATGGAACAGCTTGCCTCCTTCGGCTGTGGGTACTCCATCCCTGGAGACGGAGTTATGAGAAGAGATTGGACAGACATTTGTCCAGGAGGGAATAAAGACTCTGCCCTGGACAACGGGTTGGACTAGAAGACCTCCAAGCTTGTTCCAACTTTATGATTCTTTATGATACCCAAGAGGAAGTCCCAAGTGATTGAGCATTCTCAGGGAATCAGGAAGCAACTTCATCTCGCCATGTCAAGAAGAGAATCTTGTGCTTTTTTCAGCTGAAACGGAATGGAAAAAGAGGGAGGGTCAAATACTTGTGGGCAACAGTCACGGGGCACATTGGTGCCTCTGCCCTGGATGCGAAAAACATTCTTCAAGAACAGAGCAGTGCCAAGGTCTGGGGCTAAGGTCCTGGTCTTCTGCCTGTGGCATCTCCAGAAAGGACAGGCGGGCCGAGAGAGTCCTCGGAAGAGAAATGGAGGGATTACTGGGCAGCAGGACAGGGAGTCATGTCCCTAAAGTTCACTGACCGTATCGCACAAGCACATTCCTTGGGAGGGGTGAAGAAGCTCAGTCCTGACTGAGGTCATGGAAGAGGAAACAGTCATCTGAGCTGGAGAATGGCTGCAAGAGGCCAAATGCATTTTTAATGACTAAGGAGAAAAACACCAAAGACTGTGCAGATTTCAGGGGAAAAAAACCTGACAGCTTATCCAGGAGTCATGGATGGAAAGAGACCAAAGAGAGATTCAACCTGGAAATAAGGAGAGATTTTCTAACACTGAAGACAATTAACCAAAGTTGCCTTCAGAAGTTGCGGGAGCTTCATCACTGGAGGCTTTCAAAAAGAGACTGGATTGCCATCTGTCAGAAATGGGGTAGGGTCTCCTGCTTGGGTGGGTGGGTGGGGTTTGGACTAGATGATCTACAAAGTCCCTTCAACTCTGTTAATCTGAATCTATCTAAGATGATCAAAGATCTGGAGACTAAAACATATGAAGAACAGTTGCAGGAACTGGGCATGGTTAGTCTAGTGAAGAGAAGGACTAGGGGAGACAGGATAGCCGTCTTCCAATATTTGAGGGGCTGCCACAGAGAGGAGGGGGTCAAGCTGTTTTCCAAGACACCTGAAGGCCAGGCAAGGAATCATGGATGGAAACGGATCAAGGAGAGATTCAACCTGGAAATAAGGAGGAATTTTCTGACAGTGAGAACCATCAACCCATGGAACAGAAGATGCCTTCAGAAGTTGTGGGAGCTTCATCCCTGGAGGTTTTTATGACTGCCATCTATCAAAAATGGTGCAGGGTCTCCAGCTTGGGCCCAGGGTTGGACTAGATGACGTACAAGATCCCTTCTGACCCTGTTATTAAACAGAGACAGGCCATTGTAGGAGATGACAAGGATCTACATGGAAGATGCTTAACATCACATAGACAAAACATCCCATGTGCCATGCCATTCACACAATCTCCTCCACCACCAGTAGAAGAAGGTAGGGCCCAGAGTTTAAGTAGAGTCTTCAGAATTGGCAACAATGCCCTGCCCTTTGGAATGCACCTCGACACATGTCGATACTCCGTCTGCCCTGTTGTTGGGTTTGCGTACCTCCCCCGCCCGCAGATGCCACTGGACAAACTGCAAACTCAAATCTTGTAAATGCTTAAGGAACCATTCCAAGTCTGAGGAATGCCTTGCCTCCCAGCACTTACTGGGTGGTGGAGGAAACAAGATGTTTGGGAGTTATTTTAACCATTTGGAGATATTTTAACCTTCTCTGTGAGAAAGAGGCAGACTGTGTTGATTTGGACAAGTGGGTAGCCTTAGATTGGAACTCATAAAAGAATTGATGATGATAATAAGAACAGAATAACAGAGTTGGAAGGGACCTTGGAGGTCATCTAGACTAGAGGTCAGCAACCTGCAGCTCTGGAGCCTCATGTGGCTCTTTCACCCCTCTGCTGCGGCTCCCTGTCACTCAAAATATGCATCACAATCGCCAATGTGCAATACCCACCGGCACGCAATTTATTGAGCTTTTCAAGCCCTGGTAGGCCAACCATGGATAAATCCAAGAAGAGTTTCAGAAGAAAACAGAACGTTTAATTCAACTACATATGCTAGTTTTGTGGCCGCTCAAGAAATAGTCAGGCACAGGAAGGGTTTTGTGGCTCCCGGTGTTTTCTTTTCTGTGGGAAACGGGTCCAAATGGCTCTTTGAGTGTTTAAGGTTACAGACCCCTGTTCTAGACCAACTCCCTGAATATTCTATTTAGAATAGAATAGAATAGAATAGAATAGAATAGAATAATTTTTTTTATTGGGCAAGTGTGATTGGACACAGAAGAAACTTGTCTCTGGTGCATATGCTCTCAGTGTACATGAGTAGAGTAGAGTAGAGTAGAGTAGAGTAGAGTAGAGTAGAGTAGAGTAGAGTAGAATAACAGAGTTGGAAGGGACCTTGGAGGTCTTCTAGTCCAACCCCCTGCTTAGTCAGGAAACCCTACACCCACTTTAGACAAATGGTTATCCAACATCTTCTTAAAAACTTCCAGTGTTGGAGCATTCACAGTTTGTTCCACTGATTAATTGTTATAACTGTCAGGAAATTTCTCCTTAGTTCTAAGTTGCTTCTCTCCTTGCTTAGTTTCCACCCATTGCTTCTTGTGCTACCCTCAGGTGCTTTGGAGAATAGCTTGACTCCCTCTTCTTTGGGGCAGCCCCTGAGATCTTGGAACACTGCTATCCTGTCTCCCCTAGTCCTTCTTTTCATTAAACTAGAATTACTCAGTTCCTGCAACCATGGTTGTGGTGGTGGGATTTGCAATTCTTGGATTCTGGAGGAGAATGGTTTGGTCCATCCTTCTCCCTGGACCATACATTCTGGAGTTTAGGACCCCAGTGTTAACGAAATGAGTCCGTTTACTCAACTCAAAGAATCCAAGATTGAACAACTCAGCTGAGCAGGCTGTGTGAATCCAGTCTAAGTCGCAAGGAGAAGAGGGTTAAACTGGGAACGCTAAGCATTTGGGGCAGATTTCCTTCCTGGCAACTACCTGGACAAGTCATTAAAGTCTTCTTTAAGGATCAAAGTGAGGAGTAACCTGGAATTAAAGAGAAACTTCCTAACAGTGAGGACAATTAATCCAGTGGAACAGCTGGCCTTCAGAAATTATAAATGCTCCATCCTTTGAGGTTTTTAAGAAGAGTCTAGATCAATGTTTCTCAATCTTGGAAGCTTGAAGATGGGTGGACTTCAACTCCCAGAATCCCCCAGCCAGGATTCTGGGAATTGAAGTCCACCCATCTTCAAGCTTCCAAGGTTGAGAAACACTGGTCGATAGTCACTTGTCTGAAATGGTATGGGATTTCCTGCTTGAGCAGAGCTCAAGGTCCCTTCCAGCTCTATTCTAATTCTAAATTCTTGGGAACATTTTTGGAACAAATGAATACAGGAGATGATCCTTCAGATAACCCAGTCTGGAACTGTATTCAGAAATTGACACTGGCCCAGAATGTGGTAGTATGGACAGTTATGCTCACACCCTGGTATCAAAATTGCTGCTGCATTTCCTGTGTCTGCTGTAGAGAGGGCTTCCTTGATAAAAGGCAAAATACGAAGCAAGTGGATTCTTCAGACAATTGCAGCAAGAAGTCGAGAGCCCAAAGAAATCTCCTGAAATAGATTCTACTGATCCTAGGAGTTGGCACAGTCCCCTTATTTAATCCTAAACTGGTCAGAACAGGTCCTTATCTGTAGATCAAAGGAGCCGGTCTCTGTAGAATGCAGATTAATTTTCTCAAAAAAAAAAAAAAAACCCAAACCCATAGAAAATGACCTTGCTGGCTATTCATAATTAATGACATGAATATTATATCAATGAATATGTATACTGGAAACATGCAGTATATATATTCTGTTCATGTTTCTACTCAAGCACCTTTTTTTTTTTTTTTTGGAAGAAGTCCTTGATGACAATCATTCTTTTTCATGCAATGAAGTTACATATTATTCTCTCCCCTTCCCCTTCTCCTTCTCTTCCCCTTCCCCTTCCCCTTCTTTCTCCTTCTGCTTCTTTCTTCTTCTCCTTCTCTGCCTCCTCCGTCTCCTTTTTCCCCTTCCCCTTCCCTTTCTCCTTCTCTTCCCCTTCTCCTTCTTTCTCCTTCTCTTCTCCTTCTTCTCCTTTTCATCCCCTCTCCCTTCCCCTTCCCTTTCTCCCTTCTCCCTCTTTTTCTCCCTGCCCTTACTCTTCTTCTTTCTCCTTCTCCTCCTTTCTCCTTCTCCGCCTCCTCCCCCTCCTTCTTCCCCTTCCCCTTCTCCTTCTCTTCCCCTTCTTCCCCTTTTCATTATCTTTTCCCCTCTCCCTAACCCTCCCCTTCCCTTTCTCCCTTCTCCCTCTCCTTCTCCCTCTCCTTCCCCTTCTCTTTCTTTCTCCTTCTCCGCCTCCTCCCCCTCCCCCTCCCCTTTCTCCTTCTTTCTAACTTTCTCACTCTTATCCATAAACTGAGTCACCATGGACTGAATTACTAGTGAGACGTGAGGTGGGCCCACCTCTGGCAATCTTCTGATCATCTCCTCTGCAACTTCATCTCATTGAGCATCTCAATAAAATCAAGAGCTTTAGTGGATGGATCTGGAAGGTGGGATAGGCCACCCCAGGATGATCTAGTCCTAATTGTCCCTTCATTTCAAAGGGTGACCAGGATCCCAACCAAGATGTTCTCCCAGATTCTTCAAAACTCTTGAAATGCCTTTTGAATGTCCACTGATTCACTAGGTGCCTGGGGCAGACTGAAATAATAAGCCCTTCTTCTCTGCAGAATTATGGAGTTTTGTAATATAGGATTGCATGCAAAGCTCCATAGCCATCAGAGAAGAACCTCTCCATGGCAAAGGGCTAAAATCAATGACTCCCTCTTTCAGATCACACTGCTGTCAAGCTCAAAGTGTGCTTACGCTGTCGCAGCCGTTATCGCTTCTCGGCTTGCCAACGAACAAGTGGGGGTGTGGGGGGGAAGGCTGAGAAGGAATGCAGGCTCCGGACTTCGAGGAGGAGAGCCTGTGAGAACCAAGGACACATCTGCAGGTGTTAGCCAAAGCCAGAGACTCTTTCTCATAACAATACAACAGCACTCAATTGGACAATGTAATCTGCACTAATAAGGGGGGAGGGGGAATTTCATATTGTAACTTTGTGGGTATCTGCGGGAATTAGGTGGAGCTGGTTTTGCCTTCGACAGTGCCAAAATGATGTACTCAATAAAGTTTTGCACTGAGACATTGACAGGTCTCGAGTGTGCTTGCTTTGGTTGGGATTGTCAGTCGGGACATTGATTCCAAGGCAAATACCAGATCTATGTGTATCAGGCCCTCCCAAGGAACTTTTTAACATCTTCCTTTGCTGTGTGAAGATTAGATTACAGATTAACAGAGTTGGAAGTGACCTTGGAGGTCATCTAGTCCAAACCCCACCCCCCACCCAAGCAGGAGACCCTACGCCATTTCTGACAGATGGCAGTCCAGTCTTTTCTTGAAAGCTTCCAGTGATGAAGCTCCCACAACATCTGAAGGCCACTTCTGTTCCATCGGTTGATTGTTCTCACTGTCAGAAAATTTCTCCTTATTTCCAGGTTGAATCTCTCCTTGTCCAGTTTCCATCCATTATTCCTTGTCTGGCCTTTGGTTGCCTTGGAAAATAGCTTGACTCCCTTCCTCCTCTCTGTGGAAGCCCCTCAAATATTGGAAGATGCTATCATGTCTCCCTTGGTCCTTCTCTTCCCTAGACTAATCATGCCCAGATATTTTGATCATTATGTAATATCAGGTACAGACAACACTTGGGGTGATGGGCCCAACTATGACTTTTTGTCATTTTTTTCATGGGTAGTCTCACAAAATGGCTGCCATGCCGGGTGCTACCAATCAGACAGACATGAATATATATATATAAAGCATTTATCATCTGATGTTGATAAATTCCCTCTATCAGAGGGGAGTGGGCAGAGAGATCCCCATTTCCAAGCCAAGTCATGGGATGAGATCAACAGCCATGCTGCGTTTCCATGGATGCCTATGATTGGAGCCTATGTGGATCATAGCGATTCTTCGGAAATAAATAAATAAATAAATAAAAAGACCTCACACTGTATGTGTGGCTGTCACCGTGTGGCTTGCCAGCCTGACGTTATTATTATTTTTAATTGAAAGAAGTGGGAAAAATTAATGAGCCGAGGAGAGGAATCCTCCCACTTGTGTCGTTATTTTCGCTGTTAAAGATTTTTGCCCTTCAAAATTATTGGAGAGGTTCTCCTTTCTCTGGAGAAATTTGGATAAATTCTCTTCCCAGTTTCTCCACCAACATCGGGAGGATGGCAGATCTGGAGAAATCTTGGTCCCTGCAGAACGAACTGAATGGTATAAAATGCAGAGAAGAGCAACAAAGCTATGAGGAGGCTAAATCATTACAATGAACAGTTAAGGGAACTAGATATGTCTAATCTAGCGAAGAGAAGGACTGGGGGTGACATTATAACTATTGTCCAATACTTGAAAGGCTGTCATAGGCACCCATCTACTCACCAAAGCACCTGAAGTCAGGACAAGAAGCAACAGGTGGAAGCTTGAGAGGAAGATCCAACCTGGAATGGAGGAGAAACTTCCTGACAGTGAGAACAATTAACCAGCAGAAAGGCTTCCGTTCAGAAATTGTAGGTGCCCAATCACTGGAGGTTTTTAAAGAAAAGAATGGACATCCATTTGTTCAGGGATGGAATAAAGCCTTCTGCCTTGGGGCAGGTGGGTTCTACTTATGTTTACTACCGGTTCGCAACGGAGCCATTGCAAAAATGCTTTTAGAAGCCTCTGATGATCAGGCAACTCAGCTGAGATCGTCAGAGGCTTTTAAAGGCATTTTTTCCCCCTACAAACTCTTCAGCTGAAGAGGTTGTAGAAAAAATGCTTTTAAAAGCCTCTGACGATCCCAGCTGAGCCGCGGGATCATCAGAGGCTTTCTTTTAAAAAACTTTTAAAAGTTTTTTTTTCAGCTGAAGAGGTTGTAGAAAAAATGCTTTTAAAAGTAAAAAAAAAAAAGCCTCTGATGATCCCGTGGCTCAGCTGTGAATGGGGTGGGGGGAGGTGCAAGGATTTTTGCTACCAGTTCTCCGAAACACCTGCCACCATCACTACCGAATTGGGCGATCCGGTCCGAACCAGGAGCATTTCACCCTTGTGTAATGACTTTTTTTGTAATTGAGAGATGATTGATACAATCTTCCAATTCTTGGGGGTGTCATAGACAAGAGGGGGACAGCCTATTCTCTAAAAGCAGGACAAGAAGCAATGGATGGAAGCTTCTTAAAGAAAGATCTAACGTAGAACTGTGGAGAAATTCCTTGACGGTGACAGCAATCAACGAAACGACTTGTCTCCTAGAATTGTGGGTCCTCCATCACAGAAGGTTTTCAAGAAAAGATTGGATAGTTATTTGTCTGGGATGGTATGGGGTCTTCTGCTCCAGGCGTGAGGTTGGACTAGAACCGTGATGGCGAATTTATGGCCACCTGTGGACATATTGGTGGGCATGTGAGTGTTGCCCTAGATCAGCTCCAGAGAGCCTATGGAGAGCGAAAAGCAGGCCTTCCAGTCCCATTGGAAGTCAGGAAACGGGCCTCTAGGGGAGGAGGCTGTTTTCACCCTCCCCAGGCTCCAAAAAAGCCTCTGGAGCCTGGGGAGGGCAAAAAAACGGTCCTACAGGGCAATCACGTGTCAAAAGCAGGGAGAGCACGGGGCGGGGGGTGTGCATGCATTGCGGGGCACATTGAATTATGGGTGTGGGCACGTGTGCGCATGTCGTCGTCCCCCGCGCGACCCTCACTTTTGGCACACGACAGCAAAAAGGTCACCCATTACTGGACTAGAAGATCTCCGAGATCCCTTCCAGCCCTGAGAATTTATGATTCTATGCATGTCACTGGCAGAGGCTCAGATTAATAAAATATTAGCTTTCAGGAGCTCGTCCATATCTCTGTGTGTTGTACACATGTGAGGGTGTTAGGTCTCCTGGCAGCCAAGAAGTGGAAACAAATAAACTCCTGAGGTAAAATGAGTCAAGATATCAAGAAAAGAGAGTTCAGAGGAAATTTGAATTGCTCCGTTTCCTGTGCTGGGCTGTGCATGTCAGCCTCTCAACAGCCCTCAAATCATTTCAGCTTCCTGAAATTCTTGAAGTAGATGTTCCAAAGACTATTCCTAGAAACAGAGAGGCCTGGATATTTATAGGCATTGGAAAAAGCTTGGCTGAGAAGAGGACCTTGGAGTTCCTCAGGATGTGGTGGCATTGTCCCTCGAGCAGGGCGGGACAGAAAGCCAGGCCTGGTTTTTAGTAGAGGCAAACACAACAAAGCGTGTTTACCACACGATAAAAGAACATCATTCAACTTTGTGGCCAAGATACAGGGGAAGAGGTGTGGTGGAATTCGTCTCTTGAGCTCCATATCTGCAGTGATCTGCACTCGTCTTGGGCTGGGCATCACAGCACCACAAAGTATGGAGAGAGTGTCTCAGAGTTCACCTATCCTTCCATCTTCTCACCACCATAACTGATGAAGCTTTTGGGATGAGAAGGAGATGACTGTGGAGGTGTCCAACCTGACCCACAATCATCATCATCTTCTTCTTCTTCTTCTTCTTCTTCTTCTTCTTCTTCTTCTTCTTCTTCTTCTTCTTCTTCTTCTTCTTCTTCTTCTTCTTCTTCTTCTTCTTCTTTTTCTTCTCCTCCTCCTCCTCCTCCTCCTCCTCCTCCTCCTCCTCCTCCTCCTCCTCCTCCTCCTCCTTCTCCACCTCCAGGAAAAAACAGTCCAGCTACCTTGAAAAGGCACCTTTGATACAAACTATGACCTGGATGACTGAGAATCTCCACAGACATGTGGAAACAGTGATTGATCAGGAGAATCAAATGGCCAGAAGCTAGATCCAGGCCTATCATGTTGAAAAGTGGGCTTGTCTGTCTTAATTAGAAGATGTTTCAGAATCAAAATGAGGATGAGGATGAGAATCAGAATCAGAATCGAGCTGGAAGGGACCTTGAAGGTCTTGTAGCCCAGCCACTGTTCAAGCAATAGACTCTATACTATCTCAGATAAATGACTGTCCAATCTCTTCTTAAAAACATCCAGTGATGAAACACTCACAACTTCTGAAGGCAAAACTGTTTCACTGGTTAATTGTCTTTACTGTTAGGAAGTTTCTCCTTAATTCCAGATTGTTTCTCTCCTTGGTTAGTTTCCATCCATTGCTTCTTCTCCTGCCTTCTGGTGCTTTGGAGAATAATTTGACCCACTCCTCTTTGTGGCAGCCCCTCAAACATTGGAAGACTGCTATCATGTCCCCCCTCATCCTTCTTTTCACTAGACTAGCCAATCCCAAATCCCGCAACTAGGATTCATAGGTTTTAGTCTCCAGGCCTTTGATCATCTTACTTTCTCTTCTTTGCACTTTTCCCAAAGTCTCAACATCATCTTTGTAATGTGGTGACCAAAATTGGATGTAGAATTCCAGGTGTGGTCTTCAAGAATGAGGAGGACTCAATGGTGACACTTATGACAAGGGGGTGGGGGGAGGTGCCCCAAATTCACAAAGACACCCACCCATCTGCACCCAAGCATAGTCGATACGTGCAAAAGAGGGCGGAGCTTCAATAGGACATGCACGGGTTCCAGCTTGACTATTTGGGGATTCTGGGAGTTGAAGTCCACCCATCTTCAAGCTACCAAAATTGAGAAACACTGCTCTAGTGATTTGAGGAGACAAATTTGGGAGGTGTGATTGCTTACTTCATTACTTACACGGAAAGCAGGCTAGTGCATTAAATATTGTTTTGAAAACTTCCACCTGAGAGCATACACTCAAATGATATATGTGATATTATACACTTGCAACCTCCTTAACTGACTAATTTTTCATCCTAATCAACTCTGAAATCATATTTTGAAGCGACTACTTTTCCGTTGAATTTTCCCAGGGAGTTCCCCAGTTTCTGTGGTTGGTTTATCGAAAGGTGGGAGAAGAGTAACCGACATTTAGAGTTGTTATATCTTGATGAACAGAGAGGCCTCTGAACTTACGCTAAATTACCACATTTGATTAGAGACCATGATTGTGCAGTTCAATAGTTGTCTAGACCAGGGATCTCCAACCTTGGCAACTTTAAGCCTGGAGGACTTCAACTCCCAGAATTCCCCAGGCAGTAAAGCTATGGAATTCTGGGAGTTGAAGTCCTCCAGGCTTAAAGTTGCCAAGGTTGCAGATCCCTGATTTAGAAAATAGTCTTTGGGGCTGTAGGAGGGATGAAATGCGTGAGTGGTTTGGAGAACTGGTAGGGAAGGTAAGTAGATTTCACCCCTGGGCTGTAGTGTCTTTCAGATGCAGAAGAAGTTGGGTGTAAAGGAATAGAGAAGTGGACAAGGGACTCTTCAAGTCTCTGTGGGAACCTGGATCTTCTCTTGGAGACAAAAGACAACGTGCACAGGAAGACACCAGAAACTTTACCAAATGTGTGGGAAGCTGAAAAAGACCAACAGCAGAAATCCCCAGAGTGTCTGTTCATATGCAGGAAGCATTATCTGCCCAGCTTCCAACTTTAACCCCTCCGTGGCCTGGATGTTCTGGAGAACACCAAGCGCAGAGCTTCCTGTCTTGGCTGCCTCTTCTCTCTTGGACACAAGCAACTTTTTGAGGGTTAAAACCTCTTGGATGGGAGAAAAAGACTCAACATATTTAAGGAGCCCTGGTGGCACATTGGTTAGAAGGCAGGATTTCAGGCAAATTCTGTCCAGAGCCTGGAGTTTGATCCTGATGGGGCCCCTGGCCAAGGCGATGTTGAGACTCTAGAAAGAGTGCAGAGAAGAGCCACAAAGATGATTAGGAGACTGGAGGGTAAAACATATAATGGTTGCTGGAATCGAGTAGGTCTAGTTTAACGAAAAGAAGGACTAGGGGTGACATGATAGCAGTCTTCCGATATCTCAGCGGTTGCCACAAAGAAGAAGGGTCAACCTGTTTTCCAACCTGAGGGTAGGACAAGAAATGATGGATGGAAACTAATCAAGGAGAGAAGCAACCTAGAAATTTTCTGACAGTGAGAACAATTAATGAGTGGAACAACTTGCCTCCAGAAGTTGTGAATGCTCCAACACTGGAAGTTTTTAAGAAGAGATTGGATAATCATTTGTCTGAAATGATGTAGGGTTTCCTGCCTAATCAGGGGGTTGGACTAGAAGACCTCCAAGGCCCCTTCCCTTGTTATTTTCTTCTATTATTCTACAGGCTCAGTAATGACTCAGTCTTCTGTCCTTCCGAGGTTGATAAAATGAAGTCCCCGATTGTTGAGGGCAAGACTCTGTAAACCACCCAGACAAGGCGGTAAATCATTATGAAGCGGTATATAAGTCTCAGTGCTATTGCTATTCTCCCATTGCCTCCTTGCCTCCTTCTCCTATTAGTGGCCCAATTGTTTCCTCAACATTTGTTTTTTCTTGTTTCAATACATATTGAAATAAATTTTAAAAATTATTTTTGGATTTGTGCCCGATAGTGTATGTAGAAAGAGCTACTCCAGTGTTTTTCAAACTGGGCAACTTTAAGATAGATGGACCTCAACTTTGGGAATTCTGGGAGTCGAAGCCAACGCATCTTAAAGTTGCCCAGTTTGCAAATCTCTGTTCCACTCGAACAAGTTGTTGAATCGCTCCAAACGCTCACTTAGAAAGAGTTACTGGTTGGGTTATATGCATCATACTGGGAATTGTCTTGCCTCCGAGTCTGTTATCAGCATGACGACTTGTAACAATTAAGATAAGGAAGGCAACTTGTGAGTTCTCTGACCTTAAAGGATGCCGCCAGAGCAGTTGCATTGAGAGGTCATTAGCAAAATGTCATACTAATGATCTAGCATGCAACAGCTCAGACTACTTCCTTATCTGGGTCCCCAAGATATTGATAAGAAAGGTCACCAGGCTCTCTATAAGACGAGTCCTTCAGCTACAGATGATAGACTCAGATATCTCCAGCAGAGGTTCAACTGTCAGAAGTTGAGAACAAGTCATAGATAAGATACAGTATGTTGTCAAGTTGTCTTTGGGTGCTACTGTTACCATGTTTCCCTGAAAATAAGACCCTGTCTTACATTTTTTAACTCTGAAATAAGTGCTTGGCCTTATTTTCAGGGAGGTCTTATTATTTCGGGGTGCGTGGAGCGAGATGGGGCTCCTCTTGCCATCTTACCTGATTTCCAGCTCTGTGTTTAAATATTTTCGGTGAGGGCTTATTTTCGGGTGAAGGGAGGCTTATTTTAGCACATGCAATCAAAAGCCTGATTGGGCTTATTATCAGGGGATGTCTTATTTTCGGGGAAACAGGGTAGTACTGCGTACACCAGGACTTTTCAACCTTGGCAACTTTAAGTGTGTGTACCCCACTTCTCAGAGCTAACCAATCTCTTTGAAAATGGGTAAACATCAACTCTCAGGATCCACTAGGCATCATATTATTATCATGCTATTTGTGATTCATCAGGTATGTCATGAGGTCACCAGGCCAGTACAGGTTGCAAGGGATACAACTTGCATTATAAATGACATGATTTGTGTCATTTTTCCTCAAGACCTCATGAAAGATGGGGCATTAGTCTGGCTTGGACTCAGAGAACTATTCTGGAAGTCCTGGATTAGGATGGGGGAGACACATAGATTCAGAGGTCATTTGGGTGACTTTGAGCCAGTCATTCCTTCTCAGCCCAAATCAGTATCAGACTCTGTGTCAAGCCAAATAAGAAATAGGAGGAGGAGGAAGAGAAGGGAGAAGGGAGAAGGGAAGGGAGAAGGGAGGAGGAGGGGGAGGAGGAGGAGGAGGAGGAGGAGGAGGAGGAGGAGGAGGAGGAGGAGGAGGAGGAGGAGAAGAAGAAGAAGAAGAAGAAGAAGAAGAAGAAGAAGAAGAAGAAGAAGAAGAAGAAGAAGAAGAAGAAGAAGAAGAAGAAGATGATGATTGTGGGTCAGGTTGGACACCTCCACAGTCATCTCCTTTCTGCCTCTGTGAGAGATGTCATGGGTCCAGATCCCAGAATTCTCTGCCAGAATAACCACACCAGCCAAGGATTCTTCATGTTTTAAAACCAATTCATGGTAGACCTCCTGGAGACCACCCACTCTAGCATTTTATAAGTATTTTCCAGCCATCACTGTAATGAGATAAAAACTGTCTGGATTAGTGGTGTTTCCCAGCAGAAAGAACTAGATAACACCCCCTCCCCACCCCCCACCCCCCTCAAAATCACAAATCTGAAGACTTTTCAGATTACGGATGTGTTTACATTTCCAGCTATATATAGCCTAGGTATTCTGAGCTGTCGCTCCAGAACTACGGATCTTACTTCCCCAGGCATTTTGCCCAATTCATATCTATTTATGGCCATTATTGCATAACTGGTTTGTATAGAAACACACACTACTATGTGTTTAGTTTTCCACCTCTTCTTCCTTAATGCAAGACAGAAGTCCCAATAAACATGGGACTCTTGGGGTTTAGAAGGAAGAACCTGAATTCTGGAAACCAATGTAAGAATATTTTAAATATTTCAGGCATAGCTTCATGTTCCCCACTGCAGGCCAAGTACGTCAGTTGTTCTTGAGATCATTGTGTCTTACCCATAGAAGATCCTCGAAGATCTTTGCAGGCTAAAATGTGGAATAAACAATTAACCAAGAGCTGAGAGTTCCCTTGAGTGCAATGTCCATATCATGGTTAATTCTATAAATAACATCTTGAAGATGGAGACATTTTCTTCGACGAGTCAATTGTTAGTTGCCATTAAGAGTCAGTTTGAGTTGGGTTGTCCCTAATTATGGACGTACATTTGGTTCATCGCACAGTCAGCCAGATGTTCAGATTGGGTTTGGCATCTTTATCTACCCATCAAGTCCTTCCCAAGGAACTGGGATAGGCAAATATTGCTCGATAGTGTTAAATGGATTGTGGCAGAATGTTCCAAGTAAGCTGTTTCGAGTAAATCTGCCTTTTGCAATTGACTCATGGGGATATTGTCAATGCCAATAGTTTTTAACCCATTAACAGAGTTGGAAGGGTCATCTAGTACAACCTCCTCACCCACCCAAGCAGGAAGACCCTACACCATTCCTGACAGATGGCAGCCTGGTCTCTTCTTGGAAGCTTCCAGTGATGAAGCTCCCACAACTTCTGAAGGCAACTTCTGTTCCATGGGTTGACTGTTCTCCCCATCAGAAAATTCCTCCGTATTTTCTATCCTTGATCAATTTCTATCCATTATTCCTTGTCTGGCCTTCAGGGGCTTTGGAAAACAGCTTGACCCCTTCCTCCTTTCTGTGACAGCCCCTGAGATATTGGAACATTGGTGTTCTCACGCCTTTCTGTTTTCTTTCCAGCTTGGTTCCTGCGACTTTGTAGTAAGCACATCTCTTTCAGGTTGAGTCGACTTTGTGTTGGTCAAAAAAGTCAACGGGCAACATGCATAAAAAACCAGGCAAAGCTTCAAATGCACGGTTAAGAACCGCTACCTTAACTTGATTGACCCCACCCTGCAGACACCGAAGGGAGCCCAACTGATGGTGACCTTACAAAAGGCATCCGTGGAATTTGCTTGGCGAATGTTTGCGACTTCTAGTCTACACAAAACACTGTAGAAGGCGAGACCCCTCTGTGGTTCGGCTTTTATGGGAACCATATGGGGGGGAGAGCCCCATGGGGGAGTGGTGCTCCCAAAAAAGTCAAGATGGCAGCTGTCTCCACCTGATGGATACCCAACCTCTTTTAAACATCTACGATGCTTCTACAAAAAAAGCATGACTTCAATTATGTGCTCATGACCATTGACTTTTTTGGTCCTCCCCCACCACCTGCTGGCCCTCTTCTCCGTTATTAAGTGAATCCGGCTTCTTCCCCATGGACTTCGCTTGTCAGGAGGTCACATGATCCCGGGACACTGCGACTGTCATAAATATGAGTCAGTTGCAAAGCGTCCAAATTTTGATCACGTGACCATTGGGTCATGCTGCAATGATTGTGTGAAAAACAAGTCATAAGTCACTTTTTTCAGCGTAACTTTGAATGGTCATTAAATGAATTCTTAGGAGAACAACCTGTATTGTGTTGTGATGTGTTGTGTTCTGTTGCGTTGCGTTCCATTGTGTTGCATTGCATTGCGTTGCATTGCATTGCATATATTTATTGTATTGTATTATTTATTGTATTGTATTGTATTATTTGTTGTATTGTATTATTTATATGGATTGTATTTTATTTTATTGTATTATTTATATTATATTTATTGTATTGTATTATTTATTGTATTGTATAATTTATATGGATTTATTGTATTGTATTATTTATATTATATATACTGTATTGTATCGTATTGCATATATTATATGTATTGTATTATTTATATTTACTGTATTGTATCGTATTGTTTGCATTGTATTGTGTTTATTGTATTGTAATATTCCTCTTTTCAATTTCAGATGCTCTGAACTCAGAAAATGTAAGTAAATAGTGAAAACTTAACTCCTGTGACTTGACGGGCCCATCTGTAGCTTTCTTGACCACAAGTTGGGAGTAGTTTGCCATTCTCTTCTGCTCTTGTTTTGGAAGTTTCCCACTCCTGCCCCTGCCCCTTCTAGGAATTGTTTCTTTATCATTTCTTGTCTAAGGACTGTTGTCATTTCTGAAGCTGGCCAAGCTAAATTTTCCAAGAGTAGCCGGAGCTCACCAGCTGCTGCCGAGTTCTAGGAGCTCATCCAAAAATTGCCACCACACTGTAATTTTTAATGTGACAGAAGGGGAAATTATTAAATTTACGGGGACTAATCACATTCATTGCATGGAATTTAGTTTCCTGTGAGTGACATTTCAGTATAATTAAATGAAATGTTCTCACACTCTCCATTTTTTTTGAAGTGCAGCTGTTAGGATGACAATGACCAAAATGATCCTAATCGTCACTAAAATTGCACACGCCTGTTTTAAAGTCCTACCGGTGTTTCCCCAACTTTGGTAGCTTGAAGTTATGTGGAACTTCAATTCCCAGAATTCCCCAGCCGGTAAGGAATTCTGGGAGTTGAAGTCCACATATCTTCAAGCTGCCAAGGTTGAAAAACGCCATCCTAGATCCTGTATGGGTACAAGTAGTTCTCAATGTATGACCATTCAGAGTTATGACTGACCCAAAAAAGAGATTTATGATGCGATTCAAAGCTCTGACAGTTGTGCCTTTTCTCTGGTCATGGGATCACACTTCAGGAGCTTGGCATGTCCGCCGCCATTTGCAGTATCCCACGAGCATGTCACTGTGTTTTACAACCATTTTCTGAAAACCAACACTTCCAATTTTTGGCAAATCAGTGCCCAAAATGAACTGTTGGTTCCCTTAACAACCGCAGCACTCACGATAATTTGCTTAACAATATATAACACTATAAAAAGATGTTGAGACTCTAGAAAGAGTGTAGAGAAGAGCAACAAAGTTAATCATCAGGGGACTGGAGGCAAAAACCTACGATGAATAGTTGCAGGAACTGGGCCTGGCTAGTCTAGTGAAGAGAAGGACCAGGGGAGACAGGATAGCATCTTCCAATACTTGAGGAGCTGCCACAGAGAGGAGGAAGGGAGTCAAGCTATTTTCCGAAGCACCCGAAGGCCAGACAAGGAACAATGGATGGAAAATGAACAAGGAGAGATTCAACCTAGAAATAAGGAGGAATTTCCTGACAGTGAGAACAATCAACCAGTGGAACAGAAGTTGTCTTCAGAAGTTGTGGGAGCTTCATCCCTGGAGGCTTTCAAGAAGAGACTGGACTGCCATCGGTCAGAAATGGCGTAGGGTTTCCTGCTTGGGCAAGGGGTTGGATGACCTACAAAAGTCTCAATTCCTTTGTCTCCTACATACAATTCATGGAATTATCTCCTGCAGAGGATTAAAACCCCAACAGCCTGTAGCCTTCTCGGTTAGATCCAGGATGTGCAACTTATGATGGGATGGGAAACATTTATGAATGGGAAGGCATGAGAAGCTCCAGGAAAGATTTGCCATCAAACCTTGAGAAGATCCCCTTAATAAGGTGTTTTTTTCTTTTACATCACCCTCAAGCAGACAAGCCAAGAAGATTATTTCCAATCTTCTTTTTATTCTTACCACTCCAGCTTGGAGAATGGGATCTTCTATCTAGAGTTTGGTTAACCGTGCACTCGCCCAGGCTCCCTTCTCCAGCCTCTGCTTTCCTATTGCCACAGCAAAATTGGCAAGAATCCCTTGAGGTGCCCCTAAGGGTTGCCAGTCTTTTTTCCCAGCCCTGTGGCGTTAACAACAACTTCAGATGTAGAAAATAAGCAGGGGAAACTCACAAGTCTCTTTGCACCCTGTGCTGTTAAAGGGTGTGTGTTTGTGTGTGTGTATGAGAAAAAAATGGGATTGCATTTTATTTCTCCCTCTCTCGTCTGTTTCTTTAACTCAGCAGAAGAGAAACAGATGCAGAGAGAGAGACAGAGACAGAGAAAGACAGACACACACAGAGAGAGAAACAGAGACAGAGAGAAAGAGACAGAGAAAAAAAAGAGAAAGACAGAGAGAGAGAGACAGAGAGAGACAGAGAGAGAGAGAGAGAGAGAAACAGAGACAGAGAGGCAGAGAGAGAGAAAGCAAGAGAGACAGACAAAGAAAGAGAGAAACAGAGAAAGACAGACACACACAGAGAGAAACAGAAACAGAGACAGAGAGAAAGAGACAGAGAAAAACAAAGACAGAGAAAGACAGAGAAAGACACACACACACAGAGAGACACACACACAGAGAGAGAGAGACACAGAGAGATACAGAGAGACAGAAACAGAGACAGAGAGAAAGAGACAGAGAAAAACAAAGAGAAAGACACACACACAGAGAAAGAGAGACACAGAGAGATACAGAGAGACAGAAACAGAGACAGAGAGAAAGAGACAGAGAAAAACAAAGAGAAAGACACACACACAGAGAAAGAGAGACACAGAGAGATACAGAGAGACAGAAACAGAGACAGAGAGGTAGAGAGAGAGAAAGCAAGACAGACAGACAGACAAAGAAAGAGAGAAATAGAGACAGACACATATGCAGAGAAAGAAACAGAGACAGAGACAGAGAGAGAGAGAGAGACAGAGAAAAACAAAGAGAGAGAAAGACAGAGAAAGAGAGAGAAAGACAGAGAGAGAGAGAAACAGAGACACACACACATACACACAGAGAGAGAGACAGACAGAGAAAGACAGAAACAGAGAAAGAGAGGCAGAGAGAGAGAGAAAGCGAGACAGGCAGACAGAGAAAGAGAGAAATAGAGACAGATACAGAAAGAGAGAAAAACAGAGACAGAGAGAAAGAGAGACAGAGAAAAACAAAGAAAAAGAGAGAGAAAGACACAGAGAGAAACAGAAACAGACACACAAAGAAAGACAGAGACAGACAGAGAGAGAAAGAGAGAGAGAGACAGAGATACAGAGACAGAGAGGTAGACAGAGAGGTAGACAGAGAGAAAGCGAGAGACAGAGAAAGAGAGAAATAGAGACAGAGAGACAGAGAGAGGGAGAGAAAGAGAGAGAGAGAGAAACAGAGGCAGAGAGAGAAAAAGTGAGACTGACAAAGAAAGAGAGAAATAGAGACAGAGAGACACAGTGAGAGACAGAGAGAGAGAGAGAGAGAGAAAGAGGGAGAGAGAAACAGAAAGAGAGAGCAAAACAGAGACAGAGAAAGCGAGACAGAGAGAGAGCGAGAGAGTGCAATCTATGTTTTGTTGCTCTTTCTCATACGAGCCTGAGAAAAAGCAAACCAGCCCCTGGGAACAAGGAGTTTGTCAATCCAAAAACTGACCGCTTACATGACTCTGTCCATTTGCAAAAGCACTCAGCCCTTGCTAACCGCCAGCTGTTCCTTGCGCCGTCTAGTCGGACGATTCTGCGGTGCCACTTTCTGCAAAGTCAGGACAGGCGATCCTTAATTTGCAATCACTCCTTCAGTGAGTGGCTCAAAGTTACAACAGCGCTAACAGCAGACTTATGACCATTTCTCACACTTACGACAATTGCAGTATCCCCACGGCCAGGTGGGAATCAAAATTCAGACATCGGCAATGGATTCATATTTATGATAATTCCCCTGCCCTGAGGACCTGGGGTTCCCTTTCTGACGACTTTCTGACAAGCCAGATTCACTTCACTTAACAGCTGCAATGATTCACTGAACGACTGTCTCACTTAGCGACAGAAATTTGGGGCTCAAAATCTGAGGACTATATGTAATGCGGAAAGATATTTTAGGATAGGATAGGATAGGATAGAATAGAATAGAATAGAATAGAATAGAATAGAATAGAATAGAATAGAATAGAATAGAATAGAAGCTGGAAGGGACCTCGGAGGTCTTCTAGTCCAGCCCCCTGCTCAAGAGGAGAACATATATCATTTCAGACAAATGGCTGTCCAGTCTCTTCTTTAAAACCTCCAGTGTTGGAGCATTTACAACTTCTGGTGGCAAGTTGTTCCACTGGTTAATTCTCCTCACTGTTAGGAAGTTTCTCCTTAATTCCAGGTTGCTTCTCTCCTTGATTAATGTCCATCCATTGTTTCTTGTCCTGCCCTCTGGTGCTTTGGAGAATAATTTGACCCCCTCTTCTTTGTGGCAGACCCTCAAATACAGGAAGACTGCTATCCCCTAGACTTTCTTTTCTTTAGACTAGCCAAACCCAAATCCTGCAGCCGTTTTTCATATTTGCTGAGGCAAATTTTGAACCCAAACGCAACTCCTCACACTTGGAATGGTAGCCAGGAAGGCATCTTAAGAAACATTTCTAGCTGGGAAGAGTTTAGGAGCAAACGCTTCTCTGAAGATGGCGCAACTCAAAACCTTTTGCCCTAGAACAATGACGGCTAATCTTTTTGCCATCGCGTGCCAAAAGCATGGGGAGTGGGGGGGGGGCATTGCACATGTGTGTGCCCACACCCATAATTCAATCCTCCCTGTGCCCCACACGCGACACACACCCACACCCCCGCGACCCCTGCTCTTGGCATACAACGGCAAAAAGGTTACCAGTAGGCCCAGAAGTCCCGTTTTTTGCCCTCCCCAGGCTCCAGAGGCTTTTTTGGAGCCCGGGGAGGGCAAAAACAGCCTCCCCTGCCTGTCCGGAGCCCCTCCAGAGGCCGGAAACGGCCCCGTTTCCTGACTTCTGGTGGGCCCAGAAGGCCCAAAAATCAGCTGGCCGGTGCACACATGTGTCCCACCATGTTCAGCTGAGTCTCACGATCATCAGAGGCCTTTTTTTCTACAACCTTTTCCGACAAAAAAAAAAGTTAAAAAAAAAGCCTCTGGCGATCAGGCAACTCAGCTGGGATCGTCAGAGGCTTTTCAAAGCATTTTTTCCCGCAACCTCTTGGCCGAAGAGGCGGTTAAAAAAAAATGCTTTGAAAAGTCTCTGACGATCCCAGCTGAGTTGCCTGATCGCCAGAGGCTTTTCAAAGCATTAGAAAAAATGCTTTGAAAAGGTTTTTTTTTAAAAGTTGGCCACGCCCACCCAGTGACATTACCCCCCGCCCCCACACACCAAGCCACGCCCACAGAACTGGTACCAACACATTTTACGTTTCACCCCTGCTTAAAGTCACACCGTGCTGCCCCGAAGAAGAGAGGGGGTCAACCTATTTATTCTCCAAAGCACCAGAGGGCAGGACAAGAAGCAATGGATGGAAACTTATGAAGGAGAGATGCAACAAAGAAATAAGGAGGAATGCCCTGGCACAGAGAACAATTAATCAGCAGAATGGCTTCCCTCCAGAAATTGTGGGTGCTGCAACATTGGAGGTTTTTAAGAAGAGATCGGGCAGCCATTTGTCTGAAATAGTATACTGTCTCCTGCTTAAGCAGGGGGTTGGACTAGATGCCCTCTGAGGTCCCTTCCAACTTGGTTATGCTATTACATGTCAATCGATCAGAATAGAGCTGGAAGGAATGACATGACATATTGTATATACCACATAAAAACATGACATCCAGGTAGGGGTAGCATTTAATACATACTCAAGCCAGAAATATTCTGTTCAGCTATAAAACTGGACTAGCCATTTGTTTTCCACCCTCCATAATTTCAGCCAGCATTCTTCATTTGGGTGGCTTCATTCAAGATGAATGTGCCTTTCTTATGTTAAAACCAGAGAAGCAGGAATTCGAATCATCTAGAGCAGGGGTCAGCAACCTACAGCTCCGGAGCTGCATGTGGGTCTTTCACCCCTCTGCTGCGGCTCCCTGTCACTCAAAATATGCATCACAATCGCCAATGTGCAATATCCACCGGCACGCAATTTATTGAGCTTTTCAACCCCGGTAGGCTAACCATGGATAAATCCAAGAAAAGAAAAGTTTCAGAACAAACAGAACGTTTAATTCGACTACATAGGCTAGTTTTGTGGCCGCTCAAGAAATAGTCAGGCACGGGAAGCGTTTTGTGGCTCCCGGTGTTTTCTTTTCTGTGGGAAATGGGTGCAAATGGCTCTTTTGAGTGTTTAAGGTTGCAGACCCCTGATCTAGCGATCTGTCCTATTCTTCTCAATCCATTGAAAATCTAGCTCTCTCTCTCTCTCTCTCTCTCTAACTGGTGGATTTTCTGTTTTTGTACAGTCACTGTATCGAGGGTGAGGTCGGAATTCTCTGTTCTACTGGGATTTGCCTGACTGAAATAGAATAACAGAAATAACAGATTGAGTTGGAAGGGACCTTGGAGGTCATCTAGTCTAACCCCCTGCCCCCTACGCCATTTCGGACAGAGGGCAGTCCAGTCTCTTCTTGAAAGTTTCCAGGGATGAAGCTCCCACAACTTCTGAAGGCCACTTCTGTGCCATGGGTTGATTGTCTGAAAATTTCTCCTTATTTCTAGGTTGACTCTCTCCTTGGTCAGTTTCTATCCATTGTTCCTCGTCTGGCCTTCGGGTGCCTTGCAAAATAGATTGACCCCCTCCTCTCTGTGGTAGCCCCTCAAATATTGTAAGAATGCTCTCATGTCTCCCCTGGTCCTTCTCTTCACTAGATCAAGTCTAGTTCAGAGGCATTGGGTCAACTGCTAATGGCCATCTTGCTTAGTTCAACATAAGGCTTGGGGTTCAGTGGATCTGAAACAGATCCCACCAAGTTTTCTCTCTCAACAAACGTAATCTAGTAGGTTCTAAGTGGACTTTCTTGATTACGGCTCCCCTTCTCTGGAATGGCATCCATGCAGAGATTCAACTTACTGCATTACATCTGTGGGTGTTAATATTTGCCAGCCGCCTCCTTTCCTAATTCTAATCCTGTTTCCAAATGGCAGGATTATAAAAATGCTCACGGGCAGCTTGGTAAAATAAACCAGTGAAACGCCACATGGATGAATTAAACAGATCCACGTTGGAGAAAGCAGAAAGGGGGTAGGGCTGTGATGGCGAACCTATGGCATGGATGCCACAGGTGGCACATGGAGCCATATTGGTGGGCACGTGAGTTCAGCTCCGGCACGCATTCATGCGCCGGCCAGTTGATTTTCGGGCCTTCTGGACCCACCAGAAGTCAGGAAACACGCTGCTTCCGGCCTCCAGAGGGTCTCGGGGGGGGGGAGGCTGTTTTTGCCCTCCCCAGGCTCCTAGAAAGGCTCTAGAGGCTGGGGAGAGTGAAAAATGGGCCTACCGGGCCCACCGTGCCATCGCGTGCCAAAAGGAGGGGGAGCATGGAGGGGGCGGGGCGCATAGAATAATGGATATGGGCACACCTCTGTCTGACCACCACCATCCCACTCCCCTCACTTTTGGCACGCGATGGCAAAAAGGTTAGCCATCACTGGTGTAGGATCTCTTGCTTTGGCAGGGGGTTGGACTAGATGACCCACAGGGTCCCTTCCAACTCTGTTAACCTGTTCAATAAAGCTGTTCAATAAAGCTGGTTTGCAGTGATTTTAAAGTTCCTTGCCCTACTCAAAGAGATGATCCTTAATGAAAACCAACACTTTTATTGCAATTTAGGATTAACCGCGGAGACCTAGGAAGCCCTTGACTTACAAGCATCCGTTTAGTGACCGTTCGTAGTCACAACGGCACTGGGAGGAAAAAAAAAGCAACTTACGACTGTGTCTCCCACTTACAACCTTTGCAGCCTCCCCCGTAGTCACACAATGATAAACGTTTCTTGTAGCGTCCACAGGATCACCTGATCCCCTTTTGTGACAAGCAAAGTCAACGGAGCAGCTGGATTCACTTAACGACCGTTGTTGCTATCTTAACATTTACTTAACAACGGCGGCACGGAAGATCATTAAACGGGGGCCAAACTTCGCATCCGCCTTGCTTAGCAACGGAAATTTGGGACTCGCTTCTGATCATAAGTCGAGGACTATCCGAATTCTGCAGAGAGGCAGTCACCAAGATCCAGACAGTGTCCGTGATTATGGGACTGAGCCCACTCTTGAGGGTTGGTTTTTCTTTGACCATGGCAGCTTTAGCCTCCTTCCGTGCTGTTAGGAACATGCAAAAATAAAGTTGGCCATTGAAACATGGATGGATTTGGCAAAGAGCCGATAGCAAAATCTTTTCCAGCTAGAGCTTAAGAGCACGGCTGTTTTTTTGTTTTTTTAAAATGGCAACCTGCCATAGAGCGAAGCAGAAGGAGGGGGGGGGGCGGATTTATCAACAATGATCCCATCCCCACATCAGCAAATGTTTCACAGTCCATCCAGGAGGCCAAAGTCCGCTCCAGTTATGTGTTTATACTTTCCCCCCCCCCTTCTGCATTGACTGAATATCTATATTCAGCCACATGTTTTATTATGGGCAGTTGTTATACCTCTGCTATCTTTCCCCCCCACTTCTTCTTGTCCCTGAAAGTGAATTTTCAAACCCAGATTCCTAAAACGAAAGATACGTTGTGCAGATTTATTTCGAAATGCGTTCCATGCCGCCCCAAAATATTTTTTGGGCAACCCAAATGGCAATGACAACGAGGAGCAAATCTATTTCCCCTTAATCTTGTGCAGAATCTCCATAGGCAGAAATGCCTGCTAATATTTGCCTTCCGATCCCAAGTACGCTGAAGAGTTAGAGGGCTTGTAAACTAAAGTTTGCCCATCTTTAATCGTGCCCTCGTTTTGCCCAGAAAGCAGAAGAAGAAAACATTGTTCCCCCCACCTCCCGCACCCCCCAAAAAGAATTAATCAGAAGACTTTGGACATTGACAAGTCATTTTAGTGAAAAACATACATTGGCAAAAACAAAAATGAGAAACGCATGTCCCTGTGTGGGTTTCTGTACACACTTGTCTCTCTCAGGGGGACACACACTTCTTTCCCCAATCAACTTTCCAAAAAAGCCACCTTAGATTCAGCACTCACCTCACTCCCTCACCTGCCAACACAAAAGGCCCCCCCAATAAATAGGTTTCTGGGTTTTTGTTTATAAGAGTTGCCGAGTTCCCTCTTTTGTCAAGAGAGGCACCGGGGACTACCAAAAAAAACACCTTCCCTCTTGGTCTCTCCCTGTTGGATCCCAGCCGGTCTCACCAAACCGTTTGAGTCCACTGCCTGCAGAGAATTTTCCGGAAGGCTTTGCGGAAGTCCTGGTTGAAGATGGTGTAGATGACAGGGTTCAAGGAGCTATTGCAGTAGCCAATCCAGAAGAAAAACTTGAAGGTGCTGTCCGGGATGGAGCAGTAGCCTGAAGGACAGATGGCCCGTAGGCTGTAGAGGAAAAAAAAGGGGAACCAACAGATAATAAACACTCCAATCACCACCGTGAGAACAAAAGTGAATCTCTTTTCTCGGTTGAGGTGGGTCTTCCTCTTCCAAGGGTTGGCACTGAGGGTCTTGACTTTCCTCACCAGCTGGACCTCCCCTCGGGCCGTGGCCAAAGTGTCCATGGCTTGTGGCGATTTGGAAGGTGCTCCGTTGCTCCTCTGGATGTCGTTCCTTGGAAGGCAATCCACGGGGCTGGATTCTGAAGATGGTTTCTTCTCCGGCAAGGATGGGGAAGGGCTACCAGCAGAATCTGGCTCTGGGTTTCTGCCATCCTGGCTTTGGAGAGAAAAAATTTTGGTAGAGAGCGAAGGGGAGTCTGCTTGGTCACCTTCCTGGGGAAGTCCATTCGACTCCACTTTCTCTCCTGGTTTTGCCTGGTCCTGCTTGGGAAGAGCAGCCTCAGGTGAGCCCCCCTTGTTCGGGGACTTCTCATCTTGGCCCTTCTCTTTGGGCCCCTTAGCTTGAGAGCCGTGTCTGTTCCGGCGCCTGGCTATAAAATAGATCCTGAGATACACCAAAATCATGATGACACAGGGAGCAAAGAAGGAACAGGTGCTGGAGGAGAGGACATACCACGGCTCATCGTTGAGTTCGCATTTGGGAATGTCCTCTTTGGCAAGGTTCCGGTTCTCCTTGAGGACCAGCGGGGGCAAGGAGATCAACGCCGAAACCAACCACACCATCAGGATGATGCATTTGATCCGACGGGGGGTCCTCTTGAAATTGTACTCGATGGCCTGGCTGACCGACCAGTAACGGTCCAAGCTGATGGCGCAGAGATGCACAATGGAAGCCGTGCAGAAGAGAACATCCAGCGCCAGGTAGGACTTACACCAGGTCTTGCTGAAGTACCAGTAGCCCATCAGCTCGTTGACCAGGGAGAAAGGGATGATGAGGGTAGCCACCAGAATATCCGCCGCCGCTAAGGACACCAGGAAGAGGTTCTGAGGAGCCTTCAGTGACCGGCTGGTCAACACGGCGATGATCACCAGCACGTTGCCAAAGATGGTGAAGAGGATGAGGAAAGTGGTGACCGCGGCAATAGTGGCCGTGGCTTGGATGCTGTAGTTCTCTTCGTTCCCTAAGGCGCCCATGGTCCTTTTGGAGCAGCCCAGCGGAGTGAGGGGCGGCTGACTTCTCAGCTTCGTGGGCGCTTGGAGGGCCACACTTCAGAAGCCTCCATTTGTAGCTGATCCAGAGGAAGAGGAGGAGCAGGAGGAAAGGGGGAGAGAAACTGAGGCACCGAGTCCTGCTTCCATCCTGGGATTCAGCTCTGGGAAACCTCGGCTCTGCCAGCTGCAAACTCCGAGCATTCCTGCTATTAGTCTACTTGGACACAAGCATGTTTCTGCCCAGCCATTCCGGCAAATCCCCTTCCTCGGTCTCTCTCTTTCTCTCTCTCTCTCTTTGCCCCTCTCGCTGATGATGGCCAGGTTACAGCATCACAGTGGCCTCGGACAAGAGGAATCTGAAGTTTCTCCCCTCCTGCCTCCCCCTCCTCGTCCTCTCTCGTGCAAAAGTTGGGAGAGGCATGGCCAGCTGCCTGATGCGCTCCCTTCCTCCCTGCTCTGTGAAGGCAGACCGAGCCTGCCTGCGCCTTTTGAAAGGAGCTGCAAGGGGGGGGGGGAGCTGGGTTTTTTTTTTCTCTCCCCCTCCCTCTCTCTCCCTCTCTCTTCTTCCTTCTCCACGCCGAATGTGTGACATGTGATGTCAGGCAGTTGTGGAGCTCTTGCGAGAGGAAACAAAAGCAGAATGGAAGGAGGAGGAGGAAGAGAGGACACCCCCCCCCCACATACACACACACCCCTTTCTTGGAACAGCAGGAGAGAGAGAGTGAGAGAGAGAAAGAGACCGAGAAAGGGATTGAAGGTGAGAGAGAAAGAAGGAGAGAGAGAGGAAAAAGAGACAGAGAGAAAAAGAGTGAGAGAGTGAGAGAGAGGGTGAGGAGAGAAAGAGATTGAGACAGAAAGAGATGGGGAGGGAGAGACTGAGAAAGAAAAAGATTGAGAGAAAGGAAGAAAGAGAGAGAGAGAGAGAGACCGAGAAAGGGATTGAAGGTGAGAGAGAAAGAAGGAGAGAGAGAGGAAAAAGAGACAGAGAGAAAAAGAGTGAGAGAGTGAGAGAGAGGGTGAGGAGAGAAAGAGATTGAGACAGAAAGAGATGGGGAGGGAGAGACTGAGAAAGAAAAAGATTGAGAGAAAGGAAGAAAGAGAGAGAGAGAGAGAGAGACCGAGAAAGGGATTGAAGGTGAGAGAGAAAGAAGGAGAGAGAGGAGAAAGAGAGAGAGAGAAAAAGAGTGAGAGAGTGAGAGAGAGGGTGAGGAGAGAAAGAAATTGAGACAGAAAGAGAGGGGGGTGGAGAGACTGAGAAAGAAAAAGATTGAGAGAAAGGAAGAAAGAGAGATTGTGTGTGAGAGAGAGAGAGAGAGAGAGAAGAGAAGGAGAAAGAGAAAGAGAGACAGAGACAGAGAGAGAAAGAGAGGAGAAAGAGACAGAGAGAGAGAGAGAGAGTTTGGTTGTCTGCTGAATCGTTCCTCTTTGGACTGACCTCACAGCATCAAGTAGCCTGTGGGTGCCTGGCTGGCCACACAGGTAACTCTGTAATTAATTACTGCCTGGTGCTCGCCAGGTGTGGGATGACTCAGAGAAGGCGCCTTTGGCCCCGAGGGGGGAAACTTGGATGCAGGATCTGCTTTCCGAATTCACTGGCTCAGGCTGCAATCACTGCACAAATCCAGAGATCTATGCAGGGAGAGTGGACAGAAAAATCCACCTGGGCAGCCCCACACCTGAGGCCCTGCCCCCCCCTCCCTTTTTCTTCATCAATATCCATCCTGTGGAGCTTGGATCACCTAGAAGCGGAAATGTTTCAGGGGAGCAATTTGACGGCCCCTGGTGAGAAGCACAATCTAGCCCAATTGATTTATCACATTTTTATGCTGCCCGTCCTCTTTGTTAGGTGATTCTGGGCGGTTTACAAACTGGAGGATGGGTGGAAAATGTCTCTCCCCCCACCACTCCCAGGAGGGAAGACCCTGCGGGCTCACGGAGGATCTTCCCTCTGCAAAGTCTCCGTGCTCAGAAGAGGCAGCTCTTTTCCGGGGGGGAAAATCAGATCGGCAAGCAAAAATATTGGAGCAACAGAAAGAAGAAGGGCTTTTCCCCAGAAACGGAGATGTTGATGGCACAAGATAACAGGAAGGAAGGAAGGAAGGAAAGGATGAAAAGAAAAAAAGAAGGAAGGAAAGGAAAGGAAAGGAAAGAAAGGGAAGGGAAGGGAAGAGAAGAGAAGGAAGGAAGGAAGGAGGGGAGGAAGGGGAAGAAAGGAAAGGATGAAAAGAAAAAAGGAGGAAGGAAAGGAAGGGAAGGGAAGGGAAGGGAAGGAAGGAAGGAAGGAAGAAAAGGAAAGGAAGGGAAGGGAAGGGAGGGAGGGAGGGGAAGAATGGAAAGGTTGAAAAGAAAAAAGAAAAAAGGAGAAAGGAAAGGAAAGGAAAGGAAAGGAAAGGAAAGGAAAGGAAAGGAAAGGAAAGGAAAGGAAAGGAAAGGAAAGGAAAGGAAAGGGAAAAGCTGCAATCTCTACTGGGGAGGGAAGAGAAATTAATTTAGTTTCCACATGAATGTGAATATCTGTATTTTTACCTTTGCAAACCAAAATACAAAACTACTTTCTCTTCCAACAGTCATCATTTTCTCAGTTTTCCAGTGTTATTTGACATGTGGTTTTTTTTTTAAAAAAAAAAGGGGGGGGGGAGGCCTATCAAGCGACATAACAGCCATGAACATCAATGCCCATCAATGCACCTTCTTAAGGGAGCATGGCTTGCAAAAAGGATCCATTAGGCAATTACAAATCAGGCACATGTGTTTGGAGAAATGCCCCCCCTCCCCAATATGACCATATATTAGCATTGATTTTTTTTTTTAAAAAAAGTCTTTAATTCACTGAAATGAACTTGCCAGATTGGTAGCAATGAAAACCTGAGCTACATCTTCCTGTTCTAACTATCATCCAAGGCCTCCCAGACAATTTTAAACAGCAGTTCTCATAATTTGCAACCAAGATAATAAATCATAAATGATGCCGGCACGTGAAAATGAAAACTCGAGGGAGAACGCTGTTTGTTCCTTCTCCCCCTAAGTAGCCAGGATCTAAGAAAAATCCTTGTTGATGGCCAGAGTGTCTTAAGAGCCTAACAAGCCAGGAATCCCAGTTCAGATATGGCTAATGAACTATAAAACAGTAGCTGCCCAGTTCCTTTAGCAATTTCTGTAGCAGGAAGACCCAAAGAAAAGCGACCAAGCTGTTTACTTTGGCAGATTTAGTAATGCCTAATCGGTGGCTCAGTGGCTAAAGACGCTGAGCTTGTCGATCGAAAGGTCAACAGTTCAGCGGTTCGAATCCCTAGTGCCGCGTATCGGGGTGAGCTCCCGTGACTTGTCCCAGCTCTGCCAACCTAGAAGTTCAAAAGCACGTTAAAAAAATGCAAGTAGAAAAATAGAGACCACCTTTGGTGGGAAGGGAACAGCGTTTCATGCGCCTTTGGCGTTGAGTCATGCCGGCCACATGACCACGGAGACGTCTTCGGACAGCGCTGGCTCTTTGGCTTAAAAACGGAGATGAGCAGAGCCCCCTAGAGTCGGGAACGACTGGCACATATTTGCAAGGCGAATCTTTACCTTTTAACTTTAATCAAACCAATTTTTCGAAAAGAAAATCCTGTGATTCAGGGATTTTAAAAGGTCTGGAATTTTTTTCAAAGGCAAATTTGCCATTTTAATTTTGCTTTTAATACGTTTTTTTTTCTGCGCCGCATATGATGGCTGGGCCCATACGTGGCCGAATAAAATCCGCAAATCATCTGAAATGCAATTACGGCAAAGAAATGTTGAATTTCCTGAGGGGTTGTTTCATGATTTCATAACATGGGTACGGCTGTGTGTTTAGTGTAGATTTATAAGAACAATAAAAACGGCTGCAAAATTACAGGGAAGGAATCTCTTAACGCTCCCCGGGAGTTGATGACTTATCAATTGTATAATAGGGAGGGGATGTTTATTTACAAAGGAAATGTCATTATCACTTGATGGCTGAGGAAGGAAGCCACGTTTCTTCCCACCTGCAAGATCCATGAGTAAGACGGCTAAAAATGATCCAGATCCCCCTTGACTTGCCCCCTTGACTTGCCACCATTCGTTTAGCGACGGTTCAAAGAAAAAAGGGACTTATGGTTTCAAAATCATCCAAAGAGATGATCCTTATCGAAATCAACAAATCTGTTGCAATTTAGGAGTAATTCCAGAGGCGTGGGATTGTAGCTGCTACAGAGGGCCCTTGACTTACAACCGTTCGTTCAGCGACGGTTTGAAGTTACAAAAAGGGACTCGCGGCCATTTTTCACCCTTAACGACCGTCACAGAGTCCTCATAATCATGTGATCAAAATTGACTCATATTTATGACGGTTGCAACATGCCGGGGTCAGAAAGTCAACGGGGGAATGCCAGATTCACTTAACAACCGTAAAATGGAGCAAAACCCACTTAACAACTGTCTCATTATGGGCGACGCTGTTCCTGGATTGTCTTGCTTCGCGAAGGGGAATGCTGGGCTCCATGGCGGTCGTAAGTCAAGGACGGCCTGTATCTCAGTGGGTTTTTTTTTTCTTTCCTGCCAATTTTTGTTTCCTATCCGAGCCATTTTTCTCTGCTCCATCAAGCAGAAAGGAAGCGTTTGAGGAAGGGTGGAGATACAGTAAGAGGAATCATTAAAGGCCCCCAGAGATCCTGCAACCCATCTCCGCTAAGTGCTCTAAAGAGCCGCGGAGGCTGAAGAAGGACCCTGCCTCAGACAGCTCACCATTAACCACGGAGCCAGAAGGGGGTGGGAGGGCAAAATCCATGATGTCTCGCCTCCCAGAGCCACCTCCTGCTCCGTGGGACCATGATTGATCCATCGATTGATTGATTGATTTAATTTTTATACCGCCCTTCTCCCGAAGGACTCAGGGCGGCGAACAGTTAAAATAACACACACATAAAATGTGAATATAAGATAATTAAGCCAGTTTGGCAAATCAGTTAAGAATCTTCAGCATAAAGATTTAGAACAATTAGAAGAGATTTATGCCGGACCGGCTTGGTGAAACAGAAAGGTCTTAAGTGCACGACGGAAAGTACGAAGATCTGGGATCATTCGTACCCTGTTCCAAAGGGTAGGTGCCCCCACAGAAAAGGCTCTTTCTCTGGGAACCACTAGTCGACATTGCTTTAGTGATGGCACCCTGAGAAGGCCTACCCTGTGGGAGCGTACTGGTTGGTGGGAGGTTATCGGTTGCAGAAGGTGGTCTCGTAGGTACCCAGGTCCTAAGCCATGGAGCACTTTGAAGGTAAGAACCAACACCTTGAAGCGCATTCGGAAGACCACCGGAAGCCAGTGCAGCTCGCGTAGGAGAGGTGTTACATGTGAGCGCCATGTCACTCCCAATATCACCCGCGCAGCTAGATTTGAGCACTGGACTCTTCCCCACCGTCCCGCCAGAGCTGAAGAAGCTTCTGGGATGAGAAGTGAAACGTCTTCAAAGAGAAAACAGAAAGTCCAGTTGCCTCTTGGGAAAAAAAGCCCATTTGGGACAAAACCATGATTTGAATGATGGAGAATTTTCATGGACACAGCTTCAGAACCGTTGAGTGGTAGTTAAAGAGGGGTACCTCTCAAAGCTTCCAGAATTTCACACCTGGAGTAGCTGTATCCAGTTTTGGTCACCAAAATATAAAAAGCACTGTGAAGCGGTATATAAGTCTAAGGGCTATTGCTATTCCTTCCTTCGTTCCTTGTGCCGCAGCGGTTAGAATGCAGTATTGCAGACTGACTCTGCCCATTGCCAGGTGTTCGATCCTGACTGGCTTGAGGTTGTTTCAGCATTCCATCCTTCCGAGGTGAGTGAAATGAGGACCCAGAATATTGCAGGGGGGGCAAGAGGCTGACTCTATAAACCGCTTAGAGAGGGCTGTAAAAGCATTGTGAAGGGGTATATAAGTCTAAGTGCTGTTTTCCTTCCTTCCTTCCTTCCTTCCTTCCTTCCTTCCTTCCTTCCTTCCTTCCTTCCTTCCTCTTTCCTTCTTTCCTTCCTCCCTCCCCTCCCTTCCTCCCTCTCTTATTCACCGTCTCCTTCTTGGTGCCACAGTGGTTAAAATGCAGTATTGCAGGCTGGCTCTGCCCACTGCCAGGAGTTCGATCCTGACTGATTCAAGATTGACTCAGCCTTCCATCCTTCCGAGGTGGGTCAAATGAGGACCCAGAATGTTGGGGGGGGGGGGCAAGAGGCTGACTCTATAAACCGCTTAGAGAGGGCTGTAAAAGCATTGTGAAGGGGTGTATAAGTCTAAGTGCTGTTTTCCTTCCTTCCTTCCTTCCTTCCTTCCTTCCTTCCTTCCTTCCTTCCTTCCTTTCTTCCTTCCTTCCTTTTTTTCCCTCTTTCCTTCCTTCCTTCCTCCCTCCCCTCCCTTCCTCCCTCTCTTATTCACCGTCTCCTTCTTGGTGCCACAGTGGTTAAAATGCAGTATTGCAGGCTGGCTCTGCCCACTGCCAGGAGTTCGATCCTGACTGATTCAAGATTGACTCAGCCTTCCATCCTTCCGAGGTGGGTCAAATGAGGACCCAGAATGTTGGGGGGGGGGGCAAGAGGCTGACTCTATAAACCGCTTAGAGAGGGCTGTAAAAGCATTGTGAAGGGGTATATAAGTCTAAGTGCTGTTTTCCTTCCTTCCTTCCTTCCTTCCTTCCTTCCTTCCTTCCTTCCTTCCTTCCTTCCTCCCTCCCTCCCTCCCTCCCTCTCTTATTCTCTGTCTCCTTGGTGCTGCAGTGGTTAGAATGCAGTATTGCAGGCTGACTCTGCCCACTGCCAGGAGTTCGATCCTGACTGATTCAAGATTGACTCAGCCTTCCATCCTTCCGAGGTGGGTCAAATGAAGACTCAGATTGTTGGGAGCAAGAGGCTGACTCTGTAAACCGCTTAGAGAGGGCTGGAAAGCACCGTGAAGCAGTATATAAGTCTAAGTGCTGTTGCTAAGAGCTTCTTTGAATGTTTGGCTTCCAAACACCTGAGAAAAGAGCAGAGAGTCGATCCCATCAATGGGGCCGCCTTGACTTTTCCTGGACCTCGCCTCCCTGTAAGAATTGATCGAATGCTTAGTGGACGATTCAGCACCGAATGAGCAACATCCCTTTTATTGTTGGGTGTCCTTCTGGAGAGATGCACTTGTGGTGACCATGGAAATGTGTCGGTTGAGCCGTGAGGCTCTGTGGACTTTGCGTGCAGATGGTGCCGTATCACACAGCATTTCAAAGATGTGGAGATCTTGGAAAGAAGTGCAGAGAACAGCAACGAAGACGATTAAAGGGCTGGAGACTAAAACATATGAAAAATGGTTCCAGGAATTGGGTGTGGCTAGTCGGTAAAAAAGAAGGACTAGGATGGACATGATAGCAGCATTGCAATATTTGAGGGGCTGCCACAAAGAAGAGGGGGTCCATTTATTCTCCAAAGCACCAGAAGGCAGGAGAAGAAGTAACAGAGGGAAACTTATCAAGGAGAGAGCTGACCTTGAACTAAGGAGAAATTTCCTGTCATGAGAACAATTAACCCATGGAACAACTTGCCTCCAGAAGTTCTGAGTGCTCCATCTCTGGAGATTTTTAAGATGAGAATGGACAGCCACTTGTCCAGAATGGTATATGGTCTCCTACCCAAACAGGGGGGTGTTGGCGATTTCTCTCTTTTCTCTTCTCTTCTCTTCTCTTCTCTTCTCTTCTCTTCTCTTCTCTTCTCTTCTCTTCTCTTCTCTTCTCTTCTCCTCTCCTCCTCTCCTCTCCCCTCCCCTTCTCTCCTCTTTTCTCTTCTCTCCTCTTCTCTCCTCTCTTCTCTCCTCTCCCCTCCTCTCCCCTCCTCTCCTCTTCCCTCTCCTCTCTCCTCTTTTCTCCTCTCCCATCCCTTCCCTTCTCCTCTCCTCTCCCCTCTCCTCCTCTTCTCTCTCTTTTCTCCTCTCTCCTCCCTTCTCCTCTCCTCTCTCCTCTTTTCTCCTCTCTCGTCTTCCCTCTCCTCTCTCCTCTCTTCTCCTCTTTCTCTCCCTTCCCCTCTTCTTCTTTCATAGTCAAAAAAGAGGCCACCAAACTTTTTTTTGCTCTCTTTAGCACAATTTGGAAAGGCCAAGCCAAGGGATGGCCAACAATAGGACAAGACTGCCCTCTGCTGGAGAAAGAATTTATAAACCCACTTAGCTTTTTTGTGTCATCATTTTTGTGTCCTCATCCATCTGGCTTCCAGACAGGAGACTACCCACCGACCCACCCATTCTTTTCACTTCCATCATTCCCAACCAGATGATTGGAAATTACAGAGTGGGAAGCATTATCTGTCCTGTGAGGGAGACCTTTACTCTCTTTGCTGGGAACTCTGAAACTCAGCAGTAATCCATCCTGACCTGTGTTTTCTATCGGTGCTGGAAAAGATACACAACTTACAGAATAATAGAGCTGGAAGGGGCCCTGGAGGTCTTCTAGTCCAACCCTCCCAGTCAAGCAGGAGACCTTATACCATCCCAGATAAGTGGCTCCCAGGTCTCTTCTTAAAAACCTCAATCTTGATTTTTTTTTTAATGCTACCTTTTCCCGACAGTGATAATTCCTGCATTTTATCCATTTCCCCGATCAACCCTCTCTGGCATGGTCTCTTTGAAGCCATAAAGCAAACTTATTAAACTAACCGCATTCAGGGGGGAAAAAGTATTCCATCAAAGCGCCACTCACAGCCACAGACTCCACGTCTCTCTCTCTCTCTCTCTCTCTCTCTCTCTCTCTCTCTCTCTCTCTCTCTCTCTCTCTCATGTAATTTTAATGAACGTAGAAGGGCTATAGAATTAATATCTGCTGCAGCTAAAAATGTGACTGATCTTTTTTTAAAAAAAGGGCTGAACATTGAAATGTTCCTTTTTTGCAAATCGATCGTTCCGAAGAGGACCCCGTTTTCAGTCTGGGTCAGCTTCCTCCTCCCTTTAGCCCTAATTCATTCATCCCTTCTTCTGCTGCCTGCGAGGGGATATAGAAATGTATCGTAGCGACAATGAGTGAAAAGTTGACTTTGAATAGAAAGCTTGGGAAATCTATAGAACGGTGTTTCTCAACCTTGGAAGCTTGAAGATGGGTGGACTTCAACTCCCAGAACCCCCCAGCCAGTAGCGCTGGGGGATTCTGGGAGTTGAAGTCCACCCATCTTCAAGCTTCCAAGGTTGAGAATCACTGCTATAGAACGTGGGATGTTTTCAGGCAGAGAAGGGAATCTATATTTTTAATATGCCCTACTTTCCCAAGGCATTGTATATAATCCCCAGGCATTGTGCAGAATGATAAGGATTATTTAGGCAAAGTATGAAAGAGAGACCCAAAGGAGCTTTTTTTCCAAGAGGCAACTGGACTCTCTGGTTTTTCTTTGAAGATGTTTCCCTTCTTATCCAAGAAGTTTCTTCAGGTCTGACTAGACCGAAGAATGGAAATTCCTCATTTCCAGGTCGAATCTCTCCTTGTTCAGTTTTCATCCATTATTCCTTGTTTGGCCTTGGAAAATAGCTTGACCCCCTTCCTCCCCTCTTTGGCAGCCGCTCAAATATTGGAAGACTGCTATCGTTTCTTCCCTGGTCCTTCTCTTCACTAGACTAGCCAGGCCCAGTTCCTGCAACTGTTCATCATATGTTTGAGCCTCCAGTCCCCTCATCATCCTGGTTGCTTTTCTCTGCACTCTTTCTAAAGAGTCTCAACATCTTTTTAATAGTGTGGAGACCAAAACTGGATGCAGGATTCTAGATGTGGCCTGACCGGGGGTGAAATGCTCCCGGTTTAGACCGGATCGGGAGATCCGGTAGTGATTGTGGCAGGTGGTTTGGAGAACCGGTAGTGATGGCGGTACGAGGTTCCGCCCAACCGCCTAGGTGTCGTTACTTTCTGGATTTATCCAGGGTGGTATAAGTTTTCCTGTCTTGGATGCTGTCAGGGTTCCAACGGAAGCCCTAAATCAAATCATGAGCCTCGAGCCAAGCTTCAAAAGAAATCCAGTTATTTATTAGGAGCTTCATGTCCGCACGTTCCCAAGTGAAGCCAGCTCTGACCCTACGTAATTTATGGCCCCAATCATGACCCTGTTTCCCCCCTTCCTCCCTAGGATGTGTCATCAATCACATTTGCCAACAGAGCAATTCCATGGCTTGTAGAGACCACTCCCCTCTGGCCGCTGTAGGTAACCCTGAGAGACAGCCTTGAGAGAGATAAGTCTGGAATGTGCATCTATCTTTGGCTGCTGTGCCGTTTCATCAATTTCCCCTCCCCCTCCCTTGCTTATGGCAACTCAAGAGTAGGCCAGGGATGCTTTGCAAGTTGACAATAAAGGGATTAGACTAGAAGATCTCCAAGGTCCCTTCCTGCCCTGGGATGCTATGAAATACGGAAGACGGACAGTCACTGAAATCCAAGGCTGCCGTATGCTTAATATTTATTTGAATTAATTTGTGACACAAAAGGTGGACCATTCTATCGTAAACACTGCCCACAGGGCTTCTGACAGAGAGACAGATCATCGATTTGAGCTTTGCATCTTACTTCGTTGCCGAAAACAATGCCTTCGAGCGCTACCTGTGGAGAGAGCACACGGGAGAGACCACATTCTAAGCACTTGGGCCTTTGAGGGGGAAAAAATCAAATTAAACTTCTGAGGGGAAAAGGAAACCGTTTGCAAGAGTGTACTATTTTTGTCAGTGGTGAGGACATTTTAAGATACAGAGAGGGCCATGCTGCCAGCAATATCACCTCCACCCTTTTTAATTAAATGCATTATTATTAAGCAGAGTCCATGTGTCCCGAAAGTGCATTTTTTCAAGAGGAAACTGGACTTTCTCATTTTTCTTGGAAGACATTTCATTTCTCATCCAAGAAGAGGAAGAGGAGGAAGAGGAGGAAGAAGAGGAAGAGGAGGAGGAGGAGGAGGAGGAGGAGGAGCCTAGATAGCTCTGCAGACCAAGCACCCTAATTAACATCCAGCTGTCTGCAATTACTGTAAGTTCGAATCTCACCAGGCTCAAGGTTGACTGAGCCTTCCATCCTTTCTAAGGTAGGTCAATTGAGGAGGAAAAGTAAGAAGGCTATTGCTTAACGCATTGTAAGCCGTCCTGAGTCTCCGGAGAAGGGCGGCATATAAATCAAATCAAAAAAGAAGAAGAAGAAGGAGGAGGAGGAGGAGGAGGAAGAAGAGGAAGAGGAAGAGGAAGAAGAAGAAGAAGAAGAAGAAGAAGAAGAAGAAGAAGAAGAAGAAGAAGAAGAAGAAGAAGAAGAAGAAGAAGAAGAAGAAGAAGAAGAAGTGGAAGAAGAGGAGGAAGAAGAGGAAAAGGAACAGAAGGAACAGGAGAAGGAAGAAGAAGAAGAGCTGAAGAAGCTTCTTGGAGGAGAAGCAAAACGTCTTCAAATAAAAGCAAGAAAGTTCCAGTTGCCTCTTGAAAAAAGGACAACCGTGACCTGGATAATTGAGAATCTTCATAGACATAGTCCACATGATTACTTCTTACAGATCTAAGGGTTTTTATCAAGCTGGAATGTCAACAATTTCAAATTTGGCAGCAACGTTTGCTAAGATTTTGGAAAAGCTTCCTGTGAGCCATTTTTAAAGATACCTATCAGCATATATAGCATAAAAACAATGGAGGGGAGTTGATCTAATAACTTCGAAAACATGTTTGTTGAATTTTGGGATGGGGAGCAAATAATAGACCTGATCTTCATTTATATCATAATCTGCCGTGAAGAAGAGGGGGTCAAATTATTCTCCAAAGCACAGGTGGGCAGGACAAGAAACAATGGATGGAAACTATCCAAGGAGAGAAGCAACCTGAAATTAAGGAGAAACTTCCTAACAGTGAGGAGAATTAACCAGTGGAACAACTTGCCACCAGAAGATATGACTGCTCCATCACTGGAGGTTTTTAAGAAGAGACTGGACAGCCACTTCTCTGATATGGCATACGTTCTCCTGCTTGAACAGGAGGCTGGACTACAGGACCTCTAAGGTCCCCTCCAGCTCTATTCTGTTCTAATGTTCTAATGTTCTACTTGATACATTTTCAATTTCCCATACGTACTTAGGACCTTGGGCGCAGTGGCCTAGCGGTTAAGACCGTGGGTTTGTCAACCAGAAGGTTGGCAGTTCGAGACCCCAGCACCATGCATGGGGTGAGCTCCTGTTGTCCTCACAGTTTGAAAGCATGTAAATGCGAGTAGATAAATAGGTACCACTGGTGGGAAAGGTAACAGCATTTCATGCAACTTGGCGTAAAGCCATGCTGGTCACATGACCCCGGAAATGTCTCTGGACAACGTTTGCTCCCTTAGCTAACAAACAGAGATGACCACTGACCCCTTGGACACAACTGGACAGAGGAAACCTTTACTTTTAGGACATGGCATAGATGTTTACCTGTGATACCCAAGTTGTAGAAATATATACGGTCACTTGATGCCAATCAGTATCTTGCTTTCCCTTCACTGACCTCACTTTATGCCATTCGGTGGAATTCAGACGCTTTGTGTAGAAGTTAATTTTGCCTACAAAATATAAACAGCTCAATGACCAGCTATCTACAGAATGAAAAAAAGAAACCATTGCATTTTCCTCTTGGAAAAGTATTCGCTATTCCTCATTTAGCGGCAGTTCAAAGTTATAGTGGAGCCCCCCAAAGCTATGTATGACCCATTTTCTGACAGAATATTCATGACTGGGAAGACATGGTAACAAGGTCAGCCAATGAATAGGCATAGAAACTAAGTCAGCCAATTGGGAGCTGAGACAGACTGGAGTCAGGGTGGGTCTTAGTCTGCAGCTTCCGAGTCTGTGCTGAGAATTGAAACTGAAACCTGTGTGTGTGTGTGTGTGTGTGTGTGTGTGTGTGTGTGTGTGTGTGAACTTATCTGCTGATCTGAGCTGAAATGCAACTGTTCTCAGCTGTTGGTATTGTATATATATTCTTGCATATAAAGAAGTTTCATATTTAAATCAATCCTGCTGCATCAGTCCCCCTGTGCGTGCTTTCTGGATTTAATTTTTGCAACAAACTCTGACATTTTTGAAGTCCCAACAGCTGTGCAATTGCCAGCTTGATTATTTTTATTATTTTTTAAATTAGATTTATATGCCATCCTTCTCTGGAGACTCAGGGCGGCTTACAATGCGTTAAGCAATAGCCTTCATACTTTTCTATATTTTATACAAAGTCAGCTTATTGCCCCCACAAACTGGGTCCTCAATTGACCTACCTTAGAAAGGATGGAAGGCTGAGTCAACCTTGAGCCTGGTGAGATTCGAACTTACAATAATTGCAGACAGCTGAATGTTAATAACAGGCTTTAGTCTGCTGAGCTATCCAGGTTCCTTATTGTTGTAAACCGTGAGCTAAATGCACCAACCTCCCGATTTCACCACGCCATTTTCAGGATCAAGTCGCTTAATGCAGCCTGGAGCCGTTCTCCAGAATGCAACCCCCACCCCCTCCCGAGCTCTGTTGGGAGTGCAACCCCCAGATTTTCCAGCCAATACAGCTGAAGATATTTACCTGCAATGCAGTCTGTCGATCTGTACCAAAATTGGAGACATTGGATGCCATACACAACGGGGCTGATCAAAACAGCCCTTTGCCTTGGGAGATGACCTGAAGGCTTTAGGAAGATATAACCTGGTGAAGAAATGGCGTGAGCACAAGTTAGCCTGTCATAATCAAGAGATCTGAAGCTCCTCTCCTCAACTGAATGGTTGCAGGAACTAGGCATGGCTAGTCTAGTGAAGAGAAGGACCAGAGGAGACAGGATAGCTGCCTTCCAATATTTGAGGGGCTGCCCCAGAGAGGAGGAAGGGGGTCAAGCTATTTTCCAAGACATCTGAAGGCCAGACAAGGAAGAATGGATGGAAACTGTTCAAGGAGAGATTCAACCTGGAAATAAGGAGGAATTTTCTGACAGTGAGAACAATCAACAGAAGTGACCTTCAGAAGTTGTGGGAGCTTCATCCCTGGAAGCTTTCAAGAAGAGACTGGACTGCCATCGGTCAGAAATGGTGTAGGGTCTCCTGCTTGGGGGCTGGACTAGATGACCTCCAAGGTCCCTTCCAACTCTGTTAATCTGTATCTGTAACTACTGGTTTCTTTTCTGAGGCAATTCAAGTTGCTGGACATCCCTCCATGGCACAGGGCCAGGTTACTTACAGGACAGCCTCTCCCTGAGGATACCTGCCCATCCTAGTAAGTCAGATAGGAGGGGGTGAACTCCAGGCCTCCTCCCTTAAATGTTGCCATCTGATGAAACCTCAGAGGCATCCCTTCACAGCAGCTACCCAGTCCTTTGGAACAGCCTGCCACTAGAGATCGAGCGACCCCTTCTCCCCTTTGAGCCTTCCAGAGACCTGACTCTTCCAATAGATTAGGAGGGGAATGGAGTTGGGACAATGTTTGGCGTGGCACCTGAGGGGAAGGATTTGTTTTTCACTACGTTTTAAAGGTTATTGTGAGCTGCCTAGCACCAGGGTAGGATATTGACGGTCACAATAAAATGAATAAATAAAACCAGCCTGTCTTAGTGGAGATTTGGCATCCGTAGGAGGTCAGAGAGAAAGACCCAAACTGACCGCCATTGATGAGGCCTACTCCACATCTAAAGGTAAAGGTAAAGGTTCCCCTTACACATGCATGCTAGTCGTTCCTAACTCTAGGGGCGGTGCTCATCTCCGTTTCAAAGCCGAATAGCCAGCGCTGTCTGAAGATGTCTCCGTGGTCATGTGGCCGGCATGACTCAACGCCAAAAGCACATGGAACGCTGTTATTTTCCCACCAAAGTTGGTCCCTATTTTTCTACTGGCATTTTTGACGTGCTTTCAAACTGCTAGGTTGGTAGAAGCTGGGACAAGTAACGGGAGCTCACCCGTTACACAACACTAGGGATTCGAACCATTGAACTTTCCATCAACAAGATCAGCATCTTAGCCACTGAGCTACCATGTTACCACTCCACATCTACAAGGACATAAAAGAATGGAATTGTCCCTTACCGTCTAAGCTCCTGAAAGGCTTTCCAGAGACTTCCATGGACTCCACACTCCTCTCTTCCTCCTTCTCAAGCATCCAGTCCAGGCTGTCATTTTGTCTTTGCTTCCAGCCACACAAGTTCTCCTTGAAGGAGCAAGATATCAAAATGTCACCTGTTGTTCTCTGGTTGAGCCCTGGTTTATTTCCTCTCTTTTTCTCAGAAGGGGACAACTTTCGGAGAAGACTCCATAACTTGGACTTCGAAGTGGACCTCAACATATGGTTCTCAGGCTGTGTCATGTTTTCTATTGAAAGGGTCGCATCCTGACCAATGGCAGGATGACTAAGGTATCCTCGTAAATGTCCAGGAAGAAGCAGTCGTTGTACAGTCCCACCTGAAGAAGCCATGATTTTACACATATGCTTCTTTGGGAACAATTTCTTGACTCTCAGTTTTCTGGGGTTTACTTGTCCAATATTTGAGTGTACCAACTTAGGATCAGGAGCTGGTGAAGACAATATGAAAGGAGGTGGAGTTGCCGTTATTCCCAGCAGAGATCTCTTGTTGATATGATGGAGATGGATAGGGTTGCTTGCAAGAAAAGATTCATTTTCTTCTAGGTTCCTTTCGTTCTCCTGGCTCCTAGTCAACTCTTCCAGGTTTGTTGCAACTTGGGTCTCAGAGATTAGTCGGGACAATTCCGTTGCAAGAGGAAAGAGTTCTGTGTGTTTCACTCTTGTGGGAGCCTCCGAGGCCTTTTCCAGACCTTTGACACCATATGTCATAGAAGATCTCCTTCCTGTTTCAGCTGAGCCAAGAGTCTGGATCTGGGGCAGAGATATTCCAGAAGGCCCCAAAGCCCCTTTAGAGAACTTTGTGACCTTATGGTACACATCTACAGCTTCCACCTCATGAGGGTGATAGACATCCGAAACAGAAGGTACCACTTTTGATGTTGGAACGTTTGAATGGGGAGGCATCAAAGCAACAGAATATGATTGGCTAGAAGGACCACTAGTGCGATGTACATTCTTCTCATTGAAGACTGTGGATTCTTCTGTTTCTTCGGAGGGATTAATGGGAATTAAGTGAGATGAGGACTTCACACCAAGACCAGTGGCTCCTGTTGTGCTGATATGACTTTCTTCAGGTGCTTTTGAGCTAATCCTTGTGAATTTAGCAGCAGCTGGCTCCTCTGATCTGTAGGCATCGTTTTCTTTTGTAAAGATCTTCCATGTCTCCTCCAGAAAGTGGGTTGAAATTTTTCCATCCAATATTGGCCCAGTGACTTCCTCTGAAGGTTTCACTTTAGTTTGTGGTCCAGACTCAGACTGTAGGAGCTTGGTGTATTCCTCCTTGGTAGAAAGTCCAGCATGAGATGTCCTGTAGGTTTCAGTGGAAGCCAAGGTGCTACCGTTGGTCTCCATTGGCATCTCTCCACTTGGTTTGGAAGGGGTACCTGTGATCTGTTTTGAACCATATTGCATAATAGTCTGGTTTTCCCTAGAATCCAGAATGATGGTACTGGACAAGTCAGGAGCTAGCGCAACTGTAGTGCCCACAAGGGATGTGTTCCTTGGAACCGATGAAGTAGCTGTTCCAAGATGGCCACCAATAGATCCCTCTTTAAGGTTCGCAGGCTCAGGAGATAGTAAGGAACCTGTGACCAATGGTGGAGCTGTTCCTTCTAGAGACGTTGGTTGCCTTTCTAATGAAGGGAGCCCCGTGCTATGTCTCCCAGTTGTACCAACACGAGCAGTGGCCAAGCTCACCCCACCCATAGTCAAACCTTCTGTTGAACTGGCTGGCATGACAGATCTCCTTTCTGCAGAAGGGACAGTTTGATTAAGCTGGAAGGGAAGTTCTGTTTCTGTGGCAAGTTCTAGAGATCGTGTAGGCAAGCTTTCGGGATGTGTTATGGAATCTATGCCCCCCAAGTAAAAACGGCTTTGGGGTCTGTTCAGAGTTGGCTTGCCATGAGCCAAGATGGTGAAAAAATGGGAAGAACCAACCGTTAGTGGTGCAGCCATCCTGGTGCCACTTACCACAGTAATCTCTGGAGCTCTTTTTGTTGGAGTTGTTTGTATGAATTCATTCTTTTTCACTGATAAAGTCTCTTCTTCAAAATGTTCTGTGGAATTACTGGTTCCATTTCTACCTCCTGGCTTTGTGACACCACCCCAATTTCTGGGAGAAGTATTTCTTTCTCCCCCTAGCTGAAATATCCTACTTGAAGTAGGACCAGATTCTTGAATTCTTGGCCTTGGACTTCTTTTACCAGTAATCCCCAATTTAAATTGCCTATTTAAAGAGCTGAATTTCTCAGTGGTGTACCCCAAAGATGAAGTCAGTCTTCTAGATTCAGACACTGCTAATTTCTTACCACACGGTTTTGGGGACACCATTGCCCTCAGCCTATTAGTAGAACCACTGGCTTGAATCTTGTGATGTTCAGCTCCAGCTATTCTTGACAAAGTAGAAGACGGTTGACTTGGAGTTTCTTCATCTCCTTGTTCACGTTGGGTGGACACTTGGCTCCCAGAGGGTCCAGTGGGAAATTGTCTCACCAAAGTGGTTCTTCTAGATCTTTCCCTGTGGTCCAGATCACTCTTTTGAGTCATCGGTAACCTCTCGAGGGTCTTCACTGATGCTGTTTCTATAGTCTTCCCCAGTGTTTGTCTTTTGACGTCCGCAGATGGAGACCATCCCACAGTGACGGACTTCCTAGGATGGTGACTCTCATCGCTGCTCGCTTGGGACCATGACCTATTGTCCCCTGGTCCTGCTGCTGTCTTAGAGCTTTGCTCTGTAGGTTGGACAGCCACGTTAGTTTTGATTGCTAAGGAAGCTGCTTTCCCCCAAGTGGGAATTTGGCTTGGCCACTCTGCGTGGTCTGGAGTATGGCTTTCAGCCTCCACTCGCCTTTCTGTAACATGCCAGGAGGAAACGGTTCCAGGAAGCTTACCTGTAATGGATTTCTCCCATTCATAACCATTTCTTACCAGGTGAGGTGGTAGCGGTGAAAATGATTCTGCTATCCTATCATCTAAGGAACCATTCTCCTTTAACTCTGAAGCATCAGGATGGACAGTGACCGCTCCCTGAAGGGACGATGGTGCTCCAGAAGTGAACCAGCCCATGGATTTTGTTTGAGCTTCCAGAATTTCAGGAACTGGCGTCTCCTTTCTAGGAAATAGAACGTCTCCATGTTTGCGTATATTTTTCATGCTGGAGGGCTGAATATAAGGAAGCACAGTTGATTTCTCATGGTGAGAACTTTCTGTGTCTACTTCCCTCCCCGCTAGGCCAGAAATGGTGATGATGTTTTCCAGAACTTCCACTTCAGCGCCTTGAGATTTTTCTCCCAGTTCCACATGGTTGGAGATGGTGGTTGGGTTCCTGAGGATACTAGAGCTAGATAAAGAGCTGGTCACAATAGTCAAGATATTCTCCACTGGATGTACATAAGCTGGGCTGCCTGCTTCATTCATAGAAGCAGTTACAGCTTGATGGAAAGCCTTCGTTGATTGTCCCTTGGAGTATTTCTCCACTACAGATGGGGGAGACCTTGGAGAACCCATTCCAATGTCTGTCTCATTACTTCCCATGTCCAACGAGCCTGTCAACTCCACAGCTGTAGACAGTTCTCCTTCTCCTGTAGGTTCCAGAATGGTGGCTTTTGAGGTAGAAACTTCTACACTAGCTTCCTTCTGACCAAGTGTCGTAGCTCCATGGATTTTTTCCACTGAAGGAAGGACAGAACCTTTGGCCTGAGAGGAAGATGTCTTCCTCTCCATCTCTGGAGAAGCTGTTACTCTTGTTCCCATAGGGCTTTGCTCAGTTGGTGTATATGCTTTCAGATATTGGTTTCCCAACTGCCATCCAGTGCTTGGATTCTGGGAAGTCCATGGTGCAACAGCTTTCTCATCAATATTGCCTGTTTCCGTTGTCTTCATCTGTCTAGTTTGTGTTGTTTCCAGCACATGTTTTGAAGGCATCTGACGCTCTCTGCTTGCTTCTCTTGTATGAGAGGTCATGGCAGATACCACCACGCTCTGTTCTGCCACCTCTGTCCTCAACTGACCTACTACTGTGCTTAGATCTTCACCAATGGTCTTTTGAGATGAAAAGATGGGTTCTGTAGTCTTTCTAACAACAGCACTGGCTAAATTGCTTTTAGGAGAACAGGGCTCAGGTTGAACGGGGATGAAGTCCATAACCTTCTCTTTGATGGCTTCCTCAGGCACCGCTTCTGGAAATATAATATTAAAAATTAGATACTCGTGTGCTCCTGGATCATCGAAAAAGACATTGTCCACCCCTTAGCCAGCTACACCTGTGCCAATCCAGTCTTCCTTTATTATGACAACTTGAATAAGCCATAATGGCTTGAGTTCATATATTGAGCAAAGCCATAAAGCCTGGTTTATCAACCAGTGTTGAATTCACATTATCCCTTAAACCAAAGGCCAAGAAATCACAGCTTAGTGCAACAGATGAATCCCCATAATGTTAAAACAGCCAATGCGCAAGGCAAGGCATATGAAGTTGAACCTATTCCTGACCAGCTCATCATCCTCATCCTCTACATATCCATTGCCAGGCACCAAATTTCTCTAATCTAACCTTTTTTCCCCTCTGCAATACACATGACCAAGAGGTTTTGTAAGAAACTAGCTGTCAACTGTCCAATTAGCAAATCCAAAACAAGGAAACACTCTCGGGAGAATTGAATTCCGAGAAGTAACACTTTATTGGATACACCTTTTTGGTACTGAAGGAAAGAAAACCAGCTCTGATTTTCTCCGCGCAGATGCAGTTAAACAAAAACTTCCCATTTTCCCCATCCCTAGTTGATCACATTGTCCAATTATGAAATGTTCTTTTGTTATGGGAACAATCCATCTCTTTCTCAAGCACCTGAAGTGGTGACCTTGATTGGTTTCCATGCACTCACAATCTTTGCGTACATTCTCTGGATTCCATTTCCCCCTTGTTCCTCCAGTTCATTGGCAAGTTGAAAAGCATTAAGGTTTGAAAGAAGGAACACTCTTGACACAAGCTCTCTTGGTTACTGTTAAGACCTTGACTCAATTTGGAGCATTACCTGGCTGAGCTGCCACCTGTGAACATTTGTAGAGTTTGTTGATTTTTGCAATGTCTGAAACACTCAGGTTCCATCGTTGGCCAAGGAGAGCAGGAGGACGGGATAGCGGGACGATAGTTGGTAAACCAGTCATGCTGAAGGCATTCCTGAAAAGGGTGAGAAGACAATGTCAATGCTCAAACATCTCTTTTGTAATAGATCAAGTGAGACCAGGACAAGAAGTAACGGGTGGAAGATCCTTAAAGAGAGATTCAACCTAGAACTAAGGAGAAATTTCCTGACAATGAGAACAATTAATGAGTAGGACAGGTTGCGTTCAGAAGTTGTGGGTGCTCGATCACTGGAGGTTGTCAGGTAGACATTGGACAGCCATTTCTCTAGAATGGTGAACTGACTGGGGAATTCTGGGAGCTGAAGTCCAGACAATTTAAAGTTGCCAAGTTTGAGAAACATCAAGTTAAACCCTCCTATTCAGCTTAACGTGGAATGTTGCCTTCTAAAACATTAGATGAACTTAACGTAACATAATAATAATAGAGTTGGAAGGGACCTCGGAGGTCATCTAATCCATCTTCATCTAGGCCAAGTCCATTCTCAGCAATCCTGGTTTGTTCAGATCTTAGGCAGAGAAAGTTTATTCCCATCCCCTTCTCTCTCTTTCTCTCTCTCTTTTTTTCTCTCTCTTTCTTTCTCTCTTTCTCTCTGTGTCTCTCTCTCACTCTCTTTCACTCTCTCTTTCTCTCCCCCTCTCCCATTTCTCTCTATTTCTCTCTTTTTCTGTCCCTGTCTTTCTGTCTCTCTCTGTGTGTGTCTTTCTCTCTCTCTCTCCCTGTCTCTCTGTCTGTCTGTCTCTCTCTCTCTCTGTGTCTCTTTGTCTGTCTGTCTCTCTCTCTCTCTCTCCCTCCTTCCCTCCTTCTCCCCCCCTCTCTTTCACATAAAGAAATCTTCTCCAGGTACAGGACGTACCCCCCCCCCCGCCCGAGTGGAATATTCTTCCCAGCATGACCTCTATTAAACTAAAAAGGTGCAAATCATTAAAAAAAAACTGTTCATAATAATCTGGCAATCTTCTCTACTTTTTTAAAAAGGGAAAATGTTACAGTCATTTGCATTCATAATGCTTTCTACAAATCGCTCCTAATTTCTGTAATAACGAAGATGAATTAGCCCCAAAGTTATTTTGTTTAAGTGCACTGCTGCTTTGTTTAAATGTCATGTTATCTGACACCCCAGCGTAGCCTTTTCAAATGCAAATTCCTCTTTTTAAAGTGGTATGGTACCCTACCCCCCCTCCACCCCAAAACATCCTAAGAGGGAATAAGTTGGGTGAGACTTTTAATCAAGGAAATAATTACATAAGCAAGTTTTGTGACGAGCATTTGTCAAACTCAGAAAACTGTTGAGAATAGAACCTCCGCATCTGCCTTTTAGCAGAATTGGTGACGATTCTTTGGCATCTCTTGGTCAAAATATATCCCCTTTCCAGATAGTTAAAATGGCTAAATCCCTTCCTTGATTAGGTTCTTAAGTAACGTGCACCCAAAAAGACAGCAATAGCACTTAAGACTTATACACCATTTCACAGTGCTTTTACAGCCCTCTCTAAGCAGTTTACAGAGTCAGCCTCTTGCCCCCAACAATCTGGGTCCTCATCTGACCCACCTTGGAAGGATAGAAGGCTGAATCAACCTTGAGCTGGTCAGGATCGAACTCCTGGCAGTGGGCAGAATTAGCCAGCAATACTGCATTCTAACTACTGCAGCACCAGTATCTTAGAGAATTATTTATTTACCATATCATACATGGACTAGCAATCTATATTAACATTTCAACGAGATTAGTAGAACCCAATAAAATATAAATGTTAAAAAGATCTAAGTTCAAATACCAATATCTAGGCCAGGGGTCTCTCCAACCAAATTGGAAGTGTCTTGGCGACGTTTTGACGAAGTCTCATTCGTCATCATCAGGCTGGTGTTCTCGGCTTCGTGCTTCCAGGAGCAATGTGAGATCGCAGCTGTTTCTTCCTTTTAACTGCTAGTGGGGGTGGGAGCTGATTGGGTGGGAGCTTGGCTGTGTTCTGATTGGGTGGAGGTGTGTTCTGATTGGTTAGGGGCTTGGCTGTGCTCTGAATATACATATATTTAAAAAGCAGATATTGGGCTACTACATGTTCTCCGCTTACAGCTACTCTGTTTCCCCGAAAATAAGACATCCCCTGATAATAAGCCCAATCAGGCTTTTGAGCGCATACGCCAATATAAGCCGTCCGCGGAAATATTTAAACACTGAGTTGAAAATCAGGCGAAGACGTCAAGAGGAGCTCCATGTTGCGCCACATGCCCCAAAATAACAAGACCTCCCTGGAAATAAGGCCAAGCGCTTATTTCGGGGTTCAAAAAAGTATAAGACAGGGTCTTATTTTCAGGGAAACACAGTAGTTGCAATGTGATCTACAGTTTGCCTTGGAACCTTTAGAATAGATTTTTTTTAAAAAAAAAAAATTTGATTTATATGCCGCCCTTCTCCGGAGACTCAGGGCGGCTAACAATGTGTTAAGCAATAGCCTTCATACTTTTGTATATTTATACAAAGTCAGCTTATTGCCCCCACAAACTGGGTCCTCAATTTACCAACTTGGAGAAATTACAGGCAGCTGGTGTTAATTGCTGCCTTTTATTTGTAAGCCTCTCAGAGTCACCTGGAGAGTGAGTGGGTGGCCGTTTAAATCTTCTCACTGAATAAGTAAATAAATTTTGCGTACCTCCCGTAATGCATAATGGAGGAATAGTCATAATCGTCTAACATGTTGGTGTTCCAGTTCTTGATGAAGTTAATTTCAAAACCTGGAAAAAAAAACAAAACCAACGCCATTTTTAATCATCTAGGAGTCATCTCAGCAGACAATTAGCAATCGGGATTCAAAGACAATTTTTTAAAAAAGATGAAAATTAAGCAAAATTTAAACACAGGCATGGATATGTTTTCCTCTGCATCTCTAAAACTACCTTCTCACAAGCTGATGGTTACATAAACCTATAATTCTATTTGTTAGGAAATGGCCACTGCCTAATTAGTTGGCCAGGTAATATATAAGCCAACATTGTATGTTTACAGTATGGAAGAGTAGAATATAGCTTTAAGAGTGTTGCTGAGTCATTCTGCATCCTGGTTGGATGAGCTCTGTAGCAACTCTATTTAAGGAGAGTTTGATTGTGGTCAGTGTGGATATTACACCATATTGTTACCTGCTCCTATGTTGTAGATATCTTTGGTCTCTTTACGTGGTCAATTTGATCATGGTTTATTCATTACTGCTTTTATGAACTGTTTTATATTGTTCCTGAACGATTCATGTCTTGTTCTACGAACCAGGAAGAAGTTTTGTATCTCTGGATTGGTTATGCATGGCTAAGACTTGGGTTGGTAAAAGGACTCTGAATTTGCTTTGCTCTATAAGTAAACTACTTTAACAACCAGTTTGTATGCAGTTTATTTACAACTACTCTCAGCACCGTTTCCGTGGGTAAAACTCTACGCTCTGCTTCATAACCGTTCCTGGTTATCTCACAACTATATCCTTAACATGATTGGACTACAATACGTAGTTTTAAAACTACAGTTTTAATTCTAACCTAACGTCCGCGGACCTCATCTCACCTGACAGGGAGACACAGCCAGAGGGGGCCCAAAGAGCCACATGTGGCTCCCGAGCCACAGGTTGCTGATCCCTGATCTAGTCCCTTCTGATCATTGATTGGGAGACCATTTGCAAGCCGTTCCTCTGACACAACATGGCTGTGAGAGCAGCCGTGTCTCTTACCAGTCAAGATCTCATTCCAGGAAATGTGGATGTATTTGTCTCGGTCGGCCCTGGAATGTTCATGCCAGAAGCCCAAGACATGCATCAGCTCATGCAAAACTACCCCTTTGCCCCTCTTCAGGCAGTCTGGAGCCAAGGATACCACTTGCATGCCTCCGATGCGTCCCGCACTGGAGAAGCAGCTGGGGAAAAAAAAGAAGAATTAAGACGTTGTGTTGCATTAGATGGGCTGATGCCCAGCCTCTCCTCTTTCAATAAAAATGACTCGGCCATTTGCCATGCTATACTTAGAGTAGACTTCTGGTAAACAGAAGCCATTAAACTGTCTCAGAAGCTAAAGCAAGATGCAATATTTAAAACTCACACCTCCAAAGCAGTAGAAGAACTGTCAACAACTGTTTCTTTCCATATATAACCATTTTTCACACTTAACGGCCATCGCAGCATTCCCCACCCAACTCCTATTTATGATGGTGGCAGAAATGGACTAGAAATGGGGCGAAACTCAGTTAACAAATGTTAAAAGAGAGAGACAGACCGAGAGAAACACAGAGAGAATAAGAGAGAAGATACATCTTTACAAAACGTGCGGGATACCAGTAAAGCGTACATAAGAGGATTGGCAACGACATATTTAGGAAAACGAAATAAACAAAACAGACAAAGGCAAAAGAACTTAGAGGAAGAATATAAGAGATTAGAGATGGAACAAGAAGGTTAAAAAGTTGTTGGATTTGAAAAAAACGTAAGATGAATTAAATGGAACGTGAAGAATTGGCGAATAGAATAAAAGCGACGAAGCAAAACTTTTTTGAAAATGCAAATAAAGCGGGATGATGGTTAGCATATAAAATGAAAAAAAGAGAAAGAAAAGACATTAATAAGTCAGTTAACAGATCAAGATGGAAAGATACATTATAGAAGTGAGGAAAAGAAGAGGATAATTGAGAAATACGACAATGGATTGTATCAGCAAGAAATAATAGAAGAAGAAAAGATAGAACAATATTTGAGGGAAATGGAACTGCCTAGAAACTCGGAAAAGTTCAAAAAATTATTAGAAGAAAGAATATCTATTTATGGAATTAATGGAGGGAATTAAAAGACAAAAGAGAAACAGAGAGAGAGAGAGACAGAGAGAAATTATCTGCAGCAACTTTCTCCAACTTGGGGGACTCAAGTGATGTTGGACTCCAACTGCCATCAGCCCCAGCCAGCCAGCACAGAATTGGATTTCAACTCAACTTTTTCAGACCATCTGAAAAAGCCTCCTTGGGTATGATCAGATCATGAAGTCTACCACTGGGCAGGAAGGAGCAAGATTTGAGAAAGGAAGCCAAGGAACTTCAGCAAGACACGTCCTCAGCTCTTACTTACCCAGACAGTGGGACGATGGAGATGAAATCTCTCTGGTAGGAATAAGGGACGAACTGAATGCAAGTGAATTTTGCAAAGTCTTCAAATGCTTCCTTGATGATCTTCACACTTTCTCGGTCTGGAATGGACAATTCAGGGACAAATTGTGGTGGGGGTTTTTTTGGTCCTTAGAGGGAAAGCTTTTAGAAGGAAATAGGCCTTCCTCCCCTCCCTCCTTCCTTCCCTCCCTCCCTGAAACTCCTTCCTTCCTTCCCTTCCTCCTTCCTTCCTTCCTTCCCCTCTTCCGTCCTCCCTGCAACTCTCCTTCCTTCCTTCCTTCCTTCCTTCTTTCCTTCCTTTCTCCCTCTCCCCTTCCTTCCCCGCTTCCCTCCCTCCCTACAACTCTCCTTCCTTCCTTCCTTCCTTCCTTCCTTCCTTCCTTCCTTCCTTCCTTCCTTCCCCTCCCCTTCCTTCCCCTCTTCCCTCCCTCTCTGCAACTCTCCTTCCTTCCCTCCTTCCTTCCTTCCTTCCATAAATCACATGACCCTGGTTATGCGGCAACGGTCATAAGTGTGAAAAATGATCATAAGTCTCTTTTTTTCAGTGCCGTCGTAACTTCAAACGATCCCTAAACTTAAGGTTGTTTAGAAGGAAATAGGCAGTGGTGAAATCCATTTTTTTTTTACTACCGGTTCTATGGGCGTGGCTTGGTGGGTGTGGCAGGGGAAGGATACTGCAAAATCCCCATTCCCACCCCACTCTTGGGGGAAGGATACTGCAAAATCCCCACTCCTGGGGGAAGGATATTGTAAAATCCCCATTCCCTCCCCACTCCTGGGGGAAGGATATTGCAAAATCCCCATTCTCTCCCCACTCCTGGGGGAAAGATATTGCTAAATCTCCATTCCCACCCCACTCTGGGGCCAGCCAGAGGTGGTATTTGCCAGTTCTCCAAACTACTCAAAATTTCTGCTACCAGTTCTCCAGAACCTGTCAGAACCTGCTGGATTTCACCCCTGGAAATAGAGATGGAAGAAAATGTTTTTAAAATGGAGACCAAACACTCTTCCCAATTTGTAGAAGGGATGAAGGAGAAATTAAGGAGGGAGGGAGGAAAGGAGGGAGGAAGGGTGAAGGAACGAAGGAAGGGAAGGAAGGAAGGAAGGAAGGAAGGAAGGAAGGAAGGAAGGAAGGAAGGAAGGAAGGAAGATGCTACATATACCATCCTGAACTTCTGAGGGAAAGGTGTAATCTAAATCAAATAAATACAGAAGCAGGACATTTAAACTAAGTTTCCAAATTATCTTCAAGTTCAATTGCCACCTCAACTGTGACCACGGGACTTAGACCCCTTCATATGGTCACTCGTTAGATGGATTTGATCCTACCAAGAATCCTGGTTTAAGATCCTGGCTAGAGATCGCCCAGTTGAAAAAGCAAACCAAAAGATTCCAGAAGCGGTGGAGATACACCACTGAAGTTGAACCTCTGAATTTTGCAATGATTTCTTTGCAATTTTAATTACCAGAAGAAGAATGTGATTGTTTGTTTTCATATCACCAAAGTTTTCAGAATAACAGAGTTGGGGAAGGGACCTTGTAGGTCATCTGGTTTAATGTCAGGGCTGAAGGATGCCCTAATTAAATCTTGGGCGTCGAGCCAAGCTTCAAAAGAAATCCAGTTATTTATTAGGAGCTTCATGTCGGCAACTTCCCAAGTGAAGCCAGCTCTGACCCTACGTAATTTATGCCCCAATCATGACCCGGTTTCCCTTCTCCCCTCCCGGGTGTGTCATCAATCACATTCACCAACAGAGCAATTTCACGGGTTGTAGAGACCACTCTCCTCCAGCCGCTGTGGGTAACCCTGGGAGACAGCCTTGAGAGAGATAAGTCTGGAATGTGAATCTGTCTTTGGCTGCCATGCCTTTTCATCGGATTCCCATTCCCCCCCCCCCCCCCCCCGCTTATGGCAACTCGAGAGAAGGCCAGGGATGCTTTGCGAGTTGCCACTCTGGTCCTTCCAAGAAGATGGAAGCCTGCTATTGTTTCTTTTCATCCACATGGAAATTTTCCCAGACTTTGCTCCTTACCGTATTTATAGGAGATGATATAGGGAATTTGGACAATTCCTTTTCTCTTCGGCCACCTCGGACTGGCAGCGGAAAAACCCCTGAAGGGGCTCTAGAGAGAAAAAGGCAGTCCCTCTTTCACAACACGTACACACTTCTCTTGACAATTAGGATAACTGTAGTTATTCTCCATGCATTTAATAAACAACCCATTTCTGCACTTTAGAAGTTCAAATTCACCATCTGTTTTTAAAGGCTTCGCCAGAGTTAATTTACCATCGGCAAGATTGGCAAAAATGTTTAAGGACAAATCAACTAAATATTGGAAATGCCACCAAATACCTGGATCATACTATCATATGTGGTGGACATTTGGCGAAGCAAAAAAGTATGGACAAGAATCAAGTCATGGTTGGAAGAGATGATACAGCAACATATTGAATTGAAACCAGAAATATTGCTGCTGGGGATTTTACCTGAAATTTATAATAAAGAGAATGTATATTTGATTATTCCTGTATTAACTACAGCTAGAATTGTATTTGCACAAGATTGGAAAAGTGGAGTGATTCCCATTGTTGAGAAGGTGATAGGGAAAATATTAGAATGTGCAGAAATGAACAGATTAACATTAGCAATTAAGGAGAAAGAGCAAACTGAATATTATGTGATTATGGGAGATATTTTATCAATGGCTGAAGGAAAAAAAGGGGGGGTTGGAAATGAAGATGATTAAAGAGAAAAATACATTAAGATAAAGATGTAAATAAAAAGGAAATTAATGTGGATAGATAGATAGATAGATAGATAGATAGATAGATAGATAGATAGATAGGTCAGTCTTTGATTATTCAGCTTTTCTCCCGCGTAAAATTGGAAGTGTCTTGGTGACATTTCGACGAAGTCTCATTCATCATCTTCAGGCCGGTGTTTTCGGCTTCGTGCTTCTAGGAGCAATGTGTGATCGCAGCTGTTTCTTCCTTTTAACTGCTAGTGGGGGGGGGTGTTCTGATTGGATGGGGGGTTGGCTGTGCTCTGATTATATATATAAAATGAGAATAAGGACATTTAAAGTTAAAATGTATTATTATTATTATTATTATAAGATATTAAGAAGAAAATGGAGAGCATTATAATGTTTAAACGTTTAATATACTATAATATTAAGCTTAGCGAAATAACGTTATGTGAATGCGAATGAGATGGAAGGATGTTGCACAGAGATGTTTGTAACCAGATGACATGCTGCAGATGGACAGATGGAATGTTCACTTTTATAATTGAAAAGTAAAAAAAACTTTTGAAAAAACAGGCAACAGAGTTAGAAGGAGACCTTGGAGGTTTCGTCCAGCCCTTTGCTACATCAACCTGTCCAAACACTTTTTTTTAAAAAACTTGCCCAGCTGCTAGAGATCTTCATCTCTCTAGCATTTCTTGACTTACCACCTTGATGATATCACCTTCAAGCAGGAAACTGTGCTCAGGTGCCTCTAGCGGAATCAGACCTGGGAACAGAACGTGGGAATGGTGTTAAAGCCAAACTACTGGACCTGAAGCCTGAAACTCAAGAAACATCATTATTCATAGCTTGGCTTCAAGCTTTGAGCTTGGCCCAAAAATTTATAAATATTGTAATTAACCCATGCACAAAAGGGGGAAGTTTGAATTTCCTTTCTCTTTTTAAAAACGTCTATTAGTGCTCAGATCCTCCTCACAAGCACATTGTTTATCTTTTCTTTGTTAAGTATTTCAAAACAATATTAAGGAATAGAATAGAGTGGGGTGGAATAGAAGATGGAATGGAAGAATGGAATAGGAATAGGAATAGGAATAGGAATAGGAATAGGAATAGGAATAGGAATAGGAATAGGAATAGGAATAGGAATAGGAATAGGAATAGGAATAGGAATAGGAATAGGAGTGGAGTGGAGTGGAATGAAATATGAGTAGAGTAGAATAGAGTGGAGTGGAATGGAATGGAATGGAGTAGAATGGAATGGGATAGGAAGTAGAATAGAATAGAATAGGATAGGATAGGATAGGATAGGATAGGATAGGATAGGATAGGATAGGATAGGATAGGATAGGATAGGATAGGATAGGATAGAATAGAATAGAATAGAATAGAATAGAATAGAATAGAATTCTATATATATATGTTCTATATATATGTTCCATTGGTTAATTGTCCTCACTATTAGGAAGTTTCTCCTTAATATAGAATGGTGATCTTAATATTAGCACTGGATCTGGGAAGGAAATATTTATTGTATAGCAAGCAGTTTCCTACAACTTCCCACATTTTTTTTATTGCTCCGCTCCAGATGTAGATGCCCAATGCTATGATAGTTACATATATCAGATGGCCAAAGGTTTTGCACAAAAAATTGCAAAAAAAAAATATGCACAAAAATGTTAATTAGAGATGCTTTTTATCGTCTTCATTTCTTCCCCTTTCCTAATAGCATATCCTCGCAGTGCTGCTTAATCTGGATGGATATTAACCAACCCATGGTGGCTGCATTATTATATTTATCCATTTTATTATCTTCTTTATTTCCCCTTTTATTGGTACTGTTACTACTATTATTCTCTCTGTTGCTTTGCAAGTACTGTAATAAAGAGAGTTGAGTGATCCGATTCTTATTAACGTTAATATTTTAAAGCGTAATTAGGATTGACAATACTTACTTCTTTTATTGAAAATTCAATGGCTTAACTTAATTAAACATTCAAGTGCTAATCATTCTTCATCAACATTGTAGAAATATCACAGTATTGAACTGATACAGTGTATGAAGCAAATTTTATAACAGTATAATTAGAAGAGAATAGAAAGTGGAATGGAACGGAACAGAACAGAACAGAACAGAACAGAACAGAACAGAATAGAAATATATGGAGTGGAGTGGAGTGGAGTGGAGTGGAGTGGAATAGAATAGAATAGAATAGAATAGAATAGAATAGAATAGAATAGAATAGAATAGAATAGGAAAAAAAAGAAAAATATGGAGTGGAGTGGAGTGGAGTGGAGTGGAGTGGAGTGGAGAACAGAACAGAACAGAACAGAACAGAACAGAACAGAATATTGGCCATGTAGGAACACAAGGAATTTGTCTCTGGTGCATAATCTTGCAGTGTACATACAAACAACAAAATGATATAATCATAAGATACCAATAGGAGAATGTAGTAGAAAAGTTGAGTAGGATAATAGCACTACAGCCCTACCACATGGGTAAATACCCTTAGACACAAGACAGCACTGTGCTAATTAGATGTTCAGCAGAGTGATTAATATATATTTTAGGAAAGGACCGTAAGCTCTACCTTGGTTGATGTCAAGGATGTCATCACGAGGAGCTTCCTTCTCCTCCTCCTCCAGGTCATAATCCAGAGTGGGCGTTACTTGGAAGGTGTCTCCACGGCCGTGCACGGACTGGGCTGAACCAATAGAAAGGGGGGGGTGAATTCAGCCATCCTGTCTACCTGCCTGGCAAGTGCAGGAACCCAACAAAGTCTCTCCTGCTTCTGAACTCATCGCCTCCTCGGTCCTTAGCCCCTGAAATACTGGAAGACTGCTATCATGTCACCCCTAATTCTTCTTTTCTCTAGACTGGCCAGATCTAAATCCTGCAGCCATTCTTGATCCATCCATCCTTTCTCCCTCCCTGAAACTCTCCTTCCTTCCTTCCTTCCTTCCTTCCTTCCTTCCTTCCTTCCTTCCTTCCTTCCTTCTTTCCCCTCTTCCGTCCCTCCCTGCAACTCTCCTTCCTTCCATCCTCCCTCCCTGAAACTCTTCCTTCCTTCCTTCCTTCCCCTCTTCCCTCCCTCCCTGAAACTCTCCTTCCTTCCTTCCTTCCTTCCTTCCTTCCTTCCTTCCTTCCCCTCCCCTTCCTTCCCCTCTTCCCTCCCTCCCTGCAACTCTCCTTCCTTCCCTCCCTCCCTCCCTCCTTTCTTCCTTCCATAAATCACGTGATCCTGGTTATGCGGCAACGGTCGTAAGTGTGAAAAACGGTCATAAGTCTCTTTTTTTTCAGTGCCATCGTAACTTCAAACGATCCCTAAACTTAAGGTTGTAAGGACAGCCCGCTTTCCTTCGCTTGAGTTAATACCAGCTTCCGCCACCAGAGGGCAGCTTTTCACCAGGGATTTCAGAAGGAGGTTGGCTAAATTCTCTTTATTTATGGTAATAAATCTTAAGATGCTTGTGGCATCTGAAGAAGGTTGCCATGCCTACGTTCTGGAGTTTGGCACAACCTACTTGAAATGCCACTCCAAAAGCCTTTCCCTGCTAAAGGCTAAACTGGATGGTTTTTATCGGCGCTATCGTGAATGTTACATATCTGGGGATAAATTAAGAGATTCTGTAATTCTAGAACTTCCTAAATCAGATTGTGTCTCCAGCAGAGGTGGGTTTTAGCAGATTCTGACCAGTTCTGGAGAACCGGTAGCGGAAATTTTGAATAGTTCGGAGAACCGGTAGTAAAAATTCTGACTGGCCCCAACCCCATCTATTCCCTGCCTCCTGAGTCCCAGCTGATCGGGAGGAAATGGGGATTTTGCAGTAACCTTCTCCTGGGTTGGGGAGGGAATGGAGATTTTACAGTATCCTTCCCCTGCCACGCCCACCAAGCCATGGCCATAGAACTCGTAGTAAAAAATTTTGAAACCACCACTGGTCTCCAGGCATGGTAACATCCATTACTCAGACTTCTTATTTCATTTGTTTATATTTAAGGGTTGCACAACTGCGGGTTTTGGGATGTTTGCAAGTCAATGTATTAAAAACAAAGAGATGTAAGTAAAGGTAAAGGTTCCCCTTGCACATATGTGCTAGTCGTTCCCAACTCTAGGGGGCGGTGCTCCTCTGTGTTTCAAAGCCAAAGAGCCAGCGCTGTCCGAAGACGTCTCCGTGGTCATGTGGCCGGCATGACTCAATGCCAAAGGCGCACGGAACGCTGTTCCCTTCCCACCAGAGGTGGTCCCTATTTTCCCAGTTGCATTTTTTTGTGTGCTTTCAAACTGCTAAATTGGCAGAAGCTGGGACAAGGAACGGGAGCTCACCCCGTTACGCAGCACTAGGGATTCGAACCCTGAATTGCCGACCTCTCAATTGACAAGCTCAGCATCTTAGCCACTGGCCCACCCTATCCCTTAAATGTAAGTAAAAGACCCCTCCAAAATGAAAAATAAAAGATATCTGGGATGACCAAAAAACCCACACCTATGAAAAAGAAAATCACACACTCCCCAATCCAAGAGGGGAATCACAGGAGCACAACAATCCTGGTTTATTCTCTGCACAACGCAAAACATGGCCAGCCATGTTTGCTTAGCTGGATGTTGTAACCTTCTGAGCAGGAACAATGATTAGGTATCATGCTCCACTAAACAGTGGTTTGCTTTGGAGACGAGGGGTCTTCCAAATGTGGTAACTTTAAAGACTTGTGGGCTTCAACTCCCAGAATTCCTCAGCAAAGCTTTGCTGAGGAATTCTGGGAGTTGAATTCTGGCTGAGGAATTCTGGGAGTTGAAGTCCACAAGTCTTTAAAGTTGCCACGTTTGGAGATCCCTGAAGTAAGCCTTATTAAACAGGCCACCATGACCTGGTTCAGATATCACACCAAGCCATAATGCGCAAAAAAACCCCCCAAACCTCCACACACACTCCACAACATTTCCTGAAAAACATAGAACAGGGAATGTCCAACATTGACCACTTTTAAGACTTGTGGGCAATACTGAGGGGGTTGAAGTCCACGGGTCTTAACGTGGCCAAGGTTGGAATACCCCTGACCTAGAATATAGGCTCCTAGGGCTAGAAGGGACCTTAGAGGTCATCTAGTCGAACCCCTTTGCTGAAGGCCAGGAGGCCTTATCACCTTCTGGTAAAAAGCCCAATCAACATTTGGTCTTTGCGTGGCATAGTAGCAACTCGAGGTCAGAGTGAAGATGGCCAGAATGGGAAATATTGTAAGAAAGAAAGGAGTTGTGGGTGGAGTGAGGACTCCCAGATGGCCTCCAGGGCCTCCAGGATAGGCCCACTGCCCCAAATCGTGGCTTCTGAACTGTGAGGGCTAGAGTTAGACTAGAATAGAATAACAGAGTTGGAAGGGACCTTGGAGGTCTTCTAGTCCAACCCCCTGCTTAGGCAGGAAACCCCTACACCACTTCAGACAAATGGTTGCCCAATCTCTTCTTAAAAACTTCCAGTGTTGGAGCTTGGGTTAAGTCAAAACCAAAAGAGAAACGGGTTTGAGCCCAACCTCTGACAACTTCTTGATGGCACTAGAGCCGTGGTAGCTAAGCTTTTTACCGTCGTGTGCCAAAAACAGGGGGGGGGAGCGCAGGGAGGTTGCCCACATGAATATCCACACCCATAATTCAATGTACCCCGCCCCCGCAACCCCTCTGGCGGCCCGCACCCCGCTTTTAGCATGCAATAGCACAGTGAGCCAGGTAGGTCCATTTTTCACCCTCCCCAGGATCCAGAGGCTTTCTAGGAGCCTGGGGAGGGCGAAAATGGCCTTCCCTACCCCACTCCACTGGAGGCCCTCCGGAGGCTGGGAACAGTCCATTTCCCAACTTCTGGTGGGACCGGAAGGCCCCAAAATCAGCTGGCAGGTGCACTCATGCACGATGGAGCTGAGCTACCGCAATCCTCGTGTGCCCGTTGATATGGCTCCATGTGCCACCTGTGGCACCCGTACCATAGGTTCACTATCACGTCACTAGGGATTCCTGCCCAGGGTCTTACCTGAAAGAAGCCAAAAGCAGCCTATAACCAGGACCCCAAAGGCATTGCAGAGACCCATGGCTGAGGAACCAACCTGGGGAACCAACTTTTGCAATGCTAGTTCTTGGCTTAATTACTAATTAACTCCAGGAGGACAGAACCGCAAGCATGCTTAAGAAGAGAAAATGCTCCTTGGGTTTCTTATATAGAGCTCAGGTGTAGCCAACACAAGAAGGTTAACCCCTTGTGTGATGGAGCCCATCAGCCTCTGCTGCACTCAGGGCTGGAAATCATAGAATCATAGCACTGCAAAGTACCATCATCTGGATCGCTGAACCACAGGGAAAAATCTCTACCGGATCGGGTGATCCGGTCCGATCCGGGAGCATTTCACCCCTGCCATGTTCCCTTCTGATGTTCTCCTTACACCTGCAGGTGAGGCTGTGCAAGCTCTGTGAAACTCAGGTGGAGTATTGATCGCACTGCGAAGTCCGCCACCTTGACTTTTTTGACCCCGCTGGAGGAGACGTCCGCTCACAGGAGTTTGGGGGCCCAGCTCAATCCCCAAGGAAGATCTTCTCCCACTGCATCGTGTGCGTTCTGCATTGCTGGCTTGGGGGTGACTCTCAGGAAGGCGAGGAAGCTGTGAGTAAGCCTCTCCCTTCCCGCCAACTGACGCCAAGGCTTCCTGTGGAAGAGAAGCTCCAGGTGAGAGGGTGGAGGAAGAGCAAGGCAGACAGTCCCTGAGCGTTGCAGGTTTAGCCCCGGGTGCAAGGACCGGTCTTATTATCTCCTGGCCAAGCCTAATGCCTCTCATTTCCCTCCTGCACTGACATTTGAGAAGACAATTTCAGTTTGGCAGGATCAGGCAGTTTCAGAGCCAGGGGGTGTCGGCATGGTGTATAAGCAGACAAGATGATGGGTGCAGTTTTGTGATTCAAATCCTGCCCCCTTTGAAGACTGATTTAGAACAGGGGAGTCCAATCTTGGCGACTTTAAGGCTTGTGGACTTCAACTCCCAGAATCCCCCCCCCAACCAGTTAACTCCTTTAACCTGGGTTAAAACAGGGGGTGTCCAATCTTGGCAACTTTAAGGTTTGTGGACTTCAACTCCCAGAATCCCCCCAGCCAGTTAACCCCATTTCCCCTTTAACTGGGGTTAAAACAGGGGTGTCCAATCTTGGCAACTTTAAGGTTTGTGGACTTCAACTCCCAGAATCCCCCCAGCCAGTTAACCCCTTTCCCCTTTAACTGGGGTTGAAACAGGGGTGTCCAATCTTGGCAACTTTAAGATTTGTAGACTTCAACTCCCAGAATCCCCTCAGGCAGTTAACCCCTTTAATTGGGGTTAAAACAGGGGTGTCCAATCTTGGTAACGTTAAGATTTGTGGACTTCAACTCCCAGAATCCCCCCAGCCAGTTAACCCCTTTAAGTGGGGTTAAAACAGGGATGTCCAATCTCGGTCACTTTAAGGTTTGTGGTCTTCAACTCCCAGAATCCCCTCAGCCAGTTAACCCCTTTAAGTGGGGTTAAAACAGGGGTGTCCAATCTTGGCAACTTTAAGATTTGTAGACTTCAACTCCCAGAATCCCCCCAGCCAGTTAACCCCTTTAAGTGGGGTTAAAACGGGGGTGTCCAATCTTGGCAACTTTAAGATTTGTGGACTTCAACTCCCAGAATCCCCCCAGCCAGTTAACCCCTTTAACTGGGGTTAAAACGGGGGTGTCCAATCTTGGTGACTTTAAGGCTTATGGTCTTCAACTCCCAAAATCCTGCCAGCCGATATAGTCCACAAATTTTAAAGTTGCCAAGATTGGACACCCCTGTCTTAGAACATGGACGATAGAAAAATAGGGATGAAACAGATCTTCTCACCCAACCCTTGTTGGAAGATCCACAGCTGCTCTGTAAGTGGGTGAAAGCAAGCCTCTTAGATCACAAAGAAGGGTTTGAGAGTTGGGTTTTTTGGCCCTTCATCCGTTATTTTCCCAGCTGAGGGCATGAGGAAGATTAAACTGGAGCCAACATTGGAGCGGTTACTTTCGTTTCGAACGGCGTAGATGCAAAGGGTTTTCCAGCCTTCCTTTTCAGATTGCTTTCAACCAGTGGTGAAATCCAAATTGTTTTACTACCGGTTCTGTGGGCGCGGCTTGGTGGGCGTAGTTTGGTGGGTGTGCCAGGGGAAGGATACTGCAAAATCCCCATTCCAACCTCACTCTGGGGCCAGCCAGAGTGTTCTGGCCCCGTGCCCAGAAATAACCTTCCCTCAGACAATCAGAGTCTAATGAACTGGCAGGCAACCAAGTAAGCTGATAACAAAGGTCGGCAGCAATCCGCAGCTGCTTGCCAACGTCTTTATTAATAGGTCCGTCACATACACACCACCAAAGCTGAGACACAGGGCCGATTCAAAACCGGGATCCATGAATCTTTGTTTTGTTCGTCACAAAGATACGGCTACAATCCCTCTCTTATATAGTCTGGGAGGCGTGGTCCACCAGCTAATCACGACCACGCCTTTTCCTCTGCTGGGCTCTCCTGTCTCTCCGACGCTGGCGAGGATCCAACCAAAACTCACTCCCCTCGTCAATGTCCTCCTGTGGCTGCGGGGACGAGCTTGGCTCTGGGCCTATCTCCTGCCCTTCGGTGTCCTCTGGAGGCATTGCCAGAGAGGAGAGTCCTGGAGAAGGAGGCCTTGCCAACTCCTCTCCCTCACTCTCAGAGTCTTCCCCTGCTGATGACGCAGGCTCAGGCAATGGAGCCACAACACTGAGGTGGTATTTGCTGGTTCTCTGAACTACCATATTTTTCAGAGTATAAGACGCACCTTAGTTTTTGGGGAGGGAAATAAGAAAAAAGCTGATTGGCGGGTGGATCGGCCTCCCGGAATACCCTCAATCAGCTGTTCAGGTTCCTTGGCTGTGAGCTCTGTGCCTTGCTTTTTTTTTTCTGCCTCTGAAACTTCTGAAACAGCTTCAGAAAAAAAGCCTCTGAAGCTCTGTTTGGAGGCTTTTTTTTTCTGAAGCTCTGGAGGCTTTTTTTCTGAAGCTTCGTTTCTGATGCTTTTTTCAGCCTCTGAAATCTCCATTTGAGAAGCTGGGTGGGGCTACATTTGGAGTATAAGATGCACCCAGATTTTCACCCTCTTTTTTGGGTGAAAAAGGTGCGTCTTATACTCTGAGAAATACGGTACTCAAAATTTCCACTACCGGTTCTCCGAACTGCTCAAAATTTCTGCAAGAAATGTTGGAAATGTCATCCTACTACCACATGTGGTGGACATGCACAGAAGCAAGAAGATATTGGACTAAGATACATATGTGGTTGGAAAAAATGATAAAGAGACACATTGATTTTAAACCAGAGATATTTTTATTAGGGATCGTACCGGAGACATACTATAAAGAACTACAATATTTAATCGTGAATCTCTTGACAGCAACCAGAATTGTATTTGCTAAAAACTGGAAAGGAGAAAAGTTACCTAACGATGAAGAAATCATTAAGAAAATGATGGACTGCGCTGAAATGAGCAAACTGACATTTGAAATAAGAGAACAGGAAGAGAGACAATATTATTTGACATGGGATTTATTTTATCAATGGATAGAGAATAAGAATTGGAAATAATTATGATATAAATGGATGTTGAAATTTTTTGAAAATAACTTAGCATGTTTAGCGATAAATTGAAGAGAGGAGGAGCACGAAAAATGGCTCCGATTGTTACACTGTCTTTGATTGAATGGAATGTTAATGGTTTTTATATTGTGTTTTATTTTTGTTTTATGAAAATAAAAATAAAAAATTCCGCTACCAGTTCCCCAGAAGCTGTCAGAACCTGCTGGATTTCACCCCTGCTTTCAATGCATTAAATTTCCATGCCTTTATTCTCTTTTTCTTCTCTTTGTTTCTCCTTCCTGCTGGCTTCCCACCTTCCTTTTTTTCTTGGAGTAAATATAGGTTATATTCTTCCATCAACCATTTGCGGAGGGAGCTCCCTCCACCCCAGCCCCTTCACTCTAGTGACTTGGGAAGAAACGGTGCTTCTTACGTCTTGCGTTAAAGGTTCCTTCGCCTCCCTCCCGCTGGGTCTTGAGAAAAAACCCACGTGTGGTCCGTGACTTGCTTGTCACTTCCCACCCACCCAGCCAGCCAGAAATATTCCACTGGGGCTCGGTTTAATCAGCTCTGCTGCTTCATCGCAGCCCACTCGCTTGCCACAGCGCCTGAGCACATCGTGCCGCTCCAGATGTTTCCGTGAGTCTCCTTGTGGGCTCTTCTCCAACGCAGCTCCTAAACTTAGTTGTGGTACATTGACTCACTGCTAAGGCACGCACACCCCTGCACACAAGAGGAGTTCCGGAGATGCATTAGTGGCTACATCCTTTGCATTTTCGATCTTGCATGCAACGTTTTGGGTGCCAGCACCGTAATGCAAATGGACATTAATTACATTTTTTTCCCTCCCTCTACGGATGAGGGATTTTCCCTTTGAACGATTCTGCTTCTCTGCTGTGAAATACAGTCCACCCTGCAGGAACTGAGCCAGGCAATGCACCTCCTGAATGGAGAGAAAGGACAGAGGTCAATGTACTATTTGCCTCCCCAGATGCGCTACAGGTAGCCTTTGAGTAACAGCGATTCGCTTAACGACCAAAGTTACAATAGCAGTGGAGAAAGTGACATGATCATTTCCCACGCTTATGACCGTTGCAGCAGCCCCCCAGGGTCACTTGATTTACAGAAGGAAGGAAGGAAGGAAGGAAGGAAGGAAGGAAGGAAGGAAGGAAGGAAGGAAGGAAGGAAGGAAGGAAGGAAAAGGAAAGGAAGCAAGCAAGGAAGAAAGGAAGCAAGGAAGGGAGGAAGAAAAAAGAAGAAAAAGGAAAGGAAGGAAGGAAGAAAAAGGAAGGAAGGAAGGAAGAAAAAGGAAGGAAGGAAGGAAGGAAGGGAAGGAAAAGAAAGAAAGAAGAAGAAAAAGGAAGGAAGGAAAGAAGGGAGGAAGAAAAAAGAAGAAAAAGGAAAGGAAGGAAGGAAGAAAAAGGAAGGAAGGAAGGAAGAAAAAGGAAGGAAGGGAAGGAAGCAAGAAGAAGGAAGGAAGGAAGGAAGAAAAAAGAAGAAAAAGGAAAGGAAGGAAGAAAAGGAAGAAAAGGGAAAGGAAGAAAAAGGAAAGGAAGGAAGGAAGAAAAGGAAGGAAAGGAAGGGAAGGGAAGGAAAAGAAAGAAAGAAGAAGAAAAAGGAAGGAAGGGAGGAAAGAAAGAAAGAAAGAAAGAAAGAAAGAAAGAAAGAAAGAAAGAAAGAAAGAAAGAAAGAAAGAAAGAATTTGGAGATTTGAGATTCAGCAGACCAAGAGAAAGAGAAAGAAAATCAGAACGATATCCATTGATTGACTGATTGATCAATTGATTGATTTGGGATATCTCTGTGGCACAGCCACACATACACACCCACCCACCATTTCCAACAAAGCAACTTCGGCCGGGATACAAAACTCATGAGCGTCATTGGAAAAGTAATGTGTCCTATGAAAAGAACGAAAGGGGCTGTAGCAGTCGGGAGCTCTGCTCCTTCAAGACCCTTTTTAAGGCCCACAGAGCTCAGGGTGAATTCTGTATTGGCGGGGAGATTTTTTCCAAAGAGGATGGATGGAGATGTTTTCTTTTCATCCCTGGTCTTTCTGGAGAGCAGCCAGAAAACCCAAGCAATCTACCGGGATCTCCTGAGGCCCCTTAACTGCCTAATCTCTGTTGTGGGAGTTTGTCTTTCTGGGGTAGAAATCTGCCCGGATGTGAGCTCTGCCACGGCCACTTAAAGTCCTTCACTTCCTACCTACTCAGACCATGCTGGAGCTCTCTGCCTCCACGAAGGCCCTGAGTTGGTCACCGAGTGGTTTTGAGTCACCACAAAGTAGGAGGGAGAGGCAGCAGGTCAGAAGAAATGGGGGTGGCTGGGTGGGTGGGTGGGGGGTTTCTCTTCCTGCAGGGATCAGTGGGAGGCCAGTTGGAAAATCTGACTCAGATTCAGAACCTGTTGCAACGGGGAAGGGTAGGCAAGAGAAGTAAGGTCCCAAGGCTGCTGAGCACCACGGCTTGAATGTTGTGTTCTCCACAGGATCAGTTGGGACCAGGGTCAGCTGCACCTTTCATGTGGTCCTCTTGGCCCTAAGGAAGATTAGATGGCTCTGTCCCTCAACCAAGTGCCCATGTGTTCTTCCTACTCGGGACACAAGATGCCTTGGACTTCAGTCCAGACGGACAATCCCTAGGTAGAGAAGGTGGCTTGTTGGCTTCCTGAGGATCCACACCATGCAGACGTCAGCTGAGCTCCAGGCCACCAGAACAGGAAGGGGAGAAGGGCCTTTGTTTTGCATTGAAGAATCCATCCATGACACAGCGGTGAAGACAGAGGGGAGGAGAGGAGAGGAGAGGAAGGAAGGGAAGGGAAGGGAAGGGAAGGGAAGGGAAGGGAAGGGAGAGGAGAGGAGAGGAGAGGAGAGGGGAGGGGAGGGGAGGGGAGGGGAGGGGAAGGGAAGGGAAGGGAAGGGAAGGAGAGAAGAGAAGAGAAGAGAAGAGAAGAGAAGAGAAGAGAAGAGGAGAAGAGAAGAGAAGAGAAGAGAAGAGAAGAGAAGAGAAGAGAAGAGAAGAGAAGAAGAGAAGAGAAGAGAAGAGAAGAGAAGAGAAGAGAAGAGAAGAGAAGAGAAGAGAAGAGAAGAGAAAAGGAGAGAAGAGGATTTGTCAACCTAGACAAGCAACCAAGAACTAAAGACAGAAGCAACCTAGAATTAAGGAGAAATCTCCTAACAGTGAGAACAATCAACCAGTGGTAGAACTTGCCTCCAAAAGATGTAGTGTTCCATCACTGGAGACTTTTAAGAAAAGACTGGACAGTCATAGAAATGGTCTATGGTCTCCTCCTTGAGCAAGGGGTTGGACTAGAAGACCTCCAAAGTCCCTTCCAACTCTGATGATGTTCTATGTTATAACCACGGGTTATGAGTTGTTACATGTGAACTGGGTCATTATGGTTTATTAAACAAACCATGATTGAGTATATGGATCCTGATGACTAGAAGCTTCATCAAGCTCCATAAAGTCAAGGAAGGCTAGCTTCTTGTTTATTTTGGGGTGGTCGGGGAGGGGAGCAAATTACAAAACCTGAGGTAACCACCTACAGTACATATTCATGTCAAGTTATAAATACATCATAATGCCATCTTTAGCCATGATATCCTTGTGTGCATCATTATGGTTGTGGTTTGCTGCAGATGCTGCTTTGTGGGTCAGGAAAGATACGGAGAGTTCTCTACAGGGCCTCATCAATAAGGATTTCAAAATGGCGACCCTAACATAATTTAACACAATAGGTTGTGTGAACTGAGTAGCGTGGCTTATTCAGTCAACCGAGGTTAAGCAAACCATGGCTTAGGGTGTTGCATAAACGAAGCCTCCATTATTTTATTTGTAGATAACCGGATATGCTTAGAGTTGTGCAGTGGCCTAGAGGTAGAGCTCTCGCCTCACAATCAGGAGGCTATGAGTTCGATCCTAGGTAGAGGCAGATATTTCTCTCTCTGGGCACACTGAGAGTATATCTGCTGAATAAAACTCCGCATCGGCGACACGAAAGGCATCCGGCCAGTAAACACTCAGCTCCATTCAGTTGGCCAAGATTCCAACCCGCAAGGGATTATGGGGTTTTTAAAAGAAGATGAGGATAACCGGGCATGCTTAGATTGTCAGCCAAGCATCCAAGCTTGAAATTCCTGAACAGGTGGAGCTGTGAATACAACATCGTTGCCACCATTTTGACTTCTTTTGACCATGCCGCCGGGCATTCCTCTTAAGCATGTTGAGGGCAAATGAATTATTTCATCCTACAGGCGATAAATAAAGGACCCTCTTCCCCCCTCACCCCCAACCAAGCAAGCATTTTGAGACACACATCCTGCCATATAAAAAGTGGTTGTTTATTGCAACAGATGATAATAAATATAAAGTGCAGAAGACATTTTGAAATCAATGTCCTTCAAGAAAGAGGTTCTCCTAACAGCACACGCACAGTAGGAACAAGTGAGTATTGCTTTTTGGGGGAGAGAGAGAGTGGAAGGAAGAAGTTTGGGGTCCAATCCACCACTGCTCCAGACCCTCCTCTTCCCCGCCCCCAGATTGTGCTCAAAGAGAAAGATGGCCCCCGAATTGTCCCATTTCACTTTACAAATGGTGAAGTCAACCTTCATCCCAGTTGGACAATTCTGTCCACACAACACATATCCATTGTCCATTGTTGATTCGCCTGAGGCAAAGATGCCAGATTAGGCTATCTGGATGAGAAACACTAATGTGTGTTTCACACAAGGCACTAATAACACAGGGGTCTCCAAACGTGGCCCCCTTTAAAACTTATGGACTCCAACTCTCAGAGTTCCTCAGCCAGTATGGCTGGCTAGCTAGCTAGCTGGGGAATTCTGGGAGTTGAAGTCCACAAATCTTAAAAGGGGGCCACGTTTGGAGACCCCTGCATTAATGGGATATCGGTGTGCCCCAAGCATATTGTTGTGTGAACTCAACTAGGGTGATTTGCAAGCCAGGATTCGGAGGCCGACGCCTACCTAGCTATGGACTTTCTAAAGAGTAAACTCATCCGTTGTTCAGGCCACTTCAATCTTTGGGGGCTCCAGTGAGATATCTCGACGTCTTTTCATTCCAAAAATGGTCAAGAAAGGCAAGGTGAGACCCCATGGCTACAGTTGACCAAGACACTGAGATGTTTAGCGGAGAAGGGAATAAAATGTTATCCCTTAGTTAGATGACAATGGACATTTAGACCAGGAGTCTCCAACCTTGGCAATTTGAAGACTTGTGGACTTCAACTTCTGGGAGTTGAAGTCCACAAGTCTTCAAATTGCCAAGGTTGGAGACCCCTGATTTAGACATTTCTCAGTTTGCTGGTTTTCTTGAAGATGTTTCACTACCAAACTAGGTAACATCCTCAGTGTTGAGGAGAACGGGGTTTGCTCTCCACACCCCACTCCCTTCTAGCCCTGATGACGCTACCTACTTTGGTAATGAAACGTTTTCAAGAAAACGGCTGTGCACATGGAGCACCAAAGAGCCCCAGAATTCAACCCTGAGCTACAAATATTCTCTTCAGTTGGTGGAAATATTCTCTTCCACCTTAGAGGGCTTCTAAGATGTTTCTTCAAAGTACGAGTCAACTTTTTCCAGCTTTAGCACAAATGAACTTTTGGGCATTGAAGTCATGGCAAAAAAGAACATATCAATGTCACTTTGGACATTTGCTTGTTCATATTATTGCAAGTTCTCAACATAATGGTCCATCCATGGCAACTGATGACCAACAGCAAAGCAAGGTCTCTCAGCTGTCCATCAATCTGAACCTGCTCCCACTATCCAATGCATAAGACCATTAGCAATCTGAAACTCTTTTTTTTAAAAAAAAATCTGTCATTTTAATACACATTATGACTTTTTAATTTTAAAAAAATGCACCAATTTCAGTCTGTAACTTAAAGTCCTCCGAGACACCCAAGGATTTAGTCACCTGGGCGAGAAAGAAATGGCCCCGTGTCCAATTTTGGAGGATGCCAAGGGAGGGACAGGTAGTCCTTGATTTACGACAGTTCATTTAGTGACGGTTCGGAGTTAGAACAGTGCTTGGGAAAAAGTGACTTGCAAGTCTGGCCGTTTTTCCACACTTACGACCTTACGTTGCAGGATCCCCAGGGTCACATTCGGAGGCTTGAAAAATGACTCGCATTTATAACGGTGGCTGCGTCCCTGGGGGGTTGAGGGGTGGGGTGTCACGTGATCTTCTTTGGGGGGGCCTTCTGAGCAGCAAAGCCAATGGGGTTGCTAGCTTAACTACCGTGATTTGCTTAGAAATGTGGCAAGAAAAGTCGTAAAATGTGGGCGGGGGGAACTCACTCAACCCATGTGTCTCACTTGGCGCCCTCAACGCCGGGCTCAATGGTGGTCGTACGTCGGGGATCACCTGTTACTCTGGTTGATTTATGCAATGCATCCAAAACTAGCAGTCGCGCGGACAACGGACACGCGGGAATTCTGGGAGTTGAAGTGGGAGTCGCGCGGACAACGGACAGATAAATAACATTTGGCTCTCTTCGGTGGGGGACCGTTGGCCCGAGGGGAGCCGAGCAGTTCCTTGCTAATGGGGCTCAACCTCCTTGTCTCACATTTATTTCTCTTCGTTTCCAGCTTATTCGCTTTTTGCTTTCATAGTCATGCAATAAAAGCCGCTGTGGCAATTTCATATGGCGGCGGAGTAGTCCGAGGGGGGTGGGGGAGTGGTTGGGAGAGGGCAGTTCCCCCTCCCTCCCGCTTTGGGAATTGGTTGCTACCAATGAGTACAGTAGAAGAAGAAAGAGGGAGGCCAGTGCCCAGCGCATAGCTCCCCGCTCCCTTCCCCATCTGGGATGTAAACAGAAATGCCCCCACCCACTCCCAAATCTGTGGTCCGTAAGGAGCCCCTCTTGGCCTCCTCCTTCTCCGAGAAGCGGCGGGCTAATGGCACAGCACCTCGGTCTCAAACTGCAGGAGCTGTCCCATGAAGCCGAAATTGGGCGAGATGACCCCGCGGCGCTGTTTGACGAAATCGAAAGCTTCCTCCAGCCGCACCCGGCGGCTCTGGATCAGGTAGGCGAGGCAGATGGTGGCGGAGCGAGAGATGCCCGCTTGGCAGTGTACCAGCACATGCCCACCGCTGGCCTTCACGGAGTCTGCAGAGAGAGAGAGAAGAGGAGAAGATCAGAGGTGGGGGGAAAGACTTTAGGAAAACACTCTGCCAAAAAAAAGACCCTTTGGCTGTCCTGGGGTGGCACCAAATGGGAGTGATAAGGTCTCATGGTCTCATGGCAAGGTGTAACGCGTGGAAGGATGGCCAAAACAACCTTCCTGCTCCAATTTGCTCCAAATTGAAGAGATCGGATAACATTCAATGTTTGGTGTCCATTCATCAGTTGAAGACAGAACTTTATTTATTTGTCTGAAATGGTACCTGCTTGAACAGGGGGTGGAGATTAGAAGACCTCTCCCAGATTCCTCCCAACTCTGTTAATCTGCTAATTTCCCACTTGGTCTAGGATATGAGTCTCCAACCTGGGCAATTTTAAGACTTGTGGACTTCAACTCCTAGAGTTCCTCAGCCATCAAAGCTGGCGGAGGAATTCTGGGAGTTGAAGTCCACAAGTCTTCAAGTTGCCCAGGTTGGAGACCATTGGTCTAGGAAACAGCTTCTCATGCTAAACCTTGCTCGGGTAGGATCTTTTTCAGATTACCAGCTGCTCCGTAAAGTTCACAAGGAAGACACAGGACCTCTTGTCTCTCCAACTGCCCTTTGGCAAACTGGATCTAGAACTTTAACTGATTCCAGAACATGAGCTTGCAAACTCTATATTTAGCTATTGCTGTTCTCTTCAAGACCCATCCTCCATAAACAGGTCCAAAGCTGTAGCCTCAGGCCTCCTTGTCCCAGCTGGGGTTGTCCTAATTATGTAACGAGTTGGAGATGAGTCACAATTGTATCATATTCCCATGTAGGGCCGTATAATAGAACGTTAACCCAAAGAGACCTCAAGGTGGCTTAATTTAGTTCTCTGCAGATATTCTTAACTGGCAACCTGGAGATGCCCCGTTCCCCCAGTAGCACCCATTTTCAAAATCACATCAACAACATTTGGTGGCAGAAATGGCCAAATGCCAGCGCAATGATTTTCATCATTTATGATTTAGAGCAGCTTAATGGTGTACAAAGGAATGGTGTGCCTCTGGGAAGGTTTTTATAATTAGAATTAGGATAGGATAGGATAGGATAGGATAGGATAGGATAGGATAGGATAGGATAGGATAGGGGAGGGGAGGGGAGGGGAGGGGAGGGGAGGGGAGGGGAGAGGAGAGGAGAGGAGAGGAGAGGAGAGGAGAGGAGAGGAGAGGAGAGGAGAGGGGAGGGGAGGGGAGGGGAAGGGAAGGGAAGGGAAGGGAAGGGAAGGGAAGGGAAGGGAAGAGAAGAGAAGAGAAGAGAAGAGAAGAGAAGAGAAGAGAAGAGAAGAGAAGAGAAGAGAAGAGAAGAGAAGAGAAGAGAAGAGAAGAGAAGAGAAGAGAAGAGAAGCTGGAAGGAACCTTGGAGGTCTTCTAGTCCAACCCCCTGCTTAGGCAGGAAACCCTATACTATTTCAGACAAAGGGTTGTCCAACATCTTCTTAAAAACTTCCAGTGTTGGAGCATTCACAACTTCTGGAGACAAGTTGTTCCACTGATTAATTGTTCTAACTGTCAGGAAATTTCTCCTTAGTTCTAGGTTGCTTCTCTCCTTGGCTAGCATCATCCTTATCCCTTCCATCCAACGGATCAAACCAGGCCAACTACAGTAATTCAGCCTTGTTTCTTCCAATGACTTCATCGTGTCAACCAAAGGAGACCCTCCACCATCCTTCTGAAGGCCAAGAGGCCGAATGACAGCCTTCCAGTTTACCCTAGAAACAATGGGTTTCTCCAAATGATGGCACTCACCGATGAAATCTATGGCTTCCTGGAACCATATGCTGATATCGGCCATTTGGTTGTCTTCTACCGGAATGCTCTTGTACAGGAAGTGTCCTTCAAAGTAATTGGGACAACTGGAAGAGACGTTAAGGACCGCTGTGATTCCCAATGACTCCAGCACCTCTCGGTTGGAAGAATGGTAACAGCTACCCAAGTAAAGGAAGGGTAGGATCTCCACCGGTCCATCCTGAAAAGAGAAGAACCAAGAAGACAATGTTCAACTTTGGGGGTCCATCAATTAGACAAAACAGCCCTTCAGCATAGCTTTATGGATGTCCATTAAGACTTGTGTCCAGTTAACAAAAGAGCCTCGATAGCTCTGCAGACTAAGCACCCTAATTAACATCCAGCTGTCTGCAATTACTCCATGTTCGAATCTCACCAGGCTCAAGGTTGACTCAGCCTTCCATACTTTCTAAGGTAGGTCAATTGAAGACCCAGTTTGTGGGGGCAATAAACTGACTTTGTATAAAATATACAAAAGGATGAAGGCTATTGATTAGCGCATTGTAAGCCGCCCTGAGTCTCCGGAGAAGGGCGGCATATAAATCAATTAAAAAAAAAACCAGAATAACAAAGTTGGAAGGGACCTTGGAGGTCTTCTAATCTAACCCCCTGCTTGAGGTTTCTTGAAAACTTCCAGTGTTGGAGCACCCACAACTTCTAAAGCAGAGGTCTTCCAACTTGGCCGCTTTAAGACTTGTGAACTTCAACGCCCAGAATTCTCCAGCCTGCCTGGAGAATTCTGGGTGTTGAAGTCCATAAGTCTTAAAGCGGCCAAGTTGGAAGACCTCTGTTCTAAAGGCAAGCCATTCCACTGATTGACTGTTCTCACTGTCAGGAAATTTCTCCTTAATTCTAGGAAATTCTTATTTCTCCTTTTATTCCCTCCTATGGCTAATGTTGAAGCAAAACTTAAATGCAAGTGAAGTTGTTCTCTAGATATCTGGGTCTTAATCTGAGGATTAATACAAATGAAGCTCACTTTTGAATGTGGTGCGGATGTAAGAATCGCCCCAAACCCTGAAAAACTCCGAGCATATAAACTGTTGCAAATCATAGTCAGTTTTCCATAACTGGCCACTCCGCGGAATGAGAAGAAACTTCCAAATGTTAGGAGGAGAAGGAAGCATCTCTGTTTAAGACTTCTGGGTTAAATTGCATTAATTCATTGAAACGTAATTACGGAATGAATGACAGCTGAGAATTAAAGGGACTTTACGACTATTTTGGCTCCGGTATAACCTGCAATTAATCCACCAAAGGGGAAACATGAAGAGACAGATCTCCATACCCTCTTGGTTATCTCCAGGTCATTCTTGCCCGGAGATGGTTGCAATAGGCCATTAAAACATAATTAATTGATTTAGAAAATGATTATGAGATGTGACAGCTAAAATCCAAGCTCGTCTCCGAGCCTTAAGGAAAGGCTGGATGAATATAGGGAAATGCAGCTCTTCTCCCCTGTCAATTGGGTATTCCAACACACATGTAATCATTTCACCAAAGGATTACTCACTCCACAAAGTCTAGACAGTTTAATTAAAGCAGGCCAGAAGATTAATTAAAAAACATATATATATTTGGCTTGGGGAATTACAGGTGTGTCAGTAGGTCTCTAGCTGCTCCTTATCCAGTTTGCTCTACACTTTTTCCTGGTTCAGGAACTTACCTGGTCATACAAGGGTGTCACCACTTCTGCGCCATTGTCTTCAGGGCTTCTCAAGGCTGGAGAAGGCGCCAAGGTAGGTGGTGCCACCACACACAACTCTGGGAAGTTGGCTTGGAAGTGTTCAAAGCCACCTAGATGAGAGAGATTGGAAGGAAGTGGGCTGTTGAGTTGGGAGACAGTAGATAATAGCTACCTTTCCAAAGTATTTCCATCTGGATGGGGAAACCTGGTTAAGCAGTAAGCAGGACATCCTTTGCCCACGCCTAAAAGCAGTGTTTTCCAACCCTGGCAGTTTTCTGAAGAGGTGGACCTCAATTCCCAGAATTCCCAAGTCACCTGGGGAATTCTCCAGCCCGTTGGGGAATTCTGGGTATTGGAGTCCACCTCTCGGAAAAGCTGCCAGGGTTGAGAAAAGCCACTTAAAAGCATCTGCTGGAAGAAGCCTTTATCCTTAATTTTATTTTAATATTTCTATTCTGCCTTTATTTTTTTTACAAATAACTCAAGCCAGAGAATATATCCAACACACACCTTCCTCCTCCTATTTTCCCCACAAGAACAACTATGTTGTGGGTTGGGCTGAGAGAGAGAGAGAGAGGGACCAACCCAAAGTCAACTCAACCCAAGTTGGCTTTGATGGCTAAGGTAGGACTTGAACTCAAGAGTCTCCTGCTGCTTTCTAGCCCAAGGCCTTAACCACTAGCTCAAACTGCCTCTAATAACCCAAATCTGCCAGCGGAAAGGACTCAAAGCAAGCAAGGGACATTTTTAGTTCCGAGTATAATTTTATGTGCTTCAGTGGTGCAAGGAGAAGCCACGGCTAATATTTGCGAAGTGATCTGATTGAGGAGATGCTAAACCATGTCTGGATAGCCCAAGATTGCTAACATGGGCTGTTTTTCATTTGTGCCCTGGGCCTAAGCATTCAGGGATGACCGAGGGAGGACCAAGTGAGGAAGCAAGAGCCAAAATCTCGCAGGCAGGTCCAGACACAAAGGATGTCATTGACACTCATGCTTGGTATGGAAAGAAATAATTGCAGATGTGCCAAACTATAGATTTTGGGACCATCAAACCGGGCGCCCATCCAGTTTAATTCCTACTACAAGATCCAGCTGGAATCTCCTTGGAAATCAGAATGAAACCTGGCCCTGATGTTCCACTTTGCCCGAGATTGGGCATTCATGCCTTTTAAACAGATTCTACACAATCCAAAAATGCATTTATGATGGGCTGGTCATAAACAGTCGCCCATCACCCCCAAAGGAAGAATTTGCAAGTTGGGGTGATGGTCACGATAGTTCCATTGGAGCTTTTTTTTTTTTTTTAAAGTATTGATTTACTTGCTTACTTACTTACTAACTTATTTATTTACTTATTTACTTACTAACTTATTTATTTATTTATTTACTTACTTGCTTAAATAACTTACTTATTAACTTACTAACTTACTAACTAACTAACTTACTTACTTACTTACTTACTTATTTATTTATTTATTTAGCCGCCCATTCACAAACACATGGCAACTCAAGGCGGCTTACAGAATATAAAACCTCATGTAAACTCATAAAAAAACCTCATATAAAATGGTAAAACTAAGAAGAGCCAGCTAATAAATTCATATAATAAAAATCACCCCCGGCCCCTATCAAAGGCCTTCCAAATGAAAGTCAAATTAACAGGACATTTTTAGCAACAGCATCATTAAATGTTGTTTATTATTGCCTAATAATATTATTGGTGGGGTGGGGAGGGGGAGAGAGGCACGGAATAATCCCAGCCTGCCTCTGAGTTGGTGTCTTTTCTCTCTCTCTCTCCCCCCCACCCCGTTGCTTTTCATTTCTGACTCTTTCTTTCCTACCCAAACCCCTTCACATTAAAACAGCGGCTGCTTAAGTTGGCTGGAGTTGCTCAAGGCAGGAGTCCCCCCAACTGCTTCAACCCAGCCTCTCTCTTTTTTGGGTGGGTCCCCTTGAGCTCGCTTTGGCTCCAGGAGACCCAACCCCGCTGGGCGAACCCAGTTTCTTGGAGTTGCCGCAACGACCACACTCCAGCCATGGGTTGGTTGTTGGCTCCTTCAAATACTCCAGTTTGGCGGGTTGTGCCAATGCAGCCAGGACCCCCCATCGCTTCGCCATGCCTCTACTCCCAGCCTCAGGCCTCTCTGTGTGTTGTGTTGTGTTGTGTGTGTGTAGGAACTCCAGGCCGGCTTCTTACCTTGCCAGCCGGGTGGGGATCCCATCGCTTCACCCTGCCTCTGCTCCCAGCCCTAGGCATTGTGTGTGTTGTGTTTTGTTTTGTTGTGTTGTGTTGTGTTGTGTTGTGTGTGTAAGAACTCCAGGCCGGCTTCTTACCTTGCCAGCCAGGTGGGGACCCCATAGTTTCACCCTGCCTCTGCTCCCAGCCCTAGACATTGTGTGTGTGTGTTATGTTGTGTTGTGTTGTGTGTGTAGGAACTCCAGGCTGGCTTCTTACCTTGCCAGCCGGGTGGGGATCCCATTGCTTCGCCCTGCCTCTGCTCCCAGCCCTAGGCATTGTGTGTGTTGTGTTGTGTTGTGTGTGTAAGAACTCCAGGCCAGCTTCTTACCTTGCCAGCCAGGTGAGGATCCCATCACTTCGCCCTGCCACTGCTCCCAGCCCTAGGCATTGAGTGTGTGTGTTGTGTTGTGTTGTGTTGTGTTGTGTGTGTAGGAACTCTAGGCTGGCTTCTTACCTTGCCAGCCGGGTGGGGATCCCATCGCTTCGCCCTGCCTCTGCTCCCAGCCCTAGGCATTGTGTGTGTTGTGTTGTGTTGTGTTGTGTGTGTAAGAACTCCAGGCCGGCTTCTTATCTTGCCAGCCAGGTGAGGATCCCATCACTTCGCCCTGCCTCTGCTCCCAGCCCTAGGCATTGAGTGTGTGTGTTGTGTTGTGTTGTGTTGTGTGTGTAGGAACTCCAGGCCGGCTTCTTACCTTGCCAGCCGGGTGCGGACCCCATCCTTCCGCCCTGCCTCTTCCCCCAGCCCTCTGCTTTGTGTGTGTGGGCGCGCCTCTGCGTGTGTTTGTGTGTTTGTGTGTGTTTCTTACCTTCCAGCAGGTAGATGTGCGACGTGCCGGCTCGCTCCTCCCGCAGCAGCGCGTTGAGCAGCAGCCTGGCCAGGCTGTCCGGTCGCAGAGCCGAGACGGAGCCGCCGGTTTCGTCCAGCACCACCAGATGCGCCAGCTCGCCTTTGCGAAGCCGAGCCAGGAGGGCCCGATCCGGCACCAGCCACTCCAAGCTGACGCCGCTCCGGCCCCGGGACCTCCGCCGCAGCAGCCCGTTCCAATGCACCGGCCGGGCGTCGAGCAGGTGAGCGTGGCAGTAAGCCAGGAATGGCCGGCAGTCCAGCACCAACGTGCGGCCGCTTTCCTGCGGGTCCCGCAACAACCGGGCCAAGCCGGAGCTGTCCAGCGGCACCACAACCTCGATCACCATGCCGGGAAGCAAACAACCCTGGGGAGGCTTAAAAACGGCTCGGAATGCCCGATTCCCACGACGATTCGCGCAACACGCGAGCCCAGGGATCGTCCTTTGTCAGTTCTGCCTTGCTGCCGGCCGGGAGGGAGCTTAAATCTTCTTGCAAGCTCCGCCTGGGCTGCCCATATATGGAAGTGTGCATCACAAGGAACTCCCTACCTGGCCCACGCCCCTCCCTCCCTCCCTCCCTCCTCTTGTGTGGCTGGGAGAGGGCTGGCCAGGAGCCTCCGAATGTCCTCCCTGGGCACAAGCTCACACGTGCACGCCTGGGCGTCTCTTGGTCACCCGATCCCAGGGATAGGAGTGATGGGGTGGCATGGTGGAAACAATCCAAATATGTGGGTAGCCTCCCTCCAAAAACGGCTCAGTGGTGGTGGTGGGGGGGGGGCAGAAGAAGGGCTAACCCTACCACCACCACCACCACCCCAGGGAATGAAATATTTGGGGGAAATATTAAAAGAGGGCAGACTATTACATTTCCCCAAAGGAGAAATGGAGAGAAAAAATCTTAACCGAGGCAGAAAGCAGCACCCAACAACCTCCAGCAGATGCCTGAAGTCTTTAGAGATGGAGATTTTGGTGCCCATTAAGAAATCCAGGCTGGGGGATTCTGGGAGTTGGGGTCCACAGGTCTTGGAGTTGCCAAGTTTGACAAAAGAAAGGAAAGAAAGAGAGAGAGAGAGAGAGAGAGAAAGAAAGAAAGAAAAAGGAAGGAAGGAAGGAAGGAAGGAAGGAAGGAAGGAAGGAAGGAAGGAAGGAAGGAAGGAAGGAAAAGGAAGGAAGGAAAAGAAAGAAAGAAAGAAAGAAAGAAAGAAAGAAAGAAAGAAAGAATGAATAAATAATAAATAAATAAATAAATAAATAAATAAATCAATCAATCAATCAATCAATCAATCAATCCAGGCCAGCCTATTCACAAACAAAACACCTTCAGGTCAAGTCGATGGGATTAAGAATGTACATCGCCCACCCACCCACCCACCCAAATTCTAAGAACAGGACATGACTTTTAGGACAAAATAGGATTAATCCACCACAATTAGAATATCAAAGGACACAAAACACTACATCGCACAACCCCCTGGGAGCATTTCACACACAGTTCACACAAAAACCCAAAGAATGTATCCCACCTATCCCAACCCCATTTGGTCAGCTGTCCCAGAACTACATGCTGTGGTTGCTTCTGCTCATCGATAAACAGAGTCCTTCTTTCCAATCGGCCTCTGTTTTAATTCCAGTGTCTTTTTCCCCCAGCTTGGAACCGGATTTCTTCTAACAGCCTGTCCTGCTGACACTTGAATCCATCCATCTGGATGTGCAAGGCGGAGATGAACCTGGAAAGGGAACAAGGGGGGTGGGGAGCTCATGTTTTTGGAGAAGGGGGCCTTTGAAGGGCATGTTCTCCGGAAGAACTACAAACACGTCTGAATTGGGTTTCCCACAGGTTGTTAATAAAAAAAAAACTTAAGTGAAACTGAGATTGTAGTAAGATTTTTGATCCAGAGAATCGGCCTGTGGCATTCCCAGCATTTTCCAACAACCAGTTTTCCCTTGATTGAGGGTGGCACGGGGGACGTGACTTATACTTGGGCATTTTGGTTAGGAATTGGCTGGATCCAATTCCCAGTGGACAAGCGAGATGCTCTTTCACGGTGATTTTCCCAAATGATTTTAGCATCATTTTCAGTCTGGAAAACCCCCATTCCTGTACAGTCCTTATCTGAGCTCACTTTCAAAAGGAAAAAAAATATATTCTGAAACAGACCCAGTTTAAGGTCCATCCGGGGGCTAAATTCCCTTATAACAAAGATTTGTGGTTTCAAGTTGGAGCTAAATTCTGTTTCTTTCTCCTCATCCCGGGATCTTGCCTTGCCCCAAGAAGCCCCCTCCCCATCCCATCCAGGACAATGAGTATTAAGTGGAGAAAGCAAGAAAGTGAGCTACTATTAACCTTGGTTAGATTTGTGGGGAGTTGTGTGAATCCTGCCTGAATTATTCTGCTCCCCTGGATTTTGTAAATCCAGGTTAATGCAGTACACAGGTAAAAAGGTGAACCGAGACCAGGTTTTTTTTGGCCTTTGCTGCATTAAAGGAGAGTCAACTTTACACAGGTATTAAAACACAGGCTCGGTAATCAAGGATAATCTGCACCAGAAATATAAGGATTTTGCACTCAGAATGCCAGAGCATATTTCTTCCATGCATTCTGAGCTACTTATTTTGGTGGCTCTTATTTCATGTAAATTCTTGAAGGTCCCAACTTATGTGCTGGATACATGTGTGTGTGAGAGAATCAGTTTTCTCATTTTTCACATTAACAACTATTGAGAAAGAAATCGGGGGAGGAAAGAAGGAAGGAAGGAACGTAGGATTTTAAAAACAGGAAAAAGAAAGGAAAGAAAGGGAGAGGGAGGGAGGAAGGAAAGGAGGAAGGATTTTAAAAACAAAGGAAAAGGAAAGGAAGAGGATAGTGGGAGGGAGGAAGGAAGGAAGGAAGGAAGGCAGGCAGGAAGGAAGGATTTTAAAAACAAAGGAAAGGAAATAAAGACAGAAGAGGAAAGGAAGGAAGGAAGAAACAAACGAAGGAAAGATTTTAAAGACAAAGGAAAAAAGGAAAGAAAGATAGAACGGGAAAGGAAGGGAAGGTAAAGGAAGGAAGGAAGGAAGGAAGGAAGGAAGGAAGGAAGGAAGGAAGGAAGGAACGTAGGATTTTAAAAACAGGAAAAAGAAAGGAAAGAAAGGAAGAGGGAGGGAGGAAGGAAAGGAGGAAGGATTTTAAAAACAAAGGAAAAGGAAAGGAAAAGGAAAGGAAAAGGATAGTGGGAGGGAGGGAGGAAGGAAGGATTTTAAAAACAAAGGAAAGGAAATAAAGACAGAAGAGGAAAGGAATGAAGGAAGAAACAAATGAAGGAAAGATTTTAAAAACAAAGGAAAAAAGGAAAGAAAGATAGAATGGGGAAGGAAGGAAGGAAGGAAGGAAGGAAGGAAGGAAGGAAGGAAGGAAGGAAGGAAGGAAAGAGGGAAAGAAGGAAAGAAAAGAAATTTAAGATTTTCTTGGTTCCCCTCCCTTTGGCCAGCCTGATATTTATGCTGAATTTTGTACTGTACTGAGCCCACTTGACTGATTTATTTTGCAGTAGGCAGAAATGAAAGAATATTTGAAATAAACAAAATGAACGTCAAGCTGATTTGGAGAAAGGAATGAGAGAGCCATTAAGGGAGGAAAGAGGGGTTTTTAAACATTTATTTAATGTGTACACCTGCTGCCTTGCTATCTTAAAAAGATGTTAAGGAGGGACTTACAAAAAAAAAATAAAAAATCTTGGTCCCGAGAAAGAGGGAGATGTGTGTGAAAGAAACTCAAAAAATCCCTGCCTTGATTTTCTTCAGTATAAGATGCAAAAGGAAGAAACCAGGATAATAAAGTCTCAAGGTTCTCTTATTCTACTTTACTCCAAAGGAGACCATTGCTGGAAGAGCAGGGGGTTGGACTCCAAGGTCCCTTCCAACCTATTCCATATTCTGTGGACGAGACCTTTACGCAGAGGAGAAGAGAAGCTGGTACATGGGCTCAGCCTGCCTTGGCACCAGTAGGTGGCACTGCAGACACTGAGCCATCCAAAGCACTGGCAAGGGATCAGTGTGTAGTGCAAGATGAAATTCCATTGAGAGCATCCAAGATTATTTCTTATTTGCAAAGATTTACGTAGATGAGGCTTCCTCGACAGATTCTGGAGAGTTGACAGGTCTTTTAACAAATACGGTAAGACCTTTCAACAAAACGGTGATTTATTGCACTCACCGTTGTACGCCATGGGTCCTCCATCTCAACATTCCTACAGAAGGTCACTTCAGAATGAAAGCGCCTTCAGGATGAATAAAATGGGGAGGGGGATGACAATTTTGGGGGTCACACTCTTCCACGATGCTACTGAAAGTTGACCTTCTAGGTTCCTGTTCTCCTATCTCCTGGAGGGTGGACATTGGCAGGTTCTGGTGGCATCAAATGATCTTCTTGAAGAACCAACTCATGTAGGATTTTATAGGGATACATCAGCCCCTTAAATTGGGACCCCAAATTCAGCTTCCACAAGGTAGAGGGAATTCTACCAGCTTCAAGAGTCACCTTCAAGGGTCGTCTTACATAGAATTAATGGCAGTTGTCCACCCAGGAGCTGACAAGAATGTGAGTCACGTTATGAGTTTCTATTATGTGTTGAAAGAAAGAGCCTATTTGGATGGATGAGGAAAACTCTGCATCACTCCACGTGGCACCTACTCCTGGGCTCCTTGCTCCCAGTGTGGCTGGGTTCACATAATCGACTTCATGTCAGGAGCAAAGGATCAGGACCGTACATACATATATAGAGTTGCTGTTCAAAAGATTTATTGCTCAAGCAATAAATATACAAGAAGCTGCTCAACTAAGGTTCACCACTAAATTGGCACCAAATAAGGGTCAACGGTTTTTAAAGAGGGTTGGGACTTGAACTCTTTGTGATGACTTAACAGCTCTAAGCTAATGATTCACTTAACTTCAGCCCCAGCTCTTCTCTTTAAGCCAGAATGAACAAAAGACAATTGCTGCCAATTGTCTTTTGTCTTTTGTATAGTATTGTTACAATACTATAGCTTCCCTGGGAGGCCTGGTTGACTCAAATTACAGATTATAGATTAACAGAGTTGGAAGGGACCTTGGAGGACATCTAGTCCACCACCACCACCCCACCCAAGCAGAAGACTTTACACCATTTCTGACCGATGGCAGTCCAGTCTCTTCTTGAAAGCCTCCAGGGATGAAGCTCCCACAATGTCTGAAGGCCACTTCTGTTCCATGGGTTGATTGTTCTCACTGTCAGAAAATTTCTCCTTATTTCCAGGTTGAATCTCTCCTTGGTCAGTTTTTATCCATTATTCCTTCTCTGGCCTTCAGAGGCTCTGGAAAATAGCTTGACCCCCTTCTCTCTGTGGCAACCTCTCAGACACTGGAATACTGTTACCATGTCTCCCCAGGTCCTTCTCTTCACCATCTTTTTAGGATAGGATAGGATGGGATGGGATGGGATGGGATGGGATGGGATGGGATGGGATGGGATGGGATGGGATGGGATAGGATAGAATAGAATAGAATAGAATAGAATAGAATAGAATAGAATAGAATAGAATAGAATAGAATAGAAAAATGGAATGGAATGGAATTGAAAAATGGAAGGGAAGGGAAGGGAAGGGAAGGGAAGAGAAGAGAAGAGAAGAGAAGAGAAGAGAAGAGAAGAGAAGAGAAGAGAAGAGAAGAGAAGAGAAGAGAAGAGAAAAATGGAATAGAATAGAATAGAATAGAATAGAATAGAATAGAATAGAATAGAATAGAATAGAATAGAATAGAATAGAAAAATGGAATGGAAGAGAAGAGAAGAGAAGAGAAGAGAAGAGAAGAGAAGAGAAGAGAAGAGAAGAGAAAAATGGAATAGAATAGAATAGAATAGAATAGAATAGAATAGAATAGAATAGAATAGAATAGAATAGAATAGAATAGAATAGAAAAATGGAATGGAAGAGAAGAGAAGAGAAGAGAAGAGAAGAGAAGAGAAGAGAAGAGAAGAGAAGAGAAGAGAAGAGAAGAGAAGAGAAGAGAAAAATGGAATGGAATGGAATGGAATGGAATAGAATAGAATAGAATAGAATAGAATAGAATAGAATAGAATAGAATAGAATAGGGGACTTTGAAGGTCATCTAGTCCAACTCCCTGCTCAGGCAGGAAACCCTTTTTATTATTTTTTTATCATGCTTTGCAAATACTCATGGATCAAATGGAACTTTTCTGGCTGGGGGAAATTGAAAACGCAGCATTTTCTTTTTCAGCACCTTCAGGTGTTGGAGAAAATCAGTGCCCCGTCCCCCCCACCCCCCCCCCCCCAAAAAAACCTGGACTCTACTCAACACGGATCCCTTTTCTTTCTTGTCCTGGGCCCATTTCGCAGATTTTTTCCCCCTCACAAATTGGTGGGCTGGTTCCCCACGACCCACTCGTCTGGATCAACCGTGACGGGGCCGTGTGAGGTTCAGCCAGGGACCTAGGCACGGTTATGGGAAGTCGGCTTATTATCACTGAATCACATGACTTGTGAATCCGGCTGCTGTTTCATTAACTCAAGCTTATTTATGATGGAGCATCCTGAGAAGAGGAAACACCCAGTGGCCCATTACCCAATCCTTCGTGCTATTTGTGTACATTTACGGTCACGTCTCGGCTTCTCAATTGGAAAATGGGTTTGAGGAGCTCACACCCACGTCTTTGATTGGCTTCGAGGAGACTCCTTATCCTATCATCCACCAACCCATTGATGAAGCACATTTTAATATACAAGCTCTGGTGTAGCTTTTACGACTCTGTAAAAGCATAAAAACAGGCAATCCTCAATTTACGACCGTTCGCTTAGTGTCCATCTGAAGTTGCAATGGCACTGAGAATAAAAATGACACGGGACCATTTTTTCACACTTAGGACCGTTCACAATTCAGGTGCTTGGCAACTGACTCGTACTTATGACAGTCCCAGTGTTCCAGGGTTCTGACAAGTAAAGGAGATGGGGAAATCAGACTCACTTAACAACTGTGATTATCTCAGGGGCTGCCCCAAAGAAGAGGGAGTCAAGCTATTCTCCAAAGCACCTGAGGGCAGGACAAGAAGGAACGGGTGGGAACTCATCAAGGAGAGAAGCAACCTGGAATTAAGGTGGAATTTCCTGACAGTAAGAACAATTAATCAGTGGAACAGTTTGCCACTAGAAGCTGTGAATGCTCCAACACTGGGAATTTTTAAGAAGAGGTTGGATAACCATTTGCCTGAAGTGGTGTAGGGTTTCCTGTCTAGGCCAGGGGTTGGACTAGAAGACCTCCAAGGTCCCTTCCAACTCTGTTATTCTATTCTATTCTATTCTATTCTATTCTATTCTATTCTATTCTATTCTATTCTATTCTATTCTATTCTATTCTATTCTATTCTATTCTATTCTATTCTATTCTATTCCACTCTACTCTACTCTATTAATTATTCTATTCTATTCTATTCTATTCTATTCTATTCTATTCTATTCTATTCTATTCTATTCTATCCCATCCCATCCCATCCCATCCCATCCCATCCCATCCCATCCCATCCCATCCCATCCCATCCCATCCCATCCCATCCCATCCCATTCTATTCTATTCTATTCTATTCTATTCTATTCTATTCTATTCTATTCTATTCTATTCTACTTAACAATTGCAGTGATGCCTTTAACAATTGTCTGAAGAAAGGTCGTAAAATGGAGCAAAAGTCACTGAACAAGTGTCTCACTTTGCAACGGAAATTTTGGGCTCAATTGTGGTCGTACTTCGAGGACTACCTGTAGAGAAAGAAAATTCCCCCTGTATATATTCTGGTAAATATCCTGTATCCCCCAAAACTGCTGTCCACTTAAAGTCACTTCCCCCAATTTCTTTCTTTGTGTCAGCCCTTCGGTGTAGACCAGCCAAAGTCACACAGGCTATTAGTATTTTTATTAAAAAGTTATAGCGAACAGAATATATTCATTTTCCTAGAATTGCAGATCATTCCAAAAAAATACAAATGCAATCCTAAATTGCATGGAAGTTGTGGGGATACAATCAAGATCAAGGGAGGTCCTAATACCACTCTATAAAGCCTTGGAAAGGCACACCTAGAGTACTGCATCCAGATGTTGAGACTCTAGAAAGAGTGCAGAGAAGAGCAACCAGGATGATGAGGGGACTGGAAGCTAAAATATAAGATGAACGGTTGCAGGAACTGGGCCTGGCTAGTCTAGTGAAGAGAAGAACCAGGGAAGACATGAGAGCATTCTTCCAATATTTGAGGGGCTGCCACAGAGAGGAGGGGTTCAACTATTTTCCAAAGCACCCGAAGGCCAACAAGGAACAATGGATGGAAACTAATCAAGGAGAAATTCAACCTAGAAATAAGGAGAAATTTTCTGACAGTGAGAACCATCAACCCATGGAACAGAAGTGGCCTTCAGAAGTTGTGGGAGCTTCATCCCTGGAGGCTTTCGAGAAGAGACTGGATTGCCCTCTGTCAGAAATGGCGTAGGATCTTCTGCTTGGGCAGAGGGGGTTGGTCTAGATGACCTACAAGATCCCTTCCAACTCTATTAATTTGTTAATCTTAGATTTCCCAATAAAATACCAGCTGGAAATTCTATTCCCACCATATCTGAGTGGAAACCAAGAACTTCTTGGTCTCTTCTTGTGTTGACTACATTGGAAGACGCCACATCTAGGAAGTCTGGTTCAAAGCAGTCCAATAGCCACTCAGATATTTTTACTATATTATCAGTGGATTTCTGCATGTTTTTTTCCCCCAACTTCTATGTCTAGCATAAAACCCTGGGGTTTCTTGTTCCCTAACTGGACATATTTGAGGCTCTTCTCAATTAATCAAGCAATCTCATTATGGTTTTTTTTTCCTGGGTGCCAATAAAGCATTCCTAAAAGCCTGGCGCCACTCCAATGCTCTCCAAAACATTGCCATGACTAAGAGTTCCTCGTCCAGTGTGATAGGAGCACATTCTTTCCATTCAGGTGTATGGAAAATTTGAGTTACCAACAAACATCTCTCGGCTGTTTTGCAAGCCTACCAAAGCCGACCGAGCTGGAGTCAGACTGTGCAAAGCTATATAGCTCATGCTTAGAACAACAAAGTTGGGAGGGACCTTGGTCAAGCACAGGGGTCTGGAACCTTAAACACTCAAAGAGCCATTTGGACCCGTTTCCCACAGAAAAGAAAACACCGGGAGCCACAAAACCCATCCCGTTCCTGACTATTTCTCGAGCAGCCAGAAAACTGGCATATGCAGTTGAATTAAATGTTCTGTTTTCTTCTGAAACTTTTCTTTTCTTGGATTTATCCATGGTTGGCTTACCGGGGGTTGAAAAGCTCAATAAATCACATGCTGGCAGGTGTCTCATATTGGCGGTTGTGATGCATATTTTGAGTGACAGGGAGCCGCAGCAGAGGGGTGAGAGAGCCACATGCGGCTCCAGAGCCGCAGGTTGCTGACCCCTGGTCAAGCAGGTGACCTTAAATCAGTGATGGTGAGAGTGCACACACATATCTGGACCACAATCCAATAGAGGATTTCAGAGCATGTGTGCGCCGAAAATGAGCTTCCGGTTTCAGCTACTGAACTTCCGGTTTCAGCCAGCTACTCTTCCAAGTTTCTGGCGTGCATGAGCATATGACAATCAGCTGTCCGGCGTGCATGCTCACGCAGGAAAATGGAAAACCAGCTGGCACCTGCAAACAAGGCCAGCTGATCGTAGTGCATGATGCGCGCCAGAAACCCGGGAAAGGACCAGGAGACACGGCACATACCAGGCTGCCATAGGTTTACCATCACAGCCTTAAATCATTTCAAACAAAAAGTTGCCCAGTCTTTCTTAAAAACCTCCAGTATCGGAATACCCACAACTTCTGGAGGTAAGTCGTGGCTGCTCAAAATACCCCTTCTATTGGCCTTGCACCAAATACATACATACATACATATATATATATATGTATAGCTGGCTGGCTGGCTGACCACGAGGTCACAGACAAGGCAGCAAATTGCAATAGCTGACAGGCTAATATCACCCCCCCCCCCCCACTGATAAGCAAGTTAGGAGGGAGGAAACAGTAGGAATCAAGCCTCCATCATCCAGCATGACGACAGCAAAAACAGCACAGCTGATTACAAGTGGGAGACAGATACGGCGCAAGAGCTAAATTGACGAATGGCATATAAAGGCAGAGATCTCTGTAATGGCAGTTTAATACTCTGACGGTGTCAGCAGATGGCTGACGAAAGCTTAGTAAAATAAAGTTTTAATTCTTCTAAAATTTTAAAATCTTAAGTTCCTGAGTTCGCAGTATGTCTGCTTTCCTTTTTTTACTAATATACCTGGAACTCGTATTTTTAGAATAGTTTGTAATATATATTAAGTGTGGCTAACTGATGAGGCCTTGTAAGGCCGAAATAGATCTATCTTAGTCTCCCAATGGGCAGCATAGGGCCTGCTGGCTGACAGAAGAAAAAAAGTCTAGAAACTAGTGGATTGTGATTTCACTGAACTAGGGCTGCATAAACATCTTGGTTTACATAGGAAGAACCTGGCTAAAGAGAAATACATACATACATGCATACATACATACATACATGTGTGTCTCTCTGTGTGTGTGTGTTTTCTTTAAGCCAGGTTTTTCCTACGTAACCAAGATTTTTCTGCAACCCTAGTTGAGTGAAATCACATTCATTACTTTCTGGGTTTTTTTCCTTCTTTTCACTCTGGCAGCCAGCAGGTTTTGTGCTGCCCAATGGGAGACTTATATAACTATTTCTGGCTCATTAGCCATCATCAGTAAGCCACACCCATGTATCCTCCCTGTAAAGGTACAATATCTATTTTCTTACTTTTCATAGGTTTTATGTGTGTTTTTCTTTAAGCCAGGTTTTTCCTACGTAAGCCACCATCAGTAAGTGGCTTACTGATGATGGCTAATGAGCCAGGAATAGTTATATAACTCTCCCATTGGGCAGCACAAAACCTGCTGGCTGCCAGAATGAAAAGAAGGAAAAAAACCCAGAAAGTAATGTTTCTTTTCCTCTTTCCAAATGAGGGAGGCCATTGAAAGCATTTGCACCTGATACAAGTTGCTAGATGAAGAACTGCAAAGAACATCAGGGGGAAAGAAGCTATCACCCCCGCTCCGTAAACCAAACCCCCATTTTTTTAAAAAAAATGAATTGAAATGAAACCTAAGCATGATGTAATATCCTCCAACACTTCAGTCTAACCTGCCTCTCCTCCTCTGTCTTGGGTTTAGTGGCAAAAAAATGTGACGCCCACGCTTTCAATCTACAGCTTCGGCAGGAAACGTGCCCACCGTTGGTTCAAAGCACCGACCGCTTCCTATGAAGCAACTTGTTCCGTTGGGGTTTTGTTTTTTTTTCTAGCTCTCCCCCAACTCTCACCTGGGGCCCCTTCGGTGATGGTTTCCTTTTGAAGAAAACAGAACCCAGATCCCAAAAGACGTAATCATTTCTCATTGCTCTCCTCCCAGATGTAGAAAAAAGGTGAAGTTTCAATAAACTAATTTCATCCTACCCTTGAGAACAGAGGTCTTCAAACTTGGCAGCTTTAAGACTTGTGGACCTCAACGCCCAAAATTATCCAGTCAGCTATGCTGAAGAGTTGAATTGCACAAGTTTTAAAGCTGCCAAGTTAGAAGGCCTCTGCTTTACAAGGTCTAGGATCCAGGTGTAATCTCAATCATAGCCAGCAGTCGTGGGAGCTTCATCACTGGAAGCTTTCAAAAAGAAACTGGACTGCCATCTGTCAGAAATGATGTAGGGTCTCCCGCTTGGGTGGAGGGGTTGGACTAGATGACCTATGAGGTCCCTTCCTTCCAACTCTGTTGATTTGTTAATTGAGAGGTGTTCCTGGTTTGGGTTTGGTTGTTGTCTTGGCTGCTTTGCATCTGAACCTTCGCAAAGTTTGCAATTGTTTTCATTTTATTTCAATTCTCTTCACCACCCAGAGACACTCACTGAGATGAGTGGCCAAATACACGGGATAAACCAACAAACAAGCTCCTGTAATTCCCCAGCCAGTCGGCTTGAAGACATGTGGACATCAATTCTCAGATTAGGAGCGTTGACCTCCTCACACGTTAAGGTTGCTGGTCTCAAAACTGTCTCAACTTCACTGGAGCAGGAGGAGGAGGAGGAGGAGGAGGAGGAGGAGTTTACTACCTGTTGCAAACTGATAGTAAAGGTAAGTAGAACCCATCCCTGGAGCAGGAGGAGGAACAGGAAGAACAGGAGCAGGAGGAGGAGGAGCAGGAGGAGCAGGAAGAGCAGGAGCAGGACAGTGGTGGGTTGCCTCCAGTTCGGACCAGTTCGCAATAACTGGTAGTAAAACCGGTGGGAGGCTCCACCCAATGACCCGGACATCATCAGGAAGCTTCTGCACAGAAGCGTGTGGGGGACCCTGTTGCAAACTGGTAGTAAAGGTAAGTAGAACCCATCCCTGGAGCAGGAGGAGAAGCAGGAGGAGCAGGAGGAGCAGGAGCAGGAACAGGAGTTTACTACCTGTTGCAAACTGGTAGTAAAGGTAAGTAGAACCCATCCCTGGAGCAGGAGGAGGAACAGGAGGAGCAGGAGGAGCAGGAGCAGGAGTAGGAGCAGGAGGAGTTTACTTCCTGTTGCAAACTGGTAGTAAAGGTAAGTAGAACCCACCCCTGGAGCAGGAGGAGCAGAAGCAGCAGGAGGAAGAGGAGGAGGAGGACTGGGGGGGGGCCTTGGTGGTCTCTGAGCTTGGTTGTTTTCTACCGTCCTTCACTTTTGCACAGTCCTAGCACTAATGAGGTTACCTAGTCGGCTAATGAGACGTTGGCAAGAAATCAACCCAGCTGAGGGAGCGCCTAGGGCCCCTCCAATGAAGGCGTCCCAACCTTCTTTCAGGGCGGCCCAAATGGGCCCTTCCTTGTCTCTGTGGAGAAGAGCCTCCCTGGAGCTTGAATGAGTTCTGCCCTCCTGAAGGACAACCTCCTAAGGACAACTCGTGCCGAAGGCCACGTGAGAGCTGGGCTGCTCCAGGGAGGCTGGCTTAAAAGCCCACAAACTAATAGGCACCTGTAGCAAAGAATGGGGCCCGACAGTCCTCTTTGTCCTTCTTTTGCCTCTTGCTTCCCCGTCTGCAACCTTGGACTTAGCTAGAAAGCTGTGCATTCCAAGTCCATGACGCTGGGAGCCCCTCCCTGGGTGGGGTGCTGCCTTCTTGGCCAGAGAGGTTCTCGCTTCACGAACGCCACTCATTTCAGCGAAAGAACAACGGGAAAATGCGTAGCCACCAGGCTGAACGGGTTAAGGAAAGACCCGTGCTGCTCCTTCTGTGCACGAGGCTCGGTCCTAGCTCCCCCCTGACCCCCATCTGATTGGATCCATTCACGGGGGACGGTGTGTTCTCCTAGCATAGGTTGGGGAAAGGCCATGGACTTGGCACAGGAAAAGATAAGGACAAGACTACAGATGAAGTCAAACAGCACAGTTCACTGGAAGTAGTCATTATGAATTTGAAAGTTTGGCAATTACGGATAAGTCATAACGTGGGAGCAAATGTCTCCGAGAAAGAGACCTCGATGTTCCAAAACGTTGAACAGGATCAAAAAAGAGGATGGGATAAAGAAAGAGTATGATGGATTTGATCAGCTGGAGCTTACAAGAAGAGGGAGGGAGGGAGGGAAGGGAAGGGAAGGCAGGATGGAATAAGGAAGGGAGCAAGGGAGGGAGGGAGGAAGGGAGGAAGGAAGGAAGGAAAGAGAAGGAAGGAAAGAGGAAAGAAAGAAGGGAGGGAGAGAGGGAGTAAAAAAGAGAAAGAAAGAAAGAAAGAAAGAAAGGAAGGAAGGAAGGAAGGAAGGAAGGAAGGAAGGAAGGAAGGAAGGAAGGAAGGAAGGAGGGGGAGGGAATAAGGAAAGGGGGAGCAAGGGAGAGATGAAGGAAGGAAGAAAAGAGAAGGAAGGAAGGAAAAGAGGAAAGAGAAGGGAGGGAGGGAGGGAAGGCGGGAGGGAGAAAAAAAGAAAATGAAAAATGAAAAAGAAAGAAAAAAAGAAAAAGAAAGAAAGAAAGAAAGAGAGAGGAAGGGAGGGAAGGAGGGAATAAGGTCGGGAGGGAGCAAGGGAGGGAGGAAGGAAGGAAGCAAGAAATAAAAGAGAAGGAAGGAAGGAAAGAAGGAAAGAAGGGAGGGAGAGAGAGAGGGAAGGAGGAAAGAAAGAAAGAAAAAAGAAAGAAAGGAGGGAGGGAGGGAAGGAAGGAAGGAAGGAAGAAAGGAAGGAAGGAAAGCTTATTAGCAGACAGTTTTGGGTATTGGGCCCATTGGGTTATGAAGAATCCAAAATTGCTAAACCATACAGGTAGTCTTCAATTTATGACCATTTGAATGAGAGTTGAATGTTACAAAAGTGCTACTAATACTTAACGTGATTTTGATTCTGTGCCTCTGTTTATACAACCAAGGATTGTATTAACATTCGAAGAACGGTGGCAGGAACTGGGCATGTCTAGTTTAATGACAAGAAGGACTAGAGGTGACATGATAGCAGCCTTCCAATCTCTCAGGGGCTGCCCCAAAGAAGAGGGAGTCAAGATATTCTCCAAAGCACCTGAGGGCAGGACCAGAAGCAACAGGTGGAAACAAACCAAGGAGAGAAGCAACGTAGAACTATGAAATTTCCTGACAGCGAGAACAATGAATCAATGGCATGGCTTTGCCTTCAGAAGTGGCTGCTCCATCACTGGAGGTTTTTCAGAAGAGATTCTACAGCCATTTGTCTGAAATGGCTTATGGTTTCCTGCCTAAGCAGGAGGTTGGACTAGAAGACCTCCAAGGTCCCTTCCAACTCTGTTATTACATTTACAATGGGAATTATAGGTAGACATGCGGGCATAATCTTCTAAGAGTTAAAAAGAAGTTAGCTGAGTGACCTTCACCATCTCATAAAAGTGCATTTACAACGCAAACGCTTGCTATGGGCGAAAGGAAAGTGGATTTTTATTTATTTATTTATTTCTGGTAATTGGAAGGCTAGTTCCAGTGGAATCTAATAATGTCCCTTTTGCACATCAACCAGATGATAGTTTTAATTCCTCTCCCTTCACGCCCATCACGTTGTTTAAAGCAGATTAGATATGGCAGCTAGCTAAGAGGAACACTGAAATTTACACAATCGTTCACCTGTGCATTAGGGCACTTGCACATATAAAAATAAAGGTTGGGAAGGAAACAATTATTGATTTCCACACCCCCTTTCCTCCCACCACCCTGTGCCCGAGGCAGAAATCCAATAAAAGTTGGAGGATAATTTTAGAATTACACTACTCCTATTGGTAAGATGTTGCTAAACCGGATGGCATACCCAGTGGGAATTGAAATCTTGCATAAGCCCAGATCAAAGGAACACGAGGAAAAAATGGTGGGAGAAACAGACTGAGGTGTGCCACATGAGTGAGCCAAGCCTGGGATGAACCACTGGTGTTGATTAGCTCTCTAGTTGAGTTTTTGTTTCTTCTGTCTTTTGGTAAAGCGTAAACATCAGAGAAACATAATCTGGAACAATTTATGGAATAGCTGGAGGCTTTCAGAAATGGGCTGGACAACCATTAGACTGGCAGTGTATAATGCCTTGAGCAGGGGGTCCCTTCTGGCCCTAGGATTTTTTGTTAGGTCTTCAAAGGAGGAAGAATTCATGATTATCCACAGATGTATTGGTGATGCTGCAAACTCCAACATCTCCGGCTTGGCACCTCACTAGTGTCCTGCCAAGAACTAGGGGAGAGGGAAAGAGAGAGGGGGATAAATGGACAATAAAACTATAGCAGTTGTGTGGGAGTTGGGGAGGGGTACGACAGCTGGAGAAGAGCAAAACTACATGGAAGACGTACGTACCAGGCATCTCCAAGGTTGATAACCCTGAGTGTGGAAAGTTATCAACCCAAGGATCTTAGTATTCCCAAAATATTGCAGTGACATCACATTGTCTGAATTTGAACTGGTCACCGGGGGGGGGGGGGGGGGGGAGAGGGAATGGGGATGGAAGGGAGTAGTTTTGTATTGTTGCGCGGGAAACCTCAGATCCCGCCTGACCTTACTGCAACCAGCTTCTCTTTGTAAAAGTAGCTTTCACTTCAACCAAATGGAGTCGAGGGTTTCCCTTTCTTAAGGGATCAGACTGGGGCAGGCCTGACAGCGGCAGTTATCACAAATAGTTCTCGACTTCCCACCTTAATGAAGCCTGCCCATCACAGTGGAAAGTTATGATGGTTATTAGATAGTCACCCAGGTGACCAACCCGATTTTGTAACCTCTTTTACCACAAATACCTTGGTTGTTAAGTGAACCAGTGGTTCATTTGTGCCGAAATTGGAGGCCTGACAGTCATATGATCGCAGGTAGGTGGGTTAGGTATCAGAATAACAGAATAACAGAGTTGTAAGGGACCTTGGAGGTCTTCTAGTCCAACCCTTTGCTCAAGCAGGAGACTTTATGCTGTTCTCGACAAATGGTTGACCAATCTCTTCTTGAAAGCCTCCAGGGATGAAGCTCCCTCAACTTCTGAAGACAACTTCTGTTCTATCAGTTGATTGTTCTCACTGTCAGGAAATTTCTCCTTAATTCAACATTGGGTTGTAAGGACCCCCAGGAACTTGAATTTGATTCAACTTTAATTTGAAATGTGTGAAGTGCAAACAAAACCACTGTAACTTTACTCTATGCTACCTGTACACAAAAATCTGATCTAACGGCCAGGGAGAATTGGCGACAGATAAGAGTCAACAGATTTCAAGAGGGACTGGACTTAGGGCTTTTTCAGGGATGTAGGGAGCCCCAACTGATGACCCATTTGACCCCGCCCTCAGGCCCCACCTGATCATCTCTTACAGAATGGTCGCTAAGCAGGCAGCCATAAGTGGAGGACCACCTGCAAATCTGTTCTCCAAGAACTGTGAGCAACCGAAGGCAAAGAACTTTCACAAAAATCCTCAGCGGTCACAGTTCTAACCCCCGTGGAAAGACCATGAGAAGCCTCCAAACAGCTTTCACCAGTTATGGTCACCATGATGTCCCTGTGTTTCCTAAATACAGAAGAGAAAGGACATGTGCTCTTCCATGTGCTGTCTTGAGTGATTTCATCCCATTCACCTCAGCAACTGCTTGTCTGGCCTACACGGCCCTGCCGGTGTTGTTGGGAGTCTCCAGTGCCTTTCGACAGTCTGGATTTTATGTTCTTTAGTCTTAGGACTCCACCTCCGCTATTATTGTTGTTGTAAAAGGAAAGGAGACGACTCACCAGCTGGCTTTCCGTAGCTTCTTTAGAGGGTGAAGAACTGCAGTAAGAAGAAAAATTTAAGATTTGAACCTCAGTGAGATGAAGAGTCTTTAGCCAAGCAAGAGGTCAACCCAGAATAGGAGACATAGAATCATAGAGACCCCTTGCCTAAGGCAGGAGTCTTATACCATCCCAGTCAAATGGTTGTCCATTTGTCTATGTTTTTTCTTGAAATCCTCCAATAATGGAGCGCCCACAATTCTTGGAGGCAAGCCATTCCATTCATTAATTGTTCTCACTGTCAGAAAACTTCTCCTTACTTCTAGGTTGGGTCTCTCTTTGAAAAGCTTCCACCCTTTGCTTCTTGTCTTGCCCTCCTGTGTTTTGGAGAATGAGTCAACTCCTTTTTCTCCATGGTCCCTCAAGCATTGGAAGATAGTTGTCATGTCCCTCCTAATCCTTCTCTTCAAGGCTAGCTTGCTCAACTGTTCATCGTATGGTTTAGCCTCCAGCCCCCTTAGTCATCTTTATTGCTCTTCTAGGATCCCAGCATCTTCTTTGGTATTGTGGTGGTATTGTGGTGACCAGAACTGGACACGGTATTCCAAGTGTAGCCTCACTAGTGTGGTATACCTAACCATGCTAGATGAGTACAAATCACCTGGACCAGATGGCTTCCATCCCAGAGTTTGGAAGCTGCTGCTGCTGCTGCTTTTTCTTCTTCTTCTTCTTCTTCTTCTTCTTCTTCTTCTTCTTCTTCTTCTTCTTCTTCTTCTTCTTCTTCTTCTTCTTCTTCTTCTTCTTCTTCTTCTTCTTCTTCTCCTCCTCCTCCTCCTCCTCCTCCTCCTCCTCCTCCTCCTCCTCCTCCTCCTCCTCCTCCTCCTCCTCCTCCTCCTCCTCCTCAGCGTATTCCCACAGATGCAAGGTCCACTTTTCAGATCATTGAACGCCACTTTGCACGGTCAGCTGTATCTCCAGGGCTTAGGCCCATGGCTTGCATGTCTTTGTTGATGGTGTCTCACCATCTCTGTTTTGGATGCCCACGAAGTCACCGGCCATTGACTTCTAGTTGGGAGGCAGTCTCGGACACAGTGGAAGGTGCTGCTCTCTGGACATGGTCCACACCAACAGATTCACCTTCTCTCATCTTCCCTATAATTGGTGCCACACCAAAATGCTTTCGAATGGTGTCATTTGTGATGTGGTCAAGAAGGGAGATGCCCAATATCCAACAGAGCATTTGCATTTCCATGACATGGAGGTGGCTTTCGGTCCCCGTTGTTGCTGCCCAGCGTTCAGTGCCATATAGTGCAACAGGGTGGATGGTTGTCTTGTAAATCTTAGATTTAAGATGGGTTGGCATTCAACTATCACATAATACACCAGTGAGTTCTCATAGTCAGAGTTCTGAAGGAGCTGGCAGAATAGAATAGAATAGAATAGAATAGAATAGAATAGAACAGAACAGAACAGAACAGAACAGAACAGAACAGAACAGAACAGAACAGAATAGAATAGAATAGAATAGAATAACAGAGTTGGAAGGGACCTTGGAGGTCTTCTAGTCCAACCCCCTGCTTAGGCAGGAAACCCTACCCTACTTCAGACAAATGGTTACCCAACCTCTTCTTAAAAACTTCCAGTGTTGGAGCATTCACAACCTCTGGAGGCAAGTTGTTCCACTGATTAATTGTTCTCACTGTCAGGAAATTTCTCCTTAGTTCTAAGTTGCTTCTTTCCTTGATTAGTTTCCACCCATTACTTCTTGTCCTGCCCTCAGGTGCTTTGGAGAATAGCTTGACTCCCTCTTCTTTGGGGCAGCCCCTGAGATACTGGAATACTGCTATCATGTCTCCCCTAATCCTTCTTTTCATCAGACTAGACATACTCAGTTCCTGCAACCATTCATCATATGTTTTAGCCTCCAGTCCTCCCCTAATCCTCTTTCTTGCTCTTCTCTGCACTCTTTCTAGAGTTTCCACATCTTTTTTTTACATCGTGGTGAAAATCCTGGAAAAGATAATCAAGGATTTGTGAACACCTAGAAATGAGCAAGGCCGTTATTAGAAGCCAGCATGGACTTATTCAAAGCAGATCATGACAAATAAACCTCCTGCCTTGGGCAGAGGGTTGGAGTTAAGACCTCCAAGGTCCCTTCTAGGCCTATGATTCTAAGCATCCTGAAGGGATGGCCGTCCACTCTATGCTTGAAGTTGGTTTCTGTCAGTATGTGCTTCAACTATCAAATTGATTCTAGGATTCTATGTCTCTGTGTCCCACTCAACCCCTGCCTAATTCAGATTGCAACACCTCCGTTTTGCAACTTGTCGTGCTAGAGAAAAAAAAAAAGCTCTACAAAGAATCATTAAAACTGCCCAGAATATCATCGGACTCCAGCTATCAGCCCTAGACGACATCTTCGAATCTCGCTGTTTGAGGAAGTTGCATAATGTTCTCAGAGACTCTTCCCATCCTGCTCACAATCTTTTTGGACTGTTGCCTTCTGGCAGAAGACACAGAACAATTAAAACTCGTACCACACATTTTCTGAATCGTTTTCTTTATCCCAGAGCTATAATTGCACTCAACCATGAACTAAAAGGCCACCATCAGTGAGCTGCTGGACAGCATTACTTGATCTGTTGTGTGGATGTTTGGGTCATTTAGGAGTGGGGAATTTGTGGTGGGTGGGAGTGTGTTTGGGGATTGTTATGTGTGTTGGACCTGGTCTTGGGGCAGAGGTGGGTTTCAGCAGGTTCTGACCAGTTCTGGAGAACCAGTAGTGGAAATTTTGAGTAGTTTGGAGAACCAGTAAATACCACCTCTGACGCCCCACCCCCATCTATTCTCTGCCTCCCGAATCCTAGCTGATTGGGAGGAAATGGGGATTTTGCAGTATCCTTCCCTTGGACTGGGGTGGGAATGGAGATTTTACAGTATAGAATAGAATAGAATAGAATAGAATAGAATAGAATAGAATAGAATAGAATAGGGTAGGGTAGGGTAGGGTAGGGTAGGGTAGGGTAGGGTAGGGTAGGGTAGGACAGAATAGAATAGAATAGAATAGAATAGAATAGAATAGAATAGAATAGAATAGAATAGAATAGAATAGAATAGAATAGAATAGAATAGAATAGAATAGAATAGAATAGAATAGAATAGAATAGAATTTTTTATTGGCCAAGTGTGATTGGAATTTGTCTTTGGTGCATATGCTCCCAGCGTACATAAAAAGAGAAGATACACTCGTCAAGAATCATAAGGTACAATACTTAATGATAGTCATAGGGTACAAATAAGCAATCAGGAAACAATATCAATATAAATCGTAAGGATACAAGCAACAAAGTTACAGTCATACAGTCTTAAGTGGAAGGAGATGGGTGGTGGGAACAATGAGAAGATTAATAGTAGTGCAAACTTAGTGAATAGTTTGACAGTGTTGAGGGAATTTGTTTAGCAGAGTGAAAAAAACAGTCCTTGTGTCTAGTTGTTCTGGTGTGCAGCGCTCTATAGTGTCGGTTTGAGGGTAGGAGTTGAAACAGTTGATGTCCAGGATGCGAGGGGTCTGTAGATATTTTTCCAGCCCTCTTTTTTGACTCGTGCAGTAGACAGGTCCTCCATGGAAGGCAGGTTGGTAGCCATGGTTTTTTCTGCCGTTCAAATTATCCATTGAAGAACCCTTTCCCTGCCACGCCCAGCAAGCCATGTCATGCCCAACAAGTCACGCCCACAGAACCGGTAGTAAAAAAATTTGAATCCCACCATTGGACTGGGTACCCCAAAACTAACTCAGATTCAACTAAGCCCCGCTAGATTTTTGTCCTGGGGTCCTACTTCTGCCTGACCCTCTCTCTTCAGACACAGGGTTCTTTCATTATGGGTTAGTTTCCCAAACCAATTTACCAAGTGATTTCCCCCCTCCCCCCTGCAGAAATCAGCAGCTGGAAAGCTGGAAAAACTTCTTCCTTATTCTGCACCCATTCTTTTTCAGAGGTGTGTCTCTTTGCGGTGCTCCAGCAATGTTGGGAATTACACCAGGCAGGTATCGCTGGTACAAAGCGGACTCCTGCTTCTCACCAAAACCGCCCTCGCATTGCATGGAAAGACTCCAGAACCACCCCAGAGGTACACAGGACTCCGGATTGTACCACGTTGGCTCGGGAAAGATAATTACAGTGCTAGTGAAAAGGCCACTGTTATATAATTGCTCCTCGCCACGTTCATACAGGCAAACAATTCAGCAGGTAATTGCAGAAACTGGAGAGCGCTTAATGAGTGGAGTTTACTAGGAAGGTGCCAAGCCCAGCCTCGAGTAATCAGAAGTGGAATGCAACCTGTCCATCTTGGAGAAATTGAAGAGAAAGCAGGAGCTGGGATGCCGGTGCGTCACCTGGACACTCAGGTAACCTGAAGAGAGTGAAGGAATGACTTGGCAGCCAGAAATGCAGATTCCAGGTGGAGAAAAACCAAAAACCTGCAGAGCTACAAAGGAGGGCTTTGCAGCCAGCCAGCGGCTGGCACCAGAGGCTCAGTGCTTCCCAAGGATACCTCCAATTTGGTTGGAATTGTGGTGGAGAAACGGAGTGGCCAGGTTTCATTTGAACAACGGGAAATCTACCAGACGCGCCAAGAGATTGATATATCTACCTGCTGCACCATGCAGAGGGGGCTTTCCCCCAAAAAAAGGGGGCTTTCCCCCCCAAAGAGCAGATTTGCTCTGGGAGGGTTAAAAGTACAACAGTCGGAAGTGGGGGAGGAAATATCTGTGCAATGTGCAGAAACGGGACAATTTTCCCCAGTCTGCTTTGATGTCGCTCTTTGCTATGTGCAAAATTACCAAGATATATCAGAGAGAGAGTGTGTGTTTGCATGTCTCTGTGGGTGCATACCAATTTCTTACATGTTCGTGCGTGATTGTATCCTTTGGTATGTTTGCAGGGTTGTGTTTTTTTGCACGCACAGGATGCATACTTATACACGGGAAGTGTATAAATGAATTTCTACATGATTGTGTGCCTGTCTTCATGCTTGTTTGCATTTGGGTAGGGGAGTCCCACAAAGATGCTTGGGGTGCATCGCACACTGCGTTCTGTGCATGCCCAAACAACGCTATTCTTGCAGCATTCAGAAGGTCTGTTTATGTTATGCCTGCTTGCATATTGTTGCCAGATATGCATTTGGCTCCCGCTTAATTTTATTTCGTAAAACTCTGGTGCATTTTGCAGAAGCATGCAAATGGTCAGAATTTTGCCTGCCTTCCGGAATATGAGACTTGTGGGCTTTGCAAATTGTGCACATTTGCACCAATGTGGTTGCTCTACAATGCATAAATACGGCATGTGTCCCTGTGCACGCATGAGAGAGCCTTTTGCACACTTGTGTATGCATGCGGGGTTGTGCAGGAATTTGGGTACCCTTTGCAGGTCTGTTTGTATCCTACTCTGCACTTGTGTCCATTTGTGGTTGCGTCATTTTGTTCTATCTGTGCACTTACGTGCAAAACGAAGAACTATCGAGCTGTACGTGGCAATAATTGTGCATGAGTATACTGTTGCTCATAGGAGAAATAATATTTTCCTATTTGAATATATGTTTGGTTTTCTGCCAGAAAATCAGATCAGCCACATCCCATTCGTAGGGAGTTGACTGTTTCTCGTTCAGAGATACCTTTTGCCCACAAAATGACAGGTGTTTTTGGTTTCCTCCTTTCCTTCTATCCTAATTGCCCACTTAAATTCTGATTTAGGCATGGATGGAATCTGTAGCATCTCTCTCCTGGAAACCTAACAAAGTCGTGTCAGGATTCTCGGTTGCTTTTTCCCATCTGGCTTGTGCAGACGTTCAGAAATGACTCCAGCTATGGAGTTTATTCTGGGCTCTCCACCTTTGGGTGGTTTTGAAGCGGTGGGAAATCACCTCGCATAAACAGGCTGCTTGGTTTTTCTTGCACGTTGCAAGATGATTTCTGTGTCCCATTCTTCACAACTCTACAATTCTAGGATGCTGGGTTTCCTACAGTCCATCCCAAATACCTCTGTGCAGCCTTTCTGTGGTGAACATTCTGCTTTAGACCCTGAGCCCAGTTTGTTGGGTCCAATTTGTCGATTTAGCCTTGATAAAGACCAGCGAGCTGGTTGATGATAAGCTAGTCCCCACTTCTGGGACTTCTGGAAGCTACCTAATAAAAAGTTCATACTCTTGTATTTTTTGGTAGCTGAACTCAAGGGCAATTTGGTTGGGTCCCATTGAGGAGCCCCTTGCGTGGAATTCCTCCTTTCCTGAATTTTTAGGTGTATAGGAAGGCATTTCTCTGCAAGGAGGAATGAGCGGAGGAATAATATTAATATGTACTCTGCAAGAAAATGAAAGCAAACTCCTCAAATCTGGGGGAATTCAAGTAGAAAATGACAACATGGAATCTAGGGCAGCCATTACATAATATTCCTCAACAGGCTTGTCATTGTGAGTCTTTCCGTAACACCCAATGATGTGGCAATCCTGAGGAATGATCTCCCCCTTCCTTGATACTTGCTGGGCAGCACCACGCAGGACCAATAGCCACTTGTCCATGAAACTCCCTCCTCTCCTCCTCGTCCTCCTCCTCCCTGAGATTAGCAGGTACCAGCCATAGACATGTTTTGGATGGGAGGGGTTGAAAAACCACAAAGAAGGCGTTGACACCATCAAGTGGAGCTGTTCTCTGCGGTACCAACAGAGAGGTCAACCATGTTAAGATGGCAGCTACTCCAAAAAAGTGGGCAGGGTTTCCTTTGTGTGGGCATGGCTCCATCTTGGCTTATTGGACACCTTCCCTTGTCTCCATCCGTTGTATTTTAAGATGCATTGAATTCAAGATGTTTCCACTCAAGATCATATTATGGGTTGAGAAGAGGTGGCCTCCTTATCATAAGATAAGATAGGTGGGTTTAGCTGCGTGTCGAGCTGCACACAGACTAACATGTAGTGGGGACAGAACAGTTGCTATTAATATTAACATTAGCAGTTGCTATTAATTAATGGATGGAAACTGATCAAGGAGTCAACTTAGAAATAAGGAGAAATTTTCTGATAGAACAATCAACCCATGGAACAGAAGTGGCCTTCAGAAGTTGTGGGAGCTTCATCACTGGAGGCTTTCAAGAAGAGACTGGACTGCCATCTGTCAGAAATGATGTAGGGTCTGCTGATTGGACGGGGGGTTGGACTAGATGACCCACAAGGTCCCTTCCAACTCTGTTAATCTAGTAACATTGGAGAAAAATTAATGGTATCGTTGTTTAATCAAGCCAACAGACTCGAAATTAACCCCAAGTTGGATTTTAGCAGTTGCAGACATTTTTATTAAATAAATGACATTCCTGTTCATAATATGTCCCACCAGGGCACAACTCAACCCTAATCAAAATTAACAATGAAAATGACCCAAAGGCAATAAAATCGATATGCACAATGACATGCAGTATTTGCAACCACAGTAAAAAATTTACACATGGCCGAATCCTCCAAAATGACTCATAGCTAAACATGGTCAAAATGTCCCAAGGATGAAATGAGGAAGCATTCACATCTCCGTTATTAGAAAAGTCGGTGCAATTCATATGGTTCGTTGGTGTCATTTCAGTTGCATTTGGGGGGATTCTGTGATGCTACTAAATGCCTTTTCTACAGCCATCTCTTACTGACCAGCTGGAGTCAATGAAACATCACTGAGAAGTTTCTAAGCAAGGCATTGGATTTCAATAAGGCATTTGACAGAATAGACCACAATTCTTCTGGGTAAATTAAAAAATGTGGAATAACCAGTATCACCATCAGATAGATTTGTAACTGGCTGACAAATCACACTCAACAATTGGTCCTCAATGGAACTACATCCACATTGGGGGGGGTGGGGTGTCCTATGGAGATTCTCTGTCATCCAGATCATGGTTTATTTACTTATTTGTTTGTTTGTTTGATTTATATGCCGCCCTTCTCCGGAGACTCAAGGTGGCTTACAATGCATTAAGCAATGGCTTTCATACTTTTGTATATACCTGCTTAGTAGGGTTTTTGGGCCCCACCCCCAAAGTGGTGTTCTTTTTTATACAAAATCAGTTTATTGGCCCCACAATCCGGCTCCTCGTTTTATCTACCTTGAAAGGATGGAAGGCTGAGTCAACCTTGAGCCTGGTGAGATTCGAACTTGCAGTAATTGCAGGCAGCTGGCAACTAAGTGCTACTTTAGTGCATCCAGTGGGGAAGAGCTGAAGAAGTTTCTTGGATGAGAAGCAAAACGTCTTCAAAGAAAAACCAAAAAGTCCAGTTGCCTCTTGAAAAAAGCACCTTTGGGATCCACATGGAGGGAAGTAAGCCATGGGGTACCACAAGGTCTTAGGCTCAGTACTCTTCATAAATGTCTTAGATGGGGGAATAGAAGGGGAAGTCATCAAATTTGCAGATGTCACTAAGCTGACAGGAATAGCCAACACTCCAGAAGACAAGCTCAGGGTCCAAAAAGATGTCGACAGAATTGAAAAATGGGCCCTATCCAACAAAATGAAATTTAATGTGGAGGAAAGCAAAATTGTATGCAGGAAGGGAAAAAAAGTCAAATCAAACAATGGATAGAAGCTAATCAAGGAGAGAAGCAACCTAGAACAACGAAGAAAATTAATCCGTGGGGACAATTTGCCTTCAGAAGTTGTAGATACTCCAGCACTGTAGGCTTTTAAGAAAAGACTGGAAAGCCACTTGTCTGGAATGATATAGGACTGTGATGGCATGGAGAGCCATATCGGTGGGCACGCGAGCTCAGCACGCTGGCCAGCTGATTTTTGGGCCTTTTGGGCCCACAGGAAGTCGGGAAACGGGCTGTTTCTGGCCTCCGGATGGCCTGGGGAAGGCCTGTTTTTCACTCTCCCCAGGCTCCAGAGGCTTTCTAGGAGCCTGAGTAGGGCAAAAACGGCCTCCCCCACCACCCCCCGAGGCCCTCCAGAGGCCGAAAATGGCCCCTTTGTCGACTTCCAGTGGGACCAGAAGGCCTGTTTTTTGCCCTCCCCAGGCTCCAGAGCATTTCTAGAGCCTGAGGAGGGCAAAAATGGCCTTCCTCATCCCCACCACCGGAGGTTCTCCAGAGGCCAGAAATGGCCTCCAGAGGGCTTCCGAGAGGATGGGGAAGGCAGTTTTTGCCCTCTCCAGGCTCCTAGAAAGCCTCTGGAGCCTGGGGAGAGCGAAAAATGGGCCTACTGGCCCCACCGTGCCATCGCACGTCAAAAGCGGGGGGGGGCACGAGGTGCATAGAATTATGGGTGTGGGCACATGTATGCATGACCCCCCACACTCCCCTTGTTTTTGGCATGCAATGGCAAAAAGATTAGCCATCACTGGTATAGCGTCTCCCTGCTCGTGCCGGGGATTGGATTAGAAGACTTCCAAGGTCCTTTCCAACTCTGTTCTGTTAAGTATAACATGTTTGAAGAATCATGAATGATTCTATACATCCCCTTTTTATTTTTAATATGATATACAAGCACCAGTGGCCATAACGGAGTCTGAGTTTCATCTGTATAGTCTGGATGGAACTCTAGCTTATTCCATTGGGCGGTGTCTCCAATAAGGACGAAGCAGAGATGCCAAAACTTTGGAATGGTTCTCAACACCCAGCCCAATCAATATTTTTCTTCACGGTTCTGAAAAGCAGAGAATAAGGGGAGAATCTGGATAGCTCAACAGACTAAATAGCCTGTTATTAACATCCAGCTGTCTGCAATTATTGCAAGTTCGAGGCTCAAGGTTGACTCAGTCTTCCATCCTTTCTAAGGTAGGTCAAATGAGGACCCAGTTTGTGGGGGCAATAAGCTGACTTTGTATAAATATACGAAAGGATGAAGGCTATGGCTTAACGCATTGTAAGCCGCCCTGAGTCTCCGGAGAAGGGCGGCATATAAATCAATTTTTTTTAAAAAAGAATCGTATCAAACTCATGAGCCAGGGATTTCAAAGCGAAGTGCAAATGTTGAAATTGGAAAGTGGTGACCTCATGCTACACTCATCTCATTGCAACTTTCCAAACGCTGGAAAAAAAAAACGCATCTCATTATTCAGCTCGTCGCCGGCTCAAGGCGTTCCTCTCCATTGACCAATTTGTCATTTTTTCATAAAGCAGAACAGAGAAAGTCCATCAAATAGACAATTCAAGGAGTCCCTGACCTTTGCTTCATCTGTTTTTCAGATGTCTACGGAGATTCTCAGTCCTCCAGGTTCTTTGTTTTTCCTTGGAGATGTTTCGCTTCTCATTCAAGAAGTTTGTCCCCTTCTGAACTGAAGAAGCTTCTTGGATGAGAAGTGAAACGTCTTTAAGGAAAAACGAAGGAAGTCCAGTTGCCTCTTGAAAAAAAATACCTTTGGGAAGACTGGATTTCGCATTTTTATCCACCTATCCAATTCTCCACATTGAATTTCATTTTGTTACGATAGTAACAAGTCTGTCAAGATCTTTTTGGATCCTGAGCTTGTCTTCTGAGGTGTCGGCTACTCCCGCCAGCTTAGACTCATCTGCGAATGTGATGAGTTCCCCTTGTGTTCTGTAGAGATTCTCAGTCCTCCAGATCTTTAGTTGTCCCAAAGGTGGTTTTTTCAAGAGGCAACTGGACTTTCTGGTTTTTCTTTGAAGGTATTTTGCTTCTCATCCAAGAAGCTTCTTCAGTTCAGGAGGGGAGAAGCTTCTTGGATGAGAAGACTGAGATGGGGCTCTGATTTTTATGGTTGAGCTCAACATGGCTGCTCATGGTTCTTTAGGAAATTTAAGGCTCCAACTGGTCCAGAATGCAGCCATGCGGGTGGTTATGGGCACATCTCGTTACGCCCATGTAACATCTCTCCTGCACAAGCTGCACTGGCTCCCAGTGGTCTTCCGAGTGCAATTCAAGGTGTTGGTCACCACCTTTAAAGCGCTCTATGGCATAGGACCAGGGTATTTACGGGACCACCTTCTGCCATCAACAGCCTCCCACTGACCAATTTGCTCCCACAGAGAGGGACTCCTCAGGGTGCCGTCGGTCAAACTATGTTGGCTGGCGACACCCAGGAGGAGAGCCTTCTCTGTCGGAGCTCCTGCCCTTTGGAATGAATTGCCCCCGGACATACGTACAATCTCTGACCTCCGGGTCTTCTGCTGTGCCCTTAAGACCCTACTGTTCCGATAGGCGGGGCTGTCTAGCTGTCCCTTAGGAACGGGCGGTATATAAATAAAATTATTATTGTTGTTGTTGTTGTTGTTGTTGTTGTTGTTGTTATTATTATGGATTTCTATCCTGACAGCGAAGATGAGACAAAAGGAACAAGATTTCGTCCACAGTGGGAAGCATCTTCATCTTCCACCTAGCTTTGTTATCTGAGATGATCAATGACAGCTAAATTGGCGCCAAACCAAATACTGTGAAAATATAGCTAGTCCTTGCATCATAATCGCTATTGGAACTGTAACTTCCGTTGCTAAGAGATGCAATTGTTAAAGAGAAGCATGCATGATTTTATGAGCCCTTTTTTGTTGCAGTTGTTAAGCAAATTGTGGATTTGTGAAGGGAATCTGGCTTCTCCCATTGATTTTGCTAATCAGAAGCCCTCCAGGAAGGTCAGAAATGGCCAGATAGCTTGACCCTGGGTTGCTTGTAACCATTGCAAATACATGCCCGTTGCCAAACGCCCAACATGTGACATGGGGATGTCCATTTCATTTATTTCATTTCATTTATTAAATTTATATACCGCCCTTCTCCCGAAGGACTCAGGGCGGTTGCAAAAGTCATAAGTGACATAAGTTTATTGTGTGAGCTCCCCCGAGTCCTACGGGAGAAGGGCAGCATATAAATTTTAATAATAAATAAATAATGAATGAATGAATGAATGAATGAATGAATGAATGAATGAATGAATGAATAAGTGCAAGGACCGGTCATAAATCACGTTCCCCAGGGTCATTGTAAGATCCAAAGGACGCTAAACAAATCATCACTGTGGTTGCCACACTAAAATAAGCTACGTGATATGAGAGATGCATCAACACGAAAAAGTGATCATCCAGAGGTTGGGCAGAAGAAATCCAGACATGCCTTCTCCAATTTTCCAACCCTCCCATGCAGTTGGAGCTAGCCCAGACCTGCCGGCTGAATTCCTTAGTAATACAATTGAAAGGTAATCTTAAGGACTATAAACATCTGATTAATGTCAGGAAGGATGCTTGACATGTTGAGGGCAGCCAGACGTTTTTATGGAACCGAGCCGTGCCTCAGATTAGACTTCATCAATCCCATAAACTTCTTTGAATAACTGGTTTCACTCAGGAAAAAAAAAAGACAGCTCAGAAAATCCCAAAAATGCTTTTTCAGGAGGCAACTGGATTTTCTTGTTTTTTCTTGTTTTTTTTTAAATAGTCTTTATTCAACCTTGTTTAGTTTTAAAAGCACATTTCCATTTTTACAGCTTTCAACTATCCATTCAAATTTCATAATTCCAATCTATGGCCTATTATTCCATACATAATGTATATCTTTAACTATACATCATCTTTTACTGTATTCTGTTTTCGTTCTTCATTAACATCGATTTAATCTACTCTTCATATGTGTAGTATTATCTTTATGTATTTACATATTCCTTTTATCCTTTTTGTCGTATTTATAAATACATATGATTTTCAATTTAACGTACTTTCTGTATCGTCTTTATGCATCACTTTTACATCTCGTTTCAAGCCATTGATACCACACATTCCAACTCTTGTAATACTCTTGATTTCTTGTTTTTTCTCTTTTGAAGATGTTTTGCTTCTCCTCCAAGAAGCTTCTTCAGCTGTGGAAGGATACTTGGAAGTTGGAACCCTGAAAATAGTGGGGAATGGAAGGATTGATATTCCTTGCAGACAATTGGTCATTTGCATCCTTTTAGAGGGTAGTTGAAGCTCTTGGAGGCTTATCTGTGTCCTCAGGGTCACCCGCGTAATTTTAATGATTCCTGTAGTCTGCCATTTTTCTTCTGGACCCAAACCATTCCAAGGGTGTCCATCCCAAATTTTATAGCTAAAAGTCTGTAGAGATTCTCAATCATCCAGGTCATGGTTGTCTCAAAAATGCTTTTTTTCAGGAGGCAACTTGTTCTTTCTTTTGAAGATTCCTTCTTTTGAAGATTTATATTTCTTGCAATGAAATCCTTCCATTCCCCCATCATCCTGTCAGAGTTGAAGAAGCTTCTTGGATGAGAAGCAAAACATCTTCCGGAAAAAAAAAAAAAACAAGACAGTCCAGTGGCCTCTTGAAAAAGCACTTTTGGGAGAACCATGACTGGATGACTTGAGAATCTCTACAGATTTAAGCCCAGGAAAGCTCCCTCCAATTTAACATTCTCCAAATACGTTGGGAATAAGCTACAGATAGTCATTGACTTATGACCATGATTGAGCCCAAAAATTCTGTGATTAAGCGAGACATTTGTTAAATGGCTTTGACCCTGTTTTGTGTGCCTCAGTTGTTAAGCAAATCACTGTGGTTGATAAGTTAGTAACCCGGACATTAAGTGGCTTCCTCCATTGTGAGAAGGCTGTCCTTGTGAGAAGGTCGTCCTTGTGAGCCTGGATAGCTCAGCAGACTAAAAGCATTGTGATTCAAGGCCAGCTGCCTGCAATTACTGTAAGTTCGAATCTCACCAGGCTCAAGGTCGACTCAGCCTTCCATCCTTTCTAAGGTAGGTAAAATGAGGACCCAGATGGTGGGGGCAATAAGCTGACTTTGTATAAATATACAAAAGTATGAAGGCTATTGCTTAACGCATTGTAAGCCACCCTGAGTCTCCGGAGAAGGGTGGCATATAAATCAAATTAAAAAAAGGGGGCGGGGGAATCGCATGACCTTGGGAAATGGCAATGGTCATAAGTATGAGCCAGTGAATCTGGTCCCACCATTGAATTTGCTTGTCAGAAGGTTTAAAAGATGATGACGTGACCACGGGACACTGCAACCGTCATATATATGAACCATGCATTAAATTACGTGAGCATGGGGATGTGGCAACGGTCATAAGTGTGAAAAGTGGCCATAAGTCATTTTTTTTCATTGCCCTTGTATTGTATTCACTAAACGAGCTGTTGTAAGTTGAGGTCTAGCAATACCATGATGGGATCCACAGAACAGAGCAATCTGAAAGCGGATCACACAATGATTGCATTTTTTGAGAAGACCTCCGGACACCACCCAGTAAGTAGCTCCTCGACACGTGACATGAAAAACTCTGGATTGAGCTTGAGAGATCCAAGGATGGGGCCCCGTTGAGAGATGACCATGTGAAAAAGCCTTCGCTTCCAAGGGTGAGGCCAGGTTTTCAAGCATGGAAGAGAACTGTTCATGTCCAGGCAAGATTAGATCGCAAATTAACCGCCTGCTTAAAACTCGTTTGGTGCGTTTGGTTGCCAGTTTTCACCCTTCCCTCTCTAAATAGTCCCTCAAGATACTTAGCTGGCTCTGCCCAGCTTTCTGCTCATTAGTGGGTGTGTGAATGTTGTCAGATCCAACAGGTAAATCAGATGATGCTTCTCCATTCTCCCACGACTAAATGGACCACGGCCAAAAAATATCTGGCCAGGAATGCTGGAACCATTAAGTCTTCATCTTGCCCTGATCTGGTCCTTCGGGGTGAAATGTGGAGGACCACAAGAGCTCTTCCTGGCATAAGGTCTGCCAAACACCTTAGGACAGGGGTCAGCAATTTAAAGCTCTGGAGCCGCATGTGGCTCTTTCACCCCTCTACTGCGGCTCCCTATCACTCAAAATATGCATCACAACTGCCAATGTGTGACACCAGCCAGCACGGGATTTATTGAGCTTTTCAACCCCCGGTGGGCCAACCATGGATAAATCCAAGAAAAAAAAAGTTTCAGAGAAAACAGAACGTTTAATTCAACTGCATAGGCTAGTTTTGTGGCCGTTCAAGAAATAGTCAGCCACGAGAAGGATTTTGTGGCTCCCGGTGTTTTCTTTTCTGTGGGAAACGGGTCCGAATGGCTCTTTGAGTGTTTAAGGTTGCAGACCCCTGCCTTAGGACTACAACTCCTGCAATTCCCAGCAATAACAACCTTTACACATGCTAGTTGGAAGTTGGCAGTTGCAATCCCATGGATTTCTGATAGGTACAGATTTAAGAAGATGCTGGTTTAGCGAGTTCAAAGGTATTCTGCCATCACGACATAAGCCTAAAATTGAAAAACCAGATATTACATTTTTTCTATCCTGCTCTACGGAGCAGAGAGTTGGTCTCCGAGAGAAAGACACTTGAAGAGACTAGAATCATTTGAAATGTGGATTTACAGATGGCTGTTACGTATAAACTGGGTTGACAAAATCAGAAACGAGGAGCTGCCTGGGAAAGCCAAGGGAAATCATCAAAACCATTAAAAGGTTGAAGTTTTGGACAGGTGATGTGACACCCGGAAAAATAAGGCACCCTTCACTTAATCCTCCAGGGAAAGGTTGAAGGTAGAGGAGGTCCAGGCAGAAGAAGACCATCATGGCTTCAAAATCTAAGCCAGCAAAACTGGCTGAGGAACTCTGGGAGTTGAAGTCGACAAGTCTTAAAGTTGCCAAGGTTGAAGACCCCTGACCTAAGGGACTGATTTGGACAAAACTCAGGAGCACTTTTTCAGGTGGCTGTTGACAAAAATAGGATTGCCAACATGATTGACAATGTCCAATGACAGATATGGCACAAGAAGAAGATGACTCTGCTCTAATCCTAATTGACCATTCTAAAAATACTTTAGGTCCATCAAGCATTTTTTTGTTTGAAAAATTTTATTTTGATTTTTAAACAAACATACATAAAAACATAAAAACATCTTCAATTACACACAGTGTGTCGATTGGTTACAAGTCTTTGTAACCATGAAATATGATAAGAGATTTTTATAATACAAGAATTGTAGAACTATATAAAATATAACATAAAGATGTATTATTATTATTGGATCGATTCAGGACGATAAAATCAATGTTTTAATATAAATTAACTCAAATCTTAGAATATTTTGTACAAAATGAGGGAAGAATAGCTATAGTCAAATGAATGATTAATGAGGACAATAATACATAGATATATATTAGATCGATAATACGAGAATTTAGGTAAACTGTAAGCTATGAATATGGTGAAGATGCACAAAAGGATCCATCAAGCTTTACATTATTTGGGTTCACAGGGAATCTTTCATGGCCCTTCCTGGGAAAAGGAATGGGGTGGGGGAGAGAAAAGAATAACCTTGAGGAACAGGAGGAAAAATGATCACAAAACAAGGATCAGATAAAAGAAACTCGAGTCCAGAGCAGAAATGTAATCCGAGGAAGCATTTTAACCAAGACCCTCCCTAGTTTTCACACAGGTAGAGTGGGAAAAGAACTGACATTCAGACTTGCAAGTTTCTGTTCCTGTAACCTTATAGTAAAAGTAGTGTTTAGCATATACAGTGTATATATAACTTTGGTTTCCTAGTCTGATCTATCCTGCTGGACTGATATAGGAATTCCAGCTGGGACTTTTAATATGCGCTCTTTAGAGAAATTCTTATTATGCCATGTGTTTGTGTGTGTGTGTGTGTGTGTGTGTGTACACATAGGGTAGATCAGGATAAGATTTTCTTCTCCTCCTCCTCCTTCTCCCTCCCTTTCTCCTCTCCTCCTCCCTCCCATCCTCCTCCTCCTCCTCCTCCTCCTCTCCTCCTCCCTCCCATCCTTCTTCTCTTTCTCTCTCCTTCTCTTCCCTCCCTCCCTCCTCTCCTCCTCCCTCCCATCCTCCTTCTCTCTCCTTCTCCTCCCTCCCTCCCTCCTCTCCTCCCCTCTCCCATCCTTCTCCTTCTCTTTCTCTCTCCTTCTCCTCCTCCTCTCCTCCTCCACTGCAAATGGTTCAAGACTCTTGTAAACAAAATGGATGCAACTTTCCTTCCAGAGACAGAACAGGAAAAGTTTACTCTTCATAACATCCATGGGTAGGACAAGAACCAACCGATTTTAGCGTGGAAGATCCAAACTCAAAAGGAGGAGGAACTTCCTGACTGAGATTCCTTCCAGCCCCCGTTTTTTCTAAAATGTTAACCTTTTCATGCCTCTATTAAATAAGCGGTCGTCCATTCTGGGGATGGAGACAAAGAGCCTTTCACGATTTTCCATTGAATTTCTGGATGGAGAAAGCAAGGAAACCATTTCTCAGAGTTATCCTAGGGCATGGAGAATTACACCACCTATCAATCAAAGACAGCGCTTTAACTTGGTACAACAATGACAACCTTACTGAAAAAGCTGCAGCTCACAATCGAACCATGGAGGCCTTGCTGCCCTCTGAGGTTGTTTGTTTGTTTGTTTGTTTACAGATGTTTTGTTATCTAGATAGGTAACCTCTTCGGCCAACAAACAACCAAGCTTAGAGAGCACCAAGGACTCCGCATATCTTCCTGTCTGAAGTATCCTCAGATAAGGGTCAAAGAGAGCAAATGATGAAATGAGGGTTGTGTAGTCGTAGTGCAAGCTCCACCCTTATTGTTCATAAGTGGCGTGCAGAATGTCTCGCACAACATTGCAACATATTTTTTTTTAAAAAAATGATTTTGACAAACCATCCCATCTCGATCCATCCTCAAAACTTTCCCTGGGTTGAATGGACAAAGGAAAAGCCATGGAGTCCTGAAGGACATGATGTTCATTCATACCCTTGGTCTCATTCATTGGGTGGAAGAAGACCGCTCCTGAGAACTTCTCCAGAAGTTTCCTCAGCTTTGAGGGAGAAAACTCTGAAAGCCAATTGCATTTTTATCAAATTGAACGAGAAGAAGTAGGGAGGGAAAAAACCCACAGGATTTGTTTGCCTGCACTAATTTATAACCACAATACAATGGATGACAACATAACTATCTAATTATTATTACAGCATGGCATTGGGGAAGGTCCTTCCCCAATGCCATGTCTCCTAGCCTAAGCTGCCCCTGCAATTCCTAGGAATGCAAGTGTGATGAGAATGTTACAGATGTTGACAACACATTCCATAATAGGTACTTCACATACATCATTTTAATAACCTAGTCAAGTTCAAACTGTGTTTTGCTGTTGCAAACTTTATTGCTTCTCAACTTGCCAACAAACCAAGGGGGGAGGGAAGGGTGAGATGGAATATGTGCTCCAGACATTGGGAAGCTGAGCCGTGAGAGCCAGCTTCCCAATGGGACACTTTGGCAGGTGTTTGTCAGAGCCAAAGACTTTTTCTCATAACAATACAAAGAGACTCAATTGGACTATGTGACCTGCTCTAATAGGGAGAGGGAGAAGCCTATGTTTTAATTATGTGGGTTTGCGCGGGAAGCAGTTAGATCTGGTTTTGCCCTCCCCGGTGCCAAAATGATGTACTCAATAAAGTTTTACATTAAGAGATGGGATCGTCTCAACTGTGCTTGCTTTGGTTGGATTCGTTAGTCGGGAACCTTGACAAATGTTCATGCAACCTTCTAAGGTCATATGATAATATTATTCTCCTCAAACCTAAAAGAACTGAGATCTGTGAAGGAGAGAAATGTGAATATGGAGGTCTTTGTCCATCTATTGTTCAGCTGAAACCAATTAAAATAATACCCCCAACCTGGTACCCTTGAAATGTGTTGATCTTCAATTTCCATAATTTCAATCCAGAATTTTAATTAATTAGATGTTCTAGGCCAAACATTTGCCTGGTGCCTATCGATGTTGGAACTGTCTTTGCTGTCCTTTGTCACCGTTGTTCTATTTCTATTTGCAGGTCTTTGTATTTTGTTATCTTCTCCACTTCCTCCTCTTCTAATCTGCATTTAGGAACTGGAGAAGACATTGTTGTTGTTATTGTTGTTGTTATTTAGATTTATTAAGGCAGCCTGACTCCAAAAAGACTTGGGTGGCTTGCAAAATGTCTAATATATAATTGAAGCACAATGAAGAAAAAAAATAACATTGCTCCAATTACTTCGACATGAAGCCATTGGGTGAGATCATCTGACACCACGGGACGAGGTATGATCAGTAGGCTGACGATATTCAACTTTATATTTTTTCTCCAAATGTTGTTCTGAATGATCTTTCGTGGTGCCTAGAGGGTGGAAGGAAGGAAGGAAGGAAGGAAGGAAGGAAGGAAGGAAGGAAGGAAGGAAGGAAGGAAGAAGGGAGGGCGGGATGGAGGGAGGGACGGAGGGAAGGAAGGAAGGAAGGAAGGAAGGAAGGAAGGAAGGAAGGAGGGAGGGAGGGAGGGAGGGAGGGAGGAAGGAAGGCCGTGATGACGCAGTGGTTAGAATGCAGTATTGCAGGCTAATTCACTACTCACTCCAGCAGTTCGATCCTGACCACCTCAAGGTTGACTCAGCCTTCCATCTTTCCAAGGGGGGTAAAATGAGGACCCAATTTGTTGGGGGCAAGAAGCTGACTCTGTAAACTACTTAGAGAGGGCCATAAAGCACTTTGAAGTGGTATATAAGTCTAAGTGCTATTGCTATCCACAACTGCCTTGCTCAGCCATGGAAATTTCAGTCTCAATTGTAGTTGCAAGTCAGGCTGGGTCAGCACAGCAAGCTTCATCTGAGACCTTTCTGTATTTTGCGTTTGGTTTCCCCACAACCAGAATGCCCATCCTATCCTACCTCCTTGATTAAAGTCAAGGTATTGTGGCACCTGCTGCCATCTCACCTCTGTTGATCTCAGGGCACCTTGGCACCATTCCATTCCATTCTGTTTCTTGTTTTTTGCTTTCCTTCCTTGTTGCAAAACCAATCCAGGGACACCAGGGGAAGGACTCTGGCTCGATGCTGGTTCTTGCACTCTCCTCCTTGTCACAGAATAGAATAGAATAGAATAGAATAGAATAGAATAGAATAGAATAGGGTAGGGTAGGGTAGGGTAGGGTAGGGTAGGGTAGGGTAGGGTAGGGTAGGGTAGGGTAGGGTAGGGTAGGGTAGAGTAGAGTAGAGTAGAGTAGAGTAAAAGAATAGAATAGGGAAATGGAATGGAGAGGAGAGAAGAATAAAATGAAGAAGAGAAGAGGAAATTGAGAAAAGAAAAAAAATATACTATAGAATAGAGTAGAGTAGAGTAGAGTAGAGTAGAGTAGAGTAGAGTAGAGTAGAGTAGAGTAGAGTAGAGTAGAGAAGAGAAAAAGAATAGAATAGGGAAATGGAATGTAGAGGAGAGGAAAGAATAAAATGAAGAAGAGAAGAGGAAATTGAGAAGAGAAAAAAAGAATATACTATAGAATAGAATAGAATAGAATAGAATAGAATAGAATAGAATAGAATAGAATAGAATAGAGTACAGTACAGTACAGTACAGTAGAGTAGAGTACAATAGAGTACAGTAGAGTACAGTAGAGTAAAAGAATAGAATAGGGAAATGGAATGGAGAGGAGAGGAGAGAAGAATAAAATGAAGAAGAGAAGAGGAAATTGAGAAGAGAAAAAAAGAATATACTATAGAATAGAATAGAATAGAATAGAATAGAATAGAATAGAATAGAATAGAATAGAATAGAATAGAATTTTATAAATCTATCTATGTGGTCACTGAGAGTTAACATCCACTTGATGGCCCATCATCCATCTATCCATCCATCCATCCGGGCTCGCCGGCGGGTGGGCGGGCAGACAGACAGACAGACATGATGTGATTCCTCTCAGAAATATCACAAAGAAAGTTTTAGGACTATTTTGCTGATACAACGGGGGCATCACCCACCATGTGTCTTCCTCCTGTTTTCCTCGCTCAAAAAGAAGAAGAAGAAAGAAATGTGTTTGAGAAGTGCCACGTGTCCCTCTAAAATTTCAGCAGAAATGCTTAAGCTAGAAAACACTTCTAATAACATAATCCAAAATGGCTCTTCAGAAAATTACGGTGTTAAAAATATTGCACAAACTCTCTGACTTCCTCATGGGGCTTTATTTTTAGAAAGTTACACAATGTTTCTGGGTGCAAATAGATGAGATCATAGAAATGCCGGGCTGGAAGGGACTTCGGAGATCTTTTCGTCTGACATCTAGGGACTAGTCCCTATAGGGCTTCATAGGTCATCACCAACACCTTGAATCTCACCTGGAGGGCAACTGGTAACCAATGCAAGTCGTGCAGGAGAGGTGTAACATGGGAGTATCGGGACCGTCCCATCACAACACGCGCGGCCGCATTCTGCACCAACTGAAGCCTCCGAGTGGTCCTCAAGTTCAGCCCCAGGTAGAGAGCATTACAGTAGTCAAGACGGGAGGTGACTAGCGCATGAGTGACTGTGCATAGAGCATCTCGGTCCAAATAGGGGTGCAACTGATGCACCAAACGAATCTGGGCATATGTCCCCCTGGTCCCAGTTGTTATATGATCATCTAAACTCAACCGTGAATCCAAGAGGACAGTTGTCCCCTCTTCTTAATTTAATATTTATGTATGTGTTTGTTTTATTTTATTTAAAAGTATTTAATACTTTTCCTTTATGAGCTCTCAGTTCGCAGTTTAGTGGTAACTTTTGAAGTATCATCTAAGGGAGGGGAGAAAGATCTGAGCCTTGTGGTTTAAGGTTGCACATTCCTACAAAGATGTCCACCATCTTTGTCAAGATATTGTCACTGTGTCTTTGTCATGAATGTTGAGCAGCCCCACCACTGAAGAGAAAACTTACACCTCACACAACACTATCTTCTTCCACCTCAGATGGTTGAACATATCAAATAAATTACAGAAGATATTTCAAAAGCAGGGGATACGTTTCCTTCATGCCATGATAAAACAGGTGGACTTTCCTTCAGTTCCTTGGATTGTCTGGCTTACAAAGTGGACAATCCAAACCATTCATTCTTAGATTTCTTTTTCGAAAACTAATGACTATTATTCATTTCGACTAAAGTATTATTTCAGGTGATCTTTGACACATCAGGTCCTTGAAAGAATTGGAAGTATTTCCAACGTTGCCACCCGATTGCAATTTCTCTTGGGACTTGAAATTAACAGTAATTATAGGTTAAATAAATCTAATCTATATTTAATCTATAGGAAGTAGTTACCTGGAAAAAAAAATTCCATTTTGCTAAGCTGACCAAAACTGCCTGTTACCTCATGGTTATATCCAGGTAGTTATCTTGGGAAGGAAACAGAAGTGCTTTCTCAATCCCAGGTTAACATTCAGTCAGGGCTAGTTTTAAGCAGGTTTAAACCAGTTTGTGTTTTCCAAATCAGCCACGATCCACTAAATGCCACCACCCAAATGGGCCTGATCACTTAACCGCCCTCTAATTTGATTTTTAATTAATTAAATTTATCGGCTGCCCGACTCCCAGCAACTCTAGGATTTTAATGGAAATTGAATTGTAATTCAACTGAAAAGTAATTTTTTTAAAAAAATAGTTTTTTATTTTTATCCTAAAAGGGCTTCCCACCCCCCACCCCCTTTTCCAAAAGGCAACTTTCTTGGGTTTGTTTGTTTCTTTGAAAACATTTTGCTTGTCGCCCAAGAAGCTTCTTTAGTTCTAACTTTCAAAGAAAGTTTTCAAAGAAAAAAAATCAAGAAAGTACACTTGCCTTTTGGAAAAAAAACAAAAAACCCACCGTTGGGACAAGATCTGGATGATTGAGGATCTCCATAGATATTTTGATCCTTTCTTTTTAAGTCAAAACAAGGCAGTGGACAGACCATCATATTTTGCCCATCACAGCTACCCAGTAAGGGTGTTGAGTTCAAATCACCTGGCTGGCTTTTATGTCTAGAAGAGGGCAAGAATTCACAGCTTTGCAGTTTCTAGCTCCAGATTTTCATAAATTTAACCATTTTAAAATATCTGAACTTTTCACTCCCAGAATTCCCTAGCCTCCCTGGAATTCTGGGAGTTGAAGTCCAGACATTTTAAAATTGCCAAGGTTGAGAAATTCTGTTCTAGCCCTACACTTTTAAATGGGGGCGATATGATAGCAGAATTCCACTATTTGAGGGGCTGCCCCAAAGAAGAGAGGGTCAAATTATTCTCCAAAGCACCAAAGAAGGCAAGACAAGAAACAATGGATGGAAACTAATCAAGGAGAGAAGCAACCTGGAATTAAGGAAAAACAGGGAGGACAATTAACCAGCGGAACAACTTGCCACCAGAAGTTGTGGGTGCTTCATGACTGGAAGTTTTTAAGAAGAGACTGGACAGTCACTTCTCTGAAATGGTATAAGTTCTCCTGCTAGAGCAGGGGGCTGGACTAGAAGATCTCCAAGGTCCCTTCCAGCTTCCTCTTCTCTTCTCTTCTCTTCTCTTCTCTTCTCTTCTCTTCTCTTCTCTTCCATTTCATTTCATTTCATTTCATTCCATTTCTATTCTATTCTATTTTATTCTACTCAACTCCACTCCACTCCACTCCACTCCACTCCACTCCACTCCACTCCACTCCACTCCATTCCATTCTATTCTATTCTATATTTATTATTCTATTCTATTCTACTCTACTCTACTCTACTCTACTCTACTCTACTCTACTCTATTCTATATTTATTATTCTATTCTATATTTATTATTCTATTCTATTCTATTCTATTCTATTCTATTCTATTCTATTCTATTCTATATTTATTATTCTATGCTATTCTATTCTATTCTATTCTATTCTATTCTATTCTATATTTATTATTCTATTCTATATTTATTATTCTATTCTATATTTATTATTCTATGCTATGCTATGCTGTTCTATATATATTATTCTATTCTATTCTATTCTATTCTATTTTATATTTATTATGCTATGCTATGCTATGCTATGCTATGCTATGCTATGCTATGCTATGCTATGCTATGCTATGCTATGCTATGCTATGCTATATTTATTATTCTATTCTACTCTACTCTACTCTGTTCTATTCTATTCTATTCTATTCTATTCTATTCTATTCTATTCTATTCTATTCTATTCTATTCTATTCTATTCTATTCTATTCTATTCTATCCTTTCCCATCCTCGTTCAAAGGAAGACCCTCCGGCCTCTATAAACAGTGGGTTTCTGCATTGATTTACCCTCCCAATTTGAATCTATCCCAATTTTGGTAATAGACTAACTTTGGGTAGGTGGGGGGGGGGACATGAAAATATGAAAATTCTAGGAAAGTTAGAAGGGAGGGTGGATTTTCTCATAACGTTCAAGAAATGCTGAATAGTATTATTGGAAGGGCAGTCCTTTGAAACACCATTGGTGAAACGATAGAAGCAACTTGAATTGAACCAATATTTTCTGCGTGTTCTTGTTGTTGCTGGATGGAATTTATAGATCACTTCGTTTGAAAACTCTCCAAGCATTGTTCCGGCCAACAATCATACTGTAATATTGTTTTAGTGCAATAGTGAACACCTACCTATTAAGGGATTACAGGTAAGTCCCTGACTTTCAACCGTAATTGAGCAAGGAATTACAACTGTAAATCATTGCTTCTCATTAAGCAAGTCATCATGTTGATTTTCAACCTTTTGGGGGGGGGGGAAGTCATTAAGTGAACAAGCAGTCATTAAATGAATGCAACAGTTGTTAACAGCTGCATCCAATGGGCATTTTGGATGAAAACTAGAAGCAAACACCAGAAATGAGCAAAAAAAACCCAAAACAAAACAGAATAAATTACAGTCCAAATGACCCCAGGATACTGCCCAAGGTTTGTAAATGCAAGCCAGTTGCCAAGCCCCCAAAATGCAATCACATGACCGGGGGGGGGGATGGAGAGGTTGGGACCACCAGAATTTTAAAATTGTGGGAATTTTGAGATATAATCCCGGGATGGATGAAATTTTTATTAATATTTGGTCTTATTAGTAGTACTAGAGGTATGGAAAATATTGAAATTATCATTTAGGAATAATGAGTAATTTTTAAAATATTAAATATTAATGACTTAGGAAGGGATAACAAACACATGGGGCAAAAAAATGTTATTTACGCTTAAACGAGTTAATGGAAAAAATGATAGGGAATTGTAAAGAGAGAATGTTATTGTTGAAATGATGTACACTTATTTGTATTATTATTGTTAACATTGTTGAAAAAGGACATTGACCCAGTTGATACACTGTCCACAAAATATATAAAGAATATTAAAAATATAAAAATTTTTAAAATGGGGCTCTGAGTATTTTTGGGGAGGTAACTTTGAATGATCAGTGAACAACCTGTATTGTTCAGCAAGGACTCCCTGCATATACTGTACATATTAAAGCATTTACATAACACCCATCATCCAAATTCGCTGACCACATAATTAGCCTCCTGGAATAACTAGGGTTTTGTAAGGTTGTTCAGGTAGGAGTTAGTTTTGCTGCAGGAAGCATGCTATGAAAAGGTGCATCACCTCCATGATCCTACATCCCATCTCTTCATTGGGTGAAAAGCATCAGCAAATAGACTCCGTTTGCTAGGAAAGGTTATTCAAAGCAGGAAGGAGAGGCAATCAGAAGACTGAGGATGATGATGGTGGTGGTGTAAAGAAGGAATGGCCTTGAGGAAGAGGAAGACTCACAACCAAGACAGCAGACAGATAAAAGAAACTTGAGTCCGAGTCAGAAATGTAATTTGAGAAAGCATCTTTAACATGCCCTCCCTCATAAAGTGAAAGAGGAAGCACATTTAAACAAGCAAAACATGATGATGATGATGATGATGATGATGATGATGATGATGATGATGTAATCCATTCAGTCATGTCTGACGCTTGGAGATTCTATGGGCCAGTTTTCTCCACAGCTTCCAATCTTGCATTTCTTCCTTGAGTTGTTCTATGCTCTGGATAGAACAACTCAAGCATGTGTCAACTGGACGCATAGATAGAACACCTGTTCTATCTATGCGTCTGTTTTGATGGTGCCCAGCCATCGTGTTCTTTCACAGCCGAGTTTCTTTTGACTGCTCACTCTTCCAAACATAACTGCTTTCTCTTGGTGAATTCTCTCGCATGACGTGCCCAAAATAAGTGAGACACACAGTTTGGTGATTTTTGCCTTCCCTTCACATGCCTGGTGTTATGCGCTCCTATGCTTGCTGGTTGGACATCTTTGCTGCCCAAAGAATACACAGCTTTCACAACCGCAGGGAGCTTCAGGGAGCAGGATAGTGTAGACTCATCTATATTTGGGTTGCCAGACTGTCTTTGCTTTCCCAATTGATCCATACTTCTGGGTCAGTAGTCTCGCTACTATCACGCAACATTCCTGCTGCGGGAGCCGCATTATTTTCTCACAGTTGTGGGTTTCTGAGTGTAATTCTGGTCATTACCTAGAGCAGGGGGGTCCAACCTTGGCAACTTTAAGACTTGTGGACTTCAACTCCCTTCTGGGTAGGGTTCAGAAGAGGCCTTGAACCATCTGCTCTTTGTCTGTTCCACCTAGGAGGGGGTCAACCCTGAAGCTGACCTGATCATGGCCATTTTGAAGCTTCAGTGTTGCCACACTGGGGCTGAGGAATAGGGAGGGGTGGGGGATAAAGACAGCTGGAGTTTTGTAGCCAAAACAAAATACTTTCTCCTGGAAACCAAGGACATTTCCACAGCTGGTTGGAGAGAGGAGGAGTGAAGTTATCAGGCAACCCAACAATACCTTGATTGAAACCATGTGACTGATTGTTTGGGGAAAGGGGAAAAACTTTAATTAGGTGAAAACTGCGGGAATATTCAGAGTTGGTTTTCACCAGCCTGTGCCAATATCCAAATAAAACTATTCTTTGAGGAATCTACCTGGCTCGGAGTTTTGTTTGCTATGGGTGTATTACTTGTAACCCTGACAGGGAATTCATCTAGAGGGGATGGCAGACAATTTGGATCGATCCTGAAGGAATTCTTTGGTGGAGAAACCTTATGTCTATCTGCTGCTTCTCCTTTCCGTTCATTGTTTGAATATCTATTTCTGGATTGGCTTTTTTTTCCACCTCTGGAAGAAAGTACTGGACTAAGATACAAGGATGGCTACAAGAGCTAATCAAATGTCAAATAGAATTAAACCTGGAAACATTTCTCCTGGGAATACTTAAAACAAAATTTGATAGAAAGATAAGATATTTGTTTCTACACATATTAACAGCGGCAAGAATTGTGTTCGAGCAATACTGGAAGGAATGCCATACACCACCAGAGGGATTGATCATTCAGAAGATATGTGAATGTGCCGAAATGGATAAACTGACCCCTTTTCACTAAAAGAAAAAGATGATTTCGAATGTTATGCGGTTTGGGGAAAACGGTACACCTGGATAGATAATAGAAATAAAAATTGGATGTGGTACAGATGGTATCTGGCCCCTGCAAGGCTAGCAAAAATCCTGTTTGTTGGAAATGCAAACAAGCTCAGGGTACTTTCTTCCATGTCTGATGGCTTTGCCCAGAAATCAAGAAATATTGGAGCAAAATAAGAACATGGATAGTAGAAATAACAGACCATGAAATTGAATTAGAACCAGAAGTCTTTTTATTAGGCATGATCAAAGGGAATATTAGAAAAGATATAAAATATTTAACATTACACATAATCACGGCGGCTAGACTAGCATTAGCACAACTGTGGAAAACAGATCGTTTACCAACAGATCTGGAGGTAACGCAAAAAATCTACACATGCGCAGAAATGGACAAATTTACCCTAGAATTAAAGGACAAGGAAGACTCAAAACATTTTACAGTATGGAATAGATGGTGCCAGTGGACAAGTCAAAAGAAAAAAAGGTAAAAACAAAACCAGGAGAAATTAATACAATAAAATACAGCACTGTCAGATGGATAGAATAGGTAATAAGTCACTGTGTGTATATATATGTGTATATATAATTATAAATATTAGTTTGTATGTGGAGTTGTGTACTATAATTTTATGATTAAGAAAAACTTGTATGTTTTAAACATTTTTAAAATTTAATGAAGTTTTGTTTTAAAATTAAAAAAAAGAAATAAAAATTGGAAATATACATAAGGTTATTGAGGATTAGATATTGAATGTATATAATGTACATATTGTATATATTGAATGGAATGTGATCCGAAGTACTGTATTTTCCTGCGTATAAGACTACTTTCTAACAGACAAAAATCTTCTCAAAAGTCAGGGGTCGTCTTATACGCCGGGTCTCATTCTCCTGTAACCAGGCAGACCACCCCATAAGGCTCTGACGAGCCTTAAATGGCTCTGAGGAGGGTCGTCTTATACGCCCAGTCATCTTATATGCCGGAAAATATGGTATATAAAATGACATCATCTGTTGATTATGTATTAGAGTTGTGTAAAGGAAAATTGTAATAAAAATTATTCCAAAAAAAAAGACAAAACGCATTTCATAACTCAAATAAACCATCCCCTGCTGGAGTCCAATGAGTTGGAACAAGCAACCACGTGTGAATGAAAAGGAGCCCTGAGCAGATTTTGGCCAAGTGAATCTGGAAGTCCATGCTTCACAAATGCTCCACCCCAGGTTCCCTCCTCATAGCAGCTACTTCTTTCGACACCTGATGCAATCAAAATTAGTTTCGTCGGCCTCAAGTAATTACAAAGGGAGCTGAGTTGCTGTTATAATGACACTTCATACTTGGAAAATCAATGGGTGGCAAAAGCCTCCCTGATCAATGATGGAGTTGCTAATTCAGCCACGTGACAGCGTGGCTAAGGAGAAAGGAGGAGGAGGAAAGTAAAGAAGGAGTAGCAATAGCAATAGCACTTAGACTTACAGTATATACTGTTTCATAGTGCTTTTACAGCCCTCTCTAAGCAGTTTAGAGAAGGGAAGGGAAGGGAAGGAGAAAGGAGAAAGGAGAAAGGAGAAAGGAGAAAGGAGAAAGGAGAAAGGAGAAAGGAGAAAGGAGAAAGAGAAGGGAAGGGAAGAAGGGAAGGGAAGGAAAGGAAAGGAAAGGAAAGGAAAGGGGAGGGAAGGGAAGGGAAGGGAAGGGAAGAAGGGAAGGGAAGGGAAGGGAAGGGAAGGAAAGGAAACGGGAGGGAAGGGAAGAAGGAAGGGGAGGAAAGGGAAGGAAAAAGGAGAAAGGAGAAAGGAGAAAGGGAAGGGAAGGGAAGGGAAGAAGAAAGGAGAAAGGAGAAAGAGAAGGGAAGGGAAGGGAAGAAGGAAAGGGGAGGAAAGGAAAAGGAAAAAGGAAGGGAAGGGAAGGGAGGGAAGGGAAGGGAAGGGAAGAAGGAAAGGGGAGGAAAGGAAAAGGAAAAAGGAAGGGAAGGGAAGGGAAGGGAAGGGAAGAAGGAAAGGGGAGGAAAGGAGAAAGAGAAGGGAAGGGAAGGGAAGGGAAGGGAAGGGAAGGGAGGGAAGGGAAGGGAAGAAGAAAAGGGGAGGAAAGGAAAAGGAAAAAGGAAGGAAAGGGAAGGAAAGGGAAGAGAAGGGAAGGGAAGGGAAGGGACTGACAGTGGTGGTTTTGCCTTCATTCCTTCATTCCTGAGCATGTATTATATGTTTTGGGTTGTACCGAATGGTTTGTAAACAAACCCTTACGTCTTGCCCATCAGCCTCTTGGGAAAAGCATGTCCTCATCCCTTCTTCTGGTGAATTTTTGACTTACCAGTCCAGCTTTCAAGCTGACTTTTCTCCGTCAACCTCATCTCAGTCCTTTCCATTCAGTTTCACTGGGGATGGTCCATCCTGCCCCAATCTGTCTGTAATGTGGGCTTATTTATTTATGCCATGTCTACTACCTCAGCCCTCATGGACGCAGGCCATTTAAAATAACAGCAACAATAAATAGTATGATTAAAAATTCAATCGTACAAGAAAGTGACACAATATATGTGGGTTTGTGTGTGTGTGTGATATGCATATATCCTTCTTTTATATAGCATATAATTTCTCCAGCATCTTCCCACAAAGAAAGCTGATAGCATCTGAACATCAGGAGATCAGAACAATACAGAACAATGCCTATATTATCTGAGAGAACAAAAACTTAAAACAATTCAGCTAAATAATAGTTCTGGGCAGAGAGATCCTCCCATTCTCCCCTGCCTGTCTGCATTTCATTCAAGGGAAAAAAATTAATGGAAAGTGGGAGGAGGAGGAGGAGGAGGAGGAGGAGGAGGAGGAGGAGGAGGAGGAGGAGGAGGAGGAGAGAAGTTGTAGATCCCTATCACTGGAGAATTTCAAAATTTGTGGTTTTGTGGGGGCAATAAGCTGACTTTGTATAAATATACAAAAGTATGAAGGCTATTGCTTAACGCATTGTAAGCCGCCCTGAGTCTCCGGAGAAGGGCGGTGTCAAGTTTCGAAGTCGTCTTAAATAAATTGCATTTCAAACAAAGTCTTTGAAAAAAAAACTCTAATTTATTAAGCACAAACATTCTACTCCGACTCATCGCAGCCAACTCTGGCTTCCTCAGGCAAAACCCTCCTTTTCCTCTCCCCACTCCTCTGCACTCATTGGCCATCTTCCCTGTCACTTTGCCCCTAATCTACTGCTCCCACTCAAAGGAATTTCCCCCCTCCCATCCCATCTCCTGGGCGATATTCTCTCCAGGGAAAATAAGTAGGTGAAGTGTCAAATGTCTCTTTCCAGATGCCTCCGCTTCTTCTTCTTATGTCAGCATTGGAGTAAGTGCAGCGTGAAATGCTGACAGGCGGCATATAAATCAATTTTTTTTAAAAAAAAGAGCAGACAACTATTTGTCCATAATGGTCTAAGTTCTCCTTCTTGAGTAGAGGGTTGGACTAGAAGACCTCCAAGGAACCTTCTAACCACATGAGCCTACCTGCAATTTTCACAGGGATCATGATGATTTCCAGCCTGTCTTTCATTGCACAACCCTCTCCTCAGGCCACTTAAAATCCGCTGACCACCCGTTCAGTCCAAACGAAGATAAATCGCCGATAAAGCAGATAAATTGTCATTAGAACTTCATAACCTTCCCCTGGTTGGTTCCAGTTTCTCTTCTCTTAACTTGAGGTAGAATTTTGAAAGTTCTGCTTCTAAAGAAAATGATTTTTGAGGGAAAGCAATGCCCCAAAGACCCAAGATTTTTTTTTTAAGACGTCAACTCCACATCCTGGCCAAATGTGTGTGGAAGTGAACTGTGATGACGAAGAGTAGCTCTACTCCCTAACATTACATTCCCAAATCAAACATTGGTCCGTTGATCCAATACAAGGGGTCCTCGATTTAACGACCACAATTGAGTCTAAATGAGATAGTTATTAAGTAGGTTTTGTCCCATTCTAAAACCTTCCTTGCCACAGTTGTTAAGGGAACCTTCCACAGTTATTAAATTAGTAACACAGTTGTTAAATTAATCTGGTTTCCCCATTGGCTTTTAGAATAACAGAGTTGGAAGGGACCTTGGAGGTCTTCTAGTCCAACCCCCTGCTTAGGCAGGAAACCCTACACCACTTCAGACAAACAATTATCCCAATAAGTTTTAAGTTTCTTAAAAACTTCCAGTGTTGGAGCATTTACAACTTCTGGAGGCAAGTTGTTCCACTGATTCATTGTTCTCACTGTCAGGGAATTTCTCCTTAGTTCTAAGTTGCTTCTCTCCTTGATTAGTTTCCACCCACTGCTTCTTGTCCTACCCTCAGGTGCTTTGGAGAATAGCTTGACTCCCTCTTCTTTGGAGCAGCCCCTGAGATATTGGAAAACTGCCATCCTGTCTTCCCTAGTCCTTCTCTTCATTAAACTAGACCTACCCAGTTCCTGCAACTGTTCTTCATACCTCACCTCGAGCCTGGTGAGATTCGAACTTACAGTAATTGCAGGCAGCTGGAGTTAATAACAATGCTTTTTTAGTCTGCTGAGCTATACAGGCTCCTTTTATAAAGTATTTTATAATACTTTACAACCTCATAAAAAGATATTTGGCTAAAAACAACAACAACAACAACCACACCCAGTCCTACATGAATTTTATTCTCTGGTGCCATGGTAACTTCGAAAAGGTCACTAAACGAACTGTTGTAAGTCTGGAACCATCTCTGCTAACTGACAAAAGAAGCTGGGAGGCTTCTGTGAGAAAGATAGTGGAGTGATGGGTAGGAACCAATCCAGCCATCTTCCTCTAAACTTCTACTGTGGATCTGGAGTTGTGTGGGTGAGTGACATTAAGATCTAGGACAAGCCGACATGTTTCAGTTCCTGCTCTGTATTTTTAGAGTCAACATATGGAGCAGAATGAAGAGGCTGCCTTTAATGTCACCAACTATTATTATAATGCTGAGCAGGAAGGAGAGGTGTAAACTTGTTTTTGGACCAGCTAAGAATCCCCAGTAGAGCAAAAATTCAATGTAGGGGCTTCCCCGGTGATATTTATGACCTCATCAGCTCTCCTATAAAACTTCTATTTCAATATGTCTCTGTGTTTGTGTTTGTGTAAAGCTTGGGAAAATGTACTTTCGGTATAAGAGCTGATAGCAGATCAGTGGCTTCGGCTGCAAACTCTCCACCCTCCTAGGGAATAATTGGTCATTGCTACAGAAAGGAAGAGGTATATTTATGTCTTCCCTTTGATCACAGAGAAACCAAAATCATTATGAGGTTTTGCAAAGGGTTGCCCTTCGCCCACAACCCTGGGATTCGAGGACACAGAAGGAGAACCAACCTAAACATCCTTCGACATGTTGGAAGAAATGTCCATCTGGGTTCAATTCCAAGTGGGGAGAAAGACACTGAAAAAGATGGAGGCTGGACTGGAAAGATGGTTTAATGGTGAAGCAGAGACACTAACCAAGCAAACCTGTGTGATTCTGGGTAGCTGACCACCCTAGTTTGATGAGCACATGGCTTTTTCAACTCAGGGCAACAGTAACAGTAACCTCAGGGACCTTGGAGGCCATCTAGTGCAACCCTCTACTCACACAGGAGACCAGTACTAGGGATTCGAACTGTTAAACGGCCGACCTACAGCATTTTGTGTAATTGAGAGGCTTGCTTTGCAGATTCCGTTATTTGATTTTAATGAGTTTGCCTCACGAAGGAAGGCCGGCAATGAGTTGGGGTTTTTAATCTTGTTTAACAAATGTCATTAATCCTAGATTAATGAGGACCCAGATTGTGGGGGCAATAAGATGACTTTGTATAAAGCCCTACTAAGCAGGTATATACAAAAGTATGAAGGCTATTGCTTAACATATTGTAAGCCGCCCTGAGTCTCCGGAGAAGGGGGGCATATAAATTAAATTAAGATAGATAGATAGATAGATAGATAGATAGATAGATAGATAGATAGATAGATAGATAGATAGATACTGGCTTCCTCGGGTTTTAATCCTGTCTTGAAACAGATTACCAAATCTGCATTTCTAAAAGTTGGCCCCTTACTTGAGTTTCTGTCTTTAGAAACATCTTTCTCCTTTCGGAAAAAAAAAATATTCTGCCTTTTTAATATTTCCTAAAATATTTCATTCTTCTAAGAGGGATGGATGTTAACCAGCGGTGAAATCCTGCTGGATCTATCCGACTCTGTGCATGTGCAGAAGAGGTGTGCACACTCACAATTCCGATCCGGTAGGCAAAAGTAAGTGCATTTTATCCCTGGTGCTAACTTTCTTCCATCAGATGGGTTGGAAAGGCAGCTGCCAAAATTCTATTTATGCTTCTTAACCAAGCATGAGAAAAGGGGGCATTTCTGAAGGAATATATGTAAGGTCCCAAAGATGGCATTATTTTACGCTGTCCACTGAAGGCAATTCCATAGGAAATAACAAATATATTAATCTTCTTGCCTAAAAAGCAGGAATCTTCAAACTTGGCAACTTTTAAGACTTGTGAAACTTCAACTCCTAGCGTGACCGACTGAGTAATTCTAGGAGTCTTAGAATTACCCATGTTTGGAGAGCCCTGATCTAAAGTTGATGAGTTTATCCTGTCTCTTTTTCTAGTTGTGAAAATGGCATCTACCCCTCGATTATTCTCTTAAATGAGAACTTCGAAGATGTGTCATGGTTAGCTTTGGTTTTCTGGAATTTCGATCCTCCGATAGACAAATCATTACTGTACCATCCCTCACTTTGAGTCAGATGTAGGATGGAGGGATGATTTGAGGCAGCGCAAAAACACTCCCAGAGATTAAATTAATATTCAGGGAGTGGAAACCTCCTGTTTAGATTAATCATTTGAGTGGGTATGGGTGTATTTTCTCCACAGGAATATCCCTTGAGAGTAAGGTATCGTACTTTCCCTACATGGCCTATTCTGAGAGACAGATGTCCATTTCGGCTCCGCACACATCCCTTTCCTGCGTCCTACATCAATGTTATTTTTACCTCTCAAGAGAGATAGAAAAAGAAAGGAATGGAGAGAAGGGGAGATCAGAAGGAAAGGGGAAAGGAAGGGAGGGAAGAAGGATGAGAATGAATGGGATGGGAAAGGAAAGGAAAGGAAAGGAAAGGAAAGGAAAGGAAAGGAAAGGAAAGGAAAGGAAAGGAAAGGAAAGGAAAGGAAAGGAAAGGAAAGGAAAGGAAAGGAAAGGAAAAGAAAGGAAAGGGAAAACTAATTACAGATCTCTCATCAATTTCCAGCTAAAGTATTGAAAGTGCTGAGGCGTTTTGTCTCCCTTTACAAAAAATGCCGATCAATTTTACAACACTTTGGCACAGAATGTGAATATGGGACGTGTGTATGAAAATCCACCATTGTTTCCCCTGACACTGTGAGTAGGCAATTATTAACCAAGTCCTGTGAATATCCCATCCCAGAGACTGAACATATTTTAAGGGAGGATATGTTCAGTCTCAACTTCTGTGGAAACTGAGGGCAGAGAGGCAGCTCCTGCATCTGATCAGGCAAGAATCTGGTCAGGATTTTGAGGTCGACACCCCAAAATCCTGTTTAAAAATGCCATGTGCTCCTTAATGACTACAGCCAGAGTTTCAGAAAGATTTATCTGTCAAGCATCACACCCACTCAGCACAGAGGAACTGTAGGAAGAGAGCTTCGGTTATTCTGGGGTGGCCAAAAATCAGGATTCTGGGATCTCTTTCTGAGACCAACTATTTTTTTAAAAAAATTAGTTCATAGAAGTTTAGACCTGTCAATCAAATTGGTTATTGGGATCAGGTGCTACCAAGGCTCAACTTGCCACAGCCAATTTGCCGAGGCCAACTCACCATGGCCAATTTACCAGGGGGCAAAACAGGGGTGGAATGCTCCTGGTTGAAACCTACAACCTCTTCAGCCGAAAAAATGCTTTTAAAAGTTTAAAAAAAAAAGCCTCTGATGATCGTGCGGCTCAGCTGGAATCGTCAAAGGCTTTTAAAAGAAAAAAACCTCTTTTTTTTCTTTTAAATGCCTCTGACGATCCAAGCTGAGTTGCCTGATTGGCAGAGGCTTTTTAAAAAAATGCAGTCCAGTGAAAATAGAGAGAAAATTAAATTGGCACTAAAGCGAATTAAAAGCAACCGTGTCCCATTGAAATGGCAATGGATTCTTCCCTATCTTTGATCAACAAAGTTAATTGGTTCATTTCTGCACAATCTAGAATCTTTGTTTATTACTTCATCTTCCAAAGGTATTTTCTCTAATGTCCAATTTTGAGCAATTTTGTGTCATTTCTTCCAGCCACGTTTTAATTTTATTCCAATAGTTTTTGCTTCAGGAGGGAAGTAAAAAAAAAAAGAAAAATCAGCATACTTTAGAATATGGAATTATTTCTAATGTTGGTTGGAAAAGAGATATAAATGATTAATTTTACAACTATGTGTAAAAATTTGAATGGCAAGAATATGGTTATAGGAATGAACTTTTATAGTGGCTTGGATGACGATTAAGATAGAAGAAACTGTTGGAACAAGAAGAATAAAAAAAACGGAAGAAGTTAACACCGAGATGTCACAGGGGAGGGATGATTGATGTATTAAATGCTTGTTTGTCTTAAAAAATAAAAAACTTTTAAAAAAAGAAAGAAATGGTAATGGATAATTTAAAAAAAAGCAGAACGGACACACAACAAAATGTGGAAGGCTTCTGTTCAGATTTCTGACAACCATTAAGGTGAATTCTGTGAATTTTACTCTACTAGCCTCTGTCGAGTGTATGGGCTGGTGCTCATCTCCAATTCAAGGCCATTGAGCCATTCTAGAATTTTGATCCTGTAAAAAAAAATAATAATAATTACACTTATGTGTTCTTCTACATTTTGTTTTTTTAATTTGCTTTATATGCTGCCCTTCTCTGGAGACTCAGGCGGCTTACAATGCGTTAAGCAATAGCCTTCATACTTTTGTATATTTATACAAAGTCAGCTTATTGCCCCCACAAACTGGGTCCTCAATTTACCTACTTTAGAAAGGTTGGAAGGTCGAGTCAACCTTGAGCCTGGTGAGATTCGAACTTGCAATAATTGCAGACAGCTGGAGTTAATCACAATGCATTAGTCTGCTGAGCCACCAGGCCCGGTTTTCCTCACAAGTGTGCAAGGCACAATTCATTTGACTGGCATCACCTGATGGCCTGCCAACATAGGCTTCCCTGGGCCACTTAGAAAGGTAAGGCTAAGTGGGAAACCTACACCTGTTTAGGAGTATCACTTTAGGTTCCACACCCAGGAAAAGTAGAGAGTACCACTTTGGCGATCCTAATACCATTTGTCTTACTGCTTGATTAAAACTTATCTCACCAACTATTCATTAGATCTCTGGTAGGTAGGTAGGTAGGTAGGTAGGTAGATAAAGAGGTAGGCAGGTAGATGTTAAAGCCAAGCAGAACCAAGATATTAAGCCTAAAATTAGACTCAGCAATGAATGGCCAATCTCTTCAAGTCAAAATAGTAGCAGGACATACCCCCAAAATAATTTTGAAGGAAGGAGGAAATGTGACAACCCTACACAAAATCCTATGCCAGGATCACCCACGTCCCAGCCAACATTTGAACCTTCTCCTTCCCAACAATATGCCAAGGTACTATTTACTCCTACTTGTAGCTCATTAATTCAGGTGTTTCCATCTAGATCAGCCTCAGCCATATCACAATCCTGGTTGCCCAGTTCGCTTGGCTATTTCTGTTGAAGTTTCTCATTCTAATCAGCTGCCTCCAGACACGATGGATATGAGAACTAACTTTCTCAGCTTCCGGAACCAATGAATGGTGGCGTTAGTGACGTTGTCCAAACTCGGTAACCAAGATTTAACTCAGGAATGAAGGCAACTGTACGTGTCCCAGGATAAGGTTGCAATCTGAGTCAGTCACCAGGACCAGAGGTTTAGTCTTCCGAGCTTTTGGACGCGTGCTGGAGCCCATCCTCAGGGAAATCCCAAAGGTGCTTTTTCAGGAGGGAACTGGAACTTTCTCGTTTTTTTCTTTTGAAGATGTTTCACTTCTCCTCCAAGAGGCTTCCTCAGCTTGGATAGGATGGAAGAGAAAGGAAACTCCTGTCCGAGCTGAAGAAGCTTCTTGGAAGAGACGTGAAAATTCTTCAAAAGAAGAAAAAAAAACCAACCACCATGGCTTGAGACAACCATGACTTGGATGACTGAGAATCTCTACAGACTTTTAGCTATGCAATTGGGGATGAACCCCCTTGGGATGGTGTGGGAGTAGGGATAGATTTCCAAAGGAAAAAAAATGGCCGACTACAGGAACCATTTGCATAACTCAGGTGACCCTGAGGATACAGATTAACCTCCAAGTGGCCTCAATGACCCTCTAAAAGGATGCAAATGACCAGCTGTCTGTAAGGAATAGAAATTTGGAATAATAATATTCTTAAAATGACCAGGGCAACAACTTATAAGGAAAACCAATACAAGATGATATATCGGTGGCACTTAGCACTGGCTAGGATTGCTAAAATTTATCCAAATACAACCCCAAACTGTTGGAAGTGTGGCTTTCAGCAAAGTACATACTATCATTGTTGGTGGACCTGCCCACAAGCTAAAGAATTTTGGAGGATGATACGTAAACGGGTGTCAGAAATAACAGGAGACGCCATCGAATTCGAACCAAAAATATTTCTCCTGGGAATCCTGAAGACAGAAAATGCAAGAAAGAAGAAATACCTCATTACACATATAATAACATCAGCGAGAATCTCCTTTGCTCAACATTGGAAGGAGAAAAAAATGCCATCCGAAGACACGTAATTAGAAAAGTAGTAGAATATGCCGAAATGAACAAATTGACGTTAGAAATTAATGACCGAGAGGAAACTGACTACTACAGCGTCTGGGAAATGTGGTATGAGTGGTTGAAGAAAAGCAAAGAGAAGTGAAACTCGAGAGAGTTAAAAGTTTAAAGGGACAATTAATTAAAAGAGTATATGGATATGAGTTATACTACCAATAGTAGGAAATAAAAGGGAGTAAAGATGCAATCTTATGTAAATAAAATGTATTATTAGACATTAAGGATTATAAAAGTAAGGGATCCTACGGGCAGTATTTTTAGATTAAGACAATGCATTAATACCATGTAAATAACAATGTAAATATTATGAAGGTACATCTGTATATTAACACCATGAAACCGAAAATGCTGGAATTGTATTATAATGCTTAAACAATGAAAACTAATAATAATTTTAAAAAACGAATAGAAATTCTTATACTCCCCACCATCCAGCCAGAGCCGAAGAAGCTGCTAGGATGAGAAGTGAAACATCTTCAAAGAAAAACCAAAAAAAATCCAGTTGCCTCCTGAAAAAAGCACCTTTGGGACTATCATAACCTGGAAGGCTGAGAATTTCTACAGACAATCCTCAGGGAACTTCTCTTTAAGATTAAACCTCTGGTCCTGACAACTGACTCAGATTGGATCCTGCAAGATTCAGCCCAGCTTCAAAAGACTCCTAAGTGATTCATTTGGTCTGTAATCCTTCCAATTCCTGCCAGGAACTGTTGGATGGAGAAACTCTGCCCAATGCATGGCAGTGGTATTAGAATAATAGAACAATAACAGAGTTGAAAAGGGATCTTCGAGGTCTTCTAGTCCAACCTCCTGCTTAGGCAGGAAACCCTACACCACTTCAGACAAACGGTTATCCAACCTCTTCTTAAAAACTTCCAGCATTGAAGCATTCACAACTTTTGGAGGCAAGTTGTTCTCCTGATTAATTGTTCTCACTGTCAGGAAATTTCTCCTTAGTTCTAAGTTGAATCTCTCCTTGGTTAGTTTCCACCCATTGCTTCTTGTCCTACCCCAGGGGTGAAATCCAGCAGGTTCTGGAGAACTGGTAGTGAAAATTTTGAGCAGTTCAGAGAACCGGCAAATACCACATCTGGCTGGCCCCAGAGTGGGGTGGGAATGGAGATTTTTGCAATATCCTTCCCCCAGGAGTGGGAAGGGAATGGGGACTTTGCAGTGCCCTTCCCCTGACGTGGGGAGGGAATGGGGATTCTGCAATATCCTTCCCCTGCCATGCCTACCAAAGCCACACCCACCAAGCCACGCTACACCCACCAAGCCAAGCCCACAGAACCGGTAGCAAAAAAAAAAAATGGATTTCACCACTGTCCTATCCTCAGATGCTATGGAGAATAGATTAACCCCCTCTTCTTTATTGTAACTCCTTAGATATTGGAAGACTGCTATCATCAAACTACAGATACCCAGTTCCAACAACCGTTCTTCATATGTTTGAGCCTCCAGTTCCCTCATCATCTTGGTTGCTCTTCTCTGCAACCTTCCTAGAATCTCCACATCTTTTTTACATCATGGTGACATATCGATCGGTGGCACTGAGCCGAGGTGGCGCAGTGGTTAGAGTGCAGTACTGCAGCTACTTTAGCTGACTGCTAGTTCAGCAGATCAGCAGATCAAATCTCACCAGCTCAAGGTTGACTCAGCCTTCCATCCTTCCATGGTGGGTAAAATGAGGACCCAGATTGTTGGGGGCAATATGCTATTTAGTATACTGTCTTTGGTGTAAGCCGCCCAGAGTCCTCGGAGAATGAGCGGCATAGAAATATTATTATTATTATTATTATTATTATTATTATTATTATTATTATTATATTAAGAAGAAGAAGAAAATAATAAGAAAAAAGTATGGTTCATTGACATTGCAATACCTGGTGACGCGTGGATTGAAGATAAGTAGCAAGAAAAAATCACAAAGTACCGGGACTTGCAAATTGAAATTGAGCGACTGTGGAAAAAGAAATCGTGTGTTGTCCTGACTGTAATTGGAGCCCTTGGAGCAATACCCAAAGGGCTACCCCACTATTTAGAAATTCTAAATTTACCGGACTTGAACATTTTGACTCTACAAAAAAACACCTTACTCGGAACAGCTTACATCCTCCGACGATACCTTAACAGTTCCTAGGTCCTTGGTTAGGACTCGAGCTGCTGAGCTATTAACCAGCCTCAAAGGCTGTGAATCTCCCTACAGGTTAAATAATAATAATAATAATAATAATAATAATAATAATAATAATAATGATGATGTCTTTTTTAAAAAATACAGAATTACACCTCTGTATTTCCAACTCCCTCTTCATTCTTGGGCTCTGCCAGAGCCACAAAACCGTGGGACGAATTATCTTATTTTCTGAACAGTTTGACTTCCATCCCTTCATTCCGGATGATGTTTATCTCGGTAGTCAAACGGTGAGATTCGGTGAGGACATTGTGAGACCGGTAGTCCGTTCCACCCACTCATGGCATCATTAAGGCCACCTATGATTCTTAGGTTTCATAAGCGCCTACGTTTCGGTTTATAATGACTAAATAAAAAGAACCACAAGATCTTTTCTTAAAATATATCGGTTTGGGGAGGGGGGAGTGGGTGGTGGTTGCTGAATTGTCACCAAGACTGTAATCCTGCCCACACCTACTTGTGGTCCTTAATCTCGAATATATCTAAGAACAGGCTTTTAAACTTGTCAGGGAATCCATCCTGAAGTCTTCCTTTCCTGGTGACATTCCTACGCATAAATGCCAAAAATGCCTGGGAAGTTTGCCATTCGTTGTTTTGGGGTTTTCTCTCCCTTGGATGGCAACGTTTTGTTCAAAGCAAATTTATTACGTTTGCAAAAAGAAAGATAAAATGCAAATTGACAAAAAGGAAAAAAAAATATTAAGGGGGGGGAGGAAATCAAAGGGTGAAAAATGTTAAAGGGAAAAAAGAAAAAGAAATATAAGAAGAACGATTTCTGATTGTCTTCAATAGCGATACAAATATGCAATAAAGCAACCTCTTAATCTAAACTAATATAATATAAGAGGAACAAGAGGGGAGGGGAAGCAAGATTATATAAAAAAGGATGGCTACATTTGACTTTCAATAAATAAAACAGTAAAAAAAAAAGAATAAAATGGCATCCTTCGTATCACTAACCAGGGATTTTGCATCAAACATTAGTAGCATATATATACTCACATTTAATTCCATCCGTGGATAAGCCAATCCTTAACCTTTTAATTGAAATGTCGTGAAAAATGCAGCCCCCGTGGATAAGTAGATGCTTTCGATTTTTGTATGTTTTAATTCGCACAATTGGTTTATCATGGTATTTTGGTTAAAAGGTCAAAGGTCAATTTACCCATGGCTAGGATTATATGGAAATCTATATGAAAATTATGGGTTTTTTTAAGGATTACCATGTCTACTTGCAGATAAATCCATCTTGGGATAAGTCTTTCCTTCCCTCCCTCCCTCCTTCCCTCCCTCCCTTCTTCCTTCCTTCCTTCCTTCCTTCCCTCCTTCCTTCCTTCTTCCCTTCTTTCCCTCCCTCCCTCCTTCCCTCCCTCCCTCCTTCCTTCCTTCCTTCCTTCCTTCCTTCCTTCCTTCCTTCCTTCCTTCCTTCCTTCCTTCCTGTTAGAATGCAGCATTGCAGGCAAACTCTGCCCACTGCCAGGAGTTCAATCCTGACCAGATCAAGGTGGACTTGGCCTTCCATTTTTCTGAGGTCGCTAAAATGAGGACCCAGATTGTTGATGGCAAGATGCTGACTCTGTAAATTGTTTAGAGAGAACTGCAAAGCACTGTGAAACAGTATATAAGTCTAAGTGCTATCGCTATTACTGTTTGGTACAGTCATTCACTTAAAGCTCAACTATGATGAAGTCCCATTAGGGTAAGAATAGCTAGGAACATCAACAGGGATGGTCAAAGCAGGCAAGATGATTGACACATTGCTATAATCCAAAGGGGGCAGTGCTTGGATTTCATCTCTTTTAATCTTCCCACTGTCATAGATCCCAGCTGCATTTGACACAATGTGTATTCATCCCACGCACACTCAGGACATTGAAAACCTGAGTGGGTAGGTGAATAATTGAGCAGAACCTGGGAAAGAGTTGAAATGCTCTCCAGATGTGGGCTCTGTGCCCCGATGTGGGTTTTTCTCTTTCCCTTTCTTGTTTTGCATCCTTCTTTATTGACCGACATTTCCATCAATGCAGTGGGAGGCCCCTATTAAAACAAAATGCCTCATGTGTGGCCAGATATTTAATACAGCACAATTTTTGACTAAAATGACCTGAGATCGGCATAGGTGGGCTTGATTGGGGTAGTTTACGGGGGGGGGGAGACAGAAATATAATTTTATGTCATTTTATTCTATTATACATGTTTACGTATTAAATTATTGTATTTTAACCTATAACTATTGTATTTTAACCTACTCATTTTAGTTTAGGTTTTAGTTTAGTTTACTTTAGTTTAGTTTAGGATTTTATTGGTAATATGTGTTTGAATCTGTACATTGATATTGGCCTATAGGCTAATCGATAAAGATAGATAGATAGATAGATAGATAGATAGATAGATAGATAGATAGATAGATAGATAGATAGATAATAGATAAAATAGATTAGATTAGAGAGAGAGAGAGATGAGAGAGAGAGAGAGATTATGAGATAGAGATAGAGATAGAGATAGAGAGATAGTCTCTCTCTTTCTTATTTTGCATCCTTCTTTATTGACTGACATTTCCATAAATACACTGTTTTTCATTTAGTAATTCATAGGTCTTCATATGCCATAAACAGAAGTTGAATGAATGAATGATTGAAAGAATAGAACAGAAGAGAACAGAAGAGAACAGAACAGAACAGAACAGAACAGAACAGAACAGAACAGAATGGAATAGAATAGATTTCTTTATTGGCCAAGTGTGATTGGACCCACAAGGAATTTGTCTTGGTGCATATGTTCTCAGTGTACATAAAAGAAAAGATACATTTGTCAAGAATCATAAGGTACAACACTTAATGATAGTCATAGGGAAATAATTAATATAAATCTTAAGGATACCAGCAACAAAATTACAGTCATACAGTCATAAGTGGGAGGAGATGGGTGGTGGGAACGATGAGAAGATTAATAGTAATGCAGATTTAGTGAATAGTTTGACAGTGTTGAGGGAATTATTTGTTTAGCAGAGTGATGGCATTCGGGGGAAAACTGTTCTTGTGTCTAGTTGTTCTGGTGTGCAGTGCTCTATAGCGTTGTTTTGAAGGTAGGAATTTAGGAGGGTATAAATGAATGAATGAGGTCCGTAAGAGTCTGGAGGAGAAGGCAAACCAAGAAATTGTCTTTGCAACATCACACCACAAGCTCCACCCCATTTTTTTCCCTTGTCTTACACCTGTCCAGAAGGGGAGGAGCTTCCAGCGCAATTATATGGAGATGCCGGTAGGATTTTGCGTTTTGGAGTCGGGTTCTTGCTGATGCTTTTGAATTGAAAAACAGTGTATAAAGGTAATGAATAAAGAAAAGTGTTCAGACAGCATGTTGACTCAGGAATTCTGTGAGTTGAAATCCACAGGTCATAAAGGAGTCATAGTTGCTCACCCCTGTAGTAACTAAATCCATGATTTTCCGGATTAATCTCTCTCTCTTTGGATATTCAGTATCCACAGTCACCAAACCTAGCCAGTAGTTATCTTCACACCTGCTTCCCATGGTTACCGGTAAATTAATGCTGGCAAATGTAATTCCTTCAGTTTCCTGAGCTCGGACAGTATACTTAGCACCCAATGCAGTGGAATTGCCCAATGCCCTTGAGTAGAACATGGCTAGTTGATGCTTCAAGCTATCGTGCAAAGACCGTCAAGATTAAATCACAACGCTTCAGAATAACAGAAGCATGCACAGTACAGCAATCGACTTCGGTAAACCCTCAGTGCCAGAGTAACCAGTTTTTCAGGTTATAAAAATAATGTTTTATTCAACAGATTCTGCTTAAATGCTCAATTGTGATTAACCTCCGTATTAAAATATTTAATTAAGTTAGTGAAACTGGAGATCGCAGTTTGTTTCCTCCTCCCTGCCAGTCAGAGCAGGGAAGGTGACGGCGTACGGCAATCCATTTGGAAAATTAATCCCATTCCATTTGGGTAATTCTCTTCCATAACTGAATGGGATGGATCCAGTTTGAGGTTGGAATTCAATTGGGAGAGAGAGAGAAAAAAAACCCAACATCATCCTAACCAGTTATGAGGTGCTGGTGACAAGATGTCAGGAAAGGCAAGGTGGAAATTTTGACAATGCAATCAAACAAGCCATGGTTATGACTTCTGTCCGTAACTATCCGTGCTTGAAAGGATTCTGATCCTATGATTTGAATCGTGGTTTTGATTCAATCTCCAAAGTCCATTCACTTTGGAGATTGGGTCGAATTGCCTTCAACAAGAATGACTGAATTGAGCATTTGCGTTGCCCTAATCCAGGGTGGGGCAATTATGGACCTATTACGATCCGTAGACTTCAACTCCCAGAATTCCTGAGTCAACATGGCTGGCTCGGGAATTCAAGGAGTTGGAGTCCACAGATCATAAAGGGGGACATAGTTGCCCACTCTGTGTTAGCATGTTGTCTGAACGCATTCATTCATTCATTCATTCATTCATTCATTCATTCATTCATTCACAGAGTTTACAGATTAACCCACCCACCCCCACCCAAGCAGGAGACCCTACACCATTTTTGACAGATGGCAGTCCAGTCTCTTCTTGAAAGCTTCCAGTGATGAAGCTTCCACAACTTCTGAAGGCAACTTCTGTTCTGTGGGTTGATAGTTCTCACTGTCAGAAAATTTCTCCTTATTTCCAGGTTGAATCTCTCCTTGTTCAGTTTTCATCCATTATTCCTTGTCTAGCCTTCAGGTGCCTTGGAAAATAGCTTGACCTCTTCCTCTCTATGGCATTCATTCATTTGTTTGTTCATTTGTTCATTCATTTGTTTGTTCGTTCATTTGTTCATTCATTCATTTGTTTGTTCATTCATTTGTTTGTTCGTTCATTTGTTCATTTGTTTGTTTGTTCATTTGTTCATTTGTTCGTTCATTTGTTTGTTCGTTCATTTGTTTGTTCATTCGTTTGTTTGTTCATTTGTTCATTTGTTCATTTGTTCGTTCGTTCATTCATTTACTTACTTACTTTACTTACTTACTTACTTACTTACCTACTTGCTTTACTTACTTACTTACTTACTTATAGTATGTACTATTTTTATATCCTGTTTTTCAATTCAAAAGCATCGCCAAGACCCCAAAATGTATCATCCTACTGCAACCTTCACATAACTGCACTGGAAACTCCATCTCTTCTGGACAGGTGTAAGACAAGGAAAAAAGGATTGGAGTTTGTGGTGTGATGGTGCTTCAGCTCCCAGAATTCCCAAGCCAGCCAACATGGCTGGCTAGGAATTCTGGGTATAGGTATCTCAGTATTTAAACGTACCAGATTCATTTGGCCCAGATCAGTGATTTTCATCCTTGCCACTTTAAGTTGGGTCAATGTCAACGCTCAAAATTCCTCTAGCCAGCATCCACCCATCACAGAGTGTTTTGGGTGATATCTAGGAGCTGACATCCGCACATCTGAAAAAGAAACACTTGCAAAGAAAATTCTCCAGCTGTTGTTTATTTTTATTTATTTATTTTTTATTTTAATTTGATTTATATGCTGCCCTTCTCCGGAGACTCAGGGCGGCTTACAATGCATTAAGCAATAGCCTTCATACTTCTGTATATATTTATACAAAGTCAGCTTATTGCCCCCACAAACTGGGTCCTCAATTTACCCACCTTAGAAAGGATGGACGGCTGAGTTGACCTTGAGCCTGGCTAGGATTGAACTCGCAAAATTACAGGCAGCTGGATGTTAATTGCTGCCTTTAGTGGGAGGCATTAGCCCCCTACGCTACTCAGGCTCCTTTTCCGTTTGACGGGAATTACGAACAGCAAAGAGAAGGGAATTTCTGCACTCAGGGCTGATAGTTGGAGTCCTTGGCGCTCTCTAAGATAGGTGGTTTCCTTACAATATTTCAATAACTGAGCAGGTAACGGGAACTTCGTGTAGCTACTCTATGAACCCCAGACTCTCTTGCCATGGAGATGTCCCCTCAGAGTTGAATTGTTGGGTTCTTGGTGCTCTCTGGGTGTTTGCTCTCAGACGTTTCATTAGCCAACTAAGGAACATTATCAGTGCTGGTGAAGGAGGGTTTACTGCATGTTTATATATAGTAGCCTGCCCTGCCAGTGTTGGTGAGGGTGTGGTTTTCTCCTTGGGAGTTCCTTGATTAGGGTATTGTCTTTTCCTTGATTGTTTGTCTGGGGTTAATCCTGCTTATCTGGGTGTTGCTTGCTAGTTGTTATTGTTCTGTTCGTTTTTAATTTTTCTACTTTGTTGTTTAATCAGTTTGGGATTACACCAGACAAACAATCAAGCAAAAAACAATCCCCGAATCAAGGAACTATATTATAGTTCTATTTTCTTTATTTATTAAATGTACAGGCCACCCAGAGTTGCTTGATAGTGAGACGGGCAACATATACATTTAATAAATAAATATAATAAAACGACCAAGGAGAAAACCACGTTCCTCCCACCAACCCTGGCAGGGCAAGTTACTGTACATGTAGTCCTCAATTTATGACAGTGGCCATTCAAACTTAAAAGAGACCCTCTCCCCCTTATGTGTGCACCATCACTGGAGGTTTTTAAGGAAAGTTTATTTATTTATTCTGTCTGGTTAGGGAGTGTATATAGGAGGTGGTGACCCTTTGAGAGCTGTATGCAAGGAAATTTAATTTTAATGTTCTGTATGCCGATTAGTCTACATTCAAAGTGACAAGAAATCTATTCTGTTCTGTTCCGTTCCATTCCATTCCATTCCATTCCATTCCATTCCATTCTACATCCTATTCTACATCCTATTCTATTCTATTTAACATTCTATTCTATTCTATTCTATTCTATTCTATTCTATTCTATTCTATTCTATTCTATTCTATTCTATTCTATTCTTTTCTATTCTATTCTATATTCTATTCCATTCCATTCCATTCCATTCCATTCCATTCCATTCCTCTCCTCTCCTCTCCTCTCCTCTCCTCTCCTCTCCTCTCCTCTCCTCTCCTCTCCTCTCCTCTCCTCTCCTCTCCTCTCCACTCCACTCCACTCCACTCTACTCTACTCTACTCTACTCTACTCTTCTCTACTCTGCTCAAGCAGAAGACCATAGTCCATTTCTATGACTGTAGTCTTTTCTTAAAAGTCTCTAGTGATGGAACATCTGCAACTTCTGGAGGCAAGTTCTATCACTGATTGATTGTTCTCACTGTTAGGAGATTTCTCCTTAAGTCTAGGTTGCTTCTCTCTTTAGTTCTTGGTTGCTTATCTAGGTTGACAACTCCTCTCCTCTCCTCCCCTCCCCTCTCCTCTCCTCCCCTCTCCTCTCCTCTCCTCTCCTCTCCCCTCCCCTCCCCTCCCCTTCCCTTCCCTTCCCTTCCCTTCCCTTCCCTTCCATTCCATTCTTGTCTGCAATGGTCTGAGGATTCCTGTGTTGGACAAGGTTTGGTTAGAAGACCTCCAAGGGAGGGGCATTTTTGCCCTCCCCAGGCTCCGGAGGCTTTTCTCGAGCCTCCGGAAGGGTGAAAACAGCCTCCCCAGGCTCCGGAGGCCCTCTGGAGGCCAGAAATGGGCCTGTTTCTGGCCTTCTCGAACTTCCAATAGGCCCATTTTTCGCCTTCCCCGAGTCTCCACACGCACCCTCCACTTATCTGCATCCAAAACAGGCCGCATGGGGACTCCTGGGCGGGGAGGGCGGGGCAGAGCCAGCCAGGAGTGGGATTTGGGGGTTCTCTGAACAGAATTTTAGCTAGAGGTTCTCCCTCTCATTTTCAGGACACAAAGACAGCAAACTGGGAAACCTGCCATGTTTATCTGGCCCTGAGCAATCCTACCAATTATAATCAAGAGCTGGTAAAATGTTTGCTGTTAGCTTTAGTCGTCATAGGTGAAAAAAAAAAAGCTCATTAAAATAAATGGTGTACAACAAGCCTTTCATTTTTTTTAAGTGCCCCATTAAGTTCCAGACATTGTGGTGACATCCTACGAATGGATCCCAGATTTTATTTATTTTTAACCAGACTTGCCTTATTGGGGTGATGGGAAGCATAAAGATTTTGTTTATTTTTATTTATTTTTTAAAAAAAACTATAGGACATGACATACACAAACACATACAAAAACTTATATTCCCTTTTTACAACAGTTTCGCAGCGGTAATCTTCTCTTAATTTACATTTTCCCCTTACTCTTCTTTAAATATATTTTCCTTATTGTCCCATTATCCCATCTTTCTATATATATTCCTTCACATATAATATTATAACTATCAATTATTTTACAAGCATTTATCCGTTTGTGACCTTTCCTCATTTGTTCTTATTTACTATTTCTAATCTCCAGCCAATTATTGTTTGTCCATCTAGCACAGAAAAGCAGAAAATTCAGCTTGGGCCCAGGCAGTGGTGAAATCCAATTATTTTTTACTACGGTTCTGTGGGCGTGGCTTGGTGGGCGTGGCAGGGGAAAGATACTGCAAAATCCCCATTCCCTCCCCACTCCTGGGGAAAGGCTATTGCAAAATCTCCATTCCCACCCCACTCTGGGGCCAGCCAGAGGTGGTATTTGCTAGTTCTCCAAACTACTCAAAATTTCCACTTACTGGTTCTCCAGAACCTGCTGGATTTCACCCTTGGGCCCAGGAATCCTCTAAGAGACACAGAAATGTTCCTGGAAAAGAAGTCCAAACCTTTGAATTTAGGGGCTGAGGGAAGTCACAAAATGTTTTGACAGCTGCCAATGGATTCAAGGGCCAGAGCTTGCTCATTTCTGATTTTTCTCAATAGCCCATGAGTTTTTCTCTCAAGTTCCCCATGAGTTAAGGCCAACAAAAAAGCATCAGTTGCTCAAAGTCTTCCAACTGGAAGTGCCAATGGTTGAGCATGAAGCTTGGTGCCTTCATCCGTAACCTTGGAACGAACAGCACAAGCTTCTGAGCATTAACGTTTTTATTTTATTTTAATATAAACAATCCATCTTCCATTAAACAGTGTTGTGCAATGTCTTGCACAATAACAGTTAAAATTTGCAGCCATATTTATTATTTGTCTACTCTTAATACTGATATACATGACATATCTAATACTGTAACAATCCTCATCGTAACTTATTTAATTCTACTGATACATTTTCTATACTTCACTAATCTACTTTTATTTCTAACTTTCATACTTATTCTCTAGCCAACGGTAGAATAGTTCCCATTTAATATAGTATACTATTCAGTGTGTTCCTTCTCTTCAATTGCAAGTGTTAATGTATTCATTTCTGCACATTCTAATATTTTCCTAATCACATCCTCATCCGCAGGAATCTCTTCACTTTTCCAGTTTTGTGCAAATACAATTCTAGTTACAGTTAGTACATGAATAATCAGATACACATTTTCTTTACTATAAGTACAACACGAGAGAGCTGTTATCTTCTCACAGCGCAAGCAACCTTGGCAAGAAATCACTTCCCAGGCAAGGCAGAGACATGATGACGAGAGCCAGGGAGTCAACCTCTTCCTTGGCGCTCAGGACCTTCACCTCAGGCTTCCAGGATTCTCTTTTTGCCGAGAGAAAAACTCTGTTCAGGCAAACTACTTCAGAGGGAAAAACCCAACCAACCGGCCCAGCAACACCCCTGGGAACAGCTGGAGCAGAGCCAAGTTGCCAATGTTAATTAGCTACACAACTCAGTACATAGGACATGAGACTATCTGGGAGGACACCTGGGAACCACCTCGGCTGGCCTTTCTGGTGTCTTCCATACCGGGTTGAAGGCAACAACAGGGGTGAAATCGAGCAGGTTCTGACAGGTTCTGGAGAACCGGCAGCGGAAACTTTGAGTAGTTCGGAGAACCAGCAAATGCCACCTCTGGCTGGCCCCAGGAGTGGGGAGGGAATGGGGATTTTGCAGTATCCTTCCCCTGCCATGCCCACCAAGTAATACCATGCCAGAGGTGGGTTTCAGCAGGTTCTGACCAGTTCTGGTAGTGGAAATTTTGAGTAGTTTGGAGAACCGGTAGTAAAAATTCTGACTGGCCCCGCCCCCATCTATTCTCTGCCTCCCAAGTCCCAGCTGATTGGGAGGAAATGGGGATTTTGCAGTATCCTTTCCCTGCCACGCCCACCAAGCCACACCCACCAAGCCATGCCATGCCCACCAAGCCACGCCCACAGAATTGGTAGTAAAAAAAAATTGGATCTCACCACTGGCAACAAGCCCATGCAGATTGAACAGGAATTAGACCAGGCTCATGGAGATTGTCAAGTGATTGTCACCCGATCATTTTTTTAATTGCCTCTGAAGAATTGCCCAAAGAAAGTGAGAAATGGGGATGGGTTGAAGGCCCCTGGCTGGTGGGCTACATGCTATCTGGGGAAAGGGATGCCTCAGAATCTCTTGAGTGAGATGGGGGGGTTCAAAAATATGAAATACAAATAATAAATATCATAATAATATCAGGACTCTGCTGAGATGTCCACCTTGGCAAGAGCCCCTTCATATTGGCCTTGGGGGGAAGGAAAAGCTTCTCTCTATATATGCTGAGAGGGATGAGGTGGCTCAGTGGCTAAGACGCTGAGCTTGTTGATCGAAAAGTTGACAGTTCAGCGGTTCGAATCCCTAGTGCTGCGTAACAGGGTGAGCTCCCGTGACTTGTCCCAGCTTCTGCCAACCTAGCTGTTCGAAAGCAGGTAAAAAAATGCAAGTGGAAAAATAGGGACCACCTTTGGTGGGAAGGGAACAGCGTTCCATGCGCCTTTGGCATTGAGTCATGCCGGCCACATGACCACGGAGACGTCTTTGGACAGTGCTGGCTCTTCGGCTTTGAAACAGAGATGAGCACTGCCCCCTAGAGTTGGAACAACTAACACCTATGTGCGAGAGGAACCTTTGCCTTTATACATGCTGGGAGAAATGTTTTTTCTCTAGTGGATATCTAGCAAGCTTTGGGTGAAACCAAATCCAGGTTGAAAACCAGGCAAAAGGACCAGCAGAGATCAGGATTTAGAAACCACTAAACAGAGAGCAACTTTAGGATCCTCAGAACAGGATATCATGGTCCGAGTGGTGGTATTCAGCTGCTTCTAGCCAGTTTGGGAAAACCGCTCGCAGCGGCTTCAGGAAGCTCCGCCCACCCACCCAGATGTCATCATGTCCCATTCTTGATGCTCTACGCATGCGTGGAGGTGGCACATGCTCACGCTGACATTTGCAAACTGGTAGCGAAGAAAAGACTTTCCTAGAGCTATACATTGGTCCACAGAATGAGAACACATTGCCAACGTGGGGCCTTCTACTTTGATTGGACCTCAACTCTCAACTCACAAACTCCATCAGGTAGAGAAAGCCTTCTGGAGACCACTAAATCCAAAGCCTTAAAAGATCTGTCTGCATGGAGAGTCGATCAAGATTTTCATACTTATGTCCCCTTGTAAAGAAGGTCTTCCTAACTCCTCTTCTTCATCTAGAAACTCAAGATACATGGAACCAAATGCAGGTTTCTTAAAAAGGTAAAAAACCTTACATCTCTCACCCTGCACACACCCTTCCTACCTTTCCATCTCAAAGTCCACCTGACCAGGCTACCTTTGAGTTCCAGAAGACCTGAGATTAGAAGTTAGGATCCTTTTTCTGTCAGATGCTTCCAAGAAGTGCACTTCCCGGCAGAGATGAAGGGAGAGAGTGGAGAGGAGGAGAGGAGAGGAGAGGAGAGGAGAGGAGAGGAGAGGAGAGGAGAGGAGAGGAGGGGAGAAAAGCCTAGGGAAGAGGAGAAGGAAGGAGACGGAAGAAGATGGAAATAGAGAGGGGAAAAGAGAGAAGGAAATGGATGAGAGGAGAGGAATAGGAGAGAGGGAAGGAGAGGGAAGTGGAGAAGAGAGAGGGGAGAGGAGAAGAGGAAAAGGAAGAAAGAAGGAGAGATGGGAAAGGGAGAGTGGAGTGGAGTGGAGTGGAGTGGAGTGGAGTGGAGTGGAGTGGAGTGAAGAAAAGCCTAGGGAAGAAGAGAAGGAAGGAGACGGAAGAAGATGGAAATAGAGAGGGGAAAAGAGAGAAGGAAATGGATGAGAGGAGAGGAATAGGAGAGAGGGAAGGAGAGGGAAGTGGAGAAGAGAGAGGGGAGAGGAGAAGAGGAAAAGGAAGAAAGAAGGAGAGATGGGAAAGGGAGAGTGGAGTGGAGTGGAGTGGAGTGGAGTGGAGTGGAGTGGAGTGGAGTGGAGTGAAGAAAAGCCTAGGGAAGAAGAGAAGGAAGGAGACGGAAGAAGACGGAAGTAGAGAGGGGAAAAGAGAGAAGGAAATGGATGAGAGGAGTAGGAGAGAGGGAAGGAGAAGGAAGTGGAGAAGAGGAGAGGGAAGAGGAGAAGAAGAGAGAGGAGAGAGGAAAAGGAAGAAAGAAGGAGAGAGGGGAAAGGGAGAGGTGAGTGGAGTGGAGTGGAGAAATGCCTGGGGAAGAAGAGAAGGAAGGAGACAGAAGAAGATGGAAGTAGAGAGCGGAAAAGAGAGAAGGAAATGGATGAGAGGAGAGGAGTAGGAGAGAGGGAAGAAGAGGGAAGAGGAGAAGAGGAGAGAGGAGAGGGGAGAGAAGAAGAGGAAAAGGAAGAAGGAAGGAGAGAGGGGAGAGAGATAAATATATAGAATATTATGGTACAATTATGAAAATGCTTATAACTATGACGTACAACACTATGCATTTAAAAGAGACTATAAATGTATGATTAAGAGAATATAAAACTATGTATGCTTAAAAAGGACTGGATAGAGCCAGTACACTGAAGTTGCAAAACTGGAAATGTGATGTATTATAAAGAAAAATGTACAATAATGTATGATAAAGAAAAATGTACAATATATACGGTTGGTATTTTCTCATGTTTATGGGTAACAGAATAACGTAGTTGGAAGGGACATTGGAGATCTTTGAATCCAAGCAGAAGACCTTCTACCGTTTCAGACAAATGGTTGTCCAATCTCTTCTTAAAAACCTCCAGTGATGGAGGATCTACACCTTCTTGAGGCAACTTCTGTTCCACTAATTAATTGTTCTCACTGACAGGATTTTTTTTTTCTTAATTCTAGGTTGGCACTTGAGTATCGTTGCATTATCCCTGGGATCATCCCTTTTTATACACAACCATCCTATGTTTTAAGAACTATATTTTCTTATTTTAGTTTAGTTTAGTTTAGTTTTATTGCATTTATATACCGCCCTTCTCCCCGAGGGGACTCAGGGCGGTTTACAGCCATATTAAAACAATCACGTATAAAAATTAAAACTAATAAAATAATTAGACTATTTGGCTGTAAAATTTAAAACCCCTAAAAACCCCTATTAAAATTAACACTAATTTAAGTCAGACCGGCTTGATGAAATAGTAGGGTCTTCAGGGCTCGTCGGAAGGCACGGAGGTCAGGAATCTTTCTTATATCCGGGGGTAGTTCATTCCATAGGGCTGGGGCTCCCACAGAGAATGCTCTCCCCCTGGGGGCCGCCCGTCAGCATTGTCTGGCAGATGGCACCCTGAGGAGACCCTCTCTGTGAGAGCGTATCGGGCGGTGGGAGATATTCATTGGCAGAAGACGGTCCTGTAAATATCCCGGTCCTAAGCCATGGAGCGCTTTGAAGATGGTAACTAACACCTTGAAACGCACCCGGAAGACCACCGGAAGCCAGTGCAGCTCGCGCAAGAGGGGAGTTACCCGGGACGAGTCGCTCCCATAACCACTCGCGCGACCGCATTCTGGACCAGCTGAAGTCTCCGAGTGCTCCTCAAGGGGAGCCCCATGTAGAGAGCATTACAGTAGTCCAAACGGGAAGTGACGAGAGCATGAGTGACTGTGCGTAGGGCGTCCCGATCCAGAAAGGGACGCAACTGGGCAATCAGGCGGACCTGATAAAAAGCCCCCCTGGCCACGGCTGTCTTTAGATGATCATATGACGGCCCATTTTGCTGGGTTTTCTTAGAAATTAGCATCTGGCATAAGCTGAAATCTACCAGAACGAGTCCTACTGCCTCAAGGGCCATTATTGTTCATACATGTCTACCGATACTTTCCTACGAATGCTGTATAAGGCACCAGGTCTCTATGTACAGATTAACCACGCTAGTAGAAAATCATACATTTCACTACAAGATACCACTAGTAGGAATATAGTGACAGGGTCAGGCCTATTCAGGCCATAGGTTAATTAAAAAAATGCTTAATTCCTTCATGGAGGTTCCCTGGGAGACATCCAGGAGCGGGCTGCTGGGGGTTTGCAGGGGTTCGGGAAAACCTCTAGCTAAGATTCTGTGCAGTTTGGAGAACCCCCAAATCCCACTCTTGGCTGGTCCCACCAACCCTGTCCCGCCTCTCCCAGGTGTCCCCACGCGGCCCGTTTTGGATGCAGATAAGTGCAGGGCGTGCCTGGAGGCTCAGGGAGGGTGAAAAACAGGCCTACTGGAAGTTTGGGAAGGCCGGAAACAGGCCCGTTTCCAGCCTCCAGAGTGTCTCTGGAGCCTGGAGAGGCCATTTTCGCCATCTCAGAGGCATGAGAAAAGCCTCCGGAGCCCGGGGAGGGCAAAAACACACCACTACCCCACTGTGGTGCAGGAGGCCGACTAGGCCAAGCCCACCCAGCAACCGGGCAGAGAACCCCTTGCTACAATTTTTGAAGCCCTCCCCTGGAGACCTCTCTCCCAAACAACCATCTTATCCTTCTCCTTTCTCCTTGCAAGCATCCGTCTCTACGTTATTTCTTCTCTGCTCTCTTTCTCTGTGTGTCTCTTTCCACCCCCATTGCAGATGGGAACTGGTTTTACTTGGACCCACTCCTCTTTACGGGAATGGTAGCTTCATGCTGGTGGAAGGGGAATGGGGGAACTGGCTCACTCATTGAGAATTGTAAGCTCCAACAAAACCCCAATTCCTTCCTAGCAACTCGAGGCAAACCAGTTTAAAACCAGTTCAGATTTCTAGAGCAGATGTAGGCGCAGATCAGACTATGCTAGCTCAGACCTTAGGAGGAGCTCAGGAAATCACAAGACTTGTCTGATTTTCTGTCCCATGATTTCCAAAGGCAATTGTTGAATTACACCCAAGTCTTCCTCCCACGTCTCCTCTTGGACAATTCGAGTTCCTGATGTCCTCTTGTGATACACGTACCCATGACCAACAATCTTGCAGATGTAAAAGGCTCACTGAGTTTGGGAAATGATATATTGCATTCCTGACTTACAGAACATAGAATCATAGGTTCTAAATTTCAAATTCAGAATAGGGGAGGGGACCTTGGAGGTCTTCTAGTCCAGCCCCCTGCTCAAGCAGGAGAGACCATACAATTTTGGACAAGTCCAGTGTCTTCTTAAAGACCTCCAGTGATGAAGCATCCACAGCTTCTGAAGGCAAACTAATGTGACAGGGAAAGTTGTAAAACCAGGCGAAATTCACTTAACAAATTTCTCACTCAGCAATAGCCTTTAGATTTATATACCACTTCACAGTGCCTTACAGCCCTCTCTAAGCAGTTTACAGAGTCAACCTCTTGCCCCCAACCATCTGGGTCCTCGTTTTACCGACCTCGGAAGGATGGAAGGCTGAGTCAAACTTGAGCTGGTCAGGATCGAACTCCTGGCTGTGGTCAGTGAGTCAGCTTGCAGTACTGCATTCTAACCACTGTGCCACCATGGCTCATAGGAAAGAAGGAAGGAAGGAAGGAAGGAGAGAAGGAGAGTTGCAGGGAGGGATGGAAGAAGGAAAGGAAGGGAGGGAGGGAGGGAGGGAGGGAAGTAGGGAGGGAGGGAGGGAGGGAGGGAGGGGGGAAGGAAGGAAGGAAGGAAGGAAGGAAGGAAGGAAGGAAGGAAGGAAGGAAGGAAGGAAGGAAGGAGAGTTGCAAGGAGGGATGGAAGAAGGGAAGGGGAGGGAAGGAGGGAGGGAGGGAGGGAAGGAAGGAAGGAAGGAAGGGGAGAAGGAGAGGAGAGTTGCAGGGAGGGATGGAAGAAGGGAAGGGAAGGGAGGGAGGGAGGGAAGGAGGGAGGATGCAAGGAAGAAGAGAGGGAGGGAGGGAGGAAGGAGGAATAGAAAAAGCACTTAGATCAGGAATCAGCAACCCGTGGCTCTGGAGCCGTGTGTGGCTCTTTCATCCCTCTGATGCGCCTCCCTGTCGCCAGTCGGCTCCTCAATTGATAGGACTTTCGGTTAGGACAGGTAGAGGAAAAAGAATGCTGTTCTAGGAGGAGACTCTATGGTGGGGGAGCTGGACTTCCAGTTGGCTCCAGAATTAAATAGGGGGCTTCTGGCTAGGACCTTTGTGGCTCTTTGAGTGTTTAAGGTTGCCGACCCCTGACTTAGATAATATATACCGCTTTACAGTGCTTTACTGCCCATTTTAAGCGGTTCACAGAGTCAGTTTATTTTCCTCCGACCATCCAGGTCCTCGTTTTACCAACCTCGGTAGGATGGAAGGCAGAGTCAACTTAGCCACATAAATACTGGGCTCAATTGTGGTCATAAATCGAGGACTACCTGACTTTTGAATGTCCCACAGAGGCCAGAGTTTGGACTGCAAGGTACCGAATGCCGTAAGATGGAGATCTGCATCTTCGTGCGACTGGGGCAAAAGCCAAGCTATGAATATCTTGAATTTCAGAATCAGGCTGCTCCTATGTTGAGAATAAGCAGGACAATCCCAATGGCTGAGATTGGCAGACTCCCCTTCCAGACTGATCTTCTTCATCATCCCAACCATTTCTTGCCTGAGGTACTTAAACGAAACCACTTAAAATCTCGCCCCACGGAGCCACAGATGGGAAGGCATTTTCCCAGTTTCTTTCGTCAGAGTTGAGTAGTGCGCACTCTCTCTTTCTTTCACACACACACACACACACACACACACACACACACACACACAGGCTGCGCAAGCACAACCCAACCCACTCTGCTTGCCTGCAGGGGGAACCCAGGCCAACCCCAACAGTTGTGCATTCATCTACCCACCAAAGGCAGTGTCGCTGGGATAATTATCCCCCAAACCATCATGCTGAGATCACAAACTAACAAGGCTTGTTGTGCGTCAGACTCAGGGGAGAGATCTCCAATTGCTGCAGGCCTCCAGCGAAGATCTTCTCACTCTGCTCTTGGCATCTGAAGCTCCACCAGCCAGATTTATTTCGAAGCCACCACCCAAAGTTCTTGATGTCCTGTAGAGTCTACTTGAGTATTTCCAGTCTTCCAATCATGGCTTCCCTCTGTAAAATGCTACAATTAAAAAAAAACCCCAAAATGTATCTTAGCTTATCTCTGGATGTCTATGGAGCTTCTCAGTCCTCCAGATCATGGTTGTCCCAAAAGTGCTTTTTCAAGAGGCCACTGGACTTTCTGGTTTTTCGTTGAAGACCTTTCTGAGGTCTTCGAGAAGACCTCAGAAAGCATCCAAGAAGCTTCTTTAGCTTCAGAGCTGAAGCTTCAGAGCTGAAGCTTCAGAGCTGAAGAAGCTTCTTGGACAAGAAGCAAAACATCTTCAAAGAAAAACCAAGAAAGTCCAATGGCCTCTTGAAAAAAACCACCTTTGGGATGCTTATCTTTGGGCTCTGAGTTGGGGTCCTCTTGGATCAATTTGCCCTGGGTTCTCCAGGATACACAAAATGATCAATATGGGGCCCTTGGCGCTCTCTTGAGCTTGGTGGTTTTCTTGCAGATGTTTCATGACCCAGACGAGGTGACATCATCGGTGCTAGAAAAGAGTGGAAGAGGAGGAGGAGGGGGGAGGGGGAGGAGGAGGAGGAGGAAGAGGAGGAAGAGGAGGAGGAGGAGGAGAAGAAGAAGGACAAGGAGGAGGAGGAAGAAGAAGAGGAGGAGGAGGAGGAGGAGGAGGAGGAGGAGGAGGAGAAGAAGAAGAAGAAGAAGAAGAAGAAGAAGAAGGATGAGGAGGAGGAGAAGGAGGAAGAAGAAGAAGAAGAAGAAAAAGAAAAAGAAGAAGAGGAGGAGGAAGGAGGAAGGAGGAGGAGGAGGAGAAGGAGGAGGAGGAGGAGGAGGAGGAGGCTTAACCCAGTTCAACCCTGAGCTACAAATATTCTCTTCTAAAATGATCAGTGTCCACGAAGCTCTCCCATGTCAGTGGGGCAACATGAGTGAGATATCAGGGGCACAAAATCTCAACTCTAGATGACTCACCACAACAATTTAGTTCAATCCTTAAATGCCGAGTTGGAAAACAGGTTGCACCAGCACGATTATCTTCTGAGCCCCTTCTTTGGTCTGTGGGATGTTTTCCCCCAGATTGTTGTTGCACAATGTCCACACGGCTTGACTTATTTGAAAGGTCGCTTAAAAGATTAATAAAGAATGAAATTAAACATCTCACCCCTCATTACGTGGCTGACAAAATACACATTGCCTGCATGTTTCGTTTGGATGGAAAGAAGACAAGTTGTCATGTTTTGCTTGCGAAAATCCCCGGCCTTCACAAGTCAGATTTTTGTCAGCAAGTACACATTGTGAGTGACCTGATAGTAAATCCTTCTGGATTAAATAAGATTTGCTTTGAAAAAAGAACAAAAACTCAGCCATGGTTCCACTGCGAGGACTACGGTGACCCAGGAAATGGTGATCCAAAAATTCATGGCCTTCAACAAGCTCGAATCACAGGGGCCTTCAAAATGTCAAGATGGCTTTAGCTATCAAGGAGAGGAGCAACCTAGAACTTTAAATCGAGGAGAGATCCAACCTAGAATTAAGGAGAAATTCTTAATGTGAGAACAATTAACAGGTGGGGACAACAGCAGACTGAGTTGGCCTACCCTCATTCCAGTGGTGAAATCCAGTCGGATCTATCCGGCTCACGAGAACCAGTAGCACCGGTGGCGGGAGGCTCTACCTATGTCATTATGTCCTGTTTTTTACCCTCTGCGCATGCTCACATTTCCGAACCAGTAGCAAAGGTAAGTGCATTTCACCACTGCCTCACTCCCTGATGGTTGATGTCAACTTTTTATATATATTTTATACATACATACATACATACATACATACATACATACATACATACATATGTCTCTGGTTATTCGGGTCTTCTCCCGCGTAAAATTGAAAATGTCTTGGCGACGTTTCGACGAAGTCTCATTCGTCATCTTCAGGCTGGTGTTCTCGGCTTCGTGCTTCCAGGAGCAAATGGAAGCACGAAGCTCCTGGAAGCACGAAGCCGAGAACACCAGCCTGAAGATGACGAATGAGACTTCGTCGAAACGTCGCCAAGACACATCCAATTCTATGCGGGAGAACACCCGAATAACCAAAGACCTAGATAGATAGATAGATAGATAGATAGATAGATAGATAGATAGATAGATAGATAGATAGATAGACAGACAGATAGATAGATAGATATAAATTTTATAATACATAAAGATTCTATTTTTACTTAAACAGTGTGTGGTTTGGGTACAAATATTTTTAGGAAATAATACTCAAAGTGTTTACAACAATATTCATTACATTGGTTTTCGTTCTATAGTAATAATACCACCGGGAAGAAGATATAGAAGTATAGCCAACTGCACAAAGAGGCTGAAGAACAGTTTTCAGCCATGGGCTCTCAGATTCTTGAATGAGAAATAACATCATAACTACGTAGTATGATGGACTGCAGGGCTGGTGCAATGTGTAACATGTTCACACAGGTGCAATAGGACTGGGTGTTTTGTTAATAGGATTTATTGGGTTAGGGATTTTCTGTCTTCACTGTGAGCTGTATTGTGTTGGTGGGGTGCATTGAGGGAGCTCAACCAATCTCATTGTATATATGCTGTGCACTGACAATAAAGATTTGAAAGTAATAATAATAAACTATGACTATCATTAAGTGTTGTACCCTATGATTTTTGACGAATGTATCTTTTCTTTTATGTACACTGAGAGCATCTGCAGCAAGACAAATTCCTTGTGTGTCCAATCACACTTGGCCAATAAAATTCTATGATGATGATGATGAATAATAATAATAATAATATTTGCTTATCCGTTTTAACAAACCTCCTTTATATCGTTAGTCCTTTTCTTTTATCTACATGTTTCTAACTTCTGTTTTTATTAGCTAGCCATCGATAAAATAAGTCCCATGTCAAAAAGTATTCAGTTTCTTCCCTTTCCTTAATTGTAAGCGTTAGTCTATCCATTTCTGCACATTTTTTAAATCACATATTCATCTGTAGGGATCTCTTTACTTTTCCATTCTTGTTCTTGGCCATCGGGACGTAGATGAGGCTACAGAATGTCCTCCATCCCTGGGAGATATTGACTTGTTGGCCAAGCTTGGCATTTAGCCGAGCGTTTGAAGCCTTCAGGCAGCGAAGGGTGGAGGTGGCATTAGATGGCGAGGGCCTGTTCATCTGTGCAGGGAAAATGATAGGGTTTGGCTAATTGCAGCCTGACAAGCTGTCCTTTTCATTTCTAAACCTGGTGGGAAAAGCAGAGGAGACACGTTTTAACTGGATAAGTTGAAATAAAAGAACGAAAAAAGAAACTCCACTTGGCCACCAGACCTTCAGGGATTTCTCCTCCAACCAGAATCTTTCGATCCAGATACAGATTAACAGAGTTGGAAGGGATCTTGTAGGTCATCTAGACCAACCCCCTCTGCCCAAGCAGAAGACCCTACACCATTTCTGACAGATGGCAGTCCAGTCTCTTCTTGAAAGCTTCCAGGGATGAAGCTCCCACAGCTTCTGAAGGCAACTTCTGTTCATGGTTTATGGTTATGGGAGCGACGTGGCGTTCCCTTGTGACACCTCTCCTGCGTGAGCTGCACTGGCTCCCGGTGATCTTCTGGGTGCGCTTCAAGATTTTGGTCACCACCTTTAGAGAGCTCCATGGCTTAGGACCTGGGTACTTAGGGGACCGCCTTCTGCCACCAGTAGCCTCTCACCGGCCAGTATGCTCACATAGAGAGGGGCTCCTCAGGGTGCCATCGGCCAAACAATGTCGACTGGTGGCCCCCAGGGGGAGAGCCTTCTCTGTGGGGGCACCTGCTATCTGGAATGAGCTCCCCCCGGAGATACAGAGGATCCCGGATTTACGCACCTTCCGTCGTGCCTCAAGACCTATTTATTTCAACAGGCTGGCCTGGCCTAACTTCCCTTTTAATTGTAACTTTTAAAATTGGTTTTAAAACATTGGGGGGTGTTTTAAATTGTTCTGGGCCAAATGATTTAATGGGTTTTATATTGTCTTTTAAATTTTGTAATTTGTGTGTTTTATCTCTTTGGCTATTTGCCGCCCTGAGTCCTTCGGGAGTAGGGCGGTATATAAATCTAATAAAATGAAAATGAAAATGAAATGAAATGGGTTGATTGCCCTCCCTGTCAGAAAATTCCTCCTTATTTCTAGGTTGAATCTCTCCTTGATCAGTTTCCGTTCATTATTCCTTCTCTGGACTTTGGGTGTTTTGGAAAATAGGTTGACCCCCTTCCTCCTCTCTGTGGCAGCCCCTCAAATATTGGAAGATGGCTATCCTGTCTCCCCCAGTCCTTCTCTTCACTAGACCAGCCATGCCCAGTTTCTGCAACTGTTCATCGTTTGTTTTAGCCTCCAATCCTCTCATCATCCTGGTTCCTCTTCTCTGCACTCTTTCTAGAGTCTCAACATCTTTTTTTATAGTGTGCTGACCAAAACTGGATGCAATATTCCAAATGTGGCCTTACCAAGTCATTATAAAGTGGTAGCAGTACCTCCCTTGATGCTTCACATCTCTCTCTCTCAGCCTCACCTCGGGACATTTTTATTTTCCCTGCCCCGCTACCATCAAGGCGCCATTTAAAAACGGACAGCAGGTTTTGCTCTGGTCATTCAGAGTTTCCCTTTTTTGTGTGTGCAGAAAAAAAGTGTGCAAACCAGTTCTGGGAATGACCCACTTTCTCGGCAGCACGTGAGAAAGCGAGAGAGTGAGAGTGCTTGAGAGAAAATTCAAGGAACGAAGAGATTCTCTCCGAGCAAAAAGTGATTCATGTTGGTGCCAGAGAAGAAGAGGCCGCTCCACCCCGCTGTGCTAAACAAATAAGACTGCATTATTTCATCGGCGCAAAGCCTCTTTGGCTGATGGTGCCCTAAGGACATGCCCGCCATCCTGATTCAGTCCCGTGACATTCCTCTTCTAAGGGCACAGGAGAAAGCTAAGAAAATGTCATTCTGACCCACTATAACACCGATAAACCCATAGTTAAATCAATGATTCCTTTATTAGGAGCGATAGCAGCCCCGGCAAAAAGTTTATTCTCTCACCACAGGCTAACAAGTCTGTTTGGCAGGGGAGATGAATAGTTGTCTGCCACATCTATTCATCTCCGCCCCCTGCCTTTTATCCCCAGAGTTGGGGAGGGCGGGGCTTCGCGAGCAGTGGTGGCTCTTCTGTCCCAAGGATCAGCCCATAGATTTCCACTGCTCTCCTCTCCTCTGTTTTCTGTGCATCCACGCGTCAGGCACTGGACCCAGCTGATCCTCCTCTTCCTCATCAGCCAACTCCAGACCTGGGGGCTGTTGAATCTCCATCTGAGGGCTGACGGACGGCCCAAGCTCCACCTCTGTCTCTCTCTCTCTCTCTGCTAGCTCAATTCCCCCTCGGAGCTCACAGGTTGCCTTGATGCTGACCCAAATTTTCAGCCTCTTTTAGGAAAAAATGTTTTAAGGGGGAAAAGAGCATCTTATACTCCGAAAAATACAGTAGTCACACAGCTGTTGAGTGATTCGGTCTTCCTTATTGTCAGAAGTGGATCGCACAACTCCAGAACCAAGGAAACTTCTTGGATGAGAAGCAAAATGTTTTAAAGGGGAAAAAAATTCATACACAAGGAAATCCAATTTGGGTGTCCTCCTAGACTCCCAGCTAAGATTGGAACAACATCTGGCAGCTGTGGCTAGGGGGACCTTTGCACAGGTTCACCTGGTGCACCAATTGCAACCCTACTTGGATCGGGAGGCTCTCCTCACGGTCACTCATGCCCTTGTCACCTCATGGTTGGATTATTGCAATGCGCTCTACATGGGGCTACCCTTGAAAAGTGTTCGGAGACTACAGCTGGTCCAGAATGCAGCCGCGCGAGTTATTGTGGGTGCACCTAGATACACCCACATTATACCAATTCTCCGTGAGTGCACTGGCTCCCTATTGGTCTCCGGTCACAACTCAAGGTGTTGGTTATTAGCTTTAAAGCCTTACATGGCTCAGGGCCAGGTTATCTTCGAGACCGCCTTCTACCGCATAGCTCCCAGTGACCGGTAAGATCCCACAGAGTTGGTCTCCTCCAGGTCCCGTCAGCTAAACAATGTCAGTTGGCGGGCCCGCGGAGGAAGGCCTTCTCTGTGGCTGCCCCGGCTCTCTGGAACCAATTACCTCCTGAGGTCTGGGCTGCCCCCACCCTATTGGCCTCCCAGAAAGCGGTGAAGACCTGGCTTTTCCGGCAAGTCTGGGGCCGTTGATCTCGCTACGGCGATCTTGCGAGACCCGGCCATGGAATGGAGTGCATGGGTTTTTAATATTTTCTTTTTAAAAAATGTATGGGATATTGTTCGCATTGTTTTTTTGCTGTATGCTGCCCAGAGTCCCTAGGGAGTTGGGCGGCATAGAAATGTGACAAACAAACAAACAAACAAACAAACAAACAAACAAACAAACAAACAAATAAATACTGTATTTTCCTGCGTATAAGACTACTTTCTAACACACAAAAATCTTCTCAAATGTCGGGGGTCGTCTTATACGCCGGGTCTCATTCTCCTGTAACCAGGCAGACCAGCCCGAAAGGCTCTAACGAGCCTTAAATGGCTCTGAGGAGGGTCGTCTTATATGCCCAGTCGTCTTATACGCTGGAAAATACGGTAAATAAAATGAAGTTGCCTTTTGGAAAAGTACCTTTGGAACCAGCTTTGTGATCTGGATGGTTGAGAATCTCCAGAGACATTCTGCAAATTTATGTGCCCCTCGTGAAATTGCCACAAGGATTTCACACCCATCACTTCCACCCCCTGGAAGCAAAAGATTTTGGACAGAAAGTTTGCAGACGGGAAGTCTGAAGGCTTGCAGTGGGCAAAAAGAGGAAGAAGAGTTGCCACATTAATTCAGCGACAAAGGAGGTTGGCGCAATTCCCATGTGGAAGGAAACACCCACATCCTCCTGCAACCCACACCCGTACATTCTAGGTGGCTCTTATTTTCCCCTCTCCTCACCGTCTGTCTCCACCCCCTGGCACCACAAGCGTGGGCACGGAGGAACTCCAGGCCTCGGGCCACCACGGATAAGAAGGAGATGCTTTGAGGAGATGCTAAATATAGAAAGAGGACACCAAGGTAGACGGATGAGTCAGTGGTCTGGCCTCTGAGCATCCCCTCCCAGGGTCTGCCATGCCATTTTTTCCTAATAGGTTTTATTTTTGATAGGCACCAGACTTATAGGTCAGTAGTTCCTCAAGGCATCGCTCTGCTAATTCTCGCTAATTCTTGCCTAATACCTAAAACTCGTGGTTGACAAAGCCACGAGTAGGGACTACCAAGTTCTGTCTCATGCGTATGCTTATTAACCCATCAAGTGTGGCTGTAGTATTTTTCTCCCCATTTATTTTTATATTTTCTCTTTACATACAATAAGTGCCTGGTGAACCAGCCAGAGGGGGGTTGCAGCAGGTTCTGACCAGTTCTGGAGAACCGGTAGTGGAAATTTTGAGTAGTTCAGAAAACCGGTAGTAAAAATTCTGACTGGCCCTGCCCCCATCTATTCTCTGCCTCCCAAGTCCCAGCTGATCAGGACGAAATGGGGATTTTGCAGTAACCTCCCCCTGGATTGGGGAGGGAATGGAGATTTTACTCCCGCCCCTCCCCCCCTCCTGGCACACGATGGCAAAAAGGTTAGCCATCACTGTTCTATAGTACTCTGTGTCTTCCTTTTCTTTTATCTTCAGTGTTAGTCTATCCATTTCTGCACAGTCTTTACTGTTAAAAGGAGCCTTGGTGGCGCAGCGGACTAAAGTGCTGTTAAGGAGCACCAACTGCCTGCAATTACTGCAAATTCGAATCTCACCAGGCTCAAGCCTTCCATCCTTCTGAGGTAGGTAAAATAAGGACCTGGATTGTGGGGGCAATCAGATGACTTTGTATAAAAAAGAACACCGCTTGGGGGAGGCCAAAAGCCCTACTAAGCAGGTATATACAAAAGTATGAAGGCTATTGCTTAACACATTGTAAGCCGCCCTGAATCTCCGGAAAAGGGCGGCATATAAATTGAACTAATAAAAATAAAAATAAAATAATAGTGTTTTTAAAATTATATTGTCTTGTGTAGGTGTTCCCTCGTTCTTCCAGTGTTGTGCAAATACAATTCTTGCTGCTGCCAAAACATGTAATATCAAATATACATTTCCTTTATCATATTTCTCTGGTATTATGCCTAACAGAAATAGTTCTGGCTTATAGTCTATATGCTGTCTTCACATTTTTTTCTAACCACGTAGGAATTTTCGTGCTCTTTTTTTTTTTTTTTTTTTTTGCTTTTGGGCACATCCACCACGTGTGATATGTGCCCGATGTTTGATTACATTTCCAACATTTGGTGGACGTTTTTAAACATTTTTGCTAGCCTCGCCTGTCACCTATTTTATATGAATTATACATAGTTGGAGTATGGCTGTAGTATTATATTACTTATTCGTTATTTTTTATTTTCCCCTTCTACCCGTTGCCCACTTTTAGAATTATTATTTTCTCTGAGTGTTTCTGTACCAGAGGTAAATTCTTTGTCTGCCTAACTGTGCTCCAATCCTGGCCAACTCTGGGAAAGTTTGCAGAACACGTGCCAGGAGCAAGCGCTCCATTTCCCATCAACAAGGAGTGGGAGTAGAGCTGAGTAAGAGCTGGCAGGGAGGTTGCTGCTCATCTCCAAAGGCAACCTGCCAAGCTGGGTGAGGTCCCAACATCTCCACCCACTTCAGCTTGGGAGAAGGGAAAGAGCTCGTGTCCATAGCAGGTGACTTTCTGGCCCATTTGGGAGTGGGAGATGGCTGAGAGCAAGGTGAGGCCAGTCTGGGAATTAGCTTTGACCAGAAAAAAGACAGAAAGAGAAACAACAGGAGAACATCTGGTTTAGCTTTGGGGACATCTAGTGTGTAACCACCAACAGCCAAGAGGTTGTTAAGCCTAGCTTTAAAACTTCTACATGTATGTCCTACCTATCCTGCAGACACCTCATGTAGGTTCTCTCTCTCTCTCTTTTTTTTTACTTCCCATCCTCCAGAGGTCTTGAACCACCAACGGTCCACCTGGAAATTCTGGAGGCCAGGAAGTTGCAGATTAACCAGCCTGTTCCACAGATGCATTAAGCAGGTCCTGACCAGTTCTGGAGAACTGGTAGTGGAAATTTTGAGTAGTTCGGAGAACCGGTAGTAAAAATTCTGACTGGCCCCGCCCCCAGCTCTTCTCTGCCTCCCGAGTCCTAGCTGATCAGGAGGAAACGGGGATTTTGTAGTTACCTTTCCCTGGATTGGGGAGAGAATGGAGATTTTATAGTATCATATCAACTGTACATACAATTTAATTAGCCGGGTTGATTAAAGAAGTAGTGAAGGCATTCCCACAGTGTGGAAAGCTGGATTAGGATTCTCCATGTTTTGCATAGTCCTAAAGTTTTAACAGATTAACAGAGTTGGAAGGGACCTTGTCGGTCATCTAGTCCAACCCCCTAATCCATGATGGAAACTCTACACCATTTCTGGCAGATGGCAGTCCAGTCTCTTCTTGAAAGCCTCCAGTGATGAAGCTCCCACGACTTCCGAAGGCAACTTCCCTTCCATCCCTCGGTTAATTGCTCTCACTGTCAGAAAATTCCTCCTTATTTCTAGGTTGAATCTCTCCTTGGTCAGTTTCTATCCATTATTCCTTGTCTGGCCTTCAGGTGCTTTGGAAAATAGCTTGACCCCCTTCCTCCTCTCTGTGGCAGCCCCTCAAATATTGGAAGACTGCTATCCTGTCTCCCCTTTGCCAATGTGTTTGCTTTGACTGACAAGTTTTATTTGCTATTTAAAACAACATTGGAGAAATGCTTTCTACATAGAACAATCACTGGCCCTTTAAATTCTCAAAGGCATTCTAAAGTCAATTCCATGTACATAGATAAAGCATCTATATACACTTACCATTCCCAGTAAGCCAACAAATTTTGAATAGAATAGAATAGAATAGAATAGAATAGAATAGAATAGAATAGAATAGAATAGAATAGAATAGAATAGAATAGAATAGGGAGAGGAGAGGAGAGGAGAGGAGAGGAGAGGAGAGGAGAAGAGAAGAGAAGAGAAGAGAAGAGAAGAGAAGAGAAGAGAAGAGAAGAGAAGAGAAGAGAAGAGAAGAGAAGAGAGAATTAATTAGAATTAGAATTAGAATAGAATAGAATAGAATAGAATAGAATAGAATAGAATAGAATAGAATAGAATAGAATAGAATAGGGAGAGGAGAGGAGAGGAGAGGAGAGGAGAGGAGAGGAGAGGAGAGGAGAGGAGAGGAGAGGAGAAGAGAAGAGAAGAGAAGAGAAGAGAAGAGAAGAGAGAATTAGAATTAGAATTAGAATTAGAATGAATAGAATAGAATAGAATAGAATAGAATAGAATAGAATAGAATAGAATAGGGAGAGGAGAGGAGAGGAGAGGAGAGGAGAGGAGAGGAGAGGAGAGGAGAGGAGAGGAGAAGAGAAGAGAAGAGAAGAGAAGAGAAGAGAAGAGAAGAGAAGAGAAGAGAAGAGAAGAGAAGAGAAGAGAGAATTAGAATTAGAATTAGAATTAGAATAGAATAGAATAGAATAGAATAGAATAGAATAGAATAGAATAGAATAGAATAGAATAGAATAGAATTCTTTATTGGCCAAGTGTGATTGGACGCACACAAGGAATTTGTCCTTGGTGCATACGCTCTCAGTGTACATAAAAGAAAATACATAAAAGAAAATGACATTTACCTCCTCAAGCAGAGTTATCGAGCAAATGTTATCGAGCAAAATATTGTACAAATATCGCATCTCCATTGGTAGGCAATGATTAACTTTGCTACGAAAATCAAAGGGGCAAAGTTTCTAGTTTTGTAACATTTTCCGTCTCTGCTTTCTCACCTTAAGCCTTGCCTGTGGTAGACTATGAACGAGAAACTCTGCATTTTACCAATAATGCAGTCTACACATCCTACTCGCTGGTTTTTTGAATAAGCCACAAACGATTAGATTTGCAAAATACAGGAAGCCTCAATTTGGGGGAAGCACGACTGGGAGAATTTGGGGTTATTGAGGTAGGCTGAGGCCCCAGAATGTCAAGATCTTTAAGAAGATAGGAATTTGTTTCTTTTCTTGATTTCTTGGGTAGAAGCCGGCTGGAGTTTTTAAGAGTTTTGCTCCTTAAAAAGTTATGATGCTAAATGTTTTGGACCTGGCCACACCACAGATGATCTGGGATTAATTTACAGATCTCAAAACTAGGGGGCGGGGAGGATTGTCTAGAACCTGTGGATCTTCACCTTCCTTGTCATAAAGCCTGTTTACAGCCTCCGGAGAGCCTCCAGGGGGTAGGGAAGGCCGTTTTTGCCCTCTCCCGGCTCCTAGGAAGCCTCTGGAGCCTGGGGAGGGTGAAAAAACGGGCCTTCTGGACCCACCGGAAGTTTAGAAATGGGCCATTTCAGGCCTCCGGAGGGCCTGAAATGAGGAAGGCCATTTTTGCCCTTCCCAAGAAAGCCTCTGGAGCCTGGGGAGGGCAAAATATGGGCCTACGAGGCCCACTGTGCCAAAAGGGGGAGCGAGTAGGGTGGGACGCATTGAATTATGGGTGTGGGCACGCACACGCGTGACCCCCCCCACTCCACCCACTTTTAGCACACGGCGGCAAAAACGTTAGCCATCACTGCCCTAGCCAATGGCATGCTTTTATTCTCCAGTTAATAAACCTGTTGGATATGTGCAGAATGCAGCCCAGAAAACCAGAAAAGCATGAATGATGAGGCAACCAATGCCTGTCTTAGAACTACTTATTAGATCTGGACTGCAAAAACCCAACCCACCACTAGACAGCAGCAAAGAATTGGAATTCTCTCTCTCTCTCTCTCTCTCTCGCCCTCTGGTGGCTCTTCATGTTTCTGCAGCCAAGATATCAAATCCTAAACATATACCGTATTTTTCAGACTATAAGACATCCTTTTTCGTCTCTCAAAAGGGGGCGAAAATCTCTGTGCATCTTATAGACCGAATCTTGCCGAAGTCCCACCTGTCCGCTGGCTGTTTTTTAGCATCCGTATGCCCTGTTTTTAGGCCTTTTTCGGGTTTTTTCAGGCCTTTTTTTTTTGGCCCATTTTTGAGGCTTTTTTCAGTCTGTTTATGAGGGCTTTTTTGGCCCATTTGGGGGGCTTTTGGCCCATGGGGGGGGGGGGGTTTCAGAAAAAACGGGCTGAAAAAAGCCATGAAAACAAGCTGAAAAAAGCCTCAAAAATGGACTGAAAAAAGCCTCAAAAATGGGCCGAAAAAAGCCATGAAAACAGGCTGAAAAAAGCCTCAAAAACGGTCCAAAAAGCCACGAAAACAGGCTGAAAAAAGCCCCGAAAATGGGTCAAAAAAGCCACAAAAACAGGCTGAAAAAAGCCATGAAAACAGGCTGAAAAAAGCCTCGAAAACGGGCCAAAAAAAGCCATGAAAATGGGCCGAAAAAAGCCACGAAAATGGGCCAGAAAAAGCCCCAAAATGGGCCAAAACCCCTTGAAAATGGATTGAAAAAAGCCCCAGGGACAGGATGAAAAAAAGACAGGAAAAGGGCTGAAAAAAGGTAGGCCATAAACTTGGTTTTTGTTGTTTTCCTCTTCTAAATGTAGCTGCATCTTATAGTCAGGTGTGTCTTATAGTCCGAAAAATATAGTACTCTGTCTCTGTCTCTCTGTCTCTCTTTCTCTCTCTCTGTCTCCCTCTCTCTTTCTCTCTCTCTCTCTCTTTCTCTCTGTCTCTCTCTTTCTCTCTCGCTCTCTTTCTCTCTCTCTGTCTTTCTCTCTCTCTCTCTGTATGTATCTATCTATCTATCTATCTATCTATCTATCTATCTATCTATCTATCTATCTATCTAATCTCCCCCTCCCTCCTTATCATTGTTCTCTTTCCAATGACAGACAGTTCAATGAGCCAAAGAGCACACCTCCATCTGCTACCCATCCAAAAATCACCTGGAATTGTGCCCGAGTCAAGCAGGTTCCAAATCTGCCCTGTGTTACCTCTTCCCAGATAAGCCTCCACCCTTGTTTTCAGATGAGGCTGCAATTCCAGGGTGAAATATGGATCCAGCTGGTTGGAAACAGCCCCTCATTTATTATTCTGACTTCCTGGGAGCGAGCCAGCCTCTCTGAGAGCTTGCCCCAGAGCATGGGATGTAGTTCAGTAGGTCAAAGACGCCACTGAGACTGGAGGTCATGTTAGGGTGCCTGGGGGAGATAATTTGGCGTCTCTTGGAAATGAATCTCAAGAAGATGTTTTCTAGTCCACTAATAGGGATTCTTTGACTCTCTGGGAGTGCTTGACTGTGGTTCCCGACATCCTTCTCCATTGGCCAGGCTGGTTGGCTCTATTAGGAGTTGTAGTTCCACACCTTTGGTCTTCACAAGTTCCTTGCTGGTTTTGATGTTCTAGAACAGAGTTCCTCAACCTTGACATCTTGAAGAATGATTGCAGGAATTGGGTGTGAAAAGAAGGACTGAGGATGCCATGATAGCAACGTTCTAATATATCAGGTGCTCGTACAAAGCCGAGGGAGTCCATCTGTTTTCCAAAGCACCAGAAGGCAAGACCTGAAACAATGGGTGGAAACTCATCAAGGAGAGAAGCCACCTGGAATTAAGGAGAAACTTCCTAACCGTGAGAGCTATTAACCAGTGGAACTGCTTGCCTCCAGAAGTTGTGGGTGCTCCTCCATCACCGGAGGCATTTAAGAAGAGATTGGAAAGTCATGTGCTTGAAATGGAATAGAATCTCCTGTTTGAGCTGGAAGACCTCCAAGATTCCTTCCAACTCTTATTATTCTAAGTTCTGTGTTCTGTGAGATTGTACTGAGGGCAGGACAAGAAGCAATGGGTGGAAACTAATCAAGGAGAGAAGCAACCTAACACGAAGAAGAAATTTCCTGACAGTGACAACAGTTGATCAATAGAACGGATTGCCTTCAGAAGTTTGTGGGGGCTCCATCACTGGAGATTTTTAAGAAGAACATTCCAGTCAAATGGTTGTCCAGTCTCTTCTTAAAAACTTCCAGTGATGGAGCACCCACAACTTCTGGAGATGAAGCTGTTCTCCACGGATTAATTGTTCTCACTGCCAGGAAAGTTCTCTTTAGTTCTAGGTTGGATCTCTCTTCGATCATTTTCTTTTCTTTCTTTTTTTAAAATATTTTTTATTAAACAAACATACATACACCCATATTGACAAACTTAACGTGAACACATTCTGTACATTGAAACACGTCTTATGACTTGAGCACTAAAGTTGGAGTAGCTTCAGTATTTGTATATCTGTATATCTATATATATAGGTATCATTCAATAATCTATATGTTTACATATTTACATAGATATATCATTCATTGTGTGACAATGTTTATATGACGATATTTAATTTTATTTCCCCAGTTTATGTCCTTGGGTGATATTCCCTTTGTTCATGTTTCTTTTCTCTTACTCTTTAGTAAGTCTGTAAGACACACAGAGGAACCTACTACCACATGGGTCCTCCTGGGTCCCAACTGATTGGGAGGAAATGGGGATTTTGTAGTATCCTTTCCCTGGAGTGGGGTGGGAATGGAGATTTTACAGTATCCTTCCCCTACCATGCTCACCAAGCCATGCCCACCAAGCCACACCCACAGTAAAAACTTTTGAATCCCACCACTGCTTGATACCCCAAGACTTACAGGCATGCTCTCCCAACTCTCCAGACTACGTTAACCAATTCTAATTTCAGGATGGAACAGAAGAAGAAAATTACTGGGGTGGAATCAGAATAGCAATAGTACTTAAATACCATTTCACAACAGTTTTGCAGCCCTCTCTAAGTGGTTTACAGAGTCAGCCTATTGCCCCCAATCATCTGGGTCCGCATTTTATCAAGCTCCAAAGGATAGAAGGCTGAGTCAACCTTGAGCCGGTCAGGATCGAACTCCTGGCAGTGGGCAGAGTCAGCCTGCAATACTGCATTCTAACCACTGAGAGTGAGTGAGTGAATGAGGGAGGGAGGGAGGGAGGGAGGTAGGAAGGAAAGAAGGAAGGAAGGGAAGGGGGGAAGGAGGGAGGGAGGAGAACAGCAATAGTACTTAAGACTTATATACCACTTCACAATGCTTTCTGGCCCTCTCTAAGCTGTTTACAGAGTCAGCCTCTTGCCCCCAACAATCTGGGTCCTCATTTTACCAACCTCGGAAGGACGGAAGGCTGAGTCAACCTTGAGCTAGTCAGGATCGAACTCCTGGCAGTGGGCAGAGTCAGCCTGCAATACTATATTCTAACCACTGAGAGGGAGGGAGGGAGGGAGGGAGGGAGGGAGGGATTGAGGAAAATAGCAATAGACTTATATACCGCTTCACAATGTTTTACAGCTTCATCTATGCGGCAGTCAGCAGAAGGAGCCTGCAGTACTGCCCTCCAAGCACTGGGCCATCGTGGCTCAGAATAACGCTACACCCAAGTGCCAAGATACTGCATCTCTTTTTCTTCTGGCCCCATTCACTACCGTTTGGCACGTATCTCCTGGAATCCCATGCCTTCCAAATCTTTCCCCATCCCAGTTCCAGGAAGTTTGAACTCCTGACTCCAGAAGGAACAGCCCCGAATTCCAGCTACATGACAAGCACTTGGCACAAAAGGAAACGGGCACATTTGCATCGGAGAGAAAGAAAGGCATGTGTGGGTGAGCTAATTGTGATGGTCGGGGGATTCCAGGGGGGGGGTTTCTAACGAAACCTTCCTGTTCCCTGAAATAGAGTCGTGATGGCAGAAATCTCCTTTCCTAGCAACCCTTCAGAAGAATCCTTACTTCTTAGCTGCTAAGAAATAAGGAGAGGAGAGGAGAGGAGAGGAGAGGAGAGGAGAGAAGAGAAGAGAAGAGAAGAGAAGAGAAGAGAAGAGAAGAGAAGAGAAGAGAAGAGAAGAGAAGAGAAGAGAAGAGAAGAGAAGAGAAGAGAAGAGAAGAGAACCTGCTGAAACCCTCTGGTATCAATCCTTGAATCTCTGTTTTGCCAAAAATGTTTCCATTTCCTCCAATGCAGTATTGCAGGCTAATTTTGCCCACTGACAGGAGTTTGATCCTGATCGGCTCAAGGCTGACTCAGTCTTCCATCGTTCTGCAGTGGGTAAAATGAGGACCCAGATTGCTGGCAATAGGTTGAGTCTGTCAACCGCTTAGAGAGGGTTGCAAAGCACTGTGAAGCGGTATATAAGTCCAAGTGTTATTTCTATCTATCTTCCTTCCTTCCTTCCTTCCTTCCTTCCTTCCTTCCTTCCTTCCTTCCTTCCTTCCTTCCTTCCTTCCTTCCCTCCCTCCCTCCCTCCCTCCCTCCCTCCCTCCTTCTCAGTGGTTAGAATGCAGCATTGCAGGCTGATTCTGCCCACTGCCAGGAGTTCGATCCTGATCGGCTCAAGGTTGACTCATCCTTCCATCCTTCCGAAGTGGGTCAAATGAGGACCCAGATTGTTGGGAGCAATAGACTGACTCAGTAAACTGCTTAGAGAGGGCTGGAAAGCACTGTGAAGCGGTATATAAGTCGAAGGGCTATTGCTATGACTATCAGCACCAGTGATGAATGCCAAGAGAACCACCATTATAGGATTACTTATATTATTTTTTTTCTCTGAATCCTCCACCAAACAACCCCCCATCTGCAGGGGGTGGGGAGAGAGAATTCAGAATCACGATTTCCCCCAAAGTCCAAACCTTTGAGTGTTTTGAGTCAGATGTACCAAGCCCCCAAACGTGGCACCTGCCCCAATCAGAGTATTTATCCTGCCTCATAAACTCCTCGGCAGTTGGGAGTAAAGCTCCCCAGGGCACAAGATTGCGGGAAGGCTGCCAGCTTTATGCAAACAGCAGCCGGCCACGTGCAGCCGAAAAACGAGTGAAGAGCCACAAGAGGCTGTTCCTCCCACTTCATGATCCGTGGGGCGCTGCCTTCTTGGCCTCTGGGGAAAGTGAATTGAATTAGGAGGGTGGGGGAATGAAATGGAGGCCGAAGGAAAGGTCAAGGAAGAGACACTGGGTGACCAATCTCTTTCGTTGCCCTAGGGCCGTGATCGCGACACGCATGGTGGCACGGCCAGCTGATTTTTGGGCCTTCCGGAAGTCAGGAAACAGGCTGTTTCCGGCCTCCGGAGAGCCTCCAGGGGGTGTGGAAGCCCTCCCCAGGCTCCTAGAAAGCCTCTGGAGCCTGGGGAGGGTGAAAAAAAACAGGCCTTCTGGTCCCACCGGAAGTTTGGAAATGAACCATTTCCGGCCTCTGGAGGGCCTCAGTGGGGGTTGAGGAAGGCTGTTTTTGCCCTCGCCAAGAAAGCCTCTGGAGCCTGGGGAGGGCGAAATATGGGCCTACTAGGCCCACCGTGCCAAAAGGGGGAGCGAGTGGGGTGCATTGAATTATGGGTGTGGGCATGCGAGCGCGTGACCCCACCCACTCCACCCATTTTTCACACACGGTGGCAAAAAGGTTAGCCATCCCTGCCCTAGGGCAAGGGTCTCCAAACTTGGCAATTTTAGGACTTGTGGACTTCAACTCCCAGAATTCCCCAGCATGCGTAGCTTAAGACTTAAAGCATTGGCATAGTCTTAAAGTTGCCAAGTTGGGAGAGCCTGGCCTAGAGAAAGAAAGGAAGGAAGGAGGGAGGTAACAGAAGCTAAACAGGGACTGAAATGTCCCAAAGCTGCTTTTTCAGGAGGCAGCTGGACTTTTGAAGATGTTTTACTTCTCATCCAAGAAGCTTCTCCAACTCTGACTGGATGGTGGGGAATGGAAGGATTTATATTCCTTGCAGACAGCTAGTCATTTGCATCCTTTCAGATGGTCGTTGAGACATTTGGGAGGTTTATCTGTGTCCTCAAGGTCAGCTGAGTGGTGCAAATGGTTCCTGTAGTGATCCATGAGGAAATCCAGATTAAAAAATTGCAGACTACAGGAACCATTTGCACCACTCAGCTGACCTTGAGGACACAGATAAACCTCCCAAGTGTCTCAACGACCGTCTGAAAGGATGCAAATGACCAGCTGTCTGCAAGGAATATAAATCCTTCCATTCCCCACCATCCAGTCAGAGTTGGAGAAGCTTCTTGGAGGAGAAGCAAAACATCTTCAAAAGAAAAAATAAACCCAAATCCTGCAGCCGTTCTTCATATGTTTGAGCCTCCAGGCCTCTAATCATTTTAGTTGCTCTTCTTTGCACTTTGTCTCAACATCTTTTTTGTAACGTTGGTGGCCATAACTGAATGCAGTAATCCAGGCGTGGTCTTACCAAGGCTTTATAAAGTGGTTTTGATATATACCATATTTTTCGGAGTATAAGACGCACCTTTTTCCCCCCTAAAAGGGGGTGAAAAATTGGGTGCGTCTTATACACCGAATGTAGCCCCGCCCACCCACTGGCCCCCACCCTTTAGTCTCTGCCTCCCAGCAATTTATCTCCTTGCAGCAAGCAGCAAGAAGAAACAGCCCCGTTTCAGCTTCAGCACAGCCTAATTAGCACAAACAGCTGATTGTCGGTTGGATCGGCCTCACGACTCTCAGCTGTTTCAGGCTGCAAGGATTGCCATGGCCTATTGCTGCGCGGGCCTCTGCTGTTTTCTGCAAGGGGGTAAATTGCTGGGAGGAGTTTTTTTTTCCCTTGTGCTAATCAAGCTATGCTGAAAATGAAAGTAAAGCCGGCTGTTTGCTGCGAGGAGGTAAAATTGCTGAGAGGCAGAGGCAGATTTCTTTTTCTTGTTTTCCTCACCAAAAAAGGTAGGTGCGTCTTATATTCTGAAAAATACAGTAATTTCAGCAGTTTGTCTTACCTAGGCCTAATTCCCAGGGCCAGTTTGCTTTGGCACAAGCTCTGTATGGGCCGTTCGTCATTTCTCAAGGGCAAGAGGGCATGGCAAGGGCCTCTGTTGGCTCCCAGCCCACCAGGAAGGCAGCCTCCTTCCCACCTGTTCCTGATATGTGTCAGATGCGGTGTTTTCTGGCTTATGGGTTACTTGCTGTGACTCATTTTATTGTAGGCAAACACTTGCCCTCCATCCAATTGGGTATTGTGCATTGTGTTTAGTATGTTCACTCCCTTCTAATCAAGGCCCTTTTTTTCTTTTTTAAAGAAAAGTTTACCAGTAGAGCAGCCAGCAAGCGAACAATTCTTGAATAAATCTTTTGAATTATTCTTGTTGGGGATTTAACCAGAAATTTATAGTAAAGAAAATGTATGTTTGTTAATTCACATAATAACCGCAGTTAGGATTGTATTTGCACAAAGTTGGAAAAATGAAGGTATCCCTATGGATGAGAATGTGATTAGGAAAATATTGGGATGTGCAGAAATGAATAGGTTAACACCAGTGGTGGGTTTCAAATTTTTTTACTACCGGTTCTGTGGGCGTGGCTTGGTAGGCGTGGTGTGGCTTGGTGGGTGTGGCAGGGGAAGGTTAATGCAAAATCCCTGTTTCCTCCCAATCAGCTGGGACTCGGGAGGGAGCTGCAATTAGAAAAGCAGGCAAAGCACGGAAGATCGCTTTGCTCGCATTGGGGCTGAAAAATAGCTTCTAAAGCACATCTGATCATCGGAGGGAGCAGCAATTAGAAAAGCAGGCAAAGCACGGAAGATCGCTTCGCTCGCATTGGGGCTGAAAAATAGCTTCTAAAGCACATCTGATCATCGGAGGGAGCAGCAATTAGAAAAGCAGGCAAAGCACGGAAGATCACTTCGCTCGCATTGGGGCTGAAAAATAGCTTCTAAAGCACATCTGATCATCAGAGGGAGCAGCAATTAGAAAAGCAGGCAAAGCACGGAAGATCGCTTCACTCGCATTGGGGCTGAAAAACAGCTTCTAAAGCACATCTGATCGTCGGAGGGAGCAGCAATTAGAAAAGCAGGCAAAGCACGGAAGATCGCTTCACTCGCATTGGGGCTGAAAAACAGCTTCTAAAGCACAGCTGATCGTCGGAGGGAGCAGCAATTAGAAAAGCAGGCAAAGCACGGAAGATCGCTTCACTCGCATTGGGGCTGAAAAACAGCTTCTAAAGCACAGCTGATCGTTGGAGGGAGCAACAATTAGAAAAGCAGGCAAAGCACGGAAGATCGCTTCGCTCACATTGGGGCTGAAAAACAGCTTCTAAAGCACAGGTGATCGTCGGAGGGAGCTCCATTGACTAAAGCAGGCAAAGTGTGGAAGGAGTCAGAGAAGGCAGCAGCTGTTCCGGGTAGCCATTTTGGGCACCTCATGGGGTTACATTCGGAGTATAAAATGCACCCAAATTTTTAGCCTCTTTTAGGAGGGGACAAAGTGCATCTTATACTCCAAAAAATACAGGTGTCACATCACATCTCCAACATATTCTAATTTTCTCTTTTTGATGGTTTTGATGATTTCCCTTGGCTTTCCCAGGTGGCTTATCACCTCCCTGTTTCTGATTCTACCAACCCAACTTATACGTAACAGCCGATTCGCACATACACTATGTCAAAACATGACAACGTCCAAGGTCCTGATAAAAGCTTGGTGTGAATGAAGCTGAAGAATTGGCCGCCGCGTATTCATATTGTTGCCTATATAATAATAATAACAACAGCATCTGCCAATTGCAAAAGGCAGTTTTACTCAGAACACCTTACAACATCTTTACTATTATTAAACGACAGGAACTGGCCAAGCCAGGACTCAACAGGTGAACAAAAATGCAAAATCCGATCAAAACATTCGGCCGCCTGAGACCAACCAAAATCTTGTGTAGATGTGTGTGAGCAAAGATACCTGTTCTGCACCACCCCCACCCCCACCCCACACAGGCACACACACCTGTGAATTTAAACCAAAGCAGGAAGCTACCTTCTTCAATGACAGCTCTCCGTTTTTTCCCACACCACCCTTTGAAGGAGGTTTTGGGTGGAACCAGAATTGTGCAAGTCCACACACACAAAATGCTCCTTCCTTGAAGGCAGCCTGATGCAAAACGACTTTGCTGGAAATAGTGCTGTTCCTACCTAGCAGGTCTGGGGTTAGCAGGTGGAGCCCAGCTGGGCTCCCTGACCAATATGGCCATCTGTTTTTATATTTAGCGGTATTATTTAACGGTATGGCACAATAGTTAGATCCTGGATTAGAATTAGGGAGAGCCAATTTGAGCATCCTCTCAGTTGTGGAAGCTCCCTAAGGGACTTTGGGCTGGTCCCATCTGTCTCACAAGGTTGTTGTGGAGGAAAAAGGGAGGAAAGGAGGGAAGGGAGGGAAGGGAGGCAGGCAGGCAGGCAGGCAGGCAGGCAGGCAGGAAGGAAGGAAGGAAGGAAGGAAGGAAGGAAGGAAGGAAGGAAGGAGAGAAAGAGGATGATAAGTTTCTTGTCTTGCATTCTTGGGTGCTTTGCAAAATCTGTCGATCCCCTCTTCTTTGTAGCAGCCCCTCAAATATTGCAAGACTGTTATCATGTCACCCCTGGTCCTTTTTTCACTAGACTAGACAAACTCAATTCCTACAACCTTTCATTTTTTATAGCCTCCAGTCCCCAAATCATCTTTGTTGCATTTTTCTGCATTCTTTCCAGCGTCTCTACAAGAGCATGAAGCAATCTCCAACATACACAAGTTGAGTTTCTCTGTCCAAAAAACAGTGGTTTCCAATTTGTTAAATCTAATTTTTCAGGATGCTGAGGAGGCTGCCTCTTTGATCTCGAGACACACACACTACAAGGCAGCCAAAACCATTGACCTCAACTTGATGCCTTCTGGCAGAAGATACAGAACAATTAAAACTCAGACCATATGTCTTCTGAATAGTTTCTTTAAATCCCAGAACTATAATGGCACTCATCCATGAACTAAACGGCCACCATCAGTGGGCTGTTGGACGGAATTACTTGGTCTGTTGTATGGATGTTTGGATGGTTTAGGGGTGGGGAATTGTGGTGGGTGGGAGTGTGTTTGGGGATTGTTATGTGTGTTGGGCCTGGTCTTTGGGTGTTAAGTGAATTTCGTTGTATAGGTATACTGTGTATACAAGTACAATGACAATAAAAATGTTGTTGTTGTTGTTGTTGTTGTTGTTGTTGTTATTGTTATTAGTTAATCTGTAGTGAGATTCACAGCCTTTGAGGCTGGTTAATAGCTCAGCAGCTCAAGTCCTAACTAAGGACCCAGGAACTGTTAAGGTATCATCGGAGGATGTAAGCTGTTCCGAGTAAGGTGGTTTTTTGTAGAGTCAAAATGTTCAAGTCCAGTAAATTTAGAATTTCTAAATAGCGGGGCAGCCCTTTGGGTATTGCTCCAAGGGCTCCAATTACAATCGGGACAACACATGATTTCTTTTTCCACAGTCGTTCAACTTCAATTTGCAAGTCCCGAGACTTTGTGATTTTTTTCTTGCTGTTATCTTCAATCCGTGCATCACCAGGTATTGCAATGTCAATGAACCAACCTTTTTTCTTTTCAACTACTGTTATGTCAGGTGTGTTGTGGACCAAGTGCCTGTCAGTCTGAATCCTGAAGTCCCACAAGATCTTGAGTTTCTCATTCTCTAAAACTTCCTCAACCTGATGTTCCCAGTGGTTTTTGCTGTACTCAAATCCAAACTTCTGGCACAATTTCCACTGAATGTTCTTAGCAATGCGGTCATGGCGTTGTAGGTAGTCGGTTTGTGAAATTTTGCTGCACCCACTGATCAGGTGGTTGACTGTCTCATCTTTCTCATTGCAGAGGCGGCATTTGCTGTTGGTGGTAACATGTTGAATTTTTGCCTTCATGAAGTTTGTGGCTAGGGCTTGTTCTTGAGCTGCCAAAATAGAGCTTTCTGTTTCTTTTTTCAGTACTCCTGATCTTAAGCAGTTCCAAGTTAGTTTCTGCTCAGCTTTGGCTTCAATACTTTTCAAGTATTATTAATATTTATTATTATTATTATTATTATTATTATTATTATTATTATTATTATTATTATTATTATTATTATTATGTGGGGCCCTTTTTGTTTTTAATTATAATCTAATCAACCACATAAAGAAAAGGTTGGGAAACATTGTCCAACGGCTTCCAACTGCATGTTGGGGCATGTTTTATGACTACATATATGTGGAAAGGTGCTGCCCATCTAAACGTAGCTGCTACTTACTGGCGGCTTGTGGGGGAACTGGCTTTTCCTCTTCTTGAATGCTTCCTCAAACTTTTGCCTCTGAAGCAAAGCTGGTTTGGTAAACCCTGAGAGAACAGAAGAAAGTCTGAAGTCCCAAACCAGTTTTCCTTGTGAATTTTTAGCGAACGGGGAAATCTTCTGTTTGCATTACTAACTGCCATGCTTCAGCCCATCTTCAGAGCAGATGGAACCCCCCTCCCCCCAAATAGGGAAGCACAAAGGAACCTAGAACCTGATCCAAAGGAATTTTGGAAATTACCGTGTTTTCCTCCAAAATAAGACCCTGTCTTATATTTTTTTAAACCCTGAAATAAGCGCTTTGCCTTATTGCCATGCGCTCAAAAGCCCGATTGGGCTTATTATCAGAGGAAGTCTTATTTTGGAGGAAACAAGAGTTGGACGAGTGGGAATTCAGATGCGGCTCATACTAAGGCTCTTAATATCACTTGAAGCGTGGGATTTAACACTTCTGAAAGTTTGCACAGAGAAGCTTTCCCACTGAAGGGAACTCACTCATCTGAGTGCTATGTAGTCTTTTTCAAATATGGCCACGCCTTCCCTCTTTGGAAAATTCTTCCTGGTTTGGGGAGATATGGGGATCAAATGGGTATGACTAAATGGAGGCTCCCTAAGTGGCTCAGTGGCTAAGACGCTGAGCTTGTCGATCAGAAAGTTCGGCAGTTCAAATCCCTCGTATACAGTGGTGGCTTTCAAATTTTGGTACTACCGGTTCTGTGGGTGTGGCTTGGTGGGCGTGGCAGGGGAAGGATACTGTAAAAGCTCCATTCCCACCCCAATCCAGGGGAAGGTTACTGCAAAAGCCCTACTAAGTAGGTATATACAAAAGTATGAAGGCTATTGCTTAACGCATTGTAAACCGCCCTGAGTCTCTGGAGAAGGGCGGCATATAAATCGAATCAATCAATCAATAAAAAGACGGAGAAAATAATTGGAACTTTGAACTTATATATGTTGAAAGCACTGTTGTGGTCCTCCAGCAGCCTATGGAGCTGGCAGCGGAGTTGGACAGTGAGGAGGCTGGGGAGGAACATGGACCAGTCCTGGAGTCTGGGGAAGGCTCGGACGAGGGCTCTGCGTCGGAGGCAGAGATGAGGCCAGGGCCATCTGGGAGTTATGTGCTGCCTCCGGAGCCTCCAGAGTCAGACATCAGAGAGGCAGAGGAACAGGAGGAGCCTGTTCTTAGTGCGCGCATGTGCAGAGCTGCCAGAAGGCAAGAACAATTAAGACAAAAGGGGCGACTTGGGAGTAAGGCCTGGAGATAATTGTCCCCTCCATAAGGCTTAAAAAAGGAGCAAAGGCACGTGGGCCCTTTGCAGGAAAGCAACATTGTTAATTCTGTTCCCAGTCGGCATCTCTGTTTGATTCTGGACTCTGTGTGGATTTGCCAAGTAGGTCTTTGGCAGCGCATCAAAGGAGAGAAAGATTGGCGATTATCCCGAAGGACTTTTTGCAATTAATTGGGACTCTGCTGTGAATGAACATAATTCACAGCTGTTGTAATAAAATAGGTTTTTGGGACTACCCGTGTGTTTTAATGACTCAGGAAGCCTAGGTCACAACAAGCAGCAAGACTATTACACGCCCAAAAATGGAAGGGTATTTCAGTGACTACAGATGGAGTAGGCAGAGATGGCTAAATTGACCATTTTTATCAAAGAACAGAATATAAGTACTTTTGTTGCTAAGTGGAAACCGTTTCTGGACATTGTGCTCGAGGTGGGAGGGAAAAATGAAACCTTGATTTTGGGTTTTACTGATTAGATTGATTTGTCGTTATAGAAATGGCTAGTTTATATTATTTTGGAAAAGTAAGAAATTTTGGTTCAATGTTAATGTCTTATTTCCCTGCAACAGAGAGAGTTGGAAGTTTTTTTTTTTCCTTTCCTTCCTCCCCTCCTCACTTTTCTTTCCCTTTTTCCTCCCTTCTGTGTCCTACTATTTGCTTTCATATTGGCTAAGACGCTGGCTCTTCGGCTTTGAAACAGAGATGAGCACTGCCCCCTAGAGCCGGGAACAGCTAGCACATATGTGCGAGGGGAACCTTTACCTTTTATCTTTTAAATCCAGCACTACTTATACCCATAATGGCGAACCTATGGCACAGGTGCCACAGCTGGCATGCGGAGCCATATCGGTGGGCACGCGAGCTCAGCTCTGATATGCATGCGTGCGCCAGCCAGCTGATTTTTTGGGCCTTCTGGGCCCACCAGAAGTCAGGAAACACACTGTTTCCGGCCTCCGGAGGACCTCTGGGGCTGGGTAGGTGGAGAAGGCCATTTTTGCCCTCCCCAGGCTCCTAGAAAGGCTCTGGAGGAAAGCAAAAAATGGGCCTACCGGGCCCATCATGTGCCAAAAGCGGGGGGAGCACGGGGTGTGTGTGTGTGGAAGAGCGCATAGAATTATGGATGTGGGCATGCGTGCGTGTGACCCCACCAAGCTCTCCCCGCTTTTGGCACGCAATGGCAAAAAGATTAGCCATCAGTAACCTATACTGTACTCAACTTATTCCACTCAATGGAGAGACAGTTGAAAAGGTCCCTTTGTGGAAAACAAGATACTTTTGCTAAAAAGAACTATGTTTAACTTAAAAGTTTTCGCTTTGAAACATAGGAGACCCCGACTTCCTCCTCAGCCTCCCTCCCAAGGAGGACTTGAACACCCACTCGTCAAAGTTTGAACAAAAGCGTTGTTTGGAAGCCCCCACAATCGGCAAGGGACTCAACGTTTGCTTCCTGTTTCCATTGTAACGTGGCTTCTTAGTGAACTGTGTGAAGTGCCAATTCCGGTGTGAGTCAACCCTCCTGCCTCGGTGGTCTCGTCGGACAAAGTTCTGGGTGAAAAGATTAGCAGTTTGTCCCCACTCATCGCCACAAAAACAGAAGTGAGAGATGTGGCAGAAAACCCCCAAAACAACTTGGGCGTGGCTAGTCTAGTGAAGAGAAGGACCAGGGGAGACATGATGGCAGTTTCAATATTTGGGGTGGGGGGAACGCAGTCCCCCATTTTGGGCCTAGTAGGCCTCCCTGAAGCCTCCTGGGAGTGAAAATGAGCTGTGGGGGGGGGGGCGCCACACACAGCCCCGTGCCCCGTTTTGGGCCTAGGAGTCAACCCAGCAATTTAACTACCGGTTCACTGGTCAGTCCCCTCTTTTAGGTAGCTGTTGCATCGCCCCTAAGCCTTCTCTCCTAATTCGGGGAGCAGAGTTTGAAAGCCTGAAATGGGTGCCCTAAATATCCTCAGGGCTTAATAATCCCCACCCGTAAATATTAAAAAATCCCACACATTTTTGTTCCCGTCTGCCAGGAGGATGCTAGAAAAGAGACGTTGGCTGATTGGCATGGCTGGGATTTGCACCTTTGCAGCTGAGACGCAGGTGGCTTCTCTTCACTGGAGTTTGGAGGCAGAAAATCCTGCCAAATTGAAGTGGATCGTCTCAATGATTTCCGCTGCATCCAATTTACGGGAAAGCATTTTTTAATCTCTGCACCATCGCTGGCTTGTTGCTCTGGTCTCCTCAAAATATGCTCTGTGGTGAAGAAGAGAACGTTGCTCTGGTTTGTGTGTCATCGCATCATTTAATCATCCCAGTTATTTTAGTCTGCCTCCGCTGGAATCCACTAGTTTTGCCATCTGAGAATCACTGAATATTCCAAAAACAGAACAAATAGAATAACTAATAGTTGGAAGGGACCTTGGACTTAAAACGTTCCAAGACCGGAAGCCAGATTGATAAACTGAGCTCAGTCTATCAGTTCATAGAATGTAATGTAGAATGGAACAGATTTTGGAGGCCTAGTTCCCTTGCCCAGGGAGCATCCTTGGGAGATGCTAACATGCGAAAATGCAGTTATTGTTGAATGTCGGTTAAGAGATAAGAAACATTTCTGACTGAAAGGCTACTGTGAGACTTTGGGCCAGTCACTCTCATCCCAACCCACCTCACAGGGGTTGGATATGTTCACCGCCTTTTTGAGTTATTTGCAAAAATAATAAAAGATACAAATAAAAATAAAAATGGATACTTATATATCTGTTCAAACGGTTTCATTTAATGCAGCATAGTCCAGCTCACAATTTGCCTTCGCTACTAGGGCCTCACAGGAGGCATTATTAAATGCTTTGTTCACTCAAGACATACTGCCACGTCTTTACCATGGTTAGCTAAGCAAACATCTCTACTAGGGGGCGGGGATCAGATTCCCCATTTTTTAACTTGTGTTTCCACTTATTTTTTTTTATAAACCAATGCTAGCTAATCTGGAAATTCTCAGTCATGGTTAGTTAGGGCAGAACAGAATAAGAGAGCTGGAAGGGACCTTGGAGGTCATCTAACCCAACCCACCCAAGCCCAAATAGGAGACCCTACCCCATTTCTGACAGAGGGCAGTCCAGTCTCTTCTTGAAAGCCTCCAGTGATGAAGCTCCCACAACTTCTGAAGGCAACTTCTCTTCCATTGGTTGATTGTTCTGTCAGGAAATGTCTCATTTCCAGGTTGAATCTCTCCTTGTTCAGTTTCCATCCATTATTCCTTGTCTGGCTTTTGGGTGCTTTGGAAAACAGGGTGACCCCCTTCCTCCTCTCTGTGGCAGCCACTCAAATATTGGTAGACTGCTATCCTGTCTTCCCCGGTCCTTCTCTTCACTAGACTAGCCAGGCCCAGTGCAATACATTTTCAAAACGTGCATGAACGAATGGCTTATTTGTTCTGAGGTTTTGCCTGAATTCACTGTCAGCTGATGAGTCCATAAATCCCAGGTCCTTCCCCCCCCCCCCCTTAAAAGCATCAATGCTTTTCTGATCCTCTTGTACGATTTTCAACACTTGAACAAACAGGGCTCAGGATGACCTCCACAGCCTTTCAACTCATTCATGGTGGCGAGGTGCTCCTTACCCCTTTCTTTACTTACTCCGATATTCCACTGTCGTTTATATTGCTTATGTCCACCAGAGCATAGTGCTCCTTTGAAGAAGTAAAACCAAAGTAGGAATTGAGGAACTCGGTTAGAGGACCGTCTTCACCAATGTGGGGGCCCTGCCCTTCCTTCCACTATTCACTTAGCCACAGAACAACTTTTGTGCTAGCAATGTTCCTTGCAAACCGAAGCTCCTTTGGTGTGTGTTCTCTTTTTTATCTTGCTTTTTGCAGGCATTAATTGCTTAGTGGTCTGGTTTCCACTCATCTTTGTGTTTCCTACTCACACGCTGAACTCTCGACAGCCAAAAACCTTCTAGGCATCCAAACGTTTTCTGATATGCAGCAGTTTCTCCCCCTCAAAATTGTACTTTTTGTTGTGTTATGGATGAAAAACTCCTGTGTTCCCTTTAATCTCTAACAGCTGTCTGTGGGATGCCACCATGGGGAGGTTTTTTTTTTGTTCTGTTTGAAGCTTATTTAAATTGGTAGTTGGGAAAAATGAGATTTTCAGAGAAAACCTGCCAGGGCGCAGGCCTATTCAATCAAATGATCTTCACACGACGGTGGGATGCTGCCACCTTGTGGGCAATATGAAAAGGACACCAAGAATAAGATCAGGAAAGCCAATTGAAAAAAGTCGAGCTTGTAATTTTGATGTTGCTAGTTCAATCTTCCCCAGCGGAAGGCCTCCACAGTAAGCACTGGGAATTCTCCTGTTGTCTGAAGACAACAGAAGTTAGGGAGGACAACACTGTTGTCCTCCCTAACTGCAACTGGCAAGTTAGGGAGGACAGCAGCGATTCAAAAGCCATTTGGTTTAAGAAGGGAAATTAACTGTTTTATGCAAGGCTTCTGGTGAACAGTTGGAAGGGACCTTGGAGGTCTTCTAGTCCAACCCCTACTCAAGCAGGAGACCCATGCCACTCCAGACAAGTGGCCGTCCAGTCTCTTTTTTAAAAGCCTCCACGTCTTCTTAAGGCAAAGCCAAAGTTGTGGGAAATTGTAAATGATTAGGGTTATCATGAAGATTTTGTATGATCCGAAGACAACGCCACATAATCCACAGAGGGAAAAAGCAAAGCAAAAAACAAATGCCTAGAATTGGAGGAGTGGAGAGAGATCAACGTTGTCTCAGGAAATCCAATTCTAGTTCTGACACAGGGCTAAGCTTGCCTTCAGAAGCTGTGGGAGCTTCCAAGAGGAGACTGGACTGCCATTTGGCAAAGTGGGGTTGGACTAAATGACCTACAAGGTCCCTTCCAACTCTTGTTAATAATACTGCTTTGTGTATTTAGCTCATTCCTACCCTAATGCCCCACATTGGCTAAAAACACTTTCCATTCTGGATGCAAACGAGGGAAGCCAAACCTCTCCAGATGTTCAAAGCACAAAGGAAGCTTTTAGCCATGGGAGTTTTCTCATTCGCCCCCCCTTCCCTTCCCCCAGAAGGCAGCTTGGTTAGATGAGAGCACCAATGAGTTACCTTTATTGATGTTTGGTTCTCATGAAAAACATTAGTTGAAATAAAAACACAAATCACTCAGCCGTTATATTAAAGACGGTCCCCATCCCCATGCACGGACAGTATTTCCCAACGCTACTCCCACGCCAAAGTCCTGGCCATCCTTGATGAGAAGCTCTTGTTAAGTCAGCCTGTATCAAGAATGTTTTTCAACTCCGTTTTCAGATAAGGGGACTTCGACTCCCAGAGTTCCCCAGTCAGTGTGCTGGTTAGGGAATGGTGGGAGTTGAAGTCTCCAAATCTTAAAGCACTGGCCTCTACTTCTCATTTCCGGTCAGTCTTTCATTTCTTTCTTTTTTTTAAAGATCCCATGCAGAAATGCACAAAGCAGAAGAGAACGGGAGGCTATCGTTTTTCCCTGGCAGAGAAATGATTCTGAGGAATCATTATATATATATATTTGCAATAGCATTCAACCTCTTCTTGGGGGTTGTGGGGGGACAAAACCTCTTGCTCCCTCAGCACCACGAAGCTACCGACGACCCATTTTGGGAAAAATCCACTCGTGGAAAGCTCGGAAAAACGCACATTAAGTGTTCCGTGCTTTACACAGGACTTACGACCGTGGCAGCTCGAGAGCAAGGTGCACGAGGGATCCCGTCTGGTCCGCTTAGCAACAGTAAGGCACCCTTGGGAAGTTGGGGACTGAAATTCTGTCCGTTGGTAAAGGGGTCTTCAAACGTGGCAAGTTTTAAGACTTGTGGACTTCGACTCCCAGAATTGGCTGGCTGGCTGGGGGGAAATTCTAGAAGCCCACAAGCCTTATTAAAGTGGCCGAGTGTTGGGAGACCCCCTGATATTAATACGTTTTGAGCGTTATGGAATAAAATCAACTTGAAGCAAGGGTTCACGAACTGGAAGTTATCCCAGCTTTGCTTCCCACCATCTCCGGGGTGCCAGGCTTGAAAAAGAAGCTCCAAAACCTCTTTGGACAGGCGTTAACCGCTTTCCTGCCCCCCCAAGTGAAGCAGCTCTGTTATAGGCTGTCCCCCCACCCCCTCCCCCGGCCGCCTAATCTTACACCAAAGAGGCAAAGGAGTTTTGGGAATTCTGACCTGTCCTGTGCATAGTTATGCCGTACATTCTGGCACTTGTACGAAGGGGGAAAAATTATACCCTCCCTTACTCTTTTCTTACTTTAGCCACCCAGGAAACTGGCTAGCTGGGCCTATCACCAAGCAGGACCCTCCACCTCGCCCAACCTGGCCAAGGGACAACATGTACGAAGACGAGCACATGTTGCTTTAAACGGTTGTGCCCCCCAATTCAAGAGATGGCGTCTTGGGGACTGCGGTGTTTTTGCGGACGACAAGCAATCACATCTTGTTGAGGAAAGAAGTAGCCGGTTCTAAAAAGGGGAGAGATTTAAAGCGGCGGAAGGACGTGGGGCCTCTCCTTCGCTCTGTGGACAGAGACGTCACGGAAGGGGGACAGCCTGGATCTGAACGCCAAAAGGGCTCTTGATAGGTCCGCTGCCCGCTTCGGGTGGCCAAGAGGTGGTGTTCCATTGTGCCTCAGCGGGGAAAAAAGGCACTTTGGCAGCAAAGCAGCCCGTCTGTAAGCAGAGCAGAAGATTTAAGAAAGAGACGCAGACACAGGAAGCCGAACGAGGAGCCCTGGAGCCTCCATGAGGTTGTAGGAGCCAGCAGTGGGGCTGTAAATGGTTGGGTGTCTTCTCTCACACCAGGCTGCGGCGGCCTCCACGCGATTCATCTCTCCAGGAGAGAGAAGAGGCAAGGGCCAGCCTCTTTCCAAATGGCTTGCAGAGGGTCTCCGGTATTGGGGTAGGAAGAAATGAGACCCCCCCACACCCAAGAACGTAGCTGTTTTTCTCCAGTAAACCCCCACCCCACCCCACCCACCCCAGAGCAAAATAAGGTCACGACGCAGAAGTGGCCGCACAAAACTGCTTTTCAAGATGGCCGAGCCTGGTTCCCCAGGGCTGACGGTGTTGCTTTCTTTCGAGGAGGAGACGTGGCAGAGGAGGAGGAAGAGGAGGAGGAGGACGGGCGCAGGCGGAGGTGATGGAGATCCCAAAGGCGTCCTTCTCCGTGGCGTGTCTTTTTTTTTTCTTTTTTCTTTTCTTTTTCACAGCCTGGAGCAAGAGGCGCGTGGGGCCGGCGAGGTTGCAAACCAAGCCCTCTCTCCTTTTAAGCATAGTCTATCTGAATAGGGCTGCGGGCTCCTTCATTCTTATGGTCCTGGCTGGGCATGCTGGTCTTCCCTTCCCCGGTGCTGTTCTCGCCCCCGCTGTCCCTGGATTTGGAAGCGGAGATATAGTCTTTCAAAACGATTTCCATGTTCCTTGCCTTCAGCGCTGCCGAATGCAGCTTCTCCAAGAAGTCCGGCATGCCTGGGATGGGGATAATGAAGAGATTGGGGGGGGGGGGGGGGAAGAGACAGGTGGGTGGAGAGGAAAGCATACCAGCCGGTCAACAGGAACCCAACACCTACATGCGGTCAGGTAAACCGATCCACCCTCAAAAGCACTACCGTATTTTTCGGAGTATAAAACGCACCTTTCCCCCCCCTAAAAGGGGGTGAAAATTTGGGTGTGTCTTATATGCTGAATGTAGCCCCGCCCACCACTGGCCCCCACCCTTTGGCCTCTGCCTCCCAGCAATTTACCTTCTTGCAGCAAGCAGCTCATTTCAGCTTCAGCACAGCCTAATTAGCACAAACAGCTGATTGTCCATTGGATCGGCCTCCCGTCTCTCAGCTGTTTCAGGCTGCAGGGATTGCCATGGCCTATTGCTGCACGGGCCTCTGCTGCTTGCTGCAAGGGGGTAAATTGCTGGGAGCGGATTTTTTTTTTCCCCCCTTGTGCTAATCAAGCTATGCTGAAAACGAAAATGAAAGCAAAGCAGACTGTTTGCTGCAAGGAGGCAAAATTGCTCAGAGGCAGAGGCAGATTTCTTTTGCTTGTTTTCCTCACCAAAAAAAGGTAGGTAGGACCTCATCCATGCCTTAAAGACATCCTCGTCTCGAGATTTAAGATTGAAGAGCAATCCCACTTGCACCAATTGCTACTTGGGACATACGGAAAACCAGGACCTCCGTTCCCCTCCCAGAACGTGGCTGCTGTAGGAGGCCAAACCCCTGAGAAGAAACCTTCCAAACCTCTGAACCAAAGGGAGAAGTGGATCCCTGAAATGGTGCCTTTTAAATCCACTAAGCGTCAATAGCCAATTTTGAGTAAGTTAAAAAGGATCATCATCTTCATTTAATGGCCGCATAATCCCTTGCGGCGTAGAGTCTGGACAACTGAATGGAGGAAGCAGAGAGTTTTAATGGCCAGATGCCCTTCCTGTCGCCAATGCGGAGTTTTGTTCAGCAGATACATTCTCAGTGTTCACCCAGAGAGAGAAATATCTGCCTCTACCTAGGATTGAACTCACGGCCTCCTGATTGTGAGGCGAGAGCTCCATCTCCGGGCCACCGCACCCACTCCAGTAAGTTCAAAAAGAGGCCTGTAACGAAAGGGAGGGGTTCTCCAATACCAAGCCTGATCCTGAACCTCCTGGGGCAACGAAGCCCCTGTGATACAAAGCCAACTTCTTTTCACCTGGGATCCAATGATAATTTTCAACTCGCTTCAATATAGTAAATTTGGGGATGCGAATCTGCCATGTTGGCTTATTCACATTATCAGGCCTTCAAAATTGAAATTGATCATTTTTTTTTTAAATTAGATTTATAATGCCGCCCTTCTCCGGAGACTCAGGGCGGCTTACAATGCACTAAGCAATAGCCTTCATACTTTTGTATATTTATACAAAGTCAGCTTATTGCCCCCACAAACTGGGTCCTCAATTGACCTACCTTAGAAAGGATGGAAGGCTGAGTCAACCTTGAGCCTCGAACTTGCATAATTGCAGACAGCTGGGTGTTAATAACAGGCTATCTAGCCCGTCGAGCTATCTGAGGCTCTTAGCTCATTGTTATTGTAGATCATGCCATTCTGGGAACTGAGATCACCCAATGTTTTATAGCAATAGCAACAGCACTTATATACTGCTTCACAGTCCTTTGCAACCCTCTCTAAGCGGTTTACAGAGTCAGCCTATTGCCCCCCACCCCCCCAACAATCTGGGTCCTCATTTTACCCACCTCGGAAGGATGGAAGGCTGAGTCAACTTGGAGCCTGGTGAGATTCGATCTGCTGAACTGCAGCTAGCAGTCAGCTGAAGTAGCCTGCAGTACTGCACTCTAACCACCGCACCACCTCAGCTCTATGCCGACACAACCAACTCAAAGAGTTCCCATTTTGCCACTTTGGTAGCCTGTCCTCTACGCTGAAGAATCGCAGTCCCCAACACTCACCACTGGAAACCATCCAGCTGACACAGTACCGAGGAAACACCGTTTGTGGGTTGTCGCTATATGTGAGCAAGTAGTCAAAGCCATTCTGCAACGAGAAACAATACTGGTTAACTACTATTCCTCGTAACAAAAGAGGTCCGTACCTAACTGCACGGTCAGTTAATTTACACAATTTAACCCTTTTGCTATGTAAAACAAAATCAGTTTGATGACCTCCCTCCAGAAGTCGTGAATGCTCCAGGTTTTTAAGAAGAGAATGGACAACCATTTGTCTGAAATGCTATAGGGTTTCCTGCCTGAGCAGGGGGTTGGGCTACAAGACGTCTGAGCTCCCCTCCAACTCTGTTATTCTGTTATAGGAAAAAATGAATTATAAAAGTGAAGTGCCCCATTGTTATGTTAAGAAGGAAAGAATCGTGAAAAATCTCTCTTGCTCCAAGTCATTCAAATGCAATAAAAGCTTTGTAAGTATCTGGCAGCAACCTTCTTACAGTCGAATTTTTTTTTGTTCCCTTTCCTTAGATAGAGCAGGAGTCAGCAACCTGCGGCTCTGGAGCTGCATGTGGCTCTTTCACGCCTCTGCTGCAGCTCCCTGTCACTCAAAATAGGCGTCACAACCGCCAATGTGCGTCATCCGCCGGCATGTAATTTATTGAGCTTTTCAACCCCCGGTAGGCCAACTGTGGATAATTCCAAGAAAAGAAAAGTTTCTGAAGAAAACAGAATGTTTAATTTGACTACATATGCTAGTTTTGTGGCCGCTCAAGAAATAGTCAGGCACGGGAAGGGTTTTGTGGCTCCCGGTGTTTTCTTTTCTGTGGGGAATGGGTCCTAGTGGCTCTTTGCGTGTTTAAGGTTGCAGATCCCCTGGTATAGATGATTTCTGGGCAGGGGGAGAGGTGGCTTTTGTAGAGCCAGTGACCACGGCAAAGACCAAAGAAATTTTCCAAAGCACCTGAGGGCAGGACAAGAAGCAATGGATGGAAACTCATCAAGGAAAGAAGCAATTTAGAACTAAGGAGAAATTTCCTGACAGTGAGAATTATTAATCAGTGGAAGAACTTGCCTCCAGAAGTTGTGAATGCTCCAACACTGGAAATTTTTAAGAAGAGACTGGACAAAACATTGGTCTGAAATGGTAGAGGGTTTCCTGCCTAAACAGAGGGTTGGACTAGCAGACCTCCAAGGCCCCTTCCAACTCTGTTGTCCTATTTTCTAAAATAGAAATGATGAGTAAACCAATTCCTTGTAACGTCTCGGTATAAGGGGAGGACAGCAGACCACTCCAATGTCCTCCAGGAAGCTGCTCCTTCTTGAGGCTGCTGCAGGACAAGGGTTTTCAGTGGCTTCAACTTGCTCAGAATTGCAACAGGGACTTTTGAAGGACATTTAAGTTTGCAAACCTCACTTTCTAACCACTTTCAATCATTCTGAAATGGAGAATGTGCAGCAAGAGAGAGAAAACACATTCTCAAACTCTTAATGTAATTTTTACAAGAACTAAAGAAAACCTAAACGTACAAAAGTATCTGGCTTAGAAAATCTTGACCCCACCCATTTTGTATTAGCAAAAGATGGTCATGAAACAAAATTAAATGGCCATCGCTGTTGCTGCCAATGATTAAAGACTGGCAAGGATCATAGGGATGATACATAATGCATGTCAAAGGCTGAGGCCTAAAATATAATAAAATGTGTATAATAAGTCAAAAATAACAAGGGTCAGACACACATTAACAATTGTTGCTTCAGCTTCTTAAATGTTTCTGCTCCCTGTAAAGAAAACCTCTTCTAAATTTCAGATTCCCTATTTTTTTAAAAATAAAATAAAAATAAAGGAACTCACCTCATCAAATGATTTGTGAGGATGGATAACCATTTGTGACTCGTAGGTTCGGACACGGACAAATTCAGGATCTTCTGGGACGCTTGGGTGTTCTACCGCTCTGACCAAAAAAAAGAGAGGACATAATACTTCACAAAACCAATCGACTGTCAGTTTAATTTTGGGACTGCAAACATTGTAGAGTAGGGCATGTCAAAGTTTTCAACTTTCCAATTTCCAAACATTAACGGGCGCTCAAAAGTTGTGACCTGCCTTGGGTTTTTCAAAGGCATTTGGGGTCCTTTAATGTAATTTAGATGTGCCTGGTAAATAACTACCTAAATATCATAACTTTTTAACATTTTGTTTGTTTCGTTTGTAGAGAATAAAGAATATTTTGACAGCGATACATGAAAATTGTTGCCTAGGCCCAAAGGGTTAAAGTGTTTTTTTAAGTCCAGGTGATACGGATTGAAGCAGTTCAGGCAGACGCCTCCCTAATTCCCTGACCGATTCTGGGGTTTTAATTTGGGGGATTTTAAATTTTGGACTGGATTTTAATATTGTACTGTTGTTATTATTGGTGTTGTTTTTATTGTGTGAGCCGCCCCGAGTCCTATGGGAGAAAAATACGGTAGTTTCTCCTTCATCCTTCCAGCATTTGCCCCAAGAACCTTTCCCAAAGATTTACAAATCCAAATCTTAGCAGGCGGCTGGACAGATGGATTTGTCCTTTTGACGTGCAACGAAGCTGCCTCCTGGGCACTTGATCACTTACCGTGACACCAACACCATCAGATTGTTCTCTTGGTCCACATCATACCGTCGAACGTAAACGTAATCCCGTGAATACATCGGGTACTGGAAAGGGATGGGGTGGAGGAGGAGGAAGAAGAAGAAGAAAAGAGCAGAGCCGTTAGATTGGATGGTTAAGTGACAATGCAGCTGGCAAGCAGCACCGGGCAAAGGAAGGAGGCCTTACCGGAAAGTGAGTTACCCAGTGCACCACCTCTGAGCCCGTGTCCCGATCTCTCTCAATCACTTCCAGTTTGATCACTAGGGAATCCCATTTCTTCCGGTATTCCGTATCCAGCTAGAAGAGAAGAAGCCACTGTCGAATCCGAAATGGACATATGTGTAGCCATTTTAGTTAGCTTTATATTATACTCATTTATTCCTTTTCTTTCTCCCCGTTTTGTAAGGGATGGGTGGGTGGGTTTCGGGCTCGCCACATTCTTAAGATGGGAGGAGGGAATAGATAAGTGAGCTTTGTTTTGACTAGGTGATCTTTTTTTCCGTGGGAACGGAGGCTGTCCTTGCTGAGAGCTAAAGGAGGAGTTTGATGACACCGGGCAATTGTGGATTTTGCTTTTATTGGGGAATGTGACTTTTGTGGGGTGTTTCTAATTTTCAACATTATGTGGTCTGATTACGGTTTGTGTCAGATCCGGAATTACAACAGTCTTTGACAATTTGAACCCTACCTAAATAAAAGAAGTTGTTTTGGAAGATGAGAAATTTGCACCTTTCTTTTTTGAATGGGCTTTTCACCACTTGGAAACCTGACAGCCACAAATTCTCAAGTCAGCTACCCTAAGCTTTCAGTTTGCTAATGCAATTCTAAAAATGGACTGCAAAGTCAACATCGGAAATCTTGAGGTTTCCTGATTTGTTTCCATCTCAAACAAGAAGTTCCATGAAGGCAATACATCCTTCGTGTTCGTTTTTTGGGAGTTTTGGAGATTAAGTTGTCAGGCTTTCTTTTCCCTCGAAAGGGTAAGCGTATGAGAAAATCAGAATTCAGGGAAGGGTAGAGAAAAACTTGTATTTATTCTTCAGTGCTCTATTAAATCCAGAACCCATTCTGTAGAAAATGCAGAAGAGGTAGTGAACAGGACGTCTGAAAGCATAAAAAAATAAGGTAGGAGGAGGAAGAGGAGATTATACCAGGAGATATTTTGGAAAACCGGAAAGGAGTGTTGAGGGCCAAGGCTCCCCCCCTTAATATTATGTGTGTTTATTGACAGTTGGTCATCAGAATAGAATATAACTCTATTACAGTCATAGACTAGCAATAGACATCACTGTTTAAAGGTAAAGGTAAAGGATCCCCATGCACATATGTGCTAGTAGTTCCCAACTCTAGGGGGCAGTGCTCATCTCTGTTTCAAAGCTGAAGAGCCAGCGCTCTCCAAAGATATCTCTGTAGTTATGTGGCTGGCATGACTACATGCCAAAGGCGCACGGAATGCTATTTCCTTTCTACCAAAGGTGGTTCCTATTTTTCTACTTGCAATTTTTACCTGCTTTCGAACTGCTAGGTTGGCAGAAGCTGGGACAAGGAACGGGAGCTCCCCCCGTTACGCGGCACTAGTTCGAACCGCTGAACTGCTGACCTTTCAATTGACAAGCTCAGCGTCTTGGCCACTGAGCCACTGCATCTCCTATTTACTATTTATTTACCATTTATTTATTTACTATTTATATCACTGTTTATAATATATTAAAAAATAGTACTGACATTAATAGTGGATAATAACATCCCTGTTAAGGAAATACATATTCTCAAACAGTTAGGGTCTCTCTCTAGTTTATGTGAGCGGAAAGGCGATAAGTATGTGAGTAAATATAATTTTCCAAAAATTGTTGAGACATCTCCACAAAATTGGCACAAGTGGACATTGCAGCAACACAGAATTTTGCCACTGCACGCGTGGTAGCCGGGTTTGAGTTCTGGAGGAGGAAGCCTACATAGTTGGTCATCAGCTTGACCAAAGTAAGTATTTATTTTAAAAAGAAAGAAAGAAAGTGAGAAAAAAGGGCATACATTTCTCATTTCATTAGAGGAATGGAAAATTAGGAGAAAATGCATCCCAATTAAATGCTATTTTTCGATAAAAGCAATGAAGCAGATGGTGACAGTTATAGAAAACAAGCCCAGTGCTTTTGATAGGTATGTATATTTAGTAGTACAGTTTTTAATAGGAAAAAAAAATCAGTAACAAAGGAAAATGAGCATTTAAGATTTGTTTCAAACTTCAGTAAACTATTTTCCGAATGAGCTGAGCTCGTCACAGAATATAGTAAAAAGTTTCAGCTTGATTTTTAGATTTCCAACTATTTTTGAATATGCATTACCCATTTTAACAACCAGCGTGGGAGAAATGTACTAACAGAATATCTTACACTAATTTTGTCTTGCTTTATTTGCCCTATTTTGAACTATTTTGCTATGCTTCTGAGAGGCCCCTCACACTCTTCCTACAATGAGGACAGGACAAGCAGAACGTAGGCTGAATTAAAGACTGAAGCTGGAGGTATCCTACTGTCAATGAGAAACAGGAAGAGATGTGGGAGAACTCACCTGCACATTGAAAAACTGTCTTGGTGTCACATCTGTGTACGTTCCAAAGACTACAATAGAAAGACAAATCTCGTAGTAGAACATTAAAGCAAACACAGGTCTTTGTTAGACTTACAAATCGTAGGTGGGCAACAAGATATCTCTGGGTCCAAAGCATCTGGATGCACCTCGCTTGGTATGTACCAGCCTCAAGTTTTTAAAGACCGTTTTAAGTTAAAGCATAAATAGTAAACAGCAAAGCAGAGCAGCCTCTGCTCATATTATCTTTATTTCCTTATTTATTTCAATTACAGTAGTGGCCAAAATTGTGGAAACCTTTTGGGGAAAGTGTATTTTTGAGGTTTGATGGCTTATAACACCACTTTTTTTTGGGGGGAGGGGGGGAGTTTCAAGATAATCATATTCCATTGCTAGAATGGCATGGGAATAGCCCAGACCTTCACCCAATTGAAAATCTATGGAGCAGCCGACTAAAGAAACTTGTTAGTTAGTCAGAAGCGACCCAGCAATAAAACCTAGTTCATAGAAGCCATCATTCAATCTTGGTTTCACATTAGAACAGCTGCAGAACTAAAAAGGCTTGGTTCACCCCATGGGAAGACGTTGTAAGACTGAAGCTTACCCAACGAAGGATTAACTGACATGGGGATAATTTTTGTTTATCTTGTTTTTTTCTCTGGTGATAATTTTTGTATAGCTTGTTTTTTCTGCGGGTTTCACTTTTCTTCTTTATCTTGTAACTGCTATTTTAATAGCAAATCCTTCATAAAAGTTACTGTATTACATTCTTGATTAAATTATATTTCCACTGATATATAGTTTTATGGTACTACTCCCCCCCAAAAGTGGCGTTATTAGCTAGTTTTAGAAAATAGACTTTTCCCAAAAGGTTTCCAAAATTTTGGCCACTACTGTATAATAGTCCTGGCCCGCACTTAGGCCCTATGGAGCATTCTTAAGATAATAAAAATGGAGGACTAGTTGAAGTTCAGTGCTCCTGGGCCTCAAAAGACAACAGGAAACTGAAAAGTGGGTGTTAAAATGAATTTGGGAGGCGGAGGGGAGAATCTCATCCATCTGCCATCCGGTAAACGGCCAGGACTGTGGATGGAGCCAATTTGTTGATAGTCCCAAACCTCTTTGCTTCTAAGTCCCCAAAGCTGCTAATTCCCACTGCTGACAGTAATGATTTGGCCAAAAGCTGAGGGCACGAGGGAGTCTGAACAGAAACATTAGGAAGGGAAAATAAAAGGGGGAAAAAAAGAGGGGGTGAAGTTAACATTTGGAAGGCAGAGAAAGGAGGACACAGATTGGCTTAGGAGCAGGAACAGAAGCTAATAAACCAGAGGGAATTTTACTCTGCAGCCACCAGCAAATGGGTAGGTGATATTGGATATAGCAATTTTAAATACTGGAGGGAGCCAAAGCAGAGACAGTTCACACAGGGCAAGAGAAGTGTGAGGTCTTTGTCTAAAAGCCGCAGCCCACACTGCTGGAGCTGTGGCCCTTTAAGTGGCACACTCACGTCTTGTACTTAATGATGGAAATTCCCAAATACGATTGTCACCTGAGGGCTCCCTACACAAATCTGTGATTAAAAAATGGGCCTACAACTGAGAACCACTGAAGAATGTTATGATTGACTTGGAAATCCCCGAATCTGGATTTTTAAGATCACCTCGCCCCTTATTAAGCCTTGAACATGGCTTTTAGAGGCTTTACCTCTACAGTGATTAAATAAATTTAAACGTTGCCCATTTCGCTATCCAGACTAAATTAACCAAGATTTGACTCGAATTTTGACTCTGTTGGCGGTAGCAAAATAAGCAATCTGGGGCAGATTGTATATGTTCGTATCTTGTGTCACAGAGCTGGAAGGGGTACGCAAGTCATCCAGCCCAACGTGGCCAGACACACATGTGATAGGTGTACCAAGACAAGAGTAAGTATGAAACGGGGTGGGGGGGGTGGGGGTTCCTACCTCGATACTGGTACACATGACCCCCGCCAACTGGACGCCTCCATAGTTTGAAGTGCTTCTTGTTGACCACCATTTCCCAACTCTGATCTTCAGGATCAGACGAGACGCCTTGGTAGGTGCTTGGCTCCAGCTCCTGCTCCTCGTTTTCTTCCACACTGCTCGGGAAGAACCTCGAGATTTCCTGCATGTGTTTCATTTCTTGCACAGACCTTGGGAGAACAATGTTGAAACGTGTCTATTAAGATAGATTAGATAGATAGATACCCTGTTTCCCTGAAAATAGGACATCCCCTCATAATAAGGCCAAGCAGGCTTTTGAAGCGCATGTGCTAAAATAAGCCTCCCCTCGAAAATAAGCCTTCCCCCAAAATATTTAAATGCAGAGCTAGAAATCAGGTAAGACGGCAAGAGGAGCCCCATCTTGCTCCATGTGCCCCAAAATAATAAGATCTCCCTGAATATAAGGCCAAGCGCTTATTTCGGGGTTCAAAAAAATATAAGACAGGGTCTTATTTTCAGGGAAATATGGTAGAAAGGTAGATATAAATAGATAAATAGAGATAGAATAGATGATAGATAATGATAGACAGATAGTAGACAGATAGACAAATGGATAGGCAGAGTTTTTTTTAAAATTTGATTTATATGCTGCCCTTCTCTGGAGACTCAGGGCGGCTTACAATGCGTTAAGCAATAGCCTTCATACTTTTGTATGTTTATACAAAGTCAGTTTATTGCCCCCACAATCTGGGTCCTCATTTGACCTACCTTAGAAAAGATGGAAGGCTGAGTCAACCTTGAGCCTGGTGAGATTCGAACTTGCAGTAACTGCAGGCAGCTGGCAACTTAAATGCTACTTTAACAGCACTTAGTCCACTGAGCCACCAGGCTCTTTTTAACTTTGTCTTTGAATGTACAGGGCTCGGCATACATTAAAATGAAATTTCGTTCCATACAGCTCTCAAAGAGTCCCCACCTCCAATATACACTACATAAACACGGCAAAATCAATCAATCAATCATATACGCATATATGTTATATGACAGAGATAGATACTATAGTCTTGTTCGGATATATACATGTACATGGCAAGAAAAACGAATCTTGACTGTCTTCCTAAACCCATCCCCCCCCATGGACTTGCTTGGTAACCTTTAATCAACCTGACATATATTTGGCAGGGGAATAAGAAACTACTGAAAACAAATGCTGCCTCCCCCCCGCCCCCCAAAGCAAAGTAAAAAGTCCCTGGAGTCAAGCTTGATTGCTAATAACTTCTTGAAGCCCACTCAGGATGGAGTTTTCTTGGCAACGACATGTAAGCAGTTTGCCAGCATTTGTTTCTTTACATGATTTTTAAAGCCATTTTCCATCTCTGGATTTTTGCGGAATTTCCATCCACGTTCCAACCCGGTTTAACCCTACTTAGCTTTGGAAGCTAAGAACGGCACAGTGCTGCCACCAAGAGGGCTTTTTATTTTTATTCGTTTGCCTTATCTTAACCAAACAGCAGCTCTATTTGCAGGATATGGAACAGGCCAGGCTGGGCCTCTATTTCTAATCGAACAAGTTAATTACAACCCCTGCATTTTGCACTCTTATTTGGGCAGTAGGAATTCCCTGATGTTCAGGTGGGTAAATCACAAATGGCATGGGGCAAATGCCTGCCTACAACATGCTCTATTGTTTCTCTTTTTCATTTTCTATGTTTAATTTTTATTATTATTATTATTATTATTATTATTATTATTATTATTATTATTATTATTATTATTATTATTATTATTATTAATGTGTTTCTTTTCTTTCCGGGGAGAAATCTGGAGAATTCCGTGGAGTAATCCTGTTACTCCACAGCTTAACTTTGCAAAAATTGAATTCTCCCAGCTCATTAAACAAGCACTTGAAAGCTTTGCAAGTTGACAGTAGGCATGGGATGGTGAGAAGATGTTTCCTGAAAAGCAAATTCTCAACTTGTAATAAAGTTCAGATGAAGATGTTAAGCCTCTAGCATCTTTTTCATCCTCCTCTCTCCTTAGCTGTGTGCAGAATATGCCAGATACAACGGGGTTGGCTGATTTGTAGTTTTAGTGTGTTTTGTTATGTGAAATGGTAGTGTGATGGCCACCCTTGTCTTAGCAGGTTGTATGAAGCTGGCCATCATATGGTTGTGGCTGTCATTTCATACCATGAAACTGTTAATCTTTGTTTATCTTGAAGGATAAACAAATCTTTGTTAATCCTGAAGGACTAGGGATGACATGATATGAGTCTTCAACATTATATGTGACTCCAGCCATTTTCTGGTTAGCCATGAGTTAGGCTATTAACTCTAACATGGCCTTCCACTGAATGTATGACAGACATTCAGTGAAAAGCCACGTTTGAAATATGTCAAATGCACGCCTGACTAAAGTGGTTAAATGAGGGCAGTAGGTAAATTGAGTCAAATCATCTACTGATCTTCCAAGAGCTGCTTTTATTAAGACAACTGTTACATAAATCTGGAAGCTTCCAGGTCAATGGTACTTATTTATCCTCAACAGACACCTCTCATTCTCTTCAACTGAGCTTGCACAAGGGATATTCCTCCGCTGACTTTAATTTGCACTGAAACCAAAGTTGAAGGAAAACAATTCATTCCGAAATGTGTGTTTATCCTTCACCCATTTAGATGCATCCTTCCTTCCACCGATTGGCCCAGATAGGCAAAGAAACTCAAAAGACTTGAAATTTTAAGAAGCTGCTTAGAACATAGAGGGGGTTTTGAAAATAAAAAATAAAAAAATCACATGCATATAGAGGAGGTTGGATCGGAGGAGCTCCAAGGTCCCTTACAGCTACTACCCTGTTTCCCTGAAAATAAGACATCCCATGATAATAAGCCCAATTAGGCTTTTGAGCGCATGCGCTAAAATAAGCCTCCCCCTGAAAATATTTAAACGCAGAGCTAGAAATCAGGTAACACTGCAAGAGGAGGCCCGCCTTGCTCCACGCGCCCCAAAATAATAAGACCTCCCCGAAAATAAGGCCAAGCACTTATTTCGGGGTTCAAAAAAAATATAAGACAGGGTCTTATTTTCGGGGAAACACGGTACACTTGAGTAGAGATAGTCCTTGATTTACAATCATCCATTTAGTGACTTTTTGAAGCTACACTGTGAAAAGAGTGACCGGTGAACGCTTTTCACACTCATGACTGTGGCAACGTCTCCGTGGTCACATGATCCAAACTAGACGCTTGGCAACTGGCATGTGTTTGTGACAGTTGTAGTGTCCCGGGGTCGTGTGATATCCTTTTGCAGAAGTCAGTGGGGAAGCCAGATTTGCTTAACACTGTTACTAACGTAACAACCACAATGATTTACTTCATAATCGGGGGGGGGGGGGGGGGGGAAGGGCATAATATTGTAATATTGGGCATAATATTGTAATCTTGAGCAAAACTCACTTAACAATGATCTTGCTTAGCAATGGAGATTTTGGGCTCAATTGTGGTCGTATATCGAGAACCACCTGTCCGTCACTCCTGACTTTCATAAAAAGCATCTCAGGCAGTCAGGGACTTGGCCAGTGTCACTCAGAGAAGGTCACGATGAAGTGGGAAGACTTTACCGAACTTTTTTCATCCTACTTCAATGTTCATCACCTTCACAAAAACCCACACTGGGGTCCAGGAGCTTGGGCAAGAATCGCCTGGATTACACAAAGCGATCCAACGTTTGTGCAAGACTCAGTCCTGAGCTCAGCAATACGCAAACAGCCAAAAGGTGTGTTGCGAGACCTCACCTGCTATTGGTTCAGAACAGATTTGTAACACATTGATCCATAATCCACTTTATGTTTAATGTCCTTTAAACATTAAACTTTCTGAGGACACTTAAGTATATGAAGAGTTGCCTTTTCTGGAGTTAAGAAGTTTGTTGTGAGTTTCATAGCTACTACATATCGTTTCCCCAAACATAAGACCCTACTGGAAAATAAAGCCTAGTATGGGGTCATCCCCCCGGATGCTTGGAATATAAACCCTACCCCCAAAATAAGCCCCAGTTAAGATTGTCAGCCAGATGGATGCATTTAGTACCGTATTTTCCCCAAAATAAGACCTAGCCAGAAAATAAGACCTAATGCATCTTTTGGTGCAAAAATTAATCTAAGACCCGATCTTATTTTCTGGGAAACACGGTATTTCTCAACGGCCACCTTGCATTTATTTTTATGTTAGAAGGTTGACTAAATCTATGTTTCAAGAATTTCTGATGGTATCTTTCCTTCCTTTTCACATCCTCTAGGCCAGGGGTCCCCAACCCTTTTGGAACTGGGCCAGGCGAGTGGCGGGCAAGCGTTCACGCACGCAGCTCCACTTGCATGAATGGCAGGTGAGCGCATGTGTGTTTGTGCAAAGGGAACTACGCATGCATGCATGCACACTCGCTCGCCCGCCTGCAACCATCCCCTCTCCCTCCACCCACTGGCCAACAAAGCCGAAAAGTTTAGGGGCTATTTTAAATAAACCCTACCTTCACCTCACTATCAGAAAGAGCCTTGGGGGTGCAGCAGATTAAAGTGGTGTTAAGTGACACCAGCTGCCTGCAATTATTGCAAGTTTGAATCTCACCAGGCTCAAGGTTGACTCAGCCTTCCATCCTTCCGAGGCAGGTAAAATGAGGACCCGGATTGTGGGGGCAATAAGCTGACTTTGTATAAAAAAAGAACACCGCTTAGGGGTGTGGCCGAAAGCCCTACTAAGCAGATATATACAAAAGTATGAAGGCTATTGCTTAACGCATTTTAAGCCACCCTGAGTCTCCGGAGAAGGGCGGCATATAAATCGAACCAATAAATAAATAAATAAATAAACAAACAAACAAACAAACAAATAAATAGCTTCAAGATGGGGCCCCCATCTCCCGGCCCGCAGCCTGCCAGGAACTGAGCTCTGTAAGCGAGTGGAATCCCATCCGTGTGTGTGCGGGATCCAGGCAGCATGCAAAACTATGCCCTCCCTCCGTTCCACGGAAAAACTGCCCTCCTCAAAACCAATCCCTGGTGTTCAAAAGGTTGAGGGACTCTGCTTTAAAACAATTCTTTCAGCCAAGGTGATCCCCTCTTTCCAGAAAGAGGGGAAAGGCTAAGTACCCACATTTCCCTGAAAAAGCTGGCTGAATGATTCTAGTTTTGCAAAGCAGCAAAAGCTTCTAAACTTAACCCACATAAACACTGCCTCTCCGCCCCATGCAAGAACAATAGTCTGCTAAACTCAGCAGCACAAAGACGACTTCAGAAAGTCTTTTGAAGAGGGCCAGTGGAAATGAGGGCTAAGCAAGCCTGCCAAGAAATTAATTTCAAAGCTTAGCAAATATCAAGTTCAATATTGAATTTGCAAAGACTCCAGGCACTGAAGGGTATTTCCTCAGGCAGCATTAAACGGGGAAAATGAGGCCTTTCAGGTTCTTTGGTCCCAAGCTGTTCAGGGTTGGAAAGAGAGCCAGAGGAACACTGAGGGGCCATTGTTGGCAGCCAGCTATTTAACAACGACCTCACACATTCCCTGTGACTGGCCCCAGTTTTAGCGGAATAGATCCCTGTAGCTTTCCCTCGCTGCATTCACTTTGTGACACGCCCTGCTCCTCCTGAATTTTTTAAAAACCTGCAAGTATATGGCCTGCTAAAGTTAGGGAGACTAGCCTTTGCCAGATGTTTGGCACTCCGGCTTTCATCAGTGGCCAGTGGAAAGCTAATCTGGAAATTATCACACAACACAACGGTGGCAGCAGGGCTGCCCCACAATACACAGCAGGATCTACAGAATTCAGTGTACTTCAAAACAGGTATGTGGTTAAAAAAAAAATAATTAAAAAAAAAGGTCCTGATGTCCATGTAAATATTTGAAAACACACAGTAATAAATGCTGTTTGCTTTAACTGGGGACTACAAGCCATGCTTTCTTCCACTGTCAGATAACAACTCCCATAATGCCCAATGATCAGTGGTGACATGTAAAATTTGTTACTACCGGTTCTGTGGGCATGGCTTGGTGGGGGTGGGGTGACAACTTTTTTTTTAACTTTGAAAAGCATTTTTTTCTACAAAAAGAAAAAAAAAGTTTTTAAAAGGCTCTGATGATCCTAGCTGAGCCGCGTGATTATCAGAGGCTTTTTTTTTTAACTTTTAAAAGCATTTTTTCAGCTGAAGAGGTTGTAGAAAAAATGCTTTTAAAAGTAAAAAAAAAAAGCCTTTGATGATCGTGTGGCTCAGCTGGGCAGTGGGGGGGGGAGGGGGGCAAGCATTTTTGCTACCAGTTCTCCGAACCACCTGCCACCATTGCTACTAGATCAGGTGATCAGGTGATCCACCCCTGCCAATGATCTATTATTATACTGACTAGGAATTAGAGAAATTGCAGAATGCTAGTTTGGAAAAAGCTACCTGGGTATATTTTTGCTGATTCCTGCTTTTCCTGCTTTTCTTAAAAAGCAGGATTGCCAAAAGCTCCAGATTGCCTGTGAAAACTCATATTTTAAAAGTCGAGGAGCGTGAAACAAGGGATATAAATGAACAGGGCAGTGAAACATCAGTTATATGCAGTCCTTGTTTAAGGGGTGGTTTCCTAGTGACCATTCAAAGTTACAACAGACCCCAACCCCACAAAAGAAAAGGCGCTTAGGACCCAGTTCTGGAGTTTCAACAGCGGTGCCCCCTTTTCTGTGGCCAAATAAGCCTCATTTGGGTTGCCTGGCAACCAACTTGCCTTTACAATCACACGATACAATTTAATGAGGGTTTTTATTTATTTATTTTTGGGGGGGCCAGAAATGGTATAGGGCCGTGATGGTGAACCTATGGCACGCGTGCCACAGGTGGCATGGGAAGCCATATCTGTGGGCACGCGAGCGTTGGCCTAGCTCAGCTCCAGCACAGGTGTGCACCAGGGAGCTGATTTTCGGGCCTTCCAGGCCCACCTAAAGTCGGAAAATGGGCCATTTCTGGCCTCTTGGGGAGGAGGGGGAAAGGGGAATTTTCGCCCTCCCCAGGTTCCAAGGAAGCCTCTGGAGCCTGGGGAGGGCGAAAAATGGGCCTACCGGGTCCACCTATAACCTTTTTGCTGTCGCGTGCCAAAAGTGGGGGGAGTGGGGATCGTGCACACATGCACCAGGGGGGGGGGGGGGGGAAGACAGAAGGCATTGAATTATGAATGTGGGCACGCACACGCGTGACACCCCCCTCCCCCATGCTCCTCCTGCTTTTGGTACATGACGGCAAAAAGGTTAGACATCAATGGTATAGGGTTTCCTGCCTAAGTAGGGGATTGGACTAGACGACCTCCAAGGTCCCTTCAAACTCTGTTATTCTCTTCTCTTCTCTTCTCTTCTCTTCTCTTCTCTTCTCTTCTCTTCTCTTCTCTTCCTCTTCCTCTTCCTCTTCCTCTCCTCTCCTCTCCCTATCCAAGTTGTCAAGGTTGAATACTCCTGCTCTACAGCAATGGTCAGCTTGCCTGGTAATTATGGCACCAAAGCGAAATCTGGGTCAAGGCACCTACTGGATGTATGAGAGCTAACAGAAAATGTTCCCTCCAAGTGATAATCCTGCCCTGACCACCGAGGAATTAAAAGGAAATTGGGTCATGGTGTGCCCTGTTACCAAACACAGAGGAGCTCCGTTCACCTGCAACGCCACCGCCACCACCACCACCCCGAGCCATAGAAGAAAGGGGAGAAGACCTACCTCTTCAGCTCTTCTTCTTTGATCCTCTCCTCTTCCCACAGGAACACTCCGGTGAGGGCTGCCATCAGCTTGCAGGCGTTGGCATGATGACCCTGGAACCGACGCCACAAGGAAGAGAAGAGATTCTTGCGCGCCCTCTCGGAGTAAATGTTACTGTACAGCTGAGCGATTTGCTGAGCACGCCTGATCCTCTGGCTGGTCACATAACTGCACTGATTGGCCAGCAGGGATAATAGGCTCTTCTGCCCCGGGTCTTGCTCGGAGCCTTTCCGAAGCCACGTAAGCAGCCACTGGTACTTGCCCTTTAGGAAGTCCTCGTTCCACCACACGTTCCGTGGCTTCCCTTCATAGCTGATGAAGCGGGATGAGTTCGCATAAAGGGAATAAAAACTGGAGGGCGGCCTCCATTGAAGTGGGTGGAACATTCCTGCCACGCCTCACTGACCAGTCAATGCCCTAAAGAGAAAAAAAGACACCACAATCACAACACAAGTCACAACATTTGATATTTGCACATTTAAGGTTCTCCTCTCTTGACTGGAATTGAACGGAGCTTCGTGTTAAGTTTCAGGCAGGAACTTAAGAGCAGCTACTTCAACAACCCATGTCAGCAATCTAGCAGAGGTTTACAGACCACATATAAATCGCAAAAAGTCATTATAAAACGCCTTTGTTTTGGTCAGCCTATTTTTTTAAAAAAACAAAAGGGTATCTATCATGCTGGTTTAGTAAGTATGCTACACAGAAAACATTGTTAAAGAATCATTCTGCTATGCTGTTGCCTTATTCTTTGTTCTTTTGCTTAATGTTGCTATTGCTTTAGTTTTATTTATTCTAAAATGATTTATTTTATCTTCTTCCATAGGATAGAACTAAATACGTGAAAAGACTGGCAGATGTATCATTTAACTGGTGTACGTTAAGCAAGGTTAATAGGCCATATATTGCCTGAATTTGGTTTTTTTTCCCAATCCGATCCAAAAATCAAAGTATAAAATGGAATAAAATTAAAAAGAGCCTGGTGGTGCAGCAGACTAATAGCCTGTTATTAACATTCAGCTGCCTGCAATTGCTGTAAGTTCGAATCTCACCAGGCTCAAGGTTGACCCAGCCTTCCATCCTTTCTAAGGTAGGTCAACTGAGGAGCCAGATTTTGGGGGCAATAAGCTGACTTTGTATACGAAAGTATGAAGGCTATTGCTTAATGCATTGTAAGCCACCCTGAGTCTCCAGAGAGGCTATATAAATATAAATCAAATTAAAAAATTTTAAAAAGTATTCTGCATTTCTCAAGCGCAGAAATAAAATATCCAGATTCCTACATCCCGCTATAAATGGTGGCTTCATATGATATGACGGATCAAAAACAAACATAGCATTGAAGGTCCAGCGCATAGCACGAAACAACTCCATGAAATCACTATAAAAATGCCCAGATGTAAACGGGTGGCTGGAACTAGAAAGAAAGCAAGCTTTTTTGGAATTTAAACTTAGGTCTAGCATTCAAAGAAACGAGTGTATCCGAGTCAGCCACATCACATTTTCTTCACAAGCAGAACCTCTTCTCTCACTATTCAATTTTTCCAGCATGGAAACGTTCTCTCTTGGAGAAGCAAAGGTCCGAAGTAAGAAGCATGCTTCCTCTACCGCTATTCTCAGCAGTCTATTATAGGCCTCAAAAGCAGTACAGTAATTGGTATTAGCAACAGGATCAGCTTGCTTGGTAGCAACCTAAAAATGACCCCAGGGCAGGAATGCTTATAGCATACCGTTGTACAGTAGTTCAACCAAAAGGGGAATGGTGCAAAGGTCTTATTTTGCAGTAAGACATTTCTGCAGCAGCTGCCAAGTGAGACCCTCTCCAAAGACTCTTCCAACTCTCAAAAGTATCAAGTAACGGAGAAATAGCCTAGAGGCGCTCCTGCTGTATTAAGAATATGTGCTCATCAACCTGCCCGCTCTACCCACAGATTAACTTCTAGTCAGAACTGGGTTTGTGAAAAGGAGTAGGAAGATCTCACAAACCTGGTTGCATCTGTTGGATCAAACTTTTCAGGTTGCCGAATGCCGAGGTGTAAGATGCAAAATGTAATTAAACTCTAAAAGAACAGCAACTCTTCAAATGTGAAAGTCTAATACTCTATTCCAATTCAAAAGGATCCATAAATACCTGCAATCTATTTCAGAATCAGAAATATGCTATTAAAAACAAGAGAAAGGGGGGGAAAAAGAAACCTTTCATGGCTGCACAATAAAGTAAATATTAAGTAATGAGACTCATATTTAACTTTACAAACAACAGAATTAATCTGATGCTAGCTCATAATCTTTATTGTACCTTGATTCCTTGAGCTTTAAGTAAATATTATTAGAGGACCAAGTATTGTATTGAAGAGACTATGAGCCAAGAAGATAGTATACAAATGTAAGCTCAGATACCTACTTTTGGTCAATTACAAAATAGAGAAAATGCCACCCACTCTTTCAGATCTGTTGCAATAATATGCCAATACAATATTACTGCAATAATCTGGCCAAACCTCCCCACCCCCCATACTTTTCAAATTGATAATTCATTACTGCCACATTCTGCCTCAATCTTTCCTAAGTGGTTTGTCCATAAACGTAACGGATTAACTCTCATAATCCCTCATATAGCACGGCCAACAATAATACAGGTAGGAGATTACAGAATTAAAACAATTCTGAATGGGAAGCGTGTCCTACACCAGTGTTTCTGCACCATGGCAACTTTTAAGATATGGGGACTCCTAGAATTCCCCATATCTTAAACATTGCTGTAGTTGAAAAACACTGTCCTACACCATTACCCATCTTGTGACTCAATAGAGAACAAATCCTACAATACAATTTTCACCATCAGCAATCTCAGGTTTAAAAAAACAACATCCAAACACTTTTATGTTTAAAAGTCACGCAGGACAAATTTCAGATTAGAACCATTTCTACTAAGCTCTTGGAAGATAAGGAGAGTTACAAAATGGTGCAGAATTTCTATTACTCAACAGCACGGTTATTCACAACGTGCACAAATTAACTTGCATTGTCCCTAAGCAGTTTGCAGGGAAACGTTTTAATTTTTAGCGTGTGCCCAACTGCTTACATCAGAAGATAGCCAATTATAGATTTGAGCCAAAATACATCCATCTGAAAGCTGAAAGCTATTTGCTCTTCCCTTTGCACATGGCCTCAGCTACAGAAATACATAGATAAAATTCAGTCAGATGACTTTAAGTTAATTTAACGCCCTGTGCAATCTAGAACAACAATTTCCCACTCCCCTAAAAACCATCTGACTGCAGATACAGCAAAAGACACTGAAATGCATAAAATATCTGCCATGCATCATTGGTGGTAATTATAAAGCAGCATCCATTGCTGATTTGTTCCTGTATTATGGTTTTCTGATAATATCTAGAGTCAGTTTGGTTTAGTGGTAAAAGTGCTGGCTTAGAAAGTAGGGGACGGAGGTTTGGGCCTTCCTTAGGCATGATATCCGGCTGGGTGACTTTAAAGGGCCAATCGCACTTTATCAGCCCATAGTTGTCATCAACACATCAACACATAGTTGTCATTGTGTGAAGAATAGGAGGCAGCAGTATTAGATATGTTTGCCATTGTGACTTGTATATAAAAATCGCAGGATTAAAAATATAATAACAAAAAGATCTGCAAACAGAAGAACTGTGGCAAAAGAAAGCAAAAATAGGCACCTTGGGTGCAATTTCCAAAGCATCAGGGGCACCATTGGAAGACGGTCAGTCGATTGCAAAAGGCAGCTTTAATTAGAAACAGCTTACATTGTATTATGTGACAATATTATTAAATCACATCTACCTACACCAGGTCCGTGGGAAGGACTCAATAGGCAGACAAAAATGCCAAATCCAGTCTAAACCTGTTGCTGAGTGTTTATGCTGAACCCAACCATAAATAACAATTTAATTTCGTGGCTCATTTCTTTCCAGACTGCAAATGACAGAGGTGGGTTTCAGCAGATTCTGACCAGTTCTGGAGAACCAGTAGTGGAAATTTTGAGCAGTTCGGAGAACCAGTGGTAAAAATTGTGACTGGCCCTGCCAATATCTATTCTCTGCCTCCCAAGCTGATCGGGAAGAAATGGGGATTTTGCAGTAACCTTCCCTTGGAGTGGGGAAGGAATGGAGATTTTACAGTATCCTTCCCCTGCCACGCCCACCAAGCCACGTCCATAGAACCGATAGTAAAAAATTTTGAAACCCACCACTGTCTTTGGGCGTTAAGTGAATTTCGTTGTATGGGTATACTGCATATACACGTGCAATGACAATAAAAGTTATTATTATTAAGCTAATCAAGGCGAGAAGCAACCTGGAATTCAAGAGAAACTTCTTTTAACAGTGAGAACAATAACCAGTGGAACTGCTTGCCACCAGAAGTTCTGGTTTGTTTGTTTGTTTATTGATTGATTGATTGGTTTGATTTATATGCCGCCCTTCTCCGGAGATTCAGGGCAGCTTACAATGCATTAAGCAATAGCCTTCATACTTTTGTATATACCTGCTTAGCAGGTGTTGCTTCATGCCTGGAAGTTTTTAAAGAAGGGACTGGACTGGACTTGTCTGAGAGGGTATGGGATCTCCTCCTTCATCTGGGGGATGAAGACCTCTGAGGTCCCTTCCAGCTCCTATTCTACACACACACACACACACTCTCTCTCTCTCCCTCTATATATATATAGGGGTTTCAGGCTGAAGGGGTCACCAAGGGAGACCCTGGAGGTGTGTGTGTGTGTATGTGTGTGTGTATAGATAGATAGATATAGAGATAGATATAGGTATATATATATATATATATATATATATATATATATATATAGAGAGAGAGAGAGAGAGAGAGAGAGAGAGAGAGAGAGAGAGAGGGAGGGAGGGAGGGAGGGAGGGAGGGAGGGAGGGAGGGATGGATGTAGGTCTTTGGTTATTCGGGTTTTCTCCCACGTAAAATTGGAAGTGTATTGGCGATGTTTCAACGAAGTCTCATTCGTCATCTTCAGGCTGGTGTTTTTGGCTTCATGCTTCTAGGAACAATTTGCTCTTAAAATTTGCTTCTAGGAGCACGAAGCTGAAGACACCAGCCTGAAGATGACGAATGAGACTTCGTCGAAACGTCGCCAAGACACTTCCAATTTTACGCAGGAGAAAACCCGAATAACCAAAGACCTACATACAAACACCCGCGAAAACCTCAGAAAACAAACACAGATAGATATATAGATATAGATATGTAGATAGATATATACAGATATAGGTAGGTAGGTAGATAGACAGACATAGATAGATAGATAGATAGATAGATAGATAGATAGATAGATAGATAGAGATAGATATATAGAGATAGATATAGATATATAGTTAGAGATAGAGATATATAGATATAGATAGATAGATGATAGATAGATAGATAGATATAGATATACAGAGATTGAGATATATAGATAGATATAGATACAGATATAGAAAGGTAGGTAGATACAGGTAGATTCTCTGTGGCAGCCCCTACCCTCTGGAACGATCTTCCTCCAAAACTGAGAACAATTGCTGACCTCCGGACTTTTCGTCGGGCCCTGAAAACTCACCTCTTTCAGCTTGCTGGTCTAGCCTGACCCCGCTGAATTTTTAAGATCTGTATTATAGGGTTGGGTATTTTAAATATTTAATGGTTAATGGTTTTAATTTTTAGCCAAAGTTATATGCTTTTTAAAGAAATTTTTTAACTTTTGTGTACTATTTTTATTTGGCTGTTCACCGCCCTGAGTCCGCAAGGAGAAGGGCGGTATACAAATCTAAACAAATAAATAAATAAAATAAAATACAGATATAGATAGATAGAGATTGATATATAGATAGATATAGAGATATAGATATATAGTTAGAGATAGAGATATATAGATATACAGATATAGAAAGATAGGTAGATACAGACAGATATAGATAGATAGAGATAGAGATATAGAGATAGATAGAGATTGATATATAGATAGATATAGATTTAGATATATAGAGATAGATATAGATAGATATATATAGTTAGAGATAGAGATATATATAGATATAAATACAGATATAGAAAGGTAGGTAGATAGACAGACATATAGATAGATATAAATAGATATAGATAGATATATAGATAAATATAGAAGAGATAGAGATATAGATATTAGTTTTCTGATACCTATATATCTATCTACACACCTCCAGGGTCTCCCTCGGCCTGAAACCCCTCCCCCAATTCCTCCGATTCCCTTTGTGCACCGACCACCCCGCGGTCCCTCAAGAGGCCCAAGACCCCCAAACGCCCCCCCCCTCCAATTTCTGGCCGCTTTACGGGGCTTCCCGACGGCGGCTGGCAGCCGTTCTCCTCCCCCCTCCGCCCCACACACCCCCTTCGACCCCCGAGGCCCGAAAGAAGCCGGCTGAGGCTGCGGCCACGACGCCCCTTCCAGGCCCTGAGGAGCCCCCTCCCCGCCGCCACCCCCCCCCCCTCAGCGATTTGGCGCCATTTTCCCAGCATGCACTGCGCAGGCGCCAAATGGCCGCCTCCCTTCACGGAGGGACCCTCAGTCCCCCCCCCCCTCAGGCAGCGGGGACTACAATTCCCAGAGGCGTTTTTGAAAGAAGAGGCCGTTAAGTGGGGGGGGGGACTCTTACCTGACGAAGCCTCTCTCCCCGCGAACCCTCCAGCCGGTGGCGCGGAGGGTTTTGGAGGGGGGCGAGCCGAAGACGGGGCGGCTCGGCTCTGTGCGGCGCCTTCTCCTCGCTTTCCCCTCCTCGAAGCCCTCAGAAGCTCCGCTGGCTAGGCCGCGCCCCGTGCCGTGCCTATTGGCCGGCGCTTAGGCATCCCCGCCTTCCGATTGGAGGAAAGAGACGTCCGTCTTCTTTCCCCCCCCCCTCCTCCTGCGACCTCCTGGCCGGCGTGCTGACTTTCCTTCGAATCGCTCGCCCCCCGAGCCTGGAAGCTCCGCCTTGTGACCCACTCAAGGGCGCCTTGGAGACAGGAGGACCCCGGCGGGGCTGCCTTTGGATGGCGCCTGCGTGGAAATTCAGGCGCGTCTAAGGACGGCCCTGCGGGGGGGGGCTTTATCGGCCAGCAAAGGACGATGGGAAATGCAGTCCAAGGGCAGATGGAGTTTGGATTCTGCCTGTTTTGGAAAAAAAAGGGGGGGGGGAATCCCTTTTCTGGGAGTTTCCATTAGGGATACTATCAGGGAACTCTGGGAATTGTAGTTCAAGGCAGCATTTTGTCAATCTCAGCCCACTGAAGAGCTGTGGACTTCAACTCCCAGAATGCCCCAGCCGCCACTTCCTGACCCTGCTATAAAGGTTGACCTCAATAACAGCTCGCTTAGTGACCGTTCAAAGTTACGGCGGCACTGGAAAAAGTGCCCTGGGGCTGTTTTTCACAGTGACACCCATTATGGCCTCTCCAAGGTCACGTGGTCAAAATTCGGAATACAACCGACTCACATTTATGACGGTTGCAGTATACCGGGGATATGGTGACCTTTTGATTAGTAAAGACAATGGGGAAGCCAGATTCATTTAACAACCGTGTTATTAACTTAACGGCGATTCATTTAACAACGGTGGCAGGAAAGAAGGTATAATGGAGCAAAAGTCACTAAGCGAATGCAACAAAAAATTTGGGCTCAGTTGTGGACGTTATTTGAGGACCGCCTGTAGTTTCTTGGTTTCCCATCCAAGGACTTCAACAGTTACAGAAATTTGATTTTCAACAGTCGTTTAGTGACCATTAGAAGTTACAACCGCACTGGGAAAAAAGTGACTTGTGACCATTTTTCACACTTATGACCACTGCAGCATCCCCCGTGGTCACATATTCAGATGCTCGATGACTGACTCACATTTATGACGGTCAGTCTTTTGCAACCTACTGAGACCAGCGAAGGCAAAGGAGAAAGCAGATTTGCTTAACAACTTTTGTTATTATCCCAAGGATGGTTTTTTTTCAAGAGGCAACTGGACTTTCTGCTTTTTCTTTGAAGACGTCTCCCTTCTCATCCGAGAAGCTTCTTCAGCTCTGACTTGGATGGTGGGGAATGGAAAGATTTAATTTGTAATTTATAAATCCGTCCATTCTCCACCATCCGGTCAGAGCTGAAGAAGCTTCTCGGATGAGAAGGGAAACGTCTTCAAAGCAAAACCAGAAAATCCAATTGCCTCCTGAAAAAGCAACTTTGGGACTTGGATAACAGAGAATCTCCATAACTGTGTTACTAGTTTAACAAGTGCAGTGATTTCGGTTACGAAATGTGGCAAGAAAAGTCGTAAAATAGGGCAAAACTCAATTAACACGTTGCTCAACTTAGCAACGTAAATTTTGAGGTCAATTGTGGTCGTAACTCCAGGGCTTCCTATGCAGAATTCCATGTAGCTTTTGATTTGCTGGAAGCTGCCACCTAGTGGAGAAAAAGCAGAGGAACACTCTCTCAAAGCAAGCAACCCAACAGAACTCCACCCACCCAAGCAGGAGACCCTACCCCATTTCTGAGAGAGGGCAGTCCAGTCTCTTCTTGAAAGCCTCCAGGGATGAAGCTCCCACAACTTCTGAAGGCAACTTCTGTTCCATGGGTTGATTGCTCTCACTGTCAGAAAATTCCTCCTGATTTCCAGGTTGAATCTCTCCTTGGTCAGTTTCCATCCATTATTCCTTGTCTGGCCTTCGGGTGCTTTGGAAAATAGGTTGACCCCTTTCTCTCTGTGGCAGCCCCTCAAATATTGGAAGATTCCTATCCTGTCTCCCCTGGTCCTTCTCTTCACTAGACTAGCCAGGCGAAGTTCCTAAGACATCCTCTGATAATAAGCCCAATCGGGCTTTTGTGTGCACGCACTTAAATAAGCTCTCTCCAAAAATATTTAAATGCATTTTTAAAAAATATTTAATTTATATGCCGCCCTTCTCCGGAGATTCAGGGCGGCTTACAATGCATTAAGCAATAGCCTTCATACTTCTGTATATTTATACAAAGTCAGCTTATTGCCCCCACAATCTGGGTCCTCATTTGACCTATCTTAGAAAGGATGGAAGGCTGAGTCAACCTTGAGCCTGGTGAGATTTGAACTTACAGTAATTGCAGGCAGCTGAATGTTAATAACAGGCTATTAGTCAGCTGCATGGGCAGCCAGTCCCCGCCATTTCCTCTGGTTTCTTCCACGAACCCCAAAATAAGACTTCCCCCAAAAAAAGGCCAGGCACTTATTCCGGGGTACAAAACAATATAAGACAGGGTCTTATTTTTGGGGAAACACAGTAGTAATACCCTTGGTGGTATGCATACTGGTGATCTTGCATCACCGCCAAACTTTGGGTCTTCCTTTTTTTTTTTTTATCTAAACCATCTTCAGGCAGGGATGTAAAATTCTTCAGTTTGGGCGAGGATTTTGCGAGAAGGTTGAGGACAGGACTACATTTCACCCGAATCTTAACACTCAGCTCTGGAACAGGGTAATTCTTTTTCCTGCGATTCTAATCCTTTTATTGTGCATTCAGCTTTTTAAGAAAAAGAGACTCGAGGCAGACCGATGAAGAGTTAAATGCGCCACAATGTGGATATTTTTTTAAAAAAAAAATAGAAACATGTCAACGCAAGAACAGTAGCCTTTGCGAGTGGTCAGGCAACGATCAGACAAGACACCGGCCAAATTGGGTTTGCCCCTTCCTCTCTAATCCTGGGATCATCCGTTCCTTTACAAGATGCACTTCAATTATTGGGCAGGAGGCAATTTACGCCATTGTTTTTATTTTGGGTAGAAAAAGGAATCCAGATTTTAACCGATGGGAGTTAATCAACAGTGCTTGGTGAACAATGCGCTGGGTCTTAAAATGATCATAGGCAGATTATGTGGAGATTGGTTTTTATCAAGTCCCGCTATGGAAAAATAAAGCAGATTGGGGCCACCAGTTTATTCTGAAAATGAATCAAGATGAAGGAAGCTGCTCTTGGCACGTGGAGATGCTACCTTCCTTACCTTGAACCAGAAAAGGAGAAGAGAGCAAACACCGTATTTTCGCTTTACTCGCTTCAAGACCCAAATAGCAATAAGCACTTAGATTTATATACCGCTTCACAGTGCTTTTACAGCCCTCTCTAAGCGGTTTACAGAGTCAGCCTATGGCCCCCAACAATCTGGGTCCTCATTTGACCCCCCTCAGTAGGATGGAAAGCTTGAGTCGACCTTGAGCTGGCCAGGATTGAACTCCTGGAAGTGGAAATGCAGAGTCAGCCTGCAATAATGCCTTCTAACCCCTGCGCCACCAGGGTTCAAATCAGGGGTGAAATGCTACCGGTTCGCACCCCCGGCTCAAATCCGTGAGACCAGGCGGAAAGAGTAAAAGTGTGCACAACATTTAAAGCCAAATTTAGCAGGAAGCAATCTGAAGGGAGCAAAAGATCTCGCTGGCCATCGCTACCGGCTGTTTTGTGAGCGGAGCGGAAAGCACAAAAGTGAGATGGGGACACCCAATTGAACTGTCTTTTTAAAAATAAAATAAAATAATCAGATTTCTTGTACCATGTTTCCCCGAAAATAAGACCCTGTCTTATTTTTATTTTATTTTTTTGGAACCCTGAAATAAGCGCTTGGCCTTTTTGCCATGCACTCAAAAGCCCGATTGGGCTTATTATCAGGGGACGTATTATTTTGAGGGGGGGGACAGGGTACATTCCATAACTTTCTCCTTCTTGGCTTTTAAAAGATGGAAGCCTTTAGAGCTTAACGAAAAATTCTGTCCTAGTTTTTCTCCTCTGCAATTAAGAGGGCAGGGAAAGGGGTCTCTTTCCCGCCACTTCCAACCCTGTATTGATACCGGTGGCATGTTAACACGCTCAGACTATAGAGCAGGGGTCTCCAATCTTGGCAAGTTGAAGACTTGTGGACTTCAACTCCCAGAATTCCTCAGCCAGCGAAGCTTCGCTGGCTGAGGAATTCTGGGAGTTGAAGTCCACAAGTCTTCAACTTGCCAAGATTGGAGACCCCTGCTATAGAGACTATCATGCGCTCTGCATCAACTGGGCACGTACAACAGAAGGATTACAGTCCCGTCTAACTTTAAAAGACCGAATCACTCCGTTCGGCATCAAGATTCTGGCAAACCCCCTTCGACCTCTCAGGCGGCTTTCGCTGCGTTATCTTTTCATCTCGCTGAACAGGAACAAACTTCCATCAAACCAAGCCGGATTTTTACTTTGTTTTACAGTCTCGATCCTCTTTTAAAACACACACACACACACACAAACTTACGCACACAGTCCTTGACAAGGCCGCTCACTCATTCCCTCCCTGTTTCACGTCAGCTCCCTCCCTTCCTCCGGCTGTCAGTAAAAGCACGTTTTAGTGCAGAGGCCGTCAAACTCGGCAGCGTTAAAAGACTCGTGGACTTCGACTCCCAGAATTCTCCAGCCAGCTGTGCTATGCTGGCTGAGGAATTCTGGGAGCTGAAGTCCACGAGTCTTCAAAGCGGCCGAGTTTGAAAGCCTCTGGTTTAGTGAATACAAACAAACAAAAAAAAAAAATTTGCTGGCTTATTCGAAGGTTTACCTCCACGCAGAGCGAGAGAAAAAAAAAAAAACAAGGAAAAGGTTAACTATCATTCTCTTTGTACAGAAAGCGAGCTGTGAAATGCTCTTTCGGTTACTATCTGCTATTAACAGGAGGACGTCGGTCTGTGAAACGCCGGCGGGATGGAAAGATTAGGGCCAGAGGCTACATGGAGACGGTTTTGAGATTACGAAGGTGGAATCCGGGGGACGGGGACAAAAGACATACCGCAAAGGTTAACAGTGGAAATCGAGTTTGGAATCGGGATTTGCATATCATTTGGTTGCATTGATGATGGTGGCGGTGAGAGGTCGGGGCGGGGGGAGAATGTGGTTCTGATATGCTGCCTTACGCGGAGGGGTTGAAGGCTTGGCAGTTGTGCAGAGCAGGAACGCCAGATGGAAGGAAGAGACCCCCGCGAGTCCCTTGCCAGAGACAACAGCCTCCCCCCCCTCCACTCTCTCCCAGGGAGAAAACTCAGTAGTCGCGATATCCTCTTGGGAGCGGGCCACGTTTCGTGAGCCCTTCCCCCCCCCCACTCACACACACAACCCCGTCAGGGAAAGAGGAGGCCGCGAGAGGAAAGAGCAGAGCAAAGTGCAAAAAAAAAACACTCCCGCCGAGTCGCAGAAGGCGGGAGTGGATGAAACGAAGGCGGGAGGAAACGTTAACCCTGCTTTTTTTCAGGAAGCACGAGGGTCGACCGAACGGTGTCGCCTCTCCACAAACCAGTGCATAGAGGAAGAGTCCCATATCTTTCGGGGTGCTGGAGGCCAAGCCTGTTGGCCCGAGGGGGTGAACGTCAGAAGAGTGTCCCCTTCCGCTCCTCCTCCCCACCCCCCCCCATCCCCAAAAGAAGAGGAGTTCTGCGGGTGGCGGGACAGGACAGCTGAGTTCTCTGCTGCCCGCCAGTGCGAAACGTCTTAGCGCAATGCCAAAAATGGTGGCACCTCTTCCCTCCGCCCACCCGCCCACCCACTCGCCCACCCGCTTTCCCATCCAATCAACCCTTCCTTTTCGCTTCCTTCTCCTGAAGCAGTTCTCCTTTTCCTTTCTCTCTCTCTCTCTCTGGAGCCCCCCAAACTCTGCTGCTCTTGGCAGCTGGAAAACATCAGGAAAACGTCCAGTGCCACCCACTCCCCGAATGCCTGAGGTTCAAACCCCGCCCCAATGGTCACCCCATTGCTTCAGAATACGCCTGCTTCAGAGGTCACTGCATGAGCAAGTCTTCGGCTCGGGCACCTGTCCTCTCTCCAGACAAGAAACGGTAAAAGGGAGCAGATCCACGGAGAGGAAGGAAGGGAGAAACACCTACAAGAGAAGGTTCCGGGAAGAGAAGGGAACGTGTTCCCAAAGCAATTGTGTGCAGGTTGACTTTCGGGACGGGCTGGAAGAAGCTCCCTCCCCACTATGCCCCAGCCATCATCCGGGGAAGCGTTACGGCGTGTAAGCCGGCGGTGGCTGGAATTGGTTGATGCCTTCATACTCTGCGGGGTAAGGTTCATTCTCCTCCATCTCGGACAGGAGCTCCAAGGCCTGCTCCTCTTCTTCAGTGGGATAGTGGCGCAACAGGTTGGCAGCCGTGGCCAGGATGGATGCCCCACCGGCTCCGGCCACCAGATAAAAACTGACGGCAAACGTAACGTAGACCTGCGAGCCGTGGTACTTCTTGTGCTGCTGTTGCTGGGCGAGAATCAGCTCCGATGCCCAGTAGCAAAACCCAATCACCGTGGCACACTGCAGCACTGCGGGCAGAAGGAAAAGACGAATGGGTGGAAACATGGGGAATGAGGATACGGGCAATGACCCTTTCTCAAGCTAACACATACACACTGAGACAGACAGACAGTGGGAGACACAGAAAGTGAGAGAAAGAGAGAGGCAGAGAGAAAGAAAGACAGAGAGAGACAGTGGCAGAGAGAGAGAGAGCCAGAGGGAGACACAGAAAATGAAAGAGACAGAGAGAGACAGTGGCAGCGGCAGAAAGAGACACACACACAGAGAGACAGAGAGACAGAGAGACAGAGACAGAAAGTGAGAGAAAGAGAGAGGCAGAGAGAAAGAAAGACAGAGAGAGACAGTGGCAGAGAGAGACACACACAGAGAGACAGAGAGAGAGAGAGAGAGGCAGAGAGAGAGAGCCAGAGGGAGACACGGAAAATGAAAGAGAGACAGAGAGAGACAGTGGCAGTGGCAGAAAGAGACACACACAGAGAGAGACAGAGACAGAAAGTGAGAGAAAGAGCGAGAGACAGACAGCTGGCGAGGAGCCAATGGGTTGCATTATCTCAGTTATCTGCTAAATGTACCTTTTTTTTCTTTTTCTTTTTCAACACTTACCGTCTTTTTAAGATGAAGGTGTGAGATGGGGAAGAGATGTGATCTTTTGGGATTTAAAGTTGAATGTACATGCTGGACTGGTTTGTGTCATGGAGAACCGACCGGACAAAAAGATGCTTTATGACTTATGATTTTTTACGCAAACATGGGGTAGAAACCAAATGCACTGCAAAAAGTGGTTGAATGTCTTCCCCATAATTGTCTTAGGCCCCTCCACAATGTCATTTTGAGATGATTTTGTGGCCTATGGCCAAATAAAGGCCAAAGAGCGAACTGCGCCCACAGGAGAAAGCATAGGTGCCTTCTCTGCGCAAAACTGCTTTTTCAAGAGGCGACTCGACTTTTTTGGTCCAGTTTCACCAAAATAACTCCAGTTGCCTCTTGAAAAAGCACCTTTGGGAAAAAACATGACCTGCATCACCGAGAAGCTCCATAGGTGCTTCCTCTTGTTAGTCCCAACTAATTGTGCCTTCAGCGCAGAAGGGGGCTAGGTAGGTAGAGCAATGTGGCACATGAGCTCTAAAAATTTCAGGAGGGGGAAAAACTTAACGCCGTAGGAACACCTGAGTTCAGGGCTCAAGATAAAGCACGCATGGAGAAAAATGAAAGCAGCATTCTTTTCGGAGTATAAGACACACTTTGTTCCCCGCTAAACGAGGGTGGAAATGTTGTTGCGTCTTATACACCGAATATAGCCCTTTTTGGCCTCCCGAAGCCCCGCCCCGCGCCTATCGTTTCCGCCAAAAACAGGCCTGTTTTTTGCAAAAACAGGATGCGCAGAGTTTGGGAGTCCTGCGGAGTGCTCCTGGGGGCCGGGGAAGGCAAAAAACTTTTCTTTCTTCCTTCTTCGAAATTTTGGTGCGTCTTATACTCTTATCGTCTGGAAAATACGGTATTTGGTGGACAAGTTAAGAGGGACGGGCGGTTCTGGAAGGCCCACGGGAGCCCCACGGGAGCCTCCCCCCCCCCGACACACACATACACAAAGGAACCCAAAGCGTAATGTATAATCAAGGCTCCCCAGCTACCTGTGAGGATGTGAGCAAAGGCGTAACGGCGCGTAATCTTCAGGGCAGCATGCTTGGGCCCAAAGACGTCGAGAAGGAAAGCTGAAAGGCTACAGATGATGCCCAAGAAGCAGAAGGCGGCAATGACCCGGAGCAGCAACACCGTCTGGGGGTTCATGCAGAAGTCTGGAAGGAGGGAGACAAGAATCAAAAAGGCAATTCCGTTAAGCGGCATCACTTCTGAGCAGAAACGCTTCCTCATTTCATAGGCCTGGTGGCGCAGCGGACGAAAGCGCTGTTAAATAGCACTTAGCTGCCAGCTGCCTGCAATTACTGCAAGTTCGAATCTCACCAGGCTCAAGGTTGACTCAGCCTTTATCTACCTTTCCTGGTAGGTAAAATGAGGACCCGGATTGTGGGGGCAATAAGCTGACTTTGTATAAAAAAGAACACTGCTTGGGGGAGGCCGAAAGCCCTACTAAGCAGGTATATACAAAAGTATGAAGGCTATTGCTTAACGCATTGTAAGCCGCCCTGAGTCTCCGGAGAAGGGCGGCATATAAATCAAATTTTAAAAAAAAGAAGAAGAAAGAAAGAAAGAAAGAAAGAAAGAAAGAAAGAAAGAAAGAAAGAAAGAAAGAAAGAAAGAAAAAGAAAGAGGAAGGAAGGAAGGAAGGAAGGAAGGAAGGAAGGAAGGAAGGAAGGAAAGAAAGAAAGAAAAAAAGAAAGAATATTCAGCTGTCTGTAATGACTGTAAGTTCGAATCTCCCCAGGCTCAAGGTTGACTCAGCCTCCCATCCTTTCTAAGGTAGGTAAATTGAGGACCCAGTTTGTGGGGGCAATAAGCTGACTTTTATAAATATACAAAAGTATGAAGGCTGTTGCTTAACGCATTGGAAGCCGCCCTGAGTCTCCGGAGAAGGGCGGCATATAAATCAAATTTAAAAAGAAGAAGAAAGAAAGAAAGAAAGAAAGAGAAAGAAAGAAAGAAAGAAAGAAAGAAAGAAAGAAAGAAAGAAAGAAAGAAAGAAAGAAAGAAAGAAAGAAAGAAAGAAAGAAAGAAAGAAAGGAAAAGGAAGGAAGGAAGGAAGGAAGGAAGGAAGGAAGGAAGGAAGGAAGGAAAGAAGAAAGAAAGAAAGAAAGAAAGAAAGAAAGAAAGAAAGAAAGAAAGAAAGAAAGAAAGAAATATTCAGCTGTCTGCAATTACTGCATATTCGAACCTCACCAGGCTCAAGGTTGACTCAGCCTCCCATCCTTTCTAAGGTAGGTAAATTGAGGACCCAGTTTGTGGGGGCAATAAGCTGACTTTGTATAAATATACAAAAGCATGAAGGCTATTGCTTAATGCATTGTAAGCCGCCCTGAGTCTCCGGAGAAGGGCGGCATATAAATCGAACCAATAAATAAAATAAATAGGCTCAGCCCTCCGGTTTATAACCCAGGAGGTGTATAGCATGTTGCAATATTATTTCCTGAATGTTCTGGTGTTCAATAAAGCCTTGTGTTTACTGGGATACACTTCAGATAGGGATAATTTGTCTCTTCAGAATTGCCCAGGAATTTAAAAAATTAAATATTAAAATTAAAGAAATGTAAGAATTGCCTCTTAAATCAGGATTCTAAAAACTCCCGTATCTCGAGGAGGCCGAGTTACAGAAGGGTGTAAGGAAAACATCTCAAACTATAGAGAAAAGTAATGTTTAATGGATCGAAGTGAATTATTGTGAAGGCTGCCCTGAAGGCAAAAAATAAAAATGTCACTTAGACAAATGGCAAAGTCTTTCTTTGTTCTCCGTCATCCGGGTCATGACAGAGAACATGATGGGTGTCTCAAATTTTGCTTTTTCAAGAGGCAGCTGGATTTTCTGGTTTTTCTTTGAAGAGTCGAAGAAGCTTCTGGGATGAGAAGGGAAACATCTTCAAAGAGGAAGCAGAAAGTCCAGTTGCCTCTTGAAAAATTTGGGATTTCAAGTAAATTATATTTCAGGGTGACCCATGAGCAAATCCAGACTGGGGTGCAACTTCCAGCTATTTGCAACAACAACAACAATAATAAAAATAAAAGGGCTACCTCACTATTTAGAAATTCTAAATTTACCGGACTTGAACATTTTGACTCTACAAAAAACCGCCTTACTCGGAAGAGTTTACATCCTCCGACGATACCTTAACAGTTCCTAGGTCCTTGGTTAGGATTCGAGCTGCTGAGCTATTAACCAGCCTCAAAGACTGTGAATCTCACTACAGATTAAAGAAGAAGAAGAAGAAGAAGAAGAAGAAGAAGAAGAAGAAGAAGAAGAAGAAGAGGAGGAGGAGGAGGAGGAGGAGGAGGAGGAGGAGGAGGAGGAGGAGGAGGAGGAGGAGGAGGAGGAGGAGGAGGAGGAGGAGGAGGAGGAGGAGGAGGAGGAGGAGGAGGAGGAGGAGGAGGAGGAGGAGGAAGAGGAAGAAAAACAATAATAATAATCTTAAGGTCATTGGTTGATCCCTAGGATGCTGGCAGCAACCCGTATCAACCATTAGCACCTATCAATGGTATTTGTGATGCATTTTTGAATGTTCAGTTGACTGAGTTTCATATTTAATGAATGAAGTAAATAATAATAATAATAATGCAAGTGTTTTAAGATTATTTCACTGGTCGTTAATACTGATTTTTTTTTTTTTTGCTCAACTGCCAATCTTCTTATGATCAGATTGTTTTGAACGCCTTTGAGCAGGATGCTTGCCTCCATTTCCGTCAAGAGTTTTGTCTTTGTTTTTGATAATGTTGTTGGGCTCAGATTTCAACCGCTGCTCAGATCAACTGTCGTTTCCTCGAGGACCTTTTCACCTACTTTAAACATGCTTCTGTGGCTTATCCTGAGGCCCTTGCCCTGGCAACAGGCAGAACCGTAAAACAAAATAAAAATCCCATTAAACAAGATAAGAAACCGGTTTGATCTCGTGGTTTAAGTACCGGGTCATAAAGCAAGGGAGAAAGCGAGTTCTAGTCTTGCCTTAGGCATGAAAACCAGCTAGGGTTTAAGTGAGATTTTTTTCCCCCCAATGTTTAATGTTGGATGTTTGGGTCATTTTTTTTCTTTTTTCCCCTTTTGTATACACTTTTTTTTTTGCATTTGTTTTCATTGTTGTTATTGTTGGATGTATGGGTTTGTTTTTTTTCCCCTGGGGTTTTTTTCTGTTTTGTATTTTATTTCCATCGAGAAAACATAATAGATATAATAAATACATATTTTTTTAAAAAAGAAACTTCTTTTAATTCAGATCCATAAGATGCTAGTGCAGGTGACCACGTGGCAGGTGGATGAATACAAGTGTTCATTGTTTATTCGCTTTGGCGGAAAAAAGGCTGATTTATTATGAGCCTTGGTGGCCCAGCAGACTAAGTACTGTTAAGTAAAACCAGCTGCCTGCAATTACTGCGAGTTCGAATCTCACCAGGCTCAAGGTTGACTCAGGCTTCCATCCTTCCGAGGTAGGTAAAATAAGGACCCGGATTGTGGGGGCAATAAGCTGATTTTGTATAAAAAATAACACCGCTTTGGGGGGGGGGGCAAAAGCCCTACTAAGCAGGTATATACAAAAAGTATGAAGGCTATTGCTTAGCGTATTGTAAGCTGCCCTGAGTCTTTATATGCCATCCTTCATGCTAAAGGTTACCCAACGAAGTATTCACTGACATGGGGATATTTTTTGCATATCTCGTTTTTTTCTACATGTTTCACTTTTTCTTCTTTATCCTGTAACTGCTATTCTAACAGCAAATCCTTCCTAAAAGTTATTGCATTACATTCTTAAGTTATCTTTCCATGGATATATAATTTTATGGTACCACTCCAAAAAAAGTGGTGTTATTAGCTATTTTAATAAATAAGACTTTTCCCAAAAGGTTTCCACAATTTTGGCCACTACCGTATACACAAGACAAGACGAAGTGCCTTAGCTGGCAATGATTCAACCTCCATTTCAGTAGGAAAAAACTGAACTGAATGTGAGTTATTTGGTGGGGTGGGATATACACAAAAGGAACAAACGAACCCAGGCTTGTGACCAAAATAATCCACTTTTAAAATGGAAATTGCGGAAAAACAGGTGAGGATGGAGGAAAGTGAAACAAGCAATGAGAATTTGAAATTCCTGGTTGATTTCTTTAGTCTTCACTTCGGGATAGTATAGGTGGAGCAGATCAAAAAATCAACTCCACCAGAAGGCTTAAACTATCTTTACTGAAACTGATTATAATAGAACCTTGCGTGTCTGATTGTGTATTTATCTTCTCACCCTTCTTATGCTCAGTCATGAGTCACTGTAGCATAATGATAACAATTAATACTAACAACAATGTGTGAAACTTAGTGCCGTCTGACTCTCAATGTCTCACGACAAGGAAATTAAAGTAAAATTAATGCAGTTAGTTAAATTAAACAGTGGCTTTCAAAGGTTTTGTTATCTCCCTTAAAAAATGTTCCAGCTGCTCTTAGAACTTAGAATAACTTTGTTGTTAATTTAAATGTATAGTAATTGGCATACACTAAAATGAACATTCGTTGTATACAGCTCTCAAAGGACCACCTGCGATATATACTAAATGAGCATGACAAAATAAATAAATAGAAACAAAATTATGCAAATATTCACATATATTGTGTGACACAGAGAAAACAATATGTTTTCTCTGTGTATATGGTGAGAAAAACGAATCTTGCAAGTTTACCAGACGGATGGCGTAGGGAACAAAGCTGTAGTAGTCCTACTATAAATAGTTTGAACCCTCCTCCCAGAGGGCAATGACAGAAACAGACCGTGGTGCGGGTGTGTGGGTTCTCTAACGATGCTTTGAGCTCTAAGCACATAGCGCTTAGAAGCAATATCCTGAATAACGGGAAGCGAGCTTCCTATAATCTTCTCTGCTGTCCTCACCACTCTCTGTAGGGACTTTCTATCTGAGGTGCTGCTGCCGCCTCCAAAGCAAACAGGGATGCAGTTTTTTAAAACACTCTCCATCGTGCCTTAGTAGAAAGTGGCCAGGACAGAAGGAGAAAGATGTGCTCTCTTCATCCGACGCAAGAAAAGCAGATGCTGGTTTGCACGCTTCACTAAGGATGACGTGTGGAGAGACCAGTTTGGATTGTTAGTGATCTGCAGCCCCAGATACTTAATACTGTTGATCACCCCTACAGCTGCATCCTTAATAGTGGAGTATGACTATCCCGGTTCTTTCTAAACTCTACAATGATCTCCTTTGTTTTATTAACATTGAGAACATTTAGAATACTTTTTTTTTAAATTAGATTTATATGCCGCCCTTCTCCGGAGACTCAGGGCGGCTTACAAGGTGTTAAGCAATAGCCTTCATACTTTTGTATATTTTATACAAAGTCAGCTTATTGCCCCCACAAACTGGGTCCTCAATTGACCTACCTTAGAAAGGATGGAAGGCTGAGTCAACCTTGAGCCTTGTGAGGTTCGAACTTGCAATAATTGCAGACAGCTGGATGTTAATAACAGGCTTTTAGTCTGTTGAGCTATTCAGGCTCTAGGAATACTTGCCTAGATAATCGTTCTTATTTATTTCTATCAAGGTCATTTTCCTTCCTGTTTACATCTCGGGAACTACAGGGTAAAACCAGAGAATTCATGGGAATCATTGTTTGTTTTTTTTCCCACCCCCAGAGTGGAAAAAAGTGACCTTATATGCAAACGTCTGAGATTTTCAGGAACAGAAACCAAAAAGGGCCCCAAAAGATTGGTTTATGTCACTGTAGAACAGGAAGACCTGAAGCATTTTGCAGAAGCGTTCAAGGGAAGGGCTTTAAGGCAGACTGCTAAAAAAACCCCACAGATAACCAGCCAGTGGTACAGCTGGAAATTAAGCATTTAAGCCAGAGCTCAAGTTTACCTTGACAAATTTGTTTATTGGGGGGTGTCCACCCCCACTCACAATTTATATTTTGCATCATATTTAACAAGTTAAGTTGTGCTTTACCTAGAGGGGGAGGGGGTCTCCAGCCTTGGCAATTTTACAACTTTGGACTTTGACTCCCAGAATTGAGGAATTCTGGGAGCCGAAGTCCACACACATCTGAAGACCCCTGGCTTTACAGGATGCCAGCAACAGGAGGCCAGCAGGATGCAAGCTGAGCTGGGCCGTTTTTGGACCTTTTCCGGGCAGTTTCCAAGTCTTTTTCAGGCTGTTTTCCGGGCCATTTTTAGGTTGTTTTCAGGCCGTTTTTCAGGCTGAAAACGGCCCGAAAAACACCCAGAAAATGACCCAGAAAACAGCCCCAAAAACATCCTGAAAACATCGTCAAAAACATACTGAAAACGGCCCCCCAAACTGTCAAAAAACAGCCATGGGCACGCTGGCCAGCTGGTCTTTGGGTTTCCGGCACTCCAGTGCATGCACGTGTTCCGGTTTGGGCAAAAAAGATTCGGCATCACTGAACGAGAACAACAGTTGTGCGCTTTGTTCCCTGTGCAATAATGGCAGACCTGCCAGTTATAATTGGTTGGCGTTCTAAATATCACCTTGCGAAAAGAGGAGGGGATATACATCCCAAGACTTGACTCAACACACAATGGAACCGGATGCCTGATCTTCCCCAGGTGACCCATCTTGGCTACAGCCCTACTTCCTTGAAAGTAGGCTCTTCCAGAGGTTGAATCTCGGGGTAAGCGTGCATAATAAACTTGCAGTTTGATAGCATCAAGATAGTGGGGAACCACAATTCTGTATATCACAAGCTCTGTTATAGTTCTCAATCTACAGCCAGTAGTTTAGCCAATCGCGCGCTCACATTTACGAACCGGTAGTGAAGGTAGGTGAATACTGCTCTTGCACTAGGCCAATCTATAGTTATCTTTAAGAGCCCCCCTTTCCTTCTCACTGTTGTGGCTCCGTTGCCTGAGCCTGCGTCATCAGCAGGAGAGGACTCTGAGAGTGAGGGAGAGGAGTTGGCAAGGCCTCCTTCTCCAGGACTCTCCTCTCTGGCAATGCCTCCGGAGGACACCGAAGAGCAGGAGATAGGCCCAGAGCCAAGCTCGTCCCCGCAGCCACAGGAGGACATTGATGAGGGGAGTGAGTTTTGGTTGGATCCTCGCCAGCGTCGGAGAGACAGGAGAGCCCAGCAGAGGAAAAGGCGTGGTCGTGATTAGCTGGTGGACCACGCCTCACAGGCTATATAAGAGAGGGATTGCAGCCTGTATCTTTGTGACGAACAAAACAAAGATTCATGGATCCCGGTTTTGAATCGGCCCTGCGTCTCAGTTCTGAACATTTTGGTGGTGTGTATTTGACGGAATTATTAATAAAGACGTTGGCAAGCAGCTGCGGGGATTGCTGCCAAACTTTGTTATCAGCTTACTTGGTTGCCTGCCAGTTCATTAGACTCTGATTGTCTGGGGGGGGGGGGGGGTTATTCCTGGGAACCGGGCCAGAACACTCACCTTTAAGCAGATCCGGATCAATGTATCCCAGCACATCAGCAACTCCCAGCTCTTGGCGAGAACAAGTGCCCCCGTGTATCCGTAGCCAGGCAGGCTCTGCCAAGGCAGTACACAGGGCAGTTATGGAGAGGGCCCCAGGCAAGGCAGATGCCAAGCTCCTTTCAGGTTGCTTGGGCAAGGCACTCCCATCTTGCCCTCTTCGCCTTCGGCCACCGGGCAACACGGAACCACTTGGGGTATACATGGATCTCCCTTGGGATGTTCAGCCAAATAAATCCAAGGCAACAACGAACGAAGGCTGAGACCCTTGGGAACTTCAGAGGTGGGCACTGCCAGTGCGGCTGGAGATGTAGCCAGGAGGCAGCAGGTCCACAAAAGGCCTACGGGCAGGGCAAAACATCAGAGGAAGAAGGGTGGACTCTGGACTCTGTTGAGGAAGCAAAGAGAGACAATTGATGATGACATACAGATACAAAGACAGGACGAGGAACTATTGTTTTTAATTGACCATATTATGGATGCATGAAAGTTCCTTTCTAGCTAAAGGTAAAGGTTCCCCTCGCACATCTGTGCTAGTCGTTCCCGACTCTAGGGGGCGGTGCTTCTCTCTGTTTCAAAGCCTAAAAGCCAGCGCTGTCCGAAGACCTCTCCGTGGTCATACAGCCGGCATGACTCAACACCAAAGGCGCACGGAAAACTGCTACCTTCCCACCCAAGATGGTCCCTATTTTTCTACTTGCATTTTTTACATGTTTTCGAACTGCTAGGTTGGCAGAAGCTGCGACAAGGAACGGGAGCTCACCCCGTTAAGTGGCACTAGGGATTCGAACCACTGAACTGCCGGCCTTTCAATCGACAAGCTCAGCTTCCAACCCTATTGTTTATCTTTTGGGCTCCAGCCAGGAATAAGCCGATTTTGCAGGATGCCGTTAGCTCGCTCTTAGGTTCTTCCCAAGGGGAAAAAATAAATGCTGTGGGCACAGACACCACAATTCAAACTGCCAGTGTCTTTTTAACCTTACTGCCTAGTGTGCGCAATGACTGGAGGATATTAGATTTTTAATGAGGAAGCAATTCAGGTCAGAAATAATTCAGTCAAAGTTCAAGAATTGCAGATTTCTTAGAAGCAGCAATGTTCCCTCCATATCCACTTCCAGAATTGATTTCTACAAACAGCTCAATAATTAAAAGAATGAAAAGAAACCGCATACCGTATTTTTCAGGCTATAAGACGCACCTAAATTTAGAAGAGGAAAACAACAAAAAGTTCTTTTTGGCCTCTGCGCGCCCCATTTTCCCTTTTTCAGCCTTTTTTCAAAGCCTTTTTTGGCCTGTTTTTGAGGCTTTTTTCAGCCCATTTTCAAGGCATTTTCAGCCCTTTTTCAGCGTTTTTTTGGCTTTTTTTGATCCATTTTTTCAGAAAAAATGCCCCCCCCCCCAAAAGTCTTGAAATGGGCTGAAAAAAGCTTCCAAACAGGCCAAAAAATTGCCTGAAAAAAACAGCCAGCAGGTGGGTGGGGTTTTGCCAATATTCAGTCTATAAGACACACAGACATTTTCATCCCCTTTTGAGACAAAAAAGGGTGTCTTATAGTCTAAAAAAATACGGAACGTTATTGAATTCAATCCATGCTCGGGACAGGAATCCAAACTGTAGCGTAGGTAGTCCTCCATTTATGACCACAACTGAGCCTGACAGTTCCGCTGCTAAGCAAGACTGCTGTTAAATGAATTCTGCCCCATGTATGACCTTTCTCGCTGAAGTTGTTGAGTGAATCACTACAATTGTTTAGTTAGGTAACACGATTGTTAAGCGAAGTCGCTTAATTTGCTTGTCAGAAAGGAGCAAAAAGGGGATGATCGCATGATCCCGGGACACTGCGACCGTCATAAGTAGGAGTCAGTTGCCTAGCCTCCGAATTCTGATCATGTGACCAAGGGGACGCTGCAACGGTCATACATATGAACGGGCTGTCAAGCATCCAATGTAAATCACATGACCATGGGAATGCTGGAAACAGTCATAAATGTGAAAAATGGTCGTAAGCCACTTTTTCCAACCTAGAACTAAGGAGAAATTTCCTGTGAGAACAATTGATCAGTGGAACTGCTTGTCTCCAGAAGTTGTGAATGTTCCGACACTGGAAGTTTTTAAGAAGGGATTAGACAACCATTTGTCTAAAATGATATAGGTTTCCTGCCTAGGCAGGGGGTTGGACTAGAAGACCTCAAAGGTCCCTTGCAACTCTGTTATTCTATTCTATTCTAAATGCAAACTGCGCAACTCTATAGTGAAGCCTTGGAGAGGACCAGAAAAGAATCTTTGTCTTTCCCACACTCAAATTTCCTTTTTTCCAGCATTCTCTGACCATGCAATTTTTTTCTGCCTCCCATTTTCTCTGGCTGCCCTGAGGTGCAATCCAAGTGTTGACCAAAACAGAGAAGTGACTCTCGAGTTACAGGTAACTTTTACTGCCTCCAATAACATAAAAGATGGAGGTTTATGACTCCGCAGTGATAGCAAGGGTTCTTTTCTTTCTTTTATTCTTTTTTTAAAAAATTGGTTCCTGGTATTTTCTTCCCCGTGTGGTTAGATTTTATTTGAACTGGTCCTGTTTACTATTATCTGTTTTACTTGTAAGTTATATGTCAGAGTCAAAGGGTGACCAGGGAGCATCTCAAATTAGCCGGCTAGAAACTTTTGTGATGGGTGTGTATGGGTGTGTGTCCATATACATACACAAGTATGTATAGATAGATTAGATTTAGATGGCTGGATGGTCGCAGAAACAAACATAGAGTTTAGTGATAGACAGAGCCTTGGTGGCACAGCAGATTAAAGCTGTGTTAAGTGACACCAGCTGCCTGTAATAACTGCAAGTTTGAATCTCACCAGGCTCAAGGTTGACTCAGCCTTCCATCCTTTCAAGGTAGGTAAAATGAGGACCTGGATTGTGGGGGCCCTAAACTAACTTTGTATAAAAAAGAACACCGCTTAAGTGGGAGGGGGCAAAAGCCCTACTAAGCAGGTATATACAAAAGTATGAAGGCTGTTGCTTAACGCATTGTAAGCCGCCCTGAGTCTCCGGAGAAAGGTGGCATATAAATTGAACTAATAAATAAATTAATTAATTAATAAGTAAGTAAGTAAGTAATAGAATGAATAGATTGAGGTAAACTAGAGGGAGGGAGAGAGAGATAAAAGATAGATGAGATAGATAGATAGATAGAGAGATAGATAGATAGATAGATAGATAGATAGATAGATAGATAGATAGATAGATAGATATGGATACATAGATGATAGAGAGATAGAGAGATAGATAGAGAGAGAGAGATATGAATACATAGATGATAGAGAGATAGATAGATAGATAGATAGATAGATATGGATACATAGATGATAGAGAGATAGATAGATAGATATGGATACATAGAAGTTAGATTAGATAGATTAGATAGATAGATATGGATACATAGAAGTTAGATTAGATAGATAGATATGGATACATAGATGATAGAGAGATAGATAGATAGATATGGATACATAGAAGTTAGATTAGATAGATTAGATAGATAGATATGGATACATAGAAGTTAGATTAGATAGATAGATAGATATGGATACATAGATGATAGAGAGATAGATAGATAGATATGGATACATAGAAGTTAGATTAGATAGATTAGATAGATAGATAGATATGGATACATAGATGATAGAGAGATAGATAGATAGATATGGATACATAGAAGTTAGATTAGATAGATTAGATAGATAGAGAGATATGAATACATAGATGATAGAGAGAGAGAGAGAGAGAGAGAGAGATAGATAGATAGATAGATAGATAGATAGATAGATGTAGTAATAGATGCTATAAATAAAAATAAGAGGAAGAAGAGCCTCCATCTGGCTGCCCATCCTGAGTACTCTAAAGCAGGGGCCTCCAACCTTGGCCGCTTTAAGCCTGGAGGACTCCAACTCCCAGAATCCCCCAGCCAGCTTTCTGGGGGTTGAAGTCCTCCAGGCTTAAAGCGGCCAAGGTTGGAGGCCCCTGCTCTAAACACCCCCCCCCGCCTTCACTCCTCCCCCCCTCCCCTCCCCTCCCTCATCATCGCCCCAACTTCTCTTCTCCGGCTTCCCCCAACGCGACGAACCCCCAAAATCCGGGTGGGCGAATCCCCAGAACCCCCCCTCCCCCATCCCATCCCATCCCCTTCCCCTCCCCCACTCCAGGCAGTTTCACGTGAAGGGGTTCAAACGACCGGGAAGGGGCGGGACGTCGTCCCGTCAATCACCGACTCGCTCTCCCCCCCCCTTCCCCCCCCCTTCCCCTGGGCCTTTCCTTCCTCCTCACCGCTGCCGAGGCTTGAGCCGCGGCGGGCCTCCGTGTGGGGGCTGCCCTCGCGATCGAGCTGAGGGGCCCGCCGAGCCTGACAAAAAAAACACCGCCGCTCCCTCAGGTTCCCGGCCGCCGCCGCCGCCGCGCTTCCGCTTCCGCCCCCTCGAGGCGACGTCACGGCGCCGTCGCGCGCTTCCGCGTGACGTCACGGCGCCGCGTCGCTTTCCCCCCCTCCACCCCGAGGCGACGTCAAGGTGTGGTCCCGTGATACGTCATGGCGCCGCGTCGCTTTTTCCATCCCACCCCAGGGGACGTCACGGCGTTTACGTGTTACGTCACGGCGTTAATGTCGCGTCCTGCGTGACGTCACGGCGGCCGCCTCAGAAAACCCAACCGCCATTATTGTACTGCCTTTCCCCTCCACCACACAGAAAGACACACAAAAACACACAGCGGGCCGAAAATGGGCCGCGAAACAACTCATGGAGCGGGAAGGCCTTGGCTCTCTGCCCCCCCCCCAACAACTGGGAGGGGGAGGGAATATCCCCTCCCCCTCCCAGTTCTTGGGAGCCTGAGCTTCCTCGTCAGGGCTGAAAGGAAACAAGGGGGGGAGGGGGTGAAAGACTACGAATCCCAGCAGCCTTTGCGTCCGAGGGGACTTCCGGTGCTGCCTGTTCGAAGGGGCTTCCGCGCTGATCAACCAGGAAGGGCGGGGAGGCCCCTGAAGCGCCGTACTACACAGCCCATCCTTCCCAGCCAGGGGCCGGGGATTTTAGGTGAGTGCCTGTAAACTGCCAAATGCGTAGATTTCTTTTCCCTGGGGAGGAGAACAATGCTAGGCTGTCCTCGACTTACGACCACACTGGAGCCAGCATTTTCCGTTGCCTAAGCGAGACGGTTGTTAAGCCTCCAACCGTCACCAAAACGGGACTGTTGCAAATCGAGGACTGACTATACGCTGCAAGTCCTCGGATGGGAAATTGCAGGGAGTCCTCGACTTACGACCCCATTGGAGCCAGAATTTCCGTTGCCTAAGCGAGACGGTTGTTAAATGAGTTTTGCTCCCATTTTTACGACCTCTCTTGCCACCGTTGTTAAGTGAATCCCCTGCGGTGGTGAAGTTAGGAACCCGGCCGTTGAGTGTTGGCTTGCCAGGAGGCTGCCAAAGGGGATCGCTGTGACTGTCATAAATAAATAAGTTCCCAAGCCCCTGAATTTTGACCCAGTGACCACGGGGATGTCCCAATGGTCGTAATGTGTGCAAAACGGTCATAAACCACTTTTTTCGGTGCTATGGTAACCTGAAAGAGTCAAACAAATAAATGGTTGTAAGTCAAAGATTCCCTGTGGTTCGTGATATTTTTATGCTGCCTGACTCTCAACAATTCTGGATGTCTGGTCCTTTTTTTCTCTTTTCTTCCCTCTTTCCCAGCATTAAGAGCCTTCTCCAGAGAGCTGCGTCTTTACATAGTCCAAAATTGTATAATTTGAACCTTGATCATTTGTGCCGGTGGTGAAAATGATTTGTTTGACAGTCCATTGGCTTTTTTGGATTCTTTGTCCACAGCATTCTCAAGACCACCGTTCAAAGGCATCAGTAATCTTCCTATCGCTCTAATTTTGGCTTGTGGGATTCTTTCCGTACAACTTTTATCGGATTGTGGTCTGCCCAAACATTGGGTTCTATTTCTATCTCTTGTACACGTGTTTTCAGTTCTAATGACATCCATACCATATCTATTCTACTTATTATTCATATTAATTCATATTAGAATATGAATAGAATATTCATATTCTAGACCAGGATTTATGCCTATTTGAATGGAATGAATACTGAGTTTCCTTAGGGTGCGTTTCTCTCCATACATCTTGAGTTCCTATTTCTTCCATCATTTTGAAAAAAGTTTTAGGGAGCGTTTTCCCGGCTTTTTTACCTGTTTTACTACTCTTCTAGTCAAATTCTGTGTCTACAGTTGCGTTAAAGTCTCCTACCACACGGATATTTTCATATTCCATCCTGTGGGATTCTTGAATTACAGCAGGAAAGCCCTTGTTAAAATCAGGAATAAAATTAAAAAAAAAAAACCCCATTCTGACCAGCAATTTAAATGAAGCTCTTCTGCTGAAATAAAACTTATTTTTGTTTGCAGGGTTTTTAGGTTCGGCTCTGTCGTGACCACTTGGTGTTCCAATGAAGGACTCCTTGACCCTCCTCTCCCGCATCCAGGCACACCCGGATTCCCGTTGCTGGTTCCTCGCCTGGAATCCTAAAGGGACACTGCTGGCTTCCTGTGGTGGAGACCGTAGCATCCGTATCTGGGGGAAAGAAGGTAGGCTCAGGAGGTCAGCTTCGTGTTGACGTTTCCAGGAAGAGAGAACGCAGAGAGTGTGCGTATCAAGGTTCCCAGTAACACCGCCAACGAAAGAAGACTTGAGAGTTTCCTCAGAGTTCCATTTTATGTGTCATATCGGCACATCTGGGAAAACCCGAATCTGAAAGTTTCCAGGTTTTCCCCACCCAAGTGAAAGTTCAACTCCCTGCCCGGCACCCACATGTCCATCACATGGTCCAATCATCCACCGTCCAAATTGGAGATACCTCCCAGTCATCCGGTGCCAGGGCAAGGCGTCCTTGACTCTCTGAGAAAGGAATGTTATTTTGACTACATACCACCCGTACTCTATGCAATCCCCCCTCCCATGTTCCCACAACAGAAAAGGTGGCAATTGTAAAAGATGGCTTCCAGGTCTGACAAGGTGGTGTTCAGATTTGAAGAAGAAAAAGGGATTTGGAACATGTGAAGGCGCGCATTGATATTGTCACCAACTCCTTAAAAGAAGCTCTCTCTTCCTTACCTTGAACAGCAGCATGTTTGATTTGAGGAGTAAGGATAAGAGCGGGAGCAGCCTGTGTGCCCACCCACGTTTTGAATCATCTTTTCCTATTTGAATCCAGATCTCAGGAGTCCCCTAATGAACACACAAAAGGAAAGCTACCGTAGATCCTTGATTAGTGTGGTTAGTCTTGTGGTGCAAGGTCAGGCAAGGGGGTTGCCAACCTTCATTGCCAGGTGCCTTTTCTCTCATCAGGTGATGCCTGGGTGTGCAAGTCCATTCTGGATGAAGGCCACCAAAGGACCATCCGTAAGGTGGCCTGGTCCCCCTGTGGGAGCTACTTGGCTTCGGCCAGCTTCGATGCAACCACCTGCATTTGGAAGAAGAACCAGGACAATTTCGAGGTACAGCAAGCATCCTTTGTGGCTTCGAACTCAGATTCGTGCTCAGTGCAAAAATAATATGTTTAAATTGCAAGATTTGATGATTAACCGGGGGAAAGAATTAAGGCATCTTGAATCCTTCGTTACGCGGTGCTCTTGCAGAATCATTTGGGTTCAATGTTTTCCATTTCAAGTTTTTTATTTTATATTGCTTATACATATCAACCCGTGAATAGTGTGATCTCTGGGTATCATCCATTTCAGTACAATAAACATAATGTTATTACACCTAGTTATTACATTTCATTTTCATAGTTTCACATACACATATATTTTACTAACACCCTTCAATTCTAAACCATCCTATTTATTTATTTATTTATTTATTTTATTCAATTTATAAACCTATTTGTTCTTTTATATACCTTTGTGTTAATATATCTATATCTATATATCTATTTATTATTATTCCCCTCTTATTTCTATCTCAGTTTGTTTTTTTCCCCTTCCAATATTGCTACAATATTCGAAGACGTGTTGTTTTTTCCCCTTCCTTTAGTTGGTTCCAATGTTCTCAAACAAGCACCACGCGCAGCAAGAAAATTGTGAAAATAAGAGGGGAATGTACACAAAACATGACTGTAATTGAAAATTTTACAATTCATAATAACAAATATTTACTGGGCGCAATTTGTAGTACACAATTCGGAACTGAATAATTCAAATCTTGTGTGACTACGTGGGTGCAAAATTGGAATGTGGTTAAAAAGATGGAACAGTGAGGATGTCAAATGTAGAAAAAAAAATATCAAGTCACTTCAGACATTATACTTAAGAGACAAATTTTCTAAGCCTTTTATGACCTTTTGACAGGCAAAGTCCACGGAGAAGCCAGATTCACATCATTGCAGTGATCCAAGGAAAGGCAGTAAAAGGAGGCAAAACTCATTTATCATCAGAAATTTTGAGCTCAGTTGTGGTCGTGAGGTCTATCTATCCTAACGGTCAAGGCAAATTGGTGCCAGATATGGTGTCAAATTGGTGCCAATTTGGATGCCATATCTGGGCTGCATAAACAGAGGGATAGAATCAAGATCACGTGAAGTGTTAATACCACTTTATAAGGCCTTGGTAAGGCCACACTTGGAATCCTGCATTCAGTTTTGGTTGCCACGATGTAAAAAAGATGTGGAGATTCTAGAAAGACTGCAGAGAAGAGCAACAAAGAGGATTAGGGGACTGGAGGCTAAAAAATATGAAGAACGGTTGCAGGAACTGGCTATGTCTAGTTTAATAAAAAAGAGGACTTGGGGAGACATGATAGCAGTCTTCCAATATCTCTGGGGCTGCCCCAAAGAAGAGGGAGTCAAGCTATTCTCCAAAGCCCCCAAGGGCAGGAGAAGAAGCAATGGGTGGAAACTAATCAAGGAGAGAAGCAACTTAGAACTAAGGAGAAATTTCCTGGCAGTGAGAACAATTAACCAGTGGAACAACTTGTCTCCAGAAGTTGTGAATGCTCCAACACTGGAAGTTTTTAAGAAGATGTTGGACAACCATTTGTCTGAAGTGGTGTAGGGTTTCCTGCCTAGGCAGGGGGTTGGACTAGAAGACCTCCAAGGTCCCTTCCAACTCTGCTATTCTATTCTATTCTAATATGAGTCAGCGGAATTCGCAGGGGGCTGAAGTTAGGCCACTTGTGGGAGCGTGGCGATTCCAAACTTACGGTGCATTTGACTCCGCCCTCGGGTCCCTCCTGGTCATCTCCTCCACTTGCCCTGCCATCGAACATTTCTCTTTGTGGTCTCAGATTGCCGGTTGCCCTTCTTCCCGTTAGAAACATCCCCTCTCTTTCTCCACCCAGTGTGCAGCGACTCTGGAGGGCCACGAGAATGAGGTGAAGTCTGTAGCCTGGGCCCCGTCCGGCAACCTCTTGGCTACCTGCAGCCGAGACAAAAGCGTCTGGGTTTGGGAAGGTGAGCGAGAGCGTGGAGAATCACTTTGGCGATGGTGGGTTGGCAGGAGAGGGGGCATTGGAATTTTCAGAACCTGTTCCGATGCTCTCACAAAATGGCAGCCAGGATATAAGCATGGCTAATCACAAAAGTGAATGAATGAACTTCTGTCATCACACAGAACATGGCACTGCTGTGGATTCTGATTTTGCTATCTGGATGTACCGAAGGGGAAGGACTGCTGTCTAAGAATATCAAAGGGCATTCGTGTAAATTGGGCTGACAGATTTTAAAATCTTTTTCTTCTTCTTGTGCCATGTCCGTCACCGGACGTTGGCGATCCTATTTTTGTCAACAGCCGTATGAAAAAGTGCTGCTGAGTTTTGTCCAAACGAGTCCCTTAGGTTTTGAAGCCATGAGGTTCTTCCTCTGCCTGGACCTCATTTGCCTTCAAATTTTCCCTAGAGAATTAAGTGAAGGATGCCGTATTTTTATAGGTGTCACATGACATGTCCAAAGTATTCTAACTTTTGCTTTTTTCTCTTGGCTTTCCCTCCTCATTTCTGATTTTGTCAACCCAGCTTATACGTAACAGCCGCCTGTAAATCCACATTTCAAATGTTTCTAGTCTCTTAGGGTGGTTTTCTGTCCGAGACCAACTCTCCACTCCGTAGAGCAGGATAGAAAAAATGTAACATCTGACAAGCCTCGTTTTCAGTTTTAGGCTTGTCGTGACTGCAGAAGACTTTTTTCATTTTGTCTTTACTTCCCTCATCATGTCCCAGCTTTCATGTAAATTAAAACCTTTTAAAAATAATAAAATTAGGGAAGGTGACCTACGGTTCTGTCTTTCTGTAATATGGAAAAATGGAACGTCTCAATATGTTGAGTCTGTTTTTATTGTAAATCCATGGAGTGGATAGGAGTGGGAGGATCCTCATGTGTTTCTATCTTTCCGCTTGGTTCACATTCTCTACCGAATAACTTTTACGGTTGGTTTCACCATCAGCCAAGATGTTCAGACCAGATTTGGCATTTTTTTCTCCCTGTCAAGTCCTTCCCAAGGATCTGGGATAGGCAGATATGGATGCTTGATAGCGTTGGGAGATATTGGAGCAAGTTGTAAGCTGTTCTGACTAAAGCTGCCTTTTGCAATTGACCAATGGGGATTTTGTCAGTGCCAGTGATTTTGTTATGGTTTGCCACCCACTCAGCCAGATGTTCAGAGTGAACTTGGCATATTTGCTCACCTATCGAGTCCTGGAACAGGCAGGTGTGGATGTTTAATAGTGTTAAAGGTATCATCATTGGATGTAAGCTATTCTGAGTAAAGCTGCCTTTTGCAATTGACAGATGGGGATTTTCATTATTCAGTTTTTATCAAATTCTCTCCATTACAGTGGATGAAGAGGATGAGTACGAGTGCATGAGTGTTTTGAATTCTCACACACAGGATGTCAAGCATGTTGTCTGGCATCCTAACCAAGAGGTGAGTCTGGCTTTCTTCCTTAAGGTAAGGTAGGGAGTCCTCCTTTTTGGCATTGTTGCAACAGCTAGAGCAAGGTGTCAAACACACATCGTCACAGCACACATCGGGACTTCTTTTCCCTTTGCTAAACCGGGCATGGGTGTGGCCAGCGTGTGATACATCTGGCCCTCGGGCTGCGAGTTTGACAGCCCTGAGCTAGAAGATTGTTTTTGTGAAACAAATGCCAAGATTCTCTGGAAATGGGCATCTTTCCTGTGCCCAGTGGGCTTGCAATTCCTTTGGTTCTTCAGCCGATGCTGATTTGGGTCTCCCTCTTGGTTTTTTTTCCTCTCCTCCCAGCTGCTGGCATCTGCCAGTTACGATGACACCGTCAAACTGTATCGGGAAGAGGAAGACGACTGGGTGTGCTTCAGCACCTTGGAAGGACACGAGTCCACGGTGTGGAGCTTGGCTTTTGACCAGACTGGAGAAAGGCTGGCTTCCTGTAGTGATGACAAGACGGTGCGCATTTGGCACCAGTTTAAGCCAGGCAACGAGCAAGGTGGGTGGTACAGCCCGGTGCCCTGTGTTACATCCCAGTGGATAGAACTGTTTATTTATTAAATTTATTTGCCATCCATCTTTGCCACAAGGTGTCCCTGGGCAGTTTACAACATTACAATAAAAATACAAAGTTATGATGAAAAGATGGGAGGGAAGGGAGCATGATGCACAGTGGGGAGGTGAGGTCGAAAGTCCCTACAGAGAGTGGTGAGGACAGTGGAGAAGATTATAGGAAGCTCGCTGCCTATTATTCAGGATGCTGCTGATAAGCGCTCTGTGCTTAGAGCTCAAAACGTCGTTAGAGATCCCACACACCCACTTTACAGTCTGTTTTTGCTCCCCTCTGGGAGGGGGTTTCAAAGTATTTCTAGCAGGACTCAGATTCTATAGCAGCTTTGTTCCCTAGGCCGTCCTTCTGGTAAACTCACAAGATTCGTTTTTCTCACCATGTACATACCGTATTTTTCGGAGTATAAGACGCACTGGAATATAAGACGCACCTTAGTTTTTGGGGAGGAAAATAAGAAAAAAGCTGATTGGCAGGTGGATTGGCCTCGTGGAATATCCCCAATCAGCTATTCCCAGAGGTGAATTTTAGCAACAGGTTCCTTGGTTGTGAGCTCTGTGCCTTGCTTTTTTTTTTTTCTGCCTCTAAAACTTTTGAAACTGTTTCAGAAAAAACACTTTTTTCCTGCCTCTGAAAGCCTCTGAAACAGAGCTTCAGAAAAAAAGCCTCCGAAGCTCTGTTTGAAGGCTTTTTTTCTGAAGCTCTGTTTGGAGGCTTTTTTTTTCTGAAGCTTCATTTCTGAAGCTTTTTTTCAGCCTCCGAAACCTCCGTTTGAGAGGCTGGGCGGGGCTACATTCGGAGTTTAAGACGCACCCAGATTTTCACCCTCTTTTTGGGGGAAAAGGTGCCTCTTATACTCCGAAAAATACGGTATATACATCCGAACTCGACTCTGTAGTTTCTCCATGTCATATATGTGGGTATATGCATTATTTATTCGGTCATGGTTATGTAGTGCATATTGGAGGTGGTGACCCTCTCGAGAGCTGTACGCAAGGAAAATTTACTCTTACGTATACCATAAAAGATGACCATTCAAAGTGGCAGCATATTATTCTGTTCTATATTAGTCCATCAACCACCTCCAGTATGGTACACAGGAGCCACTAACTTCAACAACTGCAGTGATTCACTTAACACTGTCCCACTTAGCAACAGAAATTTTGGGCTCAATTATCGTCATTAAGTTGAGGATTATTTCTATAAGACTGCCTGTATGTGAGTAAGGTTCCGAGCCAAATGCAAAATCCTGATTACCATAAAACCTGGCACTAGATCACGTAAAGGCCACCGAATCCCCCTCCCACCCACTCCTATTTTCCATTCGTAGCAGCTATTCCTCAGCTCCCAAGCGCTTGATTGGACCTCCGTAACGGAAATCTCCCCTTTTGTCCACGAGGCCTGAAGCTCCTGCGGTAGATCCAAGAGGCAGCAGCTTAAGGAGCTCTCTTGTGTGTTTCAGGCGTGGCCTGTAGCGGTACCGATCCCGTTTGGAAGTGCGTTTGCACCCTGTCTGGTTTTCACACGCGGACCGTCTACGACGTGGCGTGGTAAGTGGAGATGCTTCCCACAGGGTTCCAGGACAAGCCGAGATCTGTGTCAAGGATGGGTTCTGGTGGGGGTGTATTTGCAGGTGGCGCACCATTGTGAATGAAGGAGTACCATAATTCTTTAAGTGCTCCTCTACAGCAGGGGTCTGCAACCTTAAACACTCAAAGAGCCATTTGGACCCATTTCCCACAGAAAAGAAAACACCGGGAGCCACAAAACCCTTCCCGTGCCTGACTATTTCTTGAGCGGCCACAAAACTAGCCTATGTAGTTGAATTAAACCTTCTGATTTCTTCTGAAACTTTTCTTTTCTTGGATTTCTCCATGGTTGGCCTATCGGGTTGAAAAGCTCAATAAACCACGTGCCGGTGGGTGTCACACATTGATGGTTGTGATACATATTTTGAGTGACAGGGAGCCACAGCAGAGGGGTGAAAGAGCCACATGCGGCTCCAGACCCCTGCTCTACAGTATAATGTAGGTTGATGAAGGCTGTTTCCCACGGTAGAACATTTAAGTTTTTGCGACTGTTCCCGATTCCTGCAACGAAAGCCATTTAAACTCTGCCACTTTGCAACATCTTTGGATAAAGATGGTTTAGCTACTATTTTATAGTTGGCTTAAGACACAAATTTTACCCCTTAACCTTCCCCGCCAAAGCAGAGAAAAGAATAGCTGCATTTGTAAATTTGCAAGAAACCACTCTCTAAAAGGATAGGACTACAGGAACAACAAAGCTAAGTAACCACTGCTTAAATTTAATGGCCTGAAAAACAAGGTATCCCGTTTAAAAAATAAATTGACCCTCCATCCTCCTAGTAGAAACTGCAGGAAAGAAAGGGGGCAACCAGAGGCCTCTAAGAAGAGAGGGGACAGCCACCTGTCTCAAATTGCATAGGGTCTCCAGCTTGAGCAGGGGTTTGGATTAAAAGACCTCCAAGGTCCCGTTTGAGTGGCATGATGGCCTAGTGATGAAGATGCTTACCTTCCGCTTGGAAGGTTGAGAGATCAATCCTAGGTAGCGGCAGATGTTTCTCTCCTAGGATGCAAAAATTAAAAAAAAAAAAAATCCCATTTGCTGCGAACTCCACATAGGCATCAGGAAGGGCATCCGGCCAGTAAACACTCAGTTCCATTGTTGCCCCAAGTCCACCCTGAATTGAGGGATTACAGGATCATAAAAAGGGAGGGTTTTTTTCATGGTCAGTGATGTCCTGAACCATCTAATCCTAATCCAGAATTGTTTTTTTCTTTTCCCAAATTCTTGGCAGGTGCCACCTGACAGGTGCCTTAGCCACCGCTTGCGGAGACGACGCCATACGGGTCTTTGAGGAAGAGCCTCTCTCGGACCCTCATCAACCCACCTTCTCCTTGACCGCCCACATGGCCCGAGCCCATTCTCAGGATGTGAACTGTGTTGCCTGGAACCCCAAGGAGCCGGGGTTGCTGGCTTCGTGCAGCGATGATGGAGAAATGGCTTTCTGGAAGTACCAGCGCCCAGAGACTTGCTGAATACCTTGTTATCTCCAGGTATCTTGGGGTTCATGATCCCCCCAGAAAAAAGCAACGAACCCTCCTACAAATTGATTGAACTGTGTGGTAGTTGTTTCCATCCTTTCCGAAGAACGGCAGTTCCCCGAGTGAGAACTTAACTGTCTAAATAGGAAAACACTGGATTTAACGAAGAGGGAAATCTGATGGTTCTTTGGTCTGGATCCAGCCAAGGCAAGACTGCGCTGAAGGTGGATTTCCAAAGTAGCCCCCCGCCCAACCATGGGAACCTTTGTAAAGTTTCCTTATCCCTTCTAAGCCGGCTTCAGTTAAGTGAAATAATAGGCTTGAAATGTTGGTTTCTGCTTCTATAAAACCAGGAAAGGGAAAGGAGCTGTTATTTGAACATCTATAAAATGAATAAAAGAGAACATCTGCTGTTTTTCATCTTGACTCCTTGATTTAAACTACAGCTTCCCCAACCTGGTGCTCAGGTAGGCTAGGGATGACGGGGAAAGATTTTGGGGGAAATGAAGAGAGACACGGGCTGGAGAAAGATGGAAAGGATGGAATTTCAGAGATCAGGACTGATAATACAAGTTTGTTTGTTTCTTTTGCCAAGGAATGTCTTCAAGATTTCTTTTTCCATTTATGATAAGCACCTAGTTTTTCTCAACCATCTGCTTCCCATTCCATTTTTAAGAACGATCATCTCCAATTAAATTATTTTTCACTAATGAATGACCTGATACAGGCCAACTTCTCATCCATGTTCTTTCTCATCCATTGAAACGTAGCTGCCATCACTGTTCCAATCATCTGATTTGTTTTGGGTTTTTTTTTCCTCCCCAAGCATTGCTGGGACGTTGCATTTCCTGCAAACCGATCCAGCTTCTTTCCAGCAGGAAAACAAAACAGGTGACAAGTAAGAGAAAAACCACAATGCAGATTTCCTTCCCCTCCTCTTTTGAACTCCGGACAGTGGCAAAATGTATTAGGGATATTTGCCCCCTGACAGTTTCTCCAGAAAAGTCGATTCAGCTTGCTTCCCCAGGATCGGCATAATCAGAAGTGCTTCGCAAGCTTGCTAGCTTTTGTATGTTCCACACTTGACATGAAGGGATGAGTTGGGAGTGCCTAGATGTCAAACCAGTATGCTCAAGTGGAAGCTTAGTGGAAAACAACATGCAGTGTGAATGTGGAGAGATGCAGAGCCCACCTTCATGGTGGCACAGTGGTTAGAATGCAGTATTACAGGCTAACTCACTGCCCACTGGCAGGAGTTCGATCCTGACTGGCTCAAGGTTGACTCAGCCTTCCATTGTTCCGAGGTGGGTCAAATGAGGACCCATTTTGTTGGGGGCAATGGGCTGACTCTGTAAACTGCTTAGAGAGGGCCGTAAAAGCACTGTGAAGTGGTACATAAGTCTAAGTGCTATTGCTGTCTTCCTGCAATGGTGGCACAGTGGTTAGAATGCAGAATTGCAGGCTGACTCTGCCCACAGCCAGGAGTTCGATCCTGACCAGCTCGAGGTTGACAGATTGTTGGGTGCAAGAGGCTCTTTATAAAGAGGAAGGAAATTAGCAATAGCATTTAGACTTACATACCACTTCACAGTCCTTTACAGTCCTCTCTAAGCGGTTTAAAGGTAAAGGTTCCCCTCGCACATATGTGCTAGTCGTTCCCAACTCTAGGGGGCGGTGCTCATCCCCGTTTCAAAGCCGAAGAGCCAGCGCTGTCCGAAGACGTCTCCGTGGTCATGTGGCCGGCATGACTCAACGCCAAAGGCTCAGGGAACACTGTTCCCTTCCCACCAAAGGGGGTCCCTATTTTTCTATTTGCATTTTTTATGGGCTTTCGAACTGCTAGGTTGGCAGGAGCTGGGACAAGTCACGGGAACTCACCCCGTTACGCGGCACTAGGGATTCGAACCGCCGAACTGCCAACCTTTCGATCAACAAGCTCAGCATCTTTAGCCACTGAGTCACCTCGTCCCTAGCCTAAGCGGTTTACAGTCTGCCTATTGCCTGCAACCATCTGGGCCCTCATTTTACCAACCTCGGAAGGACTGAGTCAACCTCCAGCCAATCGGGATCAAACTCCTGGCAGTGGGCAGAGTCTGTGCGCAATACTAGCTTCTGCACCACCACTACCACTACCCTTCACTTGGCTTGACTGTTCTTCCCAAAAAGAGGGACTCGAGTTAGTTCCTGGAAGTTTTATTTTGGAAAATTAGCAGGATCTCTTAAACAATCAATTCAGCTCATTTACTGCAAATATTGTACACAAAAGCTACTGTTTGTTTGGCAGAATTTAAAAAAAAGAAAAGAAAGGAGGAAACCTCAAGATGCGGGCAGGAACACGAGGGAATCCGAAGATGGACAACATCTACAAAACACCTTCCCAACCACCTACGGTGGTTATCTGCTCCAAAAAAAGTCCACAACGGCTTGATGAAGGCCCGTCACCTTCGGCCTGTCACTCAGTCGGAGTCGGTGTCACTCTCTGCCTCTTTTACATCCACGCTGAACTTATATTCTTGGTCGCAGCCCATGTAGGCATCGCTCATGAAGTAGAGCGTGTAGTTGTGGGTCCCGGTGGTTGGAGCCACAAAATCCAGCTTCACCTAAAATAGCGTAAGAATTGGCGTTTTTAGAACAAGTCAGATCAATGAGGAACTGAGGGTAAGGGGGGGGCATGAGGGGGGGAGTTTTCCTGCAAAAAGCAGGAATTAGGCTCATGGTGCAAAAAAACCCAGCTCACAGCAATTGGCGTCTCTTTGGAGAAAGCGTGAAAATACACAGATTGAATCGATTGAATCGTGAGGAGAGGAGATGAGAGGAGAGGAAATCTAGGGGCCGGTCCTCGGGACTTGTTTGCAGGGCTGCTGGCACCCCTCATTAAAGGAATCTTTGCGTTCACTTCAGAGGGCTGGTCGGGTTTGGGGAGCTGGGCAGAACAATAATCAAGACCGATGTAGAAGTGCGAGCGTCTTACCTTGGCCTTCTGCTGCAGCGTCAGTCGCTTGATGGAAATGAGGCTGTTGGATTTGGAGTCGCCGATCACCACCCACCAGCCTTCCTCGCGTTTCTGCGGGAAAGAAGCAGCAAAGTGGATAAAGTGAGAAGCGCAACGACGGTGTAGTCTCAACCCCAACAGGCAGGCCCCTTGGCCTGTTCTGACCCAGCCTTCTCACGCCGTGAGAAACCATTTACTCATGAGTAACACAAATTCATGTTATTCAAAGGGAAGGAACGAGTGGTGAAATTCAATTTTTTTTACTACTGGTTCTGTGGGCATGGCGTGGCTTGGTGGGCGTGGCAGAGGAATACTGCAAAATCCCCATTCCCTCCCCACTCCTGGGGGAGGGATATTGCAAAATCTCCATTCTCTCCCCACTCCTAGTGGAAGGATATTGCAAAATCCTTCCACTCGGGGGCCAGCCAGAGGTGGCATTTGCCGATTCTCCGAACTACTCAAAATTTCCGCTACCAGTTCGCCAGAACCAGTCAGAGCCTGCTGGATTTCACCCCTGACCCCAGTCCTAAGTAATTTCTGCACTGCAGTGGCATCAAGTTATTTGAAGAGAGAACCCCGAGAGGCCAGCCTTTGTTCTGCATTGTGGAAGAGAGACCCATTTTCTTCAGCAAACGCAAAGGAAATTCTTTTTCACTTCTGAAACGGGGCCAGAACAGTCACTGTTCACACGAGAACTCAAGATAGAAAGTCCTTGCAAGGATTAAGCCAAGCAGAAACAAGTCCCGGATGTGGCAAACTCTAACTCTAACCCTAACCCAACAGGGACACTCAGTTGGCACCTCAAATACAGAGCGATTCATCCCCAATTTGCCTCGTTCCGACGAGATTGATGCAGTGGAAAACAAACGGTTGCCTGGGACAACAGGCCACTCCCAAAATCCCTTTTTATTTCCCAGCCAGGGAGGGGCTGGCTGGCTAGCATCAGGTTCCCAACAGGGGTGCGAGACGATATTCCAGGGGGTGCAAAAACTTGGGTTTCCAAGTTTCCAAAGTATAGAGTATGTGCATAGAGTATGTAAATAATGATGTGCATATCATTATGCACATAGAGTATGTGCATAATTATATGCATATCATTATTTACTTTTTTAAGGGGGCCGAGAATATATCAGAGGCCTTCTAGGAGTCCAGGTTATAGAAAAGGTTGGGAATAGCAGTAGCACTTAAGACTTATATACCGCTTCACAGTGCTTTACAGCCCTTTCTAAGCGGTTTAGAGTCAGCCTATCGCCCCCAACGATCTCGGTCATTTTATCCACCTCAGAAGGATGGAAGGCTGCGTCAACCTTGAGCTTGGTGAGATTCGAACTGCCAAATTGCAGGCAGCCGGCAGGCAGCAGAAGCAGCATGCAGTACCGCACTCTAACCACTGCGCCACAGGAACCCCTGGTCTACGTCTTCTTTTCCCTGACAGCCGGCTTATTGCTTTCCGTTGCTCTCCTCTCCTCTCTACGCATACAAGCATCTGGGATGGGACCCATCTGTTCCTCCCCCTCACTCAGCTCAGGCCCCGAAGGCAGCTGCCTCTCCAACTAGAGGTGGGCGGAAGGCCCTGGCCTCCGAAGCTGGCCCAGCCTCCCCCTCGTCTGACTCTGCAGCCGACGGGCCACAACACAGCCTCTCCCAGAAGATGACTCGTCCGCAGGCTTCCCAGAATCTTTCTCCAAGGACCCCACTTACCTGTGGGAACAGCGGGGCAATCACTGGCCCGGTTACTTCCTCCTCTCGCTCCAGCTGCACCAGCACCACCACAGGTCCCCCACTGGAGAAGCAAAGAAAGTAGTCAACTCACACGTTTCCCCAGTACTGTTTGTAGCAGGGGTGAAATCTACTTACCTTCCTTACCGGAAGGTTCGGAAGCACGTGGCAGACCTTCTGTGCGTGCGCAGAAGGTAAAAACCACATTACTTTCTGGTTGTAACACCCGGCTGGGTGGGCGGAGCTATGCTCTGCCGTCGCTACCGGATCGCCGAACTACCGGCCGGGATCGCTACCGGATTGGGCGATCCTGTCCAATCTGGGAGCATTTCACCCTTGGTTTGTAGCCTTCACTCCATTCCCAGTCCACTGCAAGCAAGAGGCTGTGGAATCAAGAGGACTAACACCTTGGCGGTTTCCAGCATGGGATCCTGCCTCAGATTTTTTTTTAATTGGTGCCTTCGAGTCAGCCTCGATTCCCAGTGACTGCCTGGACATGTCCCTGCAGTTTTCTTGACAAGGTTTTCCAAAGTGGTTTGCCATTACCAACTTCCTAAGGGCTAAGGGAGAGAGGCTGGCCCAAAAGCCACCCGTTTGTCTTTGTGTCTAAGGCAGAACTAGAACTCGACAGCCTCCCAGTTTTTAGCCAGGTGCCTTAACTATTACATCAGCTCTCACAGAAAGTTTGCCGCCTTTGTAAGTTTGTTTGTTTTTAATTTTAAAAATAAACTTTATATAATATAAACAGATAAAAATAATTTACAAAACAATTTGTAAGTTTGAAGGTAAAGAAGGAGCCTCCGAATGCCCAATTTAATTTTATATTTAAAAAAAGAGAACCTGAAAGCTACGAGAGAGAACGAAAGTCTTAGAAAGTCCGAAGTATTTCATGCTCTTCTAAAAGTAAATTTAACTAGAATAGAATGACAGAGTTGGAAGGGACCTTGGAGGTCTTCTAGTCCAACCTCCTGCTTAGGCAGGAAACCCTACACCACTTCAGACAAATGGTTGTCCAACCTCTTCTTAAAAACTTCCAGTGTTGGAGCATTTACAGCTTCTTGAGGCCAGTTTTTCCACTGATTAATTTGTTCTCACTGTCAGAAAATTCCTCCTTATTTCCAGTTTGAATCTCTCCTTGATCAGTTTCCATCCATTGTTCCTTGTGTGGCCTTCAGGTGCTTTGGAAAATAGCTCGACCCCCTTCCTCCTCTCTGTGGCAGCCCCTCAAATATTGCAAGACTGCTCTCCTGTCTCCCCTGGTCCTTCTCTTCACTAGACCAGCCATTCCCAGTTCCTGCAACCTTTCATTGTATATTTTAGCCTCCAGTCCCCTTAATCATCCTGGTTGCTCTTCTCTGCACTCTTTCTACAGTCTCCACGACTTATTTTTTTACAGTGCGGTGACCAAAACTGGATGCAGGATTCTAGGTGTGGTCTTACTAAGGCTTTATAACGTGGTATTAACACTTCACCTGATCTTGCTTTAAAAGTTCTATAATAATTCCTCAGGACAAATTGCTGCGAAAGCTGCTTACCAAATTTGTCGTTCTTCGGCTTGCACGCACCCAATGAGAACACCGAAGAACCAATCGCTTCTTTTAGCCTCAGGCCCTGTTCTCTCCTTCCTCTCCCTCCTCCCCAATAGCAAAGCCCACCCCCACAAGCCTTGCCCCCATCAGTAAGCCGCGAGAACAGAAAGCAAGCAAAAACTGCTAAGTGTGTCGCCTAAGTCCTTGTCTTGCAACTTTCCCGGCCCCTCCTTACCTGTGGATGCTCTCCTTTTCCGCCACCTCGTAGGAGAGCTCGATGTTGGGGTATCGGTTGCAGAAGCGAGCCACATCTGCAATCTGGGCGTCGGAGAGCTGAAGCAGGACGTTGCGGTCCTCGTCTTCCATCTCCATGATGTCGAACACGCTCTCCACTCCCTGCGCGGAACGACAGGCGGGGGGGGAATGAACAGGGGATGGCAGCCCCCAAGGGGAAAAGCTTCCACACACACACATCCCATTCAGTATCAGCTGTCACACAGATGAGGATCAGTCGGAGGCCTCTGTTCTGACTTAGGCATCCCCAAAAAGCACGAAGCAGAATCCTCATCCCGACAAACCCCCTCTTATTAAACGAATGTGAATTCCTCTCATTCACCTTCAGCAAAAGCCTGGCAAGCAGTCTTCCAAAGGTGGATTTATGACCACAGACCTTATCTAGCTGCCATGTGAATATTTTCCAAACGCAGGGCTGTGCAAGGAAAAACTTGGGCACAGAGTCTCTTGAGATGCACGGACAGATCTTCACACTCCTAAACTGAACGAATTGTTTCCTGCAAAAGCCCACTCCCCTTTCACTGCTCTTTTATTCCCTATGGGAGGGGCCATTCATCGTCCACCTGTGGCTTTACTCCCAAGTCAACCCTGATTTCTTAGCTGTTCTTTTCTTCTGGCAGCTCTGCGCACGCGCACGCTGGAAACAGGCTCTAGCTGTTCCTCTGTCTCACTGCTGTGTAGCTCTGGAGGTAGCTAATAACTGGCATCCGGCCTTAGCCCCCTCTCTGCCTCTGACGCAGAGCCCTTATCCGAGCCTTCCCCAGGACTCCCATGTTCCTCCCCAACCTCCTCACTGTCCGACTCTGGAGGGCCATAACAACCTTGTGGTCCGACTTACGGGGTGGCTCTTCAAGTCCACTCCTTTTTGGCTATGGCAAACCTGGAGCAGAAGGAAGCAGGGCGAACCACCCCACAGGCAGCTGTCTCTCGGGGGGCAGTCGGGGGGTTCCTGGTTTAATAAATTCTCCAAAACTGAAAGCAGTTCACAGCACACTCTTGGATAAAGCAGGCCTCCTTTGGGGAGACAGCAATTCCGATTAGGGAGATGCTCCTGCCTTTGGGAAGATCTGCTTCCAAAAACTGCCCCGAAGGAGCTCTAGGGACATGGGCTGTGGTAGCGCAGTGGTTAGAGGGTGGTACTGCAGGCTACACCTGCAATTTGGCAGTTTGAATCTCACCAGGCTCAAGGTTGACTCAGCCTTCCATCCTTCTGAGATGAGTAAAATGAGGACCCACTTTGTTGGGGGCAAGAGACTGACTCCATAAACCACTTAGAGAGGGTTGTAAAAGCACTGTGAAGCGGTATATAAGTCTAAGCGCTATTGCTGTTCCACTGATTTGGGCCCCTCCCTGGTTCTCCATTATTCCTTAGAAAAGACAAGAGGGAGCTCAAGACTTTCTGCTAACCTCAGCCCTTGGAAACCCTAATCCAGAGGTCTTCAAACTTGGCAGCTTTAGGATTTATGGACTTCAACTCCCAGACTTCAATTCCAGCATAGGTGGCTGGAGAATTCTGGGAGTTGAAGTCTCTTAAAGCTGCCAAGTTTGAAGACCTCTGCCCTAATCCCTTCCGAGCATGGTGGCTAGTTTTTCAGTATAGACAGATAGCCAGGGCAGCCCAGAGTTCTTGTTCAAGCAGGCTGGATATAAATCTTGTAAATAAATGGCTTCGATTTAATTTTTTTTTAAAATTCTCATGCAATTGGGCACTCCACTCTCATTTTTTGCCGTGCCCGGAGAGGAAGGCCCGTTGTGCCTTTTTCCTGAGCTGCTCCGTTGCGCTTCCCTACTGAGCCCGAGAATCAGTTCTCACCTTGTCCGTGCAACGCCTGATGTTTTCGGAGGTGAAGTGCGGCAGCTGCTTCAGGTAGGAGTCCTTCGACCACATGGCCTGCGTGACCATCTGGGCCAGCTCCATGGCTGCCAGGGCGGGGCTCAGCCAGCCGTTGCTGGAGAGGACGTCGACGCAGGCTTGGATCAGCCGGATGGCCTGGGAAGAATCAGATTAAGGGTGCCGGGTGAAGCTCCTGCTGAGTTGCCCAATGCTCCCGCTGGACCCAGAAGAGGCAAGGCCATGCCACATGGGCCATCCCCACCGCACCCCTCTTCTTCCCCCACCCGTTTCTGTACCTTGCTCAGGATCTCCTCGGTGTCTGACTGGAGCTCTGCGCTTAACTGCATCCGCGACAGATGTGCTTGCAAAAGGAGGTTGGTTTTGATGTGGGGGTCGTTGAATTTAGGGTTGTTCAGCTTGTGCGGCACTTTCTGGGCCAGCTGGAAAAGGAAGGAGGGGGTCTTCTAAACATCAAACACAACCGTACACTGGCACAAACTGCCATCTGCTGCCCATCGAGGCCTCACATTTTATCAAAGAAGGATTTAAGCCAGGGGCCATATCCGGCCCGGGGTGGGGGGTGGGGGTGGGGGTGGTATTTAGATCTGGCCCGCAGGGCCACCCTGCCAACAGCAAAGAATCGGCCCACAGTGCCTCTGCCAATGAAAATGGAACTTGGGAGGGCTGTGTGCAGCCTTTCCGAGCTCTGTTTTCACTGGCAGATGTTTGCAGGAGGCTGTTGCAGCCGAAAACGGAGCTCAAGAGTCCGTTTTCGCTGGCACCACAGGTGCCTCCAACATGAGTGATGTTGAGCTGGCCACGCCCCCCCTGACCCCGCCTGAGGTCAAACACAACCTTGATGCGGCCCTCAATGAAATCGAGTTTGACATCCCTGATTTAAGCTATTGAAATTGGAGCATTCCTCAGGCAAATGTGCCTGGAGGGGTGGGGGAGTGGAGAACACATGGGATTCTGCAAGGAATCCGCAAGCTTCCTGCAATCCGCTACATTTATTCCGATAATGGATCCCTGGAGACAATTGTCATTCTGTACATTTCTCCACAAACCAATTAAGAGAGAGCAACGGTGGCCGCCCCTCTCATGCTTATATCCTGCAACTCGGATAGGGTACACGGAGCCGATCACAGGCTGAAAAGTGAATACAAAAGTTCCCACATGACTTTTTTCTTAACGAATTTTAAATTGTTTTAAATTGGATTTTTAATTTTATATCAATTGAATGAGAAATATGCATTTTTACTGTTGTGAGCCGCCCTGAGCCCTTGGAGACAGGGCAGCATATAAATTGCATTATAAAATAAATAAACTATTTCCATTTTTTTTATGCTGACTGGCTTTTTATAGGAAGCTTTCCCAAACGTTGAATTTTTTTCTAAGAAGAAGAAAAGACCACCTCTGAAAAACCCAAATGGATTTGGGGCAGGGGGCAGGAAAGTGGGCATAGCACCCTTGCCACTCCTCTGTTGGTGACAGAAGAATTTATTTTATTTCTTAAGTTTTATATGCTGCCCATCTCACTACCGAGCAACAGGAAATCATTTCCTCCTTAGCTGAAGCCACCGAAGGGCTGGCTGTGGAGAAGTAACCATTAAGTCAGTCACCAAACAACCCCAGAAATCCCACCAGATAACCAATGTTGTCACCCGTCGGCCACCGGCCCCTCCAACAGCCGAATCAGAGGAGGAAGTGTGGGAGTCAGGCGGAAGAGGGAATGGAGCTGGCAGAGAGAGAGAGACAGAGGCGGAAACTGGGCCATCTGTCAGCCCTCAGATGGAGAGTCAACAGCCCCCAGGTCTGGAGGTGGCTGATGAGGAAGAGGAGGAACAGCCGGGTCCAGTCCCTGACGTGGATGTGCAGAAGGCAGAGGAGAGGAGAGCAGTGGAAATCTATGGGCCGGTCCTCGGGACGAAAGAGCCACTGCTGCTAGAGAAGCCCCACCCTAGCTCTGGGGAGAAAAGGCCGGGGGCAGAGATGAATAGGTGTGGCAGACAACTATTCATCTTCCGGACGGAAGGACTTGTTAGCCTGCGTTGAGAGAGAAACTTTTTGCCAAGACTCCTGGCGTTCCTAATAAAAGAATCGTTGATTTAAATACAGAAGGCTTGTCGTGTTTGGGATAGAGAGAGGATTAATCCCTTACCTGCCGCAAGAGATTGTCCTCGTGGTGCCTAATAGGAATATTCTCATATTCTGCAGCATTGGAGATAATTTCAATCAGACCTCTCACTTTTGTCCTGGCATTCAGGGACATGCTGAAGAGTTCTAGAGCGGATGATTTGAGAAAGAAAGAGAAGCTGCATCAGATCCCGAGCTACAAGGCTGAGGCAATGGCAGCGAGGGACACAACCCACCCCCTCTCTCTCCCCCAGACCCATTACCGATGGTGGTGTAATTGATGTAATAATAAGCTGCAATCATGCCCAGATTCAGAGGCGCCACGTCCATCTCATCTTCCACACTGATGCACTTGGACTGCTCCAGGTCACTCAGGGTTTGCTCCACTAACTCGGAAAGGTGATCGGAGAGATGCCGGTGGGACACACCTGGGCAGAGGAGCAGATTAAAAGTCAGAAGCTGCACATCTGGAGGAGTTGGGAAACTGTCCAGGAGCTGCCTGGAATGGGTCAGGGGGAGACAAGACAGAGAGAGGGATCCCGGAGGATTGGGACGCCGCCCCTTTCACCTTGCAGGTTATAATAGTTGGGGTTCTGTGTCATCCGGCGGTACAGGAAGGTCCAAGTAAGGTAGTCCACCGCGTCTTGCTTGTTCTCAATGGTCTTGGTGACAATCTCGGCATTGAAGTGATCGTGCATGCAGTGGTCAAGGTGAGACTCCACCGGAAGGGGCTCGTAGAGGAACTTCTTGAAGAAATCCTGGAACGGAAGAGCCAAAATTATGTTTAGCGTGGGGGGGGGGGGGTGTTTTATCAGAGTATATTCATCAACTCTGGAATAGGACACGGTAACAAGGTCAGCCAATGTATAGACATAGCAACTAAGTCAACCAATGAGGGCTGTTTGGGAGCTGAGACAGACAGGAGCCAGGGCATGTCTTAGTCTGCAGCTTCTGAGTTGGGCAGAGAAACTGAAACTAGTCTGCTCTGCTGAAATGAAACTAACTGTTCTCTCCTGCCTTACGTTTTGCTTGTAACGTGTTACTACGTTGAAGAAGAATCTATATTGGTATTGTACATTTATCTTCATGCATTATTATGTATATAAAGAGAAGTTAATGAACCTGGCTGCATCAGTCTGCCTGTGTGTGCTTTCTGGATTTGATTTCTGCAATAAAATTTTAACAAAATTGTCCGCTTACGATTAGGGTTTCAGGATCCCAGAATGGAAGAAAACCTCCTCCAAACAAATCATGCAAACAACATGCAAAATCAATGAAGGATCCCTTCCACCCGGTGTAGGTTTGCTTCAACGGTGTAGGTTTTTGCAAGCCAGAGTTAATCAAGTAGGGATGAGTTTTCAGGCTGAATGACCAGAATCTAATTTTCTGATGTCCAGAGGTTTTTCAATTATTTACGGGATATTTAATCTTGAGGTGGCATAAAAAAAATCTGCAGCAACCTCACCAGACAGAATCTCTCTAGCACTATCCTGTCCCAATCGAGAATCCGATCTCTTTGGCGTTCTATGAAGCAGATCAGAAAGCCACCGACATAAAGAACCAATCAACAGCCAGGTTCAAGGACAGACCAATCGGAGAACTGGTTCTCTCGGAATTTCTTCAAAACAGATCAATCCGAAGTCCATCCAGATAACGAACTAGCTTCTTTGAACTCTGGAGACAAGGATCAAATCGGAGAGAACCTTGCTACATTCAAATACAAGAGTCCAGATAGTTCCTACTTATTGCTTGGTGAGTTGCTGAGAAGTACGTTCCTTAGCAGCTGACTCTGTCCCTGAAAAGACCAGCCAAAGTTGCTAGCAAAACATGAGGACCTCGGAAAACTGAGATTGTGGCCACTCAGCCTGAAAGTTTTTCGCTGCTAAAAGTATGCCAAATTCTAGGAGCCCCAGTTCCTAAGCACCGGAGGAATCTACCCAGAGGTGGGTTGCTGGGGGTCCATAGGGGTTCGGGAGAACCTCTAGGTAAGATTCTGTGCAGTTCGGAGAACACCCAAATCCCACTCCTGGCTGGCCCCGCCTACCCTGTCCCGCCCCTCCCAGGAGTCCCCGTGTGGCTCGTTTTGGATGCAGGTAAGTGCAGGGTGCACACGGAGGCTCGGGGAGGGTGAAGAATAGGCCTGCCGGAAGTTCACGTAGGGTCTGTTTCCGGCCTCCAGAACCTGGGGAGGCTGTTTTCATCCTCTCGGAGGCTCGAGAAAAGCCTCCAAAGCCTGGGGAGGGCAAAAACGCACCCAGTGCCGTGGTGCAGGAGGATGACTAGGCAACGCCCATCATGGCCACGCCCACCCAGCAACCGGGCAGAGAACCCCTTGCTAAAATTTTTGAAGCCCACCCCTGAATCTACCTACTTCCCATCTCGGCTCACCTTCTTGGACCCTTGGCACATAATAACACAGCGTCCTTCATCATCCTGCAACGGGCGGTTAGCACGGCCCACCATCTGTAGGACATCATAGATTGGGTAGTCCACATACCTAGCACAAGGAGAACGATTCGCTGTTGAGTGAGTTAGTCCGTTAAGAACCTGGTTAATTGTTTGGGGGCAAGACTGCAAACTTAACCTGGGATTGCAATCTAAATGACGTCTGTCCACGACAGAGGTTAGCCGTAAACAGCCGTAAACATAGACAGCAGCCGTGATTTCAACTAATTAATGAAAGCCCTGCTTACCTTCTCTGACCCCTTTGTGAATACATCATACATCTTTAACTGCATTAATGATGAACCCATGTTTTACATACCGTATTTTTCAGAGTATAAGACGCACCCACCTTTTTTGGTGAGGAAAACAAGAAAAAGAAATCTGCTTCCCAGCAATTTTTCCCTCCTTGCAGCAAACAGCAAACAGCCTGCTTTACTTTCATTTTCATTTTCAGCATAGCTTGATTAGCACAAGAAAAAAAAAATCTGCTCCCGGAAGTTTACCTCCTTGCAGCAAGCAGCAGAGGCCCCCACAAAACAGCTGAGAGTCAGGAGGCCGATCCAATCAACTTGTGCTAATTAGGCTGTGCTGAAGCTGAAACGGGCTGTTTCTTATTGCTGCTTGCTGCAAGGAGGTAAACTACTGGGAGGCAGAACCCAAAGGGTGGGGGCCAGTGGGTGGGCGGGGCTACATTCGGTGTATAAGACACACCTAAATTTTCACCCCCTTTTAGGGGGGGAAAAGATGCGTCTTATATTCCAAAAAATACGGCAGGTTTCCCATACTTCAATGTGAGTATTTTAAACGTCAAATCACATTTGCATCTAGAAGCAGCTCTAAATCTTGCAACAATCACTCTGGACGTTAATAAAGATGTAAAAGAGCCCACATTTTAATCTTAATTAAATGAACTGTCAGTCCTGAAGGGAGGCCAACTTCTAGGACACTTGAGACCAGGATTTCCACAGGAACCTTTACAGATTAATTGGAAAAAAGAGAGCGAGTTTGGTCAGGTGGTTAAAGCCACAGGCTAGGAAGTTGGGAGGCCATGAATTCTAATCCGGCCTTAGCCACGAAAGCCAGCTGGGGGAATTTGAACCAGTCACTCACTCACTCTCTCTCTCTCAGCCCAACCCAATCACAGGGCAGTTGGTATTTAGGGGAAGAATAGGAGGGAGGGTTTTTTTTTAAAATTTGATTTATATGCCGCCCTTCTCCGGAGACTCAGGGCGGCTTACAATGCATTAAGCAATAGCCTTCATTCTTCTGTATATTTTATACAAAGTCAGCTTATTGCCCCCACAATCTGGGTCCTCAATTTACCCACCTTAGAAAGGATGGAAGGCTGAGTCAACCTTGAGCCTGGTGGGATTCGAACTTACAGTAACTGCAGACAGCTGGAGTTAATTACAATGCATTAGTCTGCTGAGCCACCAGGCCCCTTTGTGAGCTACTTTTGCTGCCTTGAGTTATTTAAAAACATAGTAAAGGCAGGATGTAAGTACCGTGTGTTTCAGACTATAAGACGTAACTAAATTTAGAAGAGGAAAACAACAAAAAGTTTTTGGCCTCCACACGCCTCTGGCCCTTTTCCAGCCTTTTTTCAGTCAGTTTTCAAGGCTTTTTTGGCCCTTTTATGAGCTTTTATCTGGTCTGTTTTTGAGGCTTTTTTCGGCCCATTTTTGAGACTATTTCAGCCTGTTTTCTCAGGAAAAACATGCCCAAAAAAGCCTTGAAAATGGGCGGAAAAAAGCCCGAATATGGGGCTTGCGAAGACCAAAAAAAGGCTGGCAGGTGGGCAGGGCTTCGCCAATATTCAGCCTATAAGACGCACAGGCACTTTCACCGCTTTTTGGGAGACAAAAAAAGGGTGTCTTATAGTCCAAAAAAAAAAAAAAGGTAAATAAAAATAAAATAAAAAAACTTACCAAAAGTCAATCCAACCCAACTCCCTTTTAATTCCCCCATCACACCCCCAAACCGCAACCTTAGTGGCGGCTCCAGACAACCCAGCCCAGCACTCTTCACTCACGCGTGGATCTTCCCGTTGTAGTACTGCGTGTCCATGATGATCACCAAGTGGGCCGCTAAGTTCATTCCCCAACAGAGGCTCCGGGAAGCCACCACCACCTGGATGGCCCCTAAGGACAAACCACAAAGGAGGAACGTTCCAGAACTTGAAACAACCATCTAAATCAAGGGTCTCCAACCTTGGCAAGTTTGAAGACTTGTGGACTTCAACTCCCAGAATTCCTCAGCCAGCGAAGCTTCGCTGGCTGAGGAATTCTGGGAGTTGAAGTCCACAAGTCTTCAAACTTGCCAAGGTTGGAGACCCCTGACCAGGGATATATATTCATTCAGCTGCTTGCAAAGAAATCTACCCTGATAGATCACATGAAATATTAGTGCCGCTTTATAAAAACCCCAGTAAGGCCACACCTGGAATATTGCAAGCAATTTTGGTCACCGTACTACAAAAAAGATGTTGAGACTTTGGAAAAAGCGCAAAGAAGGGAAACTAAGAGGACCAAAGGCTTGGAGGTTAAAACCTACGAAGAACGGCTGCAGGATTTAGAGAAAAGAAGAATTTGGGGTGGCGTGATAGCAGTCCTCCAGTATCTGAGGGGCTGCCCCAAAGAGGAGGGGGTCAAATTATTCTCCAAAGCACCAAAGAAGGCAAGACAAGAAACGATGGGTGGAAATTACTCAAGGAGAGAAGCAACCTGGAACTAACTTCCTAATAAGTGAGGACGATTAATCAGTGGAACAGCTTGCCACCAGAAATCGCGGGTGCTCCATTACTGGAGGAGACTAGATAAGTCACTTATCTGAAATAGTACAGGCTCTCCTGCTTAAGAGGGGGCTGGACTAGTAGACCTCCAAGGTCCCTTCCAGCTCATTTTGTTCGGTTCTGTTCTAATTCCATGCCACTCCACTCTTCTCTGCAAATTGTTTCTTTCTTAACTTAAAAGCCCACTCTGCTCAGGGTCTTTTACTGCAATATTACTAGCTCACCTTTCCAGCAAGAAGGCATTCAACCCATCAAGTTGTTTCCCTGCAAATCGGATTTTTTAAATTTTATTTTATTTTTTTCCAAGTCAGGCCTATTTGGGGTCGATTAGCCTTGCTTTTCGTTGCCGCTTTACCTGAGCTAAACAGCTGCTCCACGACTCTTCGTTCCATGGAGGTCAGCCCCTCGTGGAGGTAGCCCACCCCGTTCACCACCGTCTCTTTCAAGGTGTTGTCGTTGAGTTTGTCCAGGTAGGGAGCCACATCCTTCTCAGTGCAGTGCAGAAACCTGTCGAGATGGGAAAGCAGAATGGCAAACAAGCCAGATATTAGCCAGCTTGTCCTTCATGAAGAAGAAGGTGGCTTTTTTCCAAGGGCCAGACTCCCCATCAGGAACAAGGAAATAAATAGTTCAAAAACACTTTCAGGCATCTATTGTGGCCCGTCAGCTGCCGGCCCCTCCAGCAGCCAAATCAGAAAAGGAGAAGGTATGGGAGGGAGGGTCAGCATCAAGGCAACCTGTGAGCTCCGAGGGGGAATTGAGCTAGCAGAGAGAGAGAGAGACAGAGGCGGAGCTTGGGCCGTCCGTCAGCCCTCAGGTGGAGAGTCAACAACCCCCAGGCCTGGAGGTGGCTGATGAGGAAGAGGAGGAACAGCTGGGTCCAGTGCCTGATGTGTGGATGCGCAGAAGGGAGAGGAGAGCAGTGGAAATCTATGGGCCGGTCCTTGGAAAGGAAGAGCCGCTGCTAGCAAAGCCCCACCCTAGCTCTGGGGATAATATCCCAGGATATTTGGCAGACCACCTGCAGCCAGCAACGACACCCCATCGCCCAGTCCGCGCCCATAGAGAGGGCTTGCTTAGGATGCCATTGGCTAGACAGTGTCGGCTGGCAGCCCCCAGGGGTAGAGACTTCTCTGTGGGTGCGCCCACCCTCTGGAATCAACTCCCCTTGGACCTCCGGTTGGCTCCTGCCGCGAATTGAAAACTTGCTTCTTCAAGTTCCCCAATCTGGACTGACGGGGTTTTAAGGGTTTTAAATTTTAAATCTTATTAGTTTTTAGATTTAATTTTGTATTGTGGCTTGTGCATTATTACTGGGAGCCACCCTGAGTCCATTGGGAGATAGGGCGGCATATAAGCCAAATAAAATAAAATAAATAAATAAAAGGCAGGGGAGAGAGATGAATTTTTCAGAGTATAAGACACACTGGAGTATAAGACTCAGCTTAGTTTATGGGGAGGAAAATAGAGGGGGTTGGGGGGGGGGGAATCTGCCTACCAGATATTGATCTAGCTAGCATCCTTAGTCTGGTCAGCTTCACCACATTAGTTTGCTGGTTTTTTATCCCCTGCCTGAGGATTAAAAAACAGCTTCTAAGGCACAGCTGAGAGGAAACAGCAATGAGAAAAGCAGGCAAAGCACGGGGAGATCGCGTCACTCGGCTAGCGCCTAGTTAGGGCTGACAAAAAGCTTCGAAAGCACAGCGGAGTGTCGAGGGAGCAGACACAAGCTGGGAAGATTGCTTCACTTGGCTAGTGCCTTGTTAGGGCTGAAAAAAAAAAGCTTCGGAAAAGCTACATTCGGAGTATAAGACGCACCCAAATTTTCAGCCTCTTTTAAGGGGGAAAAAGGTGCCTCTTATACTCCGAAAAATACGGTAGATGCGGCAGAGAACTATTCGTCTCCTGGCTGCCTGGACTTGTTAGCCTGCTATGTGAGAGAGAGAGATACTACGAGCTGATGCTCCTAATAAAGGGAACACTGATTTAACTACAGAGGGTTTGCTGTGTTTGGGAGCCGGGTCAAAAGAGTCTACCTGTGTCTCTGGACATCTGAAGCGCAGGTGGTGAGAATGTCGATGGCCGTGAGCCGGGTCTGCTTGCGAGAGGGAACGAAGACGATGACTGGCTTCTTGGGAGAATGTTTCATGATGGCGTGGTAGACTGGCTTAGCCATGGAGAGCAGGCGTGTCTGTGTGTGGCTGATGTTGAAGCCCTGGAGAAAATGAGGGAAGGAAACAAGAGACAGAAGATGGACAGCGTCAAATCGATTTGCCGGGCAGACTTCCAAAGGAAGAACTGCAATTAAAAGCCCACTAACAACATGGAAAATGTCAGAGTGTTTACAGCGTTTTGAGACCACCGAGTAGCAAAATACAGTGGTAAAATCTAAAATTTGTTACTACCGGTTCTGTGGGTGTGGCTTGGGGGGGTTAATGTGACTAAGTGGGCGTGGCCAGTTTTTTTTTTTTTACTTTTAAAAGCATTTTTTCTACAACCTTAAGAGGTTGCAGAAAAAAAATGCTTTCAGAAGCCTCTGACGATCCCAGCTGAGCCGCGCGATCATCAGAGGCTTTTTTTTTTAGTTTTAAAAGCATTTTTTCAGCCGAAGAGATTGTAGAAAAAATGCTTTTAAAAGTAAAAAAAAAAAAGCCTCCGATGATCGCATGGCTCAGCTGGGCATGGGGGGGCGGTAGGGGGCCCCAGGGATTTTTGCTACCGGTTCTCCGAGCCACCTGCCGCCATCGCTACTGGATCGGGCGATCCGGTCTGAACCGGGAGCATTTCACCCCTGGTTTATATGCAAGACTTCTATATATAAACATACATGTGGTAGGCTCATACTAGACAAGCAGTCTTCTTCAACTCTACATGGAGAACTACAATTCAGATACCCGAGGAGAGAGAGAGAGGGAGGGAGGGAGGGAGGGAGGGAGGGAGAGAGAGAGAGAGAGAGAGAGAGAGAGAGAGAGAGGCCCTCTAATGGCCTCCCTTATATAGACAGCTTCTTAAAGTGGCAGTAACCCTGCTGACTCATCCTCAGTTCATCATCTTGATTCAGTTCATCACCTTACAAGGCTGATCAGCTTTAAATCTTCATTATCCTTACAGAAAACGAAGCTGTGATTTTGATTAGCTCCAGTAAAGGGACTCTGTTTGGTGTAGGAACACGCAGAGTTTCTGTCGATCAATAAAGGCGATTTACCACGGAGATAAATCGAGCCATGGAACCGATTTGCAGGACGAGCCGCGCATGGTTTGGAAGAGCGGGAGGCTTACCTGGATATGGAGCTCCAGAGGTACAGGGCGCACATTGGGATGGAAATTGAAGGTGGCCGTAGCACTGCAACCAAGCCAATGGGCCACATCCTTGGCGTTGGACAAGGACGAGCTGAGGGCCACAATGCGGATGGGCCGCTCGATCTGCGAGGAGATGTAGCGCATTCGGGAACAGATCACCTCCAGGACTGGCTGTGAAAAGAAACAAAAGAGGGAGAAGTTGAGTCAGGGGCATCCAGTTTCCCTCTGACAGTTGTCGCTTTTGAGACAAGCTCTACCCTATTCGATGCCTGGTTTTTCTTGCCTTAAGTGTAGAACTTAATTTTTCTCACACTGAGCTTCATTTTGCTAAATAGGGCCCAGTATTCTAGTCTGTTGAGATCCATTTTTTAAAAATTTTTTTTAAAAATTTGATTTATATGCCGCCCTTCTCCGGAGACTCAGGGCGGCTTACAATGCGTTAAGCAATAGCCTTCATACTTTTGTATATTTATCCAAAGTCAGCTTATTGCCACCACAAACTGGGTCCTCAATTTACCTACCTTAGAAAGGATGGAAGGCTGAGTCAACCTTGAGCCTGGAGATTCGAACTTATTAATCGCAGAGAGCTGGAGTTAAATTACAGTGCATTTGTCCGCTGAGCTATTCCAGGCTCTTTTGGATCTTGAGTCTATCTTCTGGGGTGTTGGCTATTCCTGCCAGTTTAATGTCTGCAAATTTGAGGAGTTCCCCTTCTATCCCCTCATCTAAACTGTTTATGAAGAATACTTGGCCTAAGGCCCCCTTCCCTCCATGTAGATGTAGTTCTATTAAGGGCTACAAGCTGAGTGTGATTTGTCAGCCAGTTACAATTCTACAGCTACTGTATGTTTTATAATCTAGACATGACTTTATAAGGAGGCAAAATTTATCGCTGGGACTAAAACTGCCGTATGCAGGATGTTGGAGCAGAGGTATGTCAGTCTATGACGGCAAAAAAATATTTGGAGTTTTGAGAGCGCTTTCTCCAAGTAATGAACTTTATTATAAGTAGATTCAAGTTCTACAGGAATCATAAACCTTCATGAAGGCATCTGATGAACTGAGCTGCAACTCACACTAGCTGGGTCATATTTAAGTGATTTCTCCACTAGCAAGAAAGTGATGTAAGTGATTTTTCCACTAGCAACGCTCCATGGAAGAATGGAGCCGAAGGAAGCTGCGCGCGGCTCGCTCCCTTTCAAAACGAGTGATTTCTCGGCAGGAAACTCACCCCGTTCTCACCGCCGATGAGGTGGACTTCATCCACAATGAAGAGATTGACGTTCTGCACATTTTTACGCTGCTTCCATCGCCGGGACAGGATGTCCCACTTTTCCGGAGTGCTGATGATGATGTTGCCCTTCCCCAGCAACTTCAGATCCGTGCTAGTCTCCCCCGTCAGCAAGACGACTTTGAGAAGTCGCTCTTGGAATTTCTCGTACCAGTCCAGGAAGATCTGCCTCGGAGAAGGGCGAAGAAGAGGAAGATGGGGACATCTTCGGAGAGCCTCCAGGTCAACCCTCTGCTGGCCTGGCCTCTTCTAGTCTCGCCAATTCCCTCCTCCCCCCATCCCACTTTTCACATCTGCTGCCTGCGAGAGACTCTGTAGCAGGAGGGGTGGAGAACCCTGGCTCTTTTATGATTTGTGGGCTTCAACTCCCAGAATTCCTGAAGCCTTGGGAATTCTGGGAGTTGGAGTCCATAAATCACAAAAGAGCCAGAGTCCCTCATGCTGGCTTAGGAATTCTGGGAGGTTTTTTTTTTTTAGTAAATATTATTTTATTTTTAAATCTACATCAATAGATTGCAGCCCTTTCTAGATCGGGACTCCCTACGCACGGTCACTCAGGCTCTCGTCACTTCTCGCCTGGACTACTGTAACACTCTCTACATGGGGCTCCCCTTGGGGTGCACCCAGAGGCTCCAACTGGTGCAAAATGCGGCCGCGCGGGGGATTATGGGAGCGACTGGGCGCTCCCACGTTACACCTCTCCTGCGCAAGCTGCATTGGCTACCGGTGGACTTCCGGGTGCGTTTCAAGGTGTTGGTGACCACCTTTAAAGCGCTCCATGGCTTAGGACCAGGATACTTACGGGACCGCCTTCTGCCATCAATTGCCTCCCACCGGCCGGTTCGCTCCCACAGAGAGGGCCTCCTCAGGGAGCTGTCAGCCAGACAATGCCGGCTGGCGACCCCCAGGGGAAGAGCCTTCTCTGTGGCAGCTCCCACCCTCTGGAACGACCTTCCTCCAGAGTTAAGAACAATTTCTGACCTCCCGACTTTCCGGCGGGCTTTAAAAACACGTCTTTTTCAGCTTGCCGGCTTAGCCTGATTCCTGTCAAATATTTTATAATTTTTAGAGTTTTATTATCTTTTTAAATTAATTTGTTTTAATCTACGGCTATTTATATTTATTCTTTTTATGAAATTTTAACTTTTGTGTATTTGCTTTTTAATTTGGCTGTTCACCGCCCTGAGTCCGCAAGGAGAAGGGCGGTATATAAATCTAATAAAACTTAAACTTAAACTTAATATCAATAGATGAACAGTGTGGCATCTGGTTATCATTCATTTTGATACAAATAACAATAATGATGATAGTAATATTTGTTACATCGGTCAAACTTTTGTAATCTTAGGGTTAATTCACATGGTGGTATTAAGATATAATCCTTAATTTTTTAGTTGTTCAGTGTTCCAATGTGCCATTCTAATGCCATGTAACACCTCTCCTGCGCGAGCTGCACTGGCTCCCGGTGGCCTTCCGGGTGCGCTTCAAGGTTTTGGTTACCACCTTTAGAGCGCTCCATGGTTTAGGACCTGGCTATCTACGGGACCACCTGCTACCACCAATAGCCTCCCACCGGCCGGTACGCTCTCATAGAGAGGGGCTCCTCCGGGTGCCGTCGGTCAAACAATGTCAACCGGCGGCCCCCTGGGGGAGAGCCTTCTGTGTGGGGGCACCTATTATTTGGAATGAGCTCCTCCCAGAGATACGGAGGATCCCGGATCTGCGCATCTTCCGTCGCACCTTTTATTCCATCAGGCTGGCCTGGCCTAAATCTTTCCCCTTTTTATCTTTTAAAATGTAAATTTTGATCTGTTTTAAATTATTGGGTGTTTTAAATCTGTCTTGGGCCAAATTGTTTAATTCGGCTTTATTCTGCTTTAAAATTTTGTATTTGTGCCTTTTATTTTGTGGCTGTTAACCGCCCTGAGTCCTTCGGGAGTAGGGCGGTATATAAATCCAATAAACTAAACTAAACTAAACTAATCACAATATTATTTGAGCATATATAGTAATACCATCTTTCCACTTCTCATCTTTCCATCTGATTATTGATTTTATTATATAAAAATGTGTATATTAATATCCCCCCTATTCCCTATTTCTACCTCTACTCTAGTTTTTAGTCAGGCCTAGTGCTGATACCCATGTTTGTATTGGAGTATAATCCTTCATTGTTTAGTTGTTCAATATTTCAGTGTGCGATTCTAATGCCATCTTTAACCTCTAAATCTTTCCGCCTAGCTAGCGGGCAAGAGATGATGGATAGAAAGGAAGTGCCTTTTAATATAATGGTGCCTTGACTTAAAGCTAGAATAGAGGTAGAAATAAGAATACACAGGAATTATGGGAGTTGAAGTCCACGATTCACAAAAGAGCCAGGACTCCCCACCCCTTCTGTAGAGGGAGCAACCTGCATGGAGCTCTGATCTATTTCCTTCCCTGGGAAGAGCAGACTCAAAAAAAACCCCCCGGCAAGCTGGGAGGGAGCTTGGCACCTGTTCGGCGAGAGCCTCCATGGGTGTAATGTAGACGCAGCGGCCTTCCACATTCTGCAGCAGCATCCTCAGAATGGCAAACTCAGCGCAGATGGTCTTCCCGCTGCCCGTCGGCGCACCCACAAAGACATTTTCATCGCTGTTGTAGACCGTGTTGAACACTAGACGTGGAAAAGAGACCAGCTGACTTCTCAGCAGTCAAGCTTCCCAGCTTGAGCTCCTGGTGGCTCAAGCGAGCTATTATTTATTAGATATCCCTGTGTTGTATTTGGAAAGACATGCCATCTCCCAGAAGCTCTCCATGCCCAAATAAATACATTTCTGGATGGGATGGTCCTCCACTGACCTTTTGTGAGACCTACCTTGGGTCTGGATTGGATTGAAGAAGGGGAACTTGTCTTGGTAGAGGCCCTCAAAGGCGCTGTTCCTCAACGCAGAGACTGGCAGAGGCTGCAAATCCAGCAGTTCGGTGGGAGGAGGGTATTTCTCTGGCAGGATTAAGTGTCGGAAGGACACTGGCAGTTGCGTCTCGCAGGCTGGAGTGAGAAAGCAGACAAACACACCTGAGGAACGGGGACACCTGAAGACCCTGGGCACTATGAGGTTGAGGAGAAAAACCCTAACCGGCTTCCCACGTTTCTCTCTTGCTAGAACCGGTCTCCTTTGGAGGAGAGATCCAACAGCCGGTTGGAAAAATCCTGAGCATTGTTTTAGTCTGGCTGCAGAAGAGCCGAACGATGCCATGTGGGTCATTAAGTTATCACACAGATTGCATCAGTCATGCAACCAGGTTGCCTGGGGGCAGGGGTGAAATCCAGCAGGTTCTTACAGGTTCTGGAGAACCAGTCGCGGAAATTTTGAGTAGTTAGGAGAACCGGTAAATACCACCTCTGGCTGGCCCCAGAGTGGGGTGGGAATGGAGATTTTGCACTATCCTTCCCCCAGGAGTGGGGAGGGAATGGGAATTTGCAGTATCCTTCCCCTGGAGTGGGGTAAGAATGGATATTTTGCAGTATCCTTCCCCTGCCATGCCCACCAAGCCACGCTCACAGAACTGGCAGTTAAAAAAATTGGATTTCACCACTGCCTGGGGGGATGTCACTGTAGCTTGTACCATATACCCTACAGGCTGCAATTAACCTTCAGGAGTGCAACAGGGTTAGTAACAACAAGCAGCCCACTCTAAGCGGTTTACAGAGTCAGCATGTTGCTCCTAACCCACAGTGACATCATTTTACTGACCTCAAAAGGATGGAAGGCCGAGTCAACCTTGAGCCGGTGAGACTCGAACTGACAAACTGATGACAGTACTGCAGTACTGCATTCTTACCACTGGGCCACCAGGGCTCTTACAAAATACTAGGCTGGACTGACTTCCTGAAAGAAAACGCTTACGCGCCTTCATAATATATCCCACAACGTCGCCATTTCCAGCAAGAATGTGTAAACTTGTTCGGCAAATGTCTCTTTCTCCAGGGACTTACAAAGCCAGCGATCGGAGACCACCCGGATGAAGTACTGAGGAGGAAGAGGCTCAAAAACCGGCACGAAGAAGGTGATGAGGTGCTCATCTTGAGCATACTTGGCCTTCAGAAGGAAATACTCATGATGGAGGATCACCTCGCTGTCCACGTCTTCCACCAAAATCCAGAAGGCTTCAGAGGAACCATGGACCTGCACCCCAAAAAGAGGAGAGAGATGGGATTGTAACCAAGTGTTCTGCCAAAGCTATGGACCCCAAAGAACACAGCACACACAAGGTCTGTACAAACCTTAGTTTACTAAATTAAATCAGTCTTTTTTCAAACAAAGGCTGTTAATTAACTTTCTTGATAGCCTACAAGAATCCAAAGAATAAATAATCGTAATCTTACTATGGTTGGCAGAAAGCCCAGAAGTAATTTGCAGGAAACTGATAAGAGAACTAAGATCAGGACGCGAAGGAGAGTGAACGAAGTTGTTCCCTGAAAATTGCTTCAGTCGGCCTTCCTTCTTAAATAGGCTAAGGGAGTAGCCAATTAGCCCCAAGCCTTACTCTCGAGGAGACCTCCTCCTGAGGAGCCACTCATGCCTTTTGGCAGCTCTGTGCGCCCATGCATTGAGAATAGGCTCCTTCTCTTCTTCCTCTTCACTTATGGGAGCTTTTGGAGGTTCTGAAGGCCCTGGCTGGATCCCCACCTCTGGCACCACAACTTCTCCAGCTTCCTCACTGTCTGACTCGAGTGCCAGCTGCACAGGCTGCTGGCACAGCACCACACCAGCCTCCTCAGCTACTAGCTGCACAGGCTGTTGATGGGCCACAACACCAAGGAGAGTCGCCAAACCAAGACTGAAGGAGTTTCTCCACCGTGAAGTGCCCCATCCACAGGTGACCTTCAGATCCCACCTCCTCCACATGACTAGAGATTGTTTCTGCAGATTCCATGATTGCCCGTTTACCTTTTCATCCCACTGGAAATCAGGAGTAATCGTTAGCTCCACTTTCAGAGTAGACCTGGTGATGGGCTGCAAGTGGACAGACAGCTCCAGTTTGGGGAACAGGTGGACGTACTTGTGGATCGTCTTCCCCATCTTGGGCATCCGAATGAGCTCTCCTGCAGGAGGACGGTATTGGTGAAGAGGAAGAGAAGTGGACCTTCTCAGGAACGTTAGAACCGGGGGTCGAGGTTCCGACTGACGAACCCAACCCAGCAAGCACTATCGAGACGATCCCAATCTCTTAATGCAAAACCTCATTGAGTACATCATTTCGGCACAGAATGAAAGCAAAACCAGCTCTAGCTAATTTCCGCACAACTCAATATAACTGAAGTATAGAATCTTCCCTCCCTCCAGTTAGTGTAGGTCACATTGTCCAATTAAGTGTCACAATGGAAGGTCTGGCAAACACCTGCTGAAGTGACCTTGGTTTTCACAGGCTGAGTGCTTGGTGGTCCACATTCCAATCCCCCCCCCCCCCCCATAGTTTGTTGGCAAGTTGAGATGCAACAAAAGTGAAAGCCGCTTGAGTACGCTTCGAATCTTGACACCAGGACTGGATATTCTCTACGGCTGGGTTCGCGCATCGTGGTAAGCTTTTTGCATGGTCCTGGTTACACACGTCATGTGAAACCAACCCCTGGGTTTATAAATCCTGGTTTATGCCTTACAATGTCAATGTGACCTCAGGCATTTTTAGTGTACTCAATAACTCATTTTTTCAATGCGAGGTCAAGTCTTTTGTGTGTCATTTCAAAGACGATCAAACACTGAACCAAACTGCCATGATTTAGCCTTTTTAGATACTTTTTGGCCTGGAAGATTGAGTCTTCATTTACATCATCAAACACTGATTTGTATTCGTGTGTTTGAATGGTCTTTAATTCCCACAACACTGTAAAATAATTTACGGATTGTATTACTATTATTCTTCTCTTCCTTCCTAGTATCTATCTCTTCCCACTTATGACTATAACCATGTTGCTTGTATCTTTCAATTTATAGTTTTTATTTGTTTCCTAATATGATAGGATAGCTTATTAGTAACCTGGACTATCACTAAGTGTTGTATCTTTTTATTCTTGATGAATGTGTTTTATTCTCCTTATGTACACTGAGAGCATATGCACCAAAGAGAAATTCCTTGTGAGATCCAATCACACTTGGCTAATAAAGAATTTGTGTTGTGTTGTGTTGTGTATTTAGTGTAGTGTAGTGTAGTGTATTGTGTATTGTATTCTTATTCCATTCTGTTCTAATTCTAATTCTAATTCTAATTAATTCTAATTCGTTCTGTTCTGTTCTGTTCTGTTCTGTTCTGTAGTCTATTGTTTTAATTTATTTACTTAGAAATATTCAATTAATTACAAATCCTATTCATTGTAACAATCTACGTAACACATGGTGATTTCTGTTGAATCCTCACTGGTCTATTTTTTTGGTTTCTTCAAATTCAGCCATAATCTGAACGTTTCATTCAGGATCAAAAAGGATCAAAGACACATTGCAAAGGGATGCAGTACCTTTATCGGCCTACAGATGGAGCCCTCCCCAATTCACATCCCTCCCCCGCTCTTAAAGAGATACTGCAGTCGCTGTCACTGACCTATTTCGTTGTGATTCAGGTCATAGAGCCGCTCAAACGGGAAGTTTTTCTTCTCAATTTTCTTCACCACCTCTTCGGGCAGTTTCCTGAATTGTCGGAGGGGGCACATGGACTGCCACCTGTAGGAACAAGAAGGCTGCCACTCACGATCCAGCACAATGGTTTCCTTCAATGGTTGGCATCTCTAGAAACTGCCACTCAAACTGTGAATCAGTGCAGGGAACTGGTCTAACTCCAGTACTGGCGCCTCTCAAGATACAATCCTCACGCGACTGGTGGCTCAGCAGACTAAAAGCATTGTGATTAACTCCAGCTGTCTGCAATTACTGTAAGTTCGAATCTCACCAGGCTCAAGGTTGACTCAGCCTTCCATCCTTTCTAAGGTAGGTGAAATCAGGACCCAGTTTGTGGAGGCAATAAGCTGCAGCCTGGAACAGCTGATTGTAGGATTGACCCGCCAATCAGCTGCTGGTGCTAAATCAGGCTGCACTATAATGTGCTGAAACTGACCTGGCTGTTTGCTATTTGCTGCAAGGACTCGGAGTTTACAGCAGCAATCACATCCAGAAAGCACCCACAAGTAACTGATTCAGGAGGATTCAATAACTTCTCTTTATATATAATATAACACATGAAGTAAAATATACAATACCAAAAGCAGGTTTTCCAAAGCAAAACACAAGCAGAGGAGAGGAGTTTCAGTTTCAGTTTTGAGCAGCAGACTAGTTTAGATTAGTTCAGCACAGACTCAGAGCTGCAGAGCTAAGCCACGCCCAGGCTCCTTGCTGTCTCTTTCCTTGTTGCTCACACAGCAAATACTTGTTTCAGTTTCCAAACAGCCCTCAGTTCCCTCACACACTGACAAGATGCCAGCCAGATGAATACTGATGGAGGCTGGTAGACAGAGGCAGAATTTTTGTTTTCCTATTTTCCTCCCCAAAAACTAAAGTGTGTCTTGTACTCAGGTGCGTCTTATACTCCGAAAAATACAAGTACATTGAACAGGTTGGCCCTTCACTATCTTAATCCTTAAGGCCCATTTCATACAATCTACTGATTGGAATGTTTACATGGAACTAAATGGAGATTTATTTCTGAACAAGCCATGCACAGAAACGAAACTGTACGAGGGGCTGATGGCCTGATCGGATAGAAACAACAGGAAATATGAAAAATTAAGAGAAGCCGCCTTACATTCTCTTGTCAATCATCTTGCAAAGATTGAGGGTCTTGTCGGTGAGCTGTGCCCAACCACGGTTAAGGACAATCTCAAAAATGGCACGCATGAGCCGTCCAGCAGACTGAGAATACAAAACAAGAGAGTCAATTTCAACAACACAACTGGTACTTAAGAGAAAGAGGACAATAGTGTGCATCCCATCCCAGACTGCTTTTAATTTCCTGGCAAGTGAAAGAACCATCGCCTTCTGAATCCTAAGCTGTCAGGATTTGAAGCTCCCACTCTATCCTACAGATGATCAGACTTCACTGGCATTCCTCCTTCCCTCACACCTTCAACTCTACAAGTCTGAACAACCAAGAGGTGGATCAGACAAACTGGACTCTCGGTCCACCAAGGGCTTTATGATTTTTAATATTTCATGAAATAGAGAAAAAAAAACAAATCTTCAGGTTCCACAAGGATCCGATAACCCTGGGATGGACCTTCTCCAGAATTAGGGCAGCCACATCCAACTACCGAGGCATCAAATTACCTCAGAACTTGTGTCTCACCTGAGTGACATAGACCATGTCTGCCATGAGGGCGAAGCCTTCTAGCTTCAGTTGAGAGATAAAAGCTTGGAGGAGGACATTGATCTAGGACAGAAAGTGAAGTTAGCACCTTGCAAAGAACATTTATTTCCTTCTGCCCCTTCGAAGGGGGCAGATACCCCTTAGAAGGGGGAGATACTGTTTAGTTTTTTTTTAAAGAAAATGTTCTTCATTTTGGATTCCAGCCTTGGGAAAGACTGCAACAATCAAAACCATATTAGTACATACTGCTTATTCATCTGAATCCCCCATTCAGCCTTCTAGGTACCATATTTTTCAGACTATAAGACGCACCAGAGTATAAGACACACCAAGATTTTGAAGAGGTGAACAAGAAAAAAAAGATTTTTGTCCTCCCCAGGCCCCAGGAGCAATCTGCAGGCCTCCCAAGCCGTCTGCACGTCCCGTTTTTCACAAAAACAGGGCCTGCAGAGTGCTCCTGGGGGCTGGGGAGGGCAAAAACGCCCAATTTTGTAAAAAACAGGCCTGTTTCTCGCGAAAACGGGATACACAAGGCCGTGTTTCGGGAGGCCAAAAATGGCTGTATTTGGTGTATAAGACACACCAACATTTCCACTCTCTTTTAAGGAGGGGGAAAAAATGCATATTATTCTCTGAAAAGTACGGTACTTGACAATGTGTTATGGATAGAGTAAAAATAGGCGTGCACTGTAAAAATTAAACAAATTAAACAGACTTTCCTGGACTTGGAAGAACTTACCTTAGCGCTTGGCTCCTCGATGCTCTCTTTCACTGGAATCGGGACCCTCTCCAGCAGCTTCTGAAGTTCCAGTTTCTCTTCCTGAAAAGATGAGGAGAGAGGAAAAAAAATTGAAAAGTGAATCACCTCTGCCCCGCTAGAGGGGATAGACTGTGAAGACGCAAAAAGTGTTTCATTTTGATTAGGATTCCCTCCACTGGACTCACTGCATAAGGATTCAGTTCCAAGGACTAGAAGGGAGCTTTTCTGATCCACTTCTGATTAAGGTGGCTTCATTTCAGCAGCATCGTTTGGCTGCAATTTGCGAATCACTACGCCAGGGTTCCTCAAACTTGGCAGCTTTAAGACTTGTGGACTTCAGCTCCCAGAATTCTCCAGCCAGCATAGCCAGCATAGCTGGCTGGAGAATTCTAGGAGTTGAAGTCCACAAGTCTTAAAGCTGCTAAGTTTGAAGACCTCTGCACCAGGCTAAGGTGATGGGTGAATTACTGCAAATCATCCATAAATCTACCCACGTTAAGTCAACCAACTCCCAAAGCTAAAAAGGCAGCAACAAAGGGCTACATTTGAAAGCAAAAAAACTGTGGCTAGATTCTTAAAAAATAAAAACGAAAGGACTGGGAAGTTCTGAGAAAAGCGGAGGGACGGCTAGAATACCAGGTATTGAGAAATGAGCACATTTATTTTTATAAATCTGAGCTAAGCAACCGTAGCATTACCTCTAGTGATAATATTAATTTTTTAAAAAATGATTTTAATCCCTGAAAGATGAAACACAGGCACAGAAACTTAAAGATACTAATATTCTCCCCCTTTCCCCTGATAAAAGGAAGGATTTGGAGAAAACTTTTGACTGGTGCAAAAAATACTGCAGGAGTTGTAAACGTTGACTTTCCCAATGTTAGCCAAAGGATGAAGACAACAGACAGACCAGAAGGAAATCAGCTGTCTCTGACTTTCCTACCTCTCTCACGGTGATGTTCTTGAACTCGGAGGACAGAGAGAAGACGCGGAAGAGTTCGATTTCACTCAAAGTGGGTTTGAGCAGCTGATTGTAGGTCTGTATGGTCTCGTTGGTGATGTAATAGTGGCTGGCAATGCGGCCCAGCTCAGTCACCTGTGGAGGGAGAAGAATGATTGGGGAAAGATCAGCTAACATGGCCAGGAGGAAGAATCCATCGTAGGCGGAGCTGCTCTGCGTTGTACTGTGGTTGCTCTAAATCGGACAAAGGGGTTTATGTCAGAGTGGCAATCAGCCCCATTCCCATCCTGGGGTAATTGCCCTTAATGGAATTCTATATTCCAATTCATTCTACTATTCTCTTCTTCTCTACTCTACTCTACTCTACTCTACTCTACTCTACTCTACTCTACTCTACTCTACTCTACTCTACTCTACTCTACTCTACTCTACGTTAGTTTTGTGTGGAGCAACACTTCCTCCCATCTTTTTGTTGTTGTTGAGTTTTTAAACATTTTATTAGGTTATAGGATAAGATACAAAATGCAAAAGTAAATAGGAAGGCAACAGGAGGGAAAACGCTTTAGAAATGAAATGAAATTGAAATGTAGGAGATACTTTGGGCCTTGTACACAATAGTAGTAGCCTTTAGACTTATATACCGCTTCACAGTGCTTTGCGGCCCTCTCTAAGCAGTTTACAGAATCGGCCTCTTGCCCCCCCCCCCCCAACAATCTGGGATCTTATTTTACAGACTTCGGGAAGAATGGAAGGCTGAGTCAACCTTCAGCCGGTCAGGATCAAACTCCTGACAGTGGGCAGTGTTTGCCTGCAATACTGCATTCTAACCACTATGCCATCAGGACTCTACCACTTCAGTGTTTTACAACACGCTCTGGATGGTTTATAATATCACCTCTTGCCCCCAACTATCTGGGTCCTCATTTTACCGACCTCAGAAGGATGGAAGGCTGAGTCAAATTGAGCCGCTCAGGATCGAACTCCTGACAGCGAACAGTGAGTTAGCCTGCAATACTGCCTTCTAACCACCGCGCCACCATGTCTCATCACTAATCACCAACACAAGTGATTACCGTATTTTTCGGACTATAAGACGCACCTACCTTTTTTGGTGAGGAAAAGAAGAAAAAGAAATCTGCCTCCCAGCAATTTTGCCTCCTTGCAGCAAACAGCAAACAGCCTGCTTTACTTTCATTTTCGTTTTCAACATAGCTTGATTAGCACAAGGGGGGGAAAAAAAATCTGCTCCCAGCAATTTACCTCCTTGCAGCAAGCAGAGGAGCCCTGCGCAAAACAGCTGAGAGCAAAACAGCTGAGAGTCGGGAGGCTGATCCAATCAACTTGTGCTAATTAGACTGTGCTGAAGCTGAAAGGAGCTGTTTCTTCTTCTTGTTTGCTTGCAAGGAGATAAATTGCTGGGAGGCAGAGGCCAAAGGGTGGGGGCCAGTGGGCGGGCGGGGCTACATTTGGTGTATAAGACACACCTAAATTTCCACCCCCTTTTAGGGGCAGGGAAAGGTGCATCTTAAAACTCCGAAAAATACGGTATTTATGGCCAGGCCATTAACAGACGCTGATGGAATTTGCTCTGTCAAAGTAACCTGAACATCTCTGTACTACTAACCTGGAAATTCCCCGTCTTCTTATCATATTTGGCTAAATTGTTTTTGTCCAGCATCAGAGCTGCTGTGTGCACCAGGTCCAGTCGCCGCTGGTCCAGCAATGGATCTCCTTTCATGTCGTCATGGGAGATGCCGTAGAGATTTGGAGATCTCAGCATCCGTATGTAGAGGTAAGTGTAGCCAAGCCAGTTCACTGCATCCTGCAACAGCCCAAACAGGAAGTACAGGCACTATTAAGTCTCTGAAATGCTACAAGACAGAGGAGTGAAATTGTATCACCAGCTCCTGCTCTGTCATGAAGCCGGAGTCTGAAGAGGAAGAGTGAGAGAGTTTATCCGTTGGCTGTGGAAGAAACTGGGGAAGGGCAAAGTCAGGCTGGGCAGAGCAGGGGAGAGTTAGAACAAGGGAGAGGAGGTTCAGATGAAGACCAAGGCCCACCCCCTCTTCATCCTAGGCAGCACAGGGAAGGACAGAGAAGAGAGCAACGTGGGTTGCATGGCTTACGAGGAAAGGGACCCGATCCTCTTAACAAGGCACACCTGGGGATGGAGTTTAAAGGAGAGGCAAATGGGAGGGCCGGTTGTCGGGAACAAACACTGAGTTCACCTGTTGTTTATCTGAGTTCCTGGCATCCTCCCAACTGATTTGATTTACTGCCGTGCTACTTCACTTCTGGAATTCCCTATTTTGCTTGCCCTGCCGGATTAGCTACCTTGCCTTGCCTTGCGGGATTTTTAATTGAAAGCTTTCTGTTTACAACGTTTGGGACTGGTGGTCCCTATTTTTCTACTTGCATTTTCTTTTACATGCTTTCGAACTGCTAGGTTGGCAGAAGCTGGGACAAGCCAGGGGAGCTCACCCCGTTACGCGGAGCTAGAGATTCGAACCGCTGAACTGTCAACCTTTCGATCGACAAGCTCAGCGTCTTAGCCCATGAGCCATCCCGTCCCTTCGTTATTATAGCATTACAGTAAAAGTCTTACACGGCACTGGTTTCCTTGCCTGGTCCACCTTGAAGGGCTGAACCAACTCTATCGTCCCCTGGCACCATTGCTTTTACAGGTGTTTTTGCTTGAATTTACAACCCGCCGAAAGCCACCCAGAGCGGCTTTCTTATTTTATATTTAAATTTATTACAGCCGTTCAACTCCAATGGAGTCTTTATGAGAGGGTTACTACTTGTTGTAGTATTCATCTTGGTTTTAATCTCTGCATATCTGGGTGTTGACTGCTGGCAGGCGAGGAGTTATTTTGGTCTTTTTGCCTCTTTTTTAGCCTTTGGATTGTCTCTTTTGATGAGCAACATCTAAATACATCTTTTGTAGGTAGATGTTGCTGATCTCTATGCATCTGTTGAGGTCACATTCTGCAATTGTTACTAAGCTCTTTCTCAACCATTCATTTACATATTAAAACCGTAGCTTGCAGATTGTCCAATACAGAACAGCTTACAAAGTTTGCACAAAGATGGGAAAAAATCCATTTGGAAGAGGAATTAATTAAAAAAAAAACTTTTAAGATTGTGCAGAAATGAACAGATTAACTTTGATGATTAAAGAGAGAGAGGATACAGATTATTATAAGATATGGGGGGAAATTTAGGATTGGTTAAAAAAGAGATACAGATAAACATTGTGACAATTAAATTTTATTTATTTATTTATTTATTTATTTATTAGATTTGTATACTGCCCTTCTCCTTACGGACTCAGGGCGGTGAACAGCCGAAATAAAAATTCAGTACATAAAAGTTAAAAATTAAAACACATATACATTAGGCTGAGAATTAAAACCAAATAAATATTAAAATGCGGCAACGCTACAAACATTAAAAATTTTAAAATTTTAAAAATTCTAAAAATTGCGGCAGGGATCAGGCTAAACCGGCAAGTTGAAAAAGATGCGTCTTCAGGGCCCGACGAAACGTCCGGAGGTCGGAGATAATTCTCAATTCTGGAGGAAGATCGTTCCAGAGGGTGGGGGCTGCCACAGAGAAGGCTCTCCCCCTGGGGGTCGCCAGCCGGCATTGTCTGGCTGACGGCACCCTGAGGAGGCCCACTCTGTGGGAGCGAACCGGCCGGTGGGAGGCAATTGGCGGCAGAAGGCGGTCCCGTAAGTACCCTGGTCCTAAGCCATGGAGCGCTTTAAAGGTCATTACCAACACCTTGAAACGCACCCGGAACTCCACCGGCAACCAATGCAGCTCGTGCAGGAGAGGTGTAACGTGGGAGTGCCCCGATGCTCCCATAATTCCCCGCGCGGCCGCATTCTGTACCAGTTGGAGCCTCCGGGTGCACCCCAAGGGGAGCCCCATGTAGAGAGCATTGCAGTAATCCAGGCGAGAGGTGACGAGTGCCTGAGTGACTGTGCGCAGGGAGTCCCGATCTAGAAAGGGCCGCAACTGGCGTATCAGGCGAACCTGATAGAAAGCCCCCCTGGCCACAGCTGTCGTATGATCCTCCAAGGACAACCGTGGGTCCAGGAGGACGCCCAAGTTGCGCACCCTTTCCGTGGGGGCCAATGATTCGCCCCCAATGACCAGCGATGGTGTCAGCTGGCTATATCGGGACGCCGGCAGCCACAGCCACTCGGTCTTGGAGGGGTTGAGACGAAGCCTGTTTCTCCCCATCCAGACCCGCACGGCTTCAAGGCACTGGGACATCACTTCCACGGCATCGTTGGGGTGGTCTGGGGTGGAGATGTACAGCTGAGTATCGTCAGCGTACTGATGGAACTCCACCCCAAAACCACGGATGATCTCACCCAGCGGCTTCACATAAATGTTGAACAGGAGGGGCGAGAGGACCGACCCTTGCGGCACCCCACACACTAGGCGCCTCGGGGTCGACCGCTGCCCCCCTGTCAACACTGATTGCGACCGGTCGGAGAGGTAGGAGGAGAACCACCGTAAAACGGTGCCCCCCACCCCCAGTCCCTCCAACCGGCGCAACATGATACCATGGTCGATGGTATCAAAAGCCGCTGAGAGGTCTAACAGCACCAGGATAGAGGAGTACCCCCTACCCCGGGCCCTCCAGAGATCATCCACCAACGCGACCAATGCCGTTTCGGTGCTGTATCCAGACCTGAAGCCGGACTGGAGCGGGTCTAAATAGACAGCTTCATCCAGGTACCGAGGGAGCTGCCACGCAACCACACTCTCAACAACCTTCGCCAAAAAGGGAAGGTTGGAGACTGGACGATAATTAGCCAAAATAGCTGGGTCCAAGGAGGGCTTCTTGAGGAGGGGCCTCACCACCGCCTCCTTCAAGGCAGGCGGTAGGGCACCCTCACTCAAAGAAGCATTTATAATCTCCTGGAGCCAGCCTCGTGTAACCTCCCGGGAGGCCAGCACCAACCAGGAGGGACACGGGTCCAATAAACATGTGGTTGCGTTCAGTCTTCCCAGAGTCCTGTCCACGTCCTCGGGAGCCACAGGATCGAACTCAGCCCAGATAACACTCTCAAGACCTGCCTCAGTCGCCCCGCCTGAACCAACCCAGTCAGCGGCCAAATCATCCCGAATCTGAGTTATTTTATCATCCAGATATTGAACAAAGTCCTCAGCACGACCCTGTAAGGGATCCTCCCGCGCTCCCAGATGAAGGAGGGAGCGGGTCACCCTAAACAGGGCGGCTGGGCGATTATCTGATGACGCGATAAGAGTGGCAAAATAGTTGGATTTCGCCGCTTTTATCGCCACTAAGTAAGTCTTAATATGAGCTCTTACTAGTGTCAAGTCAGATTCAGAGCGACTGGCCCTCCAACCGCTCTCTAGGCGTCTTTTCCGGCGTTTCATCTCCCTCAGCTCCTCGGTAAACCAAGGAGATAAGTGAGTTCGACGCCGGGTCAGAGGCCGCAAAGGCACGATGCAGTCCAAGGCCCCACTGGCCGCCCTATCCCAGGCCGCCACCAGGTCCTCAGCCGAATCGCGTGTCCGTGTCTCAGGAAATGGCCCAAGCTCCGTCTGGAACCTATCAGGATCCATCAGGCGCCTGGGGCGGAACCACCTGGTCGGTTCCGCCTCCCTGCGGTGAGGTGCAGCGGTCAGAAAGTCGAGTCGAAGGAGCGAGTGGTCAGTCCATGACAAGGGTTCCATACTTATATCCCCAATATCAAGACCACTCAACCACTGACCAGAGACAAAAACTAGATCCAGGGTGTGTCCACCGATATGAGTCGGGCCCTGAATTACCTGGGTCAGGTCCATGGCCGTCATGGAAGCCATGAACTCCCGGGCTATCTCAGATGTTTCACCGATAGATGGCAGGTTGAAATCCCCCATGACCATAAGCCTGGGGGTATCAACCGCCACCTCGGCTACAACATTGAGAAGCTCGGGCAGGGTCGTTGCCACGTGGCAGGGAGCCAGGTACGTGACTAACAGACCCATCTGCCCACCACGACCCCACCTCACAAAGATGGACTCACACCCGGCTATCTGAGGTACAGTGGTCTCCCTCGGATCCAGACCTTCCTTGATAATGACCGCTACTCCCCCACCCCTGCCCTGAGCTCTCGGCTGATGGAATGCAAGGAAACCTGGTGGGCACATCTCCACGAGGGGAACCCCCCCCTCGTGGCCCAACCAGGTCTCGGTAATCCCGGCAAGGTCCGCACCCCCCTCTTGAAGGAGCTCACATATGAGGGGGGCCTTATTGACAACGGACCTTGCGTTGCATAACAGCAGCCGGAGCTTCGGGTCCTGAGACTCTAAACAACCCGGGGAACGGGAATGGCTCGGGGGACCGGGGCACGCAATCGCTTGAAGACAGCGAGTGCGTGCCCCCGTCACATGATATGGTCCCCTGCTCACGCCATATCTGCCCCTCCCACACAGCACATTTATAGCGCCACCCTCAACAGAGGGCTCCACAAGAGCCCTCTTGCCTCCAGAAACTACACCCCCTATGGCACCGTAAGCAGCCGGGCCTGTCCCTCTCCCCTGCGGGTTCCCCCCCAAACCCGCACCCACCCCCACCCTGGAACCCCCTAAAACTCTAATTAAAAAAGAACTTAAAAAACCCCTCAAGCCCCTCTTTGCAACATGCCACCTCTCGGGGTCCCAAAACCCGTCATTAAGGTAGGCCCTCGATAACATAGAGGGCCATGCCCACGAGAGGGGGGAATCTCGCAGGGCAAGCAACGCAGACCGAGAATAAGGAGAATGTTATATTAAATGTATTGTAATTTGGAGAAAATATCTCAACAGAGAAATGGAAACTTTCAAGGAAGAAATGAAGATAGGAGGAGTAATAAAAAGAAGAAGTCACGGAAGAAACACCGAGAAGACACACGGAAGGATTGATGTATTATGTGTGTGTTTGTTTGTTTTAAAAAAATAAAAAAACCCCACAAAGTGGCACACAAGTGCACAACCTCCTTTTCTTATTCCATGCCTATAACGTACGTGGAGTATTTCTGGATGAACCTGATACGGGCACCCCCATTCTCACCTTGGCATTCTGGACATTCCCCAGCACAATCTCTGCATTTAGCATATCGGGGAGCCTAGCCACCATCTGGCTCTCGATGGGAAGCTGCTGGTTGAGGAGAGAGAGGTAGTACTGCAGCTCGCCGTGGGACGTGATCAGGATGCCCTCGCCCTTCGTGTCATACTGAGGTCTTCCGGCACGACCCAGCATCTAAAGAAAACACATCACGTGTCTTGAGATACATGGTATAGGTACAGGAGCCTGAATCTCTGGGGGAAGATGACCTGGAACCTGAGCCCAACAGAGATTAAGAGGGCGGCTTTGTTGGCTTCGGAGGAAAATGGGGAAGGGCAGGGCCAGTCAGGCCAGGGACTTTCAGGATTAGGATATCTTGTAGACAGGGAGGAACAGGGGCAGGATGAACACGAGAGACAGAGCAAGGACCACCCACTCCTGATCCGAGAGCACGGAGAGTGGAAAGAAGGCGAGAACAGCACAGACTGAGCAGGCTACTCGGGAGAAGAGTGCCCCGCCCATCTTCACAAGGCACATATGGGGAATGAGATTCAAGAAGATCCCGGGGGGTGGGGGCTGGGGGCATTTGCAAGGAACAAACACTGAGTTCCTGAAGTGTTGAGTGTCGACGTTTGAACTTCCCAAGAGTCCTTGCATTCTTTCTGGCTTTCTGGACTAATTACTTGGATCCTTTGCTTCCTGAACTCCTTGATTTGCCCTGCTGGATTTATTGCTGTGCACAGCCTTGTGTACACAGTGTCGGGCTGGACTACTTGCAGCCAGAGGCTGCTTGAGGTCCGTGTGGGGGTTTGTCATCACTTTGGTCTGGGACTTGCCAGAAACATGGGAGCGTTTGGGGAAATTTGGAGTAATAAAGGGGCAGTTTGAACTGCCAGGTATATGTGTTATTTCTGTGCCGTGTCCCAGGTCATCACAATAGGGTTTCAAGCATGCCAGATAAATTTCTTGTGGTGAGAAAGAATGACGGTGTGAATATTTAAGCGCACTGCATTGTGGAGCGCCCAACTGGTGAGTGGGATTTTACCTGCAAGATGTCCAGGGCACCCAACTCAGTCCAGCGTCCTTTCTCAGGACTGTAAATCTGTGTCCCTTTGATGATGACCGTGTGAGCGGGGAGGTTAACACCCCAAGCCAAGGTTGCAGTGGAGACCAGAACCTGTAAAGGGAAGAGATGCCCAAGAGACGAAAAAGATTAGATCTAATACAGCTTCTAATATTTCTGTAAAAGTGCAATATCAGCAAAAGCCCAATTAGAGCTGTCTTTGCAATAATCATTGTTGTCATACACAATTTCATTTGGCTTCCAGATGGCCTCACGCTCAGGAATTGTGGCAGCATTCTCGTGGTCACATGTTCAAAACTGAGACACTCGGTGCTTGGCGTCTATTTACAACTGTTTCCGTTGTAAATACACACCGTGTCCTGAGGATCACATGATCATCCGTGTCCCCAGATCATCACTTGCAACCTTTCCAGCCAGTTTCCAACAAGCAAAGTCAATGGGGGAAACCAGACCCACTTAACAACATGATTCGTTTAACGACTGGGCCGATTTGCTTAACAACTGTGGCAAAATGGTTATAGAATTGGACACGGCTCACAAAACAACCGCCTCACTTAGCAAAGGAAATTCCAGCCCCAAGTGCAGTCGTTAAGTCGAGGACTACCCGTAGGAAAATACTCCCCCATGCAGACTGTTTCCCCCCCCCCAACAGTCTTCACATATAATCTTTCCCGAGAACAAAAATCTATAGCAGTCCCAAAATAATGAAAAGATTTCCTCTGAGCCTTCTTTGTCTTTTAAGTATTTTAGAATAGGGCTCTCCAATCTTGGCAACTTTAAGCCTGGCGGACTTCAACACCCAGAATTCCCAACCCAGCTGGCTGGGGAATTCTGGGAGTTGAAGTCTTCCAGGCTTAAAATCGCCAAGGCTGGAGATTTTCTGAGCTAGGCTTCCTTAGAAAGTATACAGCACAATCTTAGTCCCAGCAAACCCCTTTCATTCATACGGCTGTGAATTATTGTCATTCCCCGTCGGAAAGACTTCTCAAACAGTCTTTCATGGGAGTGTTTATAAACACCCACCTTATCTCCCTTAGAATGCTGCCAGAGAACTAACTGACACACGCAGGGGAAGGCCAAACTTAGCACAGAGTCAAACAGAGCTTTTACCGACCAGTTGAACTAATTGCTTCCTGCAAAAGCTCACGTCCTGGTCACTCCTCTTTTATATCTTATGGAAGGGGCCAATCATCTCCAACCCTTAGTGCCAAGTCGACCCTGTTTTCTTAATTGTTCCTGTCTACTGGCAGCTCTGCGCATGCGCACTGTCAAGTTTCGATGTCATCTCAAATAAACTGCATTTCAACATGCAATAAATCTCTTATTTATTAAGCACAACATCGCAGCCAACACTGGCTTCCTGACCCAAAACCCTCCCTTTCCTTTCCCCACTCCTCTGCACTCATTGGTCATCTTCCAAGTCACTCTGCCCCTAAATCTACTGCTCCAGCTCAAAGGAATTTCCCCCCTCCCATCCCATCTCCTAGGGAAAATAAGTAGGTGAAAAGTCAAACGTCCCTTGCCAGATGCCTCTTCTTCTCCTCATGTCAGTACTAGAGTAAATGCAGCTTGAAGTGCTGACATGCACACTGGGAACAGGCTCCCACTATTCTTCTGCCTCGCTGATGTCAGACTCCGGAGACTCTGGAGGCAGCAAAGAACTACCAGATGGCCTTGGCCCCCTCTCTACCTCCAACTCAGCCCTCGTCCGAGCCTTCCCCAGATTCCAGGACTGGCCCATGTTCCTCCCCAACCTCCTTGCTGTACAAATCTGCTGGCCCCTGGTGGGCCACAACAGGAAACCCCATTTACAACATACAACAACAGGGAATTCGTTATTCCAGGAAGTGGAATGCCGTACCTGAATGTGTTTATCTGCAAATAAATCTTCCACCAACGTTCGATCCACTCTGGTCATGCCGGCGTGGTGAATGGCAAATCCATAGGGCAGCAAGTCTTTAAGTTCCAAATTCTGCGTACGGGAAGAAAACAGCAATGGTTTGTTAGAAGACCAAGAAGAAAATTCTTCCCAATTCACTGCCCTATGATAGCAACATTTGGAAAAAGCCAGAAAGTATTTGATTGATCTCCGACCGAAAGCCACTTGAAGAGACTAGAAGCATTTGAAATGGGAGTTTACAGACGGCTGTTACGTATACATTGGATTGACAAAATCAGAAATGAGGTGATAAGCCACCTGGAAAAGCCAAGAGAAATCATCAAAAAACCATTAGAAAATGAAAGTTAGAATATTTCAGACATGTGTGATGCGACACCCAGAAAAATAAGGCATCCTTCACTTAATCCTCCAGGGAAAGATTGAAGGCAAATGAGGTCCAGGCAGAAGAAGAACATCACAGCTTCAAAACCTTAGGGACTGGTTTGGATAAAATTCAGCAGCACTTTGTGTGCGGCTGTTGATTAAAATAGGATCGCTAACGTCCGATAACGGATGTGGCACAAGAAGATTTGCTAGGTGCCCACCCACCCCCCTGTTAAAAAGGCTCATGGAGGCTTGCTTTGCATGCCATTCCAAGCGATAGGCTGACTTTGGTTAGTAAGAAAGAAGTACAATTCTCTACTGAAAGTTTAAAAAAGAGCAAACATTGCATCTTTTAGAAATAGGGCTCTACCTTCTCACCCTTGGATTGGTTTTGTTTTTTGTTTTTTTTTTTGTAATACGGGTCGTCCTCAGCTTACGAACATAATGGAGCCCAACATTTCTGTTGCTGAGACAGTTGTTAAGCGAGTTTTGCCCCACCTTACAACCTTCCTTGCCGTGAAGTTGTTAAGTGCGGTTGTTACGTTAGTGACTGAATCAGATCAAAAAGGAGATCGCACGACCCTAGGAGCCTGCAACGGTGGGGCACGGCAACGGTCGTAAGTATGAGTCAGTTACCAAGTGTCTAATTTTGATCACCTGACCATGGGAAATGCTGCAATGGTCTTTAAGTTGCGAAACATGGTCGTAAGTCACTTTTTTCAGTGCCGTTGTAATTTTGTTGAACTGTCACTAAAAGGACTGTGGCAAGTCAAAGATAAAAGCTGTACTCTGCACATGATTGCTTCAATGGGTTTATTATTGCAAGAGCCAATCTGGGTCAATAAACAGGGCCAGAGGTCTAGTCTTCTGAGCTTTCGGATTTGTGCGGGAGCCCATCACTCTCAGGGAACGTCTCTCTGTCCATGGATGGGCTGAGGATGGGCTCTCTCTATGGAGAGAGAGAGAGAGAGAGAGAGAGAGAGAGAGAGAGATGTTCCCGGAGGATGATGGGCCCCAGCACAATGAGTTCGAAAGCTTGGAAGAATAAACCTGTGGTCCCGGTGGCCAACCCAGATCAGATTGCCATCCTACTACGCTATGCGTTGCCTGCTGGCAGTCTGCCATGCTTGAAAGGGAGGGAGAGCTGTGGATGGGACAAAGGGGTGGGGCGGGGGTGGGGGTAGCACGAGAGGAATGGGACCGTCCCATGGGAGCCATTCCAAAGTCACACGGTGGAATGCAGAACCAACCAACCAGTGGAGACAGGCACAATTTGTAAACACCTAATCGGACACTCACAGATAACCCGGAGGAGAAGGAGGGAGGTGGGAACAAGGGAAAAGTGAACCGTATGCTTTGGGCGCGAAATCTTCAGATCCGGCTTCGCTTCTACTGCAACCACTTGGCTTTCGTCAAATGTGCTTTTGGCAAACCCATGGCCTCGGAAGTCTTTCTTTTCTAAGTAGCCAAGCTGGGAGGGCTGACATTTATCCCGGGAGATGCGTGTAATTTGCCTTCGTTCAGATTTTATTATTTTACTTGGGTTCGGTTTGTCCAAAGCCTCTTTTTTTTTTAATTGGCATAAAAAGCGTTGAAAAATATGCACCTTGCATTGCTCGGCCTCGGTCCTCAGGACCTCCGTGGAAGCCGAGCCCTCTCGCAGGAAGAGGCCCAGCGTGTCTTTCTCCAGGCACATATCTCGGATGGCTCGCGCTGTCTTCCCCGTCTCCTTTCGGGAGTGGACGAACACAAGCACCTGGTTTCAAAACATCGGAAACAAAACCGTTACCACGGAGTTGCCCGTTCAAACCAGAAACATGCCTTTTAGGTATCCTATCAGAGGATTATGATAAAGCGACGACATGTTTAGTGTTACACATACTGACGGCAGCAAGGATTACATATGCTAAATACTGGAAAAATATGAACATCCCACCGGACGAGGTTGTAATTAGAAGAATTTGGAACTGTGCTGAAATGGATAGACTAACCTTAAAAATTAAAGATAAAGAAGATTCAGAATACTATCGGACATGGGATAAATTTTATGACTGGATAGAGAAAAGAGGTAGAAAATTAGAAAAAGTAAGATTATGAATGTTAATATTGTAAGTGTTGAAAGTAAAGAGGTATATAATTATAACATTGTAATTGATAAAAATGTAAACAAGCTAATATAAGAAGAAACTTAGTTTACATTTTTTTTGGTTATATTACTGCTACTGTATTATTACTATCGCTATTAGTTTGTGTGCTAAGATTTACTACCAACTCTCCTTGGTTTTGTTCTACTTGTAAATGACACTCTGACAATTCCTTGTTTTTCAAAAATGTTTATGAATGAAAATTTACCAATTTTTTAAAAAAAACTTTTAAAAAAACCTTATCTTTTTTTAAAACATTTTTTATTAGATTACGGAATAAAATACAAAGATAAAATACAAAAAAAATGAAAGCAAATAATAGGACATGGGGAGGAAAAGGGGAAAGAAAAGTGAGGAGGGGAGGAAGAAAGGGAAAAAAACCCCACTTCTGTTGGAGTAGTATAAAGCATTAACATCGACTCTCAACTTCTTACTTTTCCAAAATAATATAAACTAGCCATTTCTATAAGCAACAAATCGATCTAATCAGTAAAACTCCAAATCAAAGTTTCATTTTTTTCCCCACCTCAACCACGAAGTCCAGAAGTAGCATCAAAAGTACTTATATTCTTTTTCCTTAATCAAAACGGTCAATTTACTACCTTAGTTATCAACGAGATTAAATTCGTGGGGAAAGTGAAAAGCGGTCCAACCCATCATACCTGATTCTTCCCAGCATGCTCCATGATCTTCTCATACACGATTTCGTTCATAATCTGAAAGCGCTTGATGGCTTTTTTCTCTGTAATTCCCACATAAGTCTGCTCCAGAGGGACGGGGCGAAAGCTACAAGGAGACAGGCAGAATTAAGAGGGCTCAAGATGGCAACAACCGGCCTTGCAAATCGTAAATCAGAGATGTAAAAATCTGGTTCTACCCAAGAGGTTCTTGGCACGACTCCTTATTCTGTTTGAGAGAAACAAGGCAACCAGTATTAAATTTTTCTACCTTTTATCTCAGGAATTACTGTCTGGTTAATCCACTCTGTTGGTTTGCTCTAAATGGTCTTCCACGTCATTAAAAAGAGTCAGCTAGCGGTTAAGGCACCCAGGCGAGAAAACAGGAGACGGTGAGTTCTAGTCCTGCCTTAGCCATAAAAGCCAGTTGGGTGATCTTGGGCCACCGCTCACTCTCAGCCCAACCCACCTCACAGGGTTGTTGTTGTGTGGAAAATAGAAGGAGGAAGGTGTGTTGAATATGTTCACTGCCTTGAGTCATTTGCAAAAATAATAAATGTGGGATGGATAGATGGATGCGTGGGTGGATGAGGAAGGAAGGAAGGGACTATATTGCTGGGAGAGGATGCTTAAAGAAAGATAAGCATAACACACCTATATTCTGTTAAAAATTTAAGTCTTCACATTAAACAACACAGTTTAGTTGCTGTTCCCCTCCAGGTGTTTTTATCCCAGAGCTATAATTGCACTCAACAATCAACTAAAGGGTCACCATCAGTGAACTGTTGGACAGTATTACTCGGTCTGTTGCGTAGATGTTTGGGTGGTTTTAGGGGTGGGGAATTGTGGTGGGTGGGAGTGTGCTGGGGATTATGTGTGTGGGACCTGGTCTTTGGGCATCAAATAAGTTTCGTTGTATGTGTATACTGTGTATACATATACGACGATAATAAAGTTTATTTATTTATTTTATTTATTTATCTGTTGGGCTTTATGGTTGATTGCATAGTTTTTGGGTGTCAAGCCACCCAGAATCATCTGTTATTGGGCAGTTTAGTGTTCTGCTAGACACACAGATGGTCCCACATTGTGCGTTCCGTAACCATTCGGCATGACTGCCACCTTCCATCAAATACCTGTTGTCAAAATAGAACAGTCCTTTGGTGGGTTCCACCCTCAAGAAGGTAGCCACGTCCTCGTAGTTTGGAAGGGTGGCACTGAGCCCGACCAGCCGTACGTCCTCCTGGGTCATCTCGATGTTGCGGATGGTTCTGGCCACCAAGGCTTCCAGAACTGGGCCCCGGTCGTCGTGGAGAAGGTGAATCTCATCCTGCCCGAAGGAGAAAGAGTGACTTCCATGCATAGCAAACCAAGGGAGGTACAGTTGCCGAGAGGCATAGCGATGTCATGGTGGTTAGAAGGCAGTTTTGCAAGCTAATTCACCGCCCACTGCCAGGAGTTCAATCCCGACTGGCTCGAGGTTGACTGAGTCTTCTATCTTTCTGAAGTCAGTAAAATGAGGACCCATTTTGTTGGGGGCAAGAGGCTGACTCTATAAACCACTTAGAGGGCTGTAAAGCACTGTGAAATGGTGTATAAGTGCTATTGTTATTTTCCTTTCCTTTCCTTTCCCTTCTTCTTCCTTTCCTTTCCCCTTCCCTTCCCTTTCCTCCTAGTGGTTAGAATGCAGTAATGCAGGCTAACTCTGCCCACAGCCAGAAATTCGGTCCTCCTTTCATCCTTCCGAGGTCGGTCAAAAGAGGACCCAGATGGTTGGGGGCAATAGGCTGACTCTGTAAACAACTTAGTACTATTGATATTTTCTCTTCCTTCCTTCCTTCCTTCCTTCCTTCCTTCCTTCCTTCCTTCCTTCCTTCCTTCCTTCCCCTCTCTCTCTCTCTTTCCTTCCTTCCTTCCTTCTTTCTCTTTCTTTCTTTTTTCTTTCATTCTTTCCTTCCCTCCTCTCTCTCTCCCTCTCAGTGGTTAAAATGCAACACTGCAGACTAACTCTGCCCACAGTCAGGAATTCAATCCTCCTTCCATCCTTCCGAGGTCGGTCAAAGGAGGACCCAGATTGTGGGGGCAAGGGGCTGACTCTGTACACCGCTTAGAGAAGGCTGTAAAGCACTGTGAAGCAGTATATAGGTCTAAGGGCTATTGCTACTCCAATAGACCACACTGCCATGGGTGAAGGATGCCTAGATCCCATTTGGTCCCAACCAGAAGCTTGGGAAGGTCAACTCACCAAGATAATGAGGCGCACCAACTGGGTGTAAGTGCGCTCCCCTCCTTTGCGAGTGATGATGTCCCATTTCTCTGGGGTGCAGACGATGATTTGAGTAGCGTTGATTTCTTCTTTGCACAACTGGTGGTCGCCGGTCAACTCAGCCACAGTGATGCCGTAAGTGGCCAAGCGCTGCAAGGAGGGAGGGAACAAGCACTCCATAACAAACGATCCCACAATTTAAATAGACTTTTTTGCAACGTGCCACCTTCATTTCAAAACCGGATAAAAAGCAGCACTGCCCGGAGACCACAATAAAGTTCGCCTCCTTGGTCTGATCCGGCAGCTATTTTGATTCTAGCTAAGTGACGTACCAGGGATTTTGAGTGTTGATTTTTATGCTTTTATATTGGCACATTTCTGGGACATTTTAGTTAAGTCCATTAGAATTTGGGAGAACCATCAATATCATAAAATAATGAGTGGTGCAGTGGCCTAGAGGTGGAGCTCTCGCCTCACAATCAGGAGGCTGTGAGTTCGATCCTAGGTAGAGGCAGATATTTCTCTCTCTCTGGGCACGTTGAGAATATAGCTGCTGAATATAACTCTGCCCTGGCGACAGGAAGGGCATCCGACCAGTAAACATTCAGCTCCATTCAGTTGTTCCGGCCTCACCCCGGAAGGGATTGCAGTGTCATTAAACAACAAACATTGATATCATAAAATAATGAAGCAAATATAAAATATGGCTGGTCCTCGCTTTAGCAACCACTGCTTCAGCAAACAAATGTGCAGCGATGTTGGACAAGTGGTACCAGCTCCCGTACTTCGAATGGTCACAACATCCCCACAGTCATCAGACTGCCATTTGCTCCTTCCTTCCTTCCTTCCTTCTTCCTTCCTTCCTTCCTTCGACAACTCACTGCAGCCAACTGGCCATGGCCAAGCTGCCACAGCCAACTCACCGCAATACAATTTAACAATTCGATTTCATTTTCAAAATAAATATTAATTTTTGTCATTCACATTTCATTCAGTTCCTCCTTTGGCATCCTTTCTGAATGACTCTATTCCACCATTTCTTTGATATATTAGTGTTAACTCTTGTCTCGCAGCGAATTGACTCGTGGCGAGTTGGTCATCCTATGGAGGATTGTCCATTGCCGAGGTGGTAGTTCAAAGCTTGGTCACCTTTTCTGTGAGGTCATTTATGTGTCTTCCTAAATCTGGACGTTCAGTGGCCCGTTTGGCTTTCCAACTGGGAATTGATGCCAAAGTTGTTGTGCAGAGGTTGTGCAGGGGCCATTGGGGGCAATAGCGCATTGGGTGGGTGTTAAGACTTAGCACAACTGGTAGACCTCCCACGGTCCCACCTATGCTCTATTCGGGTGCATGTCTTCTACGAACTCAGAATCAACTCTTTGTCAGGGTCCCAATGGACGCCCTAATTAATTCATGAGCCTCAAACCAAGTTTCAAAAGAAATCCAGTTATTTATCAGGAGCAACATGTCGGCACATACCCAAGTGGAGTCAGCTCTGCCCCATGTAATTTACGTCCCAACTATGACCCTGTTTCCCTCCTCCTCCCAGGGTGTCATAAATCACATTCTCCAACGGAGCACTTTCACGGGCTGTAGAGACCACGTCTCTCCAGCTGGCTCTGGTAACCTAGGCTGCGACCTTGAGAAGGTATGCATGGAACATGCTTCTGGTTGCTGCCATGTTGCTCCATCAGTCCCCCCGCCCCCGCTTCCTATGGCAACTCGAGAGCAGGGGAGGAATTCTATACGAGTTGACACTCTTCTTACCTTTCCAAAACTGCCCACCATCTCCTGCACGAGGGACCTCATGGGCGCGATGTAGATAATTTTGAAGTCATCGATGTTGATTGTCCCGTCAAGATTGATGTGCTTTCCGATCTCGCGCAACATGCACATCAAAGCCACGTTAGTCTTTCCGGCACCCTGGATTACGAGAGAGAGAGTCAGAGAGAGCAGCAAATCCTCATTCCCACTGTAACTCCCAATCCCTGCCCCACAGAATGCACAGACAATTTTCCAAGGAGAAGACAAGAGATTCGGGATTCTTTATTTATTGATTAGCCCTTGGGCCGTACCGAAGTGCAAAGTTCCAGAAACAAATGATTACTAAAATTTGATCAAAGCAATTTAAAATGGAATTGGAATAAAATACGATTTAAAATGAAATTGGAATAAAATACGATTTAAAATGAAATTGGAATAAAATACAGTCTAAAATGAAATTGGAATAGAATGCAATAATTTAAGATGTAGATAAAATATGATAAAATTACTGTGTTTCCCCGAAAATAAGACCTGGGCTTATATTTTTTTGCTCCAAAAGACACATTAGGGTTTATTTTATGGGCAATACGGTACTAAATAAGTTTGTCTGGTTGACAATTTTAACTGGGACTTATTTTTGGGGTAGAGCTTATATTACAATCATGCTAGGACTTATTTTCCAGTTGGGTCTTATTTTCGGGAAAACAGGGTATATTTCGGTGTCAGAAAAAACAAGAGTGCAGCCTTTCCCTTCCCAAGGTGTTCTGGGCTAGAACTCTCACCAGAACTACCCCGAGCAGGATTGAGAGTGTTTGGGGAGGGTGTGTGTGTGTTACTTTTAACTCAACGCATCAGAGAGTGGGGAAAATTCAGAAAAAGAGAAAGTTGACACTTGCCGTGGGGGCACATAACAACAGATTCATGTCCGTCTCGAGCGCAGCACGGTAAAGTTTGCTCTGAATCCTGTTCAGGGTTTTGAACCCTTCGAATCCAGCCTGGGCATATTTGGGGAGCTTCTCCACAGGAACGAGTTGCTGAGGAAGAGGAGGAAGAAGAGACTGTGAGGCCAAAACAGAAGTCAGCATTCCAAAGTAACGCATCCATTGGAAGCAGAACTCCGAGGCAAGTAGAATTCCTGAAACCACAGGTTTATTGGATACATCATATCGTTACAGTGGGTGAAAACCAACTCTGAAAATTCCCACGGTTTTCACCTAATTTAAACAGTAAATGTCACCGGTCACAGTGTCCAATGGAAGTGCTGGAAGGTTGCTTGGTCACTTCTCTCTTCCTCTCCTACCCACCTGTTAATATTGTTAGTAAGACCCCACCTAGAGTACTGCATCCAGTTTTGGTCACACTGTAAAACAGATGTTGAGACTCTAGAAAGAGTACAGTCTGGATAGCTCTGCAGACTAAGCACTGTAATTAACATCCAGCTGTCTGCAATTGCACCACTTCAAATCTCACCAGGCTCAAGGTGGACTCAGCCTTCCATCCTTTCTAAGGTAGGTAAATTGAGGACCCAGTTTGTGGGGGCAATAAACTGACTTTGTATAAATATACAAAAGTATGAAGGCTATTGCTTAACGCATTGTAAGCCGCCCTGAGTCTTCGGAGAAGAGCGGCATATAAATCAAATAAATCAATAAATAAATAAAAAACCAAGAGGATTAGGGGGCTGGAGGCTAAAACATAAGATAAACAGTTGCAGGAACTAGGCATGGCTAGTCTAGTGAAGAGAAGGACCAGGGGAGACAGGATAGCAGTCTTCCAATATTTGAGGGGCTGCCACAGAGAGGAGGAAGAGGGTCAAGCTATTTTCCAAAGCTTGTCTTGCCTTACCAGAAGGTAAGATAAGAAATAACAGATGGAAACTAATCAAGGAGAGATTCAACCTGGAAATAAGGAGGAATTTTCTGACGGGGAGAGCAATCAACCGATGAAACAGAAGTTGCCTTCAGAAGTTGTGGGAGCTTCATCACTTGAGGCTTTCAAAAAGAGACTGGACTGCCACCTGTTAAAAATGGTGTAGGGTCTCCAGCTTGGGTGGGGGGATTGGACTCGATGACCTACAAGGTCCCTTCCAACTCTGTTAATCTAATCTGATCTTGGTTCCCACAGGAAAACTTTTTTCTTTTGATGGATCAGTCGTTCTATCTACTTGCCCACCTGCCTTCCCCCTCTCAGGGCTTGTAGCAACTACGAGGCAGCCAAAGATGGCTCCATCCAGGTTCGCTTCAGAATTGACGACGGAAGGGAAATGAGTGGGCGGCTCACCTCTTCTGATCCGAAGGGCTTGGGCTTCAGGGCAGGGACGTGCACTTCCTCGTAGCCTTTGCGTTGTTTGCGGAACGAACCATCCGGCAGTTGGCATCGCTTGTTGGCCATGAAGTGGCTTCCTTGGGCAAACACCAGGTCTTCCAGGTCCAACACTTGGCGAGGGGCCAGGGCCTAAGATTAAAGACGACCATCGAGGCCAAATGTCACTGGGAGATAGAGGACTTTAGATGGGGAAAGAAAATGGAGGCATCAAGCCAGCCTGAAGTTCCCTCAAACCATTTCTTCCACCAAATTACCTCTCCTCCTTGGTCCAGGTCCATGGTTTCTAGGTCGGTGTCCATGCGGGATTGACGGACACGCTCCCTGCGACAGCGTTCTTCCTGAAAGAGGAAGGCAAAGCCAACAAGTTGGTTTAAATCTTAATTCCAACGACAAATTCAACGTGATTGCCCAGAGGATCATTGGTTGCCCTCTCCCCTCCTTGGAAGAGTTTAATAGCACCCGCTGCCTTACGAAAGTTCAAAACGTCCTAAACGATCCATCTCATCCTGGGCCCCCTTTTTTTGAACTATTACCATCTGGCAGACGGTACAGGGCAATAAAAACAAGGCTGAAAAACAACTTTATCCCAGGGCAATAACCATATTGAATTCTACGGTATAGTGCAATATCGGGTTTTCAATTTCAACTACATAGAATGTAAAGGATGTACCATATTTTTCAGAGTATAAGACGCACCTTAGTTTGTGGGGAGGAAAATAAGAAAAAAGCTAATTGACAGGGGGATCAGCCTCCCGGAATACCCCCAATCAGCTGTTCCCAGAGGTGAATTTTAGCAACAGGTTCCTTGGTTGTGAGCTCTGTGCCTTGCTTTTTTTTTGCTTTTTTTTTTCTGCCTCTAAAAGCCTCCGAAACAGAGCTTCAGAAAAAAAGCCTCTGAAACTTTGTTTCAGAAACACGGCACTAGGGAGTCGAACCGCTGAACTGCCGACCTTTTGATCGACAAGCTCAGCGTCTTAGCCACTGAGTCCCTCTATAAAGCACTAAGGAGTGGTATATAAGCCTAAACGCTGTTGCTATTGTCGTTTGTTTTAGTAGTGCTTAAATTGTGCACTTTTCTTAAAGTAGCAATGCTACGCATCCAAAAACTAAGCCACACAGTGCAGCTATATTGCACAAAGTCAATCCTGGTTCTGGATTAACCTGCCTTGGTGCAATCATCCTTTTCATAAGGTTTCCCCTCTTTATCGTGACTCTTAAATTCTTACCCGGATCAGATCTTCCTTCTCAGTTTCATGCAGCTGATACAGGAACTTTGATAACTCGGGGTCCGATTCCATCTTTCCCATAATCCTCTCCTTCTCGGCTTCGCTCTGAGCACTTGCCAGGAGACTGCAGTAGAGGACTAGCAAGAAAGCAAAATGTCAGTTGCACATCACACGCACACCTATGGTTAGTCCAGGGGTCTGCAACTTTAAACACTCTTAAAGAGCCATTTGGACCCGTTTCCCACAGGAAAGAAAACACCGGGAGCCACAAAACCTGGGTGGGCGTGGCCAACTCCACATCACTCACTTCCACCAGTCACCTGACACCCGCCCTTAGCCACGCCTACCCAGCCGGTCATCAGGGCAGAGAACCAGTTGTTAAAAAACACCGGGAACCACAAAAACCTTTTGACATCTCTCCCTCCCTCCCTCCCTCCTCTCTCTGTCTCTCTCTCTCTCTCTCTCTCTGCCCTGGCCACTTCTCCATTCAGCGCCGTCGCCCTTACCTTCTCAGGCCAGGCAAGAAGTGACTGGGAAGGGAGGGCGAGGGGCGGGGCCGGCCAGTGGTGGGATCACCTGACGGGGAGCCACAGCAGAGGGCCCAAAGAGCCACATGCGGCTCCAGAGCCACAGGTTGCTGACACCCTGTCTAGTCTATAGAAAAGAAAGACTAGGGGAGACATGACAGCAGTATTTCAGTATTTGAGAGGCTGCCACAAAGAAGACGGGGCACAACTCAATCTATTTTCCAAAGCATCAGAAGGCAGGAGAAGAAGCAACGGGTGGAAACTGATCAAGGAGAGAAGCAACCTGGAACGAAGGAGGAATTCCAGACAGCGAGGACAATTAAAAAGTGGGACGGCTTGCCTTTAGAAGCTGTGGGTGCTTCATCAGTGGAGGTTTTCAAGAAGAGACTGGACAGCCACTTGTCTCAAATTGCATAGGGCCGTGAACGGGAACCTACCGCATGTGTGCTGGAAGTGGCATGCAGAGCCATCTCTCCGGGCACAACAGCCTTCGCCTGTTGCTCTTTCAGGTTCAGGCGTCCACGTGTGCGCCGACCAGCTGATCTTTGCGCGAATGGGAATGCTGGAAACCGGAAGACTAGGTGACCGAAAACCGGAAGCTCAGCTGCTCTTCCAGTTTCTGATGCTCCCCCGCGTGCCCACTCTCGTTTCGACGCCTTCCTGCTCTATTCTGATTGTTTTCAGAAGCCAGAATGAGCAAAAAATAGATTCTTGAAATCTGAGCTGGGTGGGAATAAGGAAAGCCCAACTCTCCTCTGCTGTGTATCTCAAAGGACCTTTTGTGACAAGAAGGCAATTCTTGGGAGTCCCGGAAAGTAACATCCCACATTCCAGCAACCTTATACTCACTCATCATTCTGTGCTGTCTCAGGACTTTAATGAAGTCGAAGGTGTTAAATCCCAGGAGTAGGACCAGTTGGTTCTCACACTCTCGGTCGTCGCTGGCTGTCTGGAGGAGGAAGAGAAGAAAAACAGAGGGAACTTGCTGTCGGTTTGAAACGATTTCATCTTATATGGCCTCCGTGTATTTCACTGTGCCCTCAAAACCTTGTTCCGCCAGGCTGGGCTATCAATGTAATGATTTTAACTGGACGTTTTAAATTTGGGGTTTTATATTTTTATATTTGAGCCGAAATTATTTAATAATTTTAATAATTTTAATTTATGTTTGTCTTTGTGCTTTTAATAGGCTGTACACCGCCCTGAATCCTTCAGGAGTAGGGCGATATATAAATTAAATAAAACCTAAACTTAACACCCGCACTGGGGTCCCAATCTAATTGGCACAGCCATGTCTTCAAGGCCTTTTGGAAAGCCAAGAGGGTAGAGGGGTGGGTGGGACAAAACTGACCTGGGCGGGAGGGATAAGATGTTCCAGGGGGCAGGAGCCACGGCAGGGAAGGCTCTTCTTCTGGAGCCCCAAATATTAAGCCAAACCCCACCCCTCTTCCCCCCAAAACAGCAAGATCAAGATCAGAGCATCAGGGCGAAGCAAGCAAGCGCACCTTCAAGATTTCCAGCACTTCATCTGCCTTTTTTTGGGACACGATGGCGTCGTCATAGAAACGGCTCAGCTGGCGTTGAAGCCAAAAGGCGTCGATGTCTCTGGGATGGAGATCTTTCTTCTTGGAGCACATCAGCTCCCCGGAAGCCACCAGCTGGGGAGAAACACCAGGACTCGCACCCTGAGCTTTGCTAAGAACACCCCAAAGCCCAAAGGCGACACTAGGAATGGGCAGCCTCACTCATTCTTCCTGAAATTAGAAAGCACTGTAGGGAATCCTCGACTTACGACCTTTGTTTAGTGACCATTCAGAGTTACAATGGCACTAACACACACACACACACACACCCTGATTTGTGATTGTTTTCCACATAAACCGTTATAGCATCCCTATTGTCACATGATCAAAATTCGGCCACTGGCGTGTACTTTTGACGGCTGTAGTGTCCCGGGGGGAGATCACGTGATCCTCTTTTGCGACCGTCTGACAAGCAAATGTCAGTGGGGGAAGCCAGATTCACTTAAGAACTGTGTCGCTAACTTTAACAATTGCAGTGATTCGTTTTAACAACGGTGGCGAGACGTCGTAAAAGAGGCGAAAGCTTGCTTAATGTCTCGCTTGATTGCCGTTGTAAGTCAAGGACTAATTGCAATGTGTTGGTTAATGTCTTCTCGCTGAGTTCAATGCCAGATATTTCAGAACTGTGGGTGACCTCGCCCGAGAGTCATTTTTCAACTTGGGTGGCTAGCCTCCGATTGAATCAAACTTATTTATTTATTTATTTTTAAAATCAAAGGGCCTCGTTTTCCCGGGGACTCACGTTCGCCGAGAGGGTGCAGCGGACGACGGCTTCATCGCCTTCCAGATCTTCGTCAGATGCTTCATCCCGAACTTCGCCATAGACATCTTCATCGCCTTCCTGTTAGCGCACAACGGCTCTTTTACTTAATAATAGCCTCTCCGAGAACAATATATTCCTCAGCGGTTTTCTGGGTTGGCGGCCCAGAGGAGAGGGGGAGGGAGGGGAGCGGGGGCCTTTATGCACGAATGCATAATGCGAATCCGCGAATCCGCGAGCATGCGCGATGCAAACGGGGTGGTGACGGTCATGCTTGCGGCAGTGATGGGTTTCAACATTTTTTACTACCAGTTCTATGGGTGTGGCTCGGTGGGTGGGCGTGGTTTGGTAGGCATGGCAGGGGAAGGATACTGTAAAATCTCCATTCCCACCCCACTCCAGGGGAAGGTTACTACAAAATCCCCATTTCCTCCCGATCAGATGGGACTCGGGAGGCAGAGAATAGATGGGGGCAGGGCCAGTCAGAATTTTTACTACCAGTTCTCCAAACTACTCAAAATTTCCGCTACCGGTTCTCCAGAACGGGTCAGAACCTGCTGAAACCCCACCTCTGGCTTGCGGTGACACTAACACGAGCCAGTCATGTGGCCCAGTGGCCAATAGGCCACAGGCCATTAGTGGGCCATGGCCCATAAGCTGGGGGTCCCTGTTCTACGGCCCAGGAGCCTCCGTGCTCACCTCTTCGTCGGACTCAAACTGTACATTCACTCCGTAAGTCTCATCAATGTTGTCATCTGCGAAGGAAACCAAAAGGTTTCGGTGAGAAATAAGTAGAGGCAGTTCTCATTTAATGACCGTTCAAAGTTACGGCGGCACTGAGAAAAGGCGACTTTGTCGTTTTTTCCACACTGACGACCGTTCCAGTATCCCCGTGGTCACGTGATCGAAATTCAGACACTCGGTGACTGACTCATATTTATGACGGTTGCAGTGTCCCCTTTTGTGGCCTTCTTGATGAAGCCCGATTCACTTAACAACCGAATGACTAACTTAACAACCAAACGTCCTCCAAGAATGTGTCTAAAATGGCCAAAATTAATGAGATCACCAGCTTGGGAATCAGAAAATTCTTAGCTACCTGTCATTTCAAAATAAATAGATAACCCAGTTAGAAACTGGGCAAAATTTCTATCCATGTTCTCCATGACCTACACGATTCAACCTTAACTCACACAAACCTGCTTTAGGTTATCCTCAACTTACAACAATTTGTTTAGTGACCACCTAAAGTTACGGCAGCAACGAAAAAAGCGACTTATGGCCGTTTTTCACGCTTATGACCATTGCAGCACCCCTACGGGCCTGTGATCAAAATTCAGGCGCTTGGCAACTGACTCATATTTATGACGGTCGCAACGTCCCAGGGATCACGTCACCCCCTTTTTGCAACTTTCTGACAAGCAGAATCAATGGGGAAGCCAGATTCACTTAAGTCAACAACTGTGGGAACAAAAGTGGTAAAGTGGGGGAAACTCACTTAACAACTGTCTCACTCAGCAACAGAAATTGCGGTCGTGAGTTTAGGACTACCCTGTTTCCCCCAAAATAAGACATTATCCCCTGATAATAAGCCCAATCGGGCTTTTGAGTGCATGGCAATAAGGCCAAGTGCTTATTTCAGGGTTCGAAAAAATATAAGACTGGGTCTTATTTTCAGGGAAACATGGTACCTGTATCTCATATCTAAACTAAAAATAAACAAACTTAAATTGTGTCGATTCTCAGCATGGTTGCTTCATCCATTCATTACTCGTCTTGGTTGTCATTTCTGTATTTTGTCCACATCTAAATGTTTTCAAACGTGAAGCTCATCCTCCCTTCCCCAACTGGAGTTTAGCAACCCAAAGTTAGCAACCCAACAACGACAATAGCTCAATCGTTTAAAAAATATTGTTTTTCAAATCTTATAGATCTCATGATGAAATCATCAAAATCTTCTAAGATTTAACCATCTTGGAAGCTTTGTGGCAAGAAACAAATCCCCACCTACCCACCCATCCCTGACCCTCGGCAGCAAACCAAATTTGTCCATGCAACCTCTCACCACCACATCCTGTTTGATCGAATCAAGAAAACCACAAAAATCAGACTGTACTATAAACTGCTCCCCCCCTCCACCCCCGTCCTAATTCAGAGCGCAAAAGCTAAAAGGCACCGAAGGCCGCAGATTATACCCATATTCTGGATCTCCTTGTCTCCTCCATAATCTGTGATCTTCTTGCCCAGATTAACCAGTACGTGGTAACGGGTATCATCTGTCTGCCCCAGCAAGAGGTCGATTTCTTTCCGCCGTTCCTTGTCTCGTAGCTTCTCATTTTTCAAGACAGCCAGCACTTCATCGGCAGCTCCGCAGAGAATGTCTCGAGGCTGCAAAAAGTAATAATAATAATAAATGGATACCATTCCTTCTGTGCCCAGTTTAAGGGATGAAAACTTGAGAAAATTTACCCTGTATCATAAAACATACCGTGTTTCCCCAAAAATAAGACCTTGTTTTATATTTTTTGAACACCAAAATAAGCTCTTGGCCTTATTTTCGGGGAGGTCTTATTATTTTGGGGCGCGTGGAGCAAGACGGGGCCCCTCTTGCCGTCTTATCTGATTTCCTGCTCTCTCCCTAACCTCCTCTAACCAGAGGAAATGGCCAGGACCGGCTGCGCATATGTTTAAATATTTTTGGGGAGGGCTTATTTTCTGGGGAGATCTTATTTTCGGGGAAACACGGTATGTGTGGGACTGCATGCGCCCATATTTGCCCCAACAGGAGAGGGCACATGCATTGAACAAAGTCTCCTTATGAGATCCAGGAGGGTTCCTGTAGTGGCCTTTGCTCACCGCCCCCCCTCACCCCAAAATACAGTTATTCTCCACACTGTAGGCCTTTAGAAACACAATTATGAGCTGGCTGCTTTCTTGAGCCTTTGATTGCAGCCTACTTTAGTTCTGTCACTAGTTTATTGCCTTAGTTTTTAATGATATATGTTTTTATTTGGTAATTGTTTTATTATTTTTGCATGCCACATTGTCTGAATTAGGGAGCCGTAAACATGTTTCGGAAAGCGATAAACATTTGTGGAAACACAACATAATTGGAAGCAATTCTTTGATAATACTTCAGCTACACCCCTGAGCGATCACGGTTAAAAAAAAAAAATCCAAAGTCAGATCAAACTCCAGGAATCATATCTAAGTGGGGCTATTGAAAAAAGACTGGGTTAATTTATCCTTAAAAAGATAACCAAAAAATGTGATGGGGATTATAAGAAATATACTTTATAAATGGAGAAAGAAGATAATTAATTGAAGCAATGCTAAAAAATTAGGATTTGAAGGGCGGATGGTGATACTGTTTATATATTATGCATTAAGAAGAGATTAAAATAAGAGAAAAAAGAGAAAAAGAGTATCATGGCAGAAAATGAAAAACGTAAATTGTGTTTGGAAAAACCAAAAAAGATTGGAATAGAACATAAAAATCAATATATAATTACATCGTAAGTTGTAAAAGATGTGACCCGGTCAATACTCTGTTCATAAAATATGTATGTAAAGGAAAAATTTAATAAAACTTGTCTAAAAAAGATAACAATGAGGCACCAGTTTGTTTTCTTTAGTACAGCATGTAAATATTCAACATTTCAAGAGTCCCAGACAAAAAGTGGATCTCCCAATCTTTGAAGGAACTTCCAAATGACACGTTCACTTCACTCAGCTGACAGAAACAGCAAAAAATAAAATGATTGATCATCTTAAAGTACCTCTATTTATTTCTTAAAATTTATTGACCATTTTGATTCCAGTGGACTCCGGAGAAATGATAAAGAACTTCACAAGCCGATCTGATTGTGTTTCTACACAAGAGCTCAATTGTGGTCTCTTGCAGCTTTTGCACAAAAATGCAAACACTGGATGCAAAGTAAGGGTAATTGTGAAAGCTCAGATAGGACAAATGCTTTTGCAGCGCCTGTTTTTCCACTCACCTGATCCCCCAGAGCTGCCTGAATGAAGCTCAGTAAAACTTCATAGGTTTCCCGAGTCTCCTTCGTTTTGGGTTTATAGATAATTCCTACCATCTCATCAATACCCTCGGAAAGCAGTGTGTAGCCTTTCATCTTGTTTATGTCATGCCTGTCTTCGTCACGTTTGCGCCTCCTAGGAAAACCGGGAGGAAGATTAACTAGCACATGAAAACCTAGCTAATGTACAGTCTTTCTGGGGATTTATATTATACACAAAGGTGCATTTTTCCTCTGTCCCAATCAAAATTATTCTGATGTGAACAGTATTTTAATTACTCCGTGTTCAGTCCAGGATCCTCCTTTAAAACTGTGCAGTCACTAGAAATCCATCTCTTTAAACATCCATCCTTCATCCCCCACACACCCCCATCCTCTCTTTTGGTAACAATATTCTTATGCCAAGTTATTGAGAAGTTAAAAATCTGTCCTCACTTTTGTATTAATTAGATTATCCTGATAAAAGTATCATCCAGCTATGTTTTATGACAAAAACATATAGAGTTTCCTCCTCCATTAACCAATCTGTCTGTGATTTTTTTTTAATACACAAATATTCTTTACTGCTGATGGGATAACTGGTAGCCCTATTATTCTACTTGGCAGTTATCTTGTGCCAGTGTATTTCAAGATTATGAAATCCTCTCTCTCTGAGATCACCAAATATCCTGAAACCTAACCTTTATTATGAAGCACAATAACCACCTTATTTTCCTATGTACAGAGAAACATTTTTCATTCGCTCTTTATCTCCATTTGCAATTTTCTCTGCTGCAGGCCTCAACTTCTATCAATTCATACTGCCTAATCAGAACTATTTCTTCACAGCCTCTCCAATATAAACCTCTAGCTGAATCTTAATGCAAGCCAAAGTAGTTTTTTCCATACTCTAGAAGTAGACCCAAAAGTGCTTTTATCAGGAGGCAACTGGACTTTCTTGTTATTTCTTCTGAAGTCATTTCGCTTCTCCTCCAAGAAGCTTCTTCAGCTCTGACAGGATAGTGGGGAATGGAAGCTCCTGTCAGAGCTGAAGAAACGTCTTGGAGGAGAAGGGAAACATCGTCAAAAGAAAAAAAGAAGTCCAGTTGCCTTCTGAAAAAGCACCTTTGGGACAACCATGACCCGGAGGACTGAGAATCTCTACAAGACCTCTAGAAGTAGAGTTTTCCAGAAGATGATCTGGAAGCATTTAATATTCTAATCAACTGAACAAGCTGTGCTGGCACATCGGCATGCAACAGAAACCTCAGAATCGTAAGCAGAAGATGCAACGAGGGTGTCAGATCCATCCCACTCTAAAATTCAGTCATGCCCTCATGCCCTCGTTACTTCCCGCCTGGACTACTGCAGTGCTCACTACATGGGGCTCCCCTTAAGGAGCACCCGGAGGCTCCAGCTGGTCCAAAATGGGGCCGCGCGGGTGGTTATGGGAGCGGCATCGCGCTCCCATGTGACCCCCCTCCTGCACGAGCTGCACTGGCTCCCGGTGGTCTTCCGGGTGCGCTTCAAGGTTTTGATTACCACCTTTAGAGCGCTCCACGGCATCGGACCGGGGTATTTACGAGACCGCCTTCTGCTACCAACAGCCTCTCACCGACCAGTACGCTCCCATAGAGAGGGGCTTCTCAGGGTGCCGTCGGCCAAACAGTGTCGGCTGGCGGCCCCCAGGGGGAGAGTCTTCTCTGTGGGGGCACCTACCATCTGGAACGAGCTCCCCCCGGAGATACGGAGGATCCCGGACCTGCGCATGTTTCGACGTGCTCTCAAAGCATTTTTATTTCAGCAGGCTGGCCTGGCCTAGCTCTCCCTTTTAAATTTTTTAAATTGTAAATCTGTTTTGTAATTGGGTGTTTTAAATGGTTTCGGCCAAAATATTTAATAATTTTAATGGGTTTTAATGTTTGTACTATCTGTTTTTTATCCTGGCTGTGCACCGCCCTGAGTCCCCCTGGGAGTAGGGCGGTATATAAATGTGATTAATAAATAAATAAATATATAAACTTATGAAGTCAATTTTTAAATGACTTCATACACAGACCGAATCGCTTCCTACCTAAGAGGCAAATCAAAAATAACATGCGGATGATTCTGAACACACTGGAATATTGTGAGACACATTCGGGAAAGCAGATGGCTGTGATCTTTTTGGATGCACAGAAAGTATTTGATAATTCGAGTTGGCAGTTTATGTTTGTTCAAATATATGGACTTTGGAGAGAAATTTACCAACATGATTAAAATGCTGTACCATAGAATGTCAGTCAACAAAGTATGATATCAACAGGTAGCAAACACATCATTCTTTCCTTACTTTGCTCTTCTTTCCTCCTGCATCTGGGGTTTGGTTCTTTGGGCCTTATCACCCATGCGGGTGCCTTCCAGCTTCCCAACCAACGATAAGACCTCTCCCGTAGGCTCATCGCGTCTGGTCCGGTCAATCAGAGACCGGTCAGCTTGAAGCACAAGGTTAGAGTTCTGAAAGAATTGCCACACAGACAGACAAGAGAAAGAGAGAGAGAGAGAGAGAGAGAGAGAGAGAGAGAGAGAGAGAGAGAGAGAGAGAGAGAGAGAGAGAGAGAGAGAGAGAGAGAGAGAGAGAGAGAGAGAGATCAGTAAGGCTGTACTTATGACTGCATGATTAAGGTTTTTGCTTGTATCCTTACTATTTATATTGATATTATTTCCTAGTATGATTTGATTGCTTATTTGCACCCTATGAATATCATTATGTGTTGTACCTTATGATTCTTGACGAATGTATCTTTTCTTTTATGTACACAGAGAGCGTATGCATCAAAGAAAAATTCCTTGTGTGTCCAATCACCCTTGGCCAATAAACGATTCCATTCCACTCCATTCCGTTCTCCTAATTCAAATTCTACTCTAATCTACTCCAATTCCACTCCACTCCACTCATTACTCTACTCTACTCTACTCCTACTCCTACTCCTAATTCTATTCCTATTCTACTCTACTGATCCCGTTACAATTAAAAGAAAGGCACATCTTCTATCGTTGCCCTGAAATTAGTCAACCGCCAGAGAATCACAAGCGCCGGCAGAAGGTTATGGCCGTGTTTTTACAAAGCTGGCAACTTTAAGAGGGGGTTGAAGTTTCAAAAACATCAGCTGAGGAGATGGGAGTTCCTTCCCCCACAGGTTAGGCAGAAGAACTCCGAACCCAACCAAGTCCAAACCTCCCGTTGCGAAGTGAGATAGTTCTTAAGTGGAACTAAACACTTAGGAACATGGCTGTTAAGTGAATCTCGCTTCCCCATTGATGTTGTTTGTCAGAAGGTCGCAAAAGGGGACAGCGCAACCCCGGGATGCTGTAACCGTCATAAATGTGAGTCGGATGTCGAGCATCCTAATGTAAATCACGTGACCATGGAGAAAATGTTGTAAGGGTCGTAAGCATAAAAAATGGTCATAACCATTTTTTTCAATACCGTCGTAAATTCGGTCACTTAATGATTTATCACTCAATGATCTCCAGTCACTTAATGATCTATTATTGTATGTACACTGAGAGCTTCTGCACCAGAGACAAATTCCTTGTGTGTCTAATCACACTTGGCTAAATAAAGGATTCTGTTCTGTTCTCTATTCTATTCTATTTTTTCAATTCTATTCTTTATTCTATTCTCTTTTTTTCTATTCTTTTTTTTCCTATTCCATTCTCTTTTTTCTATTCTATTCTATTCCTTTTCCCTATTCTATTCTCTATTTCAATTCTATTCTCTTTTTTCTATTCTCTTTTCCTATTCCATTCTTTTTATATTTTTTTCTATTCTATTCTTTTTTCCTATTCTATTCTCTATTCTTTTTTCCTATTCTCTTTTTTCTATTCTACTGCTTTTTCTATTCTTTTTTCCCATTCTATTCTCTACTCCTATTCTCTTTTTTCTATTTTTTTCTATTCCATTCATTTTGTATTCTTTTTTTCTATTCTATTCTTTTTTCCTATTCTATTCTCTATTTCAATTCTATTCTCTTTTTTTCTATTCCATTCTTTTTGAATTCTTTTTTGTATTCTATTCTTTTTTCCTATTCTATTCTCTATTCCTATTCTCTTTTTTGTATTCTCTTTTTTTCTATTCCATTATTTTTCTATTCTCTTTTTTCTATTCTATTCTTTATTTCAGTTCAATTCAATTCTTTTTTCTCTTCTCTTTTTTTCTCTTCTCTCTTTTTTCTCTTCTCTTCTGTCTTCTATTTCAATTCAATTCTCTTTTTTTCTATTCTTTTTTTCTATTCTATTGCTTTTTCTATTCTTTCCCCCCCCCCCCGCATTTTATTCTCTGCTCTGTATTTCAATTCTATTCTGTCCTCTCTTTTTTCCCCTCTTCTCTTTTTTGAATTCTACTCGTTTTCTCTTATTTTACTCTATCCTCTCTTCTCAAGGAGTTAGGTCGTTAAGTCGAGGACTGCCTGCAAAGCCTCAGAGGACCTCCCCCCCCGGCACCCCCCCACCCCCACCCCCACCCCCACTTCTTTGGCTCCCTACTTCCAAGCCTGCTCCCTCAGGTCGCCTGAGGATCCCCAGGAGAGAAGAGAAGCGAGCCAGGCCTCCCTTCTGCCTTCCCTTCCCTTCCCTTCCCAGGGCCGGCTCCCTCCATCCTGAGGGGGGCCCAAGGAGGAGACAGGCGCCACGAAAGCCCCTCACTCACCGCCTTGTACTCGTACTGCAGGCTCCGGGCGGTCACGTCCGCCATGGCGGCGCCGGCTGCTCGAGGGACGAACCGGCCGCTGCTTCTTCCTCCTCCGGGTCTCTCTTTTTTCCTCCGAGCAACGCTTCCCTCACGCGCAGCCGGAAGGAAAAGAGGGGGGGAAAAAACACCACACCTTTCGGAGCTTCCGGTTCCGGGTCAGCTCCGGAAGTCCTCTCCTTCTTTCTCTCTCTCTCTCTCTCTCTCTCAGGCTATATCAGGAGGGAGGAGAGCGTGACGTACGGATGCCTAGAAGGGACAATTTTTTTGCACGTTCGGGGAAAGCGAGGATAAAAGAAAGAATAAGGGAGCGGGAAAAGGGGGGCCCCATGGAGGTCTTCTAGTCTGACCCACACACACCCGCTGAAGCAGGAGACACACTACCACGCCGGATAAATTATTCTACAATTTTTTTTTTAAGTCTTCAATGATGGAGCGCCCGCAACGATGCTCTGGAGCAGGGGGTCTTCCTCCAAGCTTGGCAACTTGTGGACTTCAACTCCCAGAATTCCTCAGCCAGCGCATGCATGCGCATGCGCTGGCTGAGGAATTCTGGGAGTTGAAGTCCGCAAGTTGCCAAACTTGGAAGAAGACCTCTGCTCTGGAGGCAAGTCATCCCATTTAGAATGGCATAGAATAGAGCTGGGAAAGGGACCTTGGAGGTCTTCTAGTCCAGCCCCCCTGTTCAAGCAGGAGATTGTTTCAGATAGGTTGGCTGTCCATTTCTCTTCTTGCAAGCCTCCCGCAACTTCTAGTGGCAAGCAGTTCCCCTGGTGAATTGCTCTGAACCCAATAACCGGACAATTAATAAGCACCCAATGAAATATAAATATGTTTTGAACTGTATTGTCAATAGGGAGGATTTTAGGGGAAGAATTGTGGCATTGTGAATTATTCATTGAATTAAGAATTAAGGTGGGTGTTTATTGTCACCTCCAGTTAACTAGTCCCCACTGTTGCTCTGTCTTTGTTCTTACATTAATTATTCATTTTGATGACAAGCTTTTAGCTGAACTTTCAGTCACACTTGGCCCATAAAGCTATTCTGTTCTGTTCTGTTCTGTTCTGTTCTGTTCTGCCTTGTTCTGTTCTATTCTATTCTATTCTATTCTATTCTATTCTATTCTATTCTATTCTATTCTATTCTATTCTATTCTATCCTCTTCTGTTCTGCTTGATTCTATTCTTTTGTGCTCTATTACCTTCTGTTCTGCCTTATTCTGTTGTTCTGTCTTACTCTATTCTGTTCTGTTCTATCTTGTTCTATTCCATTCTGTTCTCTTGTTCTGTTCTGCCTTATTCTATTCTGTTCTGGTTCTGTTCTGTTCTGCCTTATTCTGTTCTGTTCTGCCTTATTCTGTTCTGTCTTGTTCTGTTCTGCCTTATTCTATTCTGTTGTGTTCTGCTTTCTGTTCTTTTCTGCCTTATTCTATTCTGTTCTGTTCTGCTTTATTCTGTTCTGTTCTGCCTTGTTCTATTCTATTCTGTTCTGTTCTGCCTTATTCTATTCCCTTCTGTTCTGTTCTGCCTTATTCTATTATGTTCTGTTCTGTTCTGCCTTATTCTGTTCTGTTCTGTCTTGTTCTGTTCTGTTCTGCCTTGTTCTATTCTATTCTGTTCTGTCTTGTTCTGTTCTGCCTTATTCTATTCCCTTCTGTTCTGTTCTGCCTTATTCTGTTCTGTTCTGCCTTGTTCTATTCTATTCTGTTCTGCCCTGCCTTATTCTACTTTGTTGTGTTCTGCATTCTGTTCTTGTCTATTCTGTTCCCTTCTGTTCTGCTCTGTCTTATTCTATTCTGTTCTGTTCTGTTCTGTTCTTATTGGAGGGGGGGGGGTGGAAACCCTGAAAAAGCAGGGTGCAAATACTGTAACTAGAAAACAAGGAACTGAATCCTCTTGAGAAAACCCATGAATGATCTGAAAAGTGCCTACGTCGCTTGACAGGGGCCGCTGCGGCCTGACTCTACGAGCCACCAGTTACCTGATCTCCTGTGTACTTGCTCAGACGCTATGTTTGATTCTCCCAGTTGGGCAGTCGAGCACGGAGAAGATCGCCATCTGGATGAAGCAAAGTTCTTTGAGGACATGTCACACTGACCTCTTCCAAGTGGACCGAGGAGGGCAAGGTCTGTTTAAATCTGTTCCATGGTCCCGTCAACTTCCTTTGTTGTGGGACCAAAATAAAACCCTCAGCATTCTGTCAAGAGACTCTGTGTCCAGGCGGCTGATGACTTGTTTACGCCAGAGGTATTTTTAGATGTCACCAAAAGGCCTCAATTTACCAGTCGCTGGTATAAACCAAAAGAACCAAGACCCTTTGTGGCACTGTAATATGTGCCCCTCTTACAACAAGTGCCATGGACCTACATAACCAAGACGTACCCCGAATAGTCGTAGTCTTATACTTGGAAAAGTCACATTTGGAATTTATGCAAGGGGATGAAATGGGGGCGCCCTTTCTCTTCTTTGCCCGTCAATTTTTTCAGCTACATAACAGTAAAGGTAAAGGTTCCCCTCGCACATATGTGCTACTTGTTCCTGACTCTAGAGGGCAGTGCTCATCTTCATTTCAAAGCCGAAGAGCCAGCGCTGTCCAAAGATGTCTCCGTGGTCATGTGGCCGGCATGACTCAATGCCAAAGGTGCAGGGAACGCTGTTCCCTTCCCACCAAAGGTGGTCCCTATTTTTCTACTTGCATTTTTTACCTGCTTTCAAACTGCTAGGTTGGCAGAAGCTGGGACAAGGAACGGGAGCTCACCCCATTACGTGGCACTAGGGATTCGAACCCTGAATTGCCGACCTTTTGATCGACAAGCTCAGCGTCTTAACCACTGAGCCACCGCGTCCCCACTTCAGCTTCATAAGGGGTGTCCAAACATGGCAACTTTAAGACTTGGGGACTTCAGCTCCTGCTGGCTGGGGAATTCTGGGAGTTGAAGTCCACAAGTCATGAAGTTTTCAAGTCTGGAGACCTCCGGACCAATTTCCCCAGCCCAAATCTTGTAATTCTTAACCTCTTTCTCCCCAGAGACACATAATAAGAATCGCTGTTTGGTCTCTCTTCCTCAAAGGGACTGCTGGAGAGGAGATGCCAATCAAAAATAAAACATCACCATCGCCCCCAGTTGATTCACCATGGGAAATTCCAAATCTCTGCAGGCACATTTTATTTTATTTTATTTAAAAAAATCTCAGTGTGACCCACTCCCTAAATGTCTCTGGTTACAGGAAAAATATTATGCAGTTAAAGCATTATATAGATAGATGATAGAGGTGAGATAGGTAGGCAGAGATAGATGATAGAAATAGATAGATAGATAGATAGATAGATAGATAGATAGATAGATAGATAGATAGATAGATAGATAGATAGAGATGATAGATAGGGAGGTAGGGAGAGAGAGGTAATAGAGGGGGTAAGTAGGTAAATGGATGATCAAGGTAGAGATAGATAGATAATAGAATGGGGTAGGTAGGTAGATAGATGGATTAGAGGGAGAGAGAGAGAGATAATAGAATGGGGTAGGTAGGTAGATGGATAAGAGGTAGACATAGATAGATAGATAGATAGATAGATAGATAGATAGATAGATAGATAGATAGATAATAGAGGGGGTAGATAGATAGATGATAGATAGATAGATAGATAGGTAGATAGATAGATAGATAATAGAGGGGGTAGGTAGGTAGATGGATGATAGAGTTAGAGATAGATAGATAGATAGATAGATAGATAATAGATAGATAGATAGATAGATAGATAGATAGATAGTAGAGGGGGTATGTAGGTAGATGGATGATAAAGGGAGAGAGAGAGAGAGAATGGGGTAGGTAGGTAGATAGATGGATTAGAGGTAGAGATAGATAGAGATAGATAGATAGATGATAGATAGATAGATAGATAGATAGATAGATAGATAGATAGATAGATAGATGGATAGATAGATAGATGGATAGATAGATGAGAGAGAGAGAGAGAGACGACAGAGAGTGAAATAACACAATTCCTAAAACATCGCAGTAAACCATTTGGGAACATAACTAACTATGGCCTTGGAGGAGAGCTTGTTTCAACTTCCTTCTGCGATTGTGAATTCCAGTCTCGGACAGCCCGCTGAGTGAAGAAGTATCTCCTTTTATTGGTTCTAAATTTATCAACTGCACTTCCAAATGGATCAGGCAAAAAGGACACGATTAAAGGTCTCCGGATAGTTTTCAAGGACATTCTTAATTTGGAAGGACAGCAGAATTCAGTCGCAGAGACGCTACTCTCTAGACGTGATGGGGAGGCGGGCTCAGCCTAAGATATCTAGAGGGCACCTGGAGGGGAAGGATGGATTATGGGGATTAAACAAAGAGGGCTCCCATCTGACACCTTCATCTGTCGGGGAGGAGGACGTCCTGAAAACCGTCCGCCGAACAGAAGAGGAAGGAGAAAATCGGTGGCAATGCTCTGCAGTGCTAACTTGCAATAGATTGCGAAAAAAGCAACCCAGTTTTTGAACGACTCCAGAGCTGATGAATTACAACGGTCGTTCAAAGTTACGACGGCCCTGGAAAAAAAAAGTGAATTATGACCGCGTCTCACATTTATGACTTGGACGTCTAAGGATAAACAGGGATGGTTCAAGTTTTCTGCGATGGAGAAGGCCATAGAGCCTCCTCCAAGGGAAAGCCCCATCGACTTTGGAGCTGCGCGATTGGTGATGTAGGATGACGAAAGGCTTAGAAAGGGAGGATGACACTCAGACTGAACAGCAGAATAACAGAGTTGGAAGGGACCTTGGAGGTCTTCTAGTCCAGCCCCCTGCTCCAGCAGGAAATCCTGTACCATTTCAGACAAAGGGCTGTCCAATCTCTTCTTGAACGCCTCCCACGACTTCGGAAGGCAAGCTGTTCCCCTGGTGAAGGAAAGTTTCTCCTTAATCCCAGCTTGCTTCTTTCCTTGAGTAGTTTCCACCCATTGCTTCTTGTCCTGCCCTCAGGTGCTTTGGAGAATAGCTTGACTCCCTCTTCTTTGGGGCAGCCCCTGAGATATTGGAAGACTGCTATCTTGTCTCCCCTAGTCCTTCTTTTCATTAAACTAGACATCCCCAATTCCTGCAATTCTTCTTCATGGGTTTTAGCCTCCAGCCCCCCTAGCAAAAAGGAGGGGGGAGCTCATTGTAAAGCTGAATCACAGGATCTACCCACGGTGGCGCAGTGGTTAGAGTGCAGTACTGCAGGCTATTTCTGCTGCCTGCCGGCTGCCTGCAATTTGGCAGTTCAAATCTCACCAGGCTCAAGGTTGACTCAGCCTTCCATCCTTCCGAGGTGGGTCAAATGAGGACCCAGATTGTTGGGGAAAAGAGGCTGATTCTGTAAACGGCTTAGAGGAAGGCTGTAAAGCGGTATATATGTCTAAGTGCTATTGCTGTTTTCCTTCCTTCCTTCCTTCCTTCCTTCCTTCCTTCCTTCCTTCCTTCCTTCCTTCCTTCCTTCCTTCCTGCCATAGTGGCACAGTGGTTAGAATGCAGCATTGCAGGCTGACTCTGCCCACAGCCAGGAGTTCGATCTTCACCGGCTCAAGGTTGACTCGGCCTTCCATCCTTCCGAGGTGGGTCAAATGAGGACCCAGATCATTGGGGACAAGAGGCTGACTCTGTAAAAACCACTTAGAGAGGACAATGAAGCACTGAGAAGCAGTATATAAGTCTAAGTGCTGTTGCTATCTGCCCAGTGATATAGGGGAGTGGGGCAGTACAAGAGGAGAGCGGAGGATCTAGTTCCTTTTCATGGCCCTTTCATGGCCCTGACCTGGAATTTTTTGGGCACCCAGGAGGGGAAACTGAGGTTAACGGTGGTGTAGAGATTAAAGAAGATGAAAAGAGCGCCAGTTACCTGCCTCCTTAGGCCTATTGCTTAACTCTGCCTTCCTGTATGTGGTGCTTACTACCTGAGTTGAACTTAAGAGCTGTTATGGCTATATTGGCTGAGGACGAGAGGAATTGTAATCCAACACCCCTGGGGGGTTGGCCAAGTTAAGGAAGACTGCCTTGGTAGAGAGGAGGGTTGGCGGGTTTGATTTCCCCCTCTTCCTTTTCTTTTTGAGAGTTTCTGCTTTGATGAGTAAAAACAGATGGGTTTTTTCCCCCCCATGTTCTCACAACATCTGATCCCACCATCTTTCCATGATCATTATTAATTAATTAATTCCAACCATCTCGGGTATCTGAACCCTGAACAGTTCGGATGAAATTAGACTATACGGTTGGCTGCTTGTAACCTTCAACCAAAGTTAAGATCCGGGCTAAAGAAAATACTTGAAGCTGGCATGGTCTTCAAAAAGGGGACAGCCGAAAAATATTGGCCAACTCTCATCTTTCCCTACCCAGGACCTGAAGAGGCTTTTCAAATTATTTTTATGGAGACTGCTGGTCAGATTCTGACTGGGATACAATTCTGATCGTCTTTTGACCTGCAACCCGGTGTCACACCGGCCTGTCCAGATGATACTGACTGGAGCTGGGGCTGATGTTTTGGGGAGCGCCATAACCGAGAGCAGTTGGTGGCTGTTTGGCTCTGAGTCTCAATCCTGCCAGGCTTGAGTTACAGGGGTCCCTATACATGTAGGGTGAAGGGGCACCAGGCCCATACATTGAACCCGAGTGCCCAGGAGGACTTGTCAAGCTGTTGAAGTTTTCCAGAGATGGGACCCCAGGCAGAGAAGCTCCAGCGGCTGCTGGGAACACATTCTGGGGTGCAAAAGAATTGAGGTTGATGGAGTTGAAGAGCTGGAAGCCTTTGCCATGGATAGGACTGCTGTGTAGCCCCTTGGGAGTCCAGGTATTGTAGGCGTAGGTCGGGTAAAGGTCATCGTAAGGGTTTCCGGTCAAACCATTAAACTGTGACCCAAAGCCTCCTTTGCAAAACTCCGTCTGCTGATGCCGTTCCTTTTTCCTCCACTTGGCTCTTCGGTTCTTGAACCAAACCTTGAAAGAAAAGAGACAGGTAAGGTAAACCCTCTGGAATGGGTTATCCATCGAGCTCCGGACAGCTCCCGATCTCTACATATTCCGCCCTGGCCTTAAGACATGGCTTTTTCATCCAATTCCCCGACCGTTTTAATTTGGGGATTTTAATTTTTGGATTGGATTTTAATTGTATTGTCGTCGTCATTGTTCTTGTTTTTATTATGTGAGCCGCCCCGAGTCCTATGGGAGAAGGGCGGCATATAAATTTTAATAATAAAATAAATAAAAGGAGAGGGGGAATAAAACCAAGCACTCCGTTACACGACGTTGAGGAACGATGCCAAAAACTAGTCGCGTGGCACCATGTGATAGTCCTCCAACGATTGCTCTTGTCCTCTTTAAAAAGAGAAGAAGAACGTAGACCCAAGGGGCAACTAGACTTTCTGGTTATTTTCTTTGAAGGCATTTCGCTTCTCATCCAAGGAGCTTCTTCAGCTCTGACTGGATGGTGGGGAATGGAAGGATCTGACATCCAGTCAGAGCTGAGGAAGCTTCTTGGATGAAAAGCGAAATGTCTTCAAAGCCAGTCCAGTTCCTGGATAAGATACTTGCAGGAAAAGAGGAAAACTTGCTTAACGCATTGTAAGCCGACCTGAGTCTCCAGAGAAGGGCGGCATATAAATCTAATTAAAAAAAACTTAAATTTTTTTATAATTTCTTGCTGTACATTGAATTAGAGGAGGAGCAAGTAAAAGAAACGATGATAGCCTGGGGGAGAAAATTTGGTCATCCAATTGAGTTTGAAAAATGGCAACAACTATGGGAAAGGAACTATAAATTAAAAATGCCCACTGCATATAAGGAAAATCAATATAAAATGTTTTATAGATGGCATATGAGAAGTTAGCAAAAATGTTTAAAGTTAAATCAGCTACCTGCTGGAAATGTCATCAAACACCAGGATCTTATTGTCATATATGGTGGACCTGTGCTGAAGCAAAAAGTTACTGGTACAAAATTAAAATCTGGTTGGAAGAAATGACACAGCAACGTATTGAATTTAAACCAGAGTTGTTCCTATTGGGTATCTTTCCAGAAAAAAATCAGTAAGGAAAATGTATATTTGATCATACATGTAATAACAGCTGCAAGAATTGTGTATGCTCAAAATTGGAAATCAGAGAAAATACCTCTGGAAGAAGAAGTAATAAAAAAAATTTTTAGATTGTGCAGAAATGAATAGATTAACTTTGATGATTAAGGACAAGGAAGAATCAGAATATTTTAAGACATGGAATCATTTTTATAGTTGGTTGGAAAAGAGATATAAATGACTGATATTATAACTATGTATAAGTCACGATTACAACATTGCGTTAGCAATGAAATGTTAGAATGGTGTGGACGAAGATGAAGATAGAAGAAACTTATGGAAGATGGGGAAGAAGCCTAGAAGATAACACTGAGATGTCACAGGGAAGGGAGGACTGATGTATTAAATGTTTGTTTGTTTAAAAAAAAAATACTCAAAACCTGCAGGGAAACTGCAGAGAGCATTCTTGAAAGACCAGTGTAAACCCTGAAGCAAGCCTGGCTGAGGCCATCTTGGAGACTCCACACAATGGTGGGAAGGGGGGAAATAGTTGGAGGGGGTTTTGCAGCCAAAACAATAAAGTGGGAACTAAGGACCTTCTCACAGGTAGCTGGCCAGAGGAGGAGTGAAGTAACCAAGCAACCAGCCAGCACCTGGATTGGACAGCATGACCGGTGACTTGGAGGAAAGGGAAAACGTTTACTTTTTAATTAGGTGAAAGCTGCGGGAACTTTCAGAGTCGGCTTTCGCCCGTTGTGCCAATAGGATGCATCCAATAAATTGTTCTTCGAGGAATTTTCCTGCCTCCAAGTTTGGCTTCCTTTCGGTGCATTACTTGGAATGCTGACATCCAGCTCAGTGGTGAAATGTCAAATTTGTTATTACTGGTTCTGTGGGCGTGGCTTGGTGGGGGGGTGGTAATGTGACTGAGTGGGTGTGGCCAACTTTTTTTTTTACTTTTAAAAGCATTTTTTTTCCTGCAACCTAGAGGTTGCAGAAAAAAATGCTTTTAAAAGCCTCTGATGATCTCAGCTGAGTTGCCTAATCGTCAGAGGCTTTTTTTTTTCTTTTAAAAGCATTTTTTCTACAACCTCTTCGGCCGAAAAAATGCTTTTAAAAGTTCAGAAAAAAAGTTTCTGATGATCACGCGGCTCAGCTGGGATTGTCAGAGGCTTTTAAAAGCATTTTTTCAACAACCTCTTCAGCTGAACAAACACACTGCCTAACAAATCACAGGGAGAAGTGTAGAACATTTACCAGGAGTCAGTGCTGACTCTCAGATACCAAAAGGCAAAATAAATAAATAAAAAAAGATAATAACCCAGACTGCACCTAAAGTGATTTCTTACAATCACAATTGCTTTGTGTACTATCATTTTGGGCTGGGCATCACCCCTTCAAAAACCAGTCCATGATTCATTCATAAAACAATTCAGGTATACTTGGAAATTCCCTGTGCCAGCTTTCAGGATATCCTGGAGAAATAGAGATCACTTCTGGGGACAAAGCTCCCATGGCCATAATTGAAATAAGAAATGTTTGACACATGAACAAAATAATATAATAATAACCCCCTCTCAAAGACTGGAAAATAATTTAAAGGTCTTGATCCAAACAGTCTCTGCTCTGCAGGTTCTTATGAAATACGTCTATGAACATATTTTCAACAAGGACATACATTCATTTTTTCCCCCACAGCTAATACGATTGTTGGCCAAGCAGGGACAAAAATAGCCAGAGATATAGTTTACCGTATTTTTCAGAATATAAGATGCACTTTTCCTCCCCCCCCCAAAAAGGAAAGTGGAAATGTTGGTGTGTCTTATACACCAAATACAGCCATTTTTGGCTTCCTGAAACCCAGCCCCCCCCCCTGTATCCCATTTTCTGTGAAAATGGGCCCATTTTTTGGAAAAAACGGGATGCACAGAGGGTTTGGGAGGCCTGTAGAGTGCTCCTGGGGGCTGGGGAGGGCAAAAACCAGAAGTGGGCCCAAAAACTATTTTTTTTTCTTGTTTTCCTCTTCGAAATCTTAGTGCATCTTATACTCTGGTGTGTCTTAGAGTCTGAAAAATACAGTCAATCTGGAAAACAAGCCCCTTGTCAGTCAATAGGAGTGCTGATTTACCCCCAGCCTACCAGGCAGTTAGGAGCCAAGGGTCCAGTGACACAAGGAAACAGCAATTAGCCACTTAATAGCTGGTCATCAAAACCCTAATTAACAACTAAACGCCTACACTCAGGCACCATATAAATATATGTAAAACAGCCTAGTGCAGGGGTTCCAGGTCTTCCGGGTGCAATTTAAGATGGTGGTGACCTCCATCTAGAGACTCGAGACAGCCTCCTGCTGCCGATAGCCTCCCACCGGCCAATACACTCCCACCGAGAGGGACTCCTCAGGGTGCCATCAGTCAAACAGTGTCGCCTGGCAGCCCCCAGGGGGAGAGCCTTCTCTGTGGGGGCACCTGCCCTCTGGAACGATTTGCCCCCGGAGATACGGAGGATCCCTGACCTACGCACCTTTCGCCGTGCCCTCAAGACGTTTTTATTCCAACAAGCGAGGCTGGCCTAGACATGATTTTTAATTGGAGTTTATTTTTAATAATTAGGCCAATGTTTAATATGTTTTTAAAATGTTTTTTAAATTTTGTATTTGGACTTGTTTTATTGTTGGCTGTGCACCGCCCCAAGTCCTTCGGGAGAAGGGCGGTATAGAAATTGAATAAAATCGAAAATCGAAATCCCAACCTGATGTGCTCTTTGTAGAAAAGCAACGTTGATTCCAGTACTTCTAGTCAGCGTCTCTTGAGCTTTTGGGGGGTTTTGCCAAGAAAAGCCTTTGGCAGGGTGCCAAAGACATCAAAGTTTGGTGATAAGGCCGAGGAACTGGTTATGAAGAATTTTGTTTTGGGCTAAGCTGAGAATGAATGAATTCTCAGCTGTTTTAATAAAATAAGTTTGTTGAGGACCGAATTGTGTTTGTTAATCACTACTTGGGCCTCGGTTCGCAACAGTTCCCTCAGGATGGGCTCCAACAAGAATCTTGGAAGAATAAACCTTTGATCTCGGGGACCGACTCAGACCGGATCCCGCAACCCTATCAGTGGTATTCAACCGGTTCGTACCAGTTTGGGCGAATATATAGCAGAGATTGCGGGTGGATCTGCGCACCTGCCACGGCATAAAGACGTCCTATTTAGCCACGTTTTCGAGGCCGAGCGCATGCGTGGAAGTGAACCAGTGGTAAGAATATGTGAAACCCACTGCTCAACTCTATCTTGAGAGACATATATTTACCGACATTTGCAAAAATACATCTATGAATGCTTTCAGTTCGTCCCATTCTCCATGCTTTCATACAGGAATGCGTGAACAATCGTAGGACGTGTGGTTTGTTTTTGTTTTTTTTAACAGAAAAGAAAATTAGAGTGTGGCAGCAACGGTACTTAAGCCAGCCTGCAAACCTCAAATCGGACACGTCGTCCCATCGTTCTGCGGTGATTTAACCAAGTTTTCATTCCCATCATTTGCCTTCTCTTGTCTTCCAGATGCACTGTCACTCAATTCCCCTCCAACCCCCAACCCCCAATTTCCAACCGGAATGTAGTCTCAACACAACTGGGATTGGAATGTGTGTGTGTGGAAAAGCAGAAGAGGAAAACGGTGCACTGCCCAAAAAAAGGCCTCGGAGCAGAAGTGTGAGAAGGTTTTAAGCCTACTAAATGTCTATGGAGATTCTCAGTCCTCCAGGTTATGGTTGTCCCAGAGATGCTTTTTTTCAAAAGGCAACTGGACTTCCTGGTTTTTCTCTGAAGACGTTTCGCTTCTCATCCAAGAAGCTTCTTCAGATCCGACTGGATGGTGGGGAATGGAAGGAATTATACTGTTTGCAGACTGCTGTTCTTTCCCATTGGAAACCGTAAGGCTTGTGGACTTCAATTCCCAGAATTTCTCAGCCAGCCACACTGGCTGGGGAATTCTGAGAGTTGAAGTCCACAAGTCTTAAAAGTTGCCAAGTCTGGAGACCCCTACTCTAAATCAAGCAGTTCAACCTTAATTACACTAGGTCTTAGATGAGCTAGAGAATTGCTTTGATGGGCTTTCAAGATTCTGCTAATGACCCTAAAGATCTCTCCTTTCCTTTGCGAGTTTGTAAACCTCACAAGGGTTGACAATTCCTGAAGAAGTTCGCGTATAACAGAATAACAGAGTTGGAAGGGACCTTGGAGGTCTTCTAGTCCAACCCCCTGCTCAGGCAGGAAATCCTACACCACTTCAGACAAATGGTTGTCCAACATCTTCTTAAAAACTTCCAGTTTTGGAGCATTCACAACTTCTGGAGGCAAGTTGTCCCACTGATTAATTGTTCTAACTGTCAGGAAATTTCTCCTTAGTTCTAAGTTGCTTCTCTCCTGGATTAGTTTCCACCCCTTGCTTCTTGTCCTGCCCTCAGGTGCTTTGGAGAATAGCTTGACTCCCTCTTTTTTGGGGCAGCCCCTGAGATATTGGGACACTGCTATCATGTCTCCCCTAGTCCTTCTTTTCATTAAACTAGACATACTCAGTTCCTGCAACCGTTCTTCATATGTTTTAGCCTCCAGCCCCTTAATCATCTTAACTGCTCTTCTCTGCACTCTTTTTAAGATTGTGATTGTGATCAAAGCTCAATGCCTGGTAGCTCAGCAGACTAAAAGCATTGTGATTAACACCAGCTGTCTGCAATTACTGTAAATTTGAATCTCACCAGGCTCAAGGTTGACTCAGCCTTCCATCCTTTCTAAGGTAGGTAAAATGAGGACCCTGATTGTGGGGGCAATAAGATGACTTTGTATAAATATACAAAAGTATGAAGGCTATTGCTTAACGCATTGTAAGCCGCCCTGAGTCTCCGGAGAAGGGCAGCATATGAATCAAATTTTTTAAAAAAAATGCGGTATTCCAAGTGTGGTCTTACCAAGGCATTATAAAGTGAAATTAACACTTCAAAGAAGAGTAAGCCAAGAAACTCTGATCTTGCCAAGGATTGGCTTTCAGCCCACTCCCTTCTTCCATGATTCCTCATTGGTGTGGCTGAGCTAATCTGAGGAACCGTTTCCCTTGTGTGTGTCCCCCCATCACCTTTCTACAGGGACCCTCACCCTTATTCGTGGCTCCGTCAGATTGGTCCAGCCTGCTATCTCTTCCCTTGTGCTCATGTCCGGGTAGCGATTTCGTTGAAAAGTAGCCTCCAGCTCCTGCAGCTGCTGGCTGGTGAAATGGGTCCTGTGCCTACGAGGCTTCTTTTGACCCAGGCTTGTATCCTCTTCACCGCTGGAATCAGAAGATTTGCCCCGAGAGGTCTCGCCATTTTCTCCTGAAAAGAAAGAAGAACGTTGTCAGGGTTCCAGAGAATATACCCATAGCAAACAGAACTCCGAGGAAAGCAGCTTCCTCAAAGACCAAGTTTATAGGATATCTCATATTGGCACAAGATGGTGAAAACCGACTCGGAAGGTTCCCGCGGTTTTCACCCAATTAATTAATTAATTTTTATACCGCCCTTCTCCCAAGGGACTCAGGGCGGTGCGCAGCCATGATAAAAACAACATATACCACAACAATTAAAAAAACGATTTAAAACATATTCAATGGTTTGGCCTTATTTTTAAAAAACCCCAATACTAAAATACCCATTAAAATTCATTATTCCGTCATACCACCTTGTTGAAATAGTAAAGTTTTAAGGGCACGGCGAAAGGTACGTAGGTCGAGGATCATACGTATCTCCGGGGGCAATTCATTCCATAGGGGAGGAGCCCCCCCCCCGAGAAGGGTCTCCCCCTGGGGGTTGCCAGTCGACATAATTTGACCAACAGCACCCTACTTTTAAAAGTGAAAGTTTCCCCCCTTTTCCCAAACAGTCACATGGTCCGATTGCTTGGAAGCTTCACTCCTTCTCTCTTCAGCCACCTGTGGGATTGTCCTTGGTTTTCAGGAGAAAATGTTTTGTTTTGGCTACAAAACCCCAGCTATCTCTATTATATGAGCCGCGGTGGCGCAGTGGTTAGAGTGTAGTACTTGCAGGCTACTTCTGCTGATCACCGGCTGCCAGCAGTTTGGCAGATCGAATCTCACCAGGCTCAAGGTTGACTCGGCCTTCCACCCTTCCGAGGTGGGTCAAATGAGGACCCAGATTGTTGGGGGCAAGAGGCTGACTCTGTAAACCACTTAGAGAGGGCTGGAAAGCATTGTAAAGCGGTATATAAGTCTAAGGGCTATTGCTATTTTCCTTCCTTCCCTCCTCAGTGGTTAGAACGCAGGATTGCAGGTGAACTCTGCCCGCTGCCTGCAGTTCGATCCCGATGGGCTCACAGTTGACTCAGCCTTCCATCCTTCCAAGGTCAGTAAAACGGGGCCCCAGATTGTTGGGGGCAAGATGCTGACTCTGTAAACCGCTTAGAGAGGGCCGGAAAGCATTGTAAAGCGGTATATAAGTAAGTTCGATTGCTATATTCCCCCCTCCCTATTCCTCAGCATCACTGTGGCAGCACTGAAGCTTCCAAGATGGCCCCGGTCAGGCTAGCTTCAGAGTTGACAAATATCTTGACCTCGACATCCAAGCTTTCCTGATCTCTTTGAACAGTCACTAAGCAACCAATCGTAGACAAGGACTACCAGTACCTCAGAACAATACAATCCCACACCATCGGATTGTTCTTGCGGAAGAAGAAGCAACCCCATGATGGCCTCTATATAGAGAGAGCAGCTCCTCTTGGTTCCACTGCTCCCTAATTCTTTTCATCCCAGCTAGGCACTGACCTGATGATGTTACCTAGTTTGGTAATGAAACGACTTCAAGAAAATCACCAAGCTCAGAGAGCACCAAAGACCCCTGATTTCAAATATCCTCTTCTGTCAGATTTTAATTTGACTTTGCAACAATATTCTCATTTTCTTCCTCCCTCCATCTTGAGGTCAGCTATTCGGGATGTAAATTTGAGAGGACCAATCTGTGGGCAACTGGAACTGCATTTTTTTAAAAGTTTTTTTCCATCAGCCGAGAGCATGGCAGAAATATAAGGACGTCACCAAGGAGACCAAGGCAGAATTGCTGGTTGTTCTGTATTATTTTAAAAAATGCCAAAATAGCAAAACAATAGCAAAATAGAAGGGATAACTCTATACTGCACAGAATGTAAATTTACATTCCCCAAAATGGCATAACATTTACCGTGTTTTCCCTGAAAATAAGACCCTGTCTCATATTTTTTTGAACCCTGAGATAAGTGCCTGGCCTTATTTTCAGGGAGGTCTTATTATTTTGGGGCGCATGAAGCAGGATGGGGCTTCTCTTGCTGCCTTATCTGATTTCCAGCTCTGTGTTTAAATATTTTCAGGGAGGGTTTATTTTCGGGGTGGGGGGAGGCTTATTTTAGCGCATGCGCTCAAAAGCCCGATTGGGCTTATTATCAGGGGAGGTCTTATTTTCGGGGAAACAGGGTACATAGGCATTCTCTTCTGCTGAAGGCTGAAAATTATCAAAATGGGGCTCAAGAACATCAGGCAGCTCTGGGCTGTGTCTATTCTTCCCTGAAATGAAGAATATTCTGGAAGTTTCACAGACACGAAGGAATCTAGTCGGCTCAGAGATTTGGCAAAACTGCTCGAATCTTGCAATTCATATTTAAGCGTTCGCCCCTTTCTCATTGAGGAGGAAGTCTACCGCAGGTCCTTTCAATACTCCGAATGTAGGGTGAACTTCCCTTCCTTTTCTTCCCTAGGAACACTTCTTGACCCTGGTGGTCCCCCAAAATGACGTACATTGGAACCTGGTTTTACACTTTGAACATATGCTGGGTGAAGGGAAGCATTACCCCTTTCACTTGCATTTTAAAACATTGTTAATTTTATGGTGGCAGCTAGATGGGATCAAGGAATGATGGGGTCAAGGGAACGGGCTCGACTTGTTTGACCCGAGGCAATGCTGGGACAGCATCAGCGTTTGGCCGTACACCACGGAAGACGGGACGGGATTTCCCAGCGAGTCTTGGACTCTTTAGTCAGATTTGACTTATCATCAATACAGGATACCAGTTTATCCACCAGTTGCACATCCTCAAAAGCAGCCCATATCCCATGTCAATGCTTTGGAGGATCCCCAAACCAACCTGCATTTCCCCAAAAACTCCATGCCTTACCACTACTTTCCATGCCGGATGTTCCCGAGAGAGTTTGTGGCTCTATCCCTTTTGCGTTTCCATCCGAGGCTTCCAACAACGTGGACATAATTCCACAAAGATACAGAGACCAAAGCCCTCGTTCCAGTTCGGAGTAGAGGAGATCAGAAGAAGGTTGCTTCGCGTGCCACCACGTTGCAAAGGATCTTCTTCCTGGTGGAAAGTCCTGGGGTTTGACTGATGGGAAAAGGCTCAAGAGGGAGGAAAAAAATACGGCGGTAATCTTGAAGAACTCGCTTTTACAAAAGAAGAAACGATCCAGGCTAGAAAAACTCTTTCTCAGGAGATGTTTTTCAGTTCTAAAGTCCACAGCAACGAGGTCCTCTTCACACCACCATTTTTCAAGAGGTCCACTTCCCTCCACCAGATCTACATCAAGATCTGGCTGTAGGGTATCTCTCTACCAAAGACTCTGGCAAAGATGTCCTAAGGGGTTCTTTTGCTCTGGAAGTATGACTTCTTTTCCCCTTTCCCCTCTCCCATCCTCTCTCCCTCGCATGTTTATTTCCCTTTCCCAGGGCCGATGGGTTTTTTGGTTTGGCAGGAAGGAGGGGTGTGGATCTCTCTCTCTCTGTGTGTGTGTGTGTGTGTGTGTGTGTATGTGTCAAATATCAGGGACAGCTGAGTGCAGGCTAACCAGGTGCCAATCAGCCATGGTGTCCCCGAGCAGGCTGGGGAAGTTGGACTGAAGTGGGGATGGATGGAAGGATGGCAGCTGAGAGGCCACGGTTTTGTTCAGCCTGCTCCGGAGACGAGGCTAAAAATGCATATTTCAGCACCAGTTGCTTCGGGGGTGGTGTGTTTGTGTGTGTGTGTGTGTGTGTGTGTGTGTGTGTGTACATTTCCTGAGAGTCAAGAGCCCTTCTTACAAGGTCAGATCTGAAAGTCTCTCTCATCCACAACTGGAGACTATTGGATCTCAGTTAGGGGTGAAATTCAGCAGGTTCTGACAGGTTCTGGAGAACCGGCTGCGGAAATTTGGAGTAGTTCGGAGAACCGGCAAATACCACCTCTGAAATGGAGATTTTGCAATACCTTTACCCTGGAGTGGGGTAGGAATGGAGATTTTGCAGTATCCTTCCCCTGCCACGCCCACCAAGCCACGCCCACAGAACCAGTAGGGATTTTTTTTTTTTTTTTTGAATTTCATCCCTGATCCCAGTTAGAAATCTTCCTTTTTTTGGATTCTCTCAGGGTAGCGCCGGAGGAGATATCTAATACAGTCACTCCTCAATTTGCAGCCATTTTGGGTAAAAAAAAATTTTTTTTAAATTTAATTTATATGCTGCCCTTCTCCGGAGACTCAGGGCGCCTTACAATGCGTTAAGCAATAGCCTTCATACTTTTGTATATTTATACAAAGTCAGCTTACTGCCCCCACAAACTGGGTCCTCAATTTACCCACCTTAGAAAGGAGGGAAGGCTGAGTCGACCTTGGGCCTGGTGAGAATTGAACTCGCAGTAATTGCAGGCAGCTGGATGTTAAATGCTGCCTTAGTAGGAGGCATTACTCCTCTAAATTGGCAGCCACTCCTCTAAACGGAAACAACTGGGGAAAAAAAGTGACTTTTAACAACGGTGAAACATAACCGTTGCAGCATCTCCGTGGTCACATGATCAAAATTCAGACTCTTGGCAACGGTCATGTACTAATGGCGGTTGCAGGGCCCTGGGATCGTGTGATTACCTTTCCCAACCCAGACTGGCTCCTTGCAACCTAATCTTGGGACACGTGTATTTGCCTTTGTCGGAAGAAAATTCCGATAGGAAACAAAGACAACAACGCAAGCAATAATTCTTACTTTAAGATCAGAGGTTCACTGTTTATAATAATTTGGAAGGTAAGAAATGAATAGCTACAAAAGATATAAAAGCATTAACACACTTGTATTAACAAGCCATTGCAATGGGGTCCAATGATATACAGCAGATCCTGCATGGACTGCTATAAATCAAAGGGACCCAAACTGATCTCTAACCAGGGATGAAATGCTTCCGGTTCGGACCGGATCGCCCGATCCGGTAGCGATGACAGCGGGTGGTTCAGAGAACCAGTAGCAAAAATCCCTGCCCCCTCCCCACAATGCCCAGTTGAGCCGCGCAATCATCAGAGGCTTTTTTTATTATTATTTTTTAAAGCATTTTTTAAAAAACCTCTTTGGCTGAAAAACTGCTTTTAAAAGTAAAAAAAAAAAAGCCTCTGACGATCACGCAGCTCAGCTGGGATCGTCAGAGGCTTTTAAAAGCATTTTTTCTATAACCTCGAAGAAGTTGTAGAAAAAATGCTTTTAAAAGGAAAAAAAAAGCCTCTGATGATCAGGCAACTCAGCTGGGATCGTTGGAGGCTTTTAAAAGCATTTTTTCTACAACCTCTTCGGCCGAAGAGGTTGTAGAAAAAATGGTTTTAAAAGTTTTTTTTTAAAAAAAAGTTGGCCACACCCATTTAGTCACATTACCCCTTCCCCACCAAGCCACTCCCACAGAACCGGTAGTAACAAATTTTACATTTTATCACTGTCTTTAACCCCATCCTTTATGCTCTTCTTCTAACCACATACACGCTTCACAACCTCACTGTCACTTTCCATAAACACCTGAGTACATTACTTTCAATTCCTCATTTCCAACAGTTTCATTCTTCCTGTTTTAAAGGTACCCCATACATGTGCATACTTCGCAAAAACAGTTAGCAATGGCTCAGCAGGATTACAAATAGTCCTGGTATGTTTTGAAATCATCCTAGCTGAAAACTTTGGTTCATATCTCTTTTCTTTTGGGGTCCTGCTATCATCCATCGGACTTAATGATTCTAATAGATCAGTAGGCTATATTTTTGGATTCTCACAACTTCTTCTGTGAGAGATTCTCTTGGTTAATGCTTCGATGAGTTCGGCTTTGGGAATCTTTCCCAGCACATGAAAGTGGTATCCACTGTCGAACAACTAAGCCACACACAACCAGGCACCGCATAAATGCAACACAAAGAATAGCCCAAAGCGGACATTCTGGTAGAGAGAAGTTCCCTGAAAGCTCAGAAGACTAAACCTTTGGTCCCAGTGGTTGACCCTGATAGAATCGTGAAACCTTTACCTAGGAATATTAAGGGTTCTGAAAGGAAGATGTTTGGAGGAATGTGTGGTGGTGATGGGTATGTTTAGCCTGAAAGATGGTCTTCAAGAAGTTCAGAGCTGTGCCTGAAGGATGATCCGAAGGATGGTCTTCAAGAAGTTCAGAGCTGTTCCTGAAGGATGATGCGAAGGAAGATCTTCTAGAAGTTAGGAGCTGTTCCTGAAGGATGATCTGAAAGATGATCTTCTAGAAGTTAGGAGCTGTTCCTGAAGGATGATCCGAAGGATGGACTTCAAGCTGTTCCTGAAGGATGATCCGAAGGAAGGTCTTCTAGAAGTTAGGAGCTGTTCCTGAAGGATGATGCGAAGGAAGGTCTTCTAGAAGTTAGGAGCTGTTCCTGAAGGATGATGCGAAGGAAGATTTTCTAGAAGTTCAGAGCTGTTCCTGAAGGATGATCCGAAGGATGGTCTTCTAGAAGTTCAGAGCTGTTCCTGAAGGCAAGGCAGGAAAACGTGAGATTAAATTGGAAGGAGATAAACTTCAGAAATGATTACATGGGTATCCCAAGGGTGCTTTTTCAAAAGCCAGCTGGACTTTTTCCTTGAAGACGTTTCACTTCTCAAAATGTCTCCAAAGGAAAACCAAGAATGTCCAGGTGCCTTCTGAAAAGGCACCCTTGGGGTTCAACCACAACCTGGATGAGACTCTCCATAGACATTTTGACTACATGGGTAGCCATAGGATGCTCAGGACATTTTCTTGGGTCGCTTTTGTCCAGGCTGAGCATTCTGGACTGCTGGCTGATGGATGGCCGGAGAAACAGGTGGGAGATGCCAGCACTCTCCTTGGTTAATTAGGCCTTGAAAGATGGGATGGGGTGACTGCTTTAGAGCCATCTCGAGGACAAGGTCAGATTTCCATGTTTCCTTTCGGGGGAAGAATTGAAGAAGCCAAGGCACGCTTCAGATTTGCTTTCCCGTCTCCTGAGTTCTCAAGACAAGGTGCCGGCCACTTGGGAATCCTAATCTTCACTCCAGACAGCTGCAAGTTTTTGAGAACTTTCAACTCGCAGCCGGTGAAGAGTGGAGAGACCATTTCTGGAGAAAGAGGAAAAGGTGGTCAGATGTGAACATGCCTATGGTCCAGGGGTGAAATCCAGCAGGTTCTGGAGAACCGGTAGCGGAAATTTTAAGTAGTTTGGAGAACCGGCAAATACCACCTCTGGCTGGCCCCAGAGTGGGGAGGGAATGGGGATTTTGCAGGATCCTTTCCCCAGGAGTGGGGAGGGGATGGGAATTTTGCAGTATCCTTTCCCCAGGAGTGGGGAGGAAATGGGAATTTTGCAGTATCCTTTCCCCAGGAGTGGGGAGGGAATGGGAATTTTGCAGTATCCTTTCCCCAGGAGTGGGGAGGGAATGGGGATTTTGCATTATCCTTTCCCCAGGAGTGGGGAGGGAATGGGAATTTTGCAGTATCCTTTCCCCAGGAGTGGGGAGGGAATGGGAATTTTGCAGTATCCTTTCCCCAGGAGTGGGGAGGGGATGGAGATTTTGTGGTATCCTTCCCCCAGGAGTGGGGAGGGAATGGGAATTTTGCAGTATCCTTTCCCCAGGAGTGGGGAGGGGATGGAGATTTTGTGGTATCCTTCCCCCAGGAGTGGGGAGGGAATGGGAATTTTGCAGTATCCTTTCCCCAGGAGTGGGGAGGGGATGGAGATTTTGTGGTATCCTTCCCCTGCTACACCCACCAAGCCTTTGACAAATCAGTCGTCATTTTTATACTCTAATTTTACGTACCATGCATTTTTTTTAAAAAAAGTTTTCTTTCTCCTTTTTTTTTGCTAGCTCCTCTTATACACACACACATACACACTTTGAGTTGTGTAGTTTTAGCTTCTTCTCAAGAGAAGAGGACAGAGGCAGACATGTTCCATGTGTCCTTCTGCTTTTTTGGCCTGGTCCCATTTCCATGCATTGTTTTCTTTATTGCTCCGGCTTCTACCCTCTGTGAAAGCTTCCCCCCTCTCCATCTTGCTCTGGACACACCCACACCCACAACCCCCCAACAGCTGTCCTGAGACTGCGTTAGACAAGCTGGAATTCCGGGGACAAATGGAAACAGCTGAGAAGCCATCCCGCTGGGAAATATTTTACTCTTTGGCCCAAATGGCTCCAGCTCTGAAATTCAAGGGGGTATTTGGCCCCCTGCCTCATCTCCCGCCACCCCATCCCTTACAAAGAAATGTTTTAGAGGAATTTCTGCGTGCAGAACCAGCAAACTTCTAATTGCATGTTGTAAATATTTCGCCATAAATCTCAGATGGGTTCCTTCAGAGCTGCAAAACAGGTGGTGTGACCCATCCGAAGTTTGGTCCCAGAACTATCCATGCTTTCAAATCAACCTCTTGCCTCTGTTCCTATGTATGCCTTGCCCATACAAAGAATGGTTACAGGAATTGGGTGTATCCAGTCTAATGAAAAGCAGAGACATCATCCTGTCAACAGAAGTCCGTATAGCCAATGGTTTTCCCAGTTGCAATGGATGGCTGTGAAAGCTGGACCATAAGGAAGGCTGAGTGCCAAAGAATTGAGGCCTTTGAACTCTAGTGCTGGAGAAGACTCCTGCGAGTCCCTTGGACTGAAAGGCGATCCTCGAGAAGATCAACCCTGACTGCTCTTTAGAAGGCCAGATCCTGAAGATCAAATACTCTGGCCATCTAATGAGAAGGAAGGACTCCCTGGAGAAGAACCAAATGCTGGGAACGATGGAGGGCAAAACAAGGGACAGCAGAGAACGAGGTAGCTGGATGGAGTCACTGAAGCAGTCGACATGAGCTTAAATGGACTCCAGAGGATGGTAGAGGATAGGAAGGCCTGGAGGAACATTGTCCATGGGGTCGCCATGGGTCGGACATGACTTTGCAACTAACAACAACAGTCTAATGAAAAGAAGGACTAGCAGAAACAGTCTTCCAATATTTGAGGAACTCCTTCAAAGACAAAGGGGTCAAACTATTTTCCAAAGCCCCAGAAGGCAAGGCGAGAAGCAATGGATGGAAACTAATCAAGGAGAGAAACAACCTAGAACTAAGGACAAATTTCCTGATAGTTAGAACAATTAATCAGTGGAACGACTTGCCTCCAGATGTTGTGGGTGCTTCATCACTGGAGGCTTTTAGGAAGAGACCGGACGATCATCTATCTGACATGGTATAAGGTCTCCTTCTTGACCAAGGAGTTATCTAGACCAGAGGTCTCCAACCTTGGCAACTTTAAGCCTGGCGGACCTCAACTCCCAGAATTCCCCAGCCAGTTGGGAAGCTCAACAATCTCACTGTACATATGTCGTGCACTGAGAAATAAAGATTTGAATTTGAATCTGGGGAATTCTGGGAGTTGAAGTCCACCAGGCTTAAAGTTGCCAAGTCTAGAAGACCTCCAAGGTCTCTTCCAACTCTATTTTTCTGTGTGTTTTATGGAAAAGCCCACTTAGATGCAGACCCAGGATTTTCTTCCAATACCCCCCCTCATCCCCTCATTTCTGCCACATCATGACTTCTTTTGAAGCCCTCGAGTGCCTGCATACCCTTTTTATTTGCCATTCTGGTGGCTCTTAATGTCGGCTTAGTCCAGCTGTGGATTCGGCCCAAGGAGATGACAAGGTGTTAGCGATGGCTTTAGAAACAGATGGGTCCCATTCACCCTTCATGTGATAATCTTAGCCCGGAGAGTTAGGAAATTGCATTTGGGCTTTATTGAGATCCTCATCGCTCTCGGTAAGAAGAAAGGGGTTTACCCATGTTGACAGTTGGGCTTCGACCAACGGAGGGTGGTAGAGGCATGGACGAAGGGCCAGACTTTCATCTCTGATCTCTCGTCAATTGATGTCGGATTTAGAATGCTTAAATGGGGCTATGGAGCATAAGGCTGCCAGTGGATATTGGTTGCCTGGTAAAATGGACCGTCCGTGAATAGAAACAACAATGACTGCTACAGAAGAGGAAAGAGATGTTTCTTTCACACCTTGTGAAGAAAGTTAGCACTCACCCTTCTCCTAGAAGAATGAAATATTTTAGGAAATATTTAAAAAGGCAGAATATTCCCTGGGTGAGAAAAGGAGAAACAGGTTTCTAAAGACAAAGAGCAGCTCTCTACCCTCAGCAGGTATTTGGTGAACATTAAGAAAGACTGGGACAGCCTATCTGCAAAACAAAAGAACTCCAGCTCCAGGCTGATGAGATTAAGAGATGACCCTCCAGGACATATTAGGATTAACCCTCTACCCATTTAGCAACAGAATTCACCACATGGCACAACCAAGCCCCCTTCATTACATCACCCAGCAAGGTTCAACCAAACTCGATTCAGACAAACATGACCCCACATGGGAGTCTGCAACCAATAGGATATATGCCCTTGCCACAGGAACAGGAAGCTCAAGTACAAAGCCCAAGAGAGGGTATAAATAACATTCACTCTCCTCCACTCCATGTGGTCAGCTACTCAGGACTTCAAACCCATGTGGTCCTGTCCACCATTAAACCATCCTTCCAAGCAGCCTCCATGTTTCCAGTGTCTTTCTCCCCGCTTGGAACTGAACCCAGATGGATATCTGGGTTCAGACATATTTGCTTGTCTGAAGTTTTGGCTAGTCTCTGCTGAAAGCAGAATACCGGCGGTACAATCCAATGGGGGTTTCTTGGGTATAAATAACTGTAAGGGTGCCATAACTCTTAAGCGTTCTTCAAGGCTGCGTCCTCATTGAAAGGCTCAATCTGGGGCCACCACTCTGGACTTGTGGATAAGGAACGGGTGCTTGTGGAAATAAGGTCTCCTTGGATAGAGAAATACATGGAAATATATGGAAGTAGGGTTGGACAGAGCAGTGGTCTCCAACCTTGGCAACTTTAAGACTTGTGGACTTCAACTCCCAAAATTCCTCAGCAAAGCTGGCTGAGGAATTCTGGGAGTTGAAGTCCACAAGTCTTAAAGTTGCCAAGGTTGGAGACCCCTGGGATAGAGAGCTACTACATCAGGATGATGGGAACGTTCTCTTTCTTTTCAATATGATAGCTTTCTAAGTGAATGGAGTTCTCTTTGCTCTTCGTCCTGGGGAACCGCCATCCCTTCACTCTGACATGACATACTGTAGCTCAGCGAGAACATGGGATTTAACATAGTTAGCAGATTAGCAGCGTTGGAAGGGACCTTGGAGATCATCTAATCCAACCCACCCAAGCCCAAATAGGAGACCCTAAGCCATTTCTGACAGATGGCAGTCCAGTCTCTTCTGGAAAGCCTCCAGTGATGAAGCTCCCACAACTTCTGAAGGCAACTTCTCTTCCATGGGTTGATGGTTCTCACCGTCAAAAAATTCCTCCTTGTTTCCAGGTTGAATCTCTCCTTGATCAGTTTCCATCCATTCTTCCTTGTCTGGCCTTCGGGTGCTTTGAAGAATAGTTTAACTCCCTCTTCTTTGTGGCAGCCTTTCAAATATTGGAACACTGCTATCATGTCCGCTTTAGTCCTTCTTTTCACTAGAGTAGACATACCCAATTCCTCCAACTGTTCATCGTTATGTTTTAGCCTCCAGTCTCCTAATCATCCTCGTTGCTCTTCTCTGCATTCTTTCCAGAGTCTCCACATCTTTTTATAATGTGGTGACAACACTGGATGTAGAATTCCAGGTGTAGTCTTACTAAGGTTTTATAAAGTGGTAATAGCACTTTGCGTGATCTGGATTTTATCCCTCTGCTTGTGCAGTCTACGGTTACACACACTGCTGGCTCATATTTAAATGATTGTCCACAAGGACTCCAAAATCCCTCTCACAGTTGCTGTTGTTTGACCTAATCTGTACCTATACTTTTCGTTTATCTTGCCGAAGTGTAAAACGTCTGTAGAGATGTTCAGTCATCCAAGTCATGGTTGTCCCTTTTTTAGGAGGCAACTGGACATTTTCTTCTTCTTTTTTTGAAGATGTTTCGCTTCTCCTCCAAGAAGCTTCTTCAGCTCTGACTGGATGGTGGGGAAATGGAAGGATTGACACTCCTTGCAGACAGTTGGTCGTTTCCATCCTTTTAGAGGGTTTGTTGAAGCACTTGGAGGTTTATCTGCGTCCTGAGTAGTAGGTCCGGGGTATTTGGCGGAACACCTGCGGCCAGCAACAGCTCCCCATCGCCTGGTGCGCTCACACAGAGGGCCTACTTGGGGTCCTGTTGGCCAGGCAATGTCAGCTGACGGCCCCTAGGGAGCGAGCCTTCTTGGTGGGTGCACCTACCCTCTGGAATCCGCTCTCCTTGGAGCTCCGGGTAGCCCCCGAACTTCGCTCCTTCCGCTGTGACCTTAAAACATGGTTGTTTCGCCAGGCTGGCCTGGACTGATTGGGGTTTTAATGGGAATTTTAGTTTTTAGTGTTTGAATTTTAATCTGGACTGGTGTTTTATTGTTGTGAGCTGCCCTGAGTCCTCGCGGAGGAAGGGCGGCATATAAGTCCAAATATAAATAAATAAATGGAGAACTTTTAGCTATGCAATTTGGGATGAACACCTTTAGAATGGTGTGCGAGTATGAATGGATTTCCAAAAAATTTTTGCAGACTACAGGAACCATTAGCACTACTCAGGTGACCCTGAGGACACAGATAAACCTCCAAGGGTGCAAATGACCAGCTGTTTGCAAGGAGTATAAATCCTTCCATTCCCCACCATCCAGTCAGAGCTGAAGAAGCTTCTTGGATGAGAAGCAAAACGTCTTCAGAGAAAAAAGAAGAAAGTCCAGTTGTCTCCTGAAAAAGCACCTTTGGGACGAAGTGTCAAACCTTACTCTTTTTGACGTTGAATTTCGTTTTGTGGGATAGAGTCCAGGGTCCAAGTCTGCTGAGATCCATCTGCATATTGAGACTATTATCTGGGGTGTTGGCTATTCCTGCCCTCTTAGCATCATCAGAGAACGTAGGTTCTTCCTTGGGCAGGGTGAGAGAAGGAGAAAGACGCCGAAGAGCCCTGTGGGTTCCTGCCTGCCCTCTCTCCACCTTCCATGTCCTCAGCCTTCTCCTCCTTCGGTTGTGAAACTCAAACACGAGAACATTTTAATGGAGGACTATTTGAAGCTAAGCTGGGCTCCCGGCCACTTTGACCTTTTGGACAAGCTAAATTTGTTCTTCTGCAAACAAATCACATTATTTATAGCTGCGATGACAGGCCGTTCAGGGCAACGGGGGCCTGCGGTCCAGTGGAAACGCGTACCCCATCCAGCCCCCGAAAACGAGGGGCACCGATTGGACCCAAAAGTAATGAACTATGATTGACAGTAATCCCAGCTAAAGAGGTCGGGATTAGCTGGCTGTCATTACAAGGGACCCTCGTAACTCAAACCAGCTGCCGTTCTGATTGATGGAGGGATTTGGAATTGCTGAAACTTTGCTCCTCCTCCCCCGCTTGGCACAGCAGGGCGCAGAGCATCAGCCGGGCATAAATAAACCTGCAAAGGTTATTTGACGGTTCTCAGCATCAGTGCCTCAAGGACTCCTGCTACTACTCACACCTTCCTGGTATACTTGGGTACCATGTCCCTTATTCTCTCCCTCCTCATCGTAAGGAAGCCTGTTGGAACAAAATGGCATCTGACTCGGATTCTTCATGTAGGTCAGGGGGAGCGCAGGGAGGTTGCCCACGTGTGTGCCCACACCCATAATTCAATGTGCCATGTCCCTGCGCATATGTGCACAGACACACCCCGCACTTTTAGCACTGTTTTTCACCCTCCCCAGACTCCAGAGGCTTTCTAGGAGCCTGGGGAGGGCAATAATGGTCTTCCCCACTCCCCTGGAGGCCGGAAATAGCCCATTTCCCAACTTCCAGTGGGACCGAAAGGCCCCAAAACCAGCTGGCTGGCGCACACATGCGTGCTGGAGCTGAGCTACCGCAATGCTTGCGTGCCCACTGATATGGCTCCATGTGCTACCTGTGGCACCCGTGCCATAGGTTCGCCATCACGGATGTAGGTGGTGCCAGGTTGCACAGATTGTGGCGTCAAGCCTGAAGCTGACCTGACCAAAGCCATTTTGAAGCTTCAGTGTTGCCACACTGGAACTGAGGGATAGGGAGGGGAAGAGGGAAGAGAGAGAGGGGTGGGCTGCTGGGGTTTCGCAGGGGTTCGGGAGAACCTCTCGCTAAGATTCTGTGCAGTTCGGAGAACCCCCAAATCCCACTCCTGGCTGGCCCCATGTAGCCTATTTTGGATGCAGGTAAGTGTAGGGTATGCATGGAGGCTTGGGAAGGGCGAAAAGCGGGCCTACTGGAAGTTCGGGAAACGGGCCTGTTTCCAGGCTCCAGAGGGCCCCCGGAGCCTGGGGAGGGCAAAAATGCCCCCTCCCCAGTGTGCTGCAGGCCGATTAGGCCACACCCACCATGGCCACACCCACCCAGCAACCGGGCAGAGAACCCCCTTGCTAAAATTTTTGAAACCCACCCCTGAATAGATAGCTGGGGTTTTGTAGCCAAAGGAAAATACTTTCTTCTGGGAACCAAGGACATTCCCACAGGTAGCCAGAGAGAGAGGAGGAGTGAAGTTACCTGGCAACCGGACGGCACTGTGATTGGACCATGTGACTGTTTGGGAAAAGAGGGAAAAACCTTTAAAACCGGGGGGGGGGGGGCTTTCAAAGTCGGTTTTCACCAGGTTGTGCCAATACGATATTTCCAATAAAACGATTCTTTGAGGAATCTACCTGCCTCAGAGTTTGGCTTGCTATGGACGTATTACTTGGAACCCTGACATGTGGGTTAGGGAATCATGGAACCAAAGGTGGAAGAAAGGAGGTCCAACAGAATACAAGTCAGCAGGAACAATTGGGGCCATAGATTTGGCCCTAAAGATTTTGGGGCCATGAGATTTCAAAATAAGAGAATAAGAGTTGGAAGGGGCCTTGGAGGTCTTCTAGTCCAACCTCTGGCTCAAGTAGGAGGCCCTCTTCCATTCTAGACAAATGGCTGTCCAGTCTTTTCTTTAAAACCTCCAGGGATGGAGCTCCCACAACTTCTGGTGGCAAGCTGTTCCACTGGTTAATTGTTCTCACTGTTAGGAAGTTTCTCCTCAATTCCAGGTTGCTTCTCTCCTTCGAAGGACCTTCAGTCAATAGAAGATCCAGTAATGATGTGATGCTTCTTAGGCAGGCAGATGGACCAACGGTGTCCTGGCAAATGGAGCAGATCCCCCTCAGTCCTCCTCCTCCTCTTGCTTTGAGCTGCGGCACCAAGGCCTCAGTTAAGATGGCCGGCTTGGATCATGTTGTCCACCCCCGGCTGCATAATCCTCTCATGACATCCCCATAATTGCCGTTTTATTCCACTGCAATGTGACACCTCATAAGAAGACTTAAGAGAAGGACTCTGGGGTCGGAGAAAGACTCTGGGTGGAGGATTCAGGGGCACGGCCATGTGTCAAGTTAAATTTGGAGTCCTTCTGCAGACTTTAGTGGAGTTGCTGTGGATTTACACCACAGTCTGAGCAGGTGTCAACAGCCGGCTTGACTCCCAAACCGTTAGGAAACACTATTGGCATTTGACTCTAACTGCCTAGGCCCAAATGCGTTTTGTGCTGCTTGCCAGGCTATCACTATGCTTCTCTTTCCTTCCTTCCTATTTTCTTCTTTCTTTCTCTTCCTCCCTTCCTCTCTCCTCCTTTTCTTTTCCTTTCTTCATCCTCTGATTATAAACTAACTAGCAAATGGATCTCCATGTTTTCCAGTCTCAGGAATGCTCTCTATTCTGATAACATCTACAAATCAAGGTAGGGTTAAGATGGAAGAGCAGAATCCAGTCCAAAATCAATCAATCAATCAATCAATGTCTGTCTATCTATCTATCTATCTATCTATCTATCTATCTATCTATCTATCTATCTATCTATCTTTTCCCTTCCTTCCTCTCTCCTTTTCCCTTCCTTCTTTTTTCTTTCTTACTTTTTCTTCTTCCCTTCCTCACCACCACCCCCCAACTCACAAATTTACTGCATTCTACAAATGCACCCATCAAATATCTACTCTACTCTAGTAATGGGAAGGGGCAAAAGTTTAGATCCTTTAACTCTTGGCTGAAATTGCACAACGTGCTAAGCCAAGGCTCTTGCATCTGTGCTTCAAAAAGTTCAGAAAACCACTAGAGGGCAGCAGAGTGACACAGAAGGCTCACTCTTTGGTACCATCCTGTGGTCAAACAGAGTTTTGCAGCTTCTTGCTGGTAGGCCTCCTGCCTTCTAATGATTTAAGTTGTAGTTGTCAAGTTCTTCCTGACACGCCTTCTGTTTCCATAAAAGTTTCCTTCTCTTCTTGATGCTATCAGAAAAGCTGTTTCCCCGTGTGGTTTTTCAGAGAATTTAAACGGATCGCTGCTGTGTTTTGATTTGTGACTATGATTTGATTACACTATGGCAGAAATAGTGGGGGGGGGGGGAATCCCTTGGTTGTCATCGTGTAAGGCTTTTTCCTGTTTGGAATGTAGGAACCCCTCTGAAAAATGGGGAGGGGTCATTTCTCTTTCCCCCGAATGGTTGCAAGAGGTTTAAAACCACAGGTGAAATTGGCGATAACCTCTATATTTCCTTTTCTTGCTGGGTCCTGGTGGAACATTCTGGGGGGCGGGGGGGGGGGGGAAATGACATCCTGTCCAAAAGGAGGATTAAGAATGCCGGCGTCCTGAATCTGCAAATGGGAGCCTGAATTTTATGTCCTTTTATAGGCCAGCCGTGACTTCACAGTCAGTCAAGTAACAATGGAAAGGGGGTTACTAGTGCAGCAACTAGCAGCCAATGGGGCTCCCCCAAGGCTGGAGCAAACCTGGGAATTGTGACTTAGGAAGTGATGTTCTGTGGTGCCAGGAAGGAGCAGGCAAGGTATGGACCATCCCTGGTTTAAGATGCGCTGCCCCTTAAAAACCTGCGTGCCGCCAGAGGTAGGTTGGGGTTGGCGGAAGGAAGTGGCCCTACCATGGCTGCTAAGTGAGGGTCACGTCTATATCGCAGCTGTCAATTCTAGAGCCAGCGTCTCAGTCTTTTTCACAACCCAAGACACGGAATTTGTTTGTCCATTTGTTTATAAAAATTATAAGCCGCCCGTCTGACCTTAATGACAACCCAAGAAAAAATATTATTGATTGATCGGTTTATAAAAAAATTATATGCTCATCTTACTTCAAGGTCACCGTGGGAGGCTTATTACATTCCATGCCTCACTCTTTCAGCAGTGGCCATCATATATAGTAGGAGAGATATTAATGGATCTCTTGCACTCCGTTTTCTCATTTGGCTTGACTCAAAAGACTCTGAAAAGAGTTTGATGGAAAGTCTGGATTTCTGCTTCTGTATAAAACAATGAGTGTCAATGCCCAGGAATTGAGAGACACAAGTGCCTCAAAAATAACATATATTAAAACTGAAGGCAGCTGAAAAACGTGGGCAACAGTCGTGGATTTCTTCTTCTTCCTCTTCCTCCTCCTCTTCTTCTACTTCCTCCTCCTCTTCTTCTACATCTACTTTTTGTCTCTCCTTGAAACAGATCTCTCTGGATCCAATGCTAGTAATTTGACCTTATATTGTTTAGGGGATGGCTCTTCACACATTACTTCTCAGGTTTCAAAAAAATTTTTAAGAGCTGTAACCATTTGAGGAGAACACTGTAATTCCTCTCAGCCAAGGCTTCTGGTGGCCAACTGTTCATGATGTTACTTTCCCCACGTTCTTTTGTAATTATATTTGCATTTTAGTCTGTGACCGCAAATAAAAGTATATATGTACTTTTTGGATCATTGAACGCCACTTTGTAGTCAGCTGCATCACCGGAGTGCAAATCCACCAGCTTGATGGTGTCTTCCCATCTACCCATCTCTGTTTTGAATGCCCACGAGGTCGCTGGCCATTGACTTCTAGTTGGTAGGCAGTCTTGGCTACAGTGGAAGGGGCTGCTCTCTGGACATATTCATACAGCGGAGTTGGCCTTCTCTCATCTTCCCTGTAATTGGTACCACATCAGAATGTTGTCAAATGGTGTCATTTGTGATGTGGTCGAGAAGGGAGATGCCCGATATCCAAAGGAGCATTTGCATTTCCATGGCATGGAAGTGGCTTTCGGTCCCCGTTGTTGCTGCCCAGCGTTCAGTTCCATACAGTGCAACAGGGCGGATGGTTGTCTTGTAAATCTTGGATTTAAGACAGGTTGACTTTCGTCTGTCACATAACACACCCATGAGTTCTTGCCAACGCATCCAGGCTGCCTTCTCCCTTGCTCGCACCTCACCCTTGATGTTGGCATTGATTGCCTCGGAGGTGGGATCCCAAATACTGAAACATGTTCACCTTCTTTCGGTTTCCTCCATTGATTTGAAGTGTTCCAGGGGTGGTGACAGTCTCTAAGTACTCAGTTTTCTTGATGTTGAGGCGGAATCCAAAATGGTTGGCATGGACGCTACTGTTGTAGCCCGCCAGCAGCCAGCAGAGCTGGCAGCAGACTCAGACAGTGAGGAGGTTGGGGAGGAACGTGGACCAGCCCTGGAGTCTGGGGAAGGCTTTCCAGCCACTGGTACCATTGGTGCCACACCAGATAATAGTCACTTTCTTCCCTATCCTGGAGTTCCAGCATCAATCTATCCATTTCGGCATATTCTGTTATCTTTGAGATAATTTTATCTTTGGTTGGGAGTTGGTCTGATTTCCAATTTTGAGCGAACAGTAATCGTGCTGCTGTCAAAATGTGTATAATAAGGTATTTTCGTCTCTTTTGTGTATTGTGCTGCAGTCATGCCGAATAAAAAGAATTCTGGGCTATCTTCTACTTGTAGATTCGTTATTTCCTCAATGATCTTTTTTATGTCTTGCCAAAATTATTGGGCCTTCCTACATTTCCACCAAGCATGATAGTATGTCCTCTTTTTTGTTTTACACTTCCAACAGTGAGGGGGCATTTGGGTATATTTTGGCTAATCAAGCCAGTGGTAGGTGCCATCTGTAAAACATTTTGATAAGATTCTCTTTGTAAGATGTGGCCCTTGTCATTTTGATATTTTGTTTCCATAGTTTCTCCCAATTTGCCAATTGAATATTATACCCTATGTCCCTAGCCCACCTTATCATGTTTTCTTTAACTGTTTCTTCTAATAATTTGTGTCTAAGAAGATAGTTATATGTTTTGGTTATCATCTTTTGTTCTGCTCCCTGTAAAATCTTGTCCAATTCGTTCAGGTTATTCGAAATTCCATATTGTTTTTTGTCTACTATATATCTTCAGTGTATTTGAGTATAGGGCCACCAATTAATATTTATGCCACAATTTTGTAGTTGGTGTCTTGGGATAAGTTCGCCTTCCTGGTTTAATAGGTCTTGGTATTGCATCATCTTTCCTGTCTCGAGGGTCTTTGGATGTATCAGTGCCTCCATCGGGGACCACCATTTTGGTATTCTAGTGTAATGTTTTTTCTTGATTTCCTGCCAAATCTTAAATAGTGAAGCCCGAATTATATGCCATTGGAAATACATATGTCTTTTGTCCAGTCCGTCCCATAAGAAAGTGTGCCATCCTTGTGTTAAGTCAAAGCCTTCTAAATATAGCATTCTTTTATTGTCCAATTTCATCCATTCTTTAATCCAGGTCAGCCCTGATGCCATATAGTAAAGTTCCCATTCTGGTATTGCCAGGCCTCTTTTGTCTCGCGAATCTTGTAAAGCTTTGATCTTGATTCTGGCCTTCGCACTTCTCGAGCCTTCCATCCTTTCTAAGGTAGGTAAATTGAGGACCCAGTTTGTGGGGGCAATAAGCTGACTTTGTATAAATATACAAAAGTATGAAGGCTATCGCTTAACGCATTGTAAGCCGCCCTGAGTCTCCGGAGAAGGGCGCCATATAAATCAAATTTAAAAAAACAAAACAAAACAAAACAAAACCCTTGCTTGTCCCATCCTGTCCCCCATTTCAGCTCCTTTTTTTTTTATGTTATAGATTTTCAGCTCTCCTTTTTAAAGGACAGCAGTTTTGGGCCTGTGCCTATCATTCTGTGGAACGCACCCAGAATTCCTACAAAAATAAAGCTGCAATTTTATTTTCCTCATAAAATCCAGTGAATTGATATGCAAGAACAGTCGTAAGTTTAAAACAGTTGTTTCCTCTTTCCTGGCTACCCTTTGAATACCTCTGTCATTTGTGCTTCCATTCCAGAGACCACCGTCTTAGATATGGCCATAGCCCCTCTGCTTTTCCTGGCTGCCCTAGCATTTGTCCATCATCCCCCGTTGGTCAACGACATCACAGATCTGACCACCTTGAATCGTCTCCAGGAGCATGAGAAGCGGCTAATGACGGAGATGGGGCGTCTCCAGGTGGAAATGGATCAGAAGAACTGGAACTGGGATCTCGAACAGAATCAGGAGCAGTGGATTGCAGAGGATCTCAGTGAGGGAGATGGCACCTGGGATGGGTGGCCTTACGTAGGGGTTGTCATCCTCATCTTCTTTGGATGCTGCAGACGCACCATCGCGAAGGAGCCCAGCGATGATTCCAGCACAGACGGCTCCAGCACCACCAGCAATGGAGAAGAAGACTTTGAAGACAGCGATCCGGAACCGGAAGATTACAATTACAAGCAGAAAGGATTGGAGGCTTTTTATGAGCAGCATATCGAGACGGGCGATATGTCCAGCTTGTGTGATTTTGTGGAGATGTTAGTGAACGATGTGCTGGAAGAGAGTCGGGATCAAAAGGTACTCCTGCTGGAGAACTGCATTGGTGTGGGCAGCGCCTTTGAAGGATGGTCCACAGAGGTTTCGAAAACGTTCTGCGTCCTTGTGCCTATATTGCCGCCCAAGGGCCACTCCTTCCACATCGAAATGAGTGACTCCGAGAGCGTTTCAGGCAAGCATGGCCACATCTCAGTAGAGGCAGAGTGTCTGTGTAAGAGAGAGAAGCTGCTGGGGGATGTGGTGTGCTCCCTCCATCATCCGGAACGGGAAATGAGTCAAGAAGAGCAGAGTAAATCTATTTCACATGTTCTTTGCACCAGTTCCCATCTGGATGGGGAGAAAACCACCCAGTGGTTCCAAGCTCTGGTAAGCAAGGCTTGGGACGCCCTCGGCCCAAAGTACAACTTAAGTCTCACGATCCAGAATTCCAACAAAAGCTGCCAACTGAAGCTAGAACTTCAATCCAGGAAGGAGATTTTTATCGATATCTTACTCGGAGTGCAGCAAGGAGACTCTCTGATCTTCCTGACCACCGGAGAGGACCCGACGGACCATCTAAACAGCATGGTTTGGCATCGAAGTTTTGCCGTTCAGGAGCTGCTCTTCTTCAAATGGGTGAGCCAGCGAGTTCCCAAAGACAGCTGCCATCTGAAATGTCTTCAGATCTTGATCTTTTTTAGAGAGTCTAGTATCCCGGACAAGAAGAACCCGATGCTCACAAACTACCATTACAAGACTTGTTTGATGCACCTCTTGCTTCTGGGGCCTCTGTCCTCCTGGGAGCCGGAGCAAATCGCCCAACGGCTTCAAGATCTCCTCTTGTTTATGAATAGCGCCTTGGAAGAAAAATATCTTGAACACTTCCTCATCGGCAACTTCGCTTTGCCTATTCAAATCCCTCTGCCCAAGAACCTCCGAAGTGCTGTCCCCTTCAACCTTTTTGAGTACTTGGCCCGAAGCCCGATCCTCCATGATGAGGCAATAAATGAGTTTGTGCAGGTGGTAGAGCAGGTGAGGACTCTCTGGTTAGTGCCTGAAGAATAGCAACTCTCAACATCATTTTGAAAGGCCAGTTTCCTTTGGCTCATCCCTGAATCACGTTATCCTTAGCGAAGCCGAAAAGGTGGGGAACATTGTCTCCAGCATGTGAAACAAAAGCTGGATGAGAGATGTATCACATCGTGGATGGTCCTGGAATGGTTATTTTGGTAAGCTTCAAAATGATCTGGGCGATGGCCGGTAGTGCTTCGAAGAGCCCCTTCAAGTAGGATCAGCTTCCTAGAGTCAGCTATTCTTCAATATTTTTCTACAGTTCAATCCCAGACAAATTTGCTCTATTAGACTTGAAATAAAGGTTCCCGCAAACTCTGCTCTTAAGCTTCTTACAGCATCTTTTCTGAGTTTATAAAACCAGAATCTCCTGCCAGTTTTCTGAGTTTTCAACTTTTCCAAATGTTTTTCTTTTTTATTTTCAGTCAATATAAGTGTTTAGTGAACATTGTATTGTCTGAGTTATTTTACTTATACAGTCCAATATTAATAACAATAATACTAATACTAATAGTAGTAATGATAGTATAGTTTTTGCTTATATATAACCATATATAAGAGGGACATGGTGGCTCAGTGGCTAAGATGCTGAGCTTGTCGATTGAAAGGTCAGCAGTTCAGCGGTTCGAATCCCTAGTGCCGCGTAATGGGGTGAGCTCCCGTGACTTGTCCCAGCTTCTGCCAAACTAGCAGTTCGAAAGCACGTTAAAAAATGCAAGTAGAAAAATAGGGACCACCTTTGATGGGAAGGGAACAGCATTCTGTGCGCCTTTGGCGTTGAATCGTGCCGGCCATGGAGACATCTTCGGACAGCGCTGGCTCTTCGGCTTTGAAACGGAGATGAGCACTGCCCCCTAGAGTCGGGAACAACTAGCACATAGGTGCAAGAGGAACTTTACCTATATATAATCATAATCTTTCATTATTTACCTAGTAGTAATTTCTACTTCTGCTACCTAGGCACTGATAGAACACATCCCATGTTGAGAAATATTCTGATTCTTCCTTATCCTTTATTTTTAATGTCAATCTCAGATGCAACCTACAGGATGCTCCTTGCAAATAAAGCATTAGTCATACTTTTTTCCCCCAAATACAGGTAGTCCTCGACATACGACCCACAACTTAGCCTGAAATTTCAGTTATTAAGTGAATTTTGCCCCATTTTTTACGGCTTTTCTTGCCACCTATTCAGTGAATCTCTGAATAAGTGTTAAATTAGTGACCCCGTTGTTAAGTGAGTCCGGCTTCCCCATTGACTTTGCTTGTCAGGGGGTCGCAAAAGGGGATCATGTGACCCACCCCCCCTCCTGACACTGCAGCCGTCGCAAGTGTGAGTCAGTTGCTCACTGGAAGGGTGGAGAGGGGGTTGGACTAGATGACCTACAAGGTACCTTCCCACTCTTGTTATTCTGTTAATGAACCAGTTGCCATTAATCTGAATTTTGTCCGCTACGAAACCTATGAAAAACGGTCACCAGTCACTTTTTTCAGTGCCGTTGTAACTTCGAACGGTCACTAAACGAACCAGGGAAATTTGAGGACTTTCTGTACGAGGATTCTCTTGACTTTTTTCTAGCTCTAGGCACCCAGCGTCGTCCACGTCACCTGTTAACTCCGCCCACCCCATGACGCGCCCTCTCTAAATCCGCTCCTTGCGTGATGGCGTCACGCACCCGCGGCGCCTGCGCAGTGCGGCCGCGGGACGATTCAAACTGGCGGCGTCTACAGAGCGAGAATTCATGGCCGACGAATCCGGGGAGGGAATCGTCTCCTGAAAGCTACGAGCGGCTGCGGACTCGTCCCCCCGAACTCCGGTGAGCGAAGCGTCTTGCGGGCCAAAACGGGAATGAAGCAATTAAAAACTCCTGCCTGAGGTAAAATTCGGCAGATTGCGACTTTCAGCGGGAAGATAGGAAACGCGCGTGCGCAAAAAAAGGGGGCGGGAGAAACGTCGCCTAGGGAGCTGCGCGCTGATTGGTTCTACGTGAGGAAGGGCGGGACTTTGAACCGTTTTCTGATTCGACGGTTCAATCTGCTCGGCTGAGCGCACAGACTAAAACCCGCCGTCTGATTGGCTTTCAAAAGAGCCAGGTTGAGTGATTGAGGCGGCTGCGTGGGCGGGGAATCAGCGGCAGGGTTTTTTTTTTTGAACGGGTGGAAGTGCGCACGCGCGGGAGGGTTCGCTTAATCCTGCGGTTTTCCACCCGTGTCAACTCGCGGACGTCGGGATTCTCGAATTCGCAGCAACCCGAGAGCTTGCAATTGCCCCAAATGCACGTTACAGTAAAGCGAAAGCGACCTTTCCCCGTCCACGAATGGGAACTACGACTCCCAGAATGCTTAGCTACGGGATGACTTCCGCATATTGCAATTTTTTTCCTATTTATTTATAAAAAATATTTATTTTTTATTTTTTTATTCTTTAACAAACATATGAATGCGTGGACAGTGTGGCACCTGAGTGTCATTCATTCTAATACGAAGGCAACTAATAATCACAGTTATCACATTCAGTCAACTTACAAATTTCCCTTAATAATACATGTTAAGTTACAGTCTATTGTTATCCAAATGTTCCTTGTTTTCTCGTTATTACTTTTATTTTATTATATAAAAATGTGTACACTGATATCCCCCCTTCTCTTATTTCTATCTCTGATTCTAACTTTTAATCGGCACCCTTATATTAAAAAATATTTTCTTTCTGTCCTACCTAACTTCTAGTCATGTTACCTACCAAACAAAAGAAAAGAAAGCAAGAGAAAAGGAATAGAATGGCATGGCATGGCATAATAAATAGAATAGAATAGAATAGAATAGAATAGAATAGAATAGAATAGAATAGAAAATATGGAATGGAATGGAATGGAATGGAATGGAATGGAATGGAATGGAATAGAATAGAATAGAATAGAATAGAATAGAATAGAATAGAATAGAATAGAATAGAATAGAATAGAATAGAATAGAATAGAATAGAATAGAATAGAATAGAATTCTTTATTGGCCAATTGTGATTGGACACACAAGGAATTTCTCTTGGTGCCTACGCTCTCAGTGTACATAAAAAGAAAAGATATATTCGTCAAGAATCAAGGTACAACACTTAATGATAGTCATAGGGTACAAATAAGCAATCAGAAGAGAAGAGAAGAGGGAATAGATAGAACAGAAGAGAAGAGGGAGTAGAGTAGAGTTGATAATAGAATAGAATAGGGAATAGAGTAGATAGAAGAGAAGAGGGAGTACAATAGAGAGAAGAGAAGAGAAGAGAATGTAGAAGAGAAGAGGGAGTAGAGTAGAGTAGATTAGAAGAGAAGAGAATTCTTTATTGGCCAAGTGTGATTGGACACACAAGGAATTTGTCTTCGGTGCATAAGCTCTCAGTGTACATACAATAATAGTGATAGATCATTATCATAGTCATAAAAATATATTCATCATAAAACATTAGATATAACACTCATCATCATCATTTAACAACCCCCTGAATGGAATGAGCAGAGTGTTTTAATGGCCGGATGCCCTTCCTGTCACCAATGCAGAGCTTTGTCTCAAGCTTTATTCTCAAGTGTGTCCACAGAGAGAAATATTTGCCTCTACCTAGGATCGAACTCGCAGCCTCCTGATTGTGAGGCAAGAGCTCTACTTCAAGGCCACCGCACCGCTCTAGATACAACACTTGGTGAAGGATATTAAATAAGCAATCAACATAAATCATACTTGGGTGCTAATTAATTTAAATCGTAAGGTTCAAGCAACTTGTTATAGTCATAAGATAAGGTAATAGGGAAGATGAGAGTAATGATGGTAAAATCCTGCCTTTCTAGATAGTTTGACAGTGTTGTGGGAATTAGTTCTTAGCAGAGTGATGGCATGGGGGAAAAACTGTGTCTAGTTGTTGTGATGTGTGGTGCCCTATACCGTCGTTTTGAGGGGAGAAGTTGAAACAGTTTATGTCCATGAGTTTATACTCCATCCTCTTCTAAATTAAACAGTTATTTTGTAATGGCTATGCCATACCTTCAAGGTTTTCTTCATCAACTTACTGAACTCGGTTTTCTGGGAAGCCTGTAGAAAAGCATCTATGTCAGGGATGGTCCCTAGTCACATTCTAGGTGCCTGTCAGACTTGCCAGCACTTAAACCTCTCTAGTTGTTCGTAAATTGCTCAGTGCTGTAAAACATTATATATAAGCGGTATATAAGTAAGTGCTATTGCTACTTAGCGGATCTGCAGTTTAGTTGCTTTTAGCCTCTTTCTCCTAAATGCAACGATCCTTGGCTCCATTGGTTGAAAAAGGTATAATTTTATTTGCATAGCCAGAACTGGGAATCATGTACCAAAATCCCTTAGTTCAACTTTTCCCTCCCTTAATTGCCTCCCATCGCTGACCTCCCCATGACCAATCGGGTTCAAATGATGTTTTCAGAAGGGACATTTCAAATGTAAGTTGGTATGCAGCTGCCTTCTCCCAGCTGGTTGACTTTGAAGCAGCATCTCCGGGAGATACAGAAGTTACTTTCGCTTTTCCCCCAAGCATTCCCCATCCACCTTCCCTAGAGTTTATGGCAGACTGTGATCGCATGGTAGCAAAACACACAAGCATAAATTGGCAGCTGCTCCGTTGCAGCACCCCATCCAACATTGACAGAAGTGAGGATTGCTGAGCATTTTCCCCAGGGCCTACAAATTTCCAATCTCTAATTGTAAATAGTCTGGGTTTCTGGCCTATCAGCTAGAACCTCTGTCTGATTATCTTTCTTTTTTTCCTAGTGATCATGAGCTTTTCAACACCACCGTCTGCTGGCTCCAGAGGCAGTGCCTCTTCCAGCAGTGTGTTTGTGTCCCCTGGCACCAGACGGCAGCCACTCAGTGGCTCTGGCACCCCAGTGCTACAGAACTGCCCGCAGAACGACGATGAACGGGAGAGGAAGCAGCGGAGACGCTCCCGGGTGTTCGATCTACAGTTTAGCACTGAGTCACCTCTGTCCATACAGTCTCCCACTAGCAAGTAAGAGCAATTTTTATACACAGAAACCCCCCCCCCCCAAAAAAAAGAGTGACTGTGCCATTGCACTGGAATATGCAGTGGAGGCTAGGATGAACCACTTTGAAGGTTTTAAGGAGGTGGGGCTTTTAAGCATGATTAGTTTACAAAAATGGCCCAAGTTCAGTGGATGGATGGACGGACAGATAAATAGATAGATAGATAATGGATGGATAGATGGATGGATGGATAGATAGATAGATAATAGGTGGATAGCTAGATAGATAGATTGATGATCGATGGATAGATAGATATATGTAGATGGTACGTAGGTAGATAGATGGATAGATAGATAGATAGATAGATAGATAGATAGATAGATAGATAGATGATAGATGGTACATAGGTAGGTAGATAGGTAGATAGATAGATGTAGATCGTACGTAGGTAGATAGATAGATGGATTGATAGATAGACAGACAGATAGATAGATAAATAGGTGGTACGTAGGTAGATAGATAAATGATAGATGGATAGATAGATATAGATAGATAAATTGATGATAGATGGATAGATAGATAGATGATAGATCGATAGATGTAGATGGTACGTAGGTAGGTAGGTAGGTAGATAGATAGATAGATAGATAGATAGATGTAGATGGTACATAGGTGGGTAGGTAGGTAGGTAGGTAGGTAGATAGATAGATAGATGTAGATGATAGAGATAGGTGGATGGATGGATAGACGGATGGATAGACAGAGCCTTATCCATGCCCTTATGTTTGCACTTGTCTTGTAGGCAAGCAGAGACATCGCTGCCACCAATCCCACAATTGTCCAATGCTCAGATTGCAGATCATTACTCCACATGCATCAAGCTGTCAACAGAAAATGTGAGTTAAACTTCTGCTCGCTCCTTGCAACTTTCCAAAAGAACCGTTCAGACTAACTACATTAGGACCACATGTTCCATGAAAGTTCACAAAATAGTTGACCGTTCGCTTGACTGTGGGAATTGTGAGATTTTTTTTTAATGATACATGTATGATACTCACTCAGCTTTCATGCCCAAGGAAGGGCCAGAATTCCCAGTCTCTTGGCTTCTGCTCCAGCAATTTAATTGCTGCACCAAACTTTCTTAGGTTTCTTTTTTGTAAATCAAGAGATCAAAAGAAGTTTTAAAACATTTTGTGCCTGAAAAGAATAGGGCATACCTAATGAAATCTCAAAACAAGGAAGGGCCTAACACAGACCTTTTCTTTTCTTTTCTTTCTTTTTTTTGAAGGCGACTGCTATTTTGTGTGTGTGTATGTGTGCAATTTATGTATGTGTGTACGTGCATGCCTACACACCTTCACAGCCCTTTTGGTTCGGCCCTCCATAACTGTTTCTGATGTGGCCCGTTGGGAAAATGATTAGCCCTAGCGGAATCTTCAGGGACCCAGGCCTACAGTCTCGAATATCCAGCTGAAGTCCCTGCCCTCTCTCTCTTTAAGGCAGAGTTTGTGACAGATATTTGTTAGTATTGTTGTGGTTCCCTTATAGTCCTCAACTGTTAGTGGCATTTAATATTAAGTGCTGCTACTCAATTTTAGGCAAGGAATCCAAAATATTAAGACTGTAGGCTTGCTATTTCACAGAGATGAGATTGCTGAAAGTTTTTGAACTTGGCAATGCACACTTTTGTAGTCATGGTTTAAACATACTGTTCACCATCATTTGTTGTTGTTTTAACTGTGTCTTTCTTTCCAGAAAATCACCACAAAGAACGTATTCGGCTTACACCTTATTGACTATATGACTGAAATACTCAAGCAGAAAGATTCTGAACTCACCAATTTCAAGGTCAGGTTTCTTCCTAATTCGACTTCCTTAGATGTATATAGAATATGAACAGCAAACGTTGGGTAATACTGCGTGCTGTGCCTGATTGATTTGAAAGACTGTGATGTCTGGGCGATGAGCACAAAACTGCCTTTTCCTTTTGGTTACCGTATTTTTCGGAGTATAAAACACTCTGGAGTATAAGATGCACCTTAGTTTTGGGGGAGGAAAATAAGAAAAAAAAACATTCTGCCTCTGCCAACCAGCATCCATCGATATTTCATCTGGCTACTGTCCTGTCAATGTGTGAGACTGTTTGGAAACTGAAACAGTATTTGCTATTGTGTGAGCAATAAGGAGGAAGACAGCCAGCAGCCTGGGTGTGGCTTAGGTCAATTGTTCTAAAGCTGCATGCTGTGCTGATCTTTGAAACTGAAATTCCTCTCCTCTGCTTGTGTTTTGCTTGCTGCTGCAAACTCTAACAGTCCTTGCAGCAAATAGCGAACAGCCAGGTCAGCTTCAGCTCATTATTGCAGCCTGATTCAGCACGAGCAGCTGATTGGCGGATGGATTGGCCTCTCAGAATACCCCCAATCAGCTGTTCCAGGCTGCAGGGATTGCCATAGACCATCACCTCCGTGCCTCGCGGTTTTGGCTACATTCGTTGTATAAGACGTACCCAAATTTTCACCCTCTTTGGGGGAGGGGAGTGTGTCTTATACTCCAAAAAATACGGTACATTCCTTTCAGAAGAACTTTCCCCTTCCGATACCTGGCCAGCATTGTAGAGATTCTAGAGATTTATGGAACAAATCTATCTGAAAGACTGTTAGAAATAGGAAATAAAGATCAGCCTTCCCCACCTCCCACGCCAAAAACAGGTGGGATCTGTCCACCTTCTATTTTTTTTTTTTTTAATTTGATTTATCTGCCGCCCTTCTCCGGAGACTCAGGGCGGCTTACAATGCCTTAAGCAATAGCCTTCATACTTTGGTATATTTATTGCCTCCACAAACTGGGTCCTCAATTGACCTACCTTAGAAAGGATGGAAGGCTGAGTCAACCTTGAGCCTGGTGAGGTTCGAACTTACAGTAATTGCAGACAGCTGGTGTTAATCACAATGCTTTTAGTTTGCTGAGCTATCCAGGCTCTTTATTTGCTCTTGAGACTCCTGGGGCTTACTCTATGTCCAAAGAAAGACTTACAAAAGTAATTGTTGCTGAGGTATGTAAACAATGATTGATATTCGTGGCCCTGTTTCTAAATTAAGCTGATCTTCCATGTTGGTTTTGAAAGCCCTAGCTTCAGGTGAACAGGTAGAGGAGAAAAAAAAGGGAAAGAATAAAAGCTCAGTTGACTTATTACTCAAAGACTTTTAAGAGATAAACTCTATCCCCAGGTTGGGATCTATGACATTTCTTTACATTTGCGTTTACAGGTAGCAGCTGGCACCCTTGATGCCAGCGCAAAGATCTACGCAGTGAGAGTGGACGCCGTCCATGCAGATGTTTATCGCGTCCTTGGAGGGCTGGGCAGAGATGCTGCTCCTGCAGAGACTGAGAATAACCAGGACACAGGTGGGCCTTTTGTTGCCATTAACTGAGCCTATAATTCGGAATAGTTTAGCTCTTAGAATCCTCTCCCCTCTCCCTAAGACTCTTCTCCCCTGATTGTAGGATTTATTTATTTTTCATTTCCTTTGCTCATCAGAACAATTTCATTTCCTTTGAACCTCAGAACAATAACCATTGCCCTGTTCTGAGCTAGGCTTCCTTAAAAAGCATGAAGCAGAGTCTTGGTCCCAACAAACCCCCTTTTATTTACATGACTGTGAATTCCTTCCATTCGCAGTCAGCAAGGCCTGGCAAACAGTCTTTCGGAGGAATATTTATCAACACAAACCTTATCTTGCTGGGAAAGCTGCCAGATAACTTGTTTCCAAACGCAGTGTAAGGCCAAACTTGGCACAGAGTCTCTTAGAGTCACGAACAGAAGTTTCCACTCTTGAAACGATGGAATGAGCTAATTGTTTCCTGCAAAAGCTCCGTCCTTTTTCACTCCTCTTTTGTTTCCTATGGGAGGGGCCAATCACCAACAAGGTGTGGCTTTACTCCCAAATCGATCCTGCTTTCTGAGTTGTTCTTGACTTCTGGCAGCTCTGCGCATGCGCACACTGGGAACGGGCTCCAGCTGTTCCTCTGCCTTTCTGTTGTCTATTTCCCTCTCTGCCTCTGATGCAGAGCCTTTGTTCGAGCTTTCCCCGGCCCCCAGGACTGGCCCAAGTTCCTCTTCCAACCTCCTCAATGTCCGACTCTGCTGTCAGCTCCGCTAGCCACCGGTGGGCCACAATAGGCATGTTGATGCAGGCCCCATTCACATTACCAAGCAAATTGGATCAACCATCTGTTTTAATAACAAGTACGATACTGTTAAGGAATTTGCAGAGCAACCCTTGAGTAGCAAGGGTGTGCACATGAAAGCGATTGAGAGTAGTTATGAATAAACACAGCCAACACATAGATACACTGAGTTGTGTTTACTTTCAGGAAATAGCAATAAGTCACAGTCCAATAAACAATCCTGGTCATACACTGATAAAGCAGTAGATAGTAAAACAATAGTCCAGGGAAAATCTAATAATAAAGTCTTCTTACCAGTCGTCATAGTCATACACAATAATCAGTTCTTCTGTATTTGCAAACAGTAGCAAAACACAGCAAAGAGCAGTAAATAGCACACAGCAAACAGCAAAGAGCAGTAACGATCAGCAAAGAGAAACAAACCATGTTTCTAGCTCCCTCTTAAGGACATTGGCTACAGAGCTAACCAATCAGGACACAGTATGATGCAATACAGCAGTCTTAAAGCTATAATGATGGTTTATATATTGCCAACCCAACAAGTTAGGTAAAATCATTTCCTAACAGATATTTAGATAGCAAAGCTCACGTTGGGAAACTTTTGGACACCTGGACCGCCCAGCTCCAGAGTGAGAGAGGCAGAAAGCAAAAAAGAGTGAGGCTGTGTCATGAATATAAAGGAGCCGGGATTTTTGAATTCTTTTTATTGCTTTAAGGAGGATTTACTTTTTCTCTATAATAAATCAGGTCTTAAGAATGGCACAACAATGTACATTCCCATTTCAAGTGAGAGGAAATTGGGCCAGCCATTTTTGATTAGTGTTTGGGCTGTTCACAATCCTGGAGCTGGAAGTTGCTGACTTCAGATATAAGAGAGAGGAAAAGCAAAAGTAATAGAAAAGCTTAACCTTTTATTGCAAAATTATAACACATTTGAGATCCAGAAATAATTCAACATACTCATACTGGAGGATCTTTTTATAATTGTTAACAGGCATAATGTATAATTTTCAGGATAGTGTTGTATTATGGCACCCAAACCATAATTTGAATAATGAGATTTGCTTGAAAGTAATTGTTTTCTAAACAACCCAATCGTTGGGGTGTTGGATTTTCTAAATCGTACTTGACAATATTTTCAGTAAGTTTTGGTTAAAAATGCTGCAGAAAATTCCACTCCTGAATTTTCCTTTTCTAGGTGGCGAAAAGGAAGACTTGGACCAGTCTAAGAAGCGTTTGATTAAGAGGAAGCATCTGTACAAAACCATCGAGAAAAATTTGAATAACATCAATGTCTCCGAGACGGAGCGCAAATGCGAGGTGAGGCCTCTATAAAAATCACTCTGTTTTTTTAATGTTTTATTAAAATTTATTTTAATAAAATGCTTTTGGAGTAAAAATACATCTAAAGATGATTTTCTATTTAAGATACGTTCATAATTTAGTTTATTCAGCATGAAATGGAGCTCAGTTCTGTAGCAATGAGGCTGTATATTCTGCAATATTGGGACTGTCGGTGAGTCAACAATGGGTCAGAGGAGGAGCTACTGCGGAACAGAGATGACAGCTGCTCTTTAAAAATTACGATTTAAATCGAGTTGATTTAAATCAAGCCTTTTTTACTAGTGATTTAAATCATGATTTAAATTGATTTGATTTCAATCCAATCCACCCTGCTCTTCATTCAGCCACCCCTTCTAGTTTTTTCCTGGTTTTATCTTCAGAGTGATCCCATGTTCCAAAAAACGGCCTCGTCTTTCGATGAATGCAGTACGGCTGGGGTGTTCCTTACCACGCTCCACACGCACAGCTACCTCAGTGAAGTCCTGTTCGATTCCACGGTCGTCCCTCTGCCGTCTTCTTCTGGGACTTCTGAGATGCCAAGTTCTTCTCCTGTGAAAGTGACCGATTTAAAATGTAGGTGTGACAAATGGGCCCTAACCCTAACCCAGGGGTCTGCAACCTTAAGCACTCAAAAGAGCCATTTGGACCCGTTTCCCACAGAAAAGAAAACACCGGGAGCCACAAAACCTGGGTGGGCGTGGCCAACTCGATGTCATTCATTTCCAACAGTCACATGACCTCCCCCTAGCCACGCCTACCCAGCCGGTCATCAGGGCAGAGAACCAGTTGTTAAAAAACACCGGGAGCCACAAAACCCTTTTGACATCTCCCTCCCTCCCCTCTCTTCCCCCCTCTCTCTATATCTCTCTATCTCTGCTTCTCCATCCCTCGCCGTCGCCCTTACCTTCTCAGGCCAGGCGAGGAGTGACTGGGAGGGAGGGCGAGGGGAGGGGAGGGGCCAGCCAGTGGTGGGATCACCCAACAGGGAGCCACAGCAGAGGGCCCAAAGAGCCACATGCAGCTCCAGAGCCACAGGTTGCTGACACCCGCCCTAACCTAACTATTCTAATTACAATAATATGTATTTTGAGTGTGTTACTATTAATACGGAGCAAGAAGGACAAAAATCAGGTTCTCTTCCACCATTTCTGCTCTAGCCCTTGATCTAAATGTATTTCATAGAAATTACTGTTGTTCCCCCCCCTTTGTCCCTCCTCTTTCTACTATTCCAAATGATTAACGTTCAAACTTTTATTTCAAGGTTAATAGATAGCCTTCTACATAAAACCATCCATTTAGTGACAATTCGAAGAGACAATGGCATTGAAAAAGAGGACTTGCGAAGGTTTTTCACGCTTACAACCCCATTGGTCACGTGGTCAAAATTTGGACGCTTGGCGTGTATTTATGACGGTTGCAGTGTCCCGGGATCACGTGTTCACTTTTGGCAAACTTCTCACAGGCGAAGTCAACGGAGGAAGACTGGAGAGCTTGCTAACATAGATTTGAATAGCTTTGCATCTTGGATTTTCTTACTGAACTGCCCTCTTTTTGCCACCCTATCTAGCCACCCTTCTACGTTGCGTTGAAAAGTCCGCCATCTGCCCTTCGTTGTCCGGCTTTCTGTTTACTCAGTGGAACAGTGAAACCCACAACGAGGTACGCAAATTTGCTTGCTGCTTTGTGTTAAAAGAAGTTGTCGCGTGATCTTATACGGGTGTTCACCATGCTTTTAATTTATATCCAGGAGATGCCACCATCTCGTGGGCTACCAGGTTTCTTATCAAATCTTCTTTCTAGAGGTTTTCTCAAGTTCTATTATGAAATGTTTAACTTAAGGCAGCTTGGACCTTGGCAGTGAAGTTTTTTGACTAACATAACTTCATCGGGCTTTCTCAGCTTTATCATTAATTATGTAGACGTTGAGACTCTAGAAAGAATGCAGAGAAGAGCAACAAAGATGATTAAGAGGATGGAGGCTAAAACATATAAGGAATAGTTGCTGGGATTGGGTAGGTCTAGTTTAATGAAAAGGAGGACTAGGGGTGACATGATAGCAATATTCCAGGATTTGAGGAGCTGTGACAAAGAAGTGGGGGGGTCAAATTATTCTCCAAAGCATCAAAGAAGGCAGGACAAGAAACAATGGTTGGAGACTAATCGAAGAGAGGAGCAGCCTGGAATTAAGGAGAAACTTCCTAACAGGGAGGACAATTAACCAATGGAACCCCTAACCCTAATTCGCACCCATAATTCTATGCACCATGTGCATGTGAACCCCCCCCTCCCCGGGCTCCTGGCATGGTAGGCCCGTTTTTTGGTCTCCCCAGCCTCCCGAGCCTTTCTAGGAGTCGGGGGAGATCGAAAACTGCCTCCACCCCCACCCCCACCCCCCACCCCATAGGCCGGAAATGGCCCGTTTGCCAATTTCTGGAAGTTGGCAAATGGGCTGTTTCTGGCCTCCGGGGGGGGGGGGGGAGGCTGTTTTCGCTCTCCCCAGACTCCTAGAAAGGCTCGGGAGGCTCGGGAGAGCAAAAAACGGGCCTTCCCTCCCCACCCCCATCCCGAGGCCCTCCAGAGGCAGGAAACAGCCTGTTTCCCTACTTCTGGTGGGCCCAATAGGCCCGTGCACATGCTGAGCTCGTGTGCCCACCGATACGGCTACGCATGCCATCTGTAACACGCGTGCCATAGGTTTGCTATCATGGGACTAGACAGTCACTTGTCTGAAATGCTGTAGGTTCCCCTGCTTAATCAGGGGGCTGGACTAGATGCCCTTCAAGGTCCCTTCCAGCTCATTCATTCTATTCTTATTCTATAACTCTTTAGGGCAGTGGTTCTCAACCTTCCTAATGCTGCGATCCTTTAATACCGTTCCTCATGTTGTGGTGACCCCCAACCATAAAATTATTCCTAAAACCATTGAAAATATGTGTTTTCCTTTTTTTTTTTATTGAAAAAGTTTTACAAATACAAATTTTTCCCTCCCATTTCCCCCCCCCCTCCAACCCCTACCTCCCCCTCCCCCTCCACAACTTCCCTAGGTGGAATCCAAATCATACCATATCATATATTACCTTCCTACAACTCTAACTCCTGACTACACTATAAATTTCTACATCTTAACATTTTTTTTAAAATTTGATTTATATGCCGCCCTTCTCCGGAGACTCAGGGCGGCTTACAGTGCGTTAAGCAATAGCCTTCATACTTTTGTATATTTATATTTATACAAAGTCAGCTTATTGCCCCCAACAAACTGGGTCCTCAATTTACCCACCTTATAAAGGATGGAAGGCTGAGTCGACCTTGAGCCTGCCTGGGATTGAACTCACAAGTAATTGCAGCAGCTGGATCTTAAATGCTGCCTTTATAGGAGGCATAACTCCCCTACGCTACTCAGGCTCCTGAGAGCTGAAAGCTGTCTGGTATTTCCTTGTTTGGTATTTGTTCTGCACATAATCTATCCATTTCTTCCACTCCAGCATGTAAGTTTCTTGGGTCTGGTCTTTTAAGAATGCTGATATCTTCACCATTTCCGCAAAACTGGCCACCTTCGGAGTCCATTCTTCTATAGTAGGCATAGAGTCTTTTTTCCAGTTTTTTTCAGTTTTTTCTTCAAAACATTTTGCATAACCCACCATATTTTAATCCAAAAAGCCTTCACTTTCTTGCAGGTCCACAAAAATATGTGTTTTCTGATGGTCTTAAGTGACCCCTGTGAAAGGGTCGTTCGACCCCCAAAGGGGTCCCGACCCACAGGTTGAGAACCACTGATTTAGGGCCTAGCGTTGCACAATTAGCTTTTGATTGGCATCCTCCTAACTGTCCTTTTGAGAGAGAGAAAAAAGACTTCCCCTTAAAATGTTGTTTTGCGTCCAGTCAGTCTCTGCTCTCCTGGATAAATTCAAGAAAAGCGAGCAGGCGTTTGATATCAACGCAGAGACAGGTAACGAGTCTTTTGAAGACAGAATGGAAGATGATTTTGATGCTGACGCTCTAGACAAGACAATGGCAAGAGATCTCGGTGAATTCTCCGAAAAGCTGGAAGGATGCCGAATAGCACCGGAACGTTCGAGGTATATGTCCTTCTTGGAATATTTGGGGATAAGAGTGGTGCTCTTGAGAAGTTTTTAATGAGAATTTCATTGTTGCCTTCACTGAAAAGTGATCAGGAACAACATTCGTAGAAACACGCATGTTTTCAGGTGATCTTTGACTTTTTTTAAAAATTTGATTTATATGCCGCTCTTCTCTGGAGACTCAAGGCGGCTTACAATGCGTTAAGCAATAGCCTTCATACTTCTGTATATTTATACAAAGTCAGCTTATTGCCCCCACAAACTGGGTCCTCATTTGACCTACCTTAGAAAGGATGGAAGGCTGAGTTAACCTCGAGTCTGGGGAGATTCGAACTTAGAGAAATTGCAGACAGCTGGTGCTAATCACAATGCTTTAGTCTGCTGAGCTATCCAGGCTCCTTTGGACTTATGACCATAATTGAGCCCAAAATTTCTGTTGCTAAGCGAGACATTTGTTAAGTGAGTCTTGCCCCCTTTTCACGACCTTTCTTGCCACAGTTGTTAAATGAGTCGCCACAATTGTTAAGTTAATACCCTGTTTCCCCCAAAATAAGACATTATCCCCTGATAATAAGCCCAATCGGGCTTTTGAGCGCATGGCAATAAGGCCAAGTGCTTATTTCAGGGTTCAAAAAAATATAAGACGGGGTCTTATTTTCGGGAAAACACGGTACCTACCTACCTATGTTATTTTATCTATCAGACAGGTATATTTCTTTCTTTCTTTCCTTCCTTCCTTCCTTCCTTCCTTCCTTCCATCCATCCATCCATCCATCCATCCATCCATCCATCATCTACCATCTCTCATCTATCTATCTATCTATCTATCTATCTATCTATCTATCTATCTATCTATCTATCTATCTACCTACCTACCTACCTACCTACCTACCTACCCACCCTGTTTCCCCTAAAATAAGACATTATCCCCTGATAATAAGCCCAATCGGGCTTTTGAGCGCATGGCAATAAGGCCGAGTGCTTATTTCAGGGTTCAAAAAAATATAAGACGGGGTCTTATTTTCGGGGAAACACGGTACCTACCTACCTATTTTATTTTATCTATCAGACAGGTATATTTCTTTCTTTCTTTCTTTCTTTCTTTCTTTCTTTCTTTCTTTCTTTCTTTCTTTCTTTCTTTCTTTCTTTCCTTCCTTCCTTCCTTCCTTCCTTCCTTCCTTCCTTCCTTCCTTCCTTCCTTCCATCCATCCATCCATCCATCCATCCATCCATCCATCCATCATCTACCATCTCTCATCTATCTATCTATCTATCTATCTATCTATCTATCTATCTATCTATCTATCTATCTATCTATCTATCTATCTATCTACCTACCTACCTACCTACCCACCTACCCTGTTTCCCCTAAAATAAGACATTATCCCCTGATAATAAGCCCAATCGGGCTTTTGAGCGCATGGCAATAAGGCCGAGTGCTTATTTCAGGGTTCAAAAAAATATAAGACGGGGTCTTATTTTCGGGGAAACACGGTACCTACCTACCTATTTTATTTTATCTATCAGACAGGTATATTTCTTTCTTTCCTTCCTTCCTTCTTTCTTTCTTTCTTTCTTTCCTTCCTTCCTTCCTTCCTTCCTTCCTTCCTTCCTTCCTTCCATCCATCCATCCATCCATCCATCCATCCATCATCTATCATCTCTTATCTATCTGTCTGTCTGTCTGTCTGTCTATCTATCTATCTATCTATCTATCTATCTATCTATCTATCTATCTATCATCTATCTATCTATCTATCATCTATCTATCTATCTACCCTGTTTCCCCTAAAATAAGACATCCCCTGATAATCAGCCCAATCGGGCTTTTGAGTGCATGGCAATAAGGCCAAGCACTTATTTCAGGGTTCAAAAAAATGTAAGACTGGGTCTTATTTTCGGGGAAATTATTTCACTGTTAAGTGAACCTGGCTTCCCCATTGACTTTGCTTGACAGAAGTTCGCAAAAGAGGATCGAATGACTCTGGGACATTGCAACTGTTTAAATACATGCCAGTTGCCAAGCATCTGAATTTTGATCACTGACTGCAGGGATGCTGCAATGGTCATAAGTGTGAAAGACCTTTTCAGTGCCGTTGGAACTTCAAACGGTCGCTAAACAGATCCAGGACTTACCTGCACAGCAAACGTTGAAGAAGCAACGGTCAACTCTTTTAAAACTAGCGTTAAATCTCTTTTTTACAGAGAAAACCAGGTTTCAGTGAGAGAAGGGGATATTGGGTCCATGTGTCTACAGCTGTCTATGAACCCCGGCGAGTATTCTTACTTCAGCCCCCGAATTATGTCCATGTGGGGAGGCCCAGAACACTGGCGCTTTAAACCGCGCCATAAAGGTACGGTGGGGCAGAGGTTGGGCAGGGATTGCCAAGAGTTCAGCAGTCAAAGTTAATTGCGGCAGCTCATAAATTTATGAAGAATCACAATCTTTTACCTGTTACTGTTTCCTTTCCTCTTGTTCCGCCCCAGCTACGGACCCCAAAGAACGCAGCACACACAAAGTCTGTACAAACCTTAGTTTACCAAAATAAAATCAGTTTTCTTTTTCAAACGAAGGCTGTTAATTAACTTTCTTAACAGCCTACAAGAATCCAAAGAATAAATAATCTTAATCTTACTATGGTTGGCCGAAAGCCCAGAAGCAATTTGCAGGAAACTGATAAGAGAACTAAAATCAAGGCGCGGAGGAGAGTGAACGAAGTTGTTCCCTGCAAATTGTTTCAGTCGGCATTCCTCCTTAAATAGGCTAAGGGAGTGGCCAGTTAGCCCCAAGCCTTACTCTCGAGGAGACCTCCTCCTGAGGAGCCACTCCTGCCTTTCGGCAGCTCTGCGCGCCCGTGCATCAAGAAGAGACTCCTCCTCTTCTTCCTCTTCACTTATGGGAGCTTCTGAAGGCCCTGGCTGAATCCACGCCTCTGGCACCACATCTTCTCCAGCCTCGAGTGCCTGCGGCTCAAGCTACTGGCGCAGCACCACACCAGCCTCCTCTCTGTCCGAATCAGCCACAGCCACACGTTTGAGTCTGCCCTACTTCTTTGACTGTTTTCTTCTCCTCCTGCTTCATCAGGGCTGTTTATTGAGCATGCATGGGTTCACACATGCACGTTTCTCTTTTTCAGAATAATGCTCTCTGCTCTGCATGCTGCTGGCCAAAGTTTACAAAAACGCAAAAGTCTGTAAAGCAGAGGTCTTCAAACTTGGGCAGCTTTAAGACGTGTGGACTTCAACTCCCAGAATTCTCCAGCCAGTAGCTGGAGAATTCTGGCTGGAGAATTCTGGGAGTTGAAGTCCACACGTCTTAAAGCTGCCCAAGTTTGAAGACTTCTGCTCTAGAGATTCTCAGTCGTCCAGGTCATGGTTGTCCCAAAGATTCCTTTTTCAGGAGGCAACTGGACGTCCTTGTTTTGTCCTTTTGAAGTCAGAGCTGAAGAAGCTTCTTGGATGAGAAGCGAAATGTCTTCAAACAACAACAAGAAGAAGAAAGTCCAGTTGCCTCCTGAAAAAGGAATCTTTGGGACCTTTTACACAAAGCATATTTTGTAATATACATTGATCGTATAATATACGTTGATTTCTTGCTCTGTAATCGAAAAGGCATCACGGTATATCTCATTTTTGTTTAATGGCGCATAGATAAACGTAGAACGGTCGTATTTCCAGTATTTATTGCAATACTTCCTCCGTAATTGTTTATTTTCTCACCTCACAACCTGGATTGGTAGCTCGGAGTAGAATGATACCTAATGTTTCATTATTTTGAAAGTGCCCTTTTGTGCTGCCTGTTTAAAGACATTTAGAGTTCCCTTTTATAAAACAAGATTTACGGTAATATCCTACGGCAGAGCAAGCCGCTTCCTTCCATCGTGTCTTCTGTCATCTGCACAGGTGATGCCAATGCCGAGAGAGTCAGTAGAAGGAAAACAATTAAGAAAGTCTTTCAGATCAATTTTGAAGAGGAGATTAACTTTGAACTTCACTTCCGCAAAACCCGGGTAGGTTTTTCTTTTTCCCCCTGAAGGCAGGATGAGAAGCAATGGGCAATGGGAAAACAATTAAAGAGGAATCCAACTCAGAACTATGGAGAGATTTTCAGCACTTCCAATGGAGATGAGCACCGCCCCACTATACTCAGCAATGGACTAGCAGAGTAAACTTTGCAAGGACTCTTTTACTGTTACCAGAGGTGGGTTCAGACTGGTTCGGGTTGTTATGGAATGAAGTGACCAAGCAACATCCCTGGGTCAGCCAGAGAGAGATAGTTTATTTGCGCAAAGACTCAAGCTAGTTTCGCATCTTAGCTTTGAGTAAAGACTCCATGATTGTATGACACCTTATATACTTTTCTAAACAAAGGATTCTGCTAACACAGCAACTTTCCCTATATGGTTAACATACATTTGTTACATTTAATTGACATCTCCTTATTACTAAAGTTTTACCTCATCCTTGCCAAACATTCATAATTCTTCTGTAATTTACTGGAGCATAAGTCCAAATTATCTTTTGTTGATGGATGAATTCCAACCAGGTGGACATCCTTGGCCTTATCACCTTTTAACTATATTTCATTAAGATGCTCCCTTTTCTTCTGACAAGTTAGGGGGTCACTTAGAGTATCAAAGGAGGTTATGCTGACTCTGTATTCTCTCCAGCTGGATGTATTTCCTGCCTTCCAGTATATAGTTGCTTTTAGAATATCTTTTAGAATATAGTGAATATAAAGTTATCCAGTGGTCATCCAACCGCTCCCTCTACATTAGGGTGGACCGGTAGTTCCGACCACCAACTGGACCTGCCTCTCTCCCCCCCACCCCCATGCTATCCCGTGCTATATATATCTCACTCTCTGGCTTGCTCACCCTACCCACACAGCCCAGTTGATTTCCACGCCTCGCCCGCTCTACTCACCGCGGCTGCCCCAGAAGGTGTGCTGGAAGCTGCACGCATGAAATAGCCATGTGTTAGAAGCTGTGGGCTCCCGTTTTCAGTTCTGGCACTGGGCAAACCAGTTGTTAAAGTATGTGAAGCCCACTTTATCAAATCTAAATCGGCGCAAAGTGTGATTCAAGATAAAACTTGCTCAGCATTCCTAGTAGAGAATGTTTCTGATCGTTCTGGTTTTATAGAATAGAATAGGATAGAATTGGAATTAGAATTAGAATTAGAATTAGAATTAGAATTAAAATTAGGAATAGGAATAGGAATAGGAATAGGAATAGGAGTAGAGTAGAGTAGAGTAGAGTAGAGTAGAGTAGAGTAGAGTAGAGTAGAGTAGAATAGAATAGAATAGAATAGAATAGAATAGAACAGAACAGAACAGAACAGAACAGAACAGAACAGAACAGAACAGAACAGAACAGAATAGAATAGAATTTTTTATTGGCCAAGTGTGATTGTACACATAAGGAATTTCTCTTGATGCATACGCTCGGTGTACATAAAAGAAAAGATACATTCATCAAGAATCATAAGGTACAACACTTAATGATAGTCATAAGGTATAAATAAGCAATCAAATCATATTAGGAACAGTCACTATAAATCGTAAGGATGCAAGCAACAAAGTTACAGCCATGCAGTCATAAGTGGGAGGAGATGGGTGATAGGAACGATGAGAAGATTAATAGTAATAATAATACAGACTTAGAAAATAGTTTGACCGTGTTGAGGGAATTATTTGTTTAGCAGAGTGATGGCGGGAAAAAACTGTCCTTGTGTCTAGTTGTTCTGGTGTGCAGTGCTCTATAGCGTCATTTTGAGGGTAGGAGTTGAAACAGTTGATGTCCAGGATGTGAGGGGTCTGTAGATATTTTCCCAGCCCTCTTTTTGACTCGTGCCGTATAAAGGTCCTCCATGGAAGGCAGGTTGGTAGCCACTGTTTTTTCTGCAGTTCTAATTCTCCTCTGAAGTCTGTGTCTGCCTTGTTGGGTTGCAGAGCCAAATCAGACAGTTATAGAGGTGCAGATGACAGACTCAGTAATTCCTCTGTAGAACTGGATCAGCAGCTCCTTGAGCAGTTTGAGCTTTTTGAGTTGGTGCAGAAAGAACATTCTTTGCTCTTTCTAAAACAGGCAGCTACGGTTCTGTCCAAGTCCACCCTCCAAAGCCAAAACAAGAAAAGCAACACCCTCCCGACAGACTTCCATTATGATCCAGACGACCTCACGCGGCTGTTCCTCAAACCGCAAATCAGGGTAAGGTTTCCTTCTTCAATGTAAGGATCTCGGCAGCGATGCTGACAGCCTGCTGCTCCGGCCCCGAAGATTGTCGGAGAGGTTTCCTAACTGAGCCAGTGAGTCAGTTCTTTCCATCAGTAGCAGCTTGTCACGATTCTTTCAAGTTGTTTTCTTTCTGCAGGTCTCGAACCTGCTGCCTCAGGGTCGCTCACCCAGTCATGACGACGATGACGAAGTCGGAGAATACGATTACAACAACCCCAATGATACCTCCAATTTCTGTCCCGCAGTGCAGGTGAGTTCTGATGATCAGGAGTGTGTTCTGTGTTTGACGGCTATCCTTTCTTACCTGAAATGGGGGGAGGGGGGCTGGAAGCTATAAAAATTGGTTGCTGGTAGCTGCAGTTTTTGTCGGGAAGAAACACTGAAGTGTTGAGCACCAATGTTTGAACTTCCCAAGAGTCCTTGCATTCTTCCTGACTTTCTGGACTATTTACTTGGATCCTTTGCTTCCTGAACTCCTTGATTTGCCCTGCTGGATTTATTACTGTGCAGCCACGGTGTACATAGCGCTGGGCTGGACTACTTGCAGCCAGAGGCTGCTTGAGGTGTGTATGGGAGGTTTGACATCACTTTGCTCTGGGACGTGCCAGAAACGTGGGAGCGTTTGGGGAAATTTGGAGCAATAAAGGGGCGGTTTGAACTGCCAGCTGTTTGTGTTATCTCTGTCCCGTGCCCTCAGATCATCACCAGAATCACCAGATTCACTTTGCAACCATTTTACTAACTTAACTTCGGTGATTCACTTAACGCTATGTCAAGAGAGGTCGTAAAAGAGGGCAAAGCACAATTAACAACTCTCTTGCTTAGCAAGAGAAATTTTCAGAAGTCATAAGTCAAGGACTACCTGCATTATTATTATTTTTTAAAAAAACAAATACTGAGAAAGACAGACTGTGGACACACTTAAGACTTGACCGCACTCCTGTTCATTTCCCCCCTCCCCCCATCTTCTTTCTGTTCAGGAGGGCGACAGTGATGATGACAACGAGCCTGTGAAGTTTATAGGCCAGGGAGGGATGTTTGAAATGACAGCCTATCCTACGGGTGGAGATGACCAAGATGGAGAACTTGATGATGGAAAAGTCAAAGGATTCAACATCTCCACTTACGGTGAAGCCAACATGGTAGCTGAGCCTCAAAAGGCAAGTATGAGTTCAGAGTGCACAGTCCCAAAACGGGGTGTCAGCACTTCAAGCTGCATTTACTCTAGTGCTGACATAAGAAGGAGAAGCGGAGGCATCTGGCAAGGGACGTTTGACTTTTCACCTACTTATTTTCCCTGGAGACGATATCCCCTAGGAGATGAGATGGGAGGGGGGAAATTCCTTTGAGCTGGAGCAGTAGATTAGGGGCAGAGTGACTTGGAAGATGGCCAATGAGTGCAGAGGAGTGGGGAAAGGAAAGGGAGGGTTCTTGGGTCGGAAGTTAGTGTTGGCTACGATGAGTCGGAGTTAGAATGTCGTGCTTAATAAATGAGAGATTTTATCAAAGACTTTTTGCTGAAATGCAATTTATTTGAGACGACATCGAAACTTGACACGGGGCCTCTCCAAGAAGGAGAGAACTGTTTCCTGCAATTTGCATCCTTTTAGATGCAACCATTAACAGAATGTAGATCAACCTCCAAGTGCTTCAAGGACCCTCTAAAAGGATGCAAATGACCAGCTGTCTGCAAGGAATATCAGTCCTTCTGTTCCGCACCATCCAGTCAGAGCTGAAGAAGCTTCTTGGATGAGAAGCGAAAGGTCTTCAAAGAAAAACCAGAAAGTCCAGTGGCCTCCTGGAAAAAGGCACCTTTGGGACAACCACGACCTGGATGACTGAGAATCTCTACAGAGGACAATCATGTATCTCTATTTGTGTTTTAATTTAGTGAAAGATATGGCTCATATTTCCCTTTTTTTTAAAAAAAAATTGATATATATCCCGCCCTTCTCCGGAGACTCAGGGCAGCTTACAATGCGTTAAGCAATAGCCTTCATACTTTTGTATATTTTATACAAAGTCAGCTTATTGCCCCCACAAACTGGGTCCTCAATTTACCACCCTTAGAAAGGATGGAAGGCTGAGTCAACCTCGAGCCTGGTGAGATTCGAATTTACAGTAATTGCAGACAACTGGAGTTAAATTACAATGCATTAGTCTGCTGAGCTATTCTCCTCCTTCTCCTTCTCCTTCTCCTTCTCCTTCTCCTTCTCCTCCTTCTTCTCCTTCTTCCTCTCCTTCTTCTTCTCCTTCTTCTTCCTCTTCTCCTTCCTCCTCCTCCTCTTCTTCTTCTTTTAATTTGATTGATATGCCGCCCTTCTCTGGAGACTCAGGGCAGCTTACAATGCGTTAAGCAATAGCCTTCATACTTTTGTATATTTTATACAAAGTCAGCTTATTGCCCCCACAAACTGGGTCCTCAATTTACCTACCTTAGAAAGGATGGAAGGCTGAGTCCACCTCGAGCCTGGGGAGATTCGAACTTACAGTAATTGCAGACAGCTGATGTTAATCACAATGCTTTAGTCTGCTGAGCCACCAGGCCCTTCTCTTCATAACCTCCCGACTTTCCGGCGGGCTTTAAAAACTCATCTTTTTCAGCTTGCCGGCTTAGCCTGATTCCTGTAAATATTTTATCATTTTAGAGTTTTATTATCTTTTATATGAATTAGTTTTAATTTACGGCCATTTATATTTGTTCTTTTATGAAATTTTAATTTTTGTGTGCTAGTTTTTAATCGGCTGTGCACCGCCCTGAGTCCGTAAGGAGAAGGGCGGTATATAAATCTAAATAAATAAATAAAATAAATAAAAATAAATAACTGGACAGGACATCTTCTGAAATTCCATGCTTTTCTCATCTCTGCCAGGCTGAGCTTTGCTTGCTTTTTGTGATAAGAAACTTGCTCAAAACTTAGTTCCAGATTCATTTTCTCATTCTGTGTGCTTATTCCTCTAGAAAGCAGAAAATTTATTTATTTTAAGTAAGGCCCTCCAGTACGGAATAGCAGGACTTTGAAAGGCAGGGTTGCAGGTTTGTCTTTGGGTTATTATGACGACTCTTCTAACTCCTGCCTAATTTTGGATTCCAGGTGAACAAAATAGACATTCAATATGCAAAAACGGCCAAAAAGATGGACATGAAGAGGCTCAAGCAGAGCATGTGGCACCTCTTGACAGACGTCCCAAAAAATCAGACCGAGGAAGAGGTACACATCAGGAAATCTGGTTTTGTTGTCGTTCTTGTTTTCTCCTTTGGTATCCTAGTCGACTTTCTTCTGAACTTCTCAAGGCAAAAACCGCACGCTTTTCATCAACGCTTTGCAAAAAAAAAAAGAAGCAAAATTTTCTTTTCTTGGAAAAGGGCATCCTGAGAACAATGTTGCTCCTCCACACTTCAGTGGACAGTATTAAAAGATTGGTGATTATCACCCCCGAAATACTGCAACTAATTATGGTCACTGTGCTACAAGAAAGATGTGGAGAGTTTGGAAAAAGTTCAGAGAAGAGCAACTAATGTGATCAAAGGCCTGGAGACTAAAATGTATGAAGAACGGCTGCAGGATTTGGATTTGAACAGTCTAAAGAAAAGAAGGGCTGGGGGCACATCATAGCAATAGTCCAGTATTTGAGTGGCTGCCCCAAAGAAGAGGGGGTCAAATTATTCTCCAAAGCACCAGAGGGCAGGACAAGAAGCAACGGATGGAAAGGAGAGAAGCAACCTGGAATTAAGGAGAAACTTCCTAACAGTGAGAACAATTAACCAGTGGAACTGCTTGCCACCAGAAGTTGTGGCTGCTCCATCATTGGAGGTTTTTAAGAAGAATCCCTTGTTAAGTGAATCTGGCTTCCTAATTGACTTTGCTTGTCAGAAGTTCCCAAGAGGTGATCCCATGACCCCTGGACACGTCAACCGTCATATATATGAGTCAGTAGTCAAGCATCTGAATTTTGATGACACGCCCATGGAGGTCCTGGGGGTGTGAAAAACGGTCACTAAAGTCACTTTTTTCAGTGCCGTTGCAATCTTGAACAAACTTGTAAAACAAGAACTATCTGTACAGAGAAACGGTGTTGGAAGGGATCTTGTAGGTCATCTAGACCAACCCCCCTCTGTCCAAGCAGGAGAACCTGCGCCATTTCTGACAGATGACAGTCCGGTTTCTTCTTGAAAGCTTCCAGGGGTGAAGCTCCCACACCTTCTAAAGGCAACATCTGTTCTATTAGCTGTCAGAAAGTTCCTCCTTATTTCCAGGTTGAATCTCTCCTTGTTCAGTTTCCATCCATTATTCCTTGTCTGCCTTTCAGGTGCCTTGGAAAATAGGTTGACCCCCTTCCTCCTCTCTGGGGCAGCCCCTCAAATATTGCAAAACGGCTATCCTGTCTCCTCTGGTCTTTCTCTTCACTGGACTAGCCATTGGCATGACTAGAAAGTTTATGATCTGAATACTTTTATTTCAACGTTCCTTCCGCAGAGTGAAGGCACCGAGAAAAAGGTCAACTCTTCATCCGTCTCGAGCCCGAAGGTCTTCAGTAGCATCACCAAGGAACTACTTCAGAGGTATTTCCCAGGTGGAACGGGACAGCTCACCATGGGACAACTCGCTGCGGGACAATTTTACAATTCTATTTTAATTATTTAAAATAAATAAGTTAGTTTAAATGTTGCCATTCACTTTGCCTCCCCTGTCCCTCCTTTTGCATCCTTTCTTCAATGTGATTCTGTTCCACTATTGCTTTGATATTAGTGTAACAGTGAATTGTCCTAAACCAGTGATGGCTGACCTTTTTGCCATCACGTGCCAGGAAGACGGGGTGGGGGAGGTTTGCTCACACGCGTGCCCACACACATAATTCTCTGCGCCCCACCCTGTGCATGCACGCACCCCACTCCTGGCACGCAATGGCCCGGTAGGTCCATTTTTCTTTCTCACCTGGCTCCTCTCTATGCATGTGGGGAGGGCAAAAACAGCCTTCCCCACCCCCTCGAAGGCCCTCTGGAGGCCTGAAACGGCCCATTTCCCAATTCCCGGTGGGACAGGAAGTGAGTTTTTTGCTGTGCCCAGCCTCCAGAGCCTCTCTAGGAGACTCTTGGCTTCCAGGTTGGTGCAGGAGGCTTTTCAGGCCCAAAATGGGGCAAAGGAGGGCCTCGTGCTGCCCCCCCCCTTCCAGGCCCAAAACGGGGTGTGTGGGGAGGGTGCGTGCATGCGCGCAAACCCCCCAAATACAATGCGAGCGCCCCCCACATGGGTCCCCACCACGTATGCGTTCATGTGTCCCCTGTATGTGCCCCGCCCACCACACATGCCACAGAGACCCGAAGACCAACTGGCCAGTGGGAGGGACGCACGCATGCGTGGTGGAGCTGGGTTGACGGCTGGCGTACCCGCAGAGAGGGCTCTGCCTGGCACGCGTGCCATAGGTTCTCCATCACGGCCATAGGACAAGCCACAGGGAGTCGAGAGTAGCACAAAGTAACATTTACGCGATGCGGACGGTTTGACCATTTCTCTGCGTCTGCTCCCAGGTTGGGGGATAATTTGTATTTGCTCAGCAAGCCTTGCCTTGTAGAGAAAGGATACGTCTGGCCATGAAAAGGAGGGCTCTTTATCAATTGGCTTCTTAATGTATGCCCTACCTCAAGGCAGCTGATAACAAGAAAGCAAAGCAGAGATAGTCAGTGGCGGGATGCTGCCCGTTCAATGAGAGAGGGTGCATGTGCGCTCAAGGCACTTGAGCACAGCGCTAAAAATGGAGCATTTAGAAGCTCAGCTGCTTACCTTCCAAGTCAGCAACGGTAAACAGAACAGCAAGGGAGAGTGGTGGAAATCAGCTGTGCCAGGCAATTAAGATGAGCTACAAAGGAGGAAATAAAGGACAGGATAGAGCGGGGGCGGGGCCAACTAATAGTTGGCGCTACCAGTTTGCCCGAACTGCTCTGAACCCGCTGAATACCATCTCTAGAGGTAGTCCTTGATGTACGACCACAATCAACCCCAAAATTCCTGCTGCTTAAGTGAGACAGATGTTAATTAAGTTTCGAGACTTGACTTGCGCGCAGTGGTTAAGTGAACCACGGCAGTTGTTCAGTTAGCAACGTGGTTGTTAAGCGAATCTGTCTTCCCCGTTGACGTTGCTGGTCAGAAAGTTGCAGAAGGGGATCACCAGTTGTTCTGTCTTGCAGCCTCCCTTCCGTGATGGCGAAAAACCTTTCGGTCCCATTGGCGTTTGCCTGCCTCTTGCACCTGGCTAATGAAAAGGTGAGTACGATGCGCCATTCAAACACAGGTAGTCCTCGACTTATGGCCGCTATCAAGCCCAACGTTTCTGTTGCTGAGTTAAACGTCCGTTACAATTTTACAGCCTCTCCTGCCGCAGCCGTTAAATGGAACACTGCCGTGGTCAAGATAGTAACCCCGTTGTTAAGTGAATCTGGCTTCCCCATTGATTTGGCTTGTCAGATGGTGGCCAAAGGGAATCACGTGCCCCCACCCCCACCCCGGGAACACTGCAACCGTCATAAATATGAACCAGTTGCCAAACATCTGAACTGTGACCACGAGGATGCTGCAATGGACATAAATGTCAACTGGCAAAGCATCCCTGGCCTACTCTTGAGTTGCCATAGAGGCAAGGGAGATGGGTAACCAACAAAGCAGCCTGGCAGCCAAAGACAGGAACACATTCCAGACATATCTTTCTCAAGGCTGTCTCCCAGGGTTACCCACAGCAGCCGGAGGGGAGTGATCTCTATAGCCCGCGAAATTGCTCTGCTGGTGAATGTGATTGACGACAATAAGTGTGAAAAATGGTTTATAAGTCTCCCTTTTTTCAGCACCGTCTTAACCACGAACTGTTGTAAGTCTAGAACTACCTGTAGTAGGACAGTCATGTGGGAGGAACAGCGTCTTTTCAACCTAGATCTCTAACCAGTGGGTGAAACCTTTTCTTTAGTGCCTTCGCCAATGCTGAGGCAAAAAAAAAAACTTGGATTTGAGCGTGGGCAGCTTTAAAGTTTGACATTTAATTCTTCCCCTTCCCTCTCCCCTCCCGCTTCAGAACCTGAAACTACAAGGGGTGCAAGATTTATCTGAAGTCTTAGTGCTACAAGAAGATTAACCTACGCTACCCGACACTCTTCAGCCTCCGAAGTGGGAAATTTACCTTGCCTTTTTGAGACTTTTTCCCAGGGCATGAAAGCGAAGGGCGAGAGCCTCCGCCTAATTCCGTCGGTTCTCCCTGGGATGGAACAGGGTATGATTTGCATAAAGATTTCGGCAGTCAAATCTGCTTGCCTTTTAAAAGGAGCCTGGGAGGGTTTTTTTTTCAACCCCTCCTGAATTTGGCCCCTTTCCCCACGATGGGGGACCCCCGAGCGCAAAGGGGACCTTTTAACACGCGTGTGCGTTCTTGGCACAATCGTGAGCCTTTGTATCCCTTTTTTAAAAAAACCCTGGTTTTTAGTTTTCCCCACGCCGGAAACCTTCCCGTCTTTCTTTCTAAACAGTTTCTCTCTCCTGTCGTTTTTATCATTGTCTTGAAGTCATTTTATATATTTGTACGGATGTTTTTTAATTTTTTTTTTTTTTAAAGGAATAAACCCCCCCCCCCCCAAAACCTCTTCTCCGCCTGCGGCTTTAATTTGCTTTGATTTGCAATGGATGTCTTGTTTGGGTTACGATTTCGTTTCGCGCTGCGGTTTCGTGTGGGTGGCGGGCGTCATGGAGAAGCCGTTCGGCTGCCATGCTGGGGAAAAAAGCCCCAAATTTAAATTTGAAGCCTATCCAGACAAAGCATCCCTGGCAGAGTTGGTTACCTTGATTTCATGAAGCAATAAGGAAGTTGCGCCAGGCGGGGTGACTTCACTTAAAACCAAAGCTTGCTTTGATTTCTCAAGAATTCTGTGGGACTCCTGTTGCACAACTGCATTATCTAATCGCGTTCTTGGGCACAATCAGTTACCTAACTGCTAGGCTGATGAAAGATACAATCTCCTCCTTTCTGTTAAAGCTGGCCAGGCTGTCAGAAGTCGAGCCTGAGCTTTCCTTTCTGGTTTGCAATTTACGGAGGAGCCCCTTTCACCGGGACAGGAGTGTCAAACGCAATTTCATTGAGGGCCGCATCAGAGTTGTGTTTGACCTTGGGGGGGGGGGGGGTTGGCCAGTGAGGGCATGGCTAGCTCAACATCACTCATGTTGGGGGCACATATGGTGGCCAAGTGCCAAGGCAGAACTTCTCTCTGACTCTCCCTCCCTCATTATAATTTCCTTCCCTTCCTTCCTTCCTTCCTTCCTTCCTTCCTTCCTTCCTTCCTTCCTTCCTTCCTTCCTTCCTTCCTTCCTCTCTCTTTCCCTCTTTCTCCTTCCTTCCCTCCTTCCTCTTTCCCTCTTTCTCCTTCCTTCCTTTTCTTTTTCCTTCCTTCCTTTTTTCTTCCTTCCCCTGTTTTCTTCTTCCTTGCTCTCTTCCCATCTTTTTCTTTCCTCTTTCCCTTTCTCTTTTCCTGTCCCTTCTTACATGCTCAAATGCAAAAGGGGAAACATTTCTCCTTTTGTTTGTTTGTTTGTTTTTATTTGGTTTTGTTAGCTGCCAGTGAAAATGGAGCCTGTTTTTGGCCACAATGGCCTCCTGCAGCCCTCTGTGAGCAAAAACGGAGCCCAGGGGGACCCACGCGCAGAGGCACCGCTGGCCGGTCCTTTTCTGTTTCCAGGTAGCCCTACAAGCCAGATCTAAGCATCCCTAGTTCGACATCCCTGGACTAGGATATTTCTGCACTGAAAAATTCTTTGAGAAATGAACATTGATGCAAACTTAAGCTTGGCTTATGTATAAAGAAGGAAAAGCTGTTTCCCTTCCCCCTCTGGGAAAGGATAAAGAAAATCCACTTTGGGGCTTCTCACCTTTTGGAAAAATTCACTTCTCTCTCTCTCTCTCTCTCTCTCTCTCTCTCTCTCTCTCTCTCTCTCCTTGATTTACGACTGCAAAGGATCCCAACATTTCTGTCACTAAGTGAAACATCAGTGAACTGAGTTTTGCCCTTAGTTTACGATGGCAGCATTGAAGCTTCCAGTCTAATATGGGGGTTTTCTGGAACGCTGACATAGACCTTTCTTGCCACCCTTGTTTAAGTGAATGACTGCGGTTGTTAAGTGAGTCACATGGCTGTTAAGCGAATCCGGCTTCCCCGTCGACTTTGCTCATCGCCAAAGGGGGTCACGTGTCCCCTTGACGGGACATGGCAGCCGTCATAAATAAGACTTTTGACCCCGTGACCCATGGGTGGAGGCTGCAACAGTCATGAGTTGTGAAAAGGGCTCATGTGTCCCATTTTTCAGTGCCGTCGTAACTTTGAATGGTCACTAAATGAACCGTTCCAAGTCAAGGACTATCTGTATATATGTATTATTTCTTAATTCCCCTCTCCCTCAAGAGCTTGGGGAGCTCGGCCCCTTTCCAGTGTGCCCTTTGGGGAATATACAGAATAACAAGAGTTGGAAGGGACCTTGGAGGTCTTCTAGTCCAACCCCCTGCTCAAGCAGGAAATCCTATACCCGTGATAGCGAACCTATAGCACGCGTGCCACAGGTAGCACACGGAGCCATATTGTGGGCACGCAAGCGTTGCCTTAGCTCAGTGCCCGTGCGCCAGTCTGTGCCGGCTAGTTGATTTTCGAGCCTTCCCGTCCTACCGGAAGTTGAGAAACGGGCTGTTTCCGGCCTCGAGAAAGGGGGGTATGGGAAAGACCATTTTTTGCCCTCCCCAGGCTCCTAGAAAGGCTCTGGAGCCTGGGGAGGGCGAAAAATGGGCCTTCGAGTCCCACTGGAAGTCGGCCAATGGGCCATTTCCGGCCTCTGGGGGGATGGGGAAGGCCGTTTTCGCTCTCCCCAGGCTCCAAGAAAGCCTCTGGAGCCTGGGGAGGGCAAAAACCAGGCCTACTGGGCCCACCATGCCATCATGTGCCAAAAGCGCGGGGAGCGCAGGGGGGGATTGCACACATATGCGCGGGGGGCGGGGCGCATTGAATTATGGGTGTAGGCATGCACACATGCGTGCGACCCCCCTGCGCTTCCCCCACTTTTGGCACACGACGGCAAAAGGGTTAGCTATCATTGTCCTATACCCGCGATGGCGAACCTATGGCACGTATTCCACAAGTGGCACGCGGAGCCATATCGGTGGACACGCAAGCGTTGCCCTAGCTCAGCTCTATCAGGCTATTTCCGGCCCCTGGAGGGCCTCCAGGGGTGGGTGGGGAAGGCCGTTTTTGCCCTCCCTAGGCTCCTAGAAAGCCCCTGGAGCCTGGGGAGGGCGAAAAACGGGCCTTCCAATCCCACTGGAAGTCGGCAAATGGGCCGTTTCCAGCCTCTGGGAACAGCTCTCCGAAAGGCTCTGGAGCCTGGGGAGGGCGAAAAACAGGCCTTCCAGTACCACCGGAAGTCGGCAAATGGGCCATTTCTGGCCTCCGGGGGGATGGGGAAGGCCGTTTTTGTCCTCCGCAGGCTCCTAGAAAGGCTCTGGAGCCTGGGAAGGGCGAAAAACGGGCCTTTTAATCCCACTGGAAGTCGGCAAACAGGCCGTTTCTGGCCTCCGGGGGGATGGGGAAGGCTGTTTTGTGCCCTCCCCAGGCTCCTAGAAAGGCTCTGGAGCCTGGGAAGGGTGAAAAACAGGCCTAATGGGCCCACCATGCCATTGCGAGCCAAAAGCAGGGGGAGCGCAGGGGTGTTGCACGTGCATGCATGGGGGGGGCAGGGCGCACTGAATTATGGGTGTGGGCACATGTGGGCACGACCTGCCCCCATGCATGCGTGTGTAACACCCCTGCGCGCCCACCCCCCCACCCCCCGCTTTTGGCACGCAAGAGCCGAAAGGTTAGCCATCCACTGTCCTATACCCTTATCCAGCCCTGTTTTTTTTTTCTTTTCAATAATATTTATTAAATTTCCAAACATTAAACTACACAGTCCAGAAAGAAACATTTTCCATCAACCCCTCTCATCTTTCTCCTTGGAAAGCCCTTTTTTTTCAGAGGTGGGGCCAGCCCTGCTCTCCCTCTGAACTTTCAGTATGATATTTATGTTATGTGTAATGATTTCCAGGGAGCAAACATTCCTCCATCCACAAGTCACGGCTGTTTGTGTATTTTATTTCTCCGCCTGTGCAAATCATGCCACGGCCAAAAATAAAAAAATAAAAAATTAAGAAATAACCATGTGATTTGTACATCAGCTTGTTTGCAAAGGAGCCTCCGGAGGGCGGAAGGCGGAGAAGAGAAAAGCAGCCACGTGACTGGCAGGAAAAAAGAAATTAAGGAAAATTTTCCATTCCTTTTGGCACCCGGCTGCGTGAACTTGATAGCTTTTCATGTAATTGTCTTTTGATTTCCTCAGAGGAAATTTTCCACGGACCTCCCTCCCTGATCTCGTGGTGGTTGTTTTTTTTTTTAAATGACTAACTCACCATTTTCTTCTGTTTAATTTAGCACTTCTGGTTAGAAAGTTTCTAAGATCTCGGATGATTCATATTGTTTAAGAGCCGGAGGCAGATTTCTCTGGCTTCCAGATCTAATTATTACGGCATCTGTTAAGCTGTTGGATTACCCAGGAAGGGTTTTAAAACAACGGCCTGAAATAAAGAAAAAGGCCGAAGGGAGGCAGCCTTTTCTACTCCGGGGCTCCGTGATTTTGCGTTGGACTTCAGGTCTGGGGGTTTTAAGCCATGCTGGCTACAGATTAGTTGGTTTTAAATGATATTCCAACTCAGTTACTTATTGGAAAGGTAAACCAAGAGAGAATCTAGGGCCAGATTTGGCTATCACTAGGCAGAGCAAAACCTTGGTTGATTTTACAGATTTACAGAGCTGGAAGGGACCTTGGAGATCATCTAGTCCCCCACCCCCACCCTAAGCAGGAGCCCCCACACAGATTGCTGTCCAGTCTCTTGTTGAAAGTTTCCAGTGATGAAGCCCCCCACAGCTTCTGAAGGTTTTTTTTTTTAAATTTGATTTATATGCCGCCCTTCTCCGAAGACTCAGGGCGGCTTACAATGTGTTAAGCAATAGCCTTCATACTTTTGTATATTTATACAAAGTCAGCTTATTGCCCCCACAAACTGGGTCCTCATTTTATCTACCTTGGAAAGGATGGAAGGCTGAGTCAACCTTGAGCCTGGGGAGATTCGAACTGGGGTAATTGCAGACAGCTGGATGTTAATTACCGTGCTTAGTCCGCCGAGCTCTCCAGGCTCTTTGCAGGAGCCCAATCTGAACTAAAGTCGAACTGTTACCAGGAGGGCACAAAATTTAACCCAGCAACCTGATTACTCAATTACTGGGTTTTTTTCCTCTCTAATTTTATAGGTGCTTTCTTATTTTCGGCCCTTACGTTTTAAAACTTACTATCTTAATTTTTTTTTAAAAAATGGCACGGTAGCTTAAAAAGTTGGCACGCCGCTTGATTCTCTCGAAAGCTTTTGTGAATCAGATCTCTCCGAATGTTTCGTTACCACCTCCTGGCGTGCAATGTTATTTGTGAGCACCTCATGTCCTGTTCCTTCGGTGAGGCTCAACTGCTTAGCTTTTTAAGATCAAAAGCATGAGAGCAATCAACTTATGGAACAGAAGTGGCCTTCGGAAGTTGTGGGAGCTTCATCACTGGAAGGTTTCAAGAAGAGACCGGACTGCCATCGGTCAGAAATGGTGAAGGGTCTCCTGCTTGGCCCGGGGGTTGGACTGGATGACCTCCAAGGTCCCTTCCAACTCTCTTAATCTGGCAAATCAAGCAAGGTTTTGCTCTGCCTAGTGATAGCCAAATCTGGCCCTAGATTCTGCCTCGGTTTACCTTCCCAATAAGCAACCAGTTAGAATATCATAAAGAGGGAGGGTCTCTATGAAAAAGGAGAAAGAACCTTGAGCCTCATCTTATATTCCTTTTTTATAGTTAACAAAGAAAAATGAAAGAGGAAAGTTGGTTGGTCAAGAAAAGAGTAACCCCTCCTTGCACAGTAAATCAACCACAAACTTCTGTTTGAAATTAGATAACTAGATGCCAGTTGACACTAAGAAACTTTTTTCTGATCAGACATCCTTCTGTAAATTCTCTTTTCAGTTTAGGAATGTTAGAAGCTATCTCGATCAATCCATACAACCGTAGGATAAAAGTTTTCCTACTTTCCAGTCTGTAATGACCCTGAATATAGAAAATAAGTTAAATATTAAAATATAAAATAACTATGTTAGTTAACAAATTGCAAAATTGCCCCTCGCTAATCTAATATAAGTGATCATCCACTTTTTCACTTGACTTTTCTATTAAGAAAATCTATTAATCTATCCATGAAGTCGGATAAAGCTTTTGACATCCTTCAATTGTTTTGTGGGAAAATCCCTTCCATTCTCTAATACACCAAAGTGCCTGCTGAATAGCAGGTGATTCTTTATTGTTAAGAATAGCATTATACCATCTGGACTAACGATGCACACACATATATATGTGTGTGAGTGTATACATAAGAGTATATTAGCTGAACGCCCGTGCTTCACTACGAAACTATGGGATCGGGCGTGATAAAATTGACCCTTAAAGCCTGAAACTTAATGTAGAATGTGTAACTCCGTAGCATCAGAGCGTGTTAATATAAGGCAACTGGTAGTTGGAACAGAGATGGAGGGGAGTAGAATGTCCCAGCCCGCAGACTGGATGAGTCACATGCTGGCCACGCCCACGCCCTGTTTAGTGAAGGGGTAGCATCAGAGCATGTTAATATAAAGCAACTGGCAGTTGGGACAGAGTTCCTTTCAGGTGGGGAGGGGGAGTAGAACGTCTAGCTCCTTAGCATCAGAGCGTGTGAATATAATACTGTATATATATAAGAAATACTAATGCTCTGATGGTCGTTTCGAAAAATCCTTTCTTAGCGAGCACCTAGAAGCCAAGAGCAACATACATGGCAAATTTCAAGTTTGTAGGCTTTACGGTTCTGGAGATTGTGTGATTACAGTGTGAGTGATTTTTGCTTTTATATATATATAAGATACTGTAGATACACATAGATAACAACTTTGGGGTTCTTTTTACTTGTGGTTGATGGAAAGGCAAAGGGAAGGTATCAGACATCTGCAGGATGATTCGGACAGGAAAGAGGGGAGAGGTTTCCTCTTCTCCACCTTTTACTCTGCATCACCCAGAAAAATGGACATCAGGTCTTTTCAAGCAGATCCTTTCAACAATGCAATATTAGCTGTCAAAAGTGTTGCCTTCACATCCGGCGTAGCAATTTCCTCTTAACTGGATTACCCTTGTTAGAAATGGGCTGCTAAAGAAACTGGTTCTTTGATTTTTTTCTTCTTCTTCTTCTTTCCACATTTCCTGTTGCCCATCTTCGAACATCACCTCTTTATACCCAATATCATTTTTAAAGAATACAGGATCCTAGAGGCTGATATCTTGACCATTTATTACAAATTCTTTATAAAAATTACAGATTTTTTTTTTACAGAGAAACAAGTACAAAAACAACATACTATTAACAGAAACATCCAGGTTGAATTTTCGCCATTTAGAAAATCATCTCTAAAATACTTTAAATTTCCAATTGTTTCTATCTTTAATTCTTTAGAGCATGATGTTACTGGGTTTTATTTTCTTTTTAAATTGGCTCTGACCTGTGTCTTTAAGAGCAGATTGAAACCAATTCAAAGGCATTTGTTATTCATTTTTCTTCCAAGGCAGGTTGGGTTATCAGTTCCCACCATGTACCCACCCCACCCACTTAAGAAATCTGTATTGTTGAGAAGATGAAACTGTTTTAAGTTTAATACATGATTTTTTTACAAAAAAAATTCCCAAAATGGGAGAATGTGAGAGATCTCATTTGTCCTTCTGAGCAAGCTTTGATTTTCACAGATAGACCCAGGACTCAATTTGCTCTTAACGTGCTATGACACAGCCATGACGGATGGATGGTAGATTGTTAATCATTGTGCCTGAAAGGTCCTGGAAAAACCAGAAAGCTTGCACTAATTTTGCAACCTTCATCACTCAAAAGGTGTTCACTCAACACAGCACTTCTGATGACGAAACCTCTGCCAACACATGATCATCTAAGATTGCAAAAGATTCTGTCTGTCTGTCTGTCTGTCTCTCTCTTTTTTGTTTTTCTTTCTATTTCTCTCTCTCCCTCCTCTCTCTCTTTCTTTCTTTCTCTCTCCCTTTCTTTTTCTTTCATTCTTTCTCTCCCTCTTTCTTTCTTTCTCTCTCTCTCCCTTTTTCCTTTTTTCTCTCTCTCTCTCCCTTTCTCTCTTTCTTTTTTCTTCCTTCCTTCCTTCCTTCCTTCCCTCCCTCCCTCCCTCCCTCCCTCCCTCCCTCCTTTCTCTCTCTCTCTCTCTCTCTCTCTCTCTCTCTCTCTCTCTCTCTCTCTCTCTCCATGGTTCACTCAACATGCAGGCCCTGCCAACTTTGAAATGGTTTGATTTTCATCTTGAAACAACAATCACAGGAAATCATCCCTTTGTTTTTGGGTCTCGAAGACCTAAATCTCCAGATGTTTCCTGCAAGAGGGGGAGAGTTCCCATCCCACCGAGCAGGAGAAACAATAAACGTTCCCCCCCCCCCCCCGCACTTTGTTTTTTGCTCTGAAGGAGAATTCCCCTCTTGATGTCTCTTCCCTCCCTCCGGTGACTCCTTAAATTTGGAATTCAACTGTCCATTCTTGCAATGCTGTTTATTTACAAGCCTGGTCCTATCCCCCTCCTCCCGAAGGCCGCAACTGTTCGGCTGAACAAAATTCCATTCTCCCAAAGATAAAAATTCCCTCATTCTCAGGCAACATCAGTGGCCACAAGGAAGCCAGTAGGCGGCTAAGCAGACTTAAGCAGATTCCCAAAATTTTTTGGTTAACCTGCGAATGGTCTTTTTGCCCAGTTCCCTGGCAAGGCATAGCTAACCACATTTTTCGACGGCTTGCGTAGCCTTAGAAATGTTCAAACAAGCCCTTCCTGATTTCTTGTTGCTCTGAGAACAGGCAACGCTGGTGATTCCCCTGCCGGGAAAGTCCTGGAAATCAATTTCAAAGCTGTCAGCCTCGTGCCAGTTTGCAAGCGAGCATGAGAACTGTTTGAGTTTTTTCTTTTTTTTTTTAAGAACGAAGAGGTATAGCATATTCAAACCTGTGGCTCTTGTCCATCTCCAGAGGTTCCAGCAATTCGGCTCCTTCATCCAACTAGCAACCCTGTCCGTCGCCGCTGTCCCTTCTAAGCAAACACTGCTTTTTAAAAAATTTTTATTATTATGTTGGTCTCTCTCCCCATTTCCTCCCCATGGTTTTCTTCGCCTTTCCAATTCTCTGCCCTTTCCTAGTAGGACGGACCTATTTCAGGAGCACCACAACTGCGTGCGTTTTGTCACCGCAGGGAATGGATACTCTCTGACTTCCCCAAGCAGCTTGGCAGGCTCTCGTTCTCTGCCAAAAGGGAGACGCGGAGGATTTTCTTCACCGCCTCCCGACACAGAGGGCAGCGGCCGCTGGTTCTGAAAATCTTCAAGGAGCATCTGGAACAGAAGCCGGTGTGATGGCAAGGGAACATCATGGTACTGGCCTGAGACGCAAAACAGACCATGCAATCTTCCACAGTGTTTTCTTCAGCTCTTTCCTGGAACTCCAAGCAGGCGGGATCTGTGGAGGCACAAATATTTCAACGGGGAAGTTTAAAACGGGGGTGTCCAGCCCACCTTGGCGACTTTAAGACGGGCGGACTTTTAACTCCTAGAAGTTCCTTTTAGCCTACTTGCAGGCTTCCACACCCCATGCTTAAAGCCAACAAGCCTTGCGGATTGTGCGTGCTTCGTTGTCGTATAATGGCTTTAGAACAAAATGGAAATGTTGGTCCCTAGAGGGGAACGTATGTCCTATCCTGCAGGGAGCCCTCGACTTACGAGCACAATTGAAGACAAACGTTTTGTCGCTAAGCGAAACCGTTCTTAAGGGAGACAGAGAGATAGACAGGCAGGGATGGGGAGAGAGAAATGGAGAGAGATACAGACAGACAGAGAAAACAGGGCTGTTTTGTCACTAAGCAAGACATTTGTGGCTAAGCAAGACAATTCTTAAGGGCGATGGAGAGAGGGAAGGACGGAGAGAGATGGAGAGAGACACAGAGACAGACAGAATAGAATAGAATAATTTTATTTATATACCGCCCTTCTCCCGAAGGACTCGGGGTGGTGTACAGCCGATTTAAAAACAAAAATATACAAATATCATAGTTAAAATTAATTACAATCATTAAATAGTTTGGCCGAATTTTAAAACCCCAAAATTTAAAACCCCAATTTAAAATAATTCAATTAGATAGCTCTGCCTGTCGGAATAGCAGGGTCTTAAGGGCACAGCGGAAGACCCGGAGGTCAGAGATGTTATGAATGTCCGGGGCAATTCGTTCCAAAGGGCAGGAGCTCCGACAGAAAAGGCTCTCCTCCTGGATGTTGCCAGCTGACATAACTTGGCCGAAGGCACTCTGAGGAGTCCCTCTCTGTGGGAGCGAACTGGTTGGTGGGAGGCTATCAGCGACAGAAGGCGGTCCCATAGATACCCTGGTCTTATGCCATGGAGTGCTTTAAAGATGGTGACCAACACCTTGAATTGCACTCGGAAGACCACTGGGAGCCAGTGCAGCTTCTGCAGGAGAGATGTTACATGGGCGTAACAAGATGTGGCCATAACCACCCGCATGGCTGCATTCTGGACCAGTTGGAGCCTCCGAGTGCTCTTCAAGGGGAGCCCCATGTAGAGAGCATTACAGTAGTCCAGGTGGGAGGTGACAAGGGCGCGAGTGGCCGTGCACAGGGCGTCCTGGTCCAGAAAGGGACGCAACTGGCGGATCAGGTGAACCTGATAAAATCCCAGGGATGTTTTGTCACTAAGCAAGACATTTGTTGCTCAGCGAGACAGTTCTTAAGGGAGATGGGGGGAGAGAGAGAGAAGGAGGGAGACAGAGAGAGAGAGAGAGACAGGGATGGAGAGAGATACAAACAGAACAGGGCTGTTTTGTCACTGAGCAACACAATTCTTAAGGGAGATGGAGAGAGGGGGGGAAGGAGGGAGACTAGAGACACAGAGAGAGACAGACATAAAGAGAGAATAGGGCTGTTTTGTCACTAAGTGAGGCATTTGTCGCTAAGTGAGACAGTTCTTGAGGGAGGGAGAGAGCCAGAGGGAGGGAGGGAGGGAGAAAGAGAGAGAGAACAGGGCTGTTGGTCATTCCACTGGCCTTTCTCTGCCCTAAAAAAGCCACATAAGGCAAATTGTCCGGCCTGCAGTTGCTTACCGAGAAGTTGGACCGCTTTGGTTCTTCCGTAGACGTCCACAACCGCCCAAACGGGAGATTTAACCGAGACACCGTTGAAGAGGAAGAACTCTTCGGCCTCAAGGTTGGTGCTGCAGAAAACGCAGCCCCAGCTGTCCACCCAGAAGCTGATAATGGTCTCTTCTTCGATATATTCATCTGGTAAAACACACGCACGAGTCTTCCCTTGGTTGACCAGGTTTGGGCACACAAACGGAGGCAGGTGGCCGGACTGAAGGCAGGGGTCTTTCCAGGTGAAGCCTATCCGTAGACCCCCTTGCCACTTCTGGTCTTCTTGTAAGATTTTCAACGTCACTTTCTCATAAAGCTCTACGGGCCGGTTGGAGAAGACGATACCGTCGTGGAACGTGTCGACTCTCCTGACTGTACAGCAAGATTCGTCCAGGAGAACCTGGGATCCTTTGATGTAAGGATGGAAGAACAGCGGACTGTAGGACGCTTCGAGAAAACACTCCGATTCTGTGGAGATATGAAGCACCACGAATACAATCATAGAAAGGAGAGACACTAGAAGTCCTCAAGGGAACGTGTTGGCATCAATAAAGAACCCAGAATGGAAGGGACCTTGGAGGTCTGCTAGTCCAGCCCCCTGCTCGAGTAGGAGACCCTATACCATTCCAGACAAGTAGTTGTCCGATCTTTTCTTTTTATTAAAAAAGTTTTACAAATACAATTTTTCCCCCATTTCCCCCCCTCTCCCCTAACCCCTCCCTCCCCTACCCCCCCTCTCCCCTAACTCCCCCTCCCCCAACCCCCCCTCCTCTACCCCCCCAGTCCCTCCCCCCCCCCCCCCCGACTTCCCCGGGTGAAATCCAAATCATACCATCATTTACTATAACGTACATTACCCTCCTACCACCCTAACCCCTAACTACGCTACAAATTTCTACATCTTAACCTTCAACTAAAAACTATCTGGTACTTCCTTGTTTGATATTTGTCCTGCACATAGTCTATCCATTTCTTCCATTCTAACATATAAGTTTCTTGGGTCTGGTCCCTCAAATACGCTGATATCTTCGCCATTTCTGCAAAACTGGCCACCTTCAAAGTCCATTCTTGTATAGTAGGCATAGAGTCTTTTTTCCGGTATTGGCCAATCAATAGTCTGGCTGCTGTAATAATGTATAATATCATTTTTGTCTCAGTCACTGAGGAATCCTTAACTATCCCCAATAAAAACAATTGAGGAGAAAATTTCAATTTTTTCTTCAAAACATTTTGCATAACCCACCATATTTTAATCCAAAAAGCCTTCACTTTCTTGCGAGTCCACCATATATGATAATATGTAGCATCTAAGCATTCACATCTCCAACATTTTGCCTGCACATTAGGATACATACATGATAATTTCTTGGGATCTAAATGCCACCTGTAAAACATTTTATAAAAATTTTCCCTCAAATTCTGTGACTGCTTTTCTTAAAAGCCTCCGGTGATGGAGCTCCCACAACTTCTAAATAGAAATTGTTCCATTGGTTGATTGTCCTCCCTTTTAGAAAATTTCCCCTTAATTCTAGGTTGCTTCTCTCCTTGATTACTTTCCATCTGTTGCTTCTTGTCCTGCCTTCAAGTACTTTGGAGAATAGTTTGACCCCCTCATCTCTGTGGCAGCCCTTCAGATATTGGAAGACTGCTATCCTGTCACCCCTTGTCCTTTTAACTAGACTAGACAAATTCCTTCAACCGTTCTCCATATGTTTTAGTCCCCAGTCCCCGAATCATCTTGGTTGAAATAGTCTAGATAACTATATAAGGGACTATAACTTTAGCCTTTCCTATCTGCATCTACAATATACTCTGGAACTGTTATGAAGGGTCTGCCTTCACCTTCTTTCTCTCACACGTAACATCCCAACTGAACTGCCTCTTGCTCCTCTGGACTGCATACCCTCCTTTTTGGCAATCCACCTCCTGATTACATTCCATCACAGGTATGGCAGAAAAGCCAAGGGGGATGTGCAACCGCACGATCAAAGCCTCACTTTTTTTTATGTGCCACTAACACACACACACACACACACAGCCAGTTGAAGCTTTCCTCACATCGTTGCAGTTGCCGTTTGGACCGCATCCTGTGGACACCCCGTACTGTGAAGTACGTTGGGTTAAAAGAAAGTGACCGAGTCATCCAAGAATGATCCCTGATCCAAAGCTGTGGTGCTTCAGGATGTCAAAGGTGGATACCCAATGCTAGGAACTATATTTTATATACCACACTACTGAGGCACACAATGGAATACTGAATAACGTTCTGGTCACCACGGATACCAAGAACATATCGAGTCTCTACCCTGTTTCCCCGAAAATAAGACCCAACTGGAAAATAAGTCGTAGCTTAATATTTCAAGATGTTCGTAATATAAACCCTACCTCAAAATAAGCCCCAGTTAAGATCGTCAAACAGACGGAGGTGTTTAGTATTGTAACTCTCCCAAAATAAGACCTAATGCGTCTTTTGGAGCAAAAATTAATATAAGACCAGGTCTTATTTTTGGGGAAAACACAGTAGAAAGAGTGCAGAGAAGAGCAGCAGCAGAGATGATAAAGGATATGGAGGTTAAAAGGTGAGAGGTATGTCTAGACTCTAGCCCAACGAAAAGAAGGATTAAGAGGGATCCGGTCATTGTCTTCCAGTATTTAAGGTGTTGCCACAAAGAGATTAACCACCTCACCAAAGCACCTGAGGGCAGGACAAGAAATAATGGGTGGAAGCTTGTTAAAGAGAGACTCAACCTAGGAGGTAAGCAGAATATTTTTTGACAGTGAAAACAATGAGTCAGTGGGATGGCTTGTCTCCAGAAGCTGTGGGTGCTCCATCAATGGAAGTTTTCAAGAAGAGATTTCACTTGGATGGTATAAGGTTGGATTAGAAGACATCTGAGGTCCCTTTGATTCCATGTTCTTTTCCGCTTGGTTAATTGCTGCGATAAAGTTATCTGAATTTATGTTCTATGCTCCGTGTTTTATTACCCTGATGATGATAACTCATGCCCCCACCCGGAGGTCTGCTTAACTTCTTTGGAGGACATCGGAGGGATGCCCATATTAAGAGCATCCGCTGAGTGCAGAGTTTGCAAATCCTTAAATCCGTGATTTTTCTGGGACGCTAAGAAGGATCTGGGAACATTTTGACCTTCGAGCACTCAGCACCTTCTCAAGGTGCTCTGCACCCTTGGGAGAGCAAAACAGGTTTGGTGGGTGGAGACCGGAAGCTGTCAAATGCTTTCGAACTGCACAAGGGCCTCATTTTCAGATCTCCTGCCAGCTTTGTATGAGTTAATTATTGCAGATAAGGGAAACTGCAGACAAAGGATTAACGTTTATACGGTACATATGGAAAAAAACAAGAAAAGCCTCATGTGGGAATGAATAATAATTTTTTTAAAAAAACCAAGTGCATTTAGAGGAAATAAGTCATTGAGTTGCTTTCACTTTCACTCTGTCACAAGCGTTAAACTAACAATGCAAGGACAGGTTGATTTGCCAATAAAACAGCATATGCCAAAGAGCCAAGGTTAGAGGTTACATATCTGAACCTTTTCTTGATGCCAGAAATCCAGGCCAGAGATAAGCTGGTCCAGAACAACAGAATAACAGAGCTGGAGGGGACTTTGGAGGTCTTCTAATCCACCCCCCTGCTCGAGCATATATGTACCATTTCAGATAAGTGACTGTCTAGTCTCTTCTTAAAACTCCAGTAATGGAGCACCCATAACTTCTGGTGGCAAGCTGTTCCACGGATTAATTGTTCTCGGGGTTAGGAAATTTCTCCTTAATTCCAGGTTGCTTCCATCCATTGTTTCCATCCATTGTTTCTTGTCCTGCCCTCTGGTGCTTTGGGAAATAGGTTGACCCCCTCTTCTTTGGGGCAGTCCTTTACTTCATTGGAGGAATGAATTTTGTGCATTCCTTTAAGGAATGCTTTTCTTTCTTTCTATCTATCTATCTATCTATCTATCTATCTATCTATCTATCTATCTATCTATCTATCATCTATCTATCTATCTATCTATCTATCTATCTCTAGGAGTTTACATATTGGAATTCTTTCTTGGTGCCAAAAATCCTGTCTGTTTTGTCTGCCTGCCTGCCTGCCTGCCTATCTATCGATTTATCTATCGATTTATCAATCTATTGATCATTAACTAGTTAGCTAGCTCTCATCTATATCTATCTATCATCTATCTATCTATATCTATCTATCTATCATCTATCTATCTATAGCTATCTATCATCTATCTAACTAGCTAGCTATCATCTATATTATCTATCTATGTCTGTCTGTCTCTCTCTCTCTCTCTCTACCTACCTACCTACCTACCTACCTACCTACCTACCTACCTTATCTATCTATCTATCTATCTATCTATCTATCTATCTATCTATCTATCTATCTATCTATCTATCTATCTATCTATCTATCGCTATCTATCATCTATCTAACTAGCTAGCTATCATCTATATTATCTATCTATATCTGTCTCTCTCTCTCTCTCTCTCCCTACCTACCTACCTACCTACCTACCTACCTACCTACCTACCTACCTACCTACCTATTCTATCTATCTATCTATCTATCTATCTATCTATCTATCTATCTATCTATCATCTATCTATCTATAGCTATCTATCATCTATCTAGCTAGCTATCATCTATATTATCTCTCTCTCTCTCTCTCTCTCTCTCTCTCTCTCTCTCTCCCTCCCTCCCTACCTACCTACCTACCTACTCTATCTATCTATCTATCTATCTATCTATCTATCTATCTATCTATCTATCTATCTATCTATCTATCATATTATGACATATTGCCTCTTTCAGCTCGCCGGTCTAGCCTGACCCCTGTTGAACTTTTAAGATCTTGTATTGTAGGGGTGTGGTATTTTAAATATTTAATGGTTTTAATTTTAGCCAAAGTTTATATGGATTTTTAAAATTTTTAACTTTTATGTACTGTTTTTTATCTGGCTGTTCACCGCCCTGAGTCCGCAAGGAGAAGGGCGGTATATAAATTTAATAATAAATAAAATAAAATAAAATAAATAAATAAATAAATACACTTGGGGTTTTTATTTCTTTCCTGACCCAGAGGGTTTCTAAAATAACTTGAATTTTGCAAACCCACCAAAAGGCACATTTTGTGTTTGGATTGGGTTTTTTTGTTTTTTTTTTATTATTCCCACACAAGGTTTATCTTGCTTTTTCCCATACGTATAAACTTTAATCCCTTATCTGCGTTTCCCTTATCTGCAGCAATAAACTCATATAAAGCTTTTCTATATATGGAAAAGCATTCCTGTAATGAATGCACAACATTCATTCCTCCAATGAAGTAAAGGAGTAACCCAAAGAAGAAGGGGGGGGGGGATCGGCCTGTTTTCCAAAGCGCCTGAGGGCAGGAAACAATGGATGGAAACTAATCCAGGAGAGAAGCAACCTGGAATTAAGGAGAAACTTCCTAAGAGTGAAGACAGTTAGTCAGTGGAACAACTCGCCACCAGAAGTAGTGGGTGCTCCATCACTGGAGTCTTTTAAGAAGATGTTGGACAGCCATTTGTGTGAAATGATATAGGGTCTCCTGCCTAAGCAGGGGGTTGGACTAGAAGACCTCCAAGGTCCCTTCCACCTCTGTTATTCTGTTGTTCTGAATCAGCTTACCTCTGGCCTGGATTGTTGGCATTCAAATATGTAACCTCCTAGTCTTGCCTTGAAAAAAACCTCTTTTCGTATATGCTTGTTTATTGGGAAATTAGCCTTTGACAGAATGAAAATGAAAGTACCTCAATGCCTCTAAACAGACATGGGGGTTATATTTCTTTCCTGAGCCAGAGAGTTTCTAAAACACGAACGTTGAATTTTGCAAACCCACCAAAAGGCACATTTTGTGTTTGGATTGTTGTTGTGGTTTTTTTTATTCCCCCACACAAGACTTATCGTGTTTTCCCCCATATGTATATATAAGCTCCAATCCTTTATCTGCGTTTCCTTTATCTGCAACAATTAACTCCTATAAAGCTTCTACACATATAAAAAATCAGTCCTGCACAAAATTCATTCCTTTATTATAAAAAGTTTTTTTTTTATTTTACAATTATAAAGATAAACATTCCATTTTAAGCAGTTTGTCCTCTGGGTACAAGCATCTCTGTGCAACCTCTTTCACCATTTACAACGTCATTCACATTCACGTTATTTCTCTAAACTTAATGTTATAATATACCGTGTTTCCCCAAAAATAAGACCCTGTCTTATATTTTTTTGAACCCCGAAATAAGTGCTTGGCCTTATTTTTGGGGAGGTGTTACTATTTTGCGGTGCATGGAGGAAACCAGAGGAAACTCTTCTGCTGCTTCTTCTCTTCCTCCTCCTGCATCTTCTTTTCTTCCTCCTTCTCTTCCTGCTTCTCTTCTTCCTCTTCCTCCTGCTTCTTCTTCTTCTCTCCTCCTGCTGCTTCTTCTCCTCTTCCTCCTTCTCCTCTTTCTCCTCCTCCTGCTTCTTCTTCTGCTTCTTCTCTCCTCCTGCTTCTTCTCCTCTTCCTCCTTCTCTTCCTTCTTCTTCTCCTCTTCCTCCTCCTGCTGCTTCTTCTATTGCTTCTCCTCCTCCTGCTTCTTTTCTTCCTCCTCTTCCTGCTTCTTCTTCTCCTCTTCCTCCTCCTCCTCCTGCTTCTTCTTCTTCTGCTTCTTATTTTCAGGGGAGGCTTATTTTAGTGCATGCGCTCAAAAGCCCGATTGGGCTTATTATCAGGGGATGTCTTATTTTAGGGGAAACAGGGTATTAAACAATTAAACATTGTAAAACTCTCCATTTTCTTCTTCATATCTTCTAGTAATAATACCATATTAACCATTAAACATCATCATTCTCATCATACACGTAGTAACAATTTTCATCTGATTTATATCTCTACCTTAACGTATTTTCTGTTTATTCTTTAGCCTTCTTCATTTCCAAACTCCTTTTTTATTCTCCAACCATTGATAAAATACTTCCTATATCATATTTTTTTTTAAAAAAATTAATTTATATGGCGCCCTTCTCCGGAGACTCAGGGCAGCTTACAATGTGTTAAGCAATAGCCTTCATCCCTTTGTAGATACCTGCTTAGTAGGGCTTTCGCCCCCCCCCCCCCCACCAGTGTTCTTTTTTATACAAAGTCAGCTTATTGCCCCCACAATCCGGGTCCTCATTTTACCTACCTCGGAAGGATGGAAGGCTGAGTCAACCTTGAGCCTGGTGAGATTTGAACTTGCAATAATTGCAGGCAGCTGGTGTCACTTTAACATCACTTTAAGCTGCTGCGCCACCAAGCTCTATCTCCGGGCCGCGTTGGGCGTGCGTCTCTGCTGCTCGTGCCAGTGGAGCTATGTATGCGCTTTCCCACCGCTTGTATGGAACAATCCTCTCTCCCCACCCCACCCCCCACCCCATGCAGCCCACAAAGCCGAAAAGGTTGGGGAACTTTGGTTCTACAGCAACATTACGTTTTTGCTGATTAGACAAGAAGCCAACTTCATCCCTTCTGCCACCTGCCCTCGAGATACAATCTGAGAAGTGGACGGGCATTTTTGATTCCAATGTTCATTGCACAGGTGTTTTTCCATCTTCTAACGCCCAGATTCCCACGACGGGCGAATACGCCAGCACAAAATAATCTACACGAAAAGGCACCAAATAATCTATAATGATGATCCTGCCAATAAAGAAGGATATTTGTAGCTCTGGGTTGACCGGAGGAATCCTTGGTGCTCTCTGAGCTTGTTTTCTTGCTGACGTTTCATTACCAAACGAGGTAACGTCATCCGTGCTAAAGCACCGATATTTCCACACTATAGCAACTGAAGATGTCATGAAACCTGGGCAAGAAAATAACCAAGCTCAGAGATCATCAAGGACCCCTGATGACCATCTGCTAAACCAGAGGTAACCCAGTGAAACAGCGCCCCTTCTTAGCCTCTGCATCAGATCTCAGGGACACTGAACTAAACCACTAATCCTGGTTTGATGCCAAACCTTCAAGGCTTTCCTGAGCCAGCAAAATTCTGGGAGTTGAAGTCCACAATTTGCCAAGATTGGAGACCCCCGGCCTATACCAACATTTCTATTTATGCCCAGACAGCCTCCCTGCAACCTTGGATAAGAGGTTTGGGACAGGACAAAGCCCCCCAAATTTATTTTATTTATTTATTTATTTAAATTTCTATACCGCCTTTCTCCTACTGGACTCAGGGCGGTGCACCGCCAAATGATGCTGGATGATGACCACAGCCAGGGAGACACATCCAGGAGGCCAGGAACCGAAACCTTCTGGATTCTCTCTCTTGCCCTATCCCTCAGAAATGAACTCATCAATTGCTTCACACAGAATAGAAGAGCTGCAAGTGCTCCAGATGTTGTTGGATTTCCCACAGCAGATTGGCCAAATGGCCAAGAACAAGAGAGGCAGTCTTTCACCAACATCTGGAGATGTCCAGCTTCTCCATTCACCCAAAACAAGATTCTTATTTAATTGAGTTGGGTCAAGATCACCAAGTCCGACCAATTGCTTTTGAAAAGGTCCACGTTCAAATTTACTCTGTTCTCCCAACCATCAGCAACTAGGATTCAGGCAGGCTATCCCTGAACATGGAGGTTCTACATCAGCCTTCCAGGAAGAGCACCCAAAGGTGCTTCCCCCCCCCCCCGTCCCAAAAAAGAAGGCAACTGGATTTTCTTGGTGTTTATTTTTTCCTTTGAAAATATTTCGCTTCTCATCCAAGAAGCTTCTTCCGTTCTGAAGAAGTTCTTCTGAACAAGCGAAGAACTGAAGATGCTTCTTGGAGAAGAAGTGCAATGTTTTCAAAGGAGAGAGGGGAACACCCCCCCCCCTCCAAGAAAGTCCAGCTGCCGTTTGCAAAAAGCACCTTTGGCACAATCTCATTGTACACTCAACTCCTATCCTCAAAACGATGCTATAGAGCACTGCACACCACAACAACTAGACACAAGGACAGTTTTTTCCTGAACTCCATCACTCTGCTAAACAAATAATTCCCTCACCACTGTCAAACTATTCACTAAGTCTGCACTACTATTTATCTTCTCATCGTTCCCATCACTCATCCCTTCCCGCTTATGACTGTATGACTATAATTTTGTTGCTTGTATTCTTACGATGTATATTGATATTGTTTCCTGATTGCTTATTTGTACCCTACGACGATCATTAAGTGTTGTACATTATGATTCTTTTTTTTATTGAAAAAGTTTTACAAATACAAATTCCCCCCCCCATTTTCCCCCCTTCCCCCATCCCATATCCCCCCCATAACCCCTACCTCCTCCTCCCCTCCCCTCCCCTAACCCCCCTCCACTTCCTCCCCCCCCCCCACGACTTCCCTAGGTGAAATCCAAATCATACCATATTATATATTACCCTCCTATAACTCTAACCCCTGACTACACTATAAATTTCTACATCTTAACATTCAACTGAAAGCTATCTGGTACTTCCTTGTTTGGTATTTGTTCTGCACATAATCTATCCATTTCTTCCATTCCAACATGTAAGTTTCTTACATGGGTCCAGTCTTTTAAATATGCTGATATCTTCGCCATTTCTGCAAAACTGGCCACCTTCAAAGTCCATTTTTCTATAGTAGGCATAAAGTCTTTTTTCCAATATTGGCCAATCAATAATCTAGCTGCTGTAATCATATATAATATCATTTTTGTCTCAGTCACTGAGGAATCCTTATCCATACATTATGATTCTTGATGAATGCATCTTTTCTTTTTATGTTCACTGAGAGCGTAGGCACCAAGACAAATTCATTGTGTGTCCAATCACACTTGGCCAGTAAAGAATTGAATTCTGTTCTATTCTATTCTATTCTATTCTATTCTATTCTATTCTATTCTATTCTATTCTATTCTATTCTATTCTATTCTATTCTATTCTATTCTATTCTATTTTGTACACTGAGAACATATGCACCAGAGACAAGTTTCTTCTATGTCCAATCACACTTGGCCAATAAAAAAATTCTATTCTATTCTATTCTACACATGTTGTGCATGGACCATCAAGGTTTGATTTGATCTGAAGATTGAAAATATCCATAGACTCCCAAGGTAGCATCCATCACCCAACTGCTTTTCCTCTCGCATTACACTTGCCACTTCACGCTTTACAAAGGCGTCGGAAGCGAGTTGTCTGCCAATCTCTAGCATTAAAAGATTTAGCGTGCATAGTTGCGAGAAGGCTGGCCGCCGAGTACTCAGTACTCAGAGTCAAGATACTTGGCGCCTGTTCAGAGATCATTTCGTTTGAGGGCTTCCCTTCCCAGCTGTGCTGAGACAAGCATTTCGAAGCCTGCTTTGTGTATCCAGAAAGCTACTTTCCAATGTTCTCCTTACCGTCATCGGAGGGACTAAGGCAGGCTCCCATGGTTGATTGGGGCTAGGCTGGGCAGTTAGTGCTCTGCTGTGGATTCTGGTTGCTGGCTCCCGGCTTCTCCCTTCCTTTAAACTAGACGGAAGAAGCAACTTCCCATGTTCTCCAAGTCCCACCAAAGAACTCTGTTTTAAACCGAAAGGAAGGAAGCTGTTTTATACAGCGCTCTCGTGAGTTAAACATTAATCATCATCGTTTCTGGGGATATGTGTGTGTCACAAGACGCGGCTTTTGTTGTTATAGTAGGGAATTTCCAGCTTCTCTTTCTCTTTCTCTCTTTGGGTCTGAAATCTGAGCCAGGGTGCAGGAGCAGCCCTCTTCTTTGCATGGTTTGCATCTGGCTTCTCGCTGGAATGAACGCAAGGTGTCTGAGCCCTCCGAAATTTGAGGCACAAAATTGCTGTTCTGAAATTGGTCTAACGCTGCAATCAGTTGTGGCGAGAAGCATTTGTGTCGGAGACCTTCAGAAGTTGTGGGTGCTGCAACACTGGAAGGTTTGAAGAAGATATTGGACAGCCACTTGTCTGGTGTTATATATGGTCTCCTGCTTGAGCAGGGGGGTTGATGAGAAGACTCCAAGGTCCTTCTCTTCTCTTCTCTTCTCTTCTCTTCTCTTCTCTTCTCTTCTCTTCTCTTCTCTTCTCTTCTCTTCTCTTCCCTTCCCTTCCCTTCCCTTCCCTTCCCTTCCCTTCCCTTCCCTTCCCTTCCCTTCCATCCTCTCCTCTCCTCTCCTCTCCTCTCCTCTCCTCTCCTCTCCTCTCCTCTCCTCTCCTCTCCTCTCCTCTCCTCTCCTCTCCTCTCCTCTCCTCTCCTCTCCTCCCTTCCCTCCTCTCCTCTCCTCTCCTCTCCTCTCCTCTCCTCTCCCCTCCCCTCTTGTTAATTCTATTCTATTCTATTCTATTCTATTCTATTCTATTCTATTCTATTCTATTCTATTCTATTCTATTCTATTCTATTCTATTCTATTCTATTCTGTCTCCTCTCCTCTCCTCTTCTCTCCTCTCCTCTCCTCTCCTCTCCTCTCCTCTCCTCTCCTCTCCTCTCCTTCCTTTCCCTTCCCTTCTCTTCCCTTCCCTTTTCTCCTCTCTTCTCTTCTCTTCTCCTCTCCTCCCTTCCCTTCCCTTCCCTTCTCTCTTCTCTTCTCCTTTCCTCCCTCCCATTCCCTTCCCTTCCCTCCCCTCTTCTCTATTACACTATTTTCCAAGCTTCAGGACTTTGGACTTCAACTCCCAGAATTTCCCAGCCACCATGCTGGCTGGGAAATTCTGGGAGCTGGAGTCCAGACATCTTAAAGCTACTAACGATTGAATCGTGGAATCCTAGGGAAGGGACTTTGGCGGTCCTGTAGTCCAGCCTCCTGCCTAAATCAGGAGTGCTTCTACCATCCTGGACAAATGGTTGAAAAACACATTTCTATTACAATTGTGCCATCCAATGAGGCTTTTCAATGCCCAGCCTGGTTAGAAATCTCAGTTCAAGCATCTTAATTAATTGCACAACTGCTTTCTTACACACACCAAATAGCTTCTGTGTGAGGCTCATATCTACCACTCCCTCTAGCATTCCCCAAATGCTTGCTACCTTTTTTTCCCCCTTTCCCTAGGTAGAAGGCACCTTTCTAACAAGGAAGTTACAACATCTGGCTCGAAACATTACAGCACCACAAGGTGGCAGGATCAACAACATTGCTGCCCTCTAGTGGGATGTCCAGGGTTTGCAGCTCAGTTACCATTCTTGCTACGGTAGAGTTTATATACCAGACTTAAAGGTATTGCAGTTTCTGTAGGAGATTTGTTTTTTTCCTGCTTTGCAACATGCTGGCTTGCTTTTCTTAAAACAGACCAGTGTTAAATCAGGCCAGTCTTTGTTTAAAAAAAAATTGCTGTCAGGATTTTTGGAGGGCCCAAAAGAGCTTTTCTTTATATGGGTGGCAGGTAGTTGTTGATTTACAATCCCAGCTGATGAACCCAAAGTTTCCATTGTTAGCAAGACAGTTGTTCATGTGTGTTTATATTCTACAACCCTTTTCCTATAGCTTTCTAGTGCAGGGGTCTTTAATCTTTGCAACTTTAAGACTTGAGGACTTCAGCTCCCAGAATTCCTCAGCCAGCTTTGCTTGAGGACTTCAACTCCCAGAATTCATCCCAGCACACATTTTAAAACTGCTGAGATTGAGTTACTTCCTACAGCTGTCTAGTGCAGGGGTCTTCAATCTTGGCAACTTTAAGACTTGTGGACTTCAACTCCCAGAACTCCTCAGCCAGCTTTGCTTGAGGACTTCAACTCCCAGAACTCCTCAGCCAGCTTTGCTTGTGGACTTCAGCTCCCAGAATTCCTCAGCCAGCTTTGCTTGAGGACTTCAACTCCCAGAATTCATCCCAGCACACATTTTTAAACTGCTGAGATTGAGTTACTTCCTACAGCTGTCTAGTGCAGGGGTCTTCAATCTTGGCAACTTTAAGACTTGTGGACTTCAACTCCCAGAATTCCTCAGCCAGCTTTGCTTGAGGACTTCAACTCCCAGAACTCCTCAGCCAGCTTTTTCCAAAGCCTCATCTGTTTCAATTTGGGGTGAAGAAAATGAACAAATATGGTCGAAGATCACAGAAATGGGGGCCAACAGAGAGATTGATGCAGGAAAATTTCCGTATTCGGGCTCAAAGATAACTTCATGTTTGCCATTGCAAGTGATTTTTCAGCAGTGGTAATTTTTAATGGAGGAGGAGGAGGAGAAACAGGAGGAGGAAGAGGAGCAGAAAAAGCAGGAGGAGGAGGAGGAAGAGGAGAAGAAGCAGAAGAAGAAGGAGAAGGAGGAGGAGGAGGAGGAGGAGGAGGAGGAGAAGAAGCAGGAGGAGGAAGAGGAAGAAGAGGAGAAGGCAGAAGAGAAGAAGCAGGAGGAGGAGAAGCAGAAGATGAAGCAGGAGGAGGAGGAAGAGGAAAAGAAACAGCAGGAGGAGAAGAATCAGGAGGAGGAAGAGGAGGAGAAGGAAGAAGAGAAGAAGCAGAAGAAGAAGCAGGAGGAGGAAGAGGAAGAAGAGGAGAAGGCAGAAGAGAAGAAGCAGGAGGAGGAGGAGAAGCAGAAGATGAAGCAGGAGGAGGAGGAAGAGGAAAAGAAACAGCAGGAGGAGAAGAATCAGGAGGAGGAAGAGGAAGAGGAGGAGAAGGAAGAAGAGAAGAAGCAGGAGGAGGAGGAGGAAGAGGAGAAGAAGCAGAAGAAGAAGGAGGAGGAGGAGGAGGAGAAGCAGGAGGAGGAAGAGGAAGAAGAGGAGAAGAAGCAGGAGGAGAAGGAGGAAGAGGAAGAGAAGGCAGAAGAGAAGAAGCAAGAGGAGGAGGAGAAGCAGAAGAAGAAGCGGGAGGTGGAGGAAGAGGAGAAGAAGCAGCAGGAGGAGGAGAAGCAGAAGAAGAAGCAGGAGGAGGAAGAGGATGAGAAGAAGAAGAAGCAGCAGCAGGAGAAGAAGCAGGAGGAGGAAGAGGAGGAGAACCAGGAGGAGGAGAAGAAGAAGCAGGAAGAGGAAGAAAAGAAGAAGCAGGAGGAGGAGGAGAAGAAGCAGAAGAAGAAGCAGGAGGAGAAGGAGGAGGAAGAGGAAGAGAAGAAGCAGCAGCAGCAGGAGGAGGAGGAGGAGGTGGAGGAGGAGCAGAAGGAGGAGAAGGAGGAAGAGGAGGAGGAGGAGAAGCAGAACCAGGAGGAGGAGGAGGCACGACAATAAAACAATGATATAAAGTGTAATTAATGTGGGTTGCATTCAAACAATCCGCATTTGTCTCGCCCTATCTATGACCTCCGGGACTGGCACACTCTCAAAAAGCCAGTGTTGGCTTCTGGCCCAGGAAAATTGGGTCACTCCTATTTTAAGCACCAAAGCAGAGGACAGTACTGATACATCTTGGATGATTCCAAAGAAACTAAGCAGGCCTGAAGCTTGTTAGTCCTTGGCGAGGAGAACACGGAGAAATCCCAGGGCTGGAGCCCAGGCTGGGCAGAAGGAGACACAGATCACGGGGATCAGTTACGTTCAGATCCCTTTTTAATTGATTAGACAGTGGACCTTATCAAAAATATACCTGGGCAGGTGTGGTCAGGCTTTCAGAGTAATCCAAATAAGAAGCCGGAACAAAGAGTATCAACATTACCTTTATTGTAAGGTTATACCAGAAGTTTGAAAGCTTTTCCTCCCCTCCATTCCTTTTACTCTTTGAGAAACTAGGGAGGGTCCCTTCTGAGAATCTGTAGCGTTTCTCAGTCCTCCAGGTCATGGTTGTCCCAAAGATGCTTTTTCAGGAGGCAACTGGACTTTCTTGTTTTTCTCTGAAGACATTTCGCTTCTCATCCAAGAAGCTTCTTCAGCTCTGGTTGGCTGGTGGGGAATGGAAGGATTGATACTCCTTGCAGACAGCTGGTCATTTGCATCCTTTTTGAGGATCATTGAGGCCCTTGGAGGTTTATCGATGTGACTTCAGGGTCACCTGAGTGGTGCTAATGATTCCTGTTATTGTTGTGGCCCGCCAGTGGCCTGTGTGGATCGTGGCTGATCCCGAAGACGAGGAGACTGGTGTGGGGTCGCGCCAACAGCCTGCACAGCCGGTGCTTGCATCGGACAGCAAGAAGGCTGAAGAGGATGTGGTGCCAGAGGCAGAGACTTAGCCAGGGCCTTCAGAACCTCCAGAGGCTCCTTCAAGTGAAGAGAGTGAAGTGGAGGAGCCTCTCCTCAATGCTCGAGCACGCAGGGCTGCCAAAAGGCAGGAGTGGCTACTCAGGAGGAGGAGGTCTCCTCCAGAGTAAAGTTTGAGGATAATTGGCCACTCCCTTAGCCTTTTTAAGTCGCACACAGTTAGTAATTTCTTGCTGGAAACGACGTGTAATTATTACCGAGCATTTTTGAAGAGTGAGGGTCTGATCATATCTTGTCTTCTGGGCTGGTTGCCAACCTTTGCCGGACTTTGTTTATTCCTGGTATGTTATAACTTTGATAAGGACTGTTGGTGTGTCTCACAATCCTTGGGAATCCGAAGCTGGGGCAGAACGGTTATCTGCAATTTTTCTGACAATCTGTTCATATTCCCACACCATTAGAAGAGTGTTTATCTATCCCAAATTGCATCCTTCCATTCCCCACCATCCAGTCAGAGCTGAAGAAGCTTCTTGGATGAGAAGCAAAACGTCTTCCAAAGAAAAAGAAAACAAAGTCCTGAAAAAAAGCACCTTTGTGGTACGACCATGATCTGGATGACTGAGAACCTCTACAGGCTTTTAGCTCTGCAATTTGGGATGAACCCCTTTCAGTTCTTGAAGCTCTAAACGGATCAATATGGGCTTCCACCTGTCACATCTGGATCTCCATGGTGGATGTAGAAGAGACGCACAGATGGCCGTTGATGGTCTTTCACAGGGACGTCTCCAAACTTGGCAATTTTAAGACTTGTGGACTTCAGCGCCCAGAATTCCTTATCTACCATGTTGGAAGTCTTAAAATTGCCACGTTTGGAAATCCCTCGTCTTGCACAGAACTTTCGATCCATCTAACATGGACAGTGAAGTCTAGATTTTTCCAAGGCTCTGATCCTTTTTCCCTGTTCTATCTATCTCATTCACAAACGTTCTCCTTGTGTTGGGTGTTGGTTGATGCTTACCAATCCATCAGATAGAAAAGGTGTCACATTGGTCAAATAAAAGGACAAGCTTGAGAAGATAATCTCAGAAGCCTGGGTTCCAATCACCTTCAGAAAAGTAATTCAAAATAAATGGACTCTTAATATTTTAAACCCGTGTTTGCCAATCTCAGGAACTTTAAGATGTGGGGGTGTCAGTCCCCAGGGAATTCTGGGTGATTTCTTTTTTGACTCCCAGAATTCCCTGGGGATTGACTTTCCCCACATCTTAAAAGTTCCTGAGATTGACAAACACTGGTTTAAAATATTGAGACAGTTAATAAGTTAATAATAAGTTAATAAAAACGAAGTTAATAAATGAAGTTGCTGCGGTTTATCCAAATGGCCAACAGTTTCTTCTTCCAAATAGATTAGCTTTCTAATCAAATTTGTCTTTCTCCTTTCCTCTTCTTGATTCAGTCTTTAAGACAATTCGACTTTTCGTTCCTGTTCAGCTTGTCTCGCTAAGATTTTTCTCCCTTCTTTTTAAAGCTTTTCATTGACTTCTACTTATTTTTCCCCAATGAGAAAGAAGAAGAAAAGGACTTCTACAATCTATTTTTGGCCAGGCAAAAGGAACACTCTTTTAAAGGTTGAATGATGTTGAACAACAAACCAAAGTTTTGTTCAAACCGAACTGCAAAACAGTGGAAGATAAGATTATCTGCAAGTTATTTATTAACTTTATTTTATTTTATTGCATTAAATTTCCCCAAGTTATTCATTCTATTTTATCCCTTCGAGTCAATATTGACTCCAGAAAACGGCCTGGGCAAGTCCCAGTAATTTTCTTAGTCAGATTTCAGAGGTGATTTCCCATTATCTGATTCCTAGGGCTAAGAGAGAGATGGACTAGGCCAGGGGTCTGCAACCTTAAATACTCAAACAGCCATTTGGACCCGTTTCACACAGAAAAGAAAACACCAGGAGTCACAAAACCTGGGTGGGCATGGCCAACTCGATGTTGCTCACTTCCACAGGTCACATGACCCCCCCCCAGCCACGCTTACCCAGCTGTTCATTAGGGCAGAGAACCACAAAATCCTTTTGACACATCTCTCTCTCCCCTCCCTCTCCCCGCTATCTCTCTCTTATCTCTCTATGTCTCTCTCTCTCCCCCTCTCTCTGTATCTCTCTGTCTCTGCCTTGGCCACTTCTCCATCCCTCGCCGTCGCCCTTACCGTCTCAGGCCAGGCGAGGAGTGACTGGGAGTGGAGGGCCAGCCAGGGGTGGGATCATCTGACAGAGAGCCACAGCAAAGGGCCCAAAGAGCCACATGTGGCTCCAGAGCCACAGATTGCTGACTCCTGGACTAGGCCAAGTCCCCAGGTTATGGGAGAGATCTATGGCTAGGTGCATTATGCTCTCATCAACTTTCTTACAGGGCAGATTCACCAAAATGTTATATATATATCTTGAGGCTGCCTTGAGATATTTAAGGTGGAGAATTCTATCTTAATCTCAGTAGGGCAGGACATAGAATCACAGGCAGGGGTGGACTTCAAACATTTTAGCAAGGGGTTCTCTGCCTGGTTGCTGGGTGGGCGTGGCCATGATGGGCGTGGCCTAGTTGACCTCCTGCACCACAGTCTGGGGGAAGGGTGGTTTTGCCCTCCCCGGCAGTGGTGAAATCCAAATTTTTTTTTACTACCGGTTCTGTAGGCGTGGCTTGGTGGACATGGCTTGGTGGGTGTGGCAGGGGAAGGATACTGCAAAATCCCCATTCCCTCCCCACTCCTGGGGAAGGATATTGCAAAATCCCCATTCCCACCCCTTTGAGGGGGCTTTTGAGCCCCCTCAAAGCGATGTTCTTTTTTATACAAAGTCAGCTTATTGCCCCCACAATCCGGGTCCTCATTTTACCTGCCTCAAAAGGATGGAAGGCTGAGTCAACCTTGAGCCTGGTGAGATTTGAACTCACAGTAATTGCAGGCAGCTGGTGCTACTTAACAGCACTTTAGTCTGCTGCGCCACCAATAAAAATGTTAAGCTAAAAAAAAAGAGGAATGCCCCTAAAAACAGGGGTTTTCAAACGTTGTGGTGTCGTAACCCCTCGCCCCTGCCAAAGAAATACATTTGTGTGACTTCCTCATGAGCAAAATTCTTTCGTTTGGCAAGAAGCAACTTTTCATGTTTACATTTCATTCTGTATCTCAGCAAAAAAGACAAAAAAACCCTTGTTTTACTTTTAAAGCAACAACTCCTGTTTTGGTTTCACATTTATTTTGAATCGAGAGATGCTTTTTGTAGATTTATAGCAGCTATTCAATAAAAATCCCAAATTTGCTGCTGAGTAGGAACGATTTCTGGGCAGTGACCCTGTGAAGGTTGCACAACCATCAGCACCTCGAATTTTGCAGGTGCAATTGTTAGGGATCCCCGGTTAAAAACACCTGTGACAGAGGTTCATTGGGATTCTGTCTAAAACAGTACTTCTCATTGAGTGGATGGAGAATTTCTGGAGTTAAAACAGAATAGAATAACGGAGTTGAAGTCAGCACATCCCAAAGGTGCTTTTTTTGAGAGGCAACTGTTCATTTCTTGTTTTTTCTTTTGAAGACATTTCACTTCTCCTCCCAGAAGCTTCTTCAGCTCTGGCTGGATGGTGAGGAACGGAAGGATTTATTCTCCTTGCAGACAGCTGGTCATTTGCATCCTTTCAAAGGGTCCTTGAAGCACTTGGAGGTTTATTGATGTCCTCAGAGTCACCTGAGTCAGATTTTTAGCTGTATAATTTGGGATGAACATCCTTTGAATGGTGTGGAAGTAGGAATGGATTTCCACAGGAAAAAATGCAACTACAGGAACCATTAGCAGCTGAGGACACCGATAAATCTCCGAGTGGCCTCAATGACTCGCAAAAAGGATACAAATGACCAGCAGTCTGCAAGGAATATAAATCCTTCCATTTCCCACTATCCTGTCAGAACTGAAGAAGCTTCTTGGAGAAAACCGGAAGCGTCACGGCGGGACTGGCTGGAAAATAGCAAAGCTCTGATGACCTTCGCGAAAATCCAGCCAGATAAACCGCTGCCAGGGGGTCTTCAGACTGGAACTGTCTTGGAGGGATGGTGAAGAAAGAGAGGCGCCTTGGAAGACCAAGACGAGCAGACAGGTTCCTCAAAGGGTCAGAGGCAGCTCTTTGATCCAGCAGTGGGGGTGGCGGCCATTAAAATGACCACTCTAATCTGAGGCAACTGGACTAAGCTTTCTGCAGGAGCGATGTTTGAATGGAGTAGTGTTAACGGATTAGCGATTGGTTAACTCAAAGGTAAAAATATTTTTTTAAAAAAAGCTTAAAAGAGATTCCAGTGTGAAATAAGCAGCTAATTGGCACTTGGGAATTTTAATTGGAGCGAAAAGAACAAAGAGGAAGTTAAATGACTAAAGCCCAAAACAGAAAACTTTCTACCTGGATTTAAAATTGGATTTGGAGAAATTAGAAATAATACAAGGAAAACTGAGAGAAAGCACCTTTTAATAATAAAAGGAAAAGCAATTGAAGAGAAAGTACTTTCTATGTGGACTTAAAAGTGATATTTTGTTGCCTGGGGATTTGTGGATTGGAGAGAGACATCTGCTGGTGGAAAGAAAGCACTACAACGAACGCTTTAAACATTGAAGAAACAGTAAGAATTTTGACTACTGTGGGAAATTTTAAGGAGTACTTGTTTAAACAGCTGGATCCCGACTCTGAAAAGAAGTGAAAAAGAATAAAGCTTTCATCTGGAATGGTCTAGATAAATATTTGAACTGGATACACCTTGGAAATTAAAAAAGAGAGAGAGACACTACATGGACTTGAATCTTAACTACACATAAATTAAAATTTAATTTTTTTTTGAATTGACAATATGGAACATTGGGAATATGAGGAACTAATGGAAATGTTTAAAACAGTATGTGAAGCATTTAAGGGTGATAAAGAGCAGGAAATCTGGTTAGAACACCAAAAGAAAAAAGAAAAAGAATACAAATGAGAAGCAAAAACATAATGTTGAAGGGAAAATAATTGAACAAAAAAAAAAGATAGATAATTACACTGGGATTGACAGTGGGGAAAAAAAGTGGACAAGGGGGAATATCACCCAAAAAAGAAGGGAAGAGAAGGAAATGGGAAAAGACTGAGGGGGAGAATTAATAGGGTAACAATTTTAAAAATTAGAGAACGTATTCAGGGGAAAAGATACAATAAATATAAAAAGAAAAAGAAGAAAATTCAACATAGAAATGGAATATGTGATATAAAACAATAAAAAATATTTAATAATATAAAATATTGGTTTAACACTCCCTCTCCCTCTTCTTTCTACTATTTTTCTATCAGGAGATATTTTAATTTTTTATTTCTGTCAGTGCTACTTATTTTTCTTTTTTCTCTCTGACATTATAACGGCAATAAATAAAAGTTCTGCCTATGAGCACTGCACCTGACACAAAAGAATATATAAAAGAATAGTTATAGAATCCCAATTTTACTCAAAGAATGAAATCCCCAGCCCTAGCCCAAGCCTTTAGAAGAAACTGGACTGATTTTGGAGAAGCGATTCAAAGTTATTTCCTGTGAAACAGTGCAGTGGGAACTCCAAAATCCACCATTCATTTGGCAAGAGAAGACAGGAAGAGAGATGGTTTCCTGGCTCCCTCGTCTGGTCAGTCACTGCAACAGTGGCAGCTTCCATAATTTTCTTAATATTTGCAAATCTTCCTTTCCTAAGATGGCTTTCTTCCAAATATATTGTAGAAAGTTAGCACCCGACCCTCTCCTAGAAGAGTAAAATATTTTAGGAAATATTTTTTTTAAAAAAGGCAGAATATTAGATTTCCCTAAAGGAGAAACAGGGACACGGTGGCTAAGACGCTGAGCTTGTCGATCAAAAGGCTGGCAGTTCAGCGGTTCGAATCTCGAGTGTCGCATAACGGGGTGAACTCCCGTGACTTGTCCCAGCTTCTGCCAACCTAGCAGTTCGAAAGCACATAAAAAATGCAAGTAGAAAAATAGGGACCACCTTTGGTGGGAAGGTCACAGCGTTCCATGCACCTTTGGTGTTGAGTCATGCCGGCCACATGATCATGGAGACGTCTTCGGACAGCACTGGCTCTTCGGCTTTGAAATGGAGATGAGCACCACCCCTAAGAGTCAGGAACGACTAGCATGCATGTGCGAGGGGAACCTTTACCTTTACCTTTAAAGGAGAAACATGCTGTTGGAAAACAGCCTCCACCATTCTCAATAGCCCCAGCAGGACTGGGCCAGCCTATCTACAAGACAAAAGATCTTCAGCTGCAGGCTGATGGGATTAAGACATGACCTTCCAGGACATTATAGGATTATCTAGCAGCAGGGCTCACTGCATTGCAAAATCTCTTAAGGACATTGGATCACCCAACAAGCTTCAACTAAACTTAATTCAGAAAAACATGGCCTCACATGGCCCCATGCGAGTCTGACTACATCCAATAGAATACATTTCTTGCACAGGAATAGGAAGCTCAAGGGCAAGGCACAAGAGAAGGTATAAAAGTCACCCATTCTCAACTCCGTGTGTTCAGCTGCCCAGGACTCCAAACCCATGTGCTTCTGCTTCATCAATAAATCATCTTTCCGATCAGCCTCCATGTTTGCCGTGTCTTTCTCCCCACTTGGAACTGAACCAGATGGATATTTCTTCCAACAATACTCAAATACACTCATGGGGACCCAAGGCAGTGGCAACCAAGAGAGAGGGTCAAAGAAATAAGATTGTTGGTTGCAATGACCAGATTGAAGAGCTGGCTTTTTTCCCCACCATCCAAATGAAGATTGCATGCAGAGGACAGCTCTATCTATATAAATAAAAATGTAAATGTTCGTTTGTTCAAAATCTTAAATCTCCAAAAGTTCTTCACTGATTGCTTTGATATTTTGACACAACGTTGCATTCGAATATGTGCGTGTTTTTATATATCTACTATTATCTATTATTATTTTGATTTAATTATTTCGTGCGACATTGCGTTGGAATTGAACTGTGCTGTATACCTCTGTAGCTCAGGTCATGCCTACTTTGCCTCCGTCCCACCAGTCTTTTCACATGGTCGATTGGATTCAGACCTGAGCTGCCTTTCTCTACGTTTCTTTTTGGACTTTAATGTCGCAGCACCAAAATGGCAGGTGCGAGCTGAGTCTTTTCCCCTCAGCGCCGCCGCTGCCAAACCCACAAGCAAAATGACGGGAAATGTCAACTGCTGCGAAGCGTCCCCCCCGACTAACGGAGTATGCCATACCTTTGGCAGGGACCCCGATGCCGCCTGTGATGCGGAGAGCTGCGAAGGTGAAGGCGCTTATACTGGCAAGCCAGAAAACCAGCTCTTACACTCGTGGCCTAGTATCCTCGGGGGCATCCGAAGACAAACCTCCAGAGCCCTAGGAACGCAAACTCACGGACGGCAGCCCAGGCGGAGGCCTCTGCCAATCCCACAACACACAGATCTCCCAATACAAGCACCAAATAGGTAAAAGTCCAAGTAAGCAATTGATTAAGCGACGTTAAAGTCCAAAAAGAAATGTAGAGAAAGGCAACTCAGGTCTGAATCCAATCGACTGAGTGAAAAGACTGGTGGGATGGAGGCAAAGTATGCATGACCTGAGCTACAGAGGGAAATTATTGGCACTCGATCAAAAAATATTGTATACCCACAAGACTGGACCACAGCAACGCGTGGCCGGGTACAGCTAATCTGTAATAAAAAGCATATAAAACTATTGTTAAATAAACATGGATCAGTCCATGCATTCAGTCAGTATGTGAAACTTTCTTTTTCCAGCGAATATTTCTCTACTTAACAATATTAGCACACCTACAGTACTGCATCCAGTTTTGGTCACCACACTATAAAAAGATGTTGAGACTCTGGAAAGAATGCAGAGAAGAGCAAGCAAGAGGATTAGGGGACTGGAGACTAAAACATATGAAGAACAGTTACTGGAACTGGGCTTGGCTAGTCTAGGGCAAAAGAGCCTTTTTAAGATTTAGCTGTGTAGATGAGTTTTATAAATTTTATAGATTTAATGCTCTGAATGCTATGATATATTAATTACCATATTCATGGTTGAATGTTGAGTGGTTGGTGGCCTCGAGGTGGAGCTCTCGCCTCCCAATCAGGAGGCTGTGATTTCAATCCTAGGTAGAGGCAGGTCATTAAAAGAGGAGGAGGAGGATTCATGGTTGAAGGGCTGCCTTGTTGTAACTTATTCTACTCTTACTTTACATGCTGGCTACAATAGAGGAAGGAAGGAAAGAGACATAAAAAGGAACCATTGCATTTTGATAGAATTGGAGGAACTGAAGTCAATGCTATAAATGCCCCAACATGGTTGGCAGGGAATTCTGGGACAAGAAGCAACAGGTGGAAATTCATCAAGGAGAGAAGCAACTTAGAATTAAGGAGAAATTTCCTGACAGTAAGAACAATTAATCAGTAGAACCACTTGCCTCCAGAAGTTGTGAATGAAAACTTCCAACACTGGAAGTTTTCAAGAAGAGATTGGATGACCATTTGTCTGAAATGGGATAGGGTTTCCTGCCTGAGCAGGAGGTTGGGCTAGAAGACCTCCAAGGTCCCTATTATTCTGTTACTCTGCTTTCTGTTGTATTTTTGGTTGGTCTCCAGCAGGGGGCAGCAGAGCCTACCCTAAGAGAGATGCTGCTGGCTCCTCTCCAGATTTCCAGGATTAAAATGTGTGGGAAAGCATGATGCACGGAGGAAGGAAACTGGCGTAACACAGTCAACGAGTCTCAAAACTCAGCGCTATTGTTCCTCAATCTCAGCCTTATTTTAGCCTGAAGAAGTTCCCCTTTATAGAAACATCCCGTTGGAAAATAGAAAAGAAAAAAAGAGAAAAAAAGGCAAGAGAATGCATATTATTAGTCGATTACTAGCATGAGTTTCCTGCCTGTGGTCATGGTCACTCTAGCATTCTTCTCAATACTTTCAGATTCATAGTACACTTTGGGTCACCACTTCCTTAGAGGGAAACAGCCATTGTCATCTCAGAGTAGAAAAAGTACATTTTAAGAAAAAGAAGAAAACAGATGGAGATTTTATCCAGAAAGTCAAGTGGCACGCTCCCTGCAAATGGAGAGGAATTGTTGCAACCCCCTGAATCAGTGGTGAGTTGCCCCCGGTTCGGACCGGTTCATAGGAACCGGTAGTAAAACTGGCGGGAGGCCCCACCCACTGCCCCAGATGTTGTCATGAGCGATATGGGCATGTGAAAAAGCTTCTGCGCATGCGCAGAAGCAAAGTGTGCGCACAGAAGCTAGGCGCACGAGCGAGCAAAGCGAACACACATGCACAATCCCGTTGCGAACCGGTAGTAAAGGTAAGTAGAACCTACCCCTGCCCCGAATAACAGAATAACAGAGTTGGAAAGGTCATTACTCAAGTGGGAGACTCTGTACCTGTGTTGGCGAACCTATGGCATATGTGCCTGAGGTGGCACCCAGAGCCATCTTTCCGGGCACACAAGATGTCACCCAACTCACCTGCAGCTGAGCATGCGCGCGTGCCCCAGCTGGTGTTCGGATCCCTGGTGTGCCTGTGTGCAATTCAGGGTGCCCAGCTGGTCTTCAGAGCTCTCCTGCGCATGTGTTTGTGTGTGTGTCTGTGCATGCACGTGAGAGTACTTGCGTGCAGCTCGCGCATGCGTAGGCGGCATTCGTGCCCTTGCATTGCGTGTGTGAAAACCATGCACATGCAGCAAACGGGGGTGAAACATGCGCAAAAGCGACGTGCATGTGCAAATGGTGTGGTTGTGCACGCAGTGCACGGGGGCGCGCGTGAAAGCTGTATGCATACACAGATGGTGCAGGGGGGAGGAGCCACATGTTACCATGGATAGCATGCGCTCCTGTGAAGAGCACGAAGCGCGTACCTGTTCAGCACCCGCTGAATAAAAGGTTTGCCACCACTGCCCTATACCATTCCAGAGAAGTGGCTGTCCAATCTCTTCTTAAAAGCCTCCAGTGATGGAGCACCCACAACTTCTGGTGGAAAGGAGTTCCACTGGTTCATTGCTCCTACTGTCAGAAAATTTCATTTTAGCTCTAGGCTGGATTAAGGGTTTTTAAAATTAAGAGATATATGGTAAACTATCTCACCTAGCAATAGAATTACAATTTTCAGAATGAGTTGCATTCCACAGCGAATTTTCTTCTTTCTTGGGCTTTACAATGAGATGTTGAAGCTGGAAGGGACCTTGGAGGTCTTCTAGTCCAACCCCTGCTCAACTGGGAGACCCTACACCATTTCAGACAAATGGTTATCCAATCTCTTCTTAAAAACTTTACAACTTTTAGAGGCAAGTTGTTCCAGTCTTGAAAGCCTCCAGTGATGGAGCACTCACAATTTCTGAAGGCAACTTCTGTTCCACGGGTTAATTGTTCTCACTGTCAGGAAATAACTCCTTAGTTCAGGTTGGATTAAGGATATTTAAGATTAAGAGATACATGGTAAACTATCTCACTTTGCAATAGAATTACAACTTTCAGAATGAGTTGCATTCCACAGCGAATTTTCTTCTTTTTGGGCTTTACAATGAGATATTGAAGAGAAGAGAATATCACAGTTGGAAAGGACCTTGGAGGTCTTCTAATCCAACCCTAAGAAACCTAGTCTACGGCAGATAATGCAATGAAGCTGTTCTATGTCTCTACCGAGGAAATAACGTAAGGAAGGGCAATAGGTTTGGATAGATTTGCAGACAAACATCGTGCCCAACTATTCTGGTACCTAAAAAGACTTTTTCTTAAATTTCCACCAGAGGTGTCCGCAGGCTGTGGTAAATGAATCAAAATGGCAGCCACAATGGAGCCATTAGAACGCCGACCATTTTTAAATGTGCTGTGTATCTGGGGCTGCGAAGCTGAGTTTCTTAATTCCATTTTACAGATCATCGATTACTTGATTACTTGACCAGGGGTGAAATCCAGCAGGTTCTTACAGTTTCTGGAGAACCGGTAGCGGAAATTTTGAAGAGTTTATTTATTTAGTTATTATTTATTGACTTTCTATACCGCCTTTCTCCCAAAGGACTCAGGGCAGTGAACAGATTAAGATTTCATATACATATAATATATATATATATATAATATAATTATAAATAATATATATATATACTATAATATAATATAATATATATACATATACATACATACATACATACATATATATGTTTTCTGAGGTTTTCGCGGGTGTTTGTATGTAGGTCTTTGGTTATTCGGGAAGCCATCGAGGTAGAAAAACGCCCACACAGCATGAACAAACGAGACGATACCTCCCGCCTGCCAGCCATTTGGAAACCCGCCCTTATTGACAAACGAGTCCCTAACACGATGAATGACATCAGACCCACACTCACAAGACCCACACAGGATGTCACCACCACACATCCACGCAGAAAGCAGACTCAAACCCACACTGATAATGAGGCACGACCAAGGACCAGAAGCCAGACTGCAGCTGCATCATTAGCCACTTTTAACCCCTCCAATCCATACATGAATCAGACCAACACCCTCCATGAAAAGCCCTCAAGACCACAAACCCGAAGCCAAACAACAACAACGCAGCTCACCAGCTCAAATCCCCCTGCAACCCAGACTAAGCCGAGCACAACCAAGCCCCCACCCAAACAGAACACATCCCCAGCCAATCAGAGCACAACCAACCCCCCATCCAATCAGAGCGCAGCCAAGCCCCCAACCAATCAGAACACACCTCCACCCAATCAGAACACAGACAAGCTCCCACCCAATCAGCTCACACCCCCACTAGTAGTTAAAAGGAAGGGTCAGCTGCAATCTCACATTGCTCCTGGAAGAACGAAGCCGAGAACACCAGCCTGAAGATGACGAATGAGACTTCGTTGAAACGTCGCCAAGATACTTCCAATTCTACGCGGGAGAAGACCCGAATAACCAAAGACCTACCTACCTACCTACATACATACATACATACATACATACATATATATATATTATAAACAGTAAATAATAAATTGAGTCAACTTGGTGTATCTACTAAGACCTTGGCATAGAATTCAGAGAACCGGTAGCAAAAATTTTGAGTAGTTCGGAGAACTGGCAAATACCACCTCTGGCTGGTCCCAGGTTAGGTGGGAATGGAGATTTTGCAGTATCCTTCCCCTGGAGTGGGGAGGGAATGGGGATTTTGCAATATTCTTCCTCTGGAGTGGGATGGGAATGGGGATTTTGCAGTATCCTTCCTCTGGAGTGGGATGGGAATGGGGATTTTGCAGTATCCTTCCCCAGGAGTGGGGAGGGAATGGAGATTTTGCAGTATCCTTCCCCTGCCATGCTCACCAAGCCACGTCCACAGAACCGGTAGTAAAAAAATTTGGATTTCACGAATGTACTTGACCTGATCACTCTCTACTTCATCTCCTCGGCTAGAGGTAGAGGTCTCTGTAGGGCAGTTTTCACACGCCCAGAGTGACAAGTTGATATCATTGGTATCACATCTTTTGTCCAATGGCACGTGACGTCAATGTGGCTTTTTCCCCAAATTGCCCTAAGAATTTCCTCCTTTCTTAAGCCACAAACTCGCTGGCTACACTCTCACAGCCTTCAAACGGTGTCATTTCCCAACGTTGAGAAAGTTTGTAAATTGCATTCCGTTAATATGAAGTTTTGCTGCTCGTAATATTCTCTTGTATTATGAGTCGGGCAGCCGTATTTAGTCATCATGAAACTAGCAAGCTTAATGTTGAGTTGGCTTCTCCTGCTTTGTTTGTCTCTTGGCACATGTTCAGAATCTGATTATCCCGTGTTCGCTCTCAGCAGAAACTGTCCATCTGTCCTGAGAAGTACATTTTTGTCTTATGTGTAATTTCCCCACTGCTGGAATGATGGCCATTTCCCAAGCTTTGATACATTAGACAGATAAAGGTCTATTACAATTTTAAACCAGACCAAATCATGTCCCACGCTTAATTTTGGAACCACTGATCTGCTATCCTGCAGGCAAGCTACACTTCTCTGAGGCAGGTCCATCCTTCTAATCTAGGTTAAAGAGCATGTTCTGACAAACAACAATTTCCAAATAATCCTCGTACCGAGAAGGCTGAGAAATCTTCCTCTCCAAAAGCAAAGAGAGGTAGGAGTAAGCTAGAATGTCTGATGGATTGACTCAGAAGAACACATTGCTCACATCCCAGGAACTTTGACTCAAACTCTTCTTTTGCATAAACAGGAGCAAGCAACATGGCAGAAGTCCTCCCTCCCCTCCCCCAAAGTTCAGTCTGGAAAAGGGAAGGTGGAAGGGTAATGTGACAACCGTGTTCAAAGGAAATAATAACAGAATAACAGAGTTGGAAGGGATCTTGTAGGCCATGAAGTCCAACCCTCCCAACCCAAGCAGGAGATCCTACACCATTTCTGACAGATGGTAGTCCAGTCTCTTCTTGAAAGCTTCCAGGGATGTGAAGCTCCCACAACTTTTGTTCCACTGGTTGATAGTTCTCACTATCAGAAAATTTCTCCTTATTTCTAGGTTGAATCTCTCCTTGGTCAGTTTCCATCCATTATTTCTTGTCTGGTCTTTGGGTACTTTGGAAAATAGCTTGACTCTCCCTCCTCTCTGTGGCAGCCTCTCAAATATTGGAAGACTGCTATCCTGTCTCCCCTGGTCCTTCTCTTCACTAGACTAGCCATGCCCAGTTCCTCAACCGTTCATTGTATGTTTTATCCTCCAGTCTCCTAATCATCTTGGTTGCTCTTCTCTGCACTCTTTCTAGAGTCTCAACATCTTTTTTATAGTGTGGTGACCAAAACTGGATGCAGTACTCTAGGTGTGGTCTTACTAAGGCTTTATAGAATGGTATTACTTCACATGATGATTGTATCCTTCTGTTAATGCAATTTAGGATTGCATTGGCTTTTTTGGCTGCTGTAGCACACTGTTGGCTCATCTTTAATTGGTTGTCCACCAAGACTCCAAGATCCCTCTCATAGTTACTGGTATTATGCCTGGTTTCTCCCAGCAGCAGGGAAGATATCTAAGAAAGTTGGACATTCCATTTTCAGAAATGAGAACCAGAAAGAAGGAGCAGAAATTGCGAAGACTAGATTTCCTTGAAATTACAAGGAAAAACTTCCAGAAGCTAAGATCCGTCCAACAATGGAAGAGTCTCCTTATGGAGGGGTTGGTTTTTCCATCTCTGAAGGTTTTGAAGAAGGTAGCCAGCCATTTCTTACGAATGGTTTAATGGGTTTTCAGGCCTGTTGCACACCTGGACTAGATGATGCTAACATGGTTGACGACAATGAAGATGGTATCTTATTAAACCTGCACACCACACAATCTTTCAACAACTCTGGACAGCTCACAACGAACAAAGAAATCACGATAAACTCAGTACAAGAGAAATGGTGGTAAACCAGATGAAGCAAGGGGTCTCTCTCTGTCTCCATCATCAAAGGCCTCAGTCGAGACCCAGGTCTTCAAACCCCTTTGAGACACCAATATGGTGGGAGCCATCCAGAACTGGGGGAAGGGGGGCTGCTCATTCCATAGGGCAAGCACTGCTACAGAGAAGGCATGTTCTTAGGACCCAACGTTTAATCGAAGAAATCTAGTGCATGGAACTCTGTTGAATCGAATTGGCTGGGCAGATGAATAGAGTAGATTAGAGTGGAGTGGAGTGGAGTGGAGTGGAGTGGAGAGGAGAGGAGAGGAGAGGAGAGGAGAGGAGAGGAGAGGAATGGAATGGAATGGAATGGAATGGAATAGAATAGAGAAATTGAATGGAGAGAAGAATAAAATAAAGAAGAGAACAGGAAATTGACAAAAAGAAGAATACAGAAGAGAAGACAAGAGAAATAGACTAGACTAGACTAGAACAGAACAGAACAGAACAACAGAGTTGGAAGGGACCTTGGAGGTCCTCTAGTCCAACCCCTGCTCAGGTAGATGACCTCATACCATGCCAGACAAATGGTTGTCCAATCTCTTCTTAAAAACTTCCAGTGTTGGAGCATTCACAATCTCTGGAGGCAAGTTGTTGCACAGCTTGCTATGATGCTATGGGTACAGATGGTCCCTCAGGTAACCAGGCTGCATGCCAGGTAGAACATTATAGGTAGTGACTGCCACCTTGGACCTTTCTTAAAAGGCAAACTGGCCACACTGCCACTTGTAAAGCAACAGGGATTGATTTTGTTCTTTTGTTGAGTATATCCATTTCATTTCTCTTTGCTGCCCCTCGTTGCCATGTTACGTGGAGATACTGTGAATCATGCCCATCGCTGCTTGTCCCACTGAATTCTGGATCAGCTGGTGACACAAGGATGACTCTTGCGATGCTTTCCACTGGCACAACCCAATGGTCTGAGGATTTGATGATTCACCTTTTCATCGTGACATAAATCTATATTTTCTCCACCAGCTGAAACAAAAACTTTTCAGGCAGTGGCCTGCCCAAGCCTATCAAAAATCAGTTCAAAATTGGACTGTACAACAGTGACATCAATCGCAATGTGAGGCTCTTGTGCAACTGACACAAATTATGTAATATGTACAGTAGACACATACACACAGTGTCATGCCCCCGTCGGAGCCTGAATCTGCGGGGGAAGATGAGCTGGATCCTGAGCTGACAGAGATTGAGGGGGAGGCTTCGTTGGCTTCGGAGGAAAATGGGGGAAGGGCAGGGCCAGTCAGGACAAGACTTTTCAGGATTAGGATAGCTTGTAGACAGGGAGGAACATGAGAGATAGAGCTCAGGTATGGAGCAAGGACCACCCCCTCCTGATCCGAGAACACGGAGAGTGGAGACAAGGCGAGAACAACGCAGACTGAGCAGGCTACTCAGGAGAAGAGTGCCCTGCCCATCTTCCCAAGGCACATCTGGGGAATGAGACTCAAGAAGACACTGTGGGGAGGGGCATTTGTCGGAAACAAATGCTGAATTCCTGGAGTGTTGAGTGCCGTAATTTGAACTTCCCAAGAGTCCTTGCATTCTTTCTGGCTTTCTGGACTAATTACCTGGATCCTTTGCTTCCTGAACTACTTGATTTGCCCTGCTGGATTTATTATTGTGCAGCTTTGGTGTATACAGCATTAGGCTGGACTAATTGCAGCCAGAGGCTGCTTGAGGTGTGTGTGGGGGTTTGTCAGCACTTTGCTCTGGAACTGGCCAGAAACGTAGGAGCATTTGGGGAAATTTGGACCAATAAAGGAGCGGTTTGAACTGCCAGCTGTTTGTGTTACCTCTGTGCCATGCCCCAGGTCATCACACACGTATGTATGTATGTATGTATGTATGTATGTATGTATGTATGAATGTATGTATGTAAAATCAGAGCTGCTTTGACATAACCTAACCAGTTGTCTGGTCCAATGGGCCTTAAAACACAATTTGGGAAAGGAAATAGACTGGTATCCAATGACATTAGGACCAATTTGACGAATGGTGAAGATTCTGGATTAAAACCCCCAAAATTGTAAGTTTAGTCCTCCGTTAGGCACAGAGGTTTGTTGGGTGACTTAGGGCCAGTTGTGCTGTCTCATCACCAGGCCTGCTGGCAGGGTTGTTGTTGCAAAAATATAGGATAGTTCACTAACCTGAATTGTACAAAGTAAAGATTGGTTAGAAATCTAAGAGGTAAATCTAAGAATTATGCAGTGTTTCAGATAGAGTGAGTGGGGCGGACTAGTTCCATGGGAGTTAGATGTGTTGTGGTCTGCCAGCAACCTGTGGAGCTGGCAGGGGAGTCGGTCAGTGAGGAGGCTGAGGAAGAACATGGGCCAGTCCGGGACTCAGGAGAAGGCCCGGATGAGGGCTCTGCGTTGGAGGCAGAGATGGGGCCAGGGCCATCTGGGAGCGATATGCAGAGCAGGGGTGGGTTCTACTTACCTTTACTACCGGATCACAGCGGGGCTGCATGCTGCGCCCCCACATGCCCCATTTTTGCTCCCAGGAGCACCAAAATGGGGGTGAGAGGGCGCACCACACCCCCCAATGCCCTGTTTTTGTGCTGGCAGGCCTCCCTGAAGCCTCCTGGAACCAAAAACAGGGTGTGGGGGCGCGCCGCACCCCACCCCCTCACGCATGTGCACACAACCCACCCATCCATGCACGCGCATCTCCCGGCAGAGACCCAAAAATCAGCTGGCCGGCGGAAAGTGTGTGGGCATGCGCAGTGGAACTGATCTGGGTGTCGTCTCGCGTCCCCGCAGAGATGGCTCCACGTGCCACTTGTGGCACACGTACAATAGGTTCGCCATCACGGGTATAGGAAAGTGGTGAAATCCGAATTTTTTTACTACTGGTTCTGTGGGCATGGCTTGGTGGGCGTGGCAGGGGAAGGATACTGCAAAATCTCCATTCCCACCCCACCCTGGGGCCAGCCAGAGGTGGTATTTGCCGGTTCTCCAAACTACTCAAAATTTCCGCTACCGGTTCTCCAGAACCTGTTAGAACCTGCTGGATTTCACCCCTGGTATAGGATTTCCCTAACCCTAACGCAGTGTCATTGCACACATATGCATAACATGTGCCCTTCCCTTTCAGTTTTGGATGTCACCCATGAAGGCTCATTCAGACATGCATGTGACACATCGACCAAGGGGCAGGCCTTTGAACAGGAGGTTGCGTTTGTCATCTTGACTTCTTTCTTTCTTTCTTTGTTTTTTCCCGCCAGCATCAGTGCAAATGAAAGAGATCCGGACTAAAATTGATATATCTCGGTTTAGCCCGATTACAAATTTTAGTAGAATAAACGTTGGTTCAGCTGCTGCCTCTCCTAGCAGGTCAAAGGGGTCAGGATATGAGTCATTCATGTGTGTGTGTGTGTGTGTGTGTGTGTGTGTGTGTGGTTTATTTTTTGTCCTTTTTTTTTTTTGACTTGTTCATTTCCAGAAGTGCTCAGGTTTTCCGGAGTTATTTTAATTGTGGTTTTTAAGTGTCTGACCAGATGAGTGTGTGGTACTTTCCAATATTAAAATGAAAGCTCTAGTTTTGCAAGGAGAGAAGCCACCGGCTTGTGATAACGCCAGGACTGGTCTTGTGGAGCTTGTTGTACATTGTAAAACAAAATAATAATAATAATAAAAAATATTGAAAAGCCATTTATACCTCAGCATATTCTCCTCTTTTTCTTTTTATAAAGTTTTATTCATTTTCCACTATTACATTTCATTAGGGCTTAATAAACATCGTGTTTTCTGGGTTATTTTGTTTGCCTAACAGTACAAATTATATTCCTAATCTTTACCTCTTTTTTCCCCCAGCCATTGATAAAATAAATTCCACGTTTGATAGTATTCTGTATCTTCTTTCTGATTGATCTCCAATGTAAGTCTGTCCATTTCTGCACAGTCCAATATCTCCTTAATTATCTCTTCATCTCGTGGTATTTCTTCATTTTTCCAATGCTGGGCAAATACAATCTTCGCTGCTGTTAATGCATGCAATATTAAATATACACTTTGTTAATCAAATTTTTCTGGTGCTGTACCTAATTTTTTAAAAAGTTCAGGTTTGAGATCTACAATGTTTTCCTGACATCTTTTCTTAGTCAGATGTGTATATTTGCCCCAAATGTTTTTGCTTTAGCACAAGTCCACCACAGATGATAATATGTGCCCGATTTTTGGTTACATTTCCAACATTTACTAGACATATTTTTGAACATTTTGGCTAACTTAGCAGGTGGTAAATGCATTTTCTTCATTTCTTTGATGGGGATTATCTTCTAAACTTCAATACCAGAGAGTATGCAGAAATTAAGCAGGTGTATAGAGCCCACCCCCACCCCCCACTCCAAGTCAAGAGTTAGCATTCCACGGAGAAAGATGTAGAGCTCTCTATGTGCAACATCAGGTTCACAACCTTGAAGATGTGTGGACTTCAACTCCCAGAATTTCCCAGCTAGCTATCTTTCAACACTTCAACTCCCAGAATTCCCCAGCCAGCTATCTTTCAACACTTCAACTCCCAGAATTCCCCAGCCAGCTATCTTTCAACATCTAACAGTGTTTTCTCAATCTTGGCCATTTGAAAATGTGTGGACTTCAACTCCCAGAATTCTGGGAGTTGAAGTCCACACCTCTTCAATTGGCCATGGTTGAGGAAACCCTGTTAGATGTTGAAAGATATTTTCCACCAGGACGAGAGGGTTACTGATTACTTATTCTTCTCATGAATTAATTAGGGCATCTTTCGGAAATTTCACAATAACATTTATAGTCCGTCTTGCTTCTGACACGCCAAAATGGCTTCCATGGTCGTCTTGAGGAATAGTTTTGAGGGAAAGCAAGTATGTCAGCCAAAATTCACCGAGATCATTGGTCCTGTCAGGAATGTGAACTTTAAGAACATTGCACGGTGCAAATTACAAAATTCGCCTTGTTTGTGCAATTATGACACAACCCCACCAGATACCTTTAATGATGGTCTCCTTAGTCCTACCCAGTATCTTCACCATGACTCCATATTGAGATCAATAAACCATATTCACTGGAATAAGAATTTCCCTAGTCCCTTTCCGATCACTAAATGAAGCAAAACTCTGCATTTTACTTTAGATATGATGGTGCAGGAATTTCTCCTCGGCAGGCCAATATTGAGGAAGATATTCAAGGCATTGTGCAAATCTGGGCTGTTTAGAAGTTGGGCTCTTGATGGACATTGTCCAGGATTTCATAAGTGAAAAATGTGATGTTGTTAGATAAACATTGCAAACGTTCACAAGTCACACAAAGTTATACTAAGAGATGCTTAATCTGGAAGCATTGCCCCTTTCAGCAAGGGTATCATAGGGTGTATATGTCACAACATCAAAGTGGCAACATCGAACATATGATTCTGACCGCCATCTGGACTTCTTTTAGTTTCCCATTCATTCTGACTGAAATTTGATGATAATAATGCTAATTTCGAGCAGCAACATTCCGTGGTTCTCAAGAGCGGTACAGTGGCCTAGAGGTGGAGCTCTCCCCTCACAATCAGGAGGCTGCAAGTTCGATCCTAGGTAGAGGCAGATATTTCTCTCTCGGGCACACTGAGAATATATCTGCTGAACAAAACTCTGCGTTGGCGACAGGAAGGGCATCCGGCCATTAAAACAATCTGCTAGCTCCCTTCAGTTGCCCAGACTCCACCCCGCAAGGGATTATGAGGTCATTAAAAGAAGATGATGATGAGAAACGTTGCGTGGTTCTCAAGTGATTGTTGCAGAATGACACCACCCTTGTGAGAGACTGTGGGTAGTTGTGCAAAATCTGTCACCGAATTTGTTTTTACTAGAGTCATAGAACCAGCAGTACAATAAAGGCATTAAAAAGAATGATTAAAAAACAACAACAGATAAGGCAACACCTGAATGTAGAAGATAGAATAACAGAGATGGAAGGGACCTTGGAGGTCTTCTTCTCCAACCAAGGGGTTGGAGACCCTGTATCATTCACACAAATATCTGTCCAGCCTTCTGCTACTGGTTATCTGAACTGCTCAAAATTTCCCCTATCGGTTCTCCGAACTGCTCAAAATTTCCGCTACTGGTTCTGCTACCGGTTCTCCGAACTGCTCAAAGTTTCCGCTACCGGTTCTGCAGAACCTGTCAGAACCTGCTGGATTTCACTCCTGCCCCAAATTCTAGTCACAGTTGTGTTTGCTTTTGCTTCACAAAATAAAGTCTGCTCAAGGTGGGGAAAACATCTCACTGCCATGACCAAAAATTCTTGCTTTCCTCCCGTAATAAGGAAACCTGTCTTGGCTAAACGTATTAAAAATAAAGTTGTTGTTTTTTTCATCAGAAGCACGTCCTATCAAATTGTTTTTAAGAACATCTCAGATTCCCTTTTGACACGGTTGACAAAAATCCCCTTCGTGACTCAAAAAACCCCAGTTACAAACGCAAAATAAGACATTTTTTTAAAATTAAAAAAAAAAAGCCGTTACATGAAAGACAGCATAAAATAGGCAAGAAATGACACAAACACAAAAAGCGATATTAAGCTCTGCAATTGATATGACAAAGCAGGGTGGAAATTATCTCACGCCAATCCACCATTTTGCAGGTTCTCTTGTGAGGTAGGCCGTCAATTTCCATGCAGAATTAGTGGGGTTGAAGTTATTAGCAATTTGGGAGTCACAAATATTAATTTGAGTAGAGCGATGTCTCAGATTGAAAAGAAAAAAGTGACCAGAATCATTTTGGGATGTTTTTGTGTGAAGGTCTTACCTCTCCAATGGCAAGAGGCCATTGTAACAACATTGCCAAAAAGGCATTAAGTGTTGTTAACCTAATTTTGCAAAGCTTCTTCTCCGGTAACATTGTACTGCAAATTAGGGCATACAAAACCTTTGCCAGACCAATTCTCGAATACAGCTCATCTGTCTGGAACCCACACTGCATATCGGACATTAATACAATTGAGCGAGTCCAGAGATATTTCACGAGAAGAATCCTCCACTCCTCTGCTCGCAACAGAATACCTTATGCCACCAGACTTCAAATTTTGGGCTTAGACAATTTAGAACTACACCGCCTTCGGTCTGACCAAATCATAGTACATAAAATTATCTGCTACAATGTCCTACCTGTCAATGACTACTTTAGCTTCAACCACAACAATACACGAGCATACAATAGATACAAACTGAAGATAAACTGCTCCAAACTCAATTGCAGAAAATATGACTTCAGCAACAGAGTGATCAATGCCTGGCTGAAAAGACAATTTATTGAGTTTGAATTCCTGGTCTCAAGAGGCTGGAAAATTGCAGCACAGATTTTTTTTTTCAGTTGCAAAACAAAAGCCGAGCTAATCCCAACCTTTAATCAGTAGGTTGAATTTGCAAAAATCAACACTGTTCCTTTTTTTATTTTTCCAATGTCATGATTAGGTGGATTAAGGAACAGGGGCTTCAAATTCCTGCTTAAAGAACAGAAGCTGGAACCTTTTAGAAGGAAGGAAGGAAGGAAGGAAGGAAGGAAGGAAGGAAGGAAGGAAGGAAGGAAGGAAGGAGAAAGAAAGAAGAAAGAAAAAAGAAGGAAGGAAGGAAGAAGAAAAAAAGAAGGAAGGAAGGAAGGAAGGAAGGAAGGAAGGAAGGAAGAAGGAAGAAAGAAAAGAAGGAAGAAAGAAAAAAGAAAAAAGAAGGAAGGAAGGAAGAAGGAAGGAAGAAAAGGAAGAAGAAAGGAAGAAGAAAGGAAGGAAGAAAGAAGGAAGAAGGAAGAAAGAAAAAAGAAGGAAGGAAGGAAGAAGGAAGAAGAAAGAAAGAAAGAAGGAAGAAAGAAAGAAGAAAGAAAAAAGAAGAAGAAAGAAGGAAGGAACGAAGGAAGAAAGAAAATTGGCAACTATATTCCATCCTTCCATCTAAATCGCTTTATAAATATAGACTAGGTGGCTCAGTGGCTAAAACACTGAGCATGTCAATCAGAAAAGTCGGCAGTTTGGCGATTCGAATCCCTAGTATAGGTCTCCTGCATGAGCAGAGGGTTAGGGTCCCTTTCGAACTCTGTTACTGTTACTCTACGTTTCAGCTTTTCTTTCTGTTGGCCGATGTCTTATTCTCACTTTGCTTTCAGCTCTTCCCGGCAAGCCAAGAAACAGCCGGTAACAGTGTAAAATTTGCTTTTCAAGCGTTAAAATTATCTGCCCGATTTCTCTACCCCGTTGCATTGCTGGCGGACAGAAAGCGAAGTCAAATTTTAAGCTGAGCCAATTGGTACCGTCTCTCTTTTGTTCTTGGGCCCCTTTACTGAAATTGAAGGGACCCATATGAGTCACCCTGGTTTTCACGAGGAACTTACCCTATCTACTGTATCTCTCACTGCTCTCCCCCCCCTCTCGCCACCATGCCCACAAACGTGCTTTCTTCACATACCAGAACTTTTGAGTCAAATTTGGAGGCTGAGTCAAAGCGAAAGAGAAATTTTCTTTGCAGATATTCGCCGATTGATCACAGCCACTGTTTGAAATTTGAGAAGGGAAGGCAAAATATCGACTGGAGAGATGCATTAACAGGGGGATACAATTAAGATCAAGAGAGGTCCTAATACCACTCTACAAAGCCTTAGTAAGACCACACCAAGAATCCTGCATCCAGTTTTGGTCACCACACTCTAAAAAAAGATGTTGGGACTCTAGGAAAAAGTGCAGAGAAGAGCAACCAGGAGGATGAGGGGACTGGAGGCGAAAACATACGATGAACGGTTGCAGGAACTGGGCATGGCTAGCCTAGTGAAGAGAAGGACCAGGGGAGACAGGATAGCTGTCTTCCAATATCTGAGGGGCTTCCATAATGAGGAGGGGGTCAAGCTATTCTCCAAAGCATCCGAAGGGCAAACAAAGAATAATGGATGGAAACTGACCAAGGAGAGATTCAACCTGGAAATGAGACATTTTCTGACAGTGAGAACAATCAACCGATGGAACAAAAGTTGCCTTCAGAAGTTGTGGGAGCTTCATCCCTGGAGGCTTTCAAGAAGAGACTGGACTGCCCTCTGTCAGAAATAGCATAGGGGGCAGGGGGTTGGACTAGATGACCTCCAAGGTCCCTTCCAACTCTGTTATTCTGTGATGCTTTTTTTCCCTTTTTTGGTGGGGCTGGCTGTCCATCTGGCATACAAATTAGGTAAAAGAGGATGTCTCTCTCTCCCCTCTCCTTGCCAATATCGATCAGAATACGAGTGTAAACATACCGTCAACTTTATTCTCCCATGACTAATCCGGTGAGTGCATAATTTCCCGCAACGAATGGAGAGAATCAAAGCAGGGGATATTAAGCTCCAAAGCTTTAGAACGCTTCATCAGCTCATTTCTATCAATCCCACAGTGGTAAAAAAAAGAAAGAAAAGAAAGCACAACAACCACCCAGAAGAGGATTTGCCAATGGCGGGCACTGAAGCCAACAGATTTTTATACAGCTGTCCGTTGCTGCGATGGTTCGGATTTTTGGGGGGGGGACAGCTTCTCCTGTTGTGTTTGAAACAACAGTTTTATGCGAAGCGGCTGTGATTCAAGGCAAAACGCGGCACTCTCAAATAGCTTTGAGAGTTTGTACTTTAAGCAATCCGTTGTGCAATCCGGCCCCTGTGATTTGTAAACAACAGCCAAGCATGTTGCATCAGCACAATCAATTATATCAAATGGGGTTGAGCAAAACAGTTGTGTAGCCTCAATCACATTAACAGTTTTTTTTTTTTTTTTGAGAATGGTTGCTATGAATATGTCTGTGCAATTGTTGGAACTTCCTTCTTCTTCTTCTTCTTCTTCTTCTTCTTCTTCTTCTTCTTCTTCTTCTTCTTCTTCTTCTTCTTCTTCTTCTTCTTCTTCTTCTTCTCCTCCTCCTCCTCCTCCTCCTCCTCCTCCTCCTCCTCCTCCTCCTCCTCCTCCTCTTTATTCAATGAAAATTGTAGGGAAGATTAAAACACCACCGAAACACCAAAGCAAAGTAGAAACAAGGTATATCAAAGAATACAAGAAAAAGTGAGGTATAGTGAGAGGAAAAGAAAAAAAAGGGAAGACATCTAAAGGAATGACTTCAGATCCTCTTCCCAGCAATAACAAACAAAATAATTACTATCTTTCCCAAATTATATATCAAGGATTGTCTGCACACCAGGCTGCTGATTCAGAGATTGGGCAAATACCATATTTTTTGGAGTATAAGACACTCCCAAGTATAAGACACACCTAGCTTTTGGGGAGGAAAACAAGGGGAAAAAATCTGTCTCTGCCTCCCAGCAATTTACCTCCTTGCAGCAAACATTTAGCACAAGCAGCTGATTGGCGTTTCGATTAGCCTCATGGAATACCAGCCAATCAGCTGTTCCAGGCTGCGGGGATTGCCACTGCCCGTTGCCGCTGTCACTACCCATTGCTGCTGCTGCCTATCGCAGCCTCCATGCACCCCATTTTTGGCCTCCATGAATCCCATTTCCAGCCTCTGTGTGCCCTATTTTCAGTCTCCCATTTTTGGCCCATTCCCGCTGCCACTGCCTATCCCCGCCGCCTGAAACAGGCCAAAAATGGGATGTGGAGAGACCGAAAATGGGATGCACGGAGGCCCAAAATGGGCACATGGAGGTGGCGATAGGCGGCAGCAGCAATGGGCAGCGATGGCGCTGACGGGTGGTGGTGATCTCTGCAGCCTGGAACAGCTGATAGGCGGTATTCTGGGAGGCCAATCCAACCGCCAATCAGCTGCTTGTGCTGAAGCTGACCAGGCTGTTTGCTGTTCGTTGCAAGGAGGTAAATTGCTGGGAGGCAGAGGCCAAAGGGTGGGGGCTGACAGGTGGGTGGGGCTTTGGCAACATTCGCTGTATAAGATGCATGGACATTTCCATCCAATTTTTTTGGGGGGGGGTGGCGTGTCTTATACACCGAAAAATACGGTAGATTGGAAAATTGAGTGACAGATAAGAATTGGGTGATTTAGATTACCATAATGAAAGGACATAAATAATATTTTCCCCCTCCCCCCTTTTGCTGGACTACAATCCCCAACTTCAGAATCTCTTCAAGTTTCAAATCCAGCACACCCTCATGAGCGCTGGGAGGGAGTTGGTTTTTCAAAATACTAAGTGGAAATCTCTCTCCTTTTTTTTTTCTCTTTAATTTTTGCAAAACGAAAAGGCATGATCTAAAAAAAGAGGGGATTCGTTTCGTTTTTTGGGGTTTTTTAGTCATTCAGAGACTTCTGTCATATTGAAATCAAGGCGGCTGTGCTTTCAGCCATGAAAACATTGGTTATATGTTATATATATATATATATATATATATATATATATATATATATATATATATATATATATATATATATATATATATATGTAGGTCTTTGGTTATTCAGGTGTTCTCCCGCGTAACATCGGAAGTGTCTTGGCGATGTTTTAACGAAGTCTCATTCGTCATCTTCAGGCTAGTGTTCTTGGCTTTGTGCTTCCAAGCTGAGAACACCAGCCTGAAGATGACGAATGAGATTTCGTCGAAACGTCGCCAAGATACTTCCAATTTTACACGGGAGAAGACCCGAATAACCAAAGACCTACATACAAACACCCGCGAAAACCTCAGAAAATATACATATAATATACATATACATATACATATACATATACATATACATATACACATACATACATACATACATACATACATACATACATACATACATAGTTAACCTTCCATCAACAATAGACTGATGGACTTCCCATCTAATTTTACAATTTCCTTTGCTCATTTACAGATATAGTATTTCTGCAATACCTATTTTTTCACTTGTTAATTTTCTTCTCCAATTCTTTCTTTCTAAAAAAAAAATCTCCAAATAAAAAGTCAAGAATGAAAGCTAGGGTAGGTGATGAAACCCTTCCCTTTTCGTATATATGCATCTCAGCTGCTCTCTTGACTTTACGGACATCCTGCAAAAATGCAAGAGAATGTTGTCTGGAATGAGTCACCCCCTGGGGGCTCTATCTGTCCATCAGCAGATAATTCTCCAAAAACTAGACAGAATGGGACCAAATTTGGTGTAGTGGAAAAAACTGGCAGAAGAAAGATTGCGTTCAAAAATGGTCTGGATGAGTCTCAAAGCTGGGGGCGAAATTCCAGAAAAATTCTCTTATAAGCTGCCAGCTGTTGGATTCTTGGTAGTCTCCTAGCCAGGCAGGAGCTCAGAGATGTGAGGCAGAAATGGGGTATAGTATCCACCCCTCTGTGTGTCTGCAGGGTCCCACATCAAACTTTAGATCACATTGTGACTGGCTGTAAGGGGATATATCAGCCCAGAATTTGATTTCTTTCATATTTATTTATTTATATTTCTATACCCCTTCTCCCGAAGGACTCAGGGCGGCGGACAGCCAGGGTAAAAACACAAACACAAAGACATCATCAATATAAAATTTAAAATTATTAAACAGTTTGGCCCAATTAAATTAAAAAAAACCCAGAATTAAAATATCAATTAAAATTCATTTAGATGGTCAGCCCCGCCTGTTGGGACAGCAGGGTCTTGAGGACATGGCGGAAGGTGCGAAGGTCGGGGATCTTACGTATCTCCGGGGGCAATTCATTCCAAAGGGCAGGGGCCCTCACAGAGAAGGCCCTCCCCCTGGGGGTTGCCAGTCGACATAATTTGACCGACCGCACCCCGAGGAGTCCCACTCTCTGAGAGCGAACCAGTCAATGGGAGGCTATCAGCGGCAGCAGGCGGTCTCGTGAATACCCAGGACCCGGACGTCAACAGGAAGCTTTTGCACACAGGCAGAAGAGAGAGCGCGCGTGAGAGCAAAGCGAGAGCACCCGCGTGTCCCCGTTGCGAACCGGTAGTAAAGGTAAGTAGAACCCACCCCTGGCCTGTTTCCAGATGCATGGGGAAGTCAAAACATATCTCTACCTCTGCTTGAAAAATAAAGTGTAACTTCAAAGATCCCAGAGTCGGGAACCAAAACTGGTACGGTTCACACCTCACTCTACGTTTCCCTGGTGTGTCCGTCTGTGTCTGTCTGTGTGAATGTACTGAAAAATCAGATCTCTCCTTTTTGGATCTCATGCAATTGTCCCTCTCCATGGTGGGGGTAAGGAGTAGGGGTTGTCATTTGAACAGCCAACAGATATGTGTGTGTGTGTGTGTGTGTGTGTGTATGTATGTAGGTCTTTGATTATTCGGGTCTTCTCCCGCGTAAAATTGGAAGTGTCTTGGCAACGTTTCGACGAAGTCTCATGAGGTTTTCACGGCTGTTTGTATGTAGGTCTTTGGTTATTCGGGTTTTCTCCCTTTTCTATCCTATCCTATCCTATCCTATCCTATCCTATCCTATCCTATCCTATCCTATCCTATCCTATCCTATCCTATCCTATCCTATCCATTCTATTCAATTATTTTGATTCTATTCTATTCGATTCTATTCGATTCGATTCGATCCTATCCATTCTATTCAATTCTTTTGATTCAATTCTTCATTATCCTATCCTATCCTATCCTATCCTATCCTATCCTATCCTATCCTATCCATTCCATTCCATTCCATTCCATTCCATTCCATTCCATTCCATTCTAATATCCTATCCTATCCTATCCTATCCTATCCTATCCTATCCTATCCTATCCTATCCATTCCATCCTATCCTATCCATTCTATTCTATCCTATCCTATCCTATCCTATCCTATCCTATCCTATCCTTTCCATTCCATTCCATTCTATTCTATTCTAATATCCTATCCTATCCTATCCTATCCTATCCTATCCTATCCTATCCTATCCATTCCATCCTATCCTATCCTATCCTATCCTATCCTATCCTATCCTATCCTTTCCATTCCATTCCATTCTATTCTAATATCCTATCCTATCCTATCCTATCCTATCCTATCCTATCCTATCCTATCCTATCCTATCCTTTCCATTCCATTCCATTCCATTCCATTCCATTCCATTCCATTCCATTCCATTCTATTCTATTCTAATATCCTATCCTATCCTATCCATTCCATTCCATTCCATTCCATCCTATCCATTCTATCCTATCCTATCCTATCCTATCCTATCCTATCCTATCCTATCCTATCCTATCCTATCCTATCCTATCCATTCTATTCTATTCTATTCTATTCTATTCTATTCTATTCTACTCTACCCTACCCTACCCTACCCTACCCTACCCTACCCTACCCTACCCTATTCATTCTATATTATTCATTCTATTCTGAATTCTACTCTATTCTGTCCTTAATAAAAATGATGAAAAAGAAAATTGTTCTTTAAATATGACGCCGGTGTCAACTTCTGGGGTTCACCTTAGTGTCTCCTCCTGGCTGTCTCTGCTTCACTCCCCCCCACCCCACCCCACCCCAATTCCTCTGTCCATGTTCGCTCGGCCAGCCAGGGTTGCTTGGACGCCACTCAATCCTTTTTTCCCCTCTCCCTGTTCTTCCTCCGAGCCAGAGGCCAAGCCTGATGCCTGCGCAGCCTTTGGCCGAGTGCTGCGAGCTGCACTCGAGTGATGTAAGCTGATATTTTAATTCTCTTACAAGGAATTGGTGTTTAGAGGAATGACTTAAGTGGATTACTCATCCTCTGTAATATGTTGGCAACTTTCCCGTTTCTATTCCTAGACATGACGCTTGTGGCTTCAATTCTTTCCTCCTCCCCTTCTTTGTATTTGTGGTTTTTTTGGCTGTTTTTTTTTTTTTAAAAGCCCGAGAAGCTGACGCTGGTGTGTTTTTCACAGCCCAGGACCATCCCACATCACGCAAGGGTACTGTGGGAGATGTAGTCACGGCCCAGCCAGGAAGTTAAATCAGGTTTGACAATTATTGGCGGGTTAGAAGTAAGGGTCGAAGGGAGAGAAACCCTGAAGGCAGTTTTGGATTCAGAGATAATAAAATAAAATAAAATAAAATAAAATAAAATAAAATAAAATAAAATAAAATAAAATAAAATAAAATAAAATAAAATAAAATAATAAAATAAAAAAATAAAATAAAATAAAATAAAATAAAATAATAAAATAAAATAAAATATAAAATAAAATAAAATAAAATAATAAATAAAATAAAATAAAATAAAATAAAATAATAAAATAAAATAAAATAAATAAAATAAAATAAAATAAATAAAATAAAATAAATAAAATAAAATAAAATAAATAAAATAATAATAAAATAAAATAAAATAAAATAAATAAAATAAAATAATAAAATAAAATAAAAATAAAATAATAAAATAAAATAAAATAAAATAAAATGTTCCTCTTGCACCTATGTGCTAGTCGTTCCTGAGTCTAGGGGGCGGTGCTCATCTCCGTTTCAAAGCCGAAGAGCCAGCGCTGTCCGAAGATGTCTCCATGGTCATGTGGCCGGCATGACTCAACGCCAAAGGCGCACAGAATGCTGTTCCCTTCCCACCAAAGGGAGTCCCTATTTTTCTACTTGCATTTTTGATGTGCTTTCGAACTGCTAGGTTGGCAGAAGCTGGGACAAGTCACGGGAGCTCACCCCGTTACGCGGCACTAGGGATTCGAACCGCTGAACTGCCGACCTTTTGATCGACAAGCTCAGCGTCTTAGCCACTGAGCTACCGTGTCCCTTTCAAATTAAATAATAAATACCGATAAATAAAATAGTAAATAATTAAAATAATAATTAAAATAATTAAAATAAAATAAATAAAATAGAATAAAATATGAAATAAAAATAAAATAAAAAATAAAATAAATGATAAAATAAAATAAACCCTCCTCTTTGTTTGAATAGCTGAAATGCTGCTGGAGTCCCTAATTACTGATAGTCCTTGCCTTATGGCCACACAACTGAATCCAACATTTCTCTTCTTAAGTGAGACAGCTGTGAAGTGCCCGTTTTTACGACTGTTCATGCCGCCGTTGGGAATTGAATCACTGCCGTTGTTAACTTGGCAACATGGTCGTTAAATGAATCGAGCTTCCCCATTGACTTTGCTCGTCAAAACGGTCGCGAAAAGGGATCACGTGACCCCCAGGACACAGCCACCATCATAAATACGAGACAGTCGTCAAGCGTCTAAATTTTGATCACATGATGGTAGGGAATGCTGTAACCGTCGTAAGTGTGAAAAATGGTTGTCCCTTTTTTCAGTGCCATTGTAACTTTGAATGGTCACTAAATGAATGGTTGTTAGTCGAGAACTCCTCGTTATCAGGTGTGTCTTGTATTCTAAAGCAGTGTTTTTCAAATGTGGCAACTTTAAGCCAAGTGGACTTCAAGTTCCAGAATAAGGGATAGGATAGGATAGGATAGGATAGGATAGGATAGGATAGGATAGGATAGAATAGAGAATAGAGAATAGAATGAATAGAAGAGAAGAGAAGAGAAGAGAGAATAGAATGAATAGAAAATAGAATAGAATAGAAGAGAAGAGAATAGAGAAAATAGAATAGAACAGAACAGAACAGAACAGAACAGAACACAATATAGAAAATGATATAGAACAAAATAAACTGGAAGGGACCCCTGATTGTTTTAATTGCCAGGATATTTCTCCTTATTTCCAGATTGGATCTCTCTTTGATAACTTTCCATCCATTGTTTCTTGTCTTGCCCCCCCCCCCCCCGTTCTTTGTGGCAGCCCCTCCAGTAGTTAAAGACTGCTGTCCTGTCACCCCTAGTCCTTCTCTTCCATACCAATTTCCCTTGACCCTTTTTCATGAGCAGGGGGCTGGACTGGAAGACCTCCAAGGTCCCTTCCAGCTCATTCATTCTAAACTTCTAAACCCACCCCTGATCATCTTGGTGGCTCTTCTCTGCACCCTAATTCCGCTATACTGCTCAGTACTTAGACTTATATACTGCTCAGCACTTACTTATATTCCGCTTAGCACTTAGACTTTTATACCGCTCAGCGCTTAGATTGATATACCGCTTAGCACTTACTTTTATACCACTCAGCACTTAGACTTATATACTGCTTAGCACTTAGACTTAGTCTTATATACTGCTTAGCACTTACTTATATACTGCTTAACACTTACATACCGCTTAACACTTACATTTTTATACCACTCAGCACTTACAACTTATATACCGCTCAGCACTTAACTTATATACCACTTAGCAATTACTTATATACTGCTTAGCACTTAGTCTTATATACTGCTTAGCATTTACTTATATACTGCTTAGCACTTAGTCTTATATACTGTTTTGCACTTACTTATATACTGCTTAGCACTTACATTTTCGTACCGCTCAGCACTTACAACTTATATACCGCTCAGCACTTAGACTTATATACCGCTTAGCATTTAGTCTTATATACTGCTCAGCACTTACGGCTTATATATCACTCAGCACTTAGACTTATATACCACTTAGCAATTACTTATATACTGCTTAGCACTTAGTCTTATATACTGCTTAGCACTTACTTATATACTGCTTAACACTTAGACTTACATACCGCTTAGCACTTATGTTTTTATACCGCTCAGCACTTACGACTTATATACCGCTTAGCACTTAGTCTTATATACTGCTTAGCATTTACTTATATACTGCTTAGCACTTACATTTTTGTACCGCTCAGCACTTACAACTTATATACTGCTCAGCACTTACTTATATACTGCTTAGCACTTAGTCTTATATACTGCTTTGCACTTACATATATACTGCTTTGCACTTACATACCGCTTAGCACTTACATTTTTGTACTGCTCAGCACTTACAATTTATATACTGCTCAGCACTTCGACTTATATCACAGCGCTTTACAGTTCTAAGAGATTTGCAGAATCAGCACATTGCTCTCAACCATCCGGGTTCTCGTTTAATTTTTGTTTAAGGTTGTGTGTGTGTGTCTGAATGTGTGTGTGTGCGCGCGAGCGAATAGTCGATTTCTCGCCCTCTGCAAGGTGTGGGGGAGATTTCCTCTCCCTCGACTTCGCTGTTTTGCTTCTCAAGCTGCAAACCGCTTTCCCAGAACCACACTTCCCAGAATCCATCGCCGGAGAGGAGGCGCGAACCTTCCGCTCGAGTGACGGCGACGTCGCCCAATCGCCGGGGGCCGTCGGCCGAAGGCGACCAATCAGATCGCCGAAGCGGGCGCCGGGCGAGAGAGGGTAGCGGAGCGAGCGAGTCTGCGGCTCAGTAGCCTTGCGGGCTCAGCATCACATGGGAACCGCTGGTCCCGAGCCGGGCAGGATTTGCGCTCCGGGCGATGGGTGAGCAAAAAAAAAAAAAAAGCGCGTGCGATCGCGTGCGAGGGACCCACCTAGCCGTGGAAGTTGGGAGGGGGGGGGGTGCCGGGGGAGCGCCTTGAGGACTAGAAACTTTGTGAGTTTTGTACGCTTTTAGGGGTTAGTTTCGCTTGGCGGATCTTGTCCCGGGTGGGTGGGGGGAGAAGGGAAAGAATCGAGGTGGGGAAAAGAAAAAAAAAAACCAAAAACCAAAGTTTTGACGGGGAGCAGAAAGAAATTTGGGAGGGGGCCCCCTGGATTTCTTCCCCCCCCCTCCCTTCACTGTTGCAAGTTGGGTAAAAGTTTTGTCCGAAGTTTTTTTTTTTGAGGGGGGGAGGAGAAAGGAGGGGGCGGGGGGGTCTTGTTTTGATTTCTTTTTGCCCGAAGGTGTGTCACATTGTTGCCGAGTTCCTGATCGTGGGAGACATTAAAGGGGGGGGGGGGGGAGGAAAGAAAAGAAAAGGAAAAAAAAAGGAGAAAATGTCCGGATTTGTTAAAGTTGCGGCATGCACCCCCCCCTTCCCGCCTCCCCCCTCCCCCTTCCCCCAGCTATTTATCACTCTTAGTAAGTCATCTTCTGACGCGAACAGCTGGATGAGTCAAGGGCCCTTTGCAAGCTTTGTCAAAAATTCAATAACAACACCAGCTTTCTATGGAAATCATCTGCCGACTTGGGGGGAAAAACACACACACACACACACACACACAAAACACAAAAATCCTCCGGATTTCGGGTCGATCTGATTTATTTTTCCACTCCTCCTCCTCCTCCTCCTTCTCGCTTCCCTGAAGAGCGAGAGACGGGAGCGTGTGTGTGTGTGTGTGTATATATTTTGAAGTTTATTTTTAGAAGAAAGTGTATTTTCACTGGTATTCTCGAGAAAATCGTGTGGCCAAGAAGGTTGGAAGCTGTGAAAGGAAATTCAAATCTCTCTCCTCTCCTCTCCTCTCCTCTCTTCTCCTTCCTTCCTTCCGACTCTGACCCTTAATTTACTCTCTCTCTCTCTCCAACTGATTGAGCTATAATTACGGGCAAGAACGAGCTGCTACTAAGTTGTAAAACACACCAAGTTTTTCATTTCCCAGCAGGTGGAAAAACAAACAAACAAAGGGGCCTTTTCCTTTCCTTTCCTTTCCTTTCCTTCCTTTCCTTCCTTTCCTTTCCTTTCCTTTCCTTTCCTTTCCTTTCCTTTCCTTTCCTTTCCTCTTCTTTTTCTTTTTCCTTTCCTCTTTCCTTTCCTTTCCTTTTTTATTTTTTTTCTTTCCTTTTTCCCTTTCCTTTCCGTTCCTTTCCTTTCCTCTTTCCTTTCCTTTTTCTTTTTCCTTCCTCTTCTCTTCTCTTCTCCTTTCTTTTCTTTTCTTTTTTCTTTCCTTTTCTCTCCCCCCCTCCCTCCTCCCCCCCCCCCCCCGGGCGCGCTGAAGGATGGTGTGTTGTGTGTTTTGCGAAGCGGCCAACTTGCTCGAAAACCCTCTCTGCCTTGACGATTACAACACAACAAACCCTCCTCCTCCTCCCCCCCCCTCCGCCTCTTCCCACACTTGGTATTCGGAACATCGTGTATGTCAACTTCATTCACGTGACGCGAGCCTTTTTCGCCCCGTGCCAGCTCAGTAGCCTGAAAAGGGAGCGCAGCTCTGCTTTTTTCGTTTTTTCCTGCTCCGAAAAAACAGCCCCAGTTTCTTGGTTTGCGAGGTTTTCCTGGTAATTGCAGACGGCTTTTCTTCTTCTTCTTCTTTTTTTATCTTCCTTTTCATCGCCGACTTGGCCAGTTAGTCAATTTCATTGCAACCCACATCGTTGATATTTTGTTGCAACCCCGGCTTCCTGTTGCGGCTTTTGTTTTCATCGCTCGCCTGTTCTCAGCTAATTTGTGGTGTGCAGTGTGCATTGCCACGCAATACACAACACACAAAGACCACTCCCAACCAACAGGTTCCCAGCACTGGTGTGTGTGTGTGTGAATCCAGGTAGCGGGCTTGGCAAAGGAAGAGTTAAAAGAGAGAGAGAGAGAGAGAGAGAGAGAGAGAGAGAGAGAGAACTTTTTTGAATGAAACTCGTGTGATGAGTTCCTTTTTGGTGCTGTCACTTCCTGAATGGGGCTGCATTCTTTGGAAAATGCAAATGATTTGCTTCCTCTTCTGACCAAAATATGTTTTGCAGATTGATTGTCCTTATTAAATAATAATTTTAAAAAATCCTCCTTCCCCTTTCTGCCCCCAGCCGCTTTCTCCCCCCCTCACCCAGAAACTTTTTTTAACAAAATCCCAGCCACCCTGAAAAGTTCATTTCGTGCACTTTGTGGCATGTTCTGTCTTCTCTCTTTGCTTTGCTTCGGGGATACAACTTGGAGGAGAGACAGAGGGGAGAGGAGTGGGGGGTGGGTCCCTGTGAAACACAATCCCTACTGTCATTTCTGGCAAAGACAGAACAGCAACTGCCTGCCAGGGAATTCTCAAATGCCAAAAGGGGCCTTTGGTGATCCAGTTTCAAATGGAAGCTGGAGCCCACAGAGGTAATTGAATAAAATCACCACGCTTTGTACTTCATTCGCCAGACAGTGTTTGATTCTTTAAAAAAAAAATGTGAGTGTGGTTTATGAAACGAGCCCCTCTTTTTCTGGGTTTATGCAAAAGTGGGCTAGATTTGTTTTTTATTCATTCATTCATTCATTCATTCATTCATTCATTCATTCATTCATTAGTTCAATGTATATGTCGCCTTCCTCCAGAGACTCAGGGCGGCTTACAATGCATTTATAGCAATAGCCTTCATTCTTTTGTATATACCTGCTTATTAAGGCTTTTGCCTCCCCCCCCCATAAGTGGTGTTTCTACAAAGTCAGCTTATTGCCCCCACAATCCGGATCCTCAATTTACCTACCTCGGAAGGTTGGAAGGCTGAATCAACCTTGAACCTGGTGAGATTTGAACTCGCACTAATTGCAGGCAGCTGGCAGCTAAGTGCTACGTAACAGCACTTAGTCCGCTGCACCACCAAGGCTCTTTTTAAACCCAGTCTGTAGGGGGGTGTGTGCAGGATTTTGGTGTCCTTGGTTTTGGAGGGGGGGGGCTTCGGTGGGGGGGAGCCCATTCTCCAAAATGGGAGCACCTCAAACTTGACGGGTTAAAATTAAATTGAGTTAATGAAACTGAAGGTATTCTGATGATTCTTTGTGGTGTCAGTCATTTCCTTTTGCTTATTAGTTAAACGTTAACAAGTTAGTAACGGGTTCTCAAAGAACTCGATGCAAGGCCGAAAATTGTCACGTGTCGTGTTAAGTTTTCCAGTGTGGCTGTGACCCTAAAAACACTTGACTCTTGGTGGCTAACCACAGGTTCACACAATACTCTCAACATGGACAGTTAGCAATCTAGTGGTTTTGTTTGTGTAACATGGAAAGGTTTCTTTTTTTGGGGGGGGGGGTGATTTATCCTGGAAGATCTTATACTTTGCAGATTATGCAAGGGATGCAGTGGCTCAGGGGCTAAGACGCTGAGCTTGTCAATCGAAAGGTCGGCAGCTCAGCGGTTCGAATCCGGAGTGCTGCCTAACGGGGTGAGCTCCCGTGACTTGTCCCAGCTTCTGCCAACCTAGCAGTTTGAAAGCAGGTCAAAAATGCAAGTAGAAAAACAGGGACCCCCTTTGGTGGGAAGGGAACAGCGTTCCGTGCGCCTTTGGCGTTGAGTCATGCCGGCCACATGACCACGGAGACGTCTTCGGACAGCGCTGGCTCTTCGGTTTTGAAATGGAGATGAGCACCGCCCCCTAGAGTCGGGAACGACTAGCACATAGGTGCGAGGGGAACCTTTACTTTTAAGGCGGATTATATTGGGTCAACCCTAAAATAATGGATTGATCTAGTGATCAAATTTTGCATGTGGACTCTGTGTGTGTGATCCTTATGTCTACTGATTCAGGGTTTTAACCCAAATATTTCTCCCAGAGTTTGGCTCTCCCTTTGAACTTTCCAAAGTTGGTGGGAACTTAGAGGAAACTTTGTAAAGAGCTGTGATTTTGGCTGCTTGACTAATTCCCTCTAAGCGGGATGGGTGTAAAGGCATTTAGTCTCTTATCTCTTAACCTTGGAAGATTATATTCAGTTACAACTCTGTCTTGACAGAGCCCTTGGCACACCTGAGCATTACTGCACAGGAAGTTCTTAGCTTATGACCACAACTGCGCTCCTGAATTTTCATGGCTAAGCAGGACAGGGGTTCAGTGAATTTTCCCTCCTCGCCCCCTGTTTTTTGCGCCACTGTTATAAAGTGTATCACTGCATTGTAAGTTAGTAACAAAGTTGTTAAGATGAATCTGGGTTTCACGGCAACCCGTCATAAATACTTGTCCGTTGCCAAGCCCCCCCTCCCCAAATTTGATCGTGCGGCCACGGGGATGTTACAACGATCGTAAGTGTGAAAAAACAAACAAACACCCAGATCATATGTCAATCTTTTTCAGCCCCGTTGTAAACTTCGAACGGTCACTAAACGAATGCCACTCGAGGACCACCTGTAGCCTTTTATTTATTTATTTATTGGAAAAGGCGATATTCTGTTGAAACCACCAAGTTTTCTTCTCGTGACCACGTTCTTCCATCTCTCTCTTTCTCGTTTCCTGTGGGAATATGGGGCACGGAGCTGGCATCCGTTAAGAGGAGATCTGTGGGCAGCTGAGACCATGACAATAACACGAGAGATTTCATAGACATTCGTGGCTCAGCTGTAGGACCTGTCCCACGGCTCTCAAATGGGATGAGGTCAGTGGCTGGAGAGGTTGAGGACTCCTAGAATTCTAAGGCTGGAAGAGACCAACTGCCCAAGGCATATTGCATCCGGGACTAAGACTTATCCAATCTTATTTCGAAGGACCTCCAGAGATGGAAGACTCACAATTCCAAGAGGCAAGCTTGTCCTATCGATTAAGTGTTCTCCCTGTTAGGAAATGTTCTAGATTGCATCTTTCTATGGTGAGCTTTCCACCTGTCTCTTCTTGTCCTGCCTTCAACTCATCCTGGAAAATCCCTCCAGAGACTGCTTGGCTGACGGGATCCTCTCGTTTTCCAAACCATGGAGAAACCCAAATTGTGATCCCAAGTTTCCTTGGGATGCACGCCTCCCCCCGCCTCCCGCGGTGTCTTGCCTCGCTTTTCCAGAAGCGAAACTGGGATTAGCATCCTTAATTTTCCCGCCTCCAACTCGGTTTGCCTTATTGGATGTCGGCTCAGTTCAAAGGATGAGGCAGGGAAGTTGATATTCTCGAGAAAGGCTTGGCCTTTTCTTCTTCCTCCTCCTCCTCCTCCTCCTCCTTCCTCCGCTTTTGAGAAGCATGACTTCACTGGCGTTATGCCACATCTGATTTGGGTGATTCAGCCCTAGCTTTTGAAACTGATCTGTGGTACAGTATTTCTCTTTAAGTGTGTGTATGTGTGTTTTTGTTTGTTTAACTTACCGGCACTGACAATTTTATTTCCCCATTTCAATTCCCCGATAGTTTTAAAAACTTTTTTCTCCTTTTTTTTTTTCCAGACTGGTTTTGAAAGTTCCTTTTCTGGTTTTTTTTTTTTTTAAGATACGGTTCTAACATTGCCCAATTGTCAGATCTCAGGCCTGCCTCGGAGGGTCAGATGACAAATGAATCCGAGGAATGAATTGAGAAGCTCATAAAACTATGGAACGGTTGACTTTCCTGTTTAAGTCATCCCCGGAATTTGCTTTTCAAAAATAGGCTGCCTCTCAATATCAAAAATTCCCTTTGGTCTAATCCAGGGCTCTCCAAATTTGGTAACTTTAAGACTTGCGGACTTCAATTCCCAGAATCCCTCAGCGGAGGAATTCTGGGAGTTGAAGTCCACAAGTCTTAAATTAAATACATTTGGCAACTTTAAGACTTGTGGACTTCAATTCCCAGAATCCCCCAGCTGAGAGTTGAAGTCCATAAGTCTTAAATTGAATAAGTTTGGAGACCCCTGTTAAAAAAAGCTCTGCCGTGTCTTGCGGGCACTGAATTCCACAAGTCAAGGAAACATTGCGATTTTCTAAATGCAGGCCCTCCTCGACTTACAACAGTTCCACTTAGTGACTGTTCAAAGTTACAGCAAGAGTGAGTCATGACCGTTGGCGGCATCACATGATCAAAATCCACAAGCTCAGCCATTGGTTCATATTTATGGCCATTGCAACGTGCTGATCCGTTTCTGCCAACTTTTGACAAGCTAAAAGTCAGATTCACTTAACAACCGGGTTAGTAACTTGAAAAAGTGCAACGATTAAGAACCGTGGCGAGAACGGTCGTAAAATGGGGGCGAAACTCACTTAACAAATGTCTCACTTAGCAACCTAAATTTTGGGCTCGGTTGTGGTCGTAAGAACTTCCTGTACAAATCTACACATTGGGTGACAGTTGAATTATAATCTTCTCTCTCTGGGTTTTAGAGGGATTGAGAGTGATGTCAAGGGCACCTTTTACACAGGTAGTCCTCGATTTATGACCTTTCTTACCGCCGGTGATTAAATGAATCACCGGCGGTGTCGGTAACACGGTTGTTAAGCAAATCTGGCTTCTCCATTGACTTGGCTTGCCAGAAGGTCGAAAAAGAAATCATGTGACCTTGGGACATAAGTCCGAGCGGTCGTAAGTATGAACCTGTTCGGGCCAAGCGTCCGAATTTTGATCCCAGGGTTATGGGAATGCTGCAATGGGAATAGCGGTGGTAAATCTTTTTTTTTTTCCAAGCGCCGTCGTAACTTTGAATGGACACTAAATGAACTAAATGTGGTCGGTCTGCAAAACCTGTGCATTTCCTCGTTGCTTCCCACAACTTTCATCTCCCCCAAACCAGGATCGAAATTGGACTGAGAGTAGCGTATTTCTTCCCACTCTCCAGGGTTGTACAATTAGGAGAAGGCACAAGTCCTGCTCTCTCTGCCTCACAGTATCACAACTGTGTGTAGAAAAACACACAGTTGACTTTGTTGAAGTCAACAAGGAAAAACAGAAAGGGGGAAGGGAAATATATCCCCAAAACTGCCACCAAGTCTCCAAGCAGCTGTTTTACAAGGAGAGGGGATTACAAACAAGAAAGACAATCCTTTACAAGAAACAGGTGTCTCCACTACTGACAAGGATGAAATATGGCAACTGCCTGTCGCACAGGACTCTTTATTTCAAATTATAGAGAAGGGAGGGATGGAGGCAGGCAGGGAGGAATAAAGGAAGGTAGGAAGGAAAAGAAAGAAAAAAGAGTGAATGAGAGAGAGAGAGAAAGAAAGAAAGGAAGGAAAGAAGGAAAGAAAGAAAAGAAAGAAAAAAGAAGAGAGAGAGAGAAAAGAAAGGAAGATAGGAAAGAAAAGAAAGAAAAAGTGAGTGTGAG